>CM024674.1:23686045-26086045 GCA_014182725.1 Eucalyptus brandiana | reverse complement strand
CATTCTTTTACTAACCACCTTGTAAAATTCGAAAGAAAAAGGTATTAATTATTTTGTTAAATGTTGTTGGGGCTAAAAAATACAACCTAAGAAGGGTGAATATGTTGTGGTGAATAGATTGTTTTGAAATACTTTGACATTTTTTGTTGAAAAATGTTAGCAACTTTGTAAGGATCAAGTCAAGTGGATATTTCAAGCAGTGTGAATCAAGTTGAGTGCTAATGCAAGCAAGAGTAAGAGATAGTCGATGTCACTTGGAAATGCGTACAAAAGAATTGAAAGACCTCTAAGAAATGGAAACGGGCTTTCTATCAGACTTGTGAAAGCATTAGTGATAAGATAACGATATAAGCTATTTTGGGCTAGCTTGTAAATGTTTAGAAAGAAAGACTGTATGGACAGTTCTATCTCTGGACAGCAACACCTATGGAACTCTAATGGCTATTTGCTTCTCTAAGACATCTCCAACTAGAAGATTGAGGATTCTTATTTAAGAGAAGATTATTGAAGCCAAAATGTTAGATGTGCAGTATATAGAATCCAAAAATTTATGTGTTCTTAGCTAGAAGTGTTTCATTCTCTTAAAGATCTTCATTGTAGCATTCTTACTGGCTTGTACTCATGCAAAAGATCAAGTGTATAGAGTGATAGTAACACCTGACTCCTTATAGTGTGATACATTATGTGATAGGATTGAAGTTTGTTAATTGTAACTTGTCTAGCATATTACTAGTGCAATCCAATCAAGCTTGTGGCTATTAGTGTGGACAGTCAAGTGAGAAGCTTAGAGATAAAGTCAAACCACTACTGATATCACAAACATCTACAAACATCATAATAAATATTATATTAAGGATAGTTTGAGGATTATCAAAATTCTTTGAAATATTTCTCCAACAAATGTTTATAAAATTCTCTATTGCGTTGGTAGTTTACGATATGAACTTGTAAATTTCAAAGTGGTTAACTTATTAATTTAATGGAATGTGGTAATTCTTTATAAATTTGATATTTTACTAGAATTTCAAGGAAATAGGTAATTTACTGATTTATTGAGATGATAGAAAATTCCTTGTATTGCTGGTATTTTACTAATAACAGTTGTAAAATTTATAAAAAAAAAGTTAGTAACTTGCTAATTTATTTAAATGTTGGTAAATTTCTTTTAGGGTTGGTGTTTTCCTAATTATAAAAGTAACAATTCAATGAAGTTGATAAGTTCCTAGCTTATTATATTGTCCATATATATATATATATATTCATACTATTGGTATTTTCATATGATACTGGTTAGACTTTTAGAAGAGTTAGTAATTTATTGATTTAATCTGAAAGTTGGTAAATTTCTAATAGTGCCAATAATATAATAACAAGTTACTTACCATTCAAGCTACCTATTATACTTTCTTTACGAACTGTATTAGAAATTTACAAGGAATTTCAGAAATCTACCAGCTATTAAAAAAAAAAATTCCAGCTTTTCCTATGGTTGGACTCCAGATTCATCCCCTCTAATGTGCTCAATCAGAGGGTTAGCAAGGCTTCTCAATTTTTAGAAGTTACTAACTGTTGGGAATAACGGATCCCCGAAACACCGGATTCGACACTAAATCGAACCCCTAAATCAATGCGGAAGCGAAGCCCAAGAAAACAACACGTATCACCGATCGTAAAGCACACCACGGATTCGAGCGTACCTTGTTAGCCACAGATTAGACACCGACGCCAATGGAGGAAGAGAATCCGGTCCTGTTCGATCCGAGGGGGCAAAATTCCTTCGAGCGTCTCATTGGTTTCGCTTTGAAGAACAACGTAAGAGAGGGAGAGCGTTGAGAGAAAAACGTACGTCTTTTCCTTTAAACAAAACGGTATGTTTTTCTCTCTCTCTCTCCTCCCTTTTATACCTCTCCCCTTCCACGGGCCCTATTCCCGTGGGCCAGACTTTCTGGGCCCAACTTGGGCGGACGGGCCTTAAGCCCAAATCAAATAAAGCCTTCATCTCCCACTCGCACATGGTGGGCCGAACAGTATTCTCTTTACCTCTCTTCAACATTCATACCGGTGAATAATCCGTGCGACCAAAGATACTTTGAGAGCTCGTTGCTATACATCCGTAGGAATATATAGCAGCTCATAATGGGCGTCACACTCCGAGTAGATTTAGTATGCAGTACCCTAGATCGATCGATCACATTTATATCTCTCTTGATCTCTTTTAAACATGATATATATTATATTCACAATTATAATTATCACAAAGACAGTCATAATTAGTTGACCAGTGAATACAAAACCACAATGTGATTCTCCAAAATCGATCTTTCTCTTTCCTTCAAACTCTCAATTTCAGTCCAGCTTGCTTTTCTAGAAATGCCCCATTAGATCGAATCATCTCATGACCATTGGCAACACCCTAAGATAGCAAACACTAAATAGAAACCTTGAGAATAAGTAAGAGTCCTGAGGGGACTTAAAATTTGAGGAATTCTTTTCCTCAAGAGTCTCACACGTCATAAAAGTTGAGATCAAACTTTTTGCCACTTTTATTGGTCGTCTCATGCATACGTAGTATGAAATACGTATTACGGTATTAACTCCTTTCCCATGGAGCGTATGTCTACACCTTTCAATACCGTACAAATGATAGTTCAGACATACCCAATGTCTAACTTGAGTTCACATATCTACTCAATCACAAAATTCATCAGAACTCACACCTGGCATCTTAGACAGATGAAGTAAAATATGTGGGGTATTTTACTTTCGGACATCTTTCGTGTTATGTCCTCATCTTAACACTCAGTTAAGGCGACACGCGTATTTTAAGCTTGAGCTCTCGATTATCACCTAGATAATAAGCTTAAATACTGTCTCATCTCTATTTATCACACAGTAAAAAGAGGCGATTACCCGTGTGAGTGGGTTAATCTTATATCTGTCCGACATACTTCTTAACTTAAAAATAATGCACTGAGCATTAAGATGCATAAAGATCATACATAGATTCATAGGCATTAATCAATGAAAAACAAAATCTCATAAATGTGAACAACTCAGGGAAATTACAATTCAGTACATCAGACTCTACGCAATCTTAGAGATTTTACATGACCACAAAACACATCTCTAGGTATCGGCTTTGTCATAGGATCTGCTACCATTCTATGCGTAGATATGTACTGTAAGTTCACATCCTTTCGTGCAACCATATCTTTTACAAAGTTATACTTAGTATCTATATGTTTGGTCTTGCCATGATACTTTGGATCTTTGGTGTACGCTATAGCTGCTTGGCTATCACAATTAACCAATAATTGATTTGCAGCTTTCTCAATAACACCTAAATGATCCAATAATCTCTTAAGCCAAACTCCTTCTTGTACCGCTGCGATAATGCCACGAACTCGCTTCCATCGTGGATAAGGCTATACACGTTTGCTTCTTACTTGCTCCATGATATGGCGCCATTGTTCGATAGAAAGCAAATCCGAGGTAGATTTCCTTTCATCTAAATCTCCTACCCAATCGGCATCCGAATAGCCTTCAAGTCGCGAGATCCTTTCCTTGGTAATTCAACTTGAAATCAGCGGTTCCCTTCGATACCTCGGTATTCTCTTCACGGCTTTCCAATGTCTTTGGACCCGGGTTGGATTGGTATCTACTCATCATTCCAACCGCAAAACATATGTCGGGTCTTGTACACATCATAGCGTACATCAAGCTCCCAACAAAGCACTAGCATAAGGAACATGTTTCATTTGTTCCTTCTCTTGTGGAGTCCCCGACACGATCTATGGCTCAATCCTTCACCTTTTGCAATAGGAGTGTCTATGGGTTTACGAGTCTTGCATACGAAATCGTTCAATAACCTTATTTATATAGGTTTCTTGCGAAAGAGACAACGATCTCTTCGAACGATCTCTCGAAATCTTAACTCCAAGAATGTATGCAGCCTCACCCATATCCTTCATCTCAAAGTTAGAAGACAACCATCTCTTGACGGTACTAACCAACTCCATATTGCTTCCGGCAATTAGTATATCATCAACATATAATGATATGATCACAAATTGATCCTTGGATCTTTTGATATATACACAATGATCCTCATCAATCATTGTAAAATCATATGCCATTATGGCATTATGAAAACGTATATACCATTGTCTTGATGACTACTTAAGGCCATATATCGATCTCAAAAGTCGACATACCTTTTCTTCTTGGCCTTTTACTATGAAACCAAAGGTTGTTCCATATATATTTCCTCCTCTAATTCTCCATTGAGGAAAGCAGTCTTTACATCCATTTGATGTAACTCAAGATCCAGACTAGCCACTATTGCCAGAATAATGCGAATCGAGGTAAATCTTACTACAGGAGAAAACGTATATTCATAATCAATTCCTTCATGTTGATTATACCCCTTCGCCACAAGGCGAGCCTTATGCCTTTCTATCGAGCCATCAGCCTTTCGCTTTATTTTGAGAACCCATTTGTTCCCAATAGCTCAAGCGTCCTTTTGGAAGATCAACCGGTTCCCAGACTTGGTTTGATTCCATTGACTCCATTTCCTCTTCCATTGCATTAATCCATTTTTCCTTACTAGGGCACTTCAGAGCCTCATTGATATTTCTTGGCTCATCCTCATCTTGTGGAGCAACGATAAAAGTTTCCCCTTCAATGTCAAAACGTCGACGGCGAATACTTTGGCGACTTGTTCGCCGTATGGGAGATTGTACACTTTGCACATCATTCCCTATTGTGCTCCCACTTGGATGAACTCCACTAATATCTTTATCTTGATCCAAGGTTTCAAATAGGGAGTTATCTTCCCTATTTCGCCCTTCTTAGGAAACTCATCCTCTAAGAATGTTACATCTCGAGATTCATATTCGATAATACTCCCACTTTCCCGCTCACCAATGAACACATACCCTTTCGAGTGTTCCGAGTATCTTATGAAAATACTCTTCTTTCCTCTGGGACCTAATTTCCCAAACTTGTGAGAGGACTCATGTGTATAGGCAGCACAACCCCATGGCTTAAGAAAACTTAAGTCCGGTTTTTTACCCATCCATAACTCATATGGAGTGGAAGTAACGATTTGGAAGGCACCCGGTTAAGTATATAGGCGGCGATTAATAACGCATCACTCCAAAAGGTGATAGGTAAATTAGCATGCGCCATCATGGACCTAACCATTTCCGGTAGGGTTCTCGTTTCTTCTCTCCGCAACACCATTTTGTTGAGGAGTATACGGAATAGACAACTGTCTTTCTATTCCTTTTTCATCACATAATTTTCTGAACTCATCAGATAAATATTCTCGACCTCGATCAGATCTCAATGCTTTTATTTTCTTGTCTAATTGATTCTCTACCAGGTTCATAAACCTTTTAAAAAAACTTATTGCTTCAGATTTATGAGAAATCAAATAAACATATCCGAATCGAGTATAATCATCAATAAATGTGATGAAATAAACAGCCCCATGCCTTCCTCTCACATTCATTGGACCACGAGACATCGAATGGATTAAATGCAGAGGAAATTCAGCTCTTTTTCCTTTTCCAAATGGTTTTCGTGTTGCTTTCCCTTCTAGGTAATGCTTACATACGGCAAATCGACTTTTTCAATATTGCCCAACAAGCCCTCTTTGGCTAGTCTATTCATACGCTGTTGGCCAATGTGACCAAGTCTAGCATGCCACACATTCACATCATTATCATATTTATTAGGAGATGTGAGAAGGGAATAACAAACATTAGCATTAACATAATCAACATCTAATACAATAAAACCATCTAGAAAATAGCCACAACCATAGTAATTTGTATTCAAAAACAAATTCACACCTCTACTACGAAGTTCATATTAAAACCTAATCTAACCAACACTAATACGGACACTAAATTCCGACGAATCTCCGGAGCATACAAAGACATCATGAAGGAACAAAGTGCGTCCACCACGCATATTCGGTTGGCATGTGCCAATTCCTTTCACTTCACTCGGAGTTGTTTCCCACATAGATCCACTTAGTTCCGGTAGGTACTCGTCGGAATTCCACGAATGATCCTCTATCCTTCGCTACATGGTCCGTCGCTCCCGAATCCACAGTCCACAAAGGATTAGACTCGATTAAGAACACGAACTTGACACATAAGCAAAGTTCTGAAAAGTACAAGGGGTGCATACCTTCTTTGGCTCACGACAGTCGCGAGCATAGTGACCCTTCTTGTCATAGTTGTAGCATTTCACCCTTGCGAGCTTTTTCATGTGAGGATGCTTCCCTCTTCCATGTTGGTTAAATTTGGGTTTCTTCCCTGAAGGACCCGCTTCTTCCTTGTCTTTACCCTTATCAAACCAGTTAGGGTGCTTGCGCTTGGAGCTCGAAGCTCCATTTGAGCTAGAACCGATAATAAAGCTCGGCAGATTCGGCTTAACCGCCAACAAAGGTCCTCTTCCACTCAAGATGACGCATTGCATCCTCAAAGGTTTTGATATTCTCATTATGAGTCAAGTGCACCTTCATATGCTCCCAACTCGAGGCAAGGAACGAATCACCGCTTGCACTTTTTTTTGTTCATCTGTGAGGACATGGCCAGCGTCTCTCAGCTCAGTTATCATATTTGACATCTTTCTAAGATGTTGCTTCATGGTCTGACCATGAGGCTTCTTATAAGAGTCAAATCTAATAGTGAGCTGCCTCAGTCTAGTCACCGAAGTATGACCAAACCTAGCTTCCAGTGCCTCCCACATTTCTTTGGCATTGTCAAAACGCCGAAACTCTCGCATGACATCATTTTCCATGCCGCTCAAAGAACGTGATGCGAGCTAGAGAGTTCATTCTTTTCCACACAGAAAAAGCTTCTTTGTCCTTTTTGTGTTGTTCAGTGGGTCCCTCTTCAGGTTCTACCATGGTCATGACAAGAGCCTCAAGTGCTTCTTGCTCTTCCAAAGACATATCTTGGATTTTCATTTGCCAAATCTCATAGTTGTCACCATTGAGCTTTTCACCTTTGTTCAAATCGGAACTATGCTCTTTGTGGTCAAGCCATTGATCGAACAAATCGAGACAAATATGCACGAATTATTAATGCCTATCATTTATGCATCCCTATTTGCATAGACCCATCATATTAATGAATAATTTTAAGTAAGGCTTTAGAATCAAAAGGTCACTACGTTTCCAATCATCCTCCAAAAATCCTAACTTAAAATTATCATTAATATAATTGTCATATGCAAAATCAATTCTATGAAGTTACAAAAACTTCTATAACTACCCTCGCCTAATTACTCACAAAGAACCGGCAAATAACGTAGAAAGCAACAGATAAATAATATCCAATAAAACAATAATGCTTTCAATCAATACAAATAGGTAGTAATCATTACATAATATGTTCACAAAACACACTTAACATATATCACCAATACAACTAACACCAAGTCGGACACACGAACCGGGAAAGATCCTATTTTGTTCAATTTCTTGATCTTTTCCCTTGAAACAATACAAGAATATTCATTTACAAAATTCATCACAATTTTCTTATAGGAAGCGACTCCGTTGACATCTCATATGCGATTCAACACATCTTGCCATTCGGGTGGAAGAGTGTTTATGAAAAATCGCACCATCTCTCGATCGTGACATAGGACGACCATTCCATATGACCTGTTGAATTTTCACGTTGACTTCAAGGACGTGATCAATTAAGTCACCGCTCTCCCATCAATGATCGATCACCTCGGCTATCGCCTTAGACAAACCTTTCCTTTTGTTCATCACCCAGAATCGCGCGAATAGGTGTGCGCAACCTCGGGGAGGCATTGTTCCCGCAACAAATGCGAACAAATAAGGGATTACATATAATCTCCATAGACTTAATTGAAAAAGAAACACATTCTTTTCCTTTTTTTTTTTTTGGGTCAACGTTCAAAGTCAACGGTCAACGGTCAACGATCAAGTCAACGGCCAACGGTCAAGTCAACGATCAAAGTCAACGGTCAAGTCAACGGTCAACGGTCGTCAACGGTCAACGGTCGTCGGTCGCCGGACCGGTCGGACCGGACAGGCCGGCCGGACCGCTCGGGCCGGTCGGACCGGGTCGAACGGATCGACCACACGTGCCACGCGCGTGCGCGGGATGACGTCACGCAGACGTCATCCGGCACGTGCCGGGCGCGTGCCTGTCCGCGGTCGGGTCGGGTCGGGTTGCGGGTCGGGTCGTCGCCCGGCCAACCGACGTCATTGCTGACGTCACCCCAGCGGTTATTGGCCGTTGGGTGACGTCATGATGACGCGTCGGCACGCGCGGCCGCGGACCGGGCCAGCGTGCCGGTTCGCCCGCCGGCGGCGCACACGTGCCGGTTCGCCGACCGGCGCGTGTGCCGCACGCTCCGGGCGAGCCAGCGTTGCCAGGCGCGTGCGGCGTCTCCCGGCAGCGCTCGACGCATCGCCGGACTCGTCTCGGCGTCGCCTTTCTTCCTATGCCATCACAATTTGATTTCGACTTACGAAAATTCGGAAAAATGGCCGAACAACGCTCGGGTGTCGGGAATTCTCGCCCGATCCGTACGGCCGAAGGTATTTTTGCGAAAATCAATCAAAAAGGCATCAAATTGATCGGGAAAACGTGAACTAGGGTTCTGATACCAATGTTGGGAATAACGGATCCCCGAAACACCGGATTCGACACTAAATCGAACCCCTAAATCAATGCGGAAGCAAAGCCTAAGAAAATAACACGTATCACCGATCGTAAAGCACACCACGGATTCGAGCGTACCTTGTTAGCCACAGATTAGACACCGACGCCAATGGAGGAAGAGAATCCGGTCCTGTTCGATCCGAGGGGGCAAAATTCCTTCGAGCGTCTCACTGGTTTCGCTTTGAAGAACAACGTAAGAGAGGGAGAGCGTTGAGAGAAAAACGTACGTCTTTTCCTTTAAACAAAACGGTATGTTTTTCTCTCTCTCTCCTCCCTTTTATACCTCTCCCCTTCCACGGGCCCTATTCCCGTGGGCCAGGCTTTCTGAGCCCAACTTGGGCGGACGGGCCTTAAGCCCAAATCAAATAAAGCCTTCACTAACAATGTCAGAAGTGTAGCGCTATTTTCCCTCCCTAAATGACCAAATCCATCCCTCCATTTACGTTGAGAAGACAAAACCGCCAACAATCTTTCATTGCAATTTTAGGAAATGACCCCACTCCTTCACTTTTTTCTATTTTTATTTAGGAAAGTTGCCACAATTAAGCATTTCACAAGTTTTGTTTTTTAGCGTATTAAACAAAATGAATTCTTAGATAATCCTACAACGTTTTACATGCTTCGTGTAAAATTATCTTACTAATAGTAAGGAAAGAAAAACATTCTTTGATTTAGAATAAAATTGAAAAGTTTCTTTTTTCTCATTGATCTTATAACAACCTATCTATTTTTTTTTTGGTAAGGTTATATATATATATATTGGTAAGGACAACCTCTCTATTTTTTGTCCCTCTTATATCATAAACTTACTTTCTTTATTAATTTTTTGTCCCTCTTTATAAACTATGTCAAAAAATTTATATTTTTCCTTACTATATTGGCAAGATATTTTTATATAGAGTATATAATACATTAGAGGAGTATCTAGGGATACATTAAGAACATTATGCACAATGAGGCATCTTGAATAGTTTTCTATAAATAGTTCATGGATGATGTTAATTTTTGTCGATCCAACATTATGAAATTTCATTGGCATTTTCAAAGAAAATTTCTTACTTTATGCAATGTTTTGATTTAATTAAATTTCATCTACTTAACAATTTATCCATAAATTTAATCGATAGAAAAGAAGCAAGTTTTTTTTCTTTTGAGGGGAAATTTCAGTTTTGACAAAACTAATTTTTATTGAAGTAATATCTTACAATTGAAAGAGACATTGTTCCTTTAATATACTTGGAAGATCTATAATAAACAAAACTGAATACATGAAATTCTTAACTAATGGTAGGTAATAAATTTGAGACCACTGATTTAAACTGCAATTAAGTGTAGGTGGTAATTTTGTATTTTTAATGAAGATTGGGTGGATTTAGTTATATAAAGGGTGGAAATAATGCCACCCTTTCAAAAATCTACCCACCATAAAAAAATTTCTAGCTTTTCTTGTGATTGGACTCTAGACTTGACTCATCTAATGACCTTAATCATAGATTTGGCAAGGCTTCTAGATTTCAAAATTGTCCTCCATGCATAGGAGGAAGTTGATGATATAGCTAGTATAAGTACCTAGAGGGGGGTGAATAGGTATATACAAGATTTTTCTCGATAATTGCACAATACTAGACAGTTGATAGATTTGAGACAAACAATAATCAAAGTAAGACTGAGAGAAGGGAAGAGAAAATTGAACACGCGGTTTATAGTGGTTCGACTTATTTCAAGCCTACGTCCACTCTTCTGCACTGACAGCCTATTGGCTGGATTCCACTATGAACAAAGAGATGTTACAGCATTGTTCTCCCTTGATTTCTCGGTGTAGATGATCTACCACACTCGCTCAAGGTATCACTAAGTATAGACACTCTTTGAGTATACAATTTCGCTCAAAATGTATCGACTAATAATCAAGGTGCTTCAGACTCTGGAATTTCTCTATCGATCATGCTCTAAAGCAACTAGAACGACTTCCTTTTATACTCATTTATGCCATCATACCCGTTTGCACTTACCAAAGGAATTCCTCCAATCTACCCATTGGACGGAATCAATCAAGAAGATCATTCGAGCTATTAAAGGAACCTGTCGATAGCCCATCAATCCTGTTCGCCCATACAACCAGGATCTTGGTTTCCAAGAATAGAACCTTCCAAGAATATTTCGTCGACCATCGGATCTTCAAATGATCTTGATTACGAATAAAAGAATCCGTTATATTTATCCGGCCAAGAGATCTTCTCCAGAGGATAGGACTAAATCCTCAACCAAATACTTCGGCTCTGGATTGCCTTCGTCATTGGATTAGAAAAACTGTCAATGAGAATAGTCTTGAGTCTTGAGTCTTGAGTCTTGAATGCTGAGTCTGGTGATCTGAAAGTCTTCAGACTCTAAACAGAAGGTTTGCAATTATCCAGACTAGACTGATAGAAACGTTTTGTCAGTTTCAAAAAATTCTGGAAAGATTTCTCCAACAGTTGAGACCCGGACCCCTAGAGTATTAAAATTTGGTATGAGGGGACACTTGAGTACAAAAAATTAGGAAATGTACACTTAATTGTCAAAATCAGAGTAAAATGAATCGGTTAAGTACCAATAGCAAGAAAGTCTAGCCAAAATGTTGATGTGATGTCTTTTCGGCGAGACAAGTGTAAAACGATATTGTTTTGCACTTTGATGTGGCTAAATAACCCGAAAACAACGTCATCTTGCATGCTAACATGGCTAGATAAGCCAAAAATGACATCATTTTGCCTCGAATTTGAATTTGAATATAAATATTAATTAAATTAAATTTAGCCCACATCTTTTACAAACTTCATCTTCTTCCTTTTATTTTTAAATTTAGTTTTAAATTAGGAAGAAGATGAATATTGTAGAAGGTGAGGGCTAAATTTAATTTAATTTAGTTAATATTTATATTAAAATAAAAAAAATAGGCAAAACGACATCGTTTTGGCTCTTCTTTGTTGACTTAGCTGTCCAGTGAACCACGTAGGTAAGTTATATTATTAAAAAAAAATTCATGTAGGATTTACGGCCCCATTTGCCAGAGTTGGTACTTAAATATCCCATTTTTCAAAGAAAGTGGCACTTATATATGCCTTTCATAACTTTTGATACTTAAATGTCTTCTTGTAAGTGCCAAAAGTTTTGGTATTTGTGCTATACTTCTACCAAAATAAGTCAAAATGTACAAAGCATGTTAATATGACTATAGCTTGATCCATGAACCGGAAATGATAACTCAATCCACAATATCACTTCAATTGATTCTTTGATTTACTTTTCATGATTCTAGAGTTTGAGTGTTGACCTGATAGGGTGTCATTATAAATGCAGTTTTCCTCATTTTCACATAAAAATTTGCTTTTTATTTTCCATTGATATTCATAATCAATAAAGTCTTGCACATAAATCGGGTCAAAAACTTGGATGTTTTATTACTTCATTATGATCCAAATCATGCTTTATTTTATGGAAAAATGGCTTCCAAATGACACTGATAGCGAGGTAGTGACTTGGCTATAGTTGAAGTCATGCTTTCTTTGGTGAGAAATTGTGAGAGACCCTACCATCCCAATAACACTGAATGCGAGGTCATGCTTACTAATTGCCTTTAATTTTCAATCAATACTCATAATCATATCATACATATAACAAACATCTAAGGCTGTTCGTTTTCTTGCTTCTTTCTTTAGCTTTGTTGGTGATGGCATGGTCTCGCCCTTGGAGAAGAGAGGAGAGGCAACAAGAAAGAAATACTTTGCGGGAACATTTTAAATAAGCCCAAAATAAGTTTTCTCAAAAAAGAGTTTGAGATGAACTTTTACTTAAATAAGGCATTGAAATGACAAACTTGGTCTTAAATAAGGCATTAAGCTCACTGACTAACTAGATCTTTGTTGGCCGGCTAGTTTGGGCTATCAAGCCATGGCCAAGGGCATTTCCATCCAAAAGCTTCTTTTTTTCCCCTTCTTCTTCTTCTTCTTCTTCTTCTTCTTCTTCTTCTTCTTCTTCTTCTTCTTCTTCTTCTTCTTCTTCTTCTTCTTCTTCTTCTTCTTCTTCTTCTTCTTCTTCTTCTTCTTTTTTAATGTTTTGGTTATCTTTCTAGGTTCTTTTGTTTTGTTTTATTTTTCTTTCTCCTTCCTTCCACTAGCAACTACATGACACTTTTTCTTTTCTTTTTTTCTTTTTCTTTCTTTTTCATTTTCCTTGGTCTAAATAAAACAAAAAGAAAAAGAGATTAAGAAGAAAGAAAAAAAATGCCCCTAGACAAAAATGCCCATGGCCATGGGTTGGAAAGTGTCAAAAGTGCTCATCAACAATGAAGATTTAGCTGGCCAATGAGCTTTAGATCTTATTTGAGACTAATTTTGGTACCTTATAGCCTTATTTGATACAAAATTCACTCTGAGTTCTCTTTGTGGGAGCATTTTAAATGAGGCCTACAACAAGGTTGTTTTCTCAAAAAAAAAAAAAAAAAAGAGTTTGAGATGAACTTTTACTTAAATAAGGCATTGCAATGACAAACTTAGTCTCAAATAAGGCCTTGAGCCCATTGATTAGCCAAATCTTTGCTGGCTGGCTAGCATGTGCTACCGAGCCACAACCAAGGGTATTTTCATCCAAGACTTTTTCTTTTTTCATTTCTTTTTCTTTGTTCCTTTTTTATCTTTTTAGTTTCTTTTCTTTCGTTTATTTTTCTTTCTCCTTTCTTCATCGGAGCCTCACTCAACACTTTTTTTTTCTTTTCTTTCTATTCATTTTCCTCAATCCAAAGAAAATGAAAAAGAAAACAAAAAGAAAAAGAGAGAAAGAAGAGAGAAAAGAAATAAAACAATATATATATATATATATATATATATATATATATACATATACATATATACGAAAATGCCCTTGGCCATGGCTTGGAAAGTGCCATGAGAGTTGAATTTGCTTGCCTATGATGAAGATTTAGCTAGCCGGTGAGCTCTAGATCTTATTTGAGACTAATTTTGGCACCTCATAGCCTTATTTGACACAAAATTCACTTTTGGTTCTCTTTGCAGGAGCATTTTAAATAAGGCCAAAAATAAGGTCGCTTCTCAAAAGAGTTCAAGATGGACTTTTACTTAAATATGGCATTGAAATGGCAAAGTTAATCTCAAATAAGGCATTAAGTTCACCGACTAGCTAAATCTTTGTTGGTCGACTAGCATGTGCTACCAATGTAATGACCCAATTCAACGATGGTGGGAAGTGGTCGTCGAGGCCAAAGGGCTTAACGAGAAGTAGCACCTAGTAGGCTTTTGAAATGATGAAGGGGACAAAAATGAATTGAATTGTGCATTAAGAGCGATTCTAGAATATATATGTGAAAACTGAAATTAACTCATGGAGGCACCTTTTGATGTAATGGTAAGCTTTGCTTTGGAACTCAAAGTTAAGCAAGCCCAACCTAGAGCATTACTAGGGTGGGTGACCTCCTAAGAAAGTGCTTGCCTGTACACCAAAGGACAACATCATGAGGCTTGGTATGGGACAAGCCAAAGTGGACAATATATCGATTGAATTAATCCAAGGATGTCATAATATGGTGTCAGAATTGGACTCTCTAGTAGGTGTATTGTTTTGCGGGCGAACCACGCGAAAGTTGGTGGGTATCTACTCAATTTGACGAGAGCTGAGACTGGTTGCCGAGGCTAAAGGGCCTAAACAATGAGCAGCTCCAAGCAGGATTCTAAGATGGCGAATGGAGTAAGAATGAATTGAATTGTGTATCGAATAGGGTGAGACAAATTTTGGAATATATATGTGATAATTGGAATTAGCTAACGGAGACACCTTTTAACCTAATAGCAAGCTTTGCTTTGGATTTCCAAAATTAAGCAAGTCCAGGCAAAAGCATTACCAGAATGGGTGACTTCTTGGGAAAGTGTTTGCTCGTATGCCAAAGGACAAAACTGTGAGGGTTGGCATGGGACGGGCTAAAGCGAATAATACCTCAAATGAGTTAATCTAGAGATATCACAACCAAGCTATGCCTAAGGTTCTATCCAAAAACTTTTTCTTTTTTTGTTTCCTATCTTTTTTCTTTCTTGTTTGTCTTGTTTTTCTTTTTAGTTTATTTTCTTTCGTTTTATTTTTCTTTCTCCTTCCTTCCACCAACAACTCACGTGACACTTTTTTTGTTTTCTTTTTCCTTTTTCTTTCTTTTTCATTTTCCTTAGTCCAAAGAAAATGAAAAAGAAAACAAAAAGAAAAAAGGGGAAAGAAGAAAGAAAAATAAAAAATAAAAAATGCTCTCGGATGAAAATGCCCTTGGCTATGGCTTGGAAAGTGCCGTGTTAGTCGAATGAGCTTGTCGGCAATAAATATTTAGCTGGCCCGTGAGCTCTTGATCTTATTTGAGACTAATTTTGGCACCTTATAGCCATTGATTTAAAATTCACTTTGGGCCCTCTTTGCGAGAGCATTTTAAATAAGGCCTGACATAAGGTCGTTTTCTTAAAAGAGAGTTTGAGATGAACTTTCACTTAAATAAAGCATTGAAATGACAAACTTATTCTCAAATAAGGAGTTGAGCTCATTGACTAGCCAAATCTTTGTCGGCCAGCTAGCATGTGCTACCGAGTCATGATCAAAGCCATTTTCGTCCAAAAGCTTTGTTTTTGTTTCCTTTCTTTTTCTTCCTTCTTTGTTCTCTTTTTCTTTTTAGTTTCTTTTCTTTCGTTTTATTTTTCTTTCTCCTTCCTTCCACTGGCGACTCACATGACCCTTTTTCTTTTCTTTTTTCTTTCTTTTCCATCGTTTTGTTTTCCTCGGTCCCAAGAAAATGAAAAAGAAAACAAAAATTAAAAGAGAGAGAAGAAAGAAAAAGAAAAAGAAAGAAAACTAAAAAAAAAAAAAAAATACTCTGGGATGGAAACACCCTCGGCCATGGTTTGGAAAGCACTGCGTGAGTCGAATGTGCTTGTGGGCAATGAAGATTTAGCCAGCTGGTGAGCTCTAGATCTTATTTGAGACTAAGTTCGGCACCTTATAGCCTCATTTGATACAAGGTTCACCTTGGGCCATCTTCTGAAAAAATAATCTCACCGTCAAACCTTATTTAAAATTTTTCCTTACTTTGCCCTATCTATCATCATGTTGGGGTGGTGCTGCCATCGAAGAGAGAGGAGAGGCCACGCAAAAGGGTAAGAGGCAAGAATTCAAAAGAGACCGAGAAACCCGTCGTATGTAATAATTGGCGAATTGATGAGGAATGGGTCTTTTACTTACAAATCACTTGACAAGTCATATATATGGACTTAGGATTTTACAACAATGGAGGAAAGTCTCGTGCTGCAAGCCCTCTCAAAGGTTAGACGAATAGATATTGATGCATGACCAGTGCTGAGTAGATAAAATCAAGATAATATACGAATTGTGAGGAAAAGTTAATACTGCAATATACAAGCATACAAGATTGATATAATGTCCCATCCTTGGAGAAGCATAGTTGGTGCACAGCATTATCACTGATGTAAAAAGCTAGGCTGAGATTAACGTCCATAAAGGATCACCAAACACTGGCAATCCATTATCACAATTCTAAACTAATCTGTAGAGCATAATCTATACACACTGTAGTTTGGCATACTAATCCTTGCTCTAGTTGAAGAGATCCTCGAGACCAATACCGTCACTTGGATCGCTAGGTCCTTCAACATGCTGATTATCATCATACAGTAAATGTTTCTCTTTGCATGTTTGAGTCTGCTCAGTGTTCGCGTCAGAGTTCAAGAAATCCGTGATACTGATGCCTTCGCTCGGAGAATTTGGGATGTGACAACGGCCATCGCTAGGTCCATCAACATGCCAATTATCACCACAACACGAAGGTTGCTCTTTGCCCATTTGAGGCTGCTGATCAGGAATAGGCACGTTCGGGTTGTGTAAACCAGTATTCAACGTCTCAGTTGGATAGTCAGATTCAGTAGTAACTCCTGGAATTGCCTGAGCGAAGAAAAACCAAAAAAAAGAATGAACATACAGTATTCGAGCTTTAGTGTAGTTAGATGTATCTTGGATCATATGTTGCTATGTATCAACCTAAAGTAACATTTGCTCACCTGCGCACTACTCAGATGGCTGCTTAAATCGGTTGAAGCACTGGCAGTTGCCGACTTTGCTTCCTTGCTTTTCCTGTTTATTATGCGACAGAGGACCATCGCCGTCTATAAAGACAAAATGATACTGGTGATAAGTTTCCCGGTTAAGATAACCGAAACTCCGTTGTTGCACGAAAGTATATTATGCACGAGATACATCACGCATCACTTATCAAAACTGAAGTAATTTAAATTTCAAGAACAAATTGCCCCCTTTGTTGATGCAGAATCACTTTATTTTTGGCAGTCTAAGCCTCACTAGTCACTGGAATTTAACCTTAAAATTAGTATTGGTCAGTTTCGTTTCTGTACAAAATACAGTGGGAGAAATTCTGACTTGCGAAAACTAATGTTCAAAGTACAGAGTTAAAGGTAAATTACACTCGAATTATGGCACAATCATGAACTCACAAAGCCAGAAACCTCAAGAAGTTGAATGAGGAACATATCAATTTTACCTGCACTTGTAACCATGTTAAAGATGCTCAATTAGGGGAACCGAAAGCAGAGAAGTTGAGTACCGGGTCCGAAATTTCACTGTCTGAATCATCTGAATTTAGGTGATATTCGTGCATGGCCGCATCCCTCCTGTGGCCCTTTGGCTGTCGACCTTCATAGTAAACCAAAATCCTCTTGGTCCCCATCGGCTTACCAGTGTCCGGTGCTCGGATCACACGCTTTTTACTCGTCTCTTTCCAATATCCCAACTGGGTCTTCCTCTTACGACCACGGGGACAAAAGAAGAAACATTCGCGTTCATCCGACGATTCACTAGAAAATACTAAAACCAAAGATTGTTTACCCGTTATTTTACTGAAGTCTTATAGCAACTACCAATTACCATCAGACCATGAAAAAAAATAGGGAAATAGAGAATTCCAAGAACTAAAAGTAAGTTACCATCGTATAGCATAAATAAATCCGGCGGCTCCCAGTCGTAGATGTATAGCTCGGGAATAGCGCTAGCTTCCATTTCTCCTTTGAGCTTCTTTTTCAAGAAATGACCAACGAGTTGCTCCTCCGTCGGTTTGAATCCATATCCCACATCTGCTGCGCCTCCATTGATCCTGCCATGCTATATGCCTGCTGTCTCAAATTCAATTCTGCAATGGAAAGAAGAAAAGAGTAGAGAATGGGAGGAGTGAAATAAGCAGAGGAAGAGAATACAAACACAGGAGACAAAGATTTTACTCTTGGCTTGGCTTGGCTTTGCTTTGAGAGTGCTGGCTTAAACCCTTCCACGTGGGTCAATTTATAAACACGAGATACAAGTAATTTCCTTTAGCTTGATAGACAAGGAATTAATGTTCAAGCGGATCCCACCTCAAGCTTAAGACGACGAAATTTCCGCTAAGAACAGCTTCTTCGAAGTCCACAACGCCGATTAAACTAGGATAGTAGGACCCATCTGGTCGCTGTAGTCAAATGGAAAAAAATGAAAGCTTATAGCTACATGACATCGTACATGCATGGATAAGCACGAGATGGCATTAAGTTAAATAGCGTTTCCTCAGTGAAGAAGACTCCAGAATTTCATGTATGCAACCATGCATGCAGATCGTGATATGAAGATGGCTCAAGCGTTTCCTCAGTGAAGAAGATTCTAGAATAACAAGCGACGTGCACTGTCTGAGCAATGACGTCAAAAGTGAAAGAGATAAGAAGATTCCCGTTAGTACGATTTCAAAGCACAATCGATTTTCTTTATATATTATATGCATCTTTCCCTTCCGGAGTGGAGACTTTGGGGGGAAAAGTTCAAAAGGGCAGACTCATACTCTTTAGAAAAACTTAGATGCGTGTTCTTGACTGAAAAGGTTACCTTATTATCAGAATTTAGAATCTTTATCAGTCTAAAGTGGATGAATTCAAATTGGTAAAAAATGAGTCAAGTTTGAGCCCATTAAACCAAAGCCTAACTAAAAATAAAGTTTGTGAAAGGCTAGAAATTCGAGTTATGTCCGTGTTTGGCGGAATTCTATTGTGCTATGCCCAAAAGCATTGATTTTTATGCCATGCCGATAAATCTCAACAGGTGTTGGTGTTAAAAATCTGTTAGCTGAAAAAAAGAATGATAGTTGACTAATTTTCTAGTAACTTTTAGTAAGGGCCTGTTTGGCAACGTGCCAAACAGTGCCTGATTATGATTTTTTGTTCTCAGAATCAGTTTGGGACGAGAATCGCGTTTGGTAAGGGAGCGCATGGAAACAATTCTGTTTCTTTTTTGTTCCTGGGAACAGAAACAAAAAAAAGTGTTTCTGTTCCGGGGAACAATTTTTGAACAAAAGAACGCGTTTGGTAACGTTTGGTTCGGGAATAAAAAATGAATAAAACACGTTTGGTAAATTTTATTCTTTTTTTGTTTCTTTTAATTTTTTAAACATTTTTATTTTATTATTTATTTTTTCTTTTCTTTTTATTTTTTCTTTTTTTTTTTCGGCCGGTCACCCGCCTTCGGCGACCGGCCGACGGGGGCCGACAAAGCCTCGCCTAGCCACGGCGAGGCTCGCGGCCCTCGGCGAGGCCGAGCCTCGCCGTGGTTGGGCGAGGCTCGGCCTCGCCTTGGCGGGCGAGCTCGAGCTCGCCCGGCCATGGCGAGGCTCGGCGTCGCCGGTGCGGGCGAGGCCGAGCCTTGCCTTGGCTGGGCGAGCTCGGGCTCGCCCAAATCCGGCGAGGCCGAGCCTCGCCATGGCCAGGGTGAGCTCGAGCTCGCCCGGATCCGGCGAGGCCGAGCCTCGACGGCCGGTCGCCGGCCATGGCCGAGGCCGGCGACCGGCGAAAGAAAAAAAGAAAAAAAAAGAAAAAAGAAGAAGAGAAGAAGAAGAGAGAGAAGAGAAATGTTTCTTCAAGAAATGTTTTCGGAGCAAGAAAACAACAAATTGTTGTTTCTTTTTTTTGTTCTTATTTCGTTCTAAACAAAAAAAAAAAAAAAAAAAAAACGCAACCAAATGGGTTTCTTCCTTTTTGTTCCCTTGGAACACTTTCCGTACGAAGTGTTACGGAAACGTTTCTTAGAAACGTTTCCATGCACGCCCTAAAATTTTTGTTCCTGGAATGATTGGGAAGAGAATTTCTTATAAAAAAAATTTGATTCTTCGTCCGAGAATCAAAAAAAGAATCAAAAGAGTAAAACTCTCATTCTTGCCTTCCGTCATCCCGCGATTGCCGTCCGTCATCGCCCGCCACTGCCCGCCGCCGATCGCCGGTCCGGCGAGCTCACCAAAGGCTCGCCCGCCCGCCAATGGCCGGGCCGGCCTCGCCCGGCCCGGCGAGGCCGGCCCGGCCACCGGCGGGGTTGGGCGAGCCTCACCGGCCCTGGGTGAGGCTTGGCCTTGCCGATTGGGCGAGGTCGAGCCTCGCCCGGCCCGCCCGTGCCCAAGCGGCCTTGCCGAGGCGGGCGAGGCCGGCCCGGCCACCGGCGAGGCCGGGCGAGCCTCGCCTAGCTACAAGCAAGGCTCGGCCAACGAGGGCCAACCTCGCCGAGGGCCGGCAACGCTCCGATGAGCGTCGTCGATCCGGCGATCGGCCACATGAAGAAGAAGAAGAATAGGAAAAAAGGGAAAAAATAAAAAAAAGGAAAAAGTAAAAAAAAAATTATTTAAAAATTATTTAAAAATCAAAAGAAATTAATTTGGAATAGAATCAATTAGCACGGTATCAAACACAATTCTATTCCGGAATCAAAAATTTTGGACAAGCTTACCAAACGCGTTTTTACTTACTCGGAATCGGTTCCTGGAACGAATAAAAAATAATCATTTCTAGTCGAATCGCCTCCTAATAGAATCGTTACCAAACGCACCCTAACTTACCTACACTTCTGTGAAATTACAAAAGTATAATTTGTAAATTAGCAATTTTATATTAACTTACCACCTTTTATTTACATAAGTTAGTGATGTTTTTAATTTTTGAACTCTTACATGAAATTGCCAACCTGAATTAGAAGGACTTACCAACCTTTTTTTATATTGAATCGCCAATTATTTTTCTGTTGCCAACTCTTATTTGCATTACTTATCAATTTTTTGTTATTTTTGTATCCTCTTTAAAATTTTGCATTGAATTACCAACTTTCATTTGCCTTGTTAACAACCACTTACATTTACTAATATCCCATTATGACTCAAAATTTTCTACCATTGATTACCACGTGGTATAAGATTACAAACTCTCATTTGAGTTATTCATTGATGTTTATTTGATTTCTTTGATTTGTCAATTTTTATCACTTGGAAACTCTTAATTACATTACTTAAGTAGTAATGCCTTGAATTTACGAATTTCTTTATAAATTACTAACCATACTAACAAAAAAAAAAGAAGAAATTATTGACCTTAGTTATAGTATTTATCAACTTTTCTCCATTTAAGTTCGTTAGGTAGTTTTGGATTACCAACTCTCATTTGAGTTATTTAGCAATTTTTCTTCTTCTTTTTTTTTTTTTTTAACTTTGCCTTAATTATACTAACTAGTTTCCCTAATTAAATTATCAACTAGTTTTGGATTATCAACTATCAAATTAATTACCAATGTTTATTTGGTTTTATTAGTTTAACTGCTCTTTTCTTGGGTTATTTAATCAGGAACAAATTGGTGAGTCACTCAAATAGAGGTCGGTAATTTTATAGAATTGTTTATAAGCTTAAGGAGTTTGTAAGAAATGCAAATAAAATTTGGTTAGATAAGAGAAGTTTTTGTTATGTCGAGATGAGAAAAGGTAGTAATTTAAAACTAAAAACTAAAGAAAATAACTAAATAGTCTCGCAGAGTTAGCATGTATGTTAATTATGAATAGTATTGGTATCCAAGGCACTAAGAAATGCTGACTACATAGAAAAGTTGGTAGAATCGGAAAAAATAAAATATAATCTAGCAACTCAAATCGAAGTTGGTAACGCAAAACTAGTTATAACTTGATAGAATAAGGTTTGTAAGTAAGACAAAAGAGGTTGGTAATTCGCAGATATTTCGTACATTTAAGGCGTCACCAAGAGCATTAAATAAACGTTGGTTATAGATAACTTATTATTATTATTATTATTATTATTATTATTATTATTATTATTATTATTAGTATTATTATTATTATTATTATTATTATTATTATTATTATTATTATTGAGAGATAAGAGAAGTTGGTAATTAGGAAAATAGATAAACATTAGTAATTAACTTACATAAGAGATGGTGGCAAAACTAGTTAGGAACTCAAAGATCACTCTAAGTGAAGTTGATAATTTTTAAAGAGAGTTGATAAAATATAAAAAGTTGGTAAGTAAGGCAAATATAAGTGGTAACTCAATAGATTAGTTAATAAATTTAAGAATATAAGTAGCTTTGTTACTAATGTAAATAATTCAAATTACATTTGGTAATTAAACCTTGTTTGGAACTTAAATCGCAAAAAAGTTTGTAACTCATAGTAATTTCATATAATAATTACTAAATTTAAGCTTTTGGCCAAATTTGTAAATAAAATTAGGTAAACTTTAGGATAAGCTTTTCTTCCTTTTATTTTTGTAAGAGATAAGAGAAGTTAATAATTTGAAAAAAAAAAAAAAACAAGAATAATAACTAATTCAAACCAAGTGTTGGCCGCAAGACTAACTGGATAATTTAATCAAAGAAAAGCTGTTACTCACTCTAATTGATGTTGGTAATTTTTTAGAAGAGTTGGTAGATGTTGAAAGTTGGCAAGGAAGTCAGATAAAAGTGGTAACTCAATAGAAATATTGGTAAAATTTAGGAAAACAAACAAACATAATAAATTAAGTTAAATGAGAGTTGTTAACCTTAAGCTAGTTATAGATTTAATCGAAAAAAGTTTGATAATTCACAAAGTAATTCAACATGATCGTTGGTAAATTTAAACTTTGGGAAGAAAGGGAAAATGGTTGATTTACAATAAAAGATGTTTTGTTGTGGCAAAGGTCGGAGAATTTGGTAATTTAAGAAAAAAAACAAACAAATATTGGTAACTAGCCCAAATAGGAGTTGGTAACAAATAATAATCGGTAACTTAATTGAAGAAACGTTCATAATCACTCTAATTGAAGTTGATATTTTCTAAAAAGAGTTGGTAAATTTTTAAAATTGGTAAGTAAGGCAAATAATAGTAGTAGTCCATTGGAAAAGTTGGTGGATCAATGAAAAACAAATAAACATTGATTAGCAACTTAAATAAGTTTTGGTAACTCAGAACTAGTTAATAACTTAATTGGATAAAAAAATTGTAAATTAATTTAATGAAGGTCGGTACTTTTGTATAGTAGTTGGTCCATTTAAGCCACTGGTAAAAAAGCAAAACTAATATTTGTAAATATAAGAGAAGATTTGTTTTTCTGATAGAGATAGGATATAAAAAGCAAAATAAACATTGGTAATTAATTCAAACAAGAGAAGATGACGTAAAGCTAGTTAATAACTTTATCAAATTACATTATGGTAATTGAAGGATGGTTATTTCTCAATATCGTTGGTAAATTTAACTTATGAAAATATAAGACAAATAAAAGTCGATAAATAAATAGAAAATTTGGTAAATTTAAAAATAATAAAATAAACATTAATAAGCAACTCAATGATACTTGTAAAAAAAATAATAATTGAAAACTTAATGGCGGAAAACTAGTAAGTAGGGATGAGTATGGTTTGAGTTGGGCTAAACTAATACCTAACTAAAGGACCAACCTGCACAGCATTGTTTCCAAATTTTGAGACCGAGGACCAACCTTGTTAAGCCTAGGACCGCGACCAAACTAACCCTATGGGTCCGATCCAGACCTTGAACAAACAATTTTTTTTTTCATTTTTTGTATATCTTAAAAGGACAAATATACCATTTCAAATTATATATCTTTAAATAATATGATATTGAGCAACCAAACTATAAACACCGATATATATATATATATATATATATATATATATATATATATATATATATATAATATATATATATAAATATATATATATATATATATATATATAAATCTAAGATAAATGTAACAACGAAACGTCCATTTGTGATGGTTGAGCTACATTCGTGAAGCGAGCCAAGAGAGCTGAGGTGAGCAAGGCAAGTGAAGAGACACGAGTGGCAAGCGAGGCCGAGGCAAGCGAAGAGAGTTTCCTTTTCTTTTTTGGGTCAAATCTAGGCTGGGTTACTACTTTCTAATTTACATGGCAAAATTGCATAAGAAATAACAAAGGCATAGGCACTAAAGTTTAGAGTTAGCAAAATATATAATATATAACATATTATATCTGTTTTATACATACATACGTACATACATACATACATATATAGGGACCCTAAGATCCCAAGACCGAAGACCAATTCGTGCAATACAAGATTCAAGGGTCTCAAGACCAAGGACCGACCTAGTTTCCTTGAGAACCAGACCAAGATTAGGCAGGATTGGGCCAGTTCAGTGTTAGTTGCAATGCTATGGAAAATTTCAGCGGCATGTTGAACTTGAAGAACCTTCACCGGTCGTTCATCAGTGGGTGCTCTAAGCTGTGGGTTGTCGAGGACCTTGAGAAACTAGAGGTAAAGTTCTTTCAACAAGTCTATAGAATTCATTTTTTCACTTGCAAATGTCTAGGATTCTCAAATTTGCCCTACCTTAACAAATCAAAAGTAGCCATATGAGAGGAGTTATCTGATACAGGCATTGGCATTGCGCTTTACTTTCCATTTTCTTTGGTCCCCTCTCTTTGGTCATATTCCTCAATCCATTGACTTCATCTACAATTTCTATTCATACAGACATAAAGTGGAACTTCCAACTAGATGTCTTGTTTCATATAGTGCGTATTTATTTAAGTTTCCTGTAGTGATATTTTCTTTTCATTTTGCTTATTTCATTAATACATTGAATTTTGATCACCTGAATGTAAGAAATTCAAGGTTAGAGATTTGCACTTCTGGACAGTCTGAGGGATACGGAAGGTCATGGTGTGTTTCATCCAGGAACTTAATTTGGAAAGTAAAACCGACTTTGAAGAAAGAAAAGGGGAGAAAGTAGAGGAGCTTTATCTTGGTTGTCGCAAGGAGTTGGAAGGCGATATTCCTGATGAGATAGGATATCTTTCCTCTCTAAGAGTCCTAGATTTATGTTCTACAAAAATCTGTCGAGTTCCGAGAACAATTAATTGGCTTTCTTGCCTCCTAACACTTGACTTAACAAGGTGTGATGAGATTACAGAGTTGCCAGAGCTTCCAACGAGTTTAGTCTATTTACATGTTCAATCCGGCGCGCTGCATTTGTTCAATTTTCAAAAAGAAGAAGAAGAAGAAGATATATATACATATATTATACCCATCAAAGTCCATTGCGAAGGGTTTCTATTCCGGGGAACTAGTTCTTTTCAAAAATTGTTTTTTTCTATTTCTACTTCGGGATCAATTTCTGAGTAAAATAAGGTGTTTGGTAATTATACAGAATTTCTATTCTAGAAATAGAAAAAGAATAGAAATGCGTTTGGTAGAAATTTATAAGTTTTTTTATTTATTTGTTTTTTCTTCCTGCTCACGGACCGCCGCTCCTCGCCGCATGACCATCACACGAATGCCGACCGTCGCACGACCGTTGCACGAATGCTGCACGACCGTCGCACGACCGTTGCACGATCGTAGATTGTCACCGCAGGATTGCCGCCCATCGCGGGTTGGGGCGGTGACTGGTGAGCTGTGGGCGATGGTCCCGTGGCGCCAAATCTGGCTCGCCGGCGGCTGTAGCCCTTCGCCGGTCCGGCGAAGGGTTTTGTTCAATTTTCATAAAAAAAAAAAAAGAAAAAGAAAAAAAAAAGAAGGAGATATGTATACATATGTTATACCCATCAAAGCCCATTGCAAAAGTTTTTTTTTTTACCAAACGCACATTTAACTCAAAGTCCATTTGCAAAAAAAAATTACCAAACATAATCGTATTTCCCCAAGTATCTTTAGGCTTTCAGCATTTGCATTCGGCTCAAAGCCTCTTGCAAATGTTGAACCAAATGCAGCCGTAGTCCTAAATCTCTCAAAGTTTACCAATCTAGTAGATTTGGCCCTATCCGATTTCTTTGCAAATCAAAATTCGTCAAATGTAAAGCACAAATGTGACTTGGGTGGATTGGAAGGCTATCCAAACTAAAAGAGTTGAGCTTGTATTTTCTCAAGTTCACTGCACCAGTTCCAGAGTTGGGTCTCCTTTCTCTTCTAGAACATCTTCGTTTGAGAGGACTAGACCTGCAACCCCTCAAGTAGCTACCGCCTTCCTTACTTTCTTCAAATCTTTACAATTTAAGCTCCAAAGAATCGCCACTGTTTAACTCAAAAGTTCTGTCAGAATTTGACGCTTAATTGCTCGGGATTGGAAGAAATTCAACTCGGGGGACTTTCACAATTGCAGCACTTATCTTTGCTCAGTTGTGAACTTCGGAGCTTATCCATACCATATAGCTTATGAACACTGTATGTACGCTGTTGCCCTAATATGATTGAGATTCAGTCTGTTGGGATGTCGGCATCACTGGAGATATTAAATATCTATGAGTGTCGGTCAATTGGAAGTATAGTATTATGCAGTGAGGTAGGATCTCATGGAGTCCTCAATCAATCAGAGTCTTCTTCGATTGAGACTACTGATTGCTCACCGGGAGTACTGCATCTTCCCGATGCCTTCAAGAAACTAAAATGCCTTAGATTGTCGACGTGTGAAAACCTACTTGAGATTCAAGTCGTCAGTACATTGTTATCCTTGCAAACGATTGAAATTTATAGTTGCAATGCTATGGAAAATTTCAGCGGTATGTCAAACTTGAAGAACCTTAACCGTTTGTTCATCAGTGGGTGCTCTAAGCTGCCGGTTGTCGAGGGCCTTGAGAAACTAGAGGTAAAGCTCTTTCAACAAGTCTATAGAATTCATTTTTTTCACTTGGAAATGTCTAGGATTCTCAAATTTGCCCTACCTTAACAAACCAAAAGTCGCCATATGAGAGGAGTTATCTGATACAGGCATTGGCATTGCGCTTTACTTTCCATTTTCTTTGGTCCCCTCTCTTTGGTCATATTCCTCAATCCATTGACTTCATCTACAATTTCTGTTCGTATAGACATAAAGTGGAACTTCCAACTAGATGTCTTGTTTCATATAGTGCGTATTTATTTAAGTTTCCTGTAGTAATACTGCCTTTTCATTTTGCTTATTTCATTAATACATTGAAGTTTGATCACCTGAATGTAAGAAATTCAAGGTTAGAGATTTGCACTTTTGGACAGTCTGAGGGATATGGAAGGTCATAATGTGTTTCATCCAGGAACTTAATTTGGAAAGTAAAACTGACTTTGAAGAAGGAAAAGGGGAGACTTTACACTGCATGGACTGCTGAATCATCATCTTTCAACAGCATATAGACTTCTGATGTCTTGCAGATAGGAGCCATGAGTCTGCTGTACCCTTGTTTGTGAAAAAGGCAAAGCCAATGTTAAGGAAAATATTTATTTGATGACAGCTGCCTTTTCTTGTCCTAGTATGCTGGCTAAAGAAAATCTTATTATGCCGTAGAGCCCGATACCGAGCTAGAGCCCGATACCAAGCTTCAGTCTCCATTCTATTCATCCGCAAGTTCTTGGGATCATGAAATTAGCGAGGAGCCTCCCTTTGACAATGTCAGAGAAGGGACTCTGCCCGAAAGGCAAAATCAGACGGAGGAAGACTCGAACCGTATTTCCACCACTATTGTCTATGTTTCAATCTAATATTATCATGTTACATATACTGAAGAAGTATATGATGAACTTAACCACAACCTGTTTTTGCAGGTCTTGATGAACTTGCTCCACCAAGAACTTTTTGTGATAGGTTCAGGATATGCTTAGCGAGCATATTGGAATGTGTCTGCAACCGCGACTTTCCTAGCATTAAAGTTGAAGGGGGTTAAATGATGAATAGTCTTTCTGCAGTGCATGTTGATGATATCATGGATCCGTGAGGTGAGGAACGCCAATTCTTCAATTCTAGCGTGTAGGATTGCAGTTAGAGACCAAAATTTAATTGGCATAATGCTTAAATGGGCATGAAATTGGAAATGGAGGCTCCCATTTCTTAATCACGACTTGAATTTCATGCATCCCAGTCAGGCTGTATGCATTTTTTTATTTGTTTCATTACTGAATGTATTGGTCTCTTGTTTGTACACAATATTGCCTTGGCGGTAGGTTGGGCATCATTTTTAGGACTAGATATTGAAGTCATTAATAAAATTGGAGAAGAAAGACTAATGCAATTATCGTTTTCTTTTGGCCAGACCTGAAACTAATAGCACTAACCTCATTGGAAGTATCATGGCTTATCCTATGTAGCTATCTGCATTATGATTAAAATTTTCATCAATCCCGTAGGTGCAACCAGAATGAACTTTGCAACAACAGAAGCAATACCAAGTGATGTTGATAAGAAAGATGAGGGTCTTGTATTTGTTGCTGGTGCCACTGGAAAAGTTGGATCACGGACTGTGAGGTTGCTTTCCAGAACTTACCCTTCCAATGCAAACTGTTTTATACCTTACTTTCGTTTGATCAAGAGGATGGATTCTTCTTTAGGGAGCTTTTGAAATTAGGATATCGAGTAAGAGCCGGTGTGCGAAGTGCTAAAAGAGCAGTAACTCTTGTGCAGGTAGAAGGTTTGGTTGATCTGAACTTGCTCTCCATAGCTTGCCAGTTTCCTGCTATAATGACTCAGTTAATGACAAACTTCTTGCATAGTGTCAAACAGATGAAGTTTGAGGGGGATAACACGAAGGAGGGGTTTAACGTAAGAAAATAAAATATGGAAAGCTGGGATTTATGTTCTGTTTCTTTCTTTCTAAATAATTCAAAGAGGAAATTTTCAGACGAAAGAAGAGTAGTACAAATCCATTATTGTTTATAAGATACTCCGTGATAACAAATAACGGCTATTTTCTGGTTTTTAGCCCAGCTGTAGAGAAGCTTGAAGTTGTGGAATGTGACTTGGAGAAGCCAGATCAGATAAGGCCAGCCTTAGCCAATGCTTCTGTGGTTATATGCTGCATTGGGGCAAGCGAAAAGGAAGTTTTTGATGTGACGGGCCCATACAGAATTGACTATATGGCTACGAAGAACCT
Organism: Eucalyptus brandiana; assembly: GCA_014182725.1. NCBI lineage: Eukaryota > Viridiplantae > Streptophyta > Magnoliopsida > Myrtales > Myrtaceae > Eucalyptus > Eucalyptus brandiana. The sequence goes on along the minus strand of CM024674.1, from coordinate 26,057,051 downwards.
CATTGATGCAGGTAGATAAAGTCCATACACCATATAATTGCTCATTAGTTTCAAAATCAAGGGGGGTCACTTGAGTCCTGGCCACCGAAGATCATTTTCTTTAGTGCCTCAGGATTCTTATGCAACAATTAGATCGTTAGGTTTTTGCGTAAAGTAAGATCATTCAACTACAAGAGTAACAAATGAAGACTTAGCCAGGAGAATTGAGGAAGCAATTTGCAAAATCTTTATTGGATCTTTTACATTAATTAAAATAACCTGGTTAAACTGAATTTGACTAAACTTTATGAAAGAGAACTATAGTTTTTATATGTGCCTTCTCTTGAAGTTGGCTCCATCAAATTGTGTTATCTCTGTTTGGACAGCAACTTCGGCCAAAGTTAACCACTTCATCATGGTTTCATCTTTGGGAACAAACAAGGTCGGATTTCCTGCAGCTATACTGAAGTAAGTGGGCTTTTTTTATTCTTTTGTGAGACTATTCTCTATTCATAAAGATATTTAAACATGATCTATTTACTGCTTTCTTGCCCCTTAAGTTTGTTCTGGGGAGTGTTAATCTGGAAAAGAAAAGCTGAAGAAGCACTTATAGCCAGTGGTACTCCTTACACTGAGTATTTCTTGAATCAACTTTTCAGTTGAACACAGTTTTTGAATAATCTTACTAATCTACAAGTGTTAATTCAGATAGTGACGCCAGGGGGAATGGAGCGGCCTACTGATGCTTATAAAGAAACTCATAATATTACTCTGTCAGAGGAAGATACTTTATTTGGAGGCCAAGTTTCAAACCTTCAGGTAAAGTTGTCAAGTTTATTTGCATATGCATAAGTCAGCAAGCAATTTTAGATTTTCTAGCTATCAAGAAACTGAAGACATTTCTTTTTTACTGAAGGGAAAAAACCAAACGGTATATAACTTTAAACAAAGTAAAGATATTATTTTCTGAATATACAGAAAACTTTGCTGGAAGATCTATTTTGTTTACTTTTGGTCTGGGTGAGTGAAGCAGATGGGCCAAGCAACATTCTGAATAAAATTTTTGCGTCTTTGCATGAGATCTAAGATTCATATAGTTGATCCCATTTAGTGGGATGAGGCTTCATTTATTGTTGTTGTTTTTGCACGAGATTTAGGCTTATTGGCAGTGGCAGGACAAAGTTCCACACATTGTATGTTCTGTTTTTAATCTATTTCATATCACCTTTTAGGTGTATCAGGTTTGTTCTATCATTTCAACTCATGCTCCTTACTGCTTTGCAGATCTGTCTGAATTAATAGTATATGTATGAGGTCTTGCACTTGTTAAAATTTAACCTAAAAAATGATGAATTGAGGAGTCACTTTTACTGTTTTTGCTAGCGTTTCAGTTTGCATTCTGAATAAATACTGCAAATATTTATTCTCTGTTTTGAATGAAAAAGATTTCCACCCTTGCAGCACTTGTGGGGGAAAATGTTCTCAGGGATAGTGTCACACATTTTCAACATTACCAATGGTAGGAAAGGCATTTCTGATTTACTATTTCAGGTGGCAGAACTCATGGCAGTCATGGCCAAAAACTGTGGCCTTTATACTGTAAAGTGGTGGAAGTGATTGCTGAAACAACTGCTCCACTGATTCCCATGGAAGAGCTTCTTGCTAAGATACCATCACAACGCCAAGGACCACAGGTATGACTCTTTCCATGTATAACCTGCTAAACTTGAAGTTTCTATCAATATTATTATAATGCCTTTTACAATTATTCACAAGAGGAAATCCAGAATTTCATTACTTCTTTTAGAGTGTTTTTGCTTGTCTTAGCATGTTATGGCACTGAAAGGTAGTTAAAAGTCAAATCTAACATGCTCGTAGTAATGAGAGTGAGGTATTTTTTTGCAATTCAGGTTTTTCCTATGAAAAAAGGGTATTAATGATTCTAGTTACAAAGCATAGGCTTAAATTTGTCATGGTTAAGCAACTTCGGTCTATAAATTGTTGTTTCCATGCTAATGGTGATTTCTTAATCTTCACACTTTGTAAAACTCTGACGCTGATTTTTTTTTTTTTTTTGGGTCTGTAACTCTGATGCTGATGTTATAAGCAATAATTTTTGCAAAAACTGTTCTTGGCTAAGCAAGCTTTTTGACACGGTCAAATCCTCCTAGTTAGAAATTAGTCATTGTTGATCAACTGTTGCTCCCAAAAGTTTGAGGTATGGGGAAACATATTAGCATTGTATATCAGGGTTGTATATGTCTTAGTACTCCCTTTGGTGTAGCAACAACCACATCAAATAATTGCCAGAGGGCAAACAATTGTGACAGACTTAATGACAACAAGAGGGAGTACAAAGATTCAAACCCTTCACCCGAAGCTACAATACCATGTTGAACAACTATTTTCTGAAAAGTATAAGCTAACAAAATGTGCTCAAAATTTCTATCAAGCATATATCTGGATAGTCATGTAGTGACTTGTCCTTCTCGTCTTCATGCTTAGTGGATTAGATTTGGTTTTTCTCCATACGGAAGATTTCATTAATTTAAATCTTCTATGAAGACACATTTTTGTATTGTAATTTTTAATTAATGTCCTTGTGCAGTAACAATGTAGCTGAAATAGAAATTTGGAAAAGAAGGATGAGTAATTCATATCTTTTGAAAATGTAGCGAACTCTTCAGGAACTAAAGTTCACATTTTAACATCTAGTTCTGCATATAAAGTTCATATGATTTAACTCACTGCACTTTTAGAAGTGTGAAATGAGGTTTCCAATCCTCAAATAAAATCATGAATCAAGATTCCATTTGTTTGGCTAAAAATAAATAATTTTTTTTTTCAAAAAAAAGATCATTTATATTACTTGAAATAATTAATGAATGAAAAAAATTTAATTATCAATTAAAATATATATTTAAATTTTTTCTTTAAATAATGAATATACTTTTTCGTCCATTCTTTTTTATAAGCGATACGAACTATTATTTTAAATGATTCATTTTTCGCGAAACAAACACATCCTAATAATCCATCAACATTAGCACTCCAGAAAGCTCCATGTTTCACATATGCTACAGTATATTCAACAAATGTACTGAAAATCTACGAATTGGAAGCTTTCATAAAGGGAATAAGCTACCAAAAGTCTCAAACTATAGCCACTATAACACATTTGCTTTAAACTTTTTCTTGTAACATAAAATATTCAAAATTTGTAGCTATGTGACACGTTTACCATCCATTTAAGTTCCACCCCATAACTTTTTAGTTAAAATAACACCATTTTTATTTCACTTACTATGTCAATACCATTTGCTTTGCTTTTAGGTGTCCATATAAGTAGATTTTCAATGATGTTTATTTATGGAAACTTGATGGAGGTAAGTATATCCTATATATACAAGTTTATAGTTTGTTAACATAAAATTTGGGGTAAATAAGTTATAGTGGATAAAATTTGAGATTTTTTTGTGGCTTTTGCTATTTATAAAATCAGAGCGAGTCTGATCTTGCCGGGTGTCCAAAAGATAACTTACGGTTACCGAGCATGTCGGTTTTTCATGTCTCTCTCCACTGTCCACGTAACGTCCCACGATGCTCTGCTTTCCAAACGACCGAGAAGGTCGAAGATTGCGGTTGTGCTTTTGACCAGGTTTCGGTCTGCTACTAGAGCAGAGCATTCTCTTCTTCTCCTCTCATTTGTCCGCGCTTGAAATCTCGTCGGTCATCGTCATTACTGGATTGGATCAGGGGCATAAGGCCATTCTAAGCAACTGGACAGCCATGGCGTTCTTTCAAAGCATGATGTGGAATGTTGATCTGCAGTTAGTTTTCTGATTAAAGGTCTGCTAGTTTCTTTGCTTCTGCGTGCCGTGCACCATCCGCATGTACTTCGATCTCAAACTTTCGGGACATTTTAGAAAGGAACTTGCGATCACTGAATTATTTTGATTTTCGAGACCTTCATGCTCACGTGAGATTTTTCTGCAAAGGAGTGATCCGTTTCCGGGATTTTTTTTTTTTGTTTTTTGAATAGGAGAATCACGATCCATGGAGAGAGCCCACCAAGCGAATTGAAGTTGTTTGTGATTCGTGTAATGCTATTAGTTTTCTCGCAACTCCATTAGTCTCTGCGGTTCCTTTTATGCTGCAGTTGTTCTTTCCAGGAAGTCCTGCTATTCTTGGTGACCAAGAAGAAGGTGCCGATTGATGTTTTTGGGAGAGATTTTGATTACTTAGAAAATCAAAATCCAAACCGGAGGACCGAAGAGCACATCTCGGGTCGGCACACGTGGTGTGGAGAGAAGGAGAATGCAAGTGCCCCAAATTTGATATGAAGGTTTCTCACAAGGTATTCCTCGATTTACAAGTGGCCAAAAGGCACATTATTTGAGCTTAGGGGGTGCTGGTTTTCACGTTGCCGTTGTTTTAGAATTAAACATGTCTTTGCATCGTTTACAACGCTTCAGGTTTCTGGGGAGTTATCTGCTGCTTCACCTGAACGCCTCTCTGCGGCATCTCCTGATGTTGGTGCTGGGAAGCGCATCCATTCTCTACCTTTTGTGGCTGATGCTAATCAATCGCGTACTTCGCTCTTGTTATTCACAAACATCCTTGTCTCTACATGGTTGTAAACCCTAGGTATGGCGCATATTGGTTATGTGGTACTGGCAATGCAGCTAACAATAGGGTGACCCATTGAGGGAATTTGATTCATCAGGACTGAACAATGTTGCCTGGAAGGAAAGGGTTGATGGCTGGAAAATGAAGCAAGAGAAGAATATAGCTCCAGTGAGCACTGCCCAGGCTACTTCTGAAAGAGGAGGTGGTGATGTCAATGCCAAGCACCGATGCGCTTGTGGATGACTCTTTACTGTGAGTCTCTACGATATTAAGCTTAGTCTTTTTCTTCTTCTTTTTTTGCGTAGTATTTCCTACAGTCGAATTTGGCACGTGTCGGGCTAAAAGTGACGCTGACCATTTTCACTAACTTTTCCTTTGTTGATGTTTCTTAATTATGTGGTTGTCTCTGTTTTCAACCAAAAAAGCTGTCAACATATATCGAATTGCTAGAAATTCTCAAAAAATTTCCTGACGCATGCTTTCCATTAGTATCTATAAGTACCGGTGTAATAATGTAACCGTCACTACTTTTTAATAAATCGTTCAATCTGTTAGTCGTGTTCAGTCCTTGGCTGCATTTCGCATAAATATTTTTCTTATTCTGTGGGAATGACAAAGCCAGGCTACCGAACAACAAATCCTGTGACCAATGCCTATGCTCTGTGGTTAATATCTGTGATACGTGAGGTTTGGTTTGCAATTCCTTCGATATTGGATCAGTTCCCAAAGTGGTTTCTGGTAAACCTTTAAACGTATCTCGACAGACTAGCAATTAGTAGTATCACTACTTCATGAATCTGGTAACTTAGGTTTTTCTTATCACCAACTTGTTTTGTCAGATCAGAATTTTTTGTGAAACTTTACATGGATATAGGCACGACGGAGAAGGAGAAGCATCACAGTTAGCTGCTGTTGTCGGTACTGTCAACCCACTAAAGAACATCCTCTAGTGAGAGCAAATACAGCATTCTTCGTTCTTGCAGTTGACTACCCAGTTGACAAGGTCTCATGTTATGTATCTAACGATGGAGCTACTATGTTAACTTTCGAGGTCCCTTCTGGAACATCAGAGTTCGCAAGGAAATGGGTTCCTTTTGTAAGAAGCATAGCGTAAAGCCTTAAGCCTTGAGCCCCCGAATGGTGCTTCGCTCCGAAAATCGACTACTTGAAGGACGAAGGTCATCCGTCATTTGTCAAAGATCACAAAGCTATGAAGGCATGACTTTAGATCAGAATCTTGATAGTGTGTTGCAATCCCTTTGTACATTGCATCGCTGTGGCATGTTTGCATTTTCATGTATAGCAGAGAGAGTATGAGAATTTAAAGTCCTCATAAGTGGACTTGTTGCCAAGGCACAGAAGGTTTCCGAGGAAGGATGGATAATGCAAGATGGGACTCCATGGCCTGGAAAAAATACGAGGGACTGCCCCAGAATGATTCAGGTCAATTTATAATTTTTGGAATGTATCTGATATTGTGATTGAGCTCATAAAACCGTACCCACCCCGGATTGATTCGGGTTAATTTGTAGTTAAACTATGAGGTAGCAACACAGCAATCTCTCTCTGTCTCTGTCTCTCTCTTTCTCTCTCAGAGTTCAATGGTGCTGCCACTGAGCCTCATATGCCACCAACCATAACATAAATCTTCGTCGGAAATCTTCTCCTCCACCCAAATTACTTCAGCAACAAAAAGTGAAAGCTTTAAAACTTTTATTGTATAGGAAGTTATTTCTTGATAGGCCCTGATTCTTTTTTTCTTTTCTGTTTCAAGTTGTTGCATTCTCTTCACAATCAATTTGAAATATATTATCTGATTTACTGATACTTATCAGAAAGTTACAATAATGATGATTACGTATCGACTGACTTAAAGTTTGTGATTATATCCACTCCATGAATTTGCCTTCCTAATGTAACACAATGGATTAGTTTCTTCACTTTTTTCTCTTCGATAATGCAAGTATACATCAGGAAATCACAAGAGCCGAAATGCTACTTGGAATACTTTATGTTTTTTGGATAATGCTTTTTTTTTTTTGGGTACAATGCGACATTGGTGATGTTGTCAATTGGATAATAGTATCATTTAACTTCTATTACTAAATTTGATGGAGTGGAGATCTCATGATAAATAAGTATGAAACTTATAAAAAATTCCAGGTTATTATATAAAGTTTGCATATCTTAAGATCTTATGGTCCGATTTTATAAGGTTCTCTTCTCATGAATATCATTGTCTGTGGCAGATTTCTCTTGTTTCCTATCGTGCTGCATTTTAAAGGCCATGACTCCACATCCAAGTTCTCGACTCAGTTATGATACGGGTAAAACTGTGGTTCCTGGATCCTGGAAGCAGCAATCTTTTTTCTTACTAAAACATTTGCATTACTCGCCTGCTGTCATGTTTTCTTAGGGCAAAGTGGAGGTCTTGATGCTAAGGGTAATGAGTTGCCACGTTTGATCTATGTTTCTTGTGAAAAACGTCTGGGCTTCCAACATCACAAGAAAGCTGGTGCCATGAATGCTCTTGTGAGTAGATATGTCTGTTAATTATGGATGACGATGTTTTCATGCTTTCCTTACCTTTTGTCTTATTTTATATTTAGGTGAGAGTCTCAGCTGTCCTCACTAATGGACCTTTCTTGTTGAATCTTGATTGTGATCACTACATAAACAACAGTAAAGCATTGAGAGAAGCCATGTATTTCTTGATGGATCGTAACCTTGGGAAACATGTGTGTCATGTTCAATTTCCAAAGAGATATGACGGTGTTGACAGAAATGACAGATACACCAACCGCGATATTGTGTTCGTTGGTTTAGGCTCTTTATCTCTTCATTAAAATACATTTTCTTATGTTATGTCCAAGATTGCTACTTGCACTGACATCAGAATCACATCCTCCGCCGAAGCGAGTTCTTTTGTTGTGGACTAAGATTAAAACACTCTTCAGCTTCCTTGCATAACTCATTAGGCGGACATTCTGTCTTATGATCTGTACAAGCTTAAGAGGTCTGGATGGCATCCAAGGTCTTGTTTATGTTGGAACTGGGCGTATGTTCAATGGAACAGCTTTATATGGTTATGAAGCTCCTCACAAGCCAAAGCATAGAAAGTGAGGATTCCTGTCTTCTCTCTGAGGTGGATCACGAAAGAAAGCAAGATGAAGTAAAAAGGTTTTTGACAATAAGTGGCAAACATGTAGTTCCAACTGTGCCTATCTTCAGCCTGCAAGATATAGAAGAGACCTTGAGATCTGGAATCTAGCCTCATTTAATAGTGGCCCTTGAGGTTTTGACACTCTTGCCTGAGGACGACTTTTGTCCCTGATGACTCGGGATTCTTACGACGACGCAATTTCTACATTCTTTCAGTAATGTAGTTTCTTAGGTTTTTCTTAATGTTTTCTTTTCTTGGATTTTACCTAGCTTCATCAATCACTTATTTCATTGAGACCTTGCTAATGTGCTTTAATGGTTCATGTTGGCAATCCTGCTCACTATCCATTTTAATGCTGCTCCTGTGTGTAAGAGCTATTAAATATCGAACAGTTCATTTCAGGTGATAGTGTTGATCTTCTGCTCGAGACTTATAATGCTGTAAGGAGCTTTAACATTTATATTAGAACCTCTCTGGCTTACATTTTATTTTCATATTCATAGGTGCTGGATTTGATGATGAAAAGTCATTGCTTGTGTCGCAAATGAGCCTGGAGAAGAGGTTTGGTCAGTCTACTGTCTTTGTGGCCTGTACATTTATGGAGAATGGTGGCGTTCCTCAATCTACAACTCCAGAAACCCTTCTTAAAGAGGCTATTCAAGTCATCAGTTGGGGTTATGAGGATAAAACGGACTGGGAAGTGAGGTATGTGAGCTTATTATAATATTTATTCCATTAGAGTATTTGTTGTTTAAGAGAAAAAGATACAGGAGTCATGGGTTAGCAGATCCTTGACCACATAATAAGCCATGCGGTGTCTAGCAAGTCAAGAAGACATCGAGCTAGCCTTCATTCTATAGTTGTTCCTAAGAATAGTATGATGAATAGCATCCTTGTATTATGCCATACTACGACCAGCTTAGCTCGAGCATTCAAACCCTTGAGCAAGATGCATGAAACATTTTAGGCATGACAACTGGTTTTGGCCTGCTATGGCCTCATAAGGAGAGTAGCATAAGCTTTTGACCAATTTGTGCATGGGAGGCTAACCCTGCCTTCGGAGTTTCTAGAGTTATAATTGTTCAATCTTAGTACTCTTAGCACAAACGTCCTAATGCCACTTCCGTGAACCAATTGTATCATCCCTTCTACATCACTTGCTCTTCACCTTAACGCCACAAAGTTCCACTCTCAAGGGTATATGAGTATGGGAGAATTCGGTCTGTGACATTCTCCCCTATTTAGTTCCACAACACCTTTGTTGCAGGCTGTTTAGTCGCTTCCTTGAGTCGCTTCAATACCATAAATGTTGTCTTCCGCTGATCAAAGCTACTTGGGTATCTTTGGTCACTTGTGCTCTCCCTGATAAGTGTGGCATTTTGAGCCAACTACACTTTTCATAGCACCCTCTTTCTCCTACTAAGCTTCTCTTGATCTTAGTAGACCAACGAAGGTTTCTCCCCTTGTTCAAAATGTGGTAGCAAACCCATCTTGAGATTTGCCAATTGATCCGAGAACCTTTTTTTTCTATTCAATGAGCAATTCGGTTTCTTCCTGTACTCCCATTGTCTTTCAAGAAGTAAGCCAAGACTTGTACCTTGTCTGAGCCCCTTTTGCTTTGGCAATTCACTCTTCGCCATCATAGGATCAGGTAGACCACAAGAATTCCTTGAATTACCATATCTATTGGAGGGATTATGCCCTGATACCATTTTTCATGGGTTGATAAATCCTTGACTGTGAAAAAGATAGCTCGGCACTTGGCGAGTCGAGAAGACATCATTTTATAGTTGTTCATAAGAACAGTATGACGAATAGTATCCTCATTTTTGGTCAAAACAAGTAATTTTCCAACTTGGTAGGTCACTTTGTAAGATGAAATTTGACTTGTATTCTAATATTTCTACTGATGCCTTTTTTTTTTCCCTCCAGTATTTTGTTTGATTGCTTGAACACGATCTATCTTTTGCTTGTAGTGTAATCATAAACCCCATGGAAGATGTCCTTCCCTGAGAAAGTGCCAAGGTCTATTCCTAGTTCCCATTATGCAAAATCACATCCAATTCACAAGTTCAATCTAGGATTGGTACCTTTGAAAATATACATCATCAAATAGCTAGATTCCTAGCTGCATTATGTCCTTTATTTGAGATCTTTCTAATAAGCTTAAGTGGATAATAACCATTTTAAAGCAAGTTTGGAACTAGATGCCAAACTAGAAAGTATAGAAGGGAGAAAACCAAAAAGAATTCTAGTATGTGTAACTACATATTTTTCAGAAAGTGAACCACACTTCCAAGAAATCTCATTATAGTTGTTCAATAAGCTAATTGTCTCATGTCCATTGCTTTGCTTTACTTAAAGATTCAGTGAAGGTGTCACACATTGAGTAAATGTTTTTTAAAAAGTATTCAAGGAAGTAGTTTTACCCATTTAGTAACAACCAAACCATCAGCAATAAGTGATGATGTCATAGAAACTTGTAAGCATATTAGAAATGCATCTAAAGGTTTTGAACCTAGTCGTGCAGCTAGCAAGACAGCAAGGGTAGAATAGGATGTTAGAGATATCACTCTTGCCAACATAAGAAGTCTCATGAACAAACGCAATTATTCATTTAGAATTAATAATATTCTTAAATTTTAGAAAAGAGTTTTTTGCAATACAAAGAGGAAAGAGTTTTTTGTAACACAGAGGAACACATGGCCGTAAAACTATGAGCAAAAAAATGAATACTAATAATTTATTTGCTCATTGTTTAATAAAATAAAAAGCCACCACAAGAACAAATTTGATTATCTTTCATGTTTTGCAAATTATTCGTTTTTGAAATTTGAGAATATGAATGCTTATATTTATTCACAAGACTTCTTATGTTAGCAATGGTGATGGCTTTCACATCCTATTCTACCCTTGTTGCCTTATTGGCTATACGATTAGGTTCAACACCTTTGGCTGCATTTCAGATATGTTTACAGGTTTGGACAACATCAACATCTATTGTTGGTGGTTTGGTTGTTGCTGGACAAGTAAAATTGCTTCATTGAATACTTTCTTGAAACAAGGAGCACTTCCTTAGTAGGTGACACCTTTACTAGATTTTTAAGTGTAGCAAAGCAATGTAAATGAGATAATTAGCTTCCTGAACAACAAAAATGAGATTTCTCATAAGTGTTGTTCACTTTTTTGAAAATGTTGTTTCACATGTGAAAATTCTTTTTTGTTTTCCCTCTTCAGTACTTTTTAGTTTGATATCTAGTTCTAAACTTACTTTGCTATGGTCATTATCCACTTGAGCATATTCAAAAGATCTCAAATAGATGACAAAGTGCAGCATGATATCTAAGACTAAAGGAGACAGAGAATATTTTAGAGGTACCAATCCTAGGTTGAACATCTGCGTTGAAGTTATTTTTAGTGCTAGTATAGCATATTTAAAAAATTTGTTGTCGGCTTCTTTTAACCACCAAACCATTCGCAAAACACAATAGAAAAAGTATGATCCATTGCATTAGCAAGTAGTTGCCATTTGAGATTCTTGATATCTTTTAGGAAAAGGTCTTAACATAGAGGAAATTACTTCAATCATAAATATTAAAACACTTGAATGGGAACTTCTTGGCCATGATTTTCATAATGTTTGATTTTAGTAATTTAAGGAAGTATGTTCCGTTGAAAGTTTTCTTATTCGCTGCAAAGACTGTGCTATAGCATCCTTGTAAGTGCCAGCGAATCATCCTTTATCTTATAATATCTACCGTCAGCTCTGTCGATCATTATAGTTGTTATAATGTGCAATGTCCTGCAAATTCAATAGTGATCATTGACTAAGATATCACTTCTCTACATATAGGCAATCCTAGCAGGTGCAGGTGCACTTGGGGAGTAAGATTATGACAAAGCAACTACAGTTGTGTCTAGTGTGTTAGAGGTAATTATTATGACGAATAATAATAACTTTTTGAATCATCTTGATCTTGTGAATTAGAGATTCTTGAAAAAAAGAGAGAGAAGGAAACATCTAAAATTGCTTAGACTGAATGATAAGCAGTATTCGAGCATGAAAATAATAATAATAAAAAAAAACATGCACAAACATTCAACATAGTAGAAAGAAGCCTCGTACCTATTTTTTATTTTTTTATTTTTTTTTGGGTAAAGGTAAGTATAGTATAGATTTTGCGAAGAAGAATACAAGGGGGGAAGGCCCGGCACCAACAAAAAACAGACACTCAAGAAGACAGGAGTCTAAGTGAGTGTAGGGGTACCGTGGTTCCCAACAAACAAAACAAACAACGAAAAGAAAGAAAAGAAGACTAAAAACAAACTAAAGAACTACCATAAATCAAAGATAGAAGGATGAAGATCCCAGCTCTGTTGAAGTCTTCTATTCTTTGGAATGTCAGCAACATGCTTAAACGTCATAGCTTTATCTTTGATCGCCTTCTAGAGGTGCATCTTCATCGCTGGAAGAAAAAGGGTTTGATTGCGAAAAAGCACATTGTTACGCTCTTTCCATATGATGTAGCACATTGCACCAAAACTAAAGTGAGCCACAGTTTGATAAAAGCTTTTACCCACAAACTGCTTGGATGCCCATACAAGATTCTCCATCCACTGCTTGTTTTGCCAAACAAGGTTAAATTTTGCTGCCCAAAAAGAAACAGGGATACTTGAAATGTGACAAGCAAAGAACAAGTGATCCACAGAATTCGGTCTACACGAGCAAAGGGGGCAATTGTTAGGCAAAATTCTACCATGAGAGATAAGCAACACCTGAGTTGGCAGCCGGTTGCAAGTAATAAGCCAAAGATGAGTTTGATATCTTGGGGGCAAGGAAGTGCTCCAAATAAAGGAGGCCTAAGTGACAGCATTGCCCTTTGGCCGAATCAACTTCCAAGCAGAGGCGGAGGAAAAAACGACCAATGGGGTGGGGCGGCCAATGAAAGCGATCATCTTCTTGGTTAAACACCGGGAGGGGATTCCACCAATTGGCCAAGATGTTGATCACGTACCAGCCCATGGGTGTGGTAAAGCCTTCAGCAACCGTCGCTAGTCGGGAGATACCAGAGTGGTATATATCTTGGCTGAAGAAGATCCTGTATAAAGGGCCATTTGGGTGCCATGGGTCAAACCAAAACGAAACCAATCGTCCATTCCCAATATTCCACTTGAAGTATTGCTGGAAATGTTCTCGCAGGTTTAATATCTTTCTCCATGCCCAAGAGCAATGAGTAGGACATGGGACAACCCAAAAGTTTTTCTGCTCTAAAAAAGTAGAATGGATCCATTTGCACCAAAGGGATTCCTTATCAGAGAAGATAATCCAAATGTGCTTAAGCATATAAGCAATATTATTCTCCCGAAGAGTTCTAATACCCAAGCCTCCTCCTTTTTTTGGAAGACAAACATCACACCAAGAGACCTTAGCACCTCCAGGGCCCATCGCTAGGCCTTTCCACAAAAATTGCCGAAACATTTGTTCAATTCGGTTAATGATCGAACAAGGTAGAAAGAAAACGTTGGCCCAAAAGGCTTGGATAGAGTGGAGTACCGACTTTATAAGTTGAAGGCGTCCCGCAAAAGAGAGGAATCTATGAGTCCAAGACTGGAGACATGCTGTGATTGAATTTACCAGAGACACACAATCCGCCTTACTCAATCTTGTAGAGATAACTGGGACTCCAAGGTAACGAAAAGGAAGGGTGCCCATCTGGAAGCCCAGTTTATTTAAAATATCCTGCCGAAGATCAGAGGAGCCCCCAGAGAGAAAAACTTCACTCTTTCTAAGGTTCGGAACAAGCCCACTCCAATTAGAAAATTTGTCAATCCCATCGTTAAGCAGTTCAATGGACGGTAAGCTAGCTTCAGCAAAGAGTAAAACATCATCAGCAAAGAAAAGATGAGAGTCTAGAGGGCTTGCAATGCCATAAGAACCGAAAATCAAGACGCCTAGTTTAGATATCCAGGAGGCCGGTAAATATTTCCATCACAAGGGTAAAGATGTAGGGAGACATCGGGTCACCTTGTCGAATACCCCTACCACTCGAGAAAAACCCATGGAGCTCCCCATTTATAGAAATCGAGTATTTAGGGGTACGGATGCCGACCATAATCCGGGCAATAAACTCCAAGGGGAAACCAAAAGCTTGCAAACAAAGATCAATGAAATTCCAATCCACCGTATCATAAGCCTTCTTAAAGTCAACCTTTATCACGCATTTAGGCCGATAAAGATCAAGGTGGAAACCACAAAAGAGCTCTTGAGCAAGCAAAATATTGTTGCTTATATGCCTACCTTTAACAAAAGCATTTTGGGGTAAGCTAATAATAGAGGGAAGCACATGAGAGAGCCGGTTGGCAATAAGCTTGGTGATACACTTGTAGATGGTGTTATAGCAAGCAATTGGCCGAAAATCGTTAACATTTAATCTTCTTTTGTTACATTATCTCCAATATACCACATGAGACAAAGCAATGTAGTATTCCAAAATTCTTTCTGAGATAAGACTAGCACCATATTTAAGGAGAAATATGTTTCATCAAGATATTCATGACTCAGTGAAGGGTATCACCACATGCAAGGACACATACTCACATGTGGTATACGCTGGCTTCTTAATGTGGCCATGCACAAACTTGGATCCGAAAATGTACAAGTGTGAACTATGGTATGCCTGCCACCCTTATTAATATGGTTCTAGATATTAGCCAATGTCAAATATCTCATCCTATTTTTCTCTTGAAAATTTGCTCCCCTTCAAGCATAATGGAGAATGGACACATGTCCAGATCACTAGCAAGGCGATGTGTTTTTCCACACATGAAGTGTCGTTGCTAACACTAATTGGTTGCTAGCTAGCATTCTAATTTCAAAAATATTAAATCATGCAGACAGGATTTGTTCTAAGCTTGAGTGTCACGCCCCGAACCTCGAGCATGTGCCCATCCCTCGGTGGTCGATAAAATTTGCAACGTCCCAAGACTAGTCGTCGATCCATTTATTTTAATGCGCACGTGGAAGCGAATTACTGATCCCTTGACAATAACAAACATGGGATAGAAAAGCAGGACAACAAATTTCAAATTAGAAAAGCAGGATAACAAATTTCAAATTAACACATTATTAAAAACCATAATCCGGCCACCATCGATTTTCTTTACCAAAAAAAAAAAAAAAAAAAAAAACCATAATCCGGTTTACAAATAGAGGCCAACTCTAGGGTCTAAGTATAGGAAGTCTATCTTCAAAAAGAACTTCTGAGTCACCTATACTCCTAACCCTTCCGCCTCACGCTCCGGGTTCTTCATCCTAGGGACCTGAAAATGTTATCTCACAACGGGGTAAGACGACGTCTCAGCAAGTTCACCCCCTAAGACCCAACTAGGAAGAAAATACACCCCAAGGGCTGCCTAAGCATAAGCACAAGTTAGAGGACTTACCTTTGCCCCAATCTCTCAATGACAATACAATCACTCAATCAATCATTTCAACAATTCGATTCATAAAATCAGATCGAGTCATCGATCAATCGACTCAGTCGGTTCCATGTCATTAAGACCATCTCTCGGTCAACTTGTTCAATCACAGGGGTTCCAATTTTAATCATGGCCCAATGGGCACAACCTATTCCAAGTTTGGTGGTAAATCACGGCACCATAGGCACAACCATACTTCGGCAGTTAATCACGGCCCAATAGGCCCAGCCTACTAGAAGTTCAGCAATTTTACTTGACCCATCCCATACTTCATCTCACACAACATACGTCACGTTATCTTTCAATAGTCATCTTACTACGACTATAAACCATCAATTAGAATAGTGTCTTGGCTTATTTTTTTCGTGCTAAAAATACCCGATAAAAAAAATCGTGTGTGAGTACACGATCGGCCTAAGCCAAAAATATAATCTTTATTTTATAAAATCCCACTAATTGTATGGTTGATAGAAACATTTTTGACGTTGTCAATCAACGCCTTATGATTTTCTAATTAATTACTAAAGTTAATAAATTTTAGAATAAATACCAAGAATATTTTACAAAATTTGGGATTTTCTCGAATTTGATATTCAAGGATTGAGCTTGAACTTGTTCAGTTCGGTTTTGCAAACCTAAATAAGCTCGGACCCCTTTTTGCAAAATCTTTAAACTGGAAAGTTGTTCATCATGGCCTTTTTTAGTAATACATGAAGTTGCGGGTGCTTAATTGCAAATTTAGAGGGGTCTAAATGAAATAAAACTGGTTAAAATCTACAGGCTTCCAAAACAGATTCTGTTACTACAGCTATGTGAAAATCGAATTTTCTATACCAATCTGTTGAGAATCTCAACATAGAAATTTGTTGTCAATATCCGTTCTAACCACCTAAAAAATTTCGTACGTCTTTGTGGTTGCTTACTATTTTACGGAATTTTTCAAAATCTGGACTCCAACCGGGTTGGGTGACGGACCTCCTGACATGAGTTGGATTTTTCGGGTAAAATGGTCTAAAATCAGGTCAAGATGTCCTGTTAACATTTAATCCTTGCATCCTAAGCTTTCTAAAGACACGTAAAAAAATCTAATTGGTGGTCGTTTGATGGTTTGATCGAATTTAATCCCAATTGACTCAATTTCTGGAATTAAATGAATGAGTGATCCTCAATTGGCTCACTTCCATTGATTGCTTGTCTGAGAAAAAAGGCAAGGCTTTTCAGCCTAAGTGTATGCTTTATTTCATGTGTATGCACGAATATATTAGATGAATGTTTAGAGTTATTGCAACCTACCGAGGTGAGGAGTCCTCTAATGGATAGATTTGAAGGTATTTACTTACAAAAAAATGGTCTGAATGATTTGTACAAAATGGTAGTCTCAAATGGACTTCCATTTGCTAAAACTGCAAATGGACTATCGATTATAAATATGGATTCTCCCAAACCCATATCTCGAGTGACAAGAGTTCATTCTAAAGTTCTTTAGACAACCTAATATGTTAATTTTGGAATTGCCATTAATCTTTTTCTTTTTTTTTTTTTGGGCGGAATTGACTGGGTTACCTAAATGAGGGTTGGGAGTACTCTTCGATTTCCACGAAACTAGATATAATAGGTTCAAAACCAGATATCATAGGTTCGAGGACCTAAATTTACATTAATATTTATATTAACATCATTTCAGTACTTAAAGTGGCTTGGTTGTTACCTAAAGTTATCATGCATTTGCTTTTAACATTTTTGTACAAAATCGTTCAAAATATCGCCAAGTGACTACACATGGATGGTTTCATCAAGAAACAAAGATATTCTATGTACATGAAAAGAAAGGCTCATAACTTGTCGGGTATTTATTACAAATTTGAATTAAAAACCTGAGCCATGGTCAGGATCAAATGGGTACAATGAAAGTAGACTAGCTATTGATACCTAATTTTTTGTTGACACATTGATGAAGGTAGAAAACTCGAGAACATATCATTTTTCATTTTTTTTTTTTTTTTTTTTTTTTGTCATTGCTAAACAATTTTTCATTTATTTCCATCGAAAAATTCATAAAATCCAAATGGTTAATTTTCAGGTTGACTTTTTGGTCCCCCTTTGATCAAAAGTCAACCCTAACTAAAAAGTTAACCCCGAGTTAAAATTTGACTTTTTGCATAAAAAGATTTTAAATAATTCTAATTTCACTTTAGTCAAATTAATTCTTGAAAATTTGACAGATTTGACCAAGAAATTGACATTTTGAAAAAAAAGTCAATTTTATGATTAACTTTCAGTCAAATCTTTGACACAAAAAAAAAATTGAAAAACACAAAAATTAATAAATCATCTCGTTTTTGTTCCAATTTGACTTTGGCATAGAAAATTTTATGAAAATCGATTAAGAACGTTATTTTCTAAAATGTTCTATTTTATATTTTGTTATAGTAATAGGGTAAGTTCCTCAAATATTCGAAGAAACTAATATTGGCCGCGTGCTACGTGCAAAAATAAAGTATATTTTTTCAATAATTGAGTTATACTATTTGTTATATTGGCTGTTAAGAAAATTTAAGTTTTTTTTTATTTTATCATGAAAGTAGATTTTTCCGTTTCTCGTAACACAAAAGTAGCCTTTCGCATCTTTAGTTATCATCTGAAATTATTACAAAGAAAATTGATCCCGAATAATTTTTGCTTCTACGACTCATTTATTTTCTATTCATGTGATTTCTTACTTTAAAATAATTATGGTAAATTCATGATTTCTCAATTTTATCAAATCTACTTGCGTTTTCTTCATCAAATATAAATAAAGTATCGCAGAAAGCACAATTAGCGTAAAGTTGAACCATACCGTCACCTCACAATAATTTCTATAATGTCGTGCGTGGGTTCATAACATGTTCTATTTTTCTAACATTTTTTTTTTCTGATTTTTAGCCATTGAAGTGTAATTAACAGCAATGAGCTAATTTCATTATTATTTGATAGAAAGATATATATTATAGTTATTTTTATTTGGATAATAATACCTAACCTATCCTAACAAGGGTAAAGAGTTTTTGATCAATAACTTAAGCAGTGATAGAAGTTTCCCTTTTAGGCAAAGCTGATTTTTCTAATTTTGCTGTTTGGGGTTCCCACTATCAATTTTTTTTGTTTTGTTTTTTTTTTTTTTCACTTTGCTCGCCCATCTGGTCAAGAAAAAGTAAACGTACCAGAAATCATATATTAAATTTGTATAATTCTATGATTTTGTAGTCCGATTATTCTACAGCTCCCGGTGTTCTTAATTAGCAAAAAAAAAGACAATTTTGACAACCTCATTCTTTATGTAATGAAACGAACCTAAGCCAACAAGTTCGGGCTATCCACCCGAGGCTTTTTTTTGGGGTCAAATATCAACCTGAGTACGGGTCACGCTTTTTAATCTAACTTGATCCATGGCACTAGGTGTATGTCACGGTCAAGATGCGTATCCAAAGTCGAAAGCAATAATCTGCGACAGAGAATGAAGATTTTTGGACCAAAATTGAAGGGGGGATAATTTCTCAGAATGGAAGAAAAAATCGAGGGTAGCTTAAAATGGAATCTGTGATAGAGAATGAAGATTTTCAGACCAAAATTGAAGGAAGGATGATTTCTCAGGATGGAAGCAAGAATCGAGGGAAGCTTAAAGTGGAAAAGAATTAGTAGCTAAATCAATTATCATTATAACCGGATCAATTTACATTATTAGTATTTCCATTTCCTTTTATAATAACATTCATTGGTTGTACAAAAACTATAAATTGTACCTCCTTCGAGGAATTATGCATTCAAGAAATGAAACAAAACCAAAGCATTTGAGATTCAGTTTGAATCTTTGGTGGAAACATCCCATAGATGTTTCAAAATTACGCGTCCACATAGGCGAGGAAACCATGTTAGGAATTCCATTCCTAACACCTTGGCACAGTTGCAAGTGTTGGCAGCCTTGCAAGACATTCAACAACATCTCACGACACTAGAAGGGAACTAGGGCCACGGCAGAGGCCGGAGCCAAGGCTTGGTCCATAAAACAGAACCCGTAGGACCAGGAGGAACCCGAGGAAGGTCAGGGGCGGGCGGCTCATCCTCATTGATGGTATCGTCCCGAAATTCCTCGATTCAATGGAACCACCGATGGAACAGCCTGGGTAGGGAGAGTAGAATAAATATTTCGATATAATCAAAACTCCAGAAGACGAAAAGTTCATCCTCGCATCCATACATCTTGAAGGGAAGCCCAATAATGGGTCGAATCACTACGGGCGGATAATTATCCACCATGGGAGCAATTCCGCTTCATATTTTTGGAAAGGTTTGGCCCAACTCGATTTAATGATTTCTTTGGAGAGTTGACAAAGTTAACACAAACTGAAACTCTCAGGGATTACTAAATCCAGCTCAAACAGCTGCTTCTGCGATGCGGCATGCAACTCTCTCCACAGAAGAAGTAAGTTGTTTTGTTAATGGCCTTAAAGAACCTATAAAATCTTATGTGCGTGCTACAGGCTCGAACGCAATTAGCTTGGCTCGATTTTTCGACGAAAAGAGCACGAAGGGCCACAACTACTACCCAATTCCGCTACGGCACCAACACGGGACCATCTCAAGCCCCACAGGATAATCGGGCAGTGAATAATATGGGAAAACCCAATCCTACCATATCCCAAGCACCCATCAAGCGCTTAACACCAGCGGAGGCTTAGGAACGGCAAAACCGCGGGTTATGCTACAATTGCCACGGGATTTATTACCCCGGACACAAATGCTAGCGGCTGTTCTTAATTGAGGTTGGGGGGGGAAGAATCCGTAGAAGAGAAAGCAGAGGCCTTTGAGGAGTAACGTGAAGCAGCAGACGTGAAGGGGGGAGACATCCCCAAAATCCCACTGCGCATAATTGCGGGAATCACCACTCAACAGACCATGCGATTTCAAGCCACGGTGAAGAAATAGCCTCTTGGTGTGCTCATCAACACCAGGAGCACACACACAATTTCCTCAATACCACGACAATATGCAAGTTGGGCTTGACCATAAAGAAAGGACGTAATTTGAGTGTGGTGGTAGATAACGGCGAGAAGCTTGCAAACATGGGGAGTTGTAACGTGGTAGAGGTAACCATCCAAGATACCATATATATGATTGATTTCCACGTTATTTCTCTTTGTGGATGTGATGCGGTACTTGGGGCATCATGACTTCGAAATCTGGGCCCCCTTTTGTGGGATTTCAAGACTATAGAGATGTGTTTCCGATGTCAAGGGAAGGATGTGAGGTTAATTGGGATGGAGCAGGAGGAAGCGAAGGAGATCAAGGCCAAAAACCTAAGCCGGCGGATTGGGCAATCACAGGTGCATGGTTTTTCGCTTTGGATGGAGGCTGATTCGGGGGTGGCGGCGGACAAAAAAATCCGCCAACAAGACTGTACAGGAACTGAGACAGAATTAAGAATGACTCAAGGAGTATCCAATGGTTTTCATGGAACCCAAGGGTCTACCACCGTCACGAACCCAAGATCACCACATTACTATTGCGAAAGCAAAGGGTCCCATTTATGTGCGCTCTTACTGCTACCCTTTTTTTTTTTTTTCCCAAAAACAAGAGATCGAAAGATAGGTTGAGGGAATGCTAAGAAGCGGAATAATTCAATCAAGCAATATCCCGTACTCTTCTCTTTTGATTCTTGTAAGAAAAAAAAGAAAAAAAACGGATGGGACATGGCGTTTTTGCATTAACTGCTGCGCCTTGAACAAAGTCATGGCAAAAGACAAGTTCCCGATACCCTTATTCAATGAATTTATCAACGAGTTGTTTAGTGCAGAGATCTTCACAATGTTGGACTTAAGGTCCAAATATCATCAAATCTGAATGGCCATCCAAGACATTGCAAAGACAGTATTCTGAATGCATCATGGACTTTACGAATTTCTCATCATGCCATATAGACTTTCTAATGTTCCGTCCACCTTTCAAGCAATAATGAATGGTATTTTTCGACTATACTTATATCAATTCATTCTTGTCTTTTTTGACAACATTTTGATCGACAAAAAAGATGCAACGACCCACGCCAAGCATGTGAAAAATCGTGTTCAATCTACTTAAAAAAAAAACATGGGCTGCACATCAAGCACAGCATGTGCACCTTTGGGCAACCTCAAATAAATTATTTAGGCCATGTCATAGACCGAAATGGGGTTAGCATGGAGCAAGACAAGATTAAGGCTATCCTTGATTGGCCTGGGCCAATGAATGTCAAATCAGTCCGTGGATTTTTGGGCCACACCGGCTATTACCGCAAATTCATTAAGGGATACGGGTAAATCGCGGTGGCTCTTAGGGCCTTGCTCAAAAAGGATGTTTTCAAGTGGGGGGATGTTGCTAATCAAGCCTTTGAAAATCTCTAATTTGCTGTGATCCAAGCACCGATTCTCTGTCTACCCAGTTTTTCCGAACAGTTTGTGTTTGGATGCGACAAATCCGGGGTTGGTACAGGAGCGGTATTGATGCAATAGTGGCGTCCCTTAGCGCGGCATAAAAATCCACTTAGGAAAAAGAAATCATGGCTCTCGTATTGGCGGTGCAAAAATGGCGAGCATATCTTTTGGGAAGACAAGTGACAGTGCACACCGACCACCGTAGTCTCAAATATCCTTAGGACCAACTGATTAATGTAGACGAGTAACAAAGATGGCTTGTAAAGTTGATGGGGTTACGACTTTCTCATTAAATATAAAAAGGGAAAGGAAAATGATGCGGCCGACGCCTTTTCTCGCAAAACCGGAGTAAATCTATCCTCTATCTCTCAGCCAATTCTACAATGGCTAGACCCAATCATAGAGGAGAATGGACGGCTGACCGAGTTATAGCGGCTGCACAAGCTATTTCGATCAGGGAAAATAATCGATCCATGGGAAAATAAAGACGGTGTGCTATTCTACAAGGACCAAATTTATATCGGACAAGACTCGGAATTAATTCCCATCATCACCAAAGAGAGACATGGCATCGGGCATGAGGGATTCCACAAAACCCCCGAACATTTTAAGTCAAATTTCTTTTGGAAAGGCATGAGAGCAACGTTGCGGGAATGCATCCGAAATAGTAAAGTTTGCCAACGAAATAAAGCGGAGCATTGCAAGCCTGCGGGATTGCTCTACCCATTAATGATTCCGAAGCAATTTTGGGAGGACATTTCAATGGACTTTATAGAAGGATTACCGGCTTCTAACCGTAAGACCGTTATATTCGTCCTCGTTGACCGTTTATCAAAGATGGCCCACTTCATCGCACTTAGCCACCCCTACATGGTCCTAATGGTGGTAGGAGCATTTTTTCAAAATATCCTTTGGCTCCATGCGATGCCTAAATCCATTGTTTGTGACCGGGACCCCGCTTTCACGAGTGCCTTTTAGCGAGAGTTCGGCCTACCACCCACAAACGAATGGACAAATTGAAGCGGTTAATGGGGTCCTTGAAATGTATTTGAGATGCTTTTCCGGAGATTGTCCAAAATGTTGGGTACAATGGTTGCCATGGTCGGAGTTTTACAACAACACTAGTACCCACTCCACCGCTCCTAAAACTCCATTCGAATTGGTGTATGGAAGGCCCGTACCAAACCTCCTTACCTACGTTCCCGAGACGACGCAAGGCACCACCGTTGCCAGCCATTTGGAAGCCCATGACCAACTGCTCACGGACCTTAGACAGTAGATTGCGGACACACAAGCATGGATGAAAGTCCAATACGACCGTGGACACTGTGAGTTGGAATTCCAGGTCGGGAATAAGGTTTTCATTTGCTTACAACCTTATCGCCAAATGACAGCTTGAATCAGTAAACGTTATAAGCTATCTCCTCGGTTTTATGGTCCGTTTGAAGTCATTGGTCGCATTGGCTTGGTTGCATACCGCCTCAAGCTTCCTTCAAACGCCTGAATCCATTCTGTTTTTCATGTCTCCGCATTGAAGCCTCACCTTGGAGCACATGACAAGCTCGAGGCCGAGCTACCAAATATGGATGCTGAAGATGGACTACTACAAGTTGAGCCCGAGTTCGTACTTGCCAATAGAATCCACCGAGGCCGAAAAGAAGTTCGCATTCAATGGAAGGGATTGGACGAAGCTAATGCCAGATGGGAAGACGATGACACAATCTCGGGCCAATTCCCGCACCATTTTGTCCTTGTTCTCAAGGACAACTTTGGCCGGGGGGAAGATGTCATAGTCAAGATATATATCCAAAGTGAAAAGCAAGAATCTGCGCAGAGAATAAAGATTTTCAGGCCAAAATTGAAGAGAGGACGATTTCTTGGGATGGAAGCAAAAATCAAGGAAAGCGTAAAATGGAATCTGGGACAGAGAATGAAGATTTTCAGACCAATTAAAGGGAGGATGATTTTTTCGCGATGGAAGCAAAAATTAAGGGAAGCTTAAAATGGAAGAGAATTAGTAGCTGAATCAATTATCATTATAGCTGGATCAATTTGCATTATTAGTATTTCCATTTCCTTTTATAATAAAATTCATTGGTTTTATGAAATCTGTAAATTGTACCTCCTCCGAGGAATTATGCATTCAAGGAATGAAACAAAATCAAAACATTTAAGATTCTGCTTGGATCTTTGGCGGAAATATCCCATAGACGTTTCAAAATTACGAGTCCATGTAGGCGAAGAAACCATGTTAGGAATTCCGTTTCTAATAATGTAACTCCCATGCCCGACACTAGATAGGCTAGGGTTCATAAAAATTTCATAAGTAATATCCCTTCTGAGTAATTATTTCTTCAGTGTTATCCTCCGAACTGTTTGAGTCGTCTCCATCTTTCTGCCTTCTGTTTTCCTTGATGAGTTTACTCATTTCGAGGACTTGGCCCACATGAAACATGCGGAATACTAAGTGGGTGAGTGTGCAACATTCTAATGGCAAGTAACCCTTTAGTGAGAAAGAAAATAACAAAAACCCCTAATGAAATTCAACTGAAGTTAGGAATTGCATTTAACAATGGAATTGGTTGAACCAAAACAAATCTCGAATCCTTCAAATGAACATGGTGTTTGATGAAATTATGGAACCAAAGAAATTAGAATAAGGTAACATGGAAAAAGTAACTATATGAAAGTTTAAAAAAAAAAAAGAACCTATTTAAAATCAACTAGAGATTAACAATGGAATAAAATAAAGAAGTACAAAGTCAAACCAAATAAGTTTTGAATCTTTCAATTGAACTTAGTATACAACTGAGTTATTGAACTAATGAAATCAAGAGAAAAGGTGATGTGAGGAAAAGAACAATTTTTAAAATAGTTGATAACCCTAATCGAAATTGTCGAGAGATCAAGGGTTGCATTTATCATTGTCATCTGCTCTAGTCTGGGGCTTTATCTTCTCCCCTTCACGCCGCTCGTCTCCCCCAGTAACAGACGACGTCTCCACCACACGACCACCGCGAACACCATTCCAACAGCCACGAGTGACGTTTCGAGCATCATAAGCACAATTGCCGCGCCAGGCAACCGAGGTTGGATTTTCCTACGAACAAATTCGCTCTTTCTTTTCATTTTCAAGAAGAGATCTTGCTAAATAACGATATGTTGGTATTTCTCCTGTGTAGGATGTGATCTTTTAATTTTTTTGGTTTGTTTTTTCTTCATATATAGAAATACACGGTTGTTTTGGGCTTGGGTTGAACCGAGCCAACCCTGCCCTAGAAAAGTCATCCGGGCCATTTTTGCCCATTTGGTTCGGGCCACCTATTGTGACCTAAATTTTGATTTGTATACTTGTTCGTCATATGAAAATGTCTAAATTATATTAAGCATTTCATAACATTGCATTTAGGTAACAATAATATTTAGTGCCAAACTTATCCGATTTAAATTTGTTCTTAAAAAAATGTTCTAAAAAAAAAGAAAATAGAAAAGAAAGAATAGAAAAAATGATTAGTAAAATAATAATTCAGTTGTGGGGGAAGATTTTGAAAGATTTTATATTTTGAAAAATAAAGCCTTTTTCTTATTGAGCATATCTCTTCTTTTCCGAATATGATCATTGGTGGTTGAGTGAATATATGCAATTATCTTGAAATAGAGGGTGAAAGGGTCGTGAGAAGGAACCTGAGTTGAAAGGGGAAAAAAGTGAGAGAAATTTGCGAAGTGGTCGTGAGAAGGGGGCAAAAGGTGAGAGAAATTGGCAAAGTGCTCGTGAGTAGGGGTGTGCAACCGAACTGGGTATACCGGGGAACCGGACCGGCCCACTCGAAAAACAGGGTTGAGAACCAATTCCCGTTGAAACCAATCCGGGAATCGGTTCCTAAAATTCGGAACCGGTTTAAACTAGTCCACAAGCCGGGTCCAATTGATTACCCACCTAGGAACCAATTCCCGAACTGGTTTTGGAACCGGTTTGGGAACAGGTTTTGTAAGTATAGGTCTAAAACCTTATTTTTTTCCCCTTATTTCTATTTGTACTCCTGCAATCACATGGCATTTTTCCTTTTGACTCTCTCAAACACGCGTGGCACTCATCCTTCATCGTTCCTCTTCCTCACTTGCTTCCCTTCCTCATCGGCTCCCTCTCGCATCGTTTGATGAACAGACGATGTTCGTCGTCGCTAAATTATTGTGTACCACGTGGATTGGCTCGTCTAATTTCTCTTTTGTATGAGAAGTTATGCTTGTATAAATGAGTAGTTTCATGTAATAGTTGTAGGAATAAGACTAATATTAGACCCACGTTTGTCGCTAATTCTTTGCTTTATGATTTTATTTATTATAATTAGCCCTGTAGAACCTTAATTTTTCGTTTAGTCAAAAAGTTCATGTATTTATTTATCACAAGTGCTTAATGTTTCGATACAAATTATGAGGATTATATTATTTTCTCAAATATTAATATAAAATTCAAAGTTGTATAGGATATCGGGAGATTACAAAACAGGTTCCTGAAAACAGGGTTGACCCTGGAACCGGACTGGAAAAATAGAGTGGATTGCGTACAGAGTCCAATATAAATAGAGTCAGTCTAAAGCATTTTTATTAGAGAAGAGATTGGCGATGGAAGACGCCTTTCCCTCCCGTCATGGTGACGTCCCTCCTGCCGTCGATGGCTTTTCCTCTCGCTGAAGGTGAGTGCTATTCCATCCCAGTGGGTGATGGTTCCTTCGTTCTCTCATCACGTATCCTTTCTTGGCAATGGAAGATGCCTTTTCCTCTCGTCACCGTAATATCCCTCCTATCGTCAATGGTGTTCTCCCTCGCTGAAGGTGCGTGTTCCTCCATCCCGATGGGTGATGACTGCTTCGTTTCTTTACCCTGATCCGCATCCATCAAATAGTGTGTGGTGCCCCAATTTACTCCCCTGATTATCATCTCTGTAAACTTATTCCCAAACCCTAAAATGGACACTGAGCTCTCTGCAAACCTAATATGGGGTATTCCCGGAATAGAACTCCCTTCACTCCCAACCAACCCTTTCCTGTTTACTCGACTTTGAAACCCACGGAATCTTCCTCATCTTCGGAGGTCTCTGTTTCTTAGTAGCATGGAGGGTACCCAAGAAAACCAGCTCCGATTGCTAGCCCTTTGTCAAAGAATGGGCGATCTATGGACTGTGGATGACATAACTGAACTGAATGCCCATATTCCTGCGAGAGATAAACAGGCTGATGAATATCTGTTATATGGGAAACTATTTTCGAAACCAAATGCTAATTTTCAAGCATTCTGGGAAGTCATGAAGAAGGCCTGGAAGGTTGATGAAGTTAGATGTGAGGTAATACAGCAGGGTTTCTTTGTTTTCTCCTTTAAGTCAGCGGAAGATCAGAAGAATACTCCAAACAGGCCCCTGGTCTTTTTCAAGTAATCTGTTAGTATTACAGGAAGGGGATCCTACCGTTCCCGAGCACTGCTATGAATTTAATCATTGCTCTTTCTGGGTGCATTTGATGGGACTTCCAAGAGCTGTATTGGAGGAGGAGTGTATCCGAATGATCGCTGGAAAAATGGGAGAGTGGAGGAAGTCGGGGTGATGCGAGAACCAATGGATCTCGGAAAATCGGGAAAGCAAAAGTGAGGTTAAATCTGCTGCACCCTCTTAAAACTGGAACGATTATCCATGTGGGGGATCGTAATTGGTGGATAGACTTTAAATATGAGAGACTACCGCACTTTTGTTATTCATGCGGTTACATTGGTCACTATGCTAACTACTGTCCGACCATACCATATGAAGATTCTGGACTTCCACAAGATAAACCTGGGCGCTATGGTTCTTGGTTGAAAGCTGAGGTTAAAAATTCTAGCCCTTGTTGGGATATATTTTATGGTGAGATAGATCTTACCTTAACGAGGATGAGATGGTTCCCGAGACCCCCGTTATCCCGTCTAATGAGGAATCGAATAGGAAGAGTTCTTACGAAGGTGGCCAAGCCACAGTGATTTACAACCCCGCCACACGCTTAACATCGAAGTGTCGATTATGGATGAGCTTGCTGCACGAAGAGAGGGAAAAGAATTCAGCGAGTTCGGAACAGCCAAAGGGCGTTCAATGCAAGAAATAAGGGTAGTCAAATCTGGATCAAAGCAACAACCACCCAAAAACTCAAAAGATTTGCCCCTTATGAAAAAAGGGTCTCACTAATGACTCTTGATGATATGGATCACCGCTTTGGATACACCCATTCAAATGTGGGAAGGCGATTCAGCAGGGGCTTTGGTGGCTAGCCCTAATAAGCCACCAAGAAAGCCATGAAAGTATTAAGCTGGAACTGTCAAGGTTTAGGTTCTCCCTTGACATCCGGACCTTCGAGCCTTAGTGGCTCGTGAGAGACCTAATCTGGTTTTTCTTATGGAAACGAAGAATCAATTCCAGGTGGTTGAAAAAAATCAAAAACAGACTTAAGTATTCATCTATGTTTGCCATAAATCCTATAGGTATTGCGGGGGGTTTGGTCTTATTTTGGGACGAGTCGGTGCACATCACAGTGGAGTATAGCAGTTCGGAGATGATTGATATTGCATGTACAGATGCTGGTACTGGAGTTCAAATGAAGATTTCCTTCCTACATGCCTCTACTAATTTTCAAGAGAGAGTCTCTCTTTGGAACCTACTTCGAGCTAGAAACGGTATGATATCATTACCTTGGCTTTGCTTAGGTGACTTTAATGAAGTGTTATATAATTGGGAGAAGGTGGGTCGACGTCAAGTGGAAAGATTTCGAATGATGACATTTAGGGAATTTGTTGATTCATGCTCTTTAATAGATATGGAAAGCGGGGGTGTGCATTCACGTGGACAAATAACGGGCGGGAGAGGAACTAGTCAAAGAACGGCTTGATCGAGCATTTTGCAATTTAGAATTGAGACTCCTATTCCCTAATGCTGAAGCTTTTGCATATCCAGCCATAGGATCTGATCATGGCCCTATCCTATTATGCTTACACTCACTCAAAAAGACACAACAAAGATTATTCAGATTCGAAGCTTACTGGCTAGATCACCCTGAGTGCGCAGATGTAGTGGAGAAGGCATGGAAGACATCCCATGGCCAGCAAGGATACCTGGTTAAGAAGACAGAACAAGTGGCCCAAGCATTGAGAAAGTGGAGCCGAAAAGCATTTACAAATGCATCAATACAGCTTGATCAACTTAGAAACTAGCTTACTCAGATAACAAACAGAATAGACCAGACAAATATGAGGGAGGAATATAACAGAATAACTGAGAAATTGGGCACTCTATGGCGTCAGGAAGAAATGTATTGGGGCATTAGATCCAGAATTAATTGGCTCAAATGGGGGACCAGAACACGAAATTCTTTCATGCAACAACCATTCAAAGAAGACAAAGAAACAAAATCGGTATGTTACGACTTGAGGAGAATGTATGGAGCCGTGAACCTCGGATTATCAAACAGCATATCACAAGCTATTATAAAGATCTATATTCATCGTGGGGACTCGATACTACCAGCCAATCCTAGAGCGGTGCCCGCTAGTTGTTTCTCAAGAAATGAACGACATGTTGATAAGCCCAATTACAAAGGAAGAAGTGCGGCGAGCTTTTTTTCCAAATGGGGGCATCTAAGGCCCCAGTCCAGATGGTTTGAGTGGCCTCTTCTATCAAAGTCAGTGGCATCTTATTCAGGATGATATTTTTCAAATGGTAGGCTCTTTCTTTAGAGATGGTTCCTTTGATCCAATATTAAATGAAACATTTATCACACTTATCCCCAAGGTGGCCAACCCCGAGAGCATTCGAATTCCGACCCATCGGTGCCTGTGTAATTTTAATTACAAAGTGATCACTAAAGTAATGGCAAACAGACTCAAACCTTGGCTTCCATCCATTATTGCCCAAGAACAGTGCATTTGTTGCGGGCCGCCAAATACGGGACAATATTTTCATAGTTCAAGAAGTCCTACATCAACTTAGAGTGAGGAAACGACGTAGAAAATTCCAAGCAGTGCTGAAGTTGGATATGCAGAAAGCATATGATCGAGTCGAGTGGGACTTTCTTTGCGATTGTATGGAAAAGATGGGCTTCAACGAGAAATGGGTTAGTCCGGTCAGATTTTGCATCTCCTCGGCTCAATTTCGCATTCTAATTAATGGGGAAGCGGGAGAAAGTTTCGCGCCAACTAGAGGCATTAGACAAGGGGATCCTCTCTCACCTTATCTATTCATAATCCTGGCCAATGTTCTTTCTAACATGGTGCACAAGGCTGTGATCGACGGGAGCTTAAAAGGTATTAAACTGAATTCTCAGTGTCCTACTTTATCTCACCTTCTCTTCGCGGATGATGCTATCTTTTTTCTAGACGGAACAATCAGGGAAACTCAGAATCTTGCAAATATACTGAACTGTTATTGCTTCGCATCTGGTCAGTTGATTAATCTCAATAAATCTGGGCTGTTCTTTGGGGCAAGTTGTCCACAGGACTTGAAAAGAAACATGGCAGCTGAAATGAGAGTCCCCATTTTAGACAAAACCGGAAAATACTTGGGGATACCATCAGATTGGGGACAAACTAGAAAACAGATGTTTAATTGGATCATGGCGCGAGTGGATAGAAAACTGGAGGGATGGAAAGAGCAGTTAATATCAAAGGCGGGGAGAGAAATATTAATAAAAACAGTTGTTCAGGCTCTTCCCCAATATGCCATGAATATTTTCAAAATTCCTTTATCCATTTGTCGAGCCATTGAAAGAAAAATTTGTGCTTTCTGGTGGAAGAGCAATGCAGCTAAAAAAGGTGTTCATTGGAATAGTTGGGAAGTTTTGAAGAGGAGAAAGGGGCAAGGGGGAATGGGATTTAGGGACCTTGTGGACTTTAACAAGGCGATGCTCGGGAAACAAGCCTGGAGACTAGATCAAGCTCCCGAGGCCTTATGGAGCAGAGTTTTTAAAGGCCTCTACTTCCCTAATGGTAATCTATGGAATGCTACAAGGGGTGCCACCATCATGGGGTTGGCAAAGTATTCTAGTAGGCCGAGATGCCCTAAGGCCTGATCTAAAATGGGAAGTTGGCGATGGTAAATCTATCAACTTGAGAGAGGATCGGTGGTTAATGTCTGGACTAATTGGGGGACCAGCAAACATAAACGACCCCCAATGTGTGGCAGATATCATCGATACAAACACACGCACATGGAAGAATCAACTTATACAAGAGATATTCAACAGCCCTATATCGAAGAGATTCAAAGCAAACCACACTCAACATCATTCCCGGATCGATCGTCGATATGGATAGGGCACTACTCGGGAACTATAATGTTAAAAGTGGATACCATCAACTTAGAACGAAACATCGCAACCACAAGACAGCGGGCGTCATCCTCATATCAAGCTCCGAAAAGACTATGGAAAGAAATATGGCATCTCTAAATCAACCCCAGAGTCAGACACTTCATATGGAGTCTATGTAATGAAGGTCTACCAACACGAACCAATCTATACCGGAGGAAAATCATACCTGAGCCCACGTGCCCCTTCTGCCATCAGTGGCCAGAATCATCTGAACACCTTTTTATCCTGTGTCAATGGACAACAAACATCTGGCTGAACTATGATGTCGAAATAGATGTTACCCCAACATCTATCACAAGAGTAGATCAATGGGTATGTGATTACCTCTCCTCGGACAGAACAAAGAAGCCAAAAGCGATCTTTGCGACTTCCCTTTGGCTCATATGGAAGGCACGCAACAATCTGATTTTTCAAGGTAAGCAAGCAAAACAACACCAGCTCATCAGCGAAGCGGGATTGTTACAAAAGTTATATGAAAAATCACAGCCAAGGAGGGAAGAACGTACCGCAAAACCACACAGCTGGGTACCTCCAGAGCCGGGTACACTGAAAATCAACGTGGATTGTTCATGGGTGGAACACGGCGAGAGGAGTTCGATTCTTGGAATCTGCGAGAGTCGACGGAAGATGTATTGGGGGATTTGCGGAGAAAATCAGCGCCCAATCGGCCAATTTGGGTGAAACCCTAGCTATCCGGCGTGCCCTCGTGTGGTTGAAGGAGAACGAACCGAGTTGAACGAAAGTACTTCAAACACTCGAACCGAAACTGCCGTATACATATCCAGCGACTCTCTCCCCGTGGTGGACTCCATTTTGGGCCGTAATGAGATCCCTTGGGCCTTGCGACCTCACATCCTGGGACTGTCAAGACCTGCCGCCCCCGATGCAGAATATTTCGCTTCGTTTGAACCGCGACAGGGGAACTGGGCAGCGGATTGGATTGCCAAATCCTTCAACACCGGTACTCTTCCATCTAATTGGGTACTTTACCCCCCGTATGAACTTCATCTTATACTATGTTTAGACCTTACTATGAGTTGTAATCCGCCTTCGAAGTATTAATCAAAGTTGCAGTTTCGACCAAAAAAAAAAAGTCTAGAGTCTAAAAAAAGGGAACCGGTTATAACAGGGTCAGATACAGGATCCAGGTCTAGACCCTACCCACCCTAGACCCGATCATCCCTACTCGTGAATGACATGGAGGGAGGAAAGAGAGAAGGAAGAGAAAAATCATAGGGGAAAGTTTCTTGAAAGAGTACTTGCGAGAGAGAAAAGCCATGAAGAAATTTTCTTTTCCTCTATGATTTGCTATCAGTAGTCATCACGCTCCACGATTGCCATCGCATCTGTGTTGCTACCACACGCTGTTTCGAAACCGCTTCCCACATGGTGGGATACTAGCTCTTGATGTCCCTTGTCACTATTCGGTTTTTGTCCTCCAGCGAACTCCTACATCATCAACATCGTGACAAGCAGGACATTCCTTTCGGAATCTCAACGATGAAGTTTGCTGCTCCTTGAAATGAGCCGATCCCATTGACGCCAGCAGTTTTCTCCCAAGACACTTGCTGCTTCCCGACGAGTTCCCGGTCAAGCATCACCATCTTTCATTTGAATCTGTCCAGCAAGTCCAGTATTGAAGGGTCAACTCCAAGAGGCATTCCGGCAGCAATTGCATCCCCAACGAAGCCTCCAACACGTTTTAGCCAACATCCAGTCAACGTGGTGTGTTGATTCTTTTCTATATAGGTTCTCGTTGCATTGGCTAGACCCCAAGGTGGTGTAATCTTTGCTAGATTACCAACTCTCGATCACTAGCTACTCATCAAGCATCAGTGAAGGCTTTGTCATACCCCCCCCTTCCCTCCCTCCCCAAAAATTCGTCAGTTTGCAAGCCTTGTTGCCGTCCTTGTAAAAGCCGTGACCTGAATTAGGTAATCTCCTTAGACTCAATTCGGTTCAAGGATTTAGTTTCCTAGTTTGTGATTGTCGCGACCCAATTTTTCGGGGTTTGGACCACCTAAAACTAGGTTAATGGACTACTAAGCCTTTAAGCTTAGCTCAGGCTCTCCCAAACCCATACCAATTCGCGACTTAGGTCTGAATTCTTAACATGCAAATGATTTTCAATCAAGAGTCGCCACTAATCTATTTTTTGTGGGTCGATTAGAAACCCAAGTAAAGTAACGGGAGATTTACTTTACTCCTACGAACCAGAGATTTATGAGTTCGGGGACTTGGTTACACCAGACTATCCTAGTGCCCTTTCGGTGCCTTTCTATTTCATTTTTAAGAAAAATGTTTAGCAATTGAATTGATTTTAATTTAACTTCCTAACATGTGAGGTGATCATACATGTGCGCATACCACCAATTTAACACTCAAGAAAGCAATTAAATAATGCAAAACATATTTCGAAGTAACGAAAGCATTTGCATTATTAAATCGAATTCACATCAACCATCTTAGATATGATTTCTAATTAACACGCAATTTTAATTTTTGTTTTTCGCTTTTCTTAATGAAAATCATGCGATGCATGTTAATAATCTAATATGACATGGCAGCATGACATAAACTATACGACATGAGGAAATGCAATAATTAAATGCAATCTAAATGACCTAATCTTAATGACATGCAATGTGATGCTTTTAATCTATGAAATGATATGGCGTGGCAACATGTCCTAAACCATATGAATAAAACTTTTTATGATCTCTTAATGAACATGCAATTGTTATATGCAATTTAAATTAATCAAAATGACTTAATTCTAATGACATGCGATGCAATGCAATGACGTACAAAATTATTTCAACAAAAATGATATGCAACATTGCAATTTAATATGCGAGCGATATGTCACGCGACATTTATTAAATGGCCTAATCTAATGACGGCCATTTTCAATTAAAAATGAACCTAACAATAAAATGACGTGCATTTCATGGGCCTAATTTTACATGACATGCAAATGACATTTTTTATTTTAAAAATGCAATCTATCCTATAAATTGCAACTAATTTATCCTAAGACAAATTTTATGAAATTTGAAATGATCTAAGTAGATTAAGATTCTATCTAATTTAAATTAGGGATTAAGTCATATCGAATCCTAATTTAAACTAAGACATTATCTAAATCTAAAATGCAATTTATTTAATATGCAATGACGTGCAGAGCATCCCCATATTATACATGATATATGCATGATGTTTTTTTGTGTTTATTAAAGATTCGAAATTTAAAATTGCCATGTAATTAAAAATGCAGAAACTAAAAATCCTAAATGAATGCATTTTTTAGCTTTTTTTGGTTTTTTTTTTATATTTTTCGAACTGAAATCATTATCCTAGACATGCCAGATGACAAAAAATATTCCAAAACAAACTGAATCTTAATTCAAATATTTTTTAGATTTTTTAGTGGCTTTTTTTTAAAATAATGCGATTACCAACTAAAAATCAAATCTAAACTATCAAGATATGCAATCAAATAAAGGATCAAAGTAATCGAAAAATAACCTGTTGTCTCACAGATTAAATTAACGATTACTATAATCCTGAATGTCACGACAATAAGATCAAAATAACTAAAAATCTGATCCGAATTCTTACGGCGAGGTGGTGCGGGCCGCAGGAGACGCCGGGGCGGAGGTGCAGGCTCGGGCTGAGGCGGATCACCAGCGAAGTGGACACACAGGCAGCAGAGCAGGGGAGTCACTCGGGGGCGGCCGGACTGGAGACACAAGCAGCGGGTCGCGGCTCAGGCGAGACAGACGGGGCTCAGCGTCGGGGCCGCGTGGGTTGATCGGTGACGGTGTTGCGGGCAAGGCGGCTTGGCTGTAGCACGGCTCGGGCTTAGCTTCGCGGGTTGCTGGTGTCGCAGCGGGCAGGCGAGGCGGACTTCGGCTACGGGGACGCCGAGGTGGAGGCGCGGCGTCGGATGAAACGAGCCGTCGGAGCAGGGCTCAGGCGCGGCGGCCGTGGCTAGCTTGCTCGTGGAGAGTGGAGCGTCGAGGCTTCGGGGCGTCGGGGCAGGGCATTGAGGCGCGGCGCGGCGTCGAGGAAGGATGGTGGCGGAAGCTTCGCGGATGGAGGTTACAGAGGAGGGGCAGCGTTTTGGAGAAGAAGATGAATAGTAGGGGTCACATCACCCCTTTTCTTTTTCCCTCCCTCTCTCTCTCTCACGTCACTCTCCCTCTTCCTTCGTACCTTTTCTCTCTTTTTTACTGCAGAGACAAAACTTTTCCTCACTTTTCTAATTTTTTTCAAAAGAAATTCCCCCTATCAGACGAAGAGAAGGCCCCCTTTTATAGAGTAAAAATAGATCGATCTG
The DNA here is from genome assembly GCA_014182725.1 of Eucalyptus brandiana. Lineage (NCBI taxonomy): Eukaryota > Viridiplantae > Streptophyta > Magnoliopsida > Myrtales > Myrtaceae > Eucalyptus > Eucalyptus brandiana. The sequence goes on along the minus strand of CM024674.1, from coordinate 26,021,630 downwards.
TTCTACCAACTAAGATTTTATATATTGACTCAGCGATTGAAGATAATCTAAAATTTTTTGTGAAGATTTTTCAGATAATTCACTCAAGATAAAGCTCTATCATCCAACTCTAAAATCTTCCGAAATTTCTATCCGCAACAAAATATTTTAGATTATTTCTTATCCTCCTTAATATTCTCCAATGATTTTACCACCAAAAGACTAAAGATAAGATTGCAATATTTTTTCACAAAATTCATCCCATACTGATAAGGATTCGAGATTAAGATGATATTTTTTTTTTAAATCCAAATCTTTCAAAACCAAATCGCAAATTTTTTACCCATCTGCCCTATCTAAAAAAGATTCATATCTCGGAAAAATTTTAAAATATTATATTCCCATGAGATAATTTTTAATTATTAAAAAACGCGAGCTTGGGCCAACTTGCTCGCTTCGTGGGCCTGATCCATCTAATTTGAATATACCCGCCACCGATGCAAAAAATGCAAATACAAAATAAATGTAATTTAAATCTATATGCTATGCAATTAACATTTTTTTTTTTAGGAATTAAATTAACCCCTAATTTCTTAATGCGACAAATTACTAAACGGGTAGCCAAAATTTAGGTGTCCACAGTGATACATATCAATTTTGACTTAATATGCTTTGATACATTTTGACATGATCCAATTAGGAAGCTTGTCGCATTAAATCATAATAATCAAGAATATTGAACCTCGAGACGTCAGAACAGATTTTTGATTATTTTGATTTTCCATGAGAAATTTATGGTTTGCAATGCATAATTGATTTGCATTAAGATAATATGTCATTGAATTGTGCTGGTGAATTATCAATAGGACATATATTTGGATGTATCATTTGATACTTAATCATTATGTACACATCGCATAACATGCATCATATGTCATATCTAGTAAGTCCGTACATATTTCATGTTTAACGCAACGCATTTGATTTTTAAAACTCATGTGGAATTGGGATAATTTTCCTTTAAAAAAACAAAAAAAAAAACTGAATAAAAATGTTATTTAGGTCATATAGATTTCATAATATGCATGCCATATGTTGTGCATTAGTTAGTGAGTCATACGTTTTAGGTTCAATGTCTTAGTATTCCCATAATGCAGTCTGACCATGATTAATAATCGAGTTTTCATGCAATATTCGATTTAGTTAAAAAAAATTGCATTGTATGATCAGGTCACTTTCTTTTGAATAAAAATTATTAAGTCGAGTTAGTTTTTTTTATCTATTTAAAAGGAAAACACAAAGGTCATTTGCTCGGTTAATTAATATAGTTAATTCATAATTAATCCTATTTTATGGCATTGTTATTTCATGTAGGTTGCATATATATAAGAATTTATTGCATTATTTTTAAAAAGAAAACTCATGAAAAGAACATGCATGCACATAGAATTACCACGGCATTCATTATGTAGCACATGCATATTTAGGATCATGTAAATCATATTGCACACATATTGTGATGGTTCAAGTTATGTCATATGAATTGCATCTCACATGTCATTATAGTAAAAATCATGCATATCAAATTTAGATTAAGACTGCAAATAATTAACATTTAAAAAAATAAAAAATTGGGTGTCATACCATTTAGAAATCATGTTTAGGGCATGCATTCTTATTAACATATTATAGGTTTTTTTAAGAGAATAAACCTTAATAAAGTCATAGTTTGTTCAGCTTAAGGTTAGTCATAATTTTTTCAATTTATTACTTAGGTTTATTGAATGTTATTTTATTGATTGTGCACCTGCATGACCACCATTTACATGTTAGTGGCTTACACTAAAATTAATCAAGATTGCTTGCAAAATATTTTTGAAATTAAAATGAAAAAATATCAAAAAGGTGTTGGATTAATCTAACGTAATCATATCCTAGAACCTATTGAATCTCTAGTTCGCAAAAGTAAAGTATTCTCCCATACTTTCCTTGGATTTCTAATCAATCCTAATTGATTAGTGGCATCTCCAAATTGAGTAAATTGCATGTTTAAATGAATTAATTTTTGAATATCAAGTTGCGATTGATAAGACTTAGGGTGCGTTTATTTCACGAAAACTCAATGATAAAGGAAAATGCTTTCCGAAAAGCATTTTCCAAGAATACGGATTCGTTTTCCTTTGTTTGGCAATGTATAATTAAAAATGTTTTCTGCCGTTTGGATCACATTAAAAAATAATTTCACACTTCATCATAGGAAAAAAAAAATGAGCTCAATCTGGTGAGACTAGAGCTCATTGGCCGTCCTTGTGGCCGATGACGGGTGAAGAAGAAGCAAAAAAAAGAAAAAGAAGCAAATTCGAATTTTTTATTTTTATTTTAAAAATGTTTTCCAAATTTTAATTTTAAAAAATAAAAAATTCAAATTCAGTTTTTTTAAAAATATGTTTTTACAAGAATAATTGTTTGTAAACCAAGCATCAAATCTAAGTTTTGGTAGGTTCGGAAAACGTTTTCCGGTCATTTCAAATGGGAAATCATTTTCCTAAATTTAAGTTTTGTTAGGAAAACATTTTCTGTTAACTAAGAAAACGTTTTCTATTGACTCATTTTCCTAAGCGACCCAAACGCCGGAAAATGAGGAAAATGTTTTCCCTGAAAATATATTCCGCGAAATAAATGCACTCTTAGAAAAGTCCGTGCTAAGTCTTTGGACTTAGTACTCCATTAGCGTTCTTTTGGGTAATTCACCTTCAAGAAGGTCATGACACCACAAACTTGGTCCAATAAAATCAAGGCTAAATTGTTTGGGTCGGGTGGATTCTTCTTTTAAAAAAACCTGGCGCCATTTATGCGCCCTTATTGAAGTCCCATGTTGACTGGACGTATGGGAAAGGCTCGATTGAGTGATCCATAGGGCAAATGCACAGCCCAAATGATCATGATCTTATATGATCACCATTTGCTCGATTGGGCCTATCCAAAAAAGGAGTACTTATAGTGATAGCTAGGGGTGAGCACGGTTCCCGGGTAGAACCGGGAACCGGAGAACCGAACCGGAGGTTCCGGTCCGGTTCCCGGTTCCAAAGGGACCGGTTCCGGTTCCCGGTTCCCTTTTTCTGGGAACCGGCGTTCTCGGTTCCGGTTCCGGTTCCCATGGGAACGGGAACCGAAACCGGAACCGGAACCGGTTAAGTTCCAAAAAAAACCCTAAGTTTACCCTAGTCTCGCTCAGTTCACTTCACACTGCTCGCCCTCCTCTGTCTCTGCCTGACGCTGCTTGCCCTCGGCGAATCTCCACATGGAGTCGGACCTCAAGTCCCTCAACGAGTTCCTCTCCGGCAAGACCTATATCTCCAGGTAACGCTTCAATCTCTCTCTCTTGGTTCTTCGCGCGGGGGATCGATCGGTCGATTCGATATCTTGGGCCCCCTTGCGTGTTTGGGATGTTTATCAGCGTCGTTTTTGATGGCAAAGATCAGCTCATGAAGGACGACATCAAGGTGTACGCCGCGGTTCTTGAGAAGCCCGGAGGCTCGTTCCCAAACGCGGCAGTGGATTCACCGTTCTAGGATCGGCGTTCGGGATGGACGAGTTCTTCAAGAACCGAATGTTTACAACGCACGCAGTTGCCGCCACCGCTTCGGTCACTTAGGAACGGCCCTCACTTATCCTCTCGATACCATCAAGACCCTTATCTAAGTTGGTTTGTTGATGCCCTTTTGTTTTCTTCTTTCCCCTCTGAATTGTAGGAATTTCGGATTTCCATGGTGCTTGACTCTGTGCGTGTGCAAAGCAGCTTGGTTCTGGCTCAACTAAGCAGTTGACTCCGGCGCAGGCTGTGGAAAGAGTTCGGGCTTTGTCCGGAGGTTTAGGAGGTAATTTGGAAATGCAACCATTTTTGCAGTCCATTTACTTTATATTTATTCGATTTTTTTTCTCCAGTTCGTTAGAACATAGATAGGAATTGGTAAAGTACATCCTGTGCTCCTGTTCAAAGTTATAACATCCGTGGTCCATTTATGGGGTGTTGAAGTGGTTAGCCATTTCTGGCCTAAAAGGGAAAAGAATGGAAAAGAAGACTTAGGAAGTAGCTCTGTTAAAGTCCATTCCTTCGATTCCCTGAGAACTTTGCTTATTCAAAATAAATCATGTACAAAATGCTGTAAAAAATTGAAGACTTCCCACACAAAAATTCCTCTTGTGGAAAAACCTTTTTGTTTCTGGAGTATGCAACTTCTGCTTGCTCTTTGACGAGATTATATGTTTACTCAAGACCCTTCTTCATGATGGAAGTGGCGGTTGATATTCTACTGGTGGAAAGGAGTGTCCGTCCAATATATGGCAAGTTGCTTGAGAATTGTTGCTCCTCCTATTTAGTTGACTGCACGTGCTAAGGAAGATGAAGTGCTTTATTCACAGTATTTTTGGACAATAACTATTGAATATTCATAGACATGATTAGTAGTTGTTGATTCTACTATTACTCTTGAATTGTAGGTCTTTACAGTGGCTTTGAATGGCTGATGCCGGGGAGAACATTTGGTCTAGGAGCTTGTTTCGGTGTTTATGAAATTCTAACAGCATTTTGTAAAGGTACTTCATTTTCCACTTTCTTGTCTTCTAGACGTCTGTGTCTGACTATGGCTATGCTTTGTCTGTCCTTTGTTTATCATTCTCTCTTTTTCCCGACAGTATATATTTATTTTCATACATGCCTGCAGCTGAGTACACCTTATTTTAAATGATGGCTTTAGCTTCTTCACTTTTTGAAAGCATATGGACATTTCTGACGTTGTTATACGTGTTATCTTGAGTTAAAATGAAACGCACTTTGATACCAATCACCATTATGCTTTTATTTATTGGTGAGTAATGTACTTTACAAGCTAATTTATATTCCTTTTTTTGTTTGGTTGGCACCTGATCTGTATAGCTTGTATATTAACTAGTAATTAATTTTTTCACTGCAGATGGTCGGGAAGACAATCGGAAAGGGTTCCTGATGGATTCGTGCTCAATGTTGTGCAAAGGGAGGCCAAATAGAAGTGGGGACTGTGGCTGTGAAGTGCCCAAATGCTTGCAATTGGATTTGCCGGAGAAGGAGATGGATGTGTGTTCAACATCTGAATTTTTTTAGGTATGCTGTTGGTACTTTTTTATTAGTTTGATATAGCAAAACTAAGTTTGCTTGTAAACTTAAAGAGTGTTTTGGAATATCACAATGCTGGCTTAGAACATCAGACACAGCTTTTCCTTTAGATCTTACATAATGGTTGGACTGAGCAATTGTTGCATAGTTTACCCTGAAAATGAAACAAAAAAAAAAAAGAACCTTGTAGGAACACTGAATCCACCCCTAACCTCGTGACAAGGTAGGTTCCAGGTTCTTTGGTCCGACGGGTAGGTTTCAGGTTCCAAAAAATGAGGAACCTGTACTCGAGGGTAGGTTCCAGGTTCTAGACGGAACCGAACCGGAACCGGGAACCGCTCACCCCTAGTGATAGCATAAGGTGACAGTGAATCGAAATGGTGGTAGATCCTATTCAGTATTAATTTGTTGAGACTCGCTTTAAAAAATTTAAAAATTGTCCAAATTGGCGCCGATCATACTACATAGGATGGCTGAGGTTGATTGAGCCATCATGTTGGTGATGTCCGATCAAATTAGTCGGAATGACTAAATTGACAATTTGTTAAAAGATTTAAAACTAAATTAATAAGTCGTTAAAATATTTATGAGTAATTTGACACAATTAAAATATTTAAAACTAAATTGGTAAATTATCAAAAGACTTAAGACTGAATTGTTGATCATCACTGTACAATAAGTTTATGACATTTTGAATAATTTTATCGAAAATTAAACAAAAATTAAACCGAAATCCGGGTGAATGCACTGGGCACGATGCAATTGGGCCTAGGCCCATGGGCCCGTAGCCCTTTCGATTAGGCAAAGTTTATCTGCTCCCTCTTCTTCGTCTTTCCGATTGGCCATGATCATCCCTTCCTCATCCGGCCGCCGCGCAGAGCGGAAGCTCGAAACAACATGCTCCTGGGCGCCACGGCCACTAAGCTCTCTCTCCCTCCACTCCCCGCCGCCGCCGCCCTTCCGGCAAGCTCCGTCTCATCCATGGGCGGTTCCCTCTCTCTCCTCCGCTCCCTCTCCCAATCCCTCCAACGCCACCGACACAACCCCCACGGCGGCCATGTCTGGCTTTCTGCATCTGTCACGGCAATTGAATACACCGCAAAAGACTTCAATCCAAGTTTCTCAAAATATGCTCCCAACACCTGTAAGGAGACAATTAAATAAGAAAACTAATATATGATACATTGACTGGAAAAGATATTTTGGCTTAAAGTAGGATTCTTCATTTCTCTGAAGACTCGACAGGAATTATGCATCTACAGGCCAAAACTCTGGTTTAAAAAGCTTACCCGGCACTTGAGCTTGGGTGGACAAGGACCCTCACTTCGAATTACCATGTCTGAGGAACTTTTAACTTTATATTTAAAACTATGGCTGCCAAAATCTGGGCTGTAGGACACGGCGATATATGCACCTTCACTATCTCCTGTAAATGCCTTTTTTGTGTCAGGTTCGGCTCAACTTTTAAAGCAGAAGTGCTGTTTGATCTCTTCAGTATACTTCTCCTGTCATTAGCAACCACTATTAGCAGCATCCTCCATCGTCTCCTCAAGATTGCCTCGTCCAAAAAGCGGCTGCTTTTCCTTTACTTGAAGAATCATTCCCAAGCTCCAGTGGACTATCAAAGACCGATGGGGGAGGCTGCTGGGCTACGGCTTTCTCTTCAGATCTAGTGGAATCTCCCGCTCCACTGATTGATGATCCCGTTTTTTGACCTACAGAAGGAATAGAATGAGCTGACCCACTGCCAACTGATTCCTGAACTGCTGCTTTAACTCTCTTGGCCCCTCTTATTTTATAATTTCTTCCTTTGGACCACATGTTTTCAAGATTTTCAGGCATAAGAACTTCAGTTTTTCTCTGGGTCGCCGCCTCCAGCACCATCGCCCAATCAGCAGCCCTAGGCAGCTTACTCTCTTCTGGAACTGTACTAGAACCAAAGGATTCATCTCCAGATGTAGCTACCATTGCATTGATTTAGAATTGCTGAATGAATATTTACCTTCACCGTCTTTAGCCTGAGCAGTGACAGAAAAATCATGGTGGTCAGCAACATTAGTTGCCCGGGTAGCACCAAATACTTTGCTTCCATCCTCTTTAAGAGCAAGGACAATTAATTCAATTACTTCGTTGATATACCTGGACATGTGAGAAAAAGTATATATTAGCCACTGAATGGCATTAAGATCTTGGATTCAAGATAACATTATAACAAAATATGTATCATAGAACAACCATTCATTGGTTCCTAATGTTCAACTAGAACCACCAATTATTAAAGCCCAAAGAGAACAACAACCCACACCCCCACCCACCCCCCCCCCAAAAAAAAAAAAAAAAAAAAAAATAAAGCACTCAATGCATGAGGATATTTTGCACCACCAAATTCTCTTCATTTTCCAGTAAAAAAAATACACGGAAGCCAAACTCGAGATCCAGAAAATCAACTGCATATCTACTCAATGAAATGAATTGACATGTACATACCAAAGCAGGATATTAAAGCTTGCATTTTATTGAGAGTTTTCATGATCGAAAGCTTATTAAAAAAAAAAAAAAAAAAAAGACTATTTTGTTCTTATAGAGAATATGAGCAGAGAATTATGTTCTAAAAGCTTACGCTGGCCTTGCGAAATTCATGACAGGCTGGATGACTAAGCAACTAAGGAGCTCTCGAGCAACGGATCTCATGACAGGGCACCGAGCTTCTCTTGGTTTCAGAACTAAAGTAATAACTCCACCCATGAGACGCTGAAGCACCTGTTTGGAAATTCAGAGAGATTAAATGAAACAGAGAAAAACTCAATGGATGACCAAAAATCATGAGGCATATTACCTCACACCTTGTATTCACTCTCAGGAGTTACCGACGCGGGATGAAGCTCCTTAGACGCCATAAGATGCAAGTTCAACCTTTCATCCCTCTCCTCGGACGACAAAGTCCCCATCACATCAGTACCTATGACTGCTTGTTTCCTTTTGAAGAGATCTAAGTGATGACCTATAAAATCAACTATGTCCCTGAAATATTTAGAGGACGATTAACTTTACCTGTACCGACTAATATCAAACAATTTAAAGATGAAGTTTTAATCAACTCCCATAAAATAAAGAAGTAAAAGTAAAAACATACCTGGCTAGCAGGTCAACAAGGTTAATTGCTTTGACTCTTCCTGATATCTCCCCAAGAGCATCCATGATTATTGCACGTATGTGCTCAGGAAAATCCCTATCTGGCGTGATATCAGTGTACCATAAATCTATAACAAAATCCCTCAGGATTTTGTCGATGAACTCGGTCATTGCAGCTTCCACAATAGGTGAATCAATTTTTCTCTTCCACTTTGGAGGAGGTGGAGGAGTCGTAAGACGTGAGTCATTTATGGATAATTGCCTCTCCTTTAGAATAGATAAATAAGACCTGGAATGGACAGACCGAACTCTCCACTGGAAATCAACTTCATTGAAGACAATCCGCATTGCAGGGACAAATAGTATTGCTATAGGTAAATTCATCCACATTGATTTACTTGTATCTGCAACATTATATACATCTTGAGAAGAGTCATCTTACTGATGAATCAGCTAAAACTGATTATCAAATTTAACAGAGGAAAAGGCTACATAGATGGGCACCGAAATACTGAGGCAAATTAGCAACCGGTTTGTCGGCGAAGGACATCTTAATATATCCGTGTGTGCCCGTGTACTTTTTAATGCTAAGTTACCCACTCACCTGTGTCTAGGGGTATGCCTAATCATGCATGCACATTTGAACAGTTAAGTGTGAGACTCAAAGTCCAGGTTCAGTAATGTATGCAAATCTACAATGTAATTTTTATTATTATATGTTTTCAGGGAGAAGAAAAACAGATTACGGTCATAAGTGGATCCATATGTGCCTTCCAAAATTTCCACAGTAGAATTAATAACAAGGCTAAAACGCTAGTAACCCTTGTCGATAGCTGCATTTTGATACCACGAATTGCCAGATAATGGGAAGAGGGTGCGTCGACAACCCGAAACCACCACAATAACGTTGTAAATCGAACAAATAGTAATTCCCTAATAATTCATAATCCAAAAAACATCCGAGCAACCTAAACCTAGTGCCAAATTTTGGCCAAAGCCTTATCCCATTTGGTTTCTTTTTGTTGCCGAACTAAGTCTCCCATATGATAATAAGATATTCTCCTGCTTTCGGCATTCTATTCCGTGCATTTCTTCATCGGTAGGCAAAACAGGGGCACAAGTCTTCACCCCAAATCCAAGCTAACATCCAACAGCGAAAATTTCGAGAACGACTAGAACCATATTAAAAAAAAAAAACAAAAACAAAAGGGGCATGACATGGTCAATGCATAGTAAACTAACGAAATCGGACAGTTCCGTCGGGGACGAGGAGAAAGGGGGCGCCGGTTCCCAATTCCGAGGAGGAGAGAGGGGAAGGCGCACGGGACCTACGCGAGAGGAAGTCGGAGACGGCGAAGATGACCAGGGCCCACCACACGGTCCGAGCCTTCGCCTCCCCGATCAGATCGTGCGCCGTCTCCATGGCCCTCATTTTGACGCGGCGAAATTCCCTCACCCCCGAATCAGAATTCTACGGGCAAATCCGATTCGAGCGCCGCCGCCGAGCGATCGGGCATCGAGCGACGATCTCCAGAATCGAGAGCGAGGTTGAGGCCGGGCGCGCGCTAGGGTTTCCGATCGGTCGGTCGAGCTTCGGCTGATCAAAGGGGGATCTTCTGGAGAGGGAGGGAGTGAGGATCAGCTGAATCTCTCTCTCTCTCTCTCTCTCTCTCTCTTCCCCGCCGCGACTGCTTAATCCGTTGCGTTTGCGTGCGAAGCTCTGGTGCGTTTTTTTTCTGTGACAAATTTATCACAAATTTGCCAAAAATTTCAAACCGATAGATATCTCAAATGAATTTTTTAACCGTTGAATCAGACTAATATCACAAAAAATCACAACAAACGGTATTACCTATTAAGGGTAAAATCTCAAATTGGTACACTCATCAATTATTGTATCATCCAACTCATTGATAATAAAATTTAACAAAAACTAACATAAAGTAAATACAAACAAACTTCTTCGAAGTAACGCTATAATGATTCTTGTGCACCAATCTTTATCTACAGTCGAACAGACATATTAATGAATCAATAACTTCCGATAAATTTGGTTTATTTACTGAGACTGATCAGGAATAGACATCTCGGTTGGATGGTCAGATTGAATATTAACTCCTCGATTTGCCTGAGCAAAACAACCGAAAAAAGAAAGAACAAACAATATACGAGCGTTAGGATGGTTAGATGTGTCTCGGATCATATGTTGCTGTGTGTCAACCTAAAAAACATTTGCTCACCCGTGCACCATGCAGACGCGCTGAAGCCCTCGCTGTTGCCGATCTTGCTCCCCTACTTCTCCTTTTCATTATGCGACAGAGAACCGTCTATAAAGACAAAATGTGATGAGCTTCAGAATTTTAAACAAACCGAAACTCAATTGTTGCACGGAAAGTATATCGTGCACGAGACACGTCACGCATCACTCATCAAGACTGAAGGGATTTAAATTTCAAGAACAAATCGTCCCCTTTGTTGCTGCGGAATCACTTTATTTTTGGGGCAGTCTAACCTTCGTTTGTCGCTAGAACTAAAACTTTAAAATGATTATTCGTGAGTTTCGCTTCTCCATCTTCCTCATGAAATTCTACAAAATACGGTGGGAAAAGTCCTGACTTGCGAAAACTAATGTTCAAAGTACAGCTGGAGTTAAAGGTAAATCGCACTTGAATTACGGCACAATCATGAACTCACAAAGCCAGAAATCTCAAGAAGATGAATGAGGAACATATCTGGAGATCCATTTTTCCCGCACTTGTAAGCATGTTAAAGTTGCTCAATTGGGAACCAAAAGAAGAGAAGTGGAAGTACCCGGTCCGAAGTTTCACCATTTGAATTTAGGTAGTGATATTCGTGATTCACCACATCAGTTCGGCGGCCTCTTGGTTGTCGACCTTCATGGTAAACAAAAATCCTCTTGAACCCGATTGGCTCATCAGTGTCTGATGCTAGGATATCACGCTTTCGACCCGTCTCTTTCCAATATCCCGAAGGGGTCGTCCTCTGACGACGACCGCCAGCACAAAAGCAGAAACACTCGCGTTCATTTGACTCTTCCTTTGAATATACTACAGCCAAAGATGGTTTACTTACCTGACCATGAGAAAGTAGGGAAATAGAGAACTCTAAGAACTAAACGTAACTTACGATCATAGAGCGTAAATAAGTCCAGAGGGTCCCAGTTATAGATGTATATCTCCGGAATAGCGGGATGATCTTCCATTTCTCCTTCGAGCTTCTTTTTCAAGAAATGACCAACGAGTTGCTCCTCTGTTGGCTTGAATACGTATCCCACCGGCCTCCCCTCCGTTGATCCTGCCATGCTATATAGAGGTGTCAACAGTTCGGTTCGGTTCGGTTCGGTTTTTTAAAAACCCAACCGAACCGAACCGAACCGAACCAAACCGTTAGAAAAAACTTCCAAACCAAATACGAACCGAACCAAAATTTCAGTTCGGTTCGATTTTTCGATTTTTGGTTTTTAGATTTTGGTGGTTCGGTTTTCCACACAGAAGCCTCGAACGTCTCTACTCACTGAAATGCCCATCTTCAGCGCAAGACCCACACTAAAAACCAATCGCTACGCCCCCCCTCCTCGGCCAGTAAACCCTCACCACTCACCCTCTCTTTCAGCCATAACAACCAAGGCGTGGATTAGAGGCGACTCTCCACGATTGCCCTGCGGAGCTCTGAACCTCAGAGTAAGGGGACCGATTTATATCGTCCCTCTACTAAAAACGAACACCCACAAAGCAAGGGCCACACAAAGAAACTAACAAAACAGCGTGAAAATTCATAAAGCCATGTCTAATGACCACAAAATACGCTAAGGACAGAACGAGAATCAAAGAGGACAATGTGAATATGGTTCAGGCATTTCATCAAACAGGTGGGGATCATCGACTAAAGCGTGAACGCCAACAAATTCGGGACTCGGATTTGCTTTCGGGTTCACAACAATCATCAAGCCAAGACTAAAAAGGACCGGGCACAATCCGGCGGGACAAGAACTCACGTGAGCCGAACCACGATGAATTGCGAGTCCGAAACAGGGCCAAAACAGGGCAGAGAAAAAGGGCGGGTTGGCGAATGAGGGCGAGCGAGGATCCTCGGGAAATCGACATGGCCCGAAAGAAATAAATGAAAATAAAGCCGAGACCTACCGTGGGGAAGCGGGAGTCGGGGTCGAAGGGGAAGGCGGAGCCGTTCACCCTGCCTTCGAGCTCGCGCTGGACCTTCAGCTTCTGCTGAACTGATCTGGCGCCGTCGCCGTCCTTGCCGCCGTCGCCGTCCCTGTCGCCGTCGCAGTCACCGTCGCTGTTGTGTCGCCGGTTCGAGTCCTGACACCTAGGACAATTGAGAGAAGAAGCAGAGGAAGAGAACACACACGAAAAAAGAGCCTACTCGTGGTGCTTGGGGCTGGCTTTGCTTAATGCTTACATAGAGGATATTAAGCTTGACAGACAAGGTGAGAAAAGTCAATACGGGAACCAGATCGAGCTCGACGACAAAAATTAAGGTCTTCTTTTCAACCCACGACGCCAATTACGTTAAGCTGCTCGAAGGTCGTTGTGGTCCCATGGAAAAAGAATGAAAGCTTATAAGTACAGGACATCCTGCATGCACGAGACTCCAGAATTTTACGTATGTAAACATCCATGCAGATCATGATTTGAAATTGTCTCAAGCGTTTCCTCAGTGCAGAAGATTATAGAATCCCAAGTGACATGCACTCTTTGAGCAAAGTGAAAGAGATAACAAGATTCTCGTTAGTATGATTCAAAGCACGGTCGATACTCGCTATATATTTTATGCATCTTTACCTTCCGGAGTGTAGACTTTTGGGGGAAAAAGTTCACAGGGCCAGACTCGTACCCTTCAGAAAAACTTAGGCGCTTGTTCTAGATTCAAATGTTTAGCTTATAATCAAAATTTAGAATCTTTATCGGTGAAAACCATAATTTCGTTCATCATCGGTGGGCTTGAAAATTTGCCGATTCTATCAGGCAATTAATTACCAGCCTTATATCAACTAGTAGGTGTTGTTTGAAGGTATGTACTGGTAACTTTTCCTTTAAAGCAGGTAAATATGACATCAAGGTAATAAGCCTTGGGTTCGATATCCATAGGACCCAGTTAGGCTAACCGCACCGTTATATTGACTTTGTGACGGTGCTTTTAAAGTCACAAATCTTCCATTATACTGGGGGACTCCTTTGGGCAACCCGAGTACAGATTTCTGAAATTAATTATAAAAAATGGCCTCTTACGCTGCAAAGTCACAAAAGCACAATAGAAAATACCTATAGGGAACAAAAGTTAACGTAGAAGTATGCCTCTATTTATTTTAAGTTTCATGCTTTGTACCGATATTTATTAGTAAAATGTCAAGTGTAATTTCCAAAAGAGAAATTGAAATTTTAATTAAATTCAAGAACTAAAAGTTATATGATTATATCGCTAGCTATGTGACGGACTAGAGCAAGACAAAATATATACTGATGGCGCACTTCACAATGGCAAATGAAAAATCATGGACCAAAAACGAGACAAAGTATATTTTAAACTTTAATCCTAAGGTGCAATATGGAAAAATTCATAGAAACTTAGTAAAAGATAACGATTATTCAAGTAAAATTGAATAGTATTATCAGTCAGATTCGTCTTTGATTTCATGTCTCGTCTCTGATCTCATATTTCTTACATTTGAGTTGTCACTTTTGCAGATTAGCTAGTCTCATCAAAGCCTGAAAGTAGTAACACGTTTTAATATCAGATAGATGAGATAAACCTTGGGAATTTAATACTATAATTATTAAGCAGGATATTATTTCTTTAACTTGCAGGAGAACTGGCCATAATTTAGTAAGTTCTTTGTTTAATTATGCGCTATCTTGGGTAAATAATCTTTCGTATGTTATTTTAAATACCGTAACTTCAATGGAAACCGGATGAACAAGTCATCCGGTTTCCCATGAAATGCTTTTGTGGCCAAGACTTAACCATCATTCTCTGTAGAATGCCAGCACCGTTAGTTAATCATTATCCATTTCCATAAGTTGGTAGATTAGATTATGCCTCTGAAATTAGAAGAGGATTGATAAATGTTCAAATGAAGTAAGTGAGTATATTCATATGTGTATGAATTCAAATTAGTAAAATATGTATCAAGTTTGAACCCATTAAAACCAAGGCCTAATTTTTTCTAAATATTCAAAGTAACTAATTTGGCCTTGCGCTTCACGCAAAAGTAAAGCATATTTTTTCAATAATTGAGTTATACTATTTGTTAAGTTGGATGTTAAAAATATAAAATTAAGTGTTTTTATTTTATCATGAAAATAGAAATGTCCGTTTCTTCGTAACACAAGGGTAGTTTTTTTGCATCTTCAATTATCATCTGAAATTATTAAAAAGAAAATTGGTCCCGGATAATTTTTGTTTTTATGACTCACGTATTTTCCTGTGACTCGTTATTTTAAAAAGAATTATGATAGATTCCTGATTTCTCACTTTTGCGTGGGTTGGCTTTGCTTGAGTGCGCTTTTTCCAAACGGTACCCTTTGAGTTACCGACGGCTTGTTAAAAAGAAAAATGATTTTAGCTTGAAAGACAAGGTGAGGGTCAACCTCAAGCTCGACGACAAAATTTGACTGACACCGACAATGCCAAGTGATCGAGGCAAGGTCGTAATTGGGAATGAAAAGCTTATAACTAACACGACATCATACACGACGTCATGCTTTTGCTAAGCATGGCCTTTTTCCGATAAAATCATTTTTTCGATACGGACATTTCTATTTTCATGCTTTTTCCGATACGCATGATAAGATTTCTCCATTTCTTCATTCTTATATTCGCGGAATACATTTGAAATAAAAATACGTTTTAGTGATTTTATGTTTTTTTTTTTTTTTTTTAAATTTTTAAAACAGATTTATATTCCAAAAATAAATTTGAGATAAAAATCAAAAGATAAAATTTATAAGTTTATATTTTTGAAATAAAATAAGAAATCAAAACTCTTTTCATCGTTTACTCTTACTACTGTTTATCGTCCATTTGCCACTTGTGGGACGCCGGATGCCGAACTTCAATTGCCCACCACCAGACGTCGGATTCCAATTGCCCATTGCCAATCGTCGACCGCTCGTTGCTGGATGTCGGCCAGCCAGCCACCACTGGATGCCGGACATCGAACGCGGACCATCGCCACCCTTTAGTCCGTTGCATTTGCGTGCAAAGCTCTGGTGCGCTTTCGCCGTGGATCGCCTTTGAAATTTCTTTGCCTCCTCAGCGCAAGGGGATTGGGGCCCCACGCATACGCTTTGCCACGTGCTCTTTCATTGAGTCCACGTTTTCGTATTTTTCAGTTTTTTACGATTCGCTTTTATTTTTATATTTTTTTAATTTTTGGCTAAACGATCCGCTTTTTTTTTTTTTTTTTTTTTTTTAAATTGATTTGATCTTTGGATAGTTTTTAGATCGAATTATTAGACTTTAATTTCTATTTCATTAAAGGGCTCCGTTTATTTCGCATAAAATCAATGATTTGAAAAAGAATTTTCAAAAATAATCTCTTGAATTGTTTGAAATAATCAGTCAATGATATTATCCATAATAATTTATGTTTAAATATTTTTGTGGACTATGGAAATATTTTTCATTCAATCATTTTCAAAAGCGATACAACCAATCACTTTAAGAAAATATTTTCTAAATTATTTATTTTCTATAAAACAAAAATAATCTAATTACTAAAAGATTATCCTATATTATCTATCTAATGTGTCTACATGCTCATTATCGATTTCATTTGAAATAAACTAAAAAAAAAAAAAAAATGTTCACAAGCCCTCCCCAACCCAGATTAGACACATGTTCTCTCCTAAACTTTCAACTATTATATAGTGTTCAACCTCAACTTCCAGCTCCGACCGAAAAAAAACAAAAGAAACACCTCAACTTCCAATTGCGATTTTATCTTTTGTGAAAAATAAATTATTTAAAATTATATTTTTATGAGAACGAATGCTTATATCGCTCAAAATAACTAGTCAAGATAACAATTTATATCCAAGCATTTTGGTGGACCGTAAAAATATTTTTGGTTTATTCAATTTTTAAGTGATACAAATTTTTGTTTCTCGAAAAAATATTTTTAAAATCATTTTTTTTAAGCAAAACTATTGCAGCTCTTCATCCTCTCGCCCTCTTTTACGTGTATTAAGTGAAAACGCATGCGATTACTAATGGAAAACATGCCTTTTCGTTTCGAATTTTTGTAATTTAAAAAATAAATATCTGACGTTGCTTTTCTTTTCCAAATTCAAAACGTCCAACTGCCGAAATGATCTTTGATACAATTCTTTTTGGTAAACTCTGTTTTGTACTCAAACGCAAGCTTTTGAGATGCTACGAGAATATTCTATCTTCTTTGAAAGTGTCTCACGCCGGTATTTTTTCTCAATACAACAAAGGGTAAGGATTTTCCACAAACTGCCGCTGAAGTTGCTCGGCGCGAAGCCATCCCATGTTGGATTTTCAATTTTTTTTTTTTTTTTTTTTTTTTTTATGATCTGGAACCGCTGTACAGCCGGCAGCCGGTGACACAAACCCGGGGTACTAGCGCGGAAACCCACCTCCCATGGCACCTCACTTAAGTCGCGCAATAGGGGCGCGAAGTTTCGAACCCCTCCCCTCCCAAATGAGGGTTGAGAGCGTGAACCAACGCGTCCATCGCGGGATGGGTTCATGTTTTGTCTATGAAGATCTTGATTTTTTTTTTTTTTAAATTATTGTCAGAGAAGATCTTGAGCATATGATTTGGGTACAGATATTTAGAGCCGTTCGACGAAATGGTGCAAAGATCTCATGGTGGGTACGAGGCCTAGATTCAATTTAATTTTCCATCATGTAGGACCTTCCTTGTTGTTTGATGATAATTAAAAATTGATAGTACAATATTAATAATGTCATACCAAATATGGAAGATCAAAATTAATTAATTTCATTAATTTTTATATAGCAGGATACTTATTATCACGATTAAATTTCTTTTGAACGAATCAAGCAACATTTCCTTTATTTACCAGATTAAGTGGATGTTTTATTTAACTGAATATTTTAGATCCACTAAGAGTTGAGATAGCTCTCCAGAAAGAAAGAATAGTTTACCATTGCCTGTAAAATCGAATGGAAAGGTTTTTTTTTTTTTTTGCTTTTCCCGGAAACAGTCAACTCTCATTACTTAATAATATCATTAGTATACTAGTGATGTTTGAACCGAACCAAAAAACCAAACTAAAATAGAAACCAATGCTAACCGAACTGAATTTTCATGCATTTTTGGTTTGTTTCGGATTTTCAGTTCAGATAGTGAAAAATAACCTTTTTTTTATTTTATTTTCTTCATATTACAATTTACACAATCTCTTTCATTCTTCACTAAACCTCTTCGTAATATTTTAAAAAGGAAAACTTAAAAATCGAATTGAATTGAACCGATCTAAGGGAATGGTTCGATTCAAAGCTAATACACCCTAAAAAATTTCGATTAGATATTGAACTAAACCGTTGACACTTCTAAGTATATGGTAAATTGGCCTTTGAACATAAAATCACTCATAAAATTGAGTCGGATTAGAAAGCCAATTACAGAGAAGGGTTTCACATTTTTGGGTCTTTACAAATCAATCCACTACAATTAATCATTCTAATGCAGTGGACTATTCTGAATAAAAACATTTAATTCATGTAAGAATCATTTAAACTGAGAAGCCAGCCCTAGGTGATGACTAAGTATGCTTAATTTTCTTTGCATAGTATACTCGTCCTACGTCATGTGCTTGATGGGATTCAAGATCAATTGATTGACTGAGTGGTCCATGATTTGTGAATACATGTAATCAGGATTGGAATTTTATTTGAACATTGTCAATTTGCATTTGTTGACACCTAATTTTTAGCCGACATATAAATAAAGATAAAAAAACCCAAGTTTAGGATTTCCAATTGCAATGAAGCCTGTTTCTCGAACCAAAAGTGTTAGTTTTCATTTCTTTTTCTTTGGCTTATCATTTTTAGGTAATTTCCTAATCATTTTCACCAAAAACTTGAAAAGTCAAATTGTTGACTTTCAGGTTAACTTTTGGTTAAAAATTTGAACTAATGAAGTCAAGATTTGATCACAAAATCAAGTAAGTGTTAATTTTTGGTCAAATATAAACGAAGTGTTGAATCTTTCCATTGAACTTATTACGAAACTGAGTTATTGAACTAATGAAGTCAAGAGTAAAGGTGATGTGAGGGAAAGAACAATTTTCTTGAAACTAAAATAGTTGATAACCCTAATTGTCTGGAGATTAAGGGTTGCATTTAACATTATCATCTGCTCTAATCTGGGGCTTTAGCTTCTCCCCTTCACGCCTCTCGTCTCCCCCAGTTACAGACGACATCTCGACCACACGACATCGCGAACACCATTCCAACAACCACGAGTGACTTTTCTAGCATCATAAGCACAATCGCCGGGCCAGGCGACCTAGGTTGGATTTTCTTATGAATAAATTCGCTCTTTCTTTTCATTTTCAAGAATAGATCTTGCTAAATAACGAGTTCTTGCGAAGAACTCTTGCTCTATGTTGGTATTTCTCTTGTGTGAGATGTGATCTTTTAATTTTTTGCTCTGTCAACACAGTTAGTTCAGGCTTGGGTCGGACCAAGCCAGCCCGGCCTGAGAAAAATCGTGCCAGGCCAAGTTTTGCCCATTTGGGTCACGCCAACAAACTGGGCCCAATAAAAACAAGGCTGAATTGTTCGGGTCGGGTGGATTCTTCTACGAAAAAACCGGGCGTCATTGGTGTGCCCTTACTGAAAATCCCATGTTGACCGGATGTACGGCAAAGCCTTTATCGAGTAATCTAATCCATAAGTAAATGCACACCTCAAATGATCATTACTTTATGTGGTCAACATTTACACCGATTCGGCTCGTCCCCGAAAGGATTGCTTGTAGTAACTACATATTTTGGAGTGGATTAAGACGGTAATGGATCCTACTTATGAATAACATCGGTATCAATTTGCTTAGACTCGCTTTTTTTTTCTTTCCTTTCAAAGGTAAAAAAAGCAGCAATATTTTCACTCTATATATGACTAAATCTGCCCCATTTTCAGTAAAAGACAAGATTGCCCTCAATCATTCGCTTCCAATTTAAAGTGGTGGTCCCATTTCTTTTTTTCTTTTCTTAATTTTCACCTCCATTTAGAATCTAGAGCCATAATTAAGCATTTCATACATTTTGTTTTGGTCTATTATGGTTATCCCATATATATTGAAGGGATTACGTTTTCTTTTTCATTTTTAAATTTTAATTATGTAGAAATAAATATTTTCAAAAAGATTTTTTTTTAAGAAAATATATATCAAGTCTCTTTAATTAGAACATCAAAGAATTTGAATTTTTTCTTTACTATTGGCCGGTTACTTTTATACAGAACAAGTGAGACGTTATAGGAGTATCTACAAATACACTAAAAACATTAATGTGGAAAGGTTTTGGATAATGAGGTATCTTGATATTTTTACCATAAACATTTTATGTATGCATTTGCTTTTTGTCAATCCAAAATGATGAGATTTCGTTGGCATTTGAAAAAAATTATTTTGTGCAATTTTTTAAATAATTAAATTTCATCTTTTAAAGTTTCACACTGGAAAATATAATTGTGATTTCATTTTGGAACCCTTAAAGAGGATTTCTTCCTCCATCCTATCATCTCATTTAAGACAACTAATAAGAAATGGATTAATGATATGCACAACAAAAGTGAAAGTTTATAGACAAGTCATTGTATTAAAATTTATATATCTTAATTTTTAGAAGATTTTCTTTGGTAATCAATCCATAAGGTTGCTCGACAAAGTAAAAGAGAATTAGGTTTCATGAATATTTCCTTTTCAACAAAACTAATTTCCAAGGAAATAAAATCTATCAATAGAAAAGAAAACATAGTGCACACAATATGCAAAAAAACATGTGAAATTCTCAAGTTTGGCAATTAGATCCAATATAGAAATATAAAAGCTAAGATAAGAAGGAAAGTAAAGAAATTTGCGACACCGGTTTAAATTGAAATAAGTGATTTTAGGCAATTTTGTCCTTTTGTTGAAACTTGGATGAATTCAGTCATATAAGGGCGCGTTTGGTAACGATTACATTCCCTGAGGCGATTCGATCGAACGATTCTTTTTGATTACATTCTCCTAACCGATTCTAAGATTTTTTAATTGTTTGGTAGAATCGTCCAAAATTTCTAATTCGGAAGAGAATTGCGTTTGAATACCGTGTTCATTAATTCTCGTTCCAAATCAATTTATTTTAATTTTTAAATAATTTTTTTACATTTTTCCTTTGTTTTCTTTTCTTTTTTTCATTTTTCCTTTGTTTTCTTTTCTTTCTTTTCTTTTTTTCATTTTTTTCTTTTCATTTTCCTTTTTTTCTTTTCTTTTTTTCATTTTTCCTTTTTTTCTTTTCTTGTTTTCTTTTCTTCATGCCCTTCTTTTCTTTTTCTCATCTTTTTCTTTTCTTTTTCTCATATTTTCTTTTAAATTCTATTCCAATTCTTTTTTAATTACCTTTTTAGATTAAAATAAATTTGATATTGAATTTTCATAAACCATTCAGTGATTAATTATATTTTTATACTAAGTAATAAAAATATTAACTAATCAATTTTTATTATATAGTAAATAATAAACCATAGTATAAACTATACTAATATCCCTACAATATGTAATAAATAAAAATACTAAATTATAACATAAAATTAAATATGTATTCTATATACAACAAATATATATTTCATACTAGGAAGAAATAAAAATAAAATATAGAAATAATTTTTTTTTGATTCGGACTTTTGATTCTTTTTTGATTCTCGGACGGAGAATCATATTTTTCCGATTCTCAATTCTCTTGTCCAAAACTCCGATTCAGGAGTAAATTTGTTCCCGAATCGCCGTTTTGGACAAAAATTTACCAATCGCGATTCTCGTTCCCAAACCGATTCTAACAAAAATCGAAAATCGAGGCTTTGTTTGGATGGTTACCAAACAGGGCCTAAAAGACGTGGAAATAGTGCCGCCCAATAAAATAAATTAAATGAGACTATACCGAAATCCGGATGAATGCACTGGGCACAATGAAATTGGGCCTAGGCCCATGGGCCCGTAGCCCTTTCGATTAGGCAAAGTTTATCTGCTCCCTCTTCATCATCTTTCCGATTGGCCATGGTCATCCCTTCCTCATCCGGCCGCCGCGCGTAGCGGAAGCTCGAAACGACATTCTCCTGGGCGCCCCGGCCACCGAGCTCTCTCTCCCTCCACTCCCCACCGCCGCCGCCACCGCCGCCGCCCTTCCGGCGAGCTCCGGTTCATCCATGCGCTGTTCCCTCTCTCTCCTCCGCTCCCTTTCCCTCTCCCTCCACCGCCACCGACACATCCCCCACGGCGGCGGCCGCAACGCTCTGTTGCTCCTCAGCCAGTCGCGGCGGCTCTCTTTCGCCGCCCTCCGCCTCCCCTTCTCCCGGCCCCCCCTCCTGGTCTCGCCCCGCGCCTCTCCCGCTTCGGTGAGTAGTTCCGTCGAGCAGGTGGTGGACGGGCCCGATTCGGACGAGAACTGGGACTTCACGAGCAGGGGCGGTGACTCCGATGGGTTCAGCTTCGATGTGGGGCCCGTGGGGAGCGACATGAGGCAACTGGCGTCGCCGCCGCCCCCCGCGGTGGAGGTTAAGGAGCTGGAGGAGGTGCCGGAGCAGTGGCGGCGGGCGAAGCTGGCGTGGCTGTGCAAGGAGTTGCCGGCGCAGAAGGGCGGGACTCTGGTGAGGATTCTGAACGCGCAGAGGAAGTGGATGAGGCAGGAGGATGCCACCTATGTGGCTGTTCACTGTATGAGGATTCGGGAGAACGAGACCGCCTTCAAGGTATGTGGGTTTGGTTCTTGAATTTTCACCTGTTTCTGGGCATGGCATGTTAGTTTATTTTCTAACAATTAGGACTTCTGCCTCCTCAATTTGTTGCAAAATTCATGTTCATGACTTTGAAGTATATCACTGCATTGTAGGTGTACAAGTGGATGATGCAGCAACATTGGTATAGATTTGATTTCGCGCTTGCGACGAAGCTCGCTGATTACTTGGGTAAGAACCGGAAATTCGCCAAGTGTAGGGAGATATTCGATGACATAATAAACCAGGGACGGGTTCCAAGTGAATCTACTTTCCACGTTCTCATAGTTGCATATCTGAGTGCACCCATCCAAGGTTGCCTTGAGGAAGCATGTAACAATTACAATCGCATGATCCAGTTAGGAGGGTATCAGCCTCAACTTAGTTTGCACAACTCTCTATTCAGAGCTCTGGTGAGCGGCTCGGGAGCCTTGTCGAAGCATCATCTCAAGCAAGCAGAGTTTATATTCCATAATTTGGTGACATCTAGGCTCGAAATACACAAGGATATTTACGGGGGTCTCATATGGCTGCATAGCTATCAGGACACTATAGATGGAGAGCGGATCGCTGAACTTAGAAAGGAGATGCAAGAATCTGGAATTGAAGAGACTCGAGAGGTGCTTTTGTCTGTACTGAGGGCTTGCTCTAAGGAGGGGAATTTGGATGAAGCTGAAAGGGTTTGGCTCAAACTTCATCATTTGGGTGATAAGGTTCCTTCTCTGGCTTATGTGTACAAAATGGAAGTCTATGCGAAGGTTGCAGAGCACATGAAGTCATTGAAATTATTCAGGGAGATGCAGGAGCATTTGGGTTCGGCTACCGTGGCAGCGTACCATAAAATTATAGAGGTGATTTGTAAAGCTCGAGATGTGGAATTGGCAGAATCTCTCATGAAAGAGTTCAAGAATAGTGGTCTAAAGCCCCTCGGTCCTTCTTTTATTGACATGATGAATATGTATTTCAACTTAGGCCTGCATGATAAACTAGAGTCAGCTTTCTCCCAGTGTGTAGAGAAGTGTCAGCCAAATCGTGTAATATATGGCATTTACTTGGATTCTTTGGTGAGGATTGGTGACATTAGCGAAGCCGAGGAGATTTTTAGTGAAATGCATAGTAGCGGAGCTATTGGCATCAGTGGACGTAACTGCAACTCCATTTTAGGTGGTTATTTGTCTGCTGGGGACTATGTGAAGGCAGAAAAAGTATACCATCTAATGTGTCAGAAAAAGTATGAAATTGAACCGGCCTCAATGGAAAAGCTTGACCCTATCCTTAGTTTGAGAGGAAAAGCGGTTAAGAAGCCAGTGAGCCTCAAGCTGACCAAAGAGCAAAGGGAAATTTTAGTGGGTATGCTCTTAGGTGGTTTACAAATAGATTCTGATGAACAGAGAAAAAACCACATGATCAAGTTCAAGTTCAATGAGAATTCTGGGATGCATTCTGCTCTGAAGAGACATATCTATGAGCATTACCATGAGTGGCTACATCCTTCTTGCAAGTTAGATGATAATTCCAATGAAATACCAAATAGCTTCTCCACGATTCGTCATTCATATTTCGGTTTCTATGCAGATCAGTTTTGGCCCAGAGGGAAACCGGTGATTCCAAAGTTAATACATCGGTGGTTGTCACCATGTGCCCTTGCGTACTGGTACATGTATGGGGGCTACAGGATGTCATCAGGAGATATATTGCTTAAACTTAGAGGAAGTCAAGAAGGAGTCGAGAGAGTTGTTAAGGCGTTAAAAGCAAAGTCCTTGGATTGCAGGGTAAAGAGGAAAGGACAGGTGTATTGGATAGGTCTACTAGGAAGCAATTCTACGTGGTTTTGGAAATTGATCGAACCTTATGTACTGGACTTGAATTTTGCTCAAGAGGATGATGGAGAAATCCTCAGCTTCAATAGTGGTTCTGACTCTGATAAGAATTCTGATAACACTGAAGAGGATAGGTAGTGGAGAGGTAAACCTGAAGTTTGTTTTTGCATCCTGATATCATTGCATTGACTTCACTATGAGAAATTCCCACTCTCCACCATCACCCTGCAACTTGTGATGAAATCTGGGATATCATGTTCAATGGTTGGAATCTGGGAAATTTCAACTCCCCACCTTTATGCCATTTTGAGTTCATCTGAAGCTATATATGTAAATATAAAATGTAGAGCATGTTTTTACAGAGCGAAAGCGTGATGCGCTAAATTAACCTTCTTTTCTTTCAATTCATGTTCATTGTTATGAATGATGCTTTTCATTTCTGTGGGGGACTTATCTGTTATATGGTCAAGAAAGAGTGCAGACTCGGGTGGCTGGAAGTGGCTTAGTTTGCTTCATCTTGTGGATTGTGAATTAATGTAACATGGAGGTTGAGGCTGATGGAAAAACATGGCCCTCTCGTTCTGCCGAGGAGGAGCCTGCGTAGAAGGAGCAGAAGCTTAGAGTTTTTATGGTCCAACTTTCCGAGAACGAGCTTGTCATCAAAGTGTGGAAAGCTTCTTAAGGTACAAGCACGCATCACTACAAGAAAAAAAAGGGTTAACGGGGACTTCCTTTCGGGGATGTGACCTGTTCCCCTTTCGGGGATGTGACCTGTTAGTGTCACTCAGCTCCCAAAGTTGGGAACATTTTCCGGAAACGCCTCTGAATTGATTGCTATAGAGCATGCGATAGCAAAAAAAATATTGGTGGCTGAGTGTTTAGTGTCTCAGACGTGTAGGGATGATGCAGCTAGAGGTGGTAAAATAGGAGAATGTTCAGTAGTATCATGGTACAATGTTAGGGATTGATGTGGTGTGTATGCATTCACCTAGTCAAATTCGCTTAAAAATGGACATTCGGCAAGCGACTTTAAATTAACTAAAAGCAAAGTAAAAGGCGGTGTGGCTGCGAAAGTCGTAAATTGAAAGGCCAGCCAAAGACCCATTTGTCTGACTTTAACCCATCCTTTACATTTCGTTGAGACAAAAGCCCCTTCCTTTCGTTTCAGAATAGCTCCGTTACAGAAGAGCCATGAAAACTTCGACTCCACAGGCTTCATAAGCATCACCATGAAAACTCCATCCCTTAAGGTTTCATCTTTCGTAATTTTACAAAACTTATGCCACGTAGGCTCGAGGGCATTTATCCAAATGAGGAAAATTCAGAGAAGGTTAATACTTTTGTAAAGATTTGTTATCTTTAAATGATACGCGTCGGTGCAAATATGCTTGCCCAAAATAAAGGAAAAACAATGCTTACGACGTAACATTATCAGATCAACTTAAGCTCCGATGGTACAGAGATGGATCTTTCGGAAGAGGCTGGTTAAGAAAAAGTCCATCGACTCCAAACTAGACAACTGCCTAATTTGATGAGTGACAAAGTTTTCTAAACTATTGCTAGAGCAAGAACTTCACCGTCTAATACATACTTGGCTGTTGATAAATCCCAGAAGTAAAGCTGCTAGAAAATCCATGTAAAAGAGTGGAGAAACCTATGAGAAGCATCCATCTCTTCTACATAGCCCTTGTTTAAGGAGCATATAGGATGAGTAGCATCAAGGAAAGGAGGTAAGAGGCACATGGCTTCATACCACATTATTGTAACTGCACTAATTGCACTTCTTTGTCATGCCACAATACCTTCAACTCCCGCTTCAATTATTATAATGAGAGGGAAGACTTCTTAACTCAACTATGCTATGGCCATGGAGCATGCGATGGGATACTCACTCATCTGGATTGTGACACGTGCGAACACAACACGACTCAATTGATACGGACGTGTCATTAGTCAAGCATCGCGCTCAACTTCAGCCTCAAGGCTATAGAATCAGGTTTGAAAATTATAAGTTCGACAAAAATTAAGTTGCAGACAATCGAAAAATAAGAATCTATGCATATATCTGGGAGTGGTCAAAATTACAGCTATAATCCATCGTGGTGATATGAAGCAATCTTGAGAAGCTTTGGATCTTGAATAATTTGAGGGCCAACATGTCTTTTGTTCTTTTCTAATGCCCAACGCAAGTGATCTAGACTTGTTTGGCTTCTCATGTGTCTTATCGAAACAAATGGCTACACTTTATTTAGAAACTTGAGTTAGTTAAAACATCATCTTTCACTTTTTATTTTTTATTTTTAATCATGTTTCACTTTTTTTATGAGCTAGGGACTCATGCGCCAAGGTCAGTCTACCTGGAGATCCATTAAATACCCTTTGTGCTTATGAATTAGTTAAGTCCAGACCCTCAACTCGCGCAAGCAGCCTCGACCCATCATGCTGATGGTGATATTTGAACAGGTAATCTCTAGTCCGTGAACAGGAATTTCTAACTCCTCAACCAATTACATGAACTCTGAGAGCCGTCATATTTCACCTTGAATGAAATATCAGAAAAATAATTCCCTGCTCAGGTAAACATGTTATGAAAAGTTAAAGAGCTAAATATCTATGCTTGCGGAGGAAACAGGAGGGAGAACTGTCCTGGGGTGAGAGACTCCACGCTGTCCTCCTATTCCCTCTCTGTCAAGAAGATAGATAGACGGGGAATTATGGAGACTCATGATAGTGAAGGTAGACACCACATCAGAACTTCGGTTCTAGCTACTACCAGGTAGGCAGGTATAGTAGCCTCCCACGCCAGTAAGTGAGGGTGGGTTAAATGTTCACAGCTGAGTTGACACGCCTTACAGCACTGTTCTCAACCACAGGTTAACTTAGTTCCCTCGGTTGAGGACAGTGCCATTCAATACCCTTTCATGGTTATTAGAACTAGAACCCTCTCCAACTTTCATGGGAGTAAAAAAGGGTGCAAAGTGGCAGTGCATTAGATAAATGGGACAGAAGTACAGAATTTCCAATTATATTGCTCTATTCATTATTTCCATGTTAAATCTATATGTGTTATCAATAAATCAATGTTCTACACATTAATTATGTGATGACATATATGTGAGCTTGTACCTGTATTTCCAAAATCATAGTAAAATACAGAAAAATATACAAAAATATCCCAAATATACTCATATTAAAGGTTCCATACGTTTTGACAAAAAATAAAGGTTCCATACATATTTTCACATCCATAAGTAAATATGTCAAATGTAGAGCATCTTTATACAAGTATATAGGCTCCAAAAAAGTCCCAATCAGAGCTCAGACACACTCTCACACACCTTTGGAGTGTGTAGCACGTACAGTGCACACGCAGGCCACCTAGACTAGTTTGACTACCGGTCCGACTGGTCCAACTAGTTGACCAGTCTAGTCAATGGAGAATCGAGTTGGGTGGATCAACAGGTAAGATCCAAGTCAGGTTGAAGATCAATAACGAGTCAGGTTGGCAGCCGATGAGTCAGGTCGCTTGGTTGCTGACGTCTTTGTGATGTTAGCCCTAGTGCGTGCAAGACATGCACCAGCCACACTCGTGTGTGAAGGCACATGGAAGCGCGTGGCAGCGTTTCTTTGACTTGTGTAGACTCCCAGCGGCACGTGGCTATGTGTGGGGGCACGCGCAACGTCCTTTGGCGGTGTGCCACCCACAGTTTTGCTCGTCTCGACAAACTTGTTCTGTTTATGTGGTTAAAATTGATTGTTATTGCACAAAAAATCACGAAAAAAGGCAAAATCAATACAATCGAGTTCTAGATTATGGAGGCTCTGATACCACTTGTAAGACGTGAAAGCACAATCCCAAGATCTCTATAGTTAGAGCAAGAACATACATAATCAAGTAGAAAGATTAACATACCTGATTTAGACTATCATTTTTTTTTATGCAAAATAGTGATGATTCAAACTCAAGAACTTCTCCTTTATTGCTCTTTGTATCACTATCTCAATGAGACAGCCCCTCACCCTTAGTGAACAATAACTCATTTGTGAGGATAATTATGTGTATATTAGAGTTAGAGAAAAGACTTGAGTACTATTTATAGAGTTCTAGCCAGGCCTTTTCATTACGGGCCGAGCTTAACTTGGCCCATACTAATCAGTTCTATATTAGACTAATTAAAAAAACTTTCTATCTCACCTTAAATCAATCCATAAAATGGTAAATTATAATATCAATTAATATAGCCCATATTATGAAAACTCTTACAAACTAATGATATGGATGGTTACCGAGAGATCAACTAAGATCGTAAGAATGTGAATCTTAATGGGGGAAGAACAAGTCAATTATGATGAAGTGCTCATAAGGACTTGAAAGTACCATAGTTGATCTGTCATCAATGTATACTAGAAGCTTACACACTCATCTTGATCATTAAATTATTAATCGCAAATCATTCCATAAGGTTTCATTGTGGACATCACTAACTGAGTGGAGTGTTGTTGAAAGGCTAAGAGTCCAATAATACTTTAGTGTGGAAATATCAAAACCATCCTCCAATATGGAAGCAATATCCATATTTTGCAACATTCGGTTTTACTCTTCATGTACCATGCTCTTACATAATTCAGTTTGAGTTGAGTTCATTCAACGGGCTCAATTTAAAGACATATTTTAACAATTTCCAACTTGCTTGACATTTGAGCCAAGTCATAATTGGTTTGCTAAAACTTGAACATCATTACTACTCTTTCACAGCTACTCATGGGTTCAACCGCCACATATAAAGTTGACCTTTGCTAAGGCAGAATGCAATTCCCTTTGCAACAGTTCAATGGTGGGTCACCGAGTCACCTTAGCACTTATGCTTTGCTAATATTGATGTATCTTCCTTAATGTTGTGCTTAGAATTCACGTACAATATGGTGCGTGCCTAAAAGAAGGGGTGTGGAAAAAGATCCAGGCATATGTTCTTACGAGTTACAAAAGAAGAGAGGAAAGACGCCAGAGAAGTAAGAGTCAATTCATCTTCTTGAACTAGTCGCCGAGCCTCTTCTGAAGGTGGAAAGAGAGGAGGATGTAAATGAAGAAAGTGCATGCAACAAGGAAACACAAACCCTTCCTCATGTTTTGAGAGGTTTATTTTGTTAATTCCGACCACTTTGACATAGCCTAAGGCAAGATGATCAACTTTTAGAGGGAAAATTATCAAAAAAGTCCTAAACTTATTGTATTTATGCCCAGTTGGTCCTAAGCATTTCAATTATGCCAATTTAATTCAAAACCTTTTCACTTTTTAGCAATCAAGTCCACGGGCTAATTTTGATGAAAAATTGCTCATGTTTATACCAATTGTCTTACGTGGTATGCTTGGCGCTGACATGGATAATTTATAATAAATTATTTTATAAACTTTTGAATTTTTTATTTTATTTTCTTTTCCCTCCTTTTTTTCCCCTACCGTGGTTGGTGAGGGTTGCCGAAGCTCACTAGCCTTGGCCTAGCCCATGGCTGCAATAGCCTTGCCCAAATCTGGGGGATGTTGAGTGGGGGCCATCACCCTCACTAGTGGTCAGTGAGGGCTTTGCAACCCTCCCGTGGCCGTTGAGCTCTAACAACCCTAGCCGGCCGTAGTGGGAAATATATATATATATATATATAGGAAAAGAGAGAGAAACAAAAGATAAATTAATAAAAATTTGATAAAATAAGAAAATATTATTAATAAATGTCCATGTCAAGTCTAATTGTGTCACGTAAGGCAATTGGAGTCCACGTTAGTGACTTTCAATTAAAATTAGTCAATCAACTCAATTGGCAAAACATAAAAATGGTCAGGAACTAAATTAATAAAATTGAAAGATTTATTACTAAATTAACACAAATGAAATAAGTTTAGGACTATTTTGGTAATTAACTCAACTTTTAGATGCCAGCAAGAGTACTAGCATTCACAGGTAAAGGTTCAATAGGGCTCGGAGCAAATTGACTCTAGTCAACTGACGAAAGAGATTGGTTTAGGTCGTCCACCATCTTCGCCATCATCGACTACAAAAGCAAAATCAATCGACGCCAAATTCCAAAGTCATTACAAGCTGTTTACACCGTGTGACACGAGAGTCCATCAGAATTGACGAGATTACATGAATTATACGTACATCAAGATGCTTTCCTAATCTTGCATATTTTATGCCGGGACACATGCTATTTGATATCCAAACTAATTCAGTTGACCTTTTTCTAGCAATAATTAGCAGCATGCTCTGGCTCTTTTGACATCGATTTTGTTTAATGGGGTTTTGGTGTTTCTGTTGTTACTTGCACGAAAGCCTTCTTAATTAAGAATGCCGGAGCTTCGGTAAGAAGTTATTTTTGTTTACCACCTGTTTTGCTTTTCCACAAAACAAAAATATGTCGTTTTATATTTTTCCAATCATAAGAAAAATTACAAATGACCCCACTGTCACAATAGCACACCTTGATACACAGGCAAGCATCTTTGCAATGAAATTATTTTGCTGATAAATAAGAAGGATATTTCGGACCTAAGTAAGTTCTAAAACTATTTTGTCTAGCGGACATGTAGACCTCAGTATTTTTTGGATGTAAAAACACTTAGAAGGGTAAAGCCGGATTGGGGGCTCGAAAAAAATATATTGACCAAATGGGGGAGGGCTATGGGGGGCTAGGTTGTGTGGGTACTTGCACGTTAAAATAAAGAACGCAATCCTATCAGCTCACTAATGATTTATCTATTGGACGAGTAGGACGGCCTAGTCGAAGTCAAAAGACTCTTGCTTTTTGGTGAGGAACCCAAAAACATTGAGGATCCGAGAAGTATCCCTGTTTTTGGGTTTCCGAGGATATGTAAGTTGTATGCATTTTTAAGAATATTTTCATATCTCTCTTTTTTTTTGAAGTAGAGAATAATCTTCTTTTTAGAGAAAAATATGTTGAATATTCTTAAAATTTAAACTATTAAATAAATGTGCAATTTAATATGTAAATACTCTAATAAGTTTATTCAACAATAAAATTGCAGCAAAAGCACATTAATGCACATACATTTATATAATTCATTACTTTAACGTTTGAAAGAAAAGATGAAACTTGAGACGCCTTGTATCCGTTCCTTAATTTTTCTTTTTTCTGGGTTTGGAAACGAGGCTCCATCAAGTAGTAGACTCCGCTCGCGTCTTTCTTCGTTCACAATGACAAAGTCGTGACTTCATATTAGGATGCCTTGTCATGAGCGGCTTAATTTAGCTCCCTGGTCTCAATTTGGCGGCGATGGCGGTGTGCACGGTGTATATCCTTCGCGACGACGACTCCCTGGCGGCACACGTCCTGATTACGTTTTCATGTAGAAGATTCATTATAAATTATTCAGCGAATACACATCGATTTGAAATGATGGAGAGAGAGAGAGAGAGAGAGAGAGAGAGAGTTTACCTTTGTGTAGGAGTGCTCGAGCTTCGGTGAAAGGAAGGAAGAGAAGACTGAACGAGATCAATAGAGCGCAAACAAGAAGCAAGACCTTCCTCATTCTCAGTATTAGAAAGGCACTCAGTAGTTTTGGCTTGGCACATTTTTGCTCTCCCCAAGGTGGCTATTTATCTGTTAAAAAAAAAAGGTGGCTATTTATAATGTTTTTTATCCTGTTAAAGTGACAGATTATGAATTTAATTATTTAAAGATTTTATCATTCCATGGAGAGAGTCCTTTGAGTCCTTTTTTAATAAATAAGTCCGGTTGATCCCATGGACCCTATAAAATATGTTGTCATGAGATCGACATTTCTAATAGAACTATGCTCATTTTCAACCTAACAGATGATTTTAATGAAAATGCTCGTGAAGGAAGGGGGAGAAAAGAGAAACTATTCAAAGTTATATAATCTTTATCACATATAAGTTATAGCAATCATGTAATAATTATTACATTGACAAACTATATAATAGCTATCACCACAAGCACAAAATATAACACGGAATAATTATGTTACAGAATTATGATGCTAATGATAGACAGTTAGACATTGCTATGACTCACCGTCTGAGTCGATCGACGGAAGAGATGTTAGAAAAGGTCCATTATAAGCCTTATTTGAATATTATAGACATCTCATCTTCCGATGCCCAGCGGCAAATTGGGTGAGACATAGGGGTTCATTATCACATTAGTCATACTTTACTTTGATATTCCTATATTAGTGGTACTATCTGTTAATTTCTTTACAATATTACGTTGGATATATTTGTTCCCATTTAACAATTTGTTTGTAGA
The DNA here is from genome assembly GCA_014182725.1 of Eucalyptus brandiana. Classification (NCBI taxonomy): domain Eukaryota; kingdom Viridiplantae; phylum Streptophyta; class Magnoliopsida; order Myrtales; family Myrtaceae; genus Eucalyptus; species Eucalyptus brandiana. The sequence continues at coordinate 25,989,253 of CM024674.1, read as the reverse complement.
TTGCAACGGCAAGAATGGGAGGTTTAGGTAAGCGCACAGCCAAGTTCATGCAGAATCAACAATTAGTAGTAACCTCCAGCCTCGTAATAATGCTTGCACCTTTACCGAAGAGCACGATGATTCAACTGATCTGATATGTTAACTGGCAAGGGAGGTCGAAGCAAATTGACTCTGCTCCATCATCATCCACAAAAGCAAAATCAATTGACTCCACAGTCCACAATAATTACAAGCTATTTGCACCGTGTGACACTAGAGTGCGCCAGAATTGTCGAGTTGATATAAATTATACCAACGTCAAGATGGGCCGATAGTCTTTTTGCCTTATTAAAGAAAATTTTCACTCGGGCAATGAATGATGAAACACAGTATTAGCTGAGATGTTTGGAAATTTCGACTTAAAAATTAGTTGCCAAGTGATGAAGTGAAAAACAACCGGAACGCTTACGGAAAATTAGTCATCCCGCGTTAGTCTAGTTTATTTACGCACTCAGTTAAACTTTATCACTGCATTTTGTGAAGCAACTTCGAGTTCACTCTCTCGGAATACAAAATTTCATAAACCACAGGGGATGAGAGCAAGAGATTACTTCTGATGATCAATCGATTAGATAACATAGATGGAGAAAGAAATACTATCGGTTAAATGGCTAGTTCTGATAGGATAAAACACCGGACGTGCAATCTAAATGTGATAGAATAGGATATCAAGGCTTCTGGTCTAAATATGCTGAACCTTTCAGCTTAACTAATCTTTGTGAATGCACGTGTATTGCCTTGTCCATTTATGCACCATAACAGATTAATTTAGTTGGAGATAAGAAAGTTATTCATTCACTATAGCCCCTACAAGATTTCAACCTTCTTTTTTTCTTTTCTTTTTTTTCAAAAAGCCTTCACTTTTGATCCTCAACAAGCTCTTTTGCAATTCCAACCCAAGCATTCAGTTTTGACCCTAGCGAACTGTTGTACAATTCTAAACCTCCTTACAACTCCAACCCAACGCTTCAGTTCTGACCCAGCAAAACCTTTTTAAAATTCCAAGCGAATGAAACAAAGATTGTCTTTGGTCCACCATAGGACTTATCAATTAATTGTCACAACCTACATTTTCCATTCAAAATGAAAAAGACATAAGTTTAAGAGTATTATCTAAAAGATGGGCTTATGGCCCTTGATTAGGCGTGGGCTCTTCAAGTCCATACCTCGCACGGCGTTAGATTATTCAATTTTAGTTTTAATTAACACAGCGAAGATTTTCTAATGAGGTCTTGTCACTAGTCTATTGGGGTTAACTAGAAATCAAGTGAGGTATAATAGTATACCTCACACTCTATGCAACCAGATAATTAAGGGGTGGAGACTTGATTACATTAATTAATCAACAGCGACCTTTCGATATCTAAATTTATTCATTTCGAGAAGATATTTGTCAAGCAGTCTATATTGATTTTAAACCTATCTACGAATGTGTGAGGTGATCATGTGAGTGTGTAACCATTAAAATAACAAATGACAGTCAAGGAAGCATTAAATAAATTGCAAAGAAAAGCTAAAATCTAATGGTAAGAAATAAGAAAAATGACCTTTCAGCTTAACTAACTCTTTGTGAATGCACGTGTATCGCCTTGTCCATTTATGCACCATAATATACTAATGTAGTTGGAGACAAGAAAGATACTTATCCATCATAGCCCCCACAAGATTTCCACGTTTGTTTTCAAAAAGACTTCACTTTGATGCTAAACAAGCCTTTTTACAACCCCAACCTAAGCCTTCAGGTTTGACCCTAGTGAACCATTTTATAATTCTAAACCTCATTACAACTTTAACCCAAGCCTTCGGTTTTGACCTTAGTGAACCCTTTTTACAATTCCAAGCTGATGAAACAAAGAGACCATGTTTGGTCCACCCATAGGACTTATCAATCAATTGTCACGACCTACGTTTTCCGTCTAGAAGAAATAAGATATAGATTTGCGGGTATCACTTAAAGGATAGGCCTATAGCCCTTGATTAGGCCTGAGCTCTCCCAAACCCCTACCTCACACGACGTTGGATTCTTTAATTTTAGTTTCAATGAACACAATGAAGATTTTCTTATGAGGTATTGTCACAAGTCTATTGGGAATGGCTAGAAATTAAGTGAGGCGTGGTGATATACCTCACTTTCTACGCAACTAAATAATTTAGGGCTGGAGACTCGATTAAACTAATTAATCAATTAGTGAACTTTTGATACCTAAATTTATTCATTTCAAGAAGATATTTGTCAAGTAATCTGGATTGATTTTAAACCTATCTATTAATATGTAAGGTGATTAGGCAGGTGCACAACCATTAAAATAATAAATGGCAACCAAGGAATCATTAAATCAATTGTCAAGAAAAGCTAAAATCTAATGCTAACAAATAAGAAAAATGACCTTTCAGCTTAACTAATCTTGTGGATGCACATGTATGGCCTCATCCCTTTATGCACCATAACATGTTAATTTAGTTGGCGACAAGAAAGCTATTCATTTATCCTACCCCCTACAAGATTTCCACATTTGTTTTCAAAAAGCCTTCACTTTGATGCTAAACAAGCCTTTGGACAGCTCCAACCCAAGCCTTTACTTTTGACCCTAGCGAACCGTTTTACAATTCTAAACCTCCTTACAAATCCAACCCAAGCCTTTAGTTTTGACCTTAGCAAACCATTTCTACAATTCCAAGCTAATGAAACAAGGAGACCGTCTTTGGTCCACCGTAGGACTTATCAATCAATTGTCGAGACCTATCTTTTCCATCCATAAGGAATAAGATATATATTTAAGGGTATCACCTAAAAGATGGACCTACAGCCATTGATTAGGCTAGGCTCTCCCAAACCCCTACCCCACACGACGTTGGATTATTCAATTTTAGTTTCAATTAACACAATGAAGATTTTCTAATGAGGTCTTGTCACTAGCCTATTCGAGTCGGCTAGATATCAAGTGAGGTGTGTTAGTATGTCTCACTTTCTATGCAACCAAACAATTTAGGACTAAAGACTTGATTACACTAATTAATCAACTAGTGTCATTTCAATATTTAAATTTGCTCATTTCAAAAATATATATGTCAAGCAGTTTGGATTTACTTATCTATTAATATGTGAGGTGATCAAGCAGATGCATAATCATTAAGATAATAAATGGCAACCAAGGAAAAATTAAATAAATTGCAAGGAAAAGCTAAAATCTAACGCTAAGAAATAAGAAAAATGACCTTTTAGCTTAACTAATCATTGTGGATGCATGTGTATCACCTCGTCCATTTATGCACCATAACATGTTAATTTAGTTGAAAACAAGAAAGCTATCAATCATCATAGCCCCTACAAGATTTTCACATTTGTTTTCAAAAAGCCTTCACTATGATGCTAAACAAGCCTCTTTATAACTCCAACGCAAGCCTTCAGTTTTGACCGAAGCAAACCCTTTTTACAATTCCAAGCTAATGAAACAAAGAGACCATCTTTGGTCCACTGTAGGACTTATCAATCAATTGTTGCAACCTATGTTTTCCGTATGTTTTCTGTCTAGAAGGAAAAAAACATAGGTTTAGGAATATTATTTAAAACATAGGCATATGGCCCTTTCAATACCTAAATTTGTTCATTTCAATAAGATATTTGTCAAGTAGTCTAGATTGATTTTAAACATATCTATTAATATGTGAGGTGATCATGCGGATGTACAATCATTAAAACAATAAATGGCAACCAAGGACGCATTATATAAATTGTAAGGAAAAGCTAGAATCTAGTGCTAAGACATAAGAAAATTGACCTTCCTACTTAACTAATCTTTGTGGATGCATGAGTATCGCCACGTCCATTTATGCACCATAACATATTAATTTAGTTGGAGACAAGGAAGCTATTCATATATCATAGCCCCTAAAAGATTTCCACATTTGTTTTCAAAAAGCCTTCACTTTTGATGCTAAACAAGCCTTTTTACAACTCCAACCCAAGCCTTCAGTTTTGACCCTAGCGAACCCTTTTTAAAATTCCAAGCTAATGAAACAAAGAGACTATCTTTGGTCCACCATAAGACTTATTAATCAATTGTCGCGACCTATCTTTTCTGTCTAGAAGGAAAAAAAAAAAAAATATAAGTTTAGGGGTATTACTAAAAAGATGGGCCCATGGCCCTTGATTAGACGTGAGCTCTCCAAAATCTCTACCTCGCACAACGTTGGATTATTCAATTTTGGTTTCAATTAACAAAATGAGGATTTTCTAATGAGGTCTTGCCACTAGCCTATTGGGTCGGCAAAAAATTAAGTGAGATATGAGAGTATATCTTACTTTCTACGCAACTAGATAATTTAGGGTCGTGACATGATTACACTAATTGACCAACTAATGCTCTTTTGATATCTAAATTTGCTCAACTCAAGAAGATATTTATCATGTAGTCTGGACTAATTTTAAACCTATCTACTAATATGTGAGGTAATCATGTAAAACCTTAAAAGCTTATTCAAAACATTTAAACCCTATTGTAAAACCTTACATGCTTATTAAATATTGAGCACAATTTTTTTTTTATCCAGGATTTTGACACATTTTAAGAGATAAACTACTCAAAAACTAATTTTTAAGCTTTTTCGATATTTTTTTAAAAAAAGTTCAAATATTTTTGAATTTTTTAAAATATTTTTTAAAATTTAATTTAAATCCGTAAATAGGGACCGCGGTCCTAAGGCCGTAGGCCCTCGGTCGTATTGGGCTTAACGAGTGGGCCCAGTCGAGTCCAAAATCAGGCTTCTAGCTAGATCCGGCTCAAGAACAAACCCACCTGAAAAAAAAAACCTAAATAAACTAAGCCCAACCCAAAACAAAAAACCTAAATTAAAATTAAACAGGCCCAATGGCCTTGCTTTGGCACAGACGCGGCCAGCCCGAAGAAAAAACAAGCCCGGGCTTGTTAGACACACGAGCCGACTGACCCGACCATGGCCTGGCCAACCCAACTCCCTCTTGCGTCCCCCGCTTCACTATGATGGGGCCGATTGGAGCAAGCGGCATCGCTCGCCTTAGTCCCGCCGCATGTGTTCCTCAGCCGACCTTCCACCACCGCCTAGCCGACTACCCAAGCGGGCGCGACCAGCTTGGGCAGCTTTTCGCTCGAACAAAAACTATATACCTTAAACCAGATACCCTAAGCAACAAAATGGAGAAGGGCCGAGGCGCAATGACACCGTGGAGGGCCCTAAAACTCTAGCCAGGGCCGATTCACCACCAAAGAACGAGACGAATATTGTTTGGGGGATGGGACCGGGCCACAAATAGAAAAGGAAAAAAAATGGAACTCACATGGGCATTCTATGGAAAATTTTGAATAAATTAACTTACATGTTAAATTAAGTATCAAGTTGTGATTAGTAGAGTTTTGGAGAGCTTGTGCTAAGTCTTTGGCCTTTGCGAAGGTTGCAATAGTGGCCCTAGCTAGCCTGGGGTTTGATTAAAAAAGAAAATAAGAAAAAAAATTAATATTTTGAAAAATTTTAGAAACGTAAAAAAATATATATACCTATGACAGCATTGATTGCATCACATAAGACGGACAACAATCAAAATCGGCTAGAATAATTATATCGTCAATTCAAAAGGTTCAGCACTAAATTGGCAAATCATTAAAAGTTTTGAGACCAAATTGGCTTAATTGAAATGATTATGATTGAATTGGCAAACCATAACAAATGTGGATTAAATTGGTCAAATTGAATGATTTATAACTAAATTGTTAAAAATATAATATGTTTAGGAATCTTCTAATAATTTTTCAAATTACATGTCCTAAACATTTTTCTTTCATTTAAGACTAGTATCTTTGCACGACAAGTGAAGATACTATTTTTAGGTCAAAGCTACGTTCTCTGCTTGATCTTTTCCTTTTGATGAAAATGAAGTGAGAAAAGATAAAACAGTAATGAAAAAGGAAAAAGAAAACAAAAGAGTATCCAAATTTTTCTCTCCAAAAACAGTAACGAAATAGATGATGAAATTCTTATACTTCAACAAAGATTTGAAATCTCGTACATACTAGAGGACTTATTTGTCGACGCCATCTCATTACAACATAGTCGCCCTCGGTGACATGGAATCTGAGGTTATATCTTTCTCTTATCTTATTATTTGTTATTGTTTGTGTGGATGTGACATCTTTGTAACTCGGCTATTAACATTGATCAATCATTAAACGATTTCTCATGACAAGTGATAATTTGTCTGTCTCGATATATAAATTGCACATTTTATTAAACATTTACGATTTTCTTAAAATACACTTAATATCGGTTATAACGGTGGTTCCGCTTGTCATCAGCTTAGATTAATTTTTGCGGAAAGGGTCGAGAGTATGACATTATATTCATGGTCAATTGAGTGCACGACATGTATAGGTACGTGGAACACTAGAAAAGTAAAAGGCCAAAAGGCCTATGAAACGAAATGACATAAGGCCTGTGCATGAAGGCCACAAGGCTCATAACGCATTAGAAGCTCAAAGCCTGAAGTCGTGGGAGAAAGGCCCATAAATTTTTATCTTGCGTACCTTTCAAGCTATTTAGTATGATAAATTCTGCCATAATTTATCCAATCCCGAGATGCATGTCTTATATGCTTGCTAATTATCGTAGAAGAAATAGTTTTCATACCGAATTCTACAACCCCCGATGATTCGGCCTGAAGGCCTGTCGTGAGTCAATTGGCCGTTCAGGGATTGATAACCCGAAGTCCAGTTATAGAGTATTTGACCATGGAAATGTTATTCGATCATAAGGATCGGTCGTGAGACAATCACGTACCATCATGAATCGATGGACGGTCATGGCTCAATTCCATCCGATCATCGCATTGGTCGCGGGTGATTCCACTCGGTCGTTATGTTGGTCATAGACAACCACGAACTAATCCCATGCGATCGTGAATTGATACGAATCGATCGATTTCATATGATTACATGAATAAACTCAACGTGGTTCAATTTTGAATTGACCAGGAGTTGTGGTGCAAAACCTTGGACTAGTCACAGGACCTACTACAAGACTGGTCGACTGGCCCAAGGATTGACCACAGGATTGGCCAAGTAGAAATGACCCATGAGCTAGCCCACGAACTGGTCAGAGGACCGACTGACTAGGCTAGGACCTAGCTAGCAAACCCAGTTGCGACCCATTTTCTCGATATAGGGGATTTCAAACTTGGTTTGGCCAATCAAGCTAGGTTGCGTCTGGCTTTGTTTGAGCATGGCTTGAGCATGAACCTCAAGCCAAATAAGGTTGTTGATCGCAATCAAACTTGATTAATCCCTAGCCAATGACAAGGCCTTCAAAACTTAGATATTTTCCTAAGGTGCATTCAATGTCTTTGGCATGTAATTAATTAATGCATATTGACTAAGGGTGGACACTTGGCATGAAAGGTTCTTGCCTTTGAAGACAAGTTTGAAACTTAGACCTTGGCTCATTAATGAGGAGGACACCTAAGCCTAATTAGGAGATCTTGGAGGCCAAGAAATGGACTACACAACCATTGGAAGAAGGAGCAAGCAAGTCAAGCCTTCTTGGACAAGGTAAGAGTGAATTAAATATATTTGGCTTCTAGTTATTTAATGCCAAGATGAAATGTCCAAGCTAACCTAGGACCTAGTTGGAAACTTGGGAGATAAGGATGCCCGACAATTAATACTTCTTGACCAAGTGGGACGCATCTTTCCAACTAAGATTGCCACCTTTGATTTTCGAAATTACTAGACCTCCGCTCTTTGTCAATTTTACACAGATTTTTATGGTGCGAATTTAAAGAAACTTCCTTCGTGAAAATTGTTCTAAACATCTTGATTTAAAACATACTTAAATTTCATATTTTTCTAAGGTGAAATGGTAATCATTCACTGTCTGGAACCTGTCCCGTGTAGTGAAAACAATGACCAGGTTGCCTTCTCGAATTTTTATAAAATTTTTCCTTTCAGATTTAACCATGATTCCTTCATGAAAGTTATAGAGAACATCCATGTCCATAACATATAAAAATTTCAAAGAGCTTTGTAAAGATTTGAATTTCTAAATGGGTCCTTCTTTGCAAACGTTGAATCTGCTTGACGGGCAGATTATTGGGTTGTGTTCAATGATTTTCTACTCTTTCCATAACACGAATTTGACTTGACTTCCTTCGTGAAAAATGTTATTTAAGGTCCTCTCTACAACATATTAAAAGGACTTTCTTAGGAACATAGACTAGATGCAGGTCACGTTATTTACGCTAGATTGGGCATGCGATGTCCGTTAACGTTTGTCAAGTTTCTCCATATTATTATAGATAAATAATATGTAAACTTTCGGATCTTACATTGAAATTGCAGTATCATATTTTTTGCTTCACGTTCAGTGTATTCTACTCTATCATTTCATTATTGGCAAACAAATTAATATCGTGAACATAGGGAACCATTGACCATTTAATTAAATATTGGGAGACAATTTTCTGAGTATGGTGAAATGAATAATCCGAACAAGAGACCTGGAAGGAGAATCTTGGAAATCTGGGAACTGCTTGATTCTATAACCCAAGTATTGACACTGTATAAAACGACCGACTCTTGATGTCCACGAGCCACAAGCTAAGTTGATGAGAGCAAAGTTTAGATATAGAACAGACTTAAGAAAGAGGTTTGAGATAGAGAAGAAGAGAGTCAGCTTCGCCTCAAATGGATACCGTCTCCCCAGTCACTCCACCACATCAAGAAGCTAGAACTCCTCAGCTCAAAATAACCAGTGCTAAGACTCTAGCTGAATCTACCAACCTCGCTTCCATTCCCTCCCACTACGCCTTCACCACCCCCACTTCTGGTGATCAAGCCGTTCATCCCGACCACGATGACTCCATCCCCGTCATCGACTTCTCTCTCCTCTCCTCGAGTAATCCCGATCAACGGTGTAAAGCCGTCTCTGATCTTGCCAAGGCTTGTGAAGACTGGGGCATCTTCATGGTACACATGTTCCTAGCTTGTTCATTACCTGCTTCATAGTAATTTTCTTTATTTAGATTTTGTCGCGAGCATCAGAAGCAAACAGTTGGTATCTTTGATGAGCTTTCGCTGGTCAAACTTGTTTAAAATACTTAAAAGGCTAGGAAAAATATAAAGTCTGGGACACTTTGGGTATGTTTGGCAACTGGCCAAATAATGAAAATTTCTATTCTTTTGTTCCTGTGAGTAGATTTGAAATAAAAATCCGTTTGATAAAATTTTTGTTTTTTGAAATAAATTTCTATATTTTTGTTCTCAGAAGTAGATTTGTAACATAATCAAGAAGTAAAATAAAGTAGATTCTTTATTTCTGGGAACAATTTCAGAATCAAGCCAACCCATATTTTTCTTTTCTTTTCTCTTCTTCTTTCCTTCTTGTTTTAGTTCAATTTCTCTTCTTTTTCCACCACCGCCATCGCCATCAACTGTCGCCACCGCCTCCAGTCACCGGCGTCTAGTTGGGTGAGCTTCGACAAGCCTCCCCTAGCCGGGCGAGGCTCGGTAGAGTCCTAGCTAGGCTGGGCGAGGCTCGACCTCGCCTAGATCTAGTGAGGCCAAGCTCACCTAGCCACTAGCGGGGCTTGACCTCACTGGGCCACTGCGAAGTTGATGCCACTCAACCAAGGCGACGTCGACCTCACGGTGGTGCCGCAAGGTTGAGCCTTGCCCAGCTACCAATGAGGCTAAACCAATGAGGCATGGCCTTGCAAGGGGCTGACGACCCTCTGACAAGGTTGTTGGCCCTCATTTGGCCGGTTGCCGGTGATCCTAAGGCCAACGACTAGCTGAGGAAGAAGAGAGAAAAGAAGAAGAAAGAAGAAAAAAGTAATAAAATTATTTAAAAATAAAAAAATGATTTGGAGTAGAAGTTTTGAGGATGGTACCAAACAAAATTTTATTCCAAGAATAAAAATTTTAGACAATTATCAAACACTTTAAAATGCTTAGAAATTGTTTCCAATAACATAATAAAAAAGAATCATTTCTGATTAGAAAATATTCTTTGGAGTAGAAGCGTTACTAAACGTGTCTTTGGAGTGCTAAAATTTGGTACAAAGAAACACTTAAGTGCAAAAAGTTAGGAAAATGACATTTAAGTGCTAAAATTGAAGTAAAATAAATTAGTTAAGTACCAATGGCAAGAAAATCCGGCAAAAATGCGACATGACGATTTCTGCCGAGTTAAGTGCAAAACAATATCGTTTTGCATGCTGACGTGAGCAAATAATTAATATAAAAATTAATTAAATTAAATTTAAATCAATTTTTAAAAAAAAATGGAGGAAGAAGGCAGCCGGTTGCTGAGCTTTTTTTTTTTTTTTTTTTTTAAAAAAAAATTGATTTAAAAATTGATTTAACTAATTTTTATATTAAAATTCGAATTGTGCAAAAACGACGTTGCTTTTGTGTTTCTTTGTTAAGTCACCCTTCTGACAAGCCACATAAGAGAGCAAAATTAATAAAAAATTGATACGTAATATTTTCGGGGGTTCATCGGATGTGGCATTCAAGTATCCCATTTAAAAAAAAGAAATAGCACTTAAGTGTCACTTTCTTAACTTTTGGTACTTAAGTGTCTTCTTATGCCAAGTTTTGACACTTGGGGTTTTTTTTTGCCGAAAAATATAAATTGAATTGGCTGATTCAACCCATGATTGTTCATTCATGCCGGAGCTAAAGAGAAATAATGATAAACTATTCTCCTGACATAGCATGCATGAGATTGGGCGCTGCACGTAAATCAAACCTGACAGCTTTTGTCTTTTTAAATCTATTTTTTTTGTAATTGGCATCAAAGCTGGAGTCATTCCTCGTCATCAGTATGACATAAACTCTTTATACATGATTCGACAGTGTGTTGTTTGCTATGTATTGATCATAGCCTTTGGATGTATATGTGAGTAGTTGATCAACCACGGAGTGCCCAAGAGTCAAATGAAGGCGACGGTGGACGCGCTGATGGGATTTTTCGATCTGACAGAGGAGGAGAAGAATGAGTTCCAAGGGAAGCACGTGTTGGATCCCATAATATACGGGACGAGCTTCAAAGCTTCGGTCGACAAAGTGTTCCTCTGGAGAGATTTTCTGAAGATGATGGTGTATCCAAAGTTTCACTGCCCTCCCAAGCCAGAAGGCATGAGGTATCCACTCTCTCTGTCCCTCTGTCGGTTTTGCGTGCAAGTTCTCAGTTTGCATTTACGTACTGAAATTTCTGTTTTCTTAATACCATTTGTCTATTTATTTATTTATTTATTTATTTATTTGTGGGTGAGTGATCATTAGATTACAAATAGTGGTAATAACAACTATATTTCCTTACTGTAGCTTTAATGCTGCAGTCCAAGCAGCAGCAGAACCTTTCCCTTGGGGACATTTTTTTGGCAATCGGGTATAGAATGAAATTACAGAATCTTGAGGGAGCGAAAAATTCAAGAGTACGTATGTGGGTAGAGCAAAATAAGTTGTTACTCTTCTCACCGTATCATGCTAAAATAATGTTCAGAATTATCAATCTTTGACTTGGTACTTCGGAGTTATCAATGCATCAAGATCTTAGTGCACAGTAAAAGATTGCATCAAGATCTTAGTGCACATTGTAATATTGTCGGGTACATCAGAAAAAGAAAACATGATGAGGAACTTGAACAAATTCTTCTTGGCAACGCCGAATCTTCAACTTGACTAATTCCAATCTCTGTCCGTGCATAAGACTGTCCACTTGGGTGGCAGACTTGAGCTCTAAAGTTACCTATGTACGACATGACGTGATTTGTATACCAGAGTTGCCATATCTGCAGGAAGCACTTGACCACTCAATCAATCATGTGAGATCTGAACTTGAACAACTTCAACCCATCTGATGCGCGAGATCTTAAGCATCTTGGGTTCCGGTTTGTAAGTTTTGTACAGTAGATCTATATTTACCTAGAAATCTAGTAGTCTTGAAATAAGTACGTGATTATTTTGTTAGGATACCATTATTTTGGATCATCTTGATATCAAACAAGAACAAGTTTGTAAGCCTAGAGCGCAGTGCGGATTCCATTTGATAGGGGAAAATAATTGGTGATACCCCAAATAAAAGATAGAGTGATAAAAACCTGTGAAATTCCTAAAGATGAAAAGAACTCCACCGCGGCATTTCCTCTGATAAATGCGAGCAATGTTTGTTGCAGTGAAGTTTTAGCTGAGTACACCGGGAAGCTCCGGAAACTAGCCAGGGAATTGCTCAAGGGTGTATCGGAGAGCCTAGGACTTGGACCGGGCTATATCGACGAGGCAATGAACATGGATTCAAGCCTACAGATATTAGCAGCGAATCTGTATCCGCCGTGCCCACAGCCAGAAGTTGCTATGGGCCTACCCCCGCACTCAGACTATGGCCTGTTGACCATCCTCATGCAGAATGATATTGGCGGCCTCCAGGTGCACCACGGCGGGAAGTGGGTCAAAGTTGATCCCATTCCGAATGCCTTTGTGGTCAACACCGCTGATCAGCTCGAGGTAAATATACAGAAATCCACGTTTTATCTTTCTAATCTCCCTTATCTGTCTTGCAAGAGAGGTCCAATTAATTTCAAATCTTGGTGTGTACTGTGTGCCTTGGTTTATGGAAGGTAAATTGTGATACATAGAACTATAGATGTAGATACAGTGTAGGTATTTATTGAAGGAAAATTGTCATAACATAGAAATGCAGAAAATACAGTCGTCTTAAAAATTTGCTGAAACGTACTCTATCGTCTTTGTTTCTTTAACTGGATATTAATCAGCAAAAAGACTGATATGAATCTCTGCGATGTACTCTGGTTTAGCCATTGAACGGAGGAAGCTCATTGCAAATACTTTGTTTTTTTTTTTTCTTGAAACTTTTCAACTGTGCAAGATTATGAGCAATGGGAAATACAAGAGCGTTTCGCATCGAGCTGTCGTGAGCAACAAGGCTACAAGGATATCAATCCCTTTTTCCACTGGACCGTCACTCGACACTGTCGTTGTGCCAGTGGAGCAGCTGGTGGATGGCAAGCACAACCAAGCCACAGACATCTCGATGAATTACAAGGAGTACATAGAATTTAAACAAAGCGGAGTACTCCATAAAGGGTTGTGCCCGAATCAGGTAAATATATGATTTTGTGCAGCCTACTGTTGTGTTGTATTATGTAAACAATGGATGTGTGATTGTCTACTGCTTCTAGTCTATTTGGACTCCTCGGTTGAACGTTTAATATATGCGAGGTGCGAGAACCGTACAATGCTGATGGATGTAAGCTGAACATTTTCTGAGATGTATCTTCCTGGCATAATAAATGGAAGTGAGAACTGCATAATCTCTGATTAAACACCGTAAGTTCGTAGTGCTATACCAAATTATGATGGTCGGTCAGCATGAGCATGCAGATTTGCCTGTCTAGATTTTCACGGAAATGACCACCCGATTGGGTGGAAAATATCGAGTACTTGCCACAACTCGAAGAACTTGTTTCGAATATAATCTCCTCGACAAAAACAATGATTTTTTTTTTTCTTTTGGTCTGAAATAATGACCTGTTTAGGCGGAGGCAATGCGTTGACCCCTAGCATCATTGCCACAGAGGCATAGAAATTTTCAGAGTTTCTTTGAGAGGTCTGAATGAGCGTGTGTCCTCATAACGAATGATGGAGGGGTCTATATATAGGCTCTAAAGGCTAGCTCAAATTAGAATAAGAAAGGTTGTGATAGAAATTTGAAGGCTAATGTGTACAATATGAATCAACTGTCAAGGTCAAAATGAACATAAGATGGACGGTGAGCATTAGATACGGTGGTTAATTAAACTAGGAAGGTAAGATTACAGTTTGATCCAATGGTATGTGAAGATTGGGAGAGTCAGGTAACCGAAAGCAACCGCTAGATTAATTGACAACCAAGCAATTAAATCTTATCAACAATGTGTAGCATGGTAGAGGAAAATCCCACTATATGGCCGGCCACCTAAGGACTTGATTGAGCATGCGACGGTTCGCGATATCATCCATAGGAAGGCTATGTGATTTGCATGTGAGAAAAGCATGTGCATAGCACGTGACCTCCTCTGCTATGCACTTATTCTAGTGTGTGATGGTTCATGGAGATGCAATGGAATAGCCGTGCGAATGGCACATGATCGAGTCGTGTGTGAGGCGTGTGACATTTACATGCGAGATGCCTATGTGGCCATGAATTTCAAGGCGTGTGGATGCCCGGGATCTTGTCACGTGGTGACATGCAATGCTGCTTATTTGTTATTGTTGCAACCCAACCTTAGTGCCCCTCCAATCTTGGCGAGTGAACAAGTGTAAAGGTAGGGTTTAGAGATAGTTAACCATATGAGTTCCCTCGCAACATATAACTTCAAGGATATCATCACCTCATCCTTTGGGATCGATGCCATGAAGTCGCTTGATCATGATCATGAGCTCTTCCACGCTCACACCTTGTGTGACAGCAGGATTAGTTGTGACTCTACCTCGACGCCTTGACATATCTTGATTGACAATTCTAAGGTCAAAAGGAAACCGCACATCTTGATCGATGGTTTTGAACATGATAGCTCTCTCATAGTACACTCTTCCAAAAGATGTCATCACCTCATCTTTAGGGATCAACCACATGAGTATATTAAATCATGATCATGAACCTTTCCCAAAGGCTTATAGCCCTCACAACGGTTTATTTATTATCTATGAGTTGTTTAAGACAACCTATGTGACATTTAGGAGTCGCCACTAGCCTCATTTTTGTTGGTCGGCTAGAGTATCCAATTGAGGGCTGGGTGTAGAGTTATACATACACAACTAGAGATCTAAGATTCGAACACTTGAGTTACACTAATATCGCTATTAGCATCCTTTTGGTACCTAATAGTCAATGTGCTATCTAAAGTGTTCATACATTTCTTTTTTACATTTTTGTGTAAAGTTTAAGAAAGAAGTGATTATGCATGGATGGTTCTTTCATGCCATTCTAATATATTCTAATTACTAAGAAAGTGAAAAGGCAAATCAACCAAGTAATTGAAATTGCAGTGTGAGTAAGTAAATACCCAAGGGTAACAAAAGAGTACGATGCAAATAGTCTACACAATTCTAAGAAAGACAAAAAGGACACTCGCAACTCATTGGGTGTTTATACAATGCCAAAAAAACAACCCGAGACATATGTCGGGGAATGAATATTACAAATGAGATGTTAGATTGGACATCGTCCATTTGTCATCTTCAAGTTTTCAAGATTGCCATTTCCATGGGCTTATCCTAATTCTAGTCTAATGCTAGAACTAAATTGAAAATTCAAAAGGATGTTTTATGTATACGATACAAACAATAAACAAAACTTCCAAGACATTAAAAGAGAACACCGATCAATCATAAATGGCCTTGGATTTGGCCTTTGAATTTCACACGACAACCTATCTAGGACGCCTACCCAATTCATTTTAGTGTGAGTTATAGCTATTAGCCATCATTTGTTTTCGCCCATGGTGGGTAACACTAAAAGTCCATAAGGCGGGTTTTAAGTGTCATCCCAAAGTAATCTCATGTGATCATGCATCGCATCTAAATCATAAATCTAAAAGATCACATGTGAAAGCATGCATGAAAGCATGCATGCAGGGCATACGACCTTGTTTCTCAATCAAGGCAAGGAAATAAGCGAACTAGTGGGGGTTTACTTATTCAAACACATATGCCATCAAACATGCTCATGCAACGAATATATTCATGACAAGCAAGACAATCGATATGTAATTCATGTGGTGCCCAAACATATATTGTAGACAATCGACAAGAGAAGACATCGTTTCAAAGGGATTTGATGAAAAGATAACATAATTTCATCAAATCAAGGAACATGTATAGCCATCAAGGCAAGTTTGGGTGCATTGAGGGCACAAGTGATCAAGCTATGTAGATGTTTTAAACGTGAACTATTATTTCTATGAAGATCATGTCAAATCTTAACTTAAGAAAAATATCAAAGAGGGACATGACTTTATCAAATCAAAAATCATGTCTAGTCATTAAGGTGAGCTCGGGTGCATTAAGAGCACAACTAGTCACCCTTCTCAAACGTCCTACGCGTGAATCAAGAACTTAAAAAGATCATATCAAATTATAGTTTGAAAAATTTCAAGGAGCTTTTCCTATGGGCATCACATGAACGATCAAAACTTGGAATGATTTTGAAATCATGTCAGGAAATCAGAATTTTAGAACATCCTACAACTTTCGGATGAATGGTAGAAATATCAAATCACATTTTTATTTTGTAAAAATTTACAGTGACAAAGTAAAGCATATCACAATCAATTCTCAAGAAGACATCAAGACCTAATTCATCTCACATAAATATATTAAAATTCACCAAAAAAAAAAGAAAAAAAAAGCATGTCAATCAGCCAAAACGAAGACCATAGAAACAGGGCATTGATGTGAAATCTATAAATGCACGATCAATGACTATCTAAGTCAAGAATTTTTATGGCAAGTAAATCAACATGTGAGGAACAAGTTTCATGAGGTAGTACCTCCAAGTTCCTAACACGTGATTTTGTAAAAATCATAGAAACAGATAGGTCAATCAGGGATAAAACAGGACAGGAGTAAGACCGGAGTCCTAAGGCTACTCGACCTCGTCTAATGATGCTAAAAAATTCTCAAATTTTTTATAAGTGATAGACATGGATGTTATGGACAACTTTCATTAAGGACTTAGCCTTAAGATCAGCAAGCATAAAATCATACAAAATTGGCAAATAGTCGGACTCACAGAGACATAGCAGTATTTCAGGTCAGGACAAATTCTAGATTTCAAAGGTCAAATTTGAAAAAAATGGAAAAAAAGGGCAAATAGTGGGCAAATTGGACAAACTAGGCATTGTGAAAAAGCTTAAGGTGTCCTTTACGAGTTCTTGGAAGGTGGCAAGTTGTCGCGACCCGATCTCGTGGCCCTCAATCCCTCACCACGAGGAGAGGAAGGGGGGAAAGGTCAGATTTGTGGATACTTGATCACGAGGGTTCCCTCACCGCTTGTGTTCCGAAAGACGTCATCACCTTGTCTTTCAAGTCAAACCTCTCATGAGTTCGTTTCACGAGATGGCGAGTTCTCCAAAACTCATACCCTGTGTGATAGTGGAGTGTTACAACCCGTACCCACACAGGCGACACACCTCAAGAGAGGAAGTCGGATGTGAATATTGGATTTAAGAATACCTTTACCATGATAGCTCTCTTGATAGTACCCTTCACCCATAAGAATGACATCACTTCATTCTTTGGGGTACTACCACATCGAGTATGCTAAACCATGGTGAGTTTCATCAAAACTCATACCCCGTGCAAAGGTTCATTTATATGGTCTAGTTGTTTATGACAACCTAAAAATAAGACGGGAATTGCCAGTAGCCTCATTTAGGAGTTAGCTAGAAAACCCTATCGAGGGTTGGAAGTGTTTCCTCGATTCCTACACAACCAAATATCTAGGTTCAGGGACTTGAGTTACACTAGTATTTCTATTAGTGCCATTTCGGTACCTAACTAGTATATTGTGTTACCTAACGTGTCCATGCATTTCTTCTTACATTTTCGGGATCGTTAGTCATAAACTAAGCAATCATGCGTAGTTGGTCATTTTTATACTACTTTATTTCTAGAAAACAAGAAAAAAAAAGTAATAAATAGAATTGAAATTACGAGAAAGTAAGTAAACAATCAAGGAAAGCAATAAATCTACCATGCAATCCTAGAAAATATAAAAGTGAAGTACAATTGAAAAAGATAAGACGAAGAGAGAAAACCCAGAAGTCGTCGGGCTTTATACAACACATGGAACCCGAGAAATATGTCGGGAAAATGAATAGTACATGATAATGGTCGGAAAGGACATAGACCTCCACCAACTTCGTGCTTTCTCCATCCTCGAGGTCATAATCTAAACCTAATCTAGAAATCTATAACTAGGTATATACAATAGAAAGAAACAAGCATACACATCAAAATAATTAAAAACACGACATCATGTCAAGACAATCACTTAAAAAAAGTTCAATGTGAAAATCAGATTTTTTTAGGTCTCGAGGTCGGCCTTTGTCTTTCATACGTAGGTCATACTAAGACACCTACTGTCACGCCCCGATCCTTGGGCACGCACACATCCTTCTCTTGGTCGATTTTAATATGCGATATCCCAGGACTATATATCGCCGACCCTTTCATTCATTAAGCACATGCGGAAGCAATTATAAATCCCCAGACAATAAAACAATGAGATAGAAAAGCAGGCTATATTTTTCATATTGAAATTTACAACCAAACCTTTATACATGGCATTAGACAGAGCACTTCATAGACTATTCGCAACTCCAGAGTCTCACTCTATCTACACATATACAAAAGGGTTCACAAAGAGATGGGATTTCAATCCTCCTCTAAGTCATACTCGAGATCATCCTGATCCTCCTCTGATTCCTCTTCACTCAGATCATTCTCTTCCTCAATTTCACTTGCGAGTTCTCATTCACAAATTCCTCCTCCTCAGCTCCTCGTCGGGATCCTGAAATGTTTTCCCCAAACTGGGATGAGACTACGTCTCAGCGAGTTCTACCCCACTAAGCCCGATTAGTAAACTATTATACTAAAGACTGCCTAAACACGCACAGGTCAGAAGACGTACCTTAGCATCAGATCCCACCTGCAAGTCAGTACAATTTACAATAAGCACTCAAGCAACCATATCACCGATCAAGCATCAATCAAATCGACCTAGTCGATTACAAGCCAACAAGACCACTCACGGTCATTTCCACTCAGTCAATCAATTCACAACATCAAATCAAAACAATGATCAATCGACCTCGTCGATTACATGTCAATTGGATCATTTCTAGGTCATCTCACTCCACACCATATAATCCCCAATAGTACACTCAGTCACGAGCTACGGTAATGCTCTCGGGCGTCTATTCGCCAATGTGATGTACAATAAACACTTTATGTGCATACTCGTAGGCATTCCACTTTCCTTCAGCCACATGGGCACGATACTCGATACACAGAAATACCGCCGCGCAGGCACAATCTACGCCACACTTGCATGATCAACTATCGCCACACAGGCATGATCAGTTATCGCCACACAGACATGATCAACTATCGCCACACAGGCATGATCAATATCCAACAATTTACGTGCATTATCTAAGGCATCCTACATGCCAAAGCGATGTAATAATCGCTGAGCCACATCACACATCACTTCTTCACACAGCATTTCTTTTCATATTTTATCATCATTGATAAAATATCGTGCATTAGCACACTATTGGCCTTAGCCAAAATATAATGATTTCGATTCCACAAATCCCACCATTATTAGCGTCCACCAAAACACTTTTGGTGCTGTCAACCGACACCCGGTTATCTTCCAATTAATTCTCCAAATTAATTCACCCAGGAAAATAATCTTATAATCACAATCAATTCACTTCAGCACAAAATAAAGCTCAATTAAATAAATGAACTGTGCCACGATGATCAGCACGAAATTTCGGTCGTCGGCCATCAAATTCTTAATTTCCGAAAAATAAATAAATAATTAATTAATTTCGAAAATTAATTAATAATTATTAAAAATTCCATTTAGCTCAAAATAAAGCTAATTTAAATAAACGGGCTACACCATGATTATCAGCATAATATTCCGGTTCAGGACCATCTCCCTTGAATTTTCGAAAAATAAATAATTAAATAATTAAATAATAAATCTCGAAAATTAAACAATTAACATTAAAATTCAATTTAGCTCAAATTAAAGCCCGATTAAATAAACGGACTTCACCACGGTCATCAGCATAAATTTCCGGTTCAGGACCATCTCCCTCGAATTTTCGGAAAATAAATAATTATTTAATTTAATTCCGAAAATTAATATTTAAATGGCAAAAATCCCACTTAGGCCCGAATCACCAAATTAAAGCCCACGAAGGGTCGGGAAAAATCCCGAGGCACTTCCAATAATTAGTAGACTACGTCTACTTGCTAATTACGCAATCAATTTATTTAAATCGCATCACAATTGACTAATAATTGCTAATTTATTCTAATCTAACAACCTAAACATAATTAATTAAATCTAAATCAACCTTAAGCATAATTAGCCAACTAATCCTGGATTAGTGAGATTACTCACCAAATCGCGCGCAAATCGGATCAATCCGACGGCGGCGACGCGAGGAACGAGACTTCCCAAAGCGACTCGCGGATCCGGGCCGAAACGGCCCAAAAGCGGGCCCAAAGTGGTGAAACCCACTTCGTGGGTCTGTTGTTCGGGCCGAATCGGGGCTGCTCCGGCGGCTAGGAGGGCGAGGGAAGGTCGGCGGAGGGCGAGGGGGTCTCGGGGTGGTCCGGCGGGCGGCGGTGGCGGAGGCGGCGGGGAAGGGCCGTCGGTCTTTGGAACAGAAGAGACGTGGCCGGGCCGAGCTGGATCGCGCGGCTGGGCGCGCGCGGACGACGGCGGGCGCGGCACGGCGGCGGTGCGGCGGCGCGACGGCGAGCGGGCTGGGGCGAGCTGGGTCTGGTTCGCTCGGCACGAAGGAAAGAAGGAGAAGAAGAAAGAAGAACAGGGGTTTTGGTCGTGCAGGGAAAGAAAGAGAGAAGAGAGGAGAGAGAAGAGAGAGAGAGAAAAGAGAGAGAGAGAGAATGGGCGGTGGGGAGGGATTCGCACGGATGGGGGAGGAGAGAGGAGAGAGGAGAGAGAAAGAAAAGAGAAAAAGAAAGAAAAGAAAAGAGAGGGAGAGAGGAAAGGAAAGAGAATGGAGAGAGAGAAAAAGAAAAAGTAAATACATTACTTTTCCTATTGAATTTTCTTCTCTTTCCATTTTTATTTTCTTTCGGCCTTTCGATTTTTCCTCCGATAATTTCTTTATCGAAATTTCGGACTCGTCAATAAATTGACGAGCGATGAGACAGAATCCTAAAATTGAATTGTGACACGCCCAAATATTTAATTCCCAAAACCGAATTAAATTTCATGATTAAAATCGGCCGGACACGATTTTAGTCCAATCCAACCAATTAGGTAGCTTTTAGGGATTTTACCGCGGTTATATCCCTTAACGGCTTCACCAAATAAGTTAGCTAACTCATGAGTGATCAGCTCAGAGAAAAAGGACCATAGGCGCGCCGACGATATGCACATTTCAGTTTATCGAAACGGGGTTAAATTTCAGGATGTCACAACTCTTCCCCTCTTATAAAAATTTCGTCCTCGAAATTTAAACCCTTACACACTTTGCTAAAAAGGTGAGGGTACAATTGTCTCATCGACTCTTCGCCTCCCAAGTCGCTCGCTTCGATGCCGTGGTGTTGTCGACCACTTTGACCAACGGAATAGTCTTTATACGCAGAACTTGCTCTTTGCGATCAACAATCTGAACCGGGCTTTCAACGTATAACACACAGTCATCCACGTCCAATTCCTCGAAATTGAGCACGTGGGTCGGGTCAGGCTCATACTTCCTTAACATCGACACGTGAAAGACGTCATGCACTTGCGCCAATCTTGGCGGCAACGCAAGACGATACGCTAGGTTTCCGATTCTTTCAAGAATCTCAAACGGACCTACGTACCTCGGACTCGCCTTGCCTTTCTTACCAAAGCGCGAAGTTCTCCTCATTGGTGACACTTTTA
Source organism: Eucalyptus brandiana (assembly GCA_014182725.1). NCBI lineage: Eukaryota > Viridiplantae > Streptophyta > Magnoliopsida > Myrtales > Myrtaceae > Eucalyptus > Eucalyptus brandiana. The sequence continues at coordinate 25,967,476 of CM024674.1, read as the reverse complement.
GAAAACGTGATCACCAACTTGAATTCCAAAGACCTTCGGCACTTATCTCGCATAACTTTTCTGCCTGCTCTGCGCTGTCTTCAATCTGTCTCTGATCACTGCCACGTCATCTACAGATTGCTGAATCAACTCTGGGCTTGCCTTCTTCCTTTCTTTGACTTCATCCCAACACACTGGAGTTCTGCATGCTCTGCCATACAACGCTTCAAATGGAGCCATCTTGATGCTCTGCTGATAACTGTTGTTGTAGGCAAATTCCACCAGATGAAGCTGATCTTCCCAACTTCCTTTGAAGTCTATTACACGCGCTCTCGCATGTCTTCAAGAGTCTCGAATCGTCATTTCGATCGGCCATCCGTCCGAGGATGATATGCCGTAAATCTTATCTTGAAGCTTTGTACCTAAAGCACTCGCAAGCTCTTCCAAAAAGCAGAAGAAATCTCGAGTCTCTATCGGATGTTATCATAACCGGCACTCCATGCATACGAACCACCCGATGCACATACAGTCCGCGTGTCTATCCGGACTCGGTCCTTTCGAACCGCAATGAAGTGAGCCGACTTTGTCAGCCTGTCGACTACTACCCAAATTGAATCATTTCCCCTTTGACTCCTTGGTAGTCCAATGACGAAGTCCATCGTGATATGCTCCCATTTCCACTCTGGGATCGCGAGAGGTTGCAGAAATCTTCCCGGCTTGCAATGCTGGGCTTTTACTTGATGACAAGTCAAACACTTGGCCACATGCTTTGCGATGCCCGCCTTCATACCGACCACCGCATTGTTGACACGAATTATGATACATCTTGGTACTTCCAGGACGAACGCTATAACTACCATGATGCAATTCAGGCAAAACATCATCTCTAGGCTCTACATCATTAAGCACAACTAAACGTCTACGGAACCTTAGTGTCCCATCGTCAGAAATCAGAAAGTCAGCTTTTCCTTAAGCCCAACCTTTTTATATAGGACATCAAGTTACACACAACAAAATATTCAGGTACCACTCTAGGTACCACTCTAGTCAGTGATTCTCCTCTTTACAACTTCATTTTCACAAACTGAAATTCTATAAACTTAACCAAAATTTCATTTTGCTACTTCCATAAAGTCACTCAAAAAACGTTCTTCCTCTGATTGGTACATAGTCGATTCCTTCATGTCCCCTTCACTATTCTAGTGATGCTCTATCTGCGGTGCTTTCCCTTTGTCCTGTCCATTAGTGATGGCATATGTCCGTCCTTGAGCTGGAGGTCCGAATGGTCTACCCTGCTGTGCAATTAATGGCGGGAGTCCTCGGTTCGACCCATCTCGTGGCTGGCGGCAAACGGGGAGGTTGTCCCATCTTTCTTTGGGGACAATCTTTGGCTAGGTGGCCGTCTTTGGCGACACTCGTAGCAAACTCTTGTCCTAGGAAAGCACGGAGCCGATCCATGTTGTCTTCCGCGAAACGACACACACCAATCCGATTGGGTTCCGACTTTCTAATTCCACCCTCCTTACTGGGTGGAACATGAAATCTACCTCCAATCATCGGTCCTTTCTCAAAACAATTTCTGTCTTGGTTCGAACCAAACCGCAATCCAGATGTGACGGCTCGATCATTCTGATCCTTCTCAATCTTCTGAGCTCTCCAATACAGATCATTATAAGTCTTTAGATCTAGAAGGACTAAGGCACTCCTTATGTCCTGGCTCGAATCCATCTTTGAATCTCCTTGCTCGGTTCACGGGGTTCTCGATTAACTCGGGGGCATATCGCGAAAGTTCGGCGAACTTCGCCTCATACTCATCAACGAGATAAGGAACCCCGGCGAAGACGTTGAAATTCAGCCATCTTCACCTCTCTCGGCAGTCTCGAGAAAAACTTATCATTAAAGGCTTCGCGGAAAGTGTTCCAATCCTGGGCAGCACCTTCCGGAAAGATCATTTCTCGAGTTGTCATCCACCAAGTGTCAACAACTCCCTCCAGCTGGTAAGTTGCTAACATTACTTTCTCAGCCTCGCTGCACATCAGCAGTGCAAACGCTTTCTCGAGCTTCTTAATCCATGAAGAAGCAGCTTCGGGGTCTCCAGACCCAATAAACAACGGCGGATTTAACCTTAGGAAATGCTCCACCAACTTATGGATTGGTCTTGCAGCAACCACTATCTCCTGGGTTCTCAACATTCACGGCGGTTGGAGCAACGGCGTGCGACTGCGGGCGCGCGGCAAGAGTGCGGCTGCAGGGGCAACTCCGTGGCGGCGGCGCGGCGGCGAGTGCGGCGGCCGAGCAAATGCTTCAACAAAGAGCGGCTTGCGATCCATTCTATTACCCATCGCTTCGAACACGCAAGATCCCATCTACCCAGGGATCATTAGGGGCCGCTACCCCGACATCTACGACAGGTGGATTCACTCCACTCGCGCTAGCCTGTGCTGGCGCTCGACCACGTCCGCCTCGGGTCCCGACACGAGTCGGAGCTCTACCCCGAATAACGGCCCTACTGGTCCTCTTTGCAGGAGTTCTTGGCTCCTGATCGCTCATGGTGTAGTTTCACTCAACTAACACCCGTTTCCAATTCAACACCGAATTAGAAACAGAGCGATCCAAACAACAAACAATTTTAGCACACACTAACACGTACATGCATCAGCATGAATTTAAAGGCCTTTCCTACTAACTATCCCATGGTCATCGCTCCTTATCACTCCAATTTTCAACTTCGCTCTGATACCACTTAAACTGGATGTCACGCCCCGATCCTTGGGCACGCACACATCCTTCTCTTGGTCGATTTTAATATGCGATATCCCGGACTATATATCGCCGACCCTTTCATTCATTAAACACATGCGGAAGCAATTATAAATCCCTGACAATAAAACAATGGGATAGAAAAAAGGGCTATATTTTTCATATTGAAATTTACAACCAAACCTTTATACATGGCATTAGACAGAGCACTTCATAGACTATTCGCAACTCCAGAGTCTCACTCTATCTACACATATACAAAAGGGTTCACAAAGAGATGGGATTTCAATCCTCCTCTAAGTCATACTCGAGATCATCCCGATCCTCCTCGATTCCTCTTCACTCGATCATTCTCTTCCTCAATTTCACTTGCGAGTTCTCATTCACAAATTCCTCCTCCTCCTCCTCCTCGTCGGGATCCCGAAATGTTTTCCCCAAACCGGGATGAGACTACGTCTCGCCGAGTTCTACCCCACTAAGCCCGATTAGTAAACTATTATACTAAAGACTCGCCTAAACACGCACAGTCGAAGACGTACCTTAGCATCGATCCCACCCGCAAGTCGCACAATTTACAATAAGCACTCAAGCAACCATATCACCGATCAAGCATCAATCAAATCGACCTAGTCGATTACAAGCCAACAAGACCACTCACGGTCATTTCCACTCGCCAATCAATTCACAACATCAAATCAAAACAATGATCAATCGACCTCGTCGATTACATGTCAATGGATCATTTCTAGGTCATCTCACTCCACACCATATAATCCCCAATAGTACACTCGAGTCACGAGCTACGCAATGCTCTCGGGCGTCTATTCGCCAATGTGATGTACAATAAACACTTTATGTGCATACTCGTAGGCATTCCACTTTCCTTCACCACATGGGCACGATACTCGATACACGTAAATACCGCCGCGCGAGCACAATCTACGCCACACTTGCATGATCAACTATCGCCACACGTGCATGATCGATTATCGCCACACAGACATGATCAACTATCGCCACACAGGCATGATCAATATCCAACAATTTACGTGCATTATCTAAGGCATCCTACATGCCAAAGCGATGTAATAATCGCTGAACCACATCACACATCACTTCTTCACACAGCATTTCTTTTCATATTTTATCATCATTGATAAAATATCGTGCATTAGCACACTATTGGCCTTAGCCAAAATATAATGATTTCGATTCCACAAATCCCACCATTATTAGCGTCCACCAAAACACTTTTGGTGCTGTCAACCGACACCCGGTTATCTTCCAATTAATTCTCCAAATTAATTCACCCAGGAAAATAATCTTATAATCACAATCAATTCACTTCAGCACAAAATAAAGCTCAATTAAATAAATGAACTGTGCCACGATGATCAGCACGAAATTTCGGTCGTCGGCCATCAAATTCTTAATTTCCGAAAAATAAATAAATAATTAATTAATTTCGAAAATTAATTAATAATTATTAAAAATTCCATTTAGCTCAAAATAAAGCTAATTTAAATAAACGGGCTACACCATGATTATCAGCATAATATTCCGGTTCAGGACCATCTCCTTGAATTTTCGAAAAATAAATAATTAAATAATTAAATAATAAATCTCGAAAATTAAACAATTAACATTAAAATTCAATTTAGCTCAAATTAAAGCCCGATTAAATAAACGGACTTCACCACGGTCATCAGCATAATTTTCCGGTTCAGGACCATCTCCCTCGAATTTTCGGAAAATAAATAATTATTTAATTTAATTCCGAAAATTAATATTTAAATGGCAAAAATCCCACTTAGGCCCGAATCACCAAATTAAAGCCCACGAAGGGTCGGGAAAAATCCCGAGGCACTTCCAATAATTAGTAGACTACGTCTACTTGCTAATTACGCAATCAATTTATTTAAATCGCATCACAATTGACTAATAATTGCTAATTTATTCTAATCTAACAACCTAAACATAATTAATTAAATCTAAACCAACCTTAAGCATAATTAGCCAACTAATCCTGGATTAGTGAGATTACTCACCAAATCGCGCGCAAATCGGATCAATCCGACGGCGGCGACGCAAGGAACGAGACTTCCCAAAGCGACTCGCGGATCCGGGGCCGGGAAACGGCCCAAAAGCGGGCCCAAAGTGGCTGAAACCCACTTCGTGGGTCTGTTGTTCGGGCCGAATCGGGGCTGCTCCGGCGGCTAGGAGGGCGAGGGAAGGTCGGCGGAGGGCGAGGGGGTCTCGGGGGTGGTCCGGCGGGGCTGGCGGTGGCCGGAGGCGGCCGGGGAAGGGCCGGTCGGTGCTGGAACAGAGAAGAGACGTGGCTGGGCCGAGCTGGATCGCGCGGCCTGGGCGCGCGCGGGCGCGGCACTGCGGCGGTGCGACGGCGCGACGGCGAGCGGCTGGGGGCGAGCTGGGTCTGGTTCGCTCGGCACGAAGGAAAGAAGGAGAAGAAGAAAGAAGAACAGGGGTTTTGGTCGTGCAGGGAAAGAAAGAGAGAAGAGAGGAGAGAGAAGAGAGAGAGAGAAAAGAGAGAGAGAGAGAATGGGCGGTGGGGAGGGATTCGCACGGATGGGGGAGGAGAGAGGAGAGAGGAGAGAGAAAGAAAAGAGAAAAAGAAAGAAAAGAAAAGAGAGGGAGAGAGGAAAGGAAAGAGAATGGAGAGAGAGAAAAAAAAAAGTAAATACATTACTTTTCCTATTGAATTTTCTTCTCTTTCCATTTTTATTTTCTTTCGGCCTTCGATTTTTCCTCCGATAATTTCTTTATCGAAATTTCGACTCGTCAATAAATCGATAAATTGACGACGATGAGGCATAATCCTAAAATTGAATTGTGACACGCCCAAATATTTAATTCCCAAAACCGAATTAAATTTCATGATTAAAATCGGCCGGACACGATTTTAGTCCAATCCAACCAATTAGGTAGCTTTTAGGGATTTTACCGCGGTTATATCCCTTAACGGCTTCACCAAATAAGTTAGCTAACTCATGAGTGATCGCCGAGAAAAAAGGACCATAGGCGCGCCGACGATATGCACATTTCAGTTTATCGAAACGGGGTTAAATTTCAGGATGTCACACCTACACAATCCATTTTTTGTGACTTATAACCGTTATTGGCTAATTGTGTTCTCGCATGGCTAATAATGCTTATAAGTCTCTTAACCAAGCAATCTATGTGATCCCAGGGTTTCCCCTCAATATCATGCATCGACCAAATTATACATCTAAAAGTCACATGTATTATAGAAATTAAGCAAGCATGCAGGTCTTTTGGACTTTGTTTCTCAACCAATCAAGCAAGAAAGTGAACCGTTGGCGGGTCACTTATTACCAAAGGCATGTGCCAATCACAAATACATATACTTCTAAATGTATGACATAATTCTATGCATGGAGGTACATGTGATGCCTCAAAGACATCTTTTAAAATCATCCACAAAAATTTTTTGAGACAAAGTGATGTCTCGATTATGAAAGGCATTTAATTGCCAAGGCTAGTTCAGAGCTTGCATAAATGCACTCATAAGCATCACGGGCATTTTGAATACAATCCAAACCGTTACTTTCACAATATCAAATCAGGATTTTAAAAAGATTTGAAAATATTTAGGATTAAGGAATATTTAGGCTATGGACATTCAATTGCTAAGGCTAGCTTGGGGCTCGCATTAATGCACTCACAAGCGTCACAGGCATTTTGAATATGATCCAAACCACAATTTATCCTTAAGACAAATTGAGCTTTGGAAAATAATTTCTTATAAATTGTTTTTGGGAAACATCACATGTATCAAAGTATTTATTTATTTTTTTTTTTTTACAGATGCAATTTGGAAAGGCCAATTTTTTAATAATAAAGATCAAAGCATTTAGAACAACTTCTATGAGGTTGATATGGCCTAATTTCATGCACAAACTAGCCTAAAAGGTATGACTAAACAAACATAATTGAAGATTCACATCAAGAAAATTTATGATCAAGCAGGATGTTATAACAAAATTAAATAATGCCCATCAATAATCTTGTTATGAAAAAATTCTCTAATATATAGGATATAATAATAAACAACTTTCGTGCAAAATTTTTTTATAAATGAGCTACACATGGTTTTACAAAAATTAGACAACAAGTAATAACATGTCAGAAAGTTGTTAAAACAGCAAGACACTCAGCTAATACCACAAGGATTTATCCTATCAAAACAAATGTAAAAATCACCAAATTTTCATACAATATAGCCAATATGTTGACAAACAAGTTTTGTTACGAGGCTAAGTACAAAATCATAATAGAAAAAATGGAACAAAAATATCAAAGGTCTGTCCAAATAGGGATTAGAATAGGGTCTTAATTTGATCCCATGTTCAGATTCTAATATAGCTTTGAAAAAATGGAAAATGGTCCAATTGATGGGTGATTTGCATGAAATTAGTGGCATTGGAAACCTCTAAGTATGCCTTATAACTTCTTAGAAGGGCTCGAGTCCAAACTAGGTCAATTAAGTGCTCTAAGATCAAAATCTCTAAAGGTGCGCATGTTATAAAACAAATATACATTAATATCTCAAAATCATTTAAGTAATGCACAAATGGCATAAAAAAAATCGCATGAGACATAGAATTGGATGTGACAAACAATTAAGGTGATCATCTAACCCTAAGTCAACATGAGAAAATGTCATACAATTCGATGACAATAAGAGATGATTCAAGATTCATAATAAAATGCTTGAGGATTTTTAGGTAAACATGCGTTCTTACGGCACATATTAATCATGCAAAATGACACTCAAATGGAATGACATGAACATGTACTCAAATCTTGTAACATGTTTAAGTGTCAATAAGATATTATCGCAAAATTTAGTCTCTAAATGTCTCAAACAAGCATGGCAAAATACATATATGACAATATTTCATTTCAGCATTAACTTCATAGAACATGCATGATTTTAGCCATCTCAAGACGTGCAAAAATCTTACAAAAAATCCTACATACAGAATATGCAATGATGAACACTTCTCATTAAGAGTTAAAAACCCAAATGTGATCGCATGAATTGTAGCAAAAATGACAAAACATAAATGCATATTTAAACTATGTACTATTGCAGCACATTTTCACCTTAACTCGTGCAATTGAATCACTTGCCAACATCAAAACTTTGCAAAATATGCATCAATTGAACATATACATCATGTATTTTAATTTTCATTGAGGATTTAAGACCAAACAAACTTATTTGTGGACTCAATTTTACCAAAACACAATTTGGATCAATGCATGGCAGACTATCCTATATTCAGATCTAAGCGATTTTGACCTAGTTAAACATGTCTAAAAATTTCAAAAAAAAAAAAAAAAAAATACAAAACATGCTCTACACGAATACAAGAAACTTTCATGCAGAAAAGTTATTCTAGAACTCAACATAAAAATTAGTAAAAAATGGAAAAATCAAAGATCAACACGGAATAGACTGACCTTGGCTTGGATCTGAATAGATTTGACCTAATTAAACAGATCTAAAAATCACTAAAAAATTGCAGAACATGCAAAAGATGATTTAAAACAAAACTCATGAAGGCAAGATTGTCCAAAAATTATCATAGGAGGTTACACAAAAATAGTAAAATCTCATTTCGAAATAAGAATGGAACCAAAAATTCTCTTAAACTACTGCAGAATCGCTCATCATTGGAGGTGTTTTTTGAGGGTCAAATGACACTTGTTTGAGGCATGTGACCTATCGTTTCGAAGCTTGAGACGTGTATTTTCTAAGCCTAAGAGGACTCGAGTTGAAATGAGATCGTTTCGGACCTCATTTTGGCCAAAATAGTAGGTCATTCCTAGAATTACAAAATTGCAGATTTAACCTAAATCAACTACAATAATTCAAATTCATCATCAAAGAACACTCAATTGCAGCCAATCATCATCCAAATCCATCATCTAGCATCTAATCATCATTTATTTACTTAAAATTGAACCCTAGCCCTAACTGACTAATCCGGCCTTGCTTCACAGGATTTGAGACCAAGAAAATACATTTTTATCGTGATTTGGTTGATTTTGATCGAAATCAATCGAAGTTTTCACCAAAACTTCGATCAAACCTCCACAAATCGCCAAAGACTAGATCCAGACAATAAGGAACAGCTTCGAAAGGTGGCTGAACTACTTGCAATGAGGGAAAATAGAATCGGTCCAAAACTAGATCAGTTTGGACACTGCTGGAGTAGATCGAGTCACCGATGCTCTTTTGGTGATCGTCAACGTCACTATTAGTTGTACCATATGTGATAGTCAATGTTGATTAAACCTTCACTTTAGCGATTTTTGACTTGAATTTGGTTAGATGGGTTACATTCAGAAATGGTCAAAAGGTTTAAGATTATATTGATCAAATTGAAAAATTTAGGAATAAGTAATAAGTTTAGAATTTTTTTGGATAATTCGCTTGATCTTTTCACCATCTTTTTGTGGTGATCATATAACATTATTCCTCGCATCAAGCGCAAAGGGGAAGGCCCATTCCTTTACAAGCCCTAAAAGAGGAAGCTCAATAAGCTTAACAGGCCTCATCATAGCGAAGGAAATGGTTATGGTGTCATTGCAGTAAAAGAGCTCTAAATTAACTGAGAACACCGTCGAGAGTGATAGTTGTCTATAGATAAAAGGAAAAAGTACCAAAAAAATATTAAATTTATTATACTCATGTCTATTCAATCATAAACTTTTTCATCTAATTAATATAGTCCTAAACATTTGCAATTTTGGCTAAAAATTGCTAAGAGGACGTTGGCTATCCTAAGTATGGCTAATGATGACATAAACAATTTTCGCAGTTTTAAATTTTGAATTTCTTCTTTTCTTTCGATCTTTCTCCGCTGGTCGGCGGCCTCAACGATGGCAACCCCTGCTGGTCTTCGCTTGGGACTGGTCGCTGAGGTGAGGTCGCCTCTCACTAAGTCCTGGTGATGTGAGACAAACAGAGGATGGCCTCGAGATCCGACATAATGACGACGGCATTGACGACATGGTGGCAGCGCCTGCCTAGAACGCAGCAGATTTGCCTTTGCAGGGGCAGTAGCAGCGAAGGACGAGGTGGCTCCGGTTGCTCTGCGGTTGAGGGAGGTTTGGCCGCTTGGGACAGAGATAGAGAAAATTGTTTACGTCGCTACCCGTCTAGCAAATGTAATTTCTCATTAAAAAAAAAATTAAATTCTTTTAATTTTTGCAATATTAAATTTTTTATTTTTAATTTTACTTATTTATTTTTTAAAGTATGGCCACTACCTGTCTAGCAAATGTAATTTCTCGTTACACACCCAATGCTTGCATCTAAATACACAAGAACCATGTAGCTTGGTGGGGCTGGCTTGCCCACCTTTATCAATCAGGAAGTGAAAGCCACAATGTCAGGGTCTTGCTCGAAAAGAACCTTCTCCACTTGGCTTAGATTGATCCACGCATCGATTCCACCCTCGATCAGAAAAACCATGCGGACAGGAATGCAGGTGTTGCTCACCAAGTCCGGCTTTCCCCACCCAAAGTCGATGTCATAGAATGGGAATCCGCACCAGCTTGAGAAGGCCACCACGTTCTCTCCATCACTTTGGGCCCATTCCTTGGATTCTCTTGTGGAATCCCTCACCATGTCCACGCACGACTCTCCGTCCGCTACCCCCGCATACCTCGCCTTGGCGGTTGCCAACGTACCATGGATCACCCTCGCAAATGCCTCGAGGTTCAGGTTGTCCGGATCCATCATGTGTCGGGCAACGACCATGGTGTAGAAGTTACGAACGCATCGGTTGGTATCGGGAGATTGACTTTCCCACACAGGTTCATCGACTAGCAAACCACAAGGGGCCTTAGGCGGCCGTGTTTCGCTCGATCCATGGTTACAAACACCTTACATAAGAGTGCGCACACGACCTCCACTCTCGATATCCGCGCCTGTTTAGCCACAGCTGATTTTAGTCTTGATAGGGCCGCGCCGCTGAATACGAACCGATTCATCATAAATTTTACTCCATCACGGAGTGGAGGCCAACGTGTGGCTTCCGACCCCTTCCCTGGGAGTAGAGAGGACAGCCCGAAATATGGCGAGGCTAGCTCGTTGGTTCCACTCCGGCACACGGGGGCCCATGAATTCATGAATGTCGCCATAGTGGACATGTCGCCTAACTTGTGACAAGAGCGCAGGCGGATCACGAGTCCCCCGCACTCGAATACGTTCACTTGAACTACGACTAGGGGATTGCCAGCTAGTCCCACGGGGAACTCGGACAAACGGCCGAGCAGGTCCGTGTCGAAGTCTCCCCGGAGGAGATGATCGAGCTGGCCATTCACTCTCGCGTGCACAAATTCTACTCCTTGGTTGTTACAGTCGATAAAGAGCCCTTTCTTGACGTACCGACCGGCAAGAGGGCAGCAGCTCACTAGGGTTTCTGAAAGCGACTCCTCCAAACGGCGAAGCCTCTGGAGAATATCATCTTCATGGTTTTCGCCATCGACCCGGTAATAGAATAGGAAACCGGCATAGCCTGGATGCTGAAGCTCATCTATGCGTGAAATGTTTAGCTTTCGACGGTGGTTCGGCATGGGGCGGATGGCTTGATCAGTTTCTTGCTTTGCACTTCGACCTTCGTACTCGATTCTCTTCCGATCGCTCCAGTATTCCCCAACAAATTGGGATTACCTTTTTTGGTGCACTCAAACCTGGTCGGTAAAGATTGGTCATATAGATGCTCGTTAGATAACGATCCATTTAAGTAATCTATTAAAGGTAGTAAAAGGTTGTCATTAAAAAAAGCCCATCGTTAGATTTGGCATAGATTTCTTGTACAAGAGACCTTAATTGAAGCCTAGCAATTTAAATTTCTATTACCAATAATCTTAATCTTTCTTCATTCTCTATCAGATTATCGAAACTATTTATGTGATAATGATTATAGGCCATGTTGATGTATTTTGATTCGGAGAAGTTCCATTTTCCTACATGGACGGGATGCAACTTGCGGTAAATTAATAATTAGACACTAGCAATCGAGCAGACTCGGAGACTGTGTTCTGTCCGTTTGCATGAAAATACTTTAATGATGAGAAGCCGAAGGGATAGTGTCAGAACCATGTGATGATGACCCCATAGAGAAATACCAATAATAAAATTGTGACTCCGATTATGAAAAGAATGGCGACGCAACTACTAGATAAGTCGAAAAGTTAATTTTTCTATCAATGGCAGTGATTGATTTAAATGCAATTAGCCAATGGTCTGACGTAAATTTAATGGGGCCAGCCCTCAAGGTTTAACGCAAGTTGGCCAGAACGTCCGTGGAATTCCAGTTCAGAAATTGCAGCCATCGGTTCAACTTCTATCAACTGTCTGGAAATTGTTCTCATTTAGAGTCACCTATAAAGATCCAGACTTAATTGATTCATGGAATTCCAGTCCTTATAGAGAGAATACTACTAGCCATACCTAAGCACAAATAGCAATCTTTGTGAGAGAGAATCTCATTGCATTTTTTTGTGGCCGTAGCAAGTATCGGTAAAGACTCGGCACCTCTCATTAAAGTGATTGTAGTAGCCGGACTTTGGTGTCTGGTCGATAAAATCTTGAAGGAGATCATCGACAATGTCAATGTACAAGATTGCTTTGTGTTTCCATTAGAGAGTTTGTATGCCACAGATGTGTTTGAATCGCCTTTTATACCATTGCAAGCAAGAAGGAGCAGAATTACTACGGTTTTGATTCTCCTTTTCATGTTACACATCCTTCCTTAGTTTTTGCTTTCTTATATAAGAGCCATTCTGTGCTCATAAGATGCATTATGCTTATAGGTTTCACTGCTCTATTACATGAATTTCTCCTTTGATTTTACTTTTTCCCAAATTCACTTCTAGAAGCTATCATATGCCACTAATAAGATGCATTATGCTTATACATATGATTTTAGACCCGATGACGGAAGTAATTTGTTATTAAAATCACTTGTCATGCAAATTACATCGCTTCATTCATTGATATATGTTGAACATTATACATGTTATCAATAAATCAATGCACTATACATTTTTTATGTGGTGATATAAATGTGAGCTTGCACTTATATTTCTAAAATCATTAAAAATACAGGAAAATACGGAATACCCTAAATATACATGTATAGGCTCCGTTCGTTTCCTGGAAAATAATTTCCGAGAAAATGTTTTCCGGATTTTCCGGCGTTCGTTTCATAGAAAATGAATTCATTGGGGAAAATGTTTTCCATCAAAGGAAAAAAAAATCTTCTAAAGTGGAGGAAAATATTTTCCACTTTTGAAAAGTGAAAAACATTTTTTCTCACTTGATCTCTCTTATCTCACACATTTACAAATCATCACTCCCTCCTCCTGTTTCTTTTTCTTCTTTTCTTTTTATTCGAATTTTTTTATTTTTTATTTTTAATTCAAATTATTTTTAATTTCATTTTTCTTTTCTTTTTCTTTTTCTTTTTTCTTTTTCTTTTTTTTTTTCTTTTTCTTTTCTTTGTTTCTCATCTTCTTCTTTTTTTGGCTAGTCGTCGGACCAAGTGAACCTCAAACTCGTCAATCTCAAACTCGCGCTTGTCGATCCGACGAGCCTCAAGCTTGATGGTTGCACTCCTAATCTGGTGACCGGAAAATATTTTCCTTACTAAACATTGGAAAATATTTTCCGAAACATTTTCAGTTTTAATCGAATATTAGAATATATTGTCATTTTCCTGAAAAATAACTTCTGAAAAAATATTTTTTGGAAATAGTCAATTTTGCGCGAAATGAATGGATCCTAAAATTATGTACGTATTTTCACGTACATAAAATCATCTAACATAATATATATACACACACACCACAGTGTAAAACATCCTTATATGAGCACACACAAGTACCAAGAATGTCCCAATTGGAGCTTGGACACGCCCACATGTGCAGCCGGATTGCGCGGTGCGTGTAATGCACGCACGCAACGCTTGAACCAAATTGGACCGCAGGTCGGACTGATCAACAGTCAACGCCTGATCTGACTGGTTGATCGATGTGGTCATCTGAGAACTGGCATGAGCGGGTCAAAAAGTTGAATCTCAGGTCAGTTTGGGTAGATCCACGTCCCTAATTGTTGACGTTAGCCTCACATGTGTGTTGCACGTGCTAGGCAATGCCCCGGTGGGGACATGTAGCCGTGCATGGCAATGTTTGCAAGTGTTCTCGGTGGCATGCCGCATGTGAAAACGCTCGTCTCAACCAGCTCGTTCCGTTTATGTGGTTAAAATTGTTTTGTCTACACAAAAAAATCACAAGAAAAAAAATCCAAATGTTCGAGTTATAGGCTATGGTTGCTCTGTACCACATGCAAGTCATGAAAATCACATCCCAATATCTCCATAATTAAAATCAAGGACACATATATAATCAAGTCAATAAATTTGCACACCTGATTTGAAATCGATCATTTTTTTATGCAAAATAGCAATTATTCAAACTCAAGAGCTTCTTCTCTATTGCCGTTTGTATCATTTGCTCAATAGGATTGCTTATCACCTTTAACATTTTGGTAAATGTTCCTTATGTAAGGATTATTGCGTGTTAACGTTAGAAAAGAAACTTAAACATTATTTATAAAGTTTTAAGCTAGATCCTTTCATTAGGGGCTGAGCTTAACTTGATCCATATTAGCTAGTATCATATTAGACTAATTAAGAAATATTTTATCTTACATTATTAAACTAATCCCATAAAATAGTAAATTACAATCTCAATTAATGTTTATCCACATCAGAAAAACTCTTATAGGGACCACTCGACATAGACAGTTGGCCATGGCCGGCTCCGGCTTGAGTCAGCGGTTCGGAGCTAGAGCATTTTTTCAAAGTGTGGTCTCAACTCTGTGTGCCATCGAAACAAATTCAGTTAGATCTAAGCTCACGTCTTTTTAACATCCCGAGAGAGAGAGAGGCCGAGCTCTGGATGCTTTATGGGCTTGGGCTTCACTCCTTTTTTTGTTTTTGTTATTTCTTCTTCTTCTTCTTTTCAACTTTTTGCTCAATCTTCTTCGATCCCTCTCCAGAATACATGAGCTTCAGTCCACTTTCCTTTTTGTTGTTGTTGCATTCAACGCCAAAACACCATAATCTTAAGCCACAATCCTATGTTCTCCACTTAGATGCATCAACTTTGTCTTCTTCATTTTTTTTTTTATTGATAGTGTCGCGACCCTTTAACCAACAAAATCAAGAGAAATATGAGTTTACGGGGTAATGCTTAAAGGCAAGTGTGAGCTCTCTTGAAGCCTTACCTTATACAATGTTGGATTCATTTTAAGTTTCCATTTAGCCTAAAAGCATTCTATGTGAAACAAGAGTTGCTACTAACCTATTGGGAGTTAGCTAAAAACCAAATGAGATACGGGAGATTGTCTCACTTCTTATGTAACGAGAAATTATTTAATGTTAGGGACTTCATTATACTAATAGTTCTATTAGTGCCCCTTCTATACCCCTAACTTGGTCGATATGTTCACCTAAGTCATCAAACCCTCTTTGTTACTAACTATAAGTCCTAAAGACCATTTGAGTCATGAAGTGTTTATGCAATTTTTTTAGGGATTTATTACGGTCCTAGGATTTGCCCTAACCATTAGTAAAAGAAAAGAACAAACAATGTATTAAAAATGTGGGATTTAAACATTCGAGTATTGAAAGATTTGAAGTAAAGTACGAGAAAGACAACCCAATACTTGTTGGGCAAAGGAAATACCTAGTTTTATTTTAAGCCCTGAGACAAGATCTCTCATGAGCTTATCTGAGACCAAGTTGGGAAAAAAAAATACATCGTCTTATTTTAAGCTTCGGCACATGAATCTCACAAACTCGATGCTAAAGATTAAGCCTAATTCCTAAATTCGAGCTAAATTAAGATGGGTCTAAATTTTCATCTTTTTTATTAAGAATGATGGTACTATTCTAAACTAAGCTAATCATTTATTAAGAAAGTGATTCTAAGTCTAATTTGACTTTTTATTTTCTAACTAGACTGTATTTCTAAAACAGAAGTTATTTTGATTATCAATTCATATATTTGTTAATTAAACTAGCCTAATTTATTACTAAGCTAATCTAATAAAACCTAAATCTAATCACCACCATGGATCGCCACTCTAAGCTCTCGGGCACCAGTTGTCAAGGTCCTCTTTCCTGTGTGGGATGTCAGGGAGAAAGGGCAGGTTTAAAAGTAATGTCAAATTGGGACCAATGGCACTCAATCGGCCCTGATTCTCCAAACCCTTACTCCCATGACAAAAGGATTTTCATTTTAATTCGATTAACCCTATTTATTTAACTAATGCCTTTTTAGTACTTAAATTTGATTATGTGTCCACACAGTCTTTTTACAAAATTATGAATCCTAAGATTCTTGTCCGCTAAGTGTCCAACCAATATTTTTGTGTTTATTATGATTCTAAAATGTAACATATCCATTCAGCCTCATAACACAAAAACTATACAAATGCAATCACTACAAACAAATAAATGAAGCACAGTCATGAAAAGTGAGTAAAATGGCATAGAAGCATCTATAAATGCAATCACATCTTATGTTCTATATTTTGTTTCCCTGGCAATAAGATAAAATATTATATTTGATTTCACAGAATGCATGACTTGCATGCTCTCTGTTTAGATATTTATATGTTCCATATGTCTTTCATGGGAGTTGGAGTCGTCCGGACATCTTTGCTTTCTATTGTACTGGAACCAGGACAAGAAGGAAAGATATCCAGCAGAGCGAGTTCCTCTAATTTAATCAATACTGCAATTTGGATATTCTGTGATGAGAGTTTTCCAACTCCGATGTAGGCAATGGAATACGAGGATCTATACAGGATCTTGATCACCAACATGAAGTGTATTCGGTTCGGACCTTTTCCAACAGAAGTGCTGAAATTTCAAGCAACGTTCGAGAGCTTCTGAAGACAGGGATACCGACTTGTGTTGGCTGTTCTCTACAAACTGAAGCTAAAGCCTTTTATTTTGCTCTATGTTTAGCTATTCATTATGGACATCTATAATAGTGACCATAATTTGTTGCAATTCTGCAAGCAATTAACATCTCCTATTACTGTTTTTGCTTAACCTGACTCCATTTCTTCATTTTTTTTTTTTTACACTTTTTCTCTTTCATCCTTAGGGTTTTCTTCTCTCCCTTTCATTTTCACACAACTTTCATTTTCATCAACCATGGAGGGGAGGGTTTGAGCTAGATCTCTCTCTCTTCTCCCTTTTTCATTTTCCTTTGATTAATTTGGTTCTCTCTCTCTCTCTTTTTTCTTTTTTCTTTTTTTTCCTTTCCTCCAATTTTAAGAAGCTTTTCTCTTCTGATCTAGTCTAGATCTAGAAATTTCTTTTTCCCATTTGTGGGAGGTTTCTATCCCAATCTAATCAAGATTTGGGGTTTTTCGCATATATGATTTTAGGATTTTGCTTCCCTTAGATTTTATTGGTGTCCAAGTCTAATTTAAAAAAAAAGATCAAAAGAGTTTCGTGAAGGTTTTGCTCTAATAGGTATTAGATTAGTGTACATTTAACCTTATTATTCTGAATGGTGATGATATTGGGATGCTGAATCTAGGTATGCATGCCGAACAACAAAGCTATAGTAATAAATGGAGATCTCAATGTGTACTCATTACTGAAGATAAATTCGGTGATCGGCCATCGATTTTGGTTTGAAGAATTCATAGATTTACTCTTTGAGCATGTGACTCTTAATCTTGTTCTAACAATTCATCTTTTTATCTGGAGCTTATTTTGTTTTGGATTTCATTGGGATTTATCTTAGTTAGTAGTTTGACTACTTTTCTCTATTCTATATCCGTGGAAATGAATGAAACGTTTCTTTCAAAAAAAAAAAAAATCCATTTCCTCGGGTATTAAGTGTCCAGTGATCTGTTTTGATAGATGTATGGTGATGAAGTTTCTACAAAATGTAATATGATTTTTGATAGTTCGGGGAAATCTTAACAATATCACATTTGTGAAAGAGAACTTCTTTTGATTCACCATCCACTAGTGTAGAGAGAGAGAGAGAGAGAGAAAGGGATAATCCAAACCAAGTCGGCCCAATATTTAGGTAGTGTCAGGTATGATAGGAACCCGACTTTTTTTTTGGGGTCTATGGAACCCACCTTGTTGGCACCCCTAACTATAATGATCTTATATGAGAAATGCTATCCATAAAGTAAATTAAAATGTTCCGAATCACTTAACAGAAAGAAGCATTAATCTCTCAACACCCAAAATGCGGAAGAACAGTGGAGGAGCTAGAACGGTCAATCTCCATCCGATCTCCTTCGCCACACGAGATAGTGAAGAATCAAAGCTCAAGAATCAATGCTTACAGCTGCACTGCAGGCTTATAAAAATGTCAGGAAAACTGACGATTGATACCTGTACCCATACGATGTCCCACAACTCTTTTCAAAAGCAGATCATGCTCTTCGGTTTTGTATCCCATTAAAACGACTTCACGTAAGAGCATAGGATTGTGTTTGGCGTGATCTATTCCGTGATGACATGAGTGGTTAACACAGTGCCATCCACTTTGCTTGTTGCGTGGGGGTTGAGGACATTTTGTCGAAGATTTTGTTTGTATCTTTTTGGACTTTATATGATCAATCGACTCATTCTATCGTCTTGACATCATGAAATGTCACACAACTATATGTTGATTATAAATTTGTTTAACTAAGCAACTTCATGCTTTTTTTCCTCTAATAGCTCAAGGACACGCGTATGGAGACTCAACTATCTATTGATCCATTGAACAAATTGTAATCCCTATAGACTAATTAAGTGTGGGCCTTCGATCCTATATAGGTGACATTCACCAACAATTAGTTTACATGATTCTAATGGGACGTTGAGCTAAAAAATGCCCTACGAATTACATTTATCTTGAGGAATTTGGGGACATGTCATGTTATGATTTACAATAAAAATCATAAAAGTTTGAAGCCTTTTATATAGGTATCAATTTTATCATTAATATTTTTCAATTTTTCTGTTTTTCTTTTCTTTTTTTTCTTTTTTTCCATTGTGACCAACAAGCTCCAGCGACCCTCACGCAGCCATGGTAAAAGAAAAAAAAAAAAAAAGAAAATCAAAGGAAAAAATTAATAAAAATTTTAAAAATATTTAAGAAAATTAAAAATTTTGTCTACATAGCATTAACCATGCCATATGAGATGACGAGCATCTCTATAAGCAATTTATAGTTAAGATTGACTAACGAATCATATTAATAAATCATGAAAATTTTTAGAATTAAATTAATATCAGTACAATAGATTGATGATTTTCACTATAATTTTTTCTTATGATCTCGATGGGCCAATGCTTCATCTTTTATGAAAACAGCTGTCTAGTGATCACGCGAGGAATGGGCGGTGAGAAAGGCACTCACGAAGAAAGTGGGAAGGAGAAAAAGTGTCAAAAAGGCAAAAAGCAGCCCACCATCCATTGGAGATTGCTTTGACTAAGCAACGCCGCTGGTTATGCGGCGAATCGATTCCACTTGCTTCTGTCACACATTAGCTCCGACAAAGACTTCCTACAAATGACACTCCACTCCAACGTGTAAATGAAAATACATGAGAAGAAAGATGTCACATGCTCCGCATATAAACGTTCGGATGATGTGAATATTCTTTTGATATAGTGAAATTTGATCTGATTTGACATTTTAGTGCCTTGGAATTGGCCCCCCTCTCAATTTGTCTTTATGGAGTAACCTTTTCTATTGCACTTCTCAACAAATATTATAACTAAAGCAGACATTTGGTGTGAATATAATAATATCTCCTTGAGTACATCGATTTTTAGAAGAATATTTGAAGGAAAAACCTCACAAATCACCAATCATCTGTAGAAGTATAATCTTCATCGCAATTCGATCAGTCAAGTGACAGAGACCACATATAAAGCATTTAGTACACCAACAATTATATAATGGTAGGTCTGTCTCTAAAGATATCAAACTTATCTCAGGGATATAAGGCTTATGCTTTATAAGAGACCACGTCGATATCGACTCACCACATCCTAGAGGTGAACGTGCTTCCAAGATTGGGGTCATGAGTTGGGTTTCTTGAACTTCTAGCAAAGGCAAACATCTATCTCATTAACTTGCACAAAACCTCAAGTTCTTTGATGTTCAGATTTTGTATCTAAGTTTTCTTGTTACTGGCTGTTATATGTTTTTACATCGGAGGACTAAATGATGGCACTACTCCATTTCTCAGCACTCGTCTGACAAGATACAACAAGGGCAAAAGAAAGATTTGGGCAAATGCAAGGTTAATATGTAAAAAGGGGTGCGGTGAACCAAATTTTTGTGTAGACCTGATGATAGACTCGGCACTTGCTAAGTCCTCTCGGGCCCGCTGAGACAGTAAGGCTTGAAGCACGAGTTGGGCTGGCTTGTACAAACATATTTCTTATTGGGCCCGCTGCTTGGGCCCTTCAAGCCCAATTGTTTCATGGAGAAAATTTTAGTATTTTCAAATCATGGTCGATCTTTGGGTAAGGAACTTTCAAGCCTGTTGCACGGCTCTGCCCGCCTATTATTTAGGTCTACTTTCGCATAAGCTCATAAGTGACAAATAAATTCAAGAGAGCTTTGAACCGTCTTGAATATCTTAGCAAAATATTTTTCTCCTAAGGGTTTGTAGCTTCTAGGGTAGATGGGGGTATTTGCCCTATCCTGAAACCGTCCTTATAATCTCCACAACATGCATTACACAAACTACGCTATGCAACACAGAGTCCTAGAATTCTTTATAAACAAACCAATTGTTGATTGAATGCCAACTCAATTGCAAAGATAGGCTACTGGATATTGTTTATATATAGGATAAAGCATCTTCTCTTAAAAAAGTAAGGAACAACCAACAATATTAGAGGTTTCAAGAAAACGGGAGTATAAGCATGGGGCAAATGTATGTGGTGAAGTTCGATAGTCCAGTCATTTTACTCAAGGAATTAAGAAATACAAGTTTTCCTACTTGTGTGCAGATTCCAAGATTGGTAGGTTGTTTGTACTATCCTGGAATCTACCTTAGAAGTATCGCTTCAGGTTTTTGAAATCTAAATCCTACGCTATAAGCTCTTGGAATGAACCTAGAACCCATCGATTCCATAAATTTTGAATGTACCCTATAATATCTATTTTTTTTTCTGAAAATGTTTTCAAAATCTTTTTATTGATACAAAAACTTTTACATTTCTAGGTACTAAAATATTGAACAATCGACATACATCATAAAAGGATTAGAAGTTAATATACATGTTCTTTTTTAATTATAACATAATGTTAAAACAACAATAATATCAAAAGTTAAAAACAAAACAAAGAAATATATGAGGTTCTACTAAGAACCTGAACCGAAATGTAGCCAAACTTATCGGGGGGGAGAGATATATGAAACGATTTGGAGATTGCTCATCAATTAAGTCTTTCATACATTTGGACGTGAAAATCTAATAAAGAAAAAGAAAAAGTAAAAATTTATTTAAGTAAATATATATTTACATAAGAAATATTATATGGGCTAGCTAATTCCTACTATGTAATGACCAGTTTTGAAATATTGAAACTTAAAACTTACCTTTTGAGCTCGAGAACCCACGTTAAAACTTACCTACCTGCTAGTTTCTATAAATCCATTGATTCTCCTACACAACATGGTAATCGAGTAGCATTACAGCAAAAGATAATTATATCTGTTGTGTAAAATCTAGGTTTAACTTTCAACTTGGTTTAAGTTAAATTTTTGAATAATTTATTCCAATTTGTAGATTGATTAATATAGATATATATTATGCACAATGATTGAGAGGATTTTCAAGTTGTGTGAATGTACATTCTCTAAATCGAGTTTGTAAAATAACCAAAGCAAAAACAAAAGGGGGGAAAAAGTAAAACGAGAAAAGGAACATGAGAAAATGATGATGTAGTGGGGGGAGGAAGGGTGGAATATTTTCAAGGACCAAGAAGCAGCAACAATAATGTCACTCAACAACTCCCATAAAGTAGACAGGGACACCAAACCCCCTTGTCCGATAACATCAACACCCTCATAAAAATCACATCTGTATTTTATTTTGTTTTTCTTTCAGCTTATAGCTTGTGCTATGTCAATTATTATGAAAGATTCCATCTTGGCAGTGGGGAGAGAATTCAATGGGACAAAAGCTAGCCCCCTTAGAAACCTACGTGAACGCCATAACCCATGAGCTTGTCATCACGTGAAAGATGCCCCTTGGTTTGACAAGGATTGTGCATGTTGTCTTGTTCGAAAAGCCACCCGATTTGAGTATCTCATTTCTTCTTTGGATCCAGCCAAGTGGGGTTTTCGAGTTTTCCTATTTTTCCGTTTTTTCTCCTGATTGATGAGAATTGACACATTCAGTGAATCTTGTGGAGAAATTCTGATGAGCTTCCTTTGCCCTTCACACTGTTCATTTTCATGGGGACCTCTTCTTAATTCCCCTCGAGAAGCCTCGAGGGGAGGGCAGGTACTGGATTCAATTATGCATTTGTCTTTTAACATTGACTTCGAGACAAAACCATGTCCCCATGCCTACATAGACTTGTCTAGACTGATCTGATTATGAAGCATGGGTTAATTATGATTGAGATAAACCAAGAAGGATGGTTCTCCAAGGCCGACATTACCTATATTCAAGGGAAGGCGGAAAAGCCCAAAAAAGTCCTCTTTGATTTTTTTTTAAATATTTTTTTTATAATAATTTACATGTGTGGAGATCTGGCTATTTGGAGGCCTATAAAATACCCTGGAAGCACGCATAAACACTTTTGAAAAACCTTAGCCCTAACTTGGAGTTATTTGCACATAGGTGGTGTAATTTCAATGGTTGAATTTAGTTTCTGAGCTACAAATTATTCAATGTGGGAACCAATTATGGAAAACCCTAATTACTTTTGATTCTTTTTAATATCATTGGGAAAATTCAGTGAGAAGATAGTATGGTGAATACTCTCTATGTACCTTCCATGTGGTCCATGTCAATATTTTTGTTACTATATTCTATAGCATATTCTTAATGTGATTTAGTACTAGAACCTACTAAGGCACATTATCCTAAAAAATGTATTTGGTTTACTAGGTAAAATTATAAATAGATGATTCATTTGAAAATTATGTAAAAGAAAATGGAGCAATAAGTGTTACGGCTAACTTAGCAACCTAGAGATGGGGTAAATAAGTAGTTTTCACAAACTTTGACAATTACATAGAAATCAACAACTAGTATATGAAAATTAGGACAAGTAGATAATAGAAAAATTAGGTGAAACTGGTGTGCAACAAATCAAGTAAGGACGATTAAAGAGAAGCACATAGCAACTATGGTGATTTGACTTTATCACCAAGTCTATGTCCACTCTCCAAACTAACAACCACAAATTGAGATCAGAATGCACTAGTAATCACCAAGAAAAGTTACAATCAACACACCCTTATCCTATCAAATGATAGATCATACCATTGGGACTCAAATGCCGCTATCACTTGTACACTTAAATCTTTTCACTTGTACACTTAAATCTTTTCACAATTACAATATGACAAGAACTCTACACTTAAGAAAATGAAACACTATTAGAATACAACGTTGAACGTTTTCGGTCTGTTTTATGTTTTTCATCCAACCCTTTTGGCTTCTAT
The DNA here is from genome assembly GCA_014182725.1 of Eucalyptus brandiana. Classification (NCBI taxonomy): domain Eukaryota; kingdom Viridiplantae; phylum Streptophyta; class Magnoliopsida; order Myrtales; family Myrtaceae; genus Eucalyptus; species Eucalyptus brandiana. The sequence goes on along the minus strand of CM024674.1, from coordinate 25,943,934 downwards.
GATCTTCTCTTATATAGACGTCTTCATCTTTCCATTGGAGATAATCCTAAGAAGCAAGTAGTCATTAGGATTGTTCGCTAGCCACTATTATAAAGTTAGACTACTTATATAGTCTTTTCTTATGTACATCCACAAACTTTTCCAAGACAAGTTCTACCGCTGCTGTCACATCGCTGATAGCTTGGACAGTTCTAATGAAAGCTATTTCTAGTTGCCTAATGATCTTCAGTTCTCCAACAAAGCCGTTCCAGTTACCAATAACTAAATTTAACTCTCCAATGAATATTCTCATATGAACGTTATCCGAGCATTGTCAGTGACTTGATATTCTCATATGTGATATAAACATTGCCACAAGCTGGTTATCACAATTAGTTGGTGCTATTTACAGTTAGGCTATACAAGGACATCTTGTGATCTCTTTTCCAATGAAATCACCTCATGGATATTATCACTGTCCTTAAAAAATCATTACGAACATCTGCAATTATGATAGTAGATATTATTCCAAGGACAGTTTTGGAATCATCAGAATTCCTAGGAATATTTCTGTAACAATTTCCCATTTTTTACAATGCCAACACTATCCTCCACATGTGATAAAATGCATTGTATTGAATTTGCTAGTAAAGTAATTATTTGCATAAGCGGTGATAATTAGTGAAGCATACTTAAGCAAATATTAAAGTCTCCAAATGATTTTCAATGAAATCGGAGATAAAGTCTAGAAGAGCTTGAGTTATATGATGAATAACCTTTATAATTCTAGAAAAAAAAATCTCATGATAATTTAGAAGAGATGACGGATGAGAATTGATAATGATGAAATTCATCAAAAGATGAGTATTGAGATATAATATGTTAACACTTTGAATAAACTATTCAAATGTGCAATATTACTCTTTGCTCCCCTTGTTTTAATGCTATCATCATCTCACGTTATCATAAGGAGTTATCACAAAATTACATAATATCACATTCATCACATCTCAGCTATCTATCATACATTTTCACATCCCAGCCATTCTCCTCCTTTTTGTCATCAGCAAAATGAATGCAATAAGTACATAAAAGATCATTCCATTAGATATGAACAAGAACATACATCAAACATTAACAACAAAAAGATCAAACTAGTGCTAAGGATGGTAAAAACGAAAGCCGATGCAAGAGCTTGTGTTGTTGAGAGGGGATAGTGGGAGCAGATTGTTCAGGGACTGATTCGAGAGAGTTCTAATAGTTCAAGCTAAAGATGGCATGCTCAAGTCTCACTAAGTATTGTCCGAGAGAAGCTATAGAGGCCGTAAGTTCCTAGACATCAGCTTGAAGCTAGTTGAGAGCAGGAGTATTAGAAGTAGGCAGGTCCATTGGGGATGGTGAATGTTCAAGATGGGGTGGACGACCAACAAACTGCTTCTAAATGCGCATAAGTGCCTTGGCCTTCCTTTTCCGTTCAGTCTTAGTTTGTTCCTTTGATCTTTCCTTCAAAGTAACCTTTATTCTTTCATCATCACCTTGGCCAATAGGAATTACCTCATTCTAAGATTGACCCAACCTTCCGGAGATATTCTCAACATCAGCATTTTGGGGTTTCCTTCCCAATTTTGATATTGATCAAGCTTTGGTCAGAAACATTTAGCCAAGTCTATGCCCTTGGACCTCATAATTTGAGTAACACGTGTGTCATAAGTGAGCTTGCTGACTTTCTTTTTCACACAATGATACATATGGATGATAATAGGGTGAGAAAGGGAGAAAGAAATCTTGTTGAGAATGGCCCAAATAAGTCTTGCCTCATAACGAGAGACATCGTTAGTTGAGGAGGACTTGGGGTGAAGGCATAGAATCAAAATCTTTTGAATAAAATTTCCTTTTTTAAGGCAAAAGGCTCAAGGGGACATGTTCCTTATATCCACGAGGAAATTAGGAATTTCTCAAAACAAAGCTGTAGGCATCATCAAGACTGATAGGTATTCTGACAAAATCACGGAAGTGGGTCTTCATAATCTCAAACAATTCAGCGACAGTAACGATGAAATTCTTCTTTACAAAAGTGAAGACAAAAGAGCCGTGGTTGGAAAAATACAAATTGGAATAGAAGAAAGCCACAAGGTTTGGAGAAATATCATCTTTCATAGAGCACAAAAATTTTCAATTAAAGATGTTCAAATAGCTCAAAGATGAAAATGCCATGACAATCCACATAATAAAAATCCACAAATTGGTGAGGGATGGGTCCATGAGCTAAAAAGGATTGAAATGCTAGTTTGTGATTGTTGCTTAAAAATAGGTTTGAGTCAAGGGAATCATCAAGTTCAAAGATTTGCTGCCCTTGTCACCTTGGACTTCCTTAGTTTCAATTCAAGGATCACTAAGCTCTTTAGGCTATTCCACAATCCAAGTCAGTGTTTCCTAGGTGGATGACATTATGGGTTGAGGTGGAAACTCAAGGAGCAACTCAATGAGCATTTGTTGTTCGAGATTTTCAATAGTTTCCTCCTCGCTATTAGTTAGGATTCCTTAGAGTTCTTCTCTTTCTCTTGGATAGGATGAGAGAACTCACCCATTTCAGTAGAAGTAGGAGCCGATGTTGGAGCGTCAATGGTAAAACTTTCAAGAGCAGTAGTTATAGAGATGTCTTTAGATTTGAGGAACTCTAGAAATAGCAGCTGTAGCCATTTGCTATGGTGGCAGATTGCTGGCTTGAAAAACTTCTCCTGTTATGGCAGTGGAGATAATTAGAACAAGGACAATTCCCCTTCCAAATTGAAGTTGAGATTTAGGGGTCTTCGCAACAGGAGTTTGGCCTTCAGCTTGACATGCATTTTTCATAGTCCATGATTCTCTCATACTTGTAACTATTGTGAGGGGCGCTAAGAATTATCAAATGAAGAGTGAGTGCGTAGAGGGGATGAACTCAATTGGTCTGTAGGAGTAGCATTAGGATGGTTGGTGCTAGGAGTTCTAGGATGGAGTGATTTTATATTTTAGGAGCTCTAAAGGCGAGTTTGGCCTCGGTGCACAAACTAGTCGGGATCTAATGTCGTTCTTTGGATAATGTGACATCCTGGATTTTTACTTCTACTTTCAATTTAATAAATCAAGCCTTTCATTGACGTGCTTATAGTACTGTTCTTAGAGCAGATCACTCCTGAGATAACTAGATTATCTGGGAAAGTCATTAAGGAATTTGAATGCAATAGACTTGGGAATTCGACCATAAATTGATTACTTGACTGTGCTCATCTGCAGAGATCATTGCGGCACAATTAAAAGTCGATTAGAGATCAGAGATAAGTTGGTTTGATAGAGATGTGTGGCTAAACGTGGGTGACTTCACTAAATTACAAAAATTCTCATCGACCGGCACTAGGCTAATTTTTCTATCATTTTGGTACCTCGTGTCTGTATTTTAATTCTTAAGATTTTCACGACAACCGAGAGTCGCCAATGTGTTGAAGAGGTTCAGTGTGGCTAAAAGAAAATCGACCATAAGTCATTTGCACTAAAAATTTCTAAAAGCTACCCGGTAACCTAGGTTACACTAAAATCGCGCCTGATTGAAATTAACCGCGAATTTGAATCCAAGTTTAGAAATTGAAAGTTCTGTTGTGTCACGAGTCATTTTAGGAACGTCAACTTAGTTTCCGAAAATTTTTCTACAAATCGAATTTTGGTAGAAAAAGTCAAGATAGGATTGTTTTCGACCGAGAAATGCAGAGGACTATTTTTGATCGCGAAATTGGAATGCAAGTGGGATTAATTGGCAAGAAAAAATGCCAATTGGATTGAGGAATCGATAATGGAATTTATAGGAACCGATTTTAGTCGATTCAATGAGAAATTGAGTCCAATATGAGGGAAATCAAGCCAAATTCGTTTGTCCCCCTTAGACCCAACTTATGGACCATTTCATTAGCTTCCTAAACAAGCTTGATGGCTGCTTGTGGCTAAGGATCTAGCTGGGAAAGTGTGGGACCAAGCAAGGGGGACAAGGTGATGAGAGAGAGAGACCATGGTGGCCCCCTCCAGCTTAGTTGGTCCCCTCTACTTCTCTCCTACCCGTCGACCCCCATTCCCCTCCATCTCAACTGTTGTTCGAAGCCTAGAAATCAAAGAGCCAAGCCAGCAAGCCGTCGAAGCAGCCCTGCCTCCCGCCCGATTGCTTGGAGCCCTTGCGTCGCCGTTGCTTCCCGTCGCGCGCCCAGCTATGAGCCTGCGCGTCATCGTTGTCCCTGGCCGTCGTCCCTGCCCATCCTCACTTCCAGCAGCTCCCCAGGCCAACTCAGGCCACCGTTGGAGCTCTTGCCGCCGCCGTACACCCCGCCTCCACCTGCCTAAGCTGCATTAGCCCCACCGTGCTGTTTCCAGCTCAATTGGCCACCAGTTTCACCTCTCTCGGCCTTGACCAGCACCGGACAAAAGCCAAGTAGAGTGCATCTTGTAGCCACTATTTAGCCCATTTTCGTGGCCTTTTGGACCTCGAAAAGCGGTCCCACTTTGGAATGTCTTGACCCTCGCCGCGTCCCCGTTGTTTTGATCTGAGCGGATCATTAAATAAGTGAGTTTAACTCACTAATCCTTGCTTAGTAAGTTAATGACACTTAAGGGTTGATTATTTTAGACTAAGTATGAATTATGTGGATAGTTAGATTAAATTAGTAATTTAATTAATTGTTATTGCATGTTAGGTGGTTAGATTAGTGTAATTAGAGCCTAGACAAGCTCTAGTATTTATCTAGAGTGATTTAGAAATTTTCCGGACTCGTCTCGGCTTTTAATTAGGCTTTATGAGCCTAAGTTGCTATTTTTGGTATTTATAAATTAATTTTTGTGATTAATTAATTATTTATTTATTTTCTAGAAATTAGACCGAGATAGCTGGTGACCGAAATTTTATGCTAATTGCAGTGGTGTGATATGTTTATTTAATTGGCTATCATTTTGTGCAATTTGGGTGTTGTTTTGCAATTTTGGGTATTTATCCCAAAATTTATTTATTTCAGTATTTAGTTAGAAAATCACGGGGCGTTAGTTTACAGCATCAAAAATGTTTTTATTTATATAATTAGTGGGATTTAATAAAGTAAATATATTATACTTTTGGCAGAGACCGACCGTATACCCACACACGATTATTTTTATCAAATATGATAAAAGTGGTGAAATGATTGGTTGGGTAGAGGGCATGATATATTAGCTTAGAGTGAGCAGTACACATTAAGTATCGCACAGATTCGATGAGCAATTAAGTATCGCACAGATTCGGTGAGCAATTAAGTATCGCACAATTTCGGTGAGCAATTAAGTATCGCACAATTTCGGTAAGCAATTAAGTATCACACAGCTTTGGTGAGCATTAGCTGTATACTATATTAGCCTGAGGGCTTAGATATATTAGCTTAGAGTGAGTAATATATGAGATTGTCAGCTTTTGGTGAGTATTTCTATCTATTTTCAGCTTAGAGTGAGCAGTTCTTGATGTGATCGGACTGGATAGATGGTATTGGCTGGATTGACCGAGAAATGGTCTTGTTGACATGTAATCGATTAAGTTGATTGATTGATAATTCGATCTGACTGGTTGAAATGATTGAATGGTTATTCGAATTGTACTGACTTGCAGGAAGAGACTGAGGCTAAGGTAAGTCCTCTGACTTGTGTTTGTACTTAGGCAGCCCTCAGAACGTATTTTCTTTCTAGTTAGGTCTTAAGGGGTTGAACTTACTGAGACATCGTCTCACCCCGTTGTGGGATAATATTTCAGGCCCATAAATGGCAGCTCCTCCTAAGCATTTTGGATAGCCAAAGAATGTCATAGAATAGAGGTCTTACATTCTACTGCATGGGAGCCCTAGGGGTTGGACTTATGAGCTGGTGAGGTCCATGGTCTGGGTTGATGCGGGCTACCCAAAAAGGTACCCCACTAATACAGATCATGGTACCGCCAAGCTCAGGATGGTGAGAGAGAGGATCCTATACTGGAATCTGAGATACCACTGTATGTGCTGGAGGTTGCTTTTGAGAAAGGCACAGCATACCCTCCTGAAGGCTCGATCATAGACACGGTAGACCAGAATCTTGAAGACACCGGAAGTCTGGTGTACTCGGCTACAGGCTCCAATATTAGTGAGGATGTGGAGCAGGAGGAAGATTAGTAGCTATTTGAAAACCCCCCTTGTTTTGTAGACTTTGTTTCTATATATCAACTTGTATTATATATGACATGGCTTACTATGTATGTATGTGTATATATGTGTGTGTGTGTGTGTGTGTGTGTGTGTGTGTGTGTGTGTGTGGTTTGGTTTTGAAAATTTTTGGCTCTACTTTCATATCCCGTTTTGTTGTTGTCTGGGGATTATTTATTTGCTTTTGCATGCGTATTAAAATGAATGGATCGGCGATGCGTCTTGGGATGTCATTATTAAATCGACCATCGAGGGATGGGCACGTGCTTGGAGGATTGGAACATAACAGATAAAGTCATGACAAGTCGAAACTAGTTGTCAAACCTAAAGTGATATGATGTCTTACTCGATGGATAAGATGTGATACGATCTCATATAAGGAAGCTATTCGCTGTATTATTCTTTAGAACAACTATTGAATGAATGTTGGCCTGGTGATTTCCACTTGCCAGGCGCCACACAAGTTATTCTATGGCCAATAATTTACCGACCTATGACAAATGATATTAAAGCAGAAACCCTCTAATAAGTGGGTTGAATTGGAAAAAACCTATGGTCTACCCAATCCTGTTATGGTCATGAAGAGTTGCATCGGGGCAAAAGGTGCTTGGACAAAGCATGGCTCTCAACTAGCTTCTAGGATGGCAATGGAAGCATATGAAGATATAGTTCCTCACTAAAGAGGAAAATGTTCCTAGATCGATTGGCGAATCTCAAGAAGAGGTCTACCACATTTTCAACAAGGAAAGAACATCCATTGGTTTGTTGGAATTGAAAAACTTCATAGGCAAAAGAATACTACCAAAAGGTGCAATTGGTGAAAAATGCCACACCTGCTAAGGAAAGCATAAGTGACTGAACCTAAACAATTGCAATCAAAAGAAGTTACCAATAAAGCAACCTATTTTGTTGGGCAAGCATTGCCATTCGATGTATATCCCTAAGTGGCATGTCAATGCTTAAGAAAACACTAGGAAGCGACAAAACAGCCTGTAATGAGGGCGTTGCAGAATTGAGTGAGAGAGAATGTCATGGTTTGTGATTCTCTTGTACTTGTAACCCTTGTAAGGAGAGCTTGGGATTATTGAGTGAAGAATGAGTGATGCAGAGGAGAAGAACACAATTGTTTTATGGGAGTAGCATTAGGACGGTTAGTACTAAGAGTTCTATGATACAATGATTGTATCTATTAGAGGTTTTGAAGATGGGTTAAGCTTTCCATGTAAAAATTGATCGGGAGCCAATGCCGCTCTCCTAATGAAGTCATGGCAAGTTGAAACCAGTTCTGAAGCCTAAAATGATATATTGTCTCGCTCAATAAACTAGACTCTTAAACTAAGGTGGTGTGGTACGATCTCATATAAGGAAGTTAGTCGCCATATTGTTCTATAAAACAACTATTGAATGAAGGCTAACTTGGTGATTTTCGCTCGCCAAGCATTGCATATGTTATTTTGTGGCCAAGGAATTGTCGACCCATGACTCACAACCGGTATTGGCTATCGTAGATTCTTCATGTTTACTATTGACTTAAGTTGCGAGGATGCTCAAACTTTGCGTACCCTCAATTGATTCCTCATGTTGTTGGGTTAGGCCAATTTTAGAGTACCCTTTTGGGGATCTAGAAAGGATGCGAGTAATATGAGAGATTTTCTAGCTCCAAATGGTTTGAGAGAGGTGTGAGATTTGGGAACCATTTTTTATTGTGAATAATGAGTAGTGATGATGAAATGAAATAAAGGTTAAGTAGAGAGAGAGAGTTGGGAACCATTTTTGATTGTGAATAATGAGTAGTGATGATGAAATGAAATAAAGGTTAAGTAGAGAGAGAGAGAGAGAGAGAGAGAGAGAGAGAGAGAGAGAGAGAGAGAGAGAGAGAGAGAGAGAGAGAGAGAGAGAGAGAGAGAGAGAGAGAGAGAGAGAGAGAGAGAGAGCCAGTGCCAGGGGGGAGGCAGTTTGGTTGTAGATATTCATGAATAACCGAAGTGCCCACTATCTCTATATAAATAGGAGCAGTAGTGATGATCAAAAGTGCTACATCATTTTATAAATAAAGATAACTTCTTATTCGAATTAAATGATTTGAATGAATTTTAAGCAATTAAAGACATATAATCACCGTCGAACAGTAACAAGGACAATTCAATAGTATATATGATCAATCAATGTCAGAACGGTAGAGAGAGAGAGAGAGAGAGAGAGAGAGAGTAATGATAACTTTTTCAAAATAATATGTACCCGATGCCCATGGTTTTGTTGAAGAGTTTGTGCGAATAATGAAAGTTCTTTGCAAATAAAAGAGGCTATTACTCGAAGGATCATAAATCCCAAGTTCACTGCTATTGAACTAGAATGTGTTCTTGTTGAGCACTTTAGTAAAGATATAAGCTAATTGATGTTTAAAATCAACACTATTCATATGATCTCCAATAAAGTGATGTAAAATCTCAATGTGCTTGGCTCAAGAGTGTAGAATTGGATTCTTCGTCCAATTGATAGCGCTTTTGTTGTCATACATACCAAAAATGCTTGAGCAAGTTCTCCAAAGTCACTAAGTTATCGTTTCATCCACATAAGTTGAGCACAAAAGCTTCTTATTACTATGTACTCAGCCTCAATGGCTAAAAGAGCAATTAAATTTTCCTTCTTTAAAAACCAAGAAACTAGCTATTGCCCATCAAATAACAAGTACTAGATGTGTTTTTCCTATGATCTTGCACCCTACGATGTCAGCATCTAAATATCACAATAATAGAAAGTCTAAATTTTAGGAATACCGTAGATCTAACTTTGGAAATGATCTAACTTATCTAATAATCTTCTTCACAACTGTCAAGTGTGGTTCCTTTGGATTAGACTGAAAACGAGTACATAGTACATAATGAATAGGGTTTTCGATATTCTCAAGTCCAATAAAGATCCTATCGTACTCCTATACAATTTTGAGTCAATGGACCTTCCTTTTTCATCCTTGTCAAATTTGGTGGTTGGAGACATTAGCGTATCAACCTTTTTGCAATTTTCCAATCCATATTTCTTCCCTAATTCTTTGGCATATTTCTTTTAGAATACAAAATAGCTAGCTTTTGTTTACATGATTTGTAGTCCAAGGAATAAATTGAGTTCTCCTATCATGCTTATTTCAAACTCACTCTTCATGAGATTTGCAAACTCCTCGGATAAGCTTTCATTAGTAGATCCAAAAATAATATCAACATAAGTTTAAATTAACAGCATGTCATTACCTTTTCTCTTAATAACAAACATAGTATCCACATTAAATAGAAATCATTCTCAACTAGAAATGTACTTAATCTCTCATTTCAAGCTCTTGATACTTGTTTAAGTCTATAGAGTTTTTTCTTTAGTCAATATACATCATTGATCCTGTTTGGATTTTCGAAACCCGGTGGTTGTTTTACAAAGACTTGTCCCATAATATAGCTATTTAGTTTTTTTTTTCCAATATATATATATAGCTATTTAGAAATGTACTTTTAACATCCATTTGATAAAACTGGAAATCATAAAAGCAAGCATAAGTTAATAACCATTTATTGCTTCTAATCTAGCAACATAGGCATATGTCTCGTTATGCTTAATATTTTTTTCCTGATAATATTTTTTTGCAGCTATTGTAGATTTGTTGCATACCACAATACCTTTGTAATCAAGTTTGTTTCAAAATACCCATTTCATATTGACAACAACATGATCTTGAGGTCATGTTTCTTAGACTTTGTCTTAGAATTGATGTAACTCTTCTTACATAAGTTCAATCCAGCTTTTGTCAACAATAGCTTCATTAATTTATTTGGGTTCAATTTAAAAAATTAGTGCCACGGAATTGATCAATCCTTTCAATGAATTGGTTTTGATTCCTTCATTAATCTTTCCAAAGACTTGTTCCTTAGAATGATTTGTGAACTTCCGATCCTTTGGTAAAAATGTAGAATTTGAACATTATGCTACCGGTTGTCGCTTTTGATGGATATCATTAGCCGGTGAAGGCATCAACATTGATTCTTCGTCATCATTAGATTATACACATTTTAGATTGTCATTGGACTCCTCCACTTCCTGAGACACATTGTTGGTACGCTCTACTAGAAGTTGAGTAGCCAAGAAAAATACATTCACTTACTCGGACATCAAATTACCCAACATTTTAATTAACATTCTTGAAAATGTAACATTTACATCCAAACACATAAAAGTATGAAATAGTTGGCTTCCTACCTTAGAAAATTTCATAACGGTGTTTTCTCCAACAATGATCTCAAAAGTAATCCATTCATAATATAGCAAGTAATAGAAAGCAACACTTTTGGCTTAGAAGTAGATATGAACACCACAAGCTATCATCATAGTCCTAATCATTTCTTGAAGAAAGCAATTTCTTCTCTTGACAACACCATTTTGTTGTGGAGTGTTAGCAATAAAGAAATTGTGACCCAGACCATTTTTATCACAATATTCAAAAAAGTTATGATTCTCAAACTCTCCTTCATGATTAGTGCAAATTGATGTGATGTTGTAACCCTTTTCATTTTGAACTCTACGTGCAAATTTCAAAAAAGATTAGAATGCATCGTGCAAGTGAGCTAGAAACATTACCCACATAAACCTTGACTGATCATCAATAATAACTAAACAATATCTCTTTCCTCCAAGGCTCATGGTTCTTGTTAGTTTGAATAAATCCATTTGCAATAACTGCAAAGATCAGTTAGTGGTAATAGTATTTATGGATTTGAATGAACTACTAATTTGTTTACTTAGAGAGTATGCATTTCATGAATCAAATTCTTATACTTGATCTTGAGTAGATTACAAAGGAGATCTTTGGGGCGCATTTGGCAACCGGCCAAATAGTAAAAGTTTTTATTCTTTTATTCCTAGAAGTAGATTTGGAATAAAAATCTGTTTTGTAAAATTTTTGTTCCCAATAACAAATTTCTATTCTTTTATTCCTGAGAATAGATTCAAAACAGAATTGAGAAGTTAAAAAAAAGTTGATGATTTGTTCTTGGAAATAATTCCAGAATCAAGCCAACACATTTTTTTCTCTCTTCTCTTCTTTCTTCTTATTCTTCTTCTTCTCTCTCTTCTTCTTCAATTGCTGCCGCCACCGTCCATTGTTGCCGGTCGCTAGCGATTGGATAGGTGAGGTCCGACAAGCTCACTAGAGACTTGCCCAGCCACTAGCGAGGCCAAGCCTCGCTAGATCTGGTGAGGCCGACCTCGCCGGTGGCTAAGCGGGCCTCCCTCGGCCAATGGCAAGCCTTGCCCAACTACCAGCAAGGCTCAGTCAAGCCTTGGTTGCATGAGTGGTGACTCAGCCGATGAGGTGCGGCATTGCCGAGCACCGGCAACGCTTCGACAAGGTCATTGGCCCTCGTTGGCTGGTCGTCAGTTATCCCAAGGTTGGCAACCAAAAAGCTTGAAGAAGAAGAAGAGAAAGAAAAGAAAAAAGTAATAAAATTATTAAAACATTAAAAGAAAATGATTTGGATTAGAAATTTTCAGCATTGTACCAAACCCAATTCTATTTCGAGAATAAAAATTTTGGACAGTTATCAAATGGTTTAAAATACTTCGAAATTGTTCTCTGAAACAGAATAAAAAAGAATAATTTCTAATCAGAAATTATTTCCGGGAATGATTACCAAACGCACCCTTAGAAGATATCTTGGAAATTTGCTTCATATTCACACGACCTAATTTCTTGTGTCATATGTCTCTTTCTTCTCTAATTGACATTAAGCACAGAATATCCTCAAGATTGACATCAAGTAAATAAATATTCCCATAAAGCCTCTTGATAAAGGATTATAGCTTGTTTTGGCTCATGCCAACACATTTACTGTTTTCAAAGCTGATTTTGTAACCCTTACCACAAAGTTGATTGACACTGACAAGGTTATGATTAAATCATTTTACAAGTGAGACATTTTCAATAATCAGATTTCCCAAGTTGATGTTCCCTTTGCCAATTATCTTCCATCTGTCTTTCCCTCCGAAAGTGATCTTGCCTCCATTAACCAAAGTAAGACTCTCAAACTTGATGTTGTCTCCTGTCATATGTTGTGAGTAGCCATTATTTAGATATCACTTATTTTTCTTCAAAATCACCTACAATCAAAAAAATTATCATCTCTTGTTTGGTAGCTAGACAAACTTAGGTCCCTTCTTGTTAGGCTTTACATGTGTTGAATATCCAATGGATTTTCTTGGACATAATCTGCTCATTTAGACATATGTGTTGAAGGGACCATTTTCATTGCAGATTGAACAATAGAAAATTTTTCGCCAATAGATCTCGTGAAGTGCTTTGCACAATTATTCTTATAAAAATACACTGAGCCTTTTGTTTCAATCTTCAGTTCTGGAAAAGAATTATTCTCTCCATCATTATCCTCCTTTGCCAACCCAAATGTAATGTAATGAGGAATTTGAATAGAGAAAATGTAGTGCGATGCTTTTGAGTTGAGCGGAGTTTAGTGCTAATTTTTTAGATCTCTTCCTCAAGAGAATCACTCTTCTTTTAAGAAAGGTCATGTTCTCTTTTGATGGTGAACATTTCCTTCCGCAAATTTTTTAGCTCTTTTCTTGGTGAAAGGTTTTGGCCCGTGAGTTTTGAAACTTTCCTTTTTTTTTTACTTAAAAATCCTTTTGAAAGCCTTTTTATATTTCTCAAAAAAAAAAAAAAAAACCTTATTAAAAAAAAAATCATACATTTCCTCATAAGACAGTTTAGAAGTATTTACCTCATTTTTTTATTTTATTTTATCGCTTTTAGAGTTCACCATTAGATAGAGATTTGTTTAATCATCGTCAATGGACTCACAGTTGGTATCACTCCCATGTTTCAGCTTTAGTGTTCGTTTCTTCTTTTTGAACTTACCTTTATTTTTCTTGAGAGTTCACCGTTAGATAGAGATTTGCTCAATCATCATCAATGGATTTATAGTTGGTATCACTTCCATGTTTCAGCTTGTTATTGCTCATTTCTTCTTTTTGAACTTACCTTTCTTTTTCTTGAGGAGTGGACATTCAGGCTTTAAGTGTCTTGGTTTCTTGCATTCATAACAAACAATATCCTTACCTTTATCTTCTTCTTTGCTCTTGAATGGCTTCTTGTCCTCTAAGAATCTCATCTGTCTTCTTTCCTTTGAAGCTTCCTCCTTTCCACATGAAGCTTTTGAAATTTCTAGCTAATAGCTCCATGTCCTCATCATGATCATCATCTTCTGATGATGTTTGCTCTCTTGCATCATCATGGTTAGTTTTAAATGCTACAGCTTTCTTACCTTAGGAATTGCTTTCTTCATTTAGGTACTTTGCTTTGTAAGACATCAATGGCCTATCAACTCATCTATGGTGATAGGTTGAATTTTCATAGCTTCTCGTACTGAAATCTTTGCATAACTCCATTATTTTAGAAGTGCTCATACTAGCTTGTTCACGTTTTCTCCATTGATGAAGATCTTTCCTTGGTTTGCTAGCCCATTCACTATTTCATTGAATCTCCTGAACATAGGTATTATTGTTTCATCGGATTTCATCTTGAATAGCTCATAAATTCCAAGAAGAATAGTCATCTTGGTCTCCTTCACCCTGTCAATTCCTTCCAACGTCAATTGGAGTCGATCCCAAATTTCCTTAATTGTTACACAAAAGAAAATTATGTTAAATTCAAATGCAAATAGACTACAATAGAAAAGATGTTTAGCCTTAGCATTTTGAGTACCTCTGCCTTGAGTTTCTTCTAAACAAGTAATGGCAGTCATAGCTTTAATAGCTTGATTATTTTCTCCTTTTTGTTGAACAGGAGCTTGAGCTAGTGCTGCCATTCCATTTTGAATCACATCCCACATAATGAGATCAAATGCTTCAATGTAAGCTTGCATCTTCTGCTTCCAGCGCCCATAGTCCTAAGAAGCAAGTCCCCATTAGGATACTTCGCTAGTTGTTGTCCTGAAGCTAGACTACTCCTATAGTCCTTTCTTATGGACATTTGTAAGCTTTCTCGAAATATGTTACGTCGCTACTGTCACATCGCCTATAGCTCTAGCAATTCTAACAATTGTTGTTTCCAATTTTCTAAGGATATACGACTCTCCTGTCGTGCTATTCTAGTAGTCAACGGCTATATTTAAGTCTCCAACGAACATTCTCATATGAACATTATCCTAGCACCATCAATGACTTGGTATTCTTGTGTGTGACATAAACATCATCATGAGTCGATTATTGAAATTAGTTGATGCTTTTTATTGTCAGGCCATACAAAAACATTTTGCGATCTCTTTTCCAATGAAATCACATCATGGATATTATCACCGTCCTTAAAAAATCATTGCAAACGTCTGCAATTATTATAGTAGATATTATTTCAAGAATAGATTTAGGATCATCAAAATTCCTAGGATGTTTCTTCAACAATAAGAAGTAAGAACTTGTTTGCAACACAAGGTTAGATGAACTTAAAGATTTAGTCGTTAACCAACAATTGCTTGATTGGTGATCATTGATTCAAAATACATGAACCCTTTAAAATGGGGTTCGATAAATTTGTAAATTTATCTATAATTTTTTCATAATTTTTATCTAGATAATATTTTAAAATCGAGCTACTTTTGACTTTTTAGACATCTAGAGAAACAAATACAAGGGCTTGGTTTCCACATATTCTGAGGCCATCAAATATTCTATTAGGGCTAATGACTTGGAAGAAGAACATTTTCCAATAGTTAATTCGGACACCAAATTCTGATATGCGAAATATATTCCGAGATTTATCTGATGGCAGCCAAAAAAAGTATTTCTGTTTAGCTCATAATGCGGAATATTATTAGCCTTCCCTTTTTTTATACGCATCAGAGAAAGGAGTTTTTAAATCATTTATTTATTTATGTAGCTATTTAATTATTTTTGGGATTTAGCATGAAATAGTTGACTGTTGAGGTACAGGTACCAATTCTTGGATTCCTGACATATCGATTATTATAAGATGCCCTGATTCGACCACCACACAAGAGAATCGGCAGAAATTCCAAGAAGTCAAGCATTTTCCGGCTTCCAGTTTCGTTGTCTTTTCTTGAATTGACCCCGTCGGTCCTTGGTTGAATACTGACCCCTCCACGAAATTTCCTTCAAGCCCACATATAATCAAGACTGTCAATTCTTCTTTTATCAGACCAAAAAAAAAAAAAAAATTCTTCTTTTAAAGTCCTTATATACTTACTTTAACAAAATGATATGACGGTTTTGAAATTCCCAATATTCCTCTATATATATAAGAAAGGAAAAAAGCCTCGTTGGTTTCCCCTTAAGTGAAACCAAAAAGCTTTCCCACCAAAATTTAAAATGTTATTTAAATTTCAAAAAATTATGGAAAATAATATAAGTAAATTTACCTTCTTTTTTTAAGTTGATAATGTTGCATGCATCTTCTGTTATGTTTGAAATTTTAGATGATTGAGTACACATTTTTGAAGTAATTTAAGATTGTCTTGCCTATAAATATTGTGAAGATAAATGAGAAAACAGAGAATTCTTTTTAAAAAAAAGATTTTGCTTCTTTTCATATATTAATACAATTAAAAATCAAGCTATATTTTTCTCCATCAAAATTGGAAAAATCTACTCTATTCATTCTTCCAACAAGAGACAAAGGAAGAAAGCAGGGCCTTCTCCTTTTTGTTTTACATACTACAAATGATTCGTGAGGTGGAGGTATAAAGAAAGACGCCGTCAATGCCTCTATTAAAATCGAAGATAAATTTCAAGAAAAAGCTTGTTATTTTGTGAATTCTATTCATGTGAGATCTTATTTATAGATGATTAATGGTAAATGAAATCTGGAAAATTTGTGGGATAGTTGATGAACCCAAGAGACAAAACATCAAGAAGCATATAAAATTCAAAATCATTAATTTTAAAAGATGGTTAATTTGTGAAAAAGAGGCTATTGAAGTTGGATACCATTGTTCAAATTTGTATGCTGAGGAGACGTGGGGCCCATTACGTCTTTTCCTATTCAGTATGAGGTGTGAATAGCAGGAGAGCACAGACAAATGTAGAAGATTCTTTTGCTCCAAGCATCCGACAAAGCCAGTAGAGATGCGGGAAACCGACATCACCAGCCATGGAAATAAAATTAAATATAAAACCAAAATAAAAGAAAAAAAAAATCCCAAACAATCAAGCGTGCCTCCCTAGAAAAAGAATTAAAAGAAATTGAAATCAAATTAAACTAATATTAGAATTTGATGGGCAATGTCTAGATTCTCATTTCTGTGGAAGAGGTGATTGGAATCTGATGGCTGTAAAGCTTGTCCTTTCTCGCTTGAAAAAGGGCATCTTCTCCCTCTCTCTCTCTCTCTCTCTCTCTAAACTAAAGATCTCTGCCAATCTTGAAGGTGGCCCCACCTAGGGTACGATTCAAGATTCCTTATCACTATGTGACCTAATCGAGCCGATAAGCTCACATGCCCATTGGTGCCATCTCTAAAAGCATGTCTTATTCAAATTTAGCTGGGAAAAAAAAAGGGGCAGCAGCAGATGGGATGCCTTGAACACCAGCTTAAGTCAATGATGATAGCCACCAATTAAGTACCCTCACAAGCATCACAACAATGGGTCTCTTTTTAAAGGCCAACACCAACTCCCAAGATCTTATTCAATAGTTCTATGTCTTAGATGTCTATTAATTCTTGTGATTTGACGCCAAAGTCATTATGGAATTGGCAATAAACGTCACCTTTTTTTTTCTCTCCTTATAAATATTTAATGGGCAATAGTACCTTGCCTTAAGGTAGCCGATCTGGTATCAACAAGTGTCATCTTAAAGTCCTTTTTTTTTTCCCAAGAATTGTAATTTCTAAGTCATTATTTCGATGACAAGAAAGTTACCCACTCATGATTTTTGAATTTCTTTTTGGCAAAAGGCGCAAGAAGCTTTGCAAATTAGGAATTGAACTTATAATAAATATAAACTTGATATGTAATTTGAAAAAAAAAAGGTTTTGACTACCCTATATGTTATCATTTCTAAAGAAATTATAGAAGAGTTCTAGATAATTTGAAAGGACTTTAGAGGTTAACAATTTACGTGTTTTTGGAGATTTATTTTTCGGTGGTATTATCCCTTTAACAAGAGCCGAATCGGAAGTACTCACGGCACGAATGAAATAAATTATTAAAACTATACGAGTCGCTTCGCACACACGCTAAAATCTCGTGTGTTCTAGGGTAAAAATCCCAGTTATTTTAATGGAACGGAATAATCCCATGGATCTCAAATGAATGAAGATTTGTTGCCCATGCCCTAGCGTGTAACTCAATACGAGAAATATTGGTATAACAAGCTCTCAAACCCCGACATGTCTACGTGTCCTGTGGAACGTTGAGGAAAAAGAATCAATGCTTGAATTTCTTCGGAATCTGCACATCTCCATTGTTTTATATAATCAAAATAAAATATCCGCCGATTGACCTAAGAAGTCTCAAAGGTGCGATTTCCCAACATTATTCAAAGAGCACTACATTATTTAAAGGGGCAGAATCTTAAGAGTAAAGAAAGGGAGGAAAAAGAAAAAAAAACATATTTTGAACGAGAAGGAGACGAAGAAGATCTTGTTTTCCTTTTACACGTGTTGGAATCTCAAGGTACAACAAAATTGGCCGTGCATTCCAGTTTGGTGGCCTCATTTGTTCCCAGAAAGGTGAATACTTTTTCACCCTTGAATTAAATTATTTCATTTTTGTGAGACTATTGACTGTGGTGCTCACCCCATAGACATAAGAATTGATCCTGTAGCCATTTTAATTTTTATTTTAGCCCTAAAGATTTAGTGTGAAAAGGGTTATAGAAACCCTTGGAAAAAGTCATAGATTGACCCATTCAGTAACCCAACGGAAGCAAGAAGAATTTTGTTATTATGATATCATCCTCTCACCATCGTTCTCATTGTTTTTTATACTTTACCTTCCTCCGACTGTCTGAAAATTGTTATCGCTCCTTAGAGAATTTCATTTGGTGTTTGATGAGAAAGAAAGTTTAACGTTAGCAATAGATTAATCATGAAAAGTAACCGTCTTTTAATTCATCAATGTGGAGATAATCTTCCATTTTATGTAATAAACTTATTAGTGCTGGTGATGGGTTCCTTGGGCTATGTTCTGATTCTTTGACTGTTTCCTTTTTCCCTTTTCTGAGTTGATCTTTTGATGAGGACAACTCTTTTTCGCAAAAAGAAATTTTGAATTTTGCACATTAAACGGTGCACAAGTAAAGGAGGCGTGAGAATATCTACTTTGCTTTCGGCATAGATTTCTTGAATCAAACCCAACAAACTTTCAGCTGAAAATTAGTCTTCACGTGATCTTCTTCGTATACTTTGACCGATGATATCTGGGTTTTTTAGTAATCTAGTGTTAGATATTAAAAAAAAAAAAAATCAAATCTCAAGTGCTTATAGCATGAAAATAACCCCCCAAAAAAAAAAAAACCCACCACATGTAAATGATCTTAAAACAATATAAAATCTAACAAATTTTCAAGGTGACATCCATGTCACCCGATAATATGAAGTAGCAAAGTGATTTTATTTATGAATAAAATCACAAGTCACACGCATTCAATTTGTGAGATTAGAGTGTCACAAATTCCTCTCCTTAAACCATGGAGGTCTTTCTTAGTGCTGATTCATACCACCCAGCTGCACAATCCTTATTGATGTTTGGTCTGATCCATTTATGCCCTCCGCTATTATAGAATTCTTTTAAATTGGCAATCACTCCCTGCTCTCGTTGGATCATAATCTACTATTTGTTTTACACGAGCAATCTGCAAAATTGGTATCACAAAAATGAAGTAACAAGGTGTACTTGTTTATGGTTAATATCACAAGTCCTTACCCATTTGACATTCTCATAAGTGTTGGCCCATAAAGTGATGCACCCCCTTACGGGTGTATGATTTGATCTATTCATGCTCCCTCTGCAACCTAAAAATCTCTTTGCCCTGACAAGCACTCACTGCATCTTTCGGATTGGAATCCATTGGAGTGAGTTATGATCTTTATTGATCTGCCTATTTCGCATTAGTGCAAGCCCCAAGAGACATAGTCTTAGTAACTACACCAAATGATGACCATTTTTGTTATATCTCATCGGTGACTAACATCACAAGATCTCTCCCATCTGACGAGGGACTCATGTCCTGAAAATCACATCGAAACTCTCCATAATTCTCTTTTTCTGTTGAACAATCCATTGATCGAGTCCGTGAACTAAGAAGTCTTTAAAACGGGTGATTTCCCTTGGGTACTATTTAAAGAGCACGGTAGGTGAAAATGAGAAATTTTAAGAGCGAAGAAAGAAGCAACATAACATTCCCAACAAGGAAGTGGTAAACAAGATTTTGTTTGTTCTATAAATGTGTTGAAGTCTGAAGGTACAGAATCAAATTGACCCTCGATATTCTATATTTTGCCGGTCTCATTTGTTAGCAAACACTAGATCCTCTCTTTGATAATTCAAATTTTTGTTTGAATTCTCTGTAGACCATTTCTAAAATTGAAGGCTTTCCTTGACTTTTGAGGCCATCGTTATGTCATGTCAGATTTTTTCTTTTTTTTCGTTAACAACCGAATCTATACTGTGTTCGGGATCCTGTGATGTTGGGTAGGCTAGACCATGTTTAGTAGACTGGACCAAATCAATGGAACATTGTTGGATTTTCAAACCTTTATGCTTTTAGATTGATTTTCATTTATTTATATTACTGGAATCAAATATAATTTCATTTATCCTAACATAGGTTATTTATGCTCCTTTTGACTTGTTCATAGGCACTCTAGGGAATGTATGGGAGAAAATTTTGTTCAAGTTCCGACCGTGGGACAACATAAATCAAGGGGAGGCGACCTTTGTATGTATACATAAACCTCTCATACCATAGCCACAAAAATCCCCTTAATCTAAAGGTGGACACTAGCCACAAAAATCCCCTTGATCTAAAGGTGGACACTATGGTAGAACTCTCATGTTTTCATGTTGTGTTTGTGTTGACTATTCTTGTCATTTTGTATCGTTAGGAAAGATGTTTCAATATAGTCAGACAATGTTTTCAATTAAAGGGGTTTATACCAAGAAAATTCCCAAGTTGGTATACTTGCGACAATTTACCCTAAACCGATTTATTGACCTTCAAAAATCTCAAATTGATAAGCCTATAACAAATTTGCCCCAAAATGGCTACAAAGAAAAATCTTAAACTAATATACTTATAATAAATTATCTCAAACTAAATTTTTTTATTGCAAAAACCTTCAAACTGGTACATTTATGACAAAATATATATTCCATTAAATTAGATTAATACCACAAAAAACGACAAAATTGATATGATTGTGACAAGCAGAAAGTAAAATTTCTCACATGTCATATAACTCAGTAATATAATAGTAAAATTTAATGAAAATTGAAAGAAGGTAAATTTATCACAAGCGTATTCAGGTAAATTTGTCAAATGAGTACTAGTTTGGGGGTTTTTTTATAATAAAAAAATTAATTTGAGATAAATTTATCATAGGTCTACTTGGTTTAAGATTTTTTGTGATATTAATCTTAATTAAAATGAATGAAAACATATTAATTTCAATTGATGTTACGTCATGTCATATTGTATCGTGTTAAATTTGAATTTTGCTTTATGATTCATATTGGATTCGAATCACATTGTCCTATCACGTATGCTTTATATATATATACAAAACCTGTCACGTCAATTAGATACAATCTTAAAAAAAAATAAAATTAGATACAATCTTTTCTCATCATAATGATTTTTATTTTTATTTCAAAAAGAAAAAGCACCATCATTCTCGACCTTGACGATTATTTCTTAACCCACAATCAGTCTTTCCAAATTCTTTTATGAAATATTTTCATACATCATATCTTTTGTCTCGTTAGATGATGATCCTCTTTTATCTCATTGGAATTTCAACGATTATAATAAAATGGGCACTTAATTTGGGAAAAAAGAAGAAGAAGAAGAAGAAGAAAGAAGTCATCAGTAGAGGTGTGTAGATTCCTAGGGGTACAATATTTGCCGACCTATCTTTCAACTATCAATTCCAAAATTTTGGAAGATACCTTTTGAGGTTGCAGTACAAGGATGGGCATGGGGCTAGGCCGGAGATCGCATTCCCCGTCCTCGAGGCAGAGCATTATTTGTCACCGTGCCTTGTGTGGAGAGAAAAACTTCATTACTCTATTTAAATTATAATATATATATATATATATATATATATATATATAAGATAATTATAGTTATGCTACTATAAACTCATTCAATTTCTATAACTAGCTATTAAAAGTATCACAATCTCATGAACATGACACTAGTTATATATTTATATAATATATATCAAATGCATAGTATTGCTCATTTAATTATATTAAGCTACCTAATATAATAATATAAATATTAACATACTCATACCCACCAATGGGCAGCGTAGATAGTGTGAGTGATTTCCCTCATCGCCAAGGTCGAGAGTTCGAATCCTCTCATTACATTCCATAACTTAAGTGGGAGTCTCATGAATAGCGGCCGTAAAGGGTCGTGCCCGTTTCTAGAGCTAAAGGGCCAGTCATGCCTTCTCGAGGAGGTCCTCCTGTGCTTCTTGCGATCCCCTCATGTGTCACGGTCATGTGATCCCCTCAAGTGTCACGGTCAAGAGGTTTCTAGAGAGCCCGCCGTGCCTTCTCGAGGAGGACCTCCCGCCCTTCTAAGCTAAAGGGCCGTGCCTTCTTGAGGAGGACCTCCTGTGCTTGCTTGGATTCCCAACAAGAAGACTTCCGGAACGTTGCCTGACATCCACCGGATAAAAAGACGATCAATGGATGTAATCTGAGGGCCTCAAGTATAAGAAGATGCTCTCCCCTCATTGTAACCATCCAACCATTTCAGCAATACAAAGGCTCCTTTCTTTTTAGAGCTTCTCTCTCTAGAAAATTTCTCTCTCTACAATTTGGGTGAAGCGAACGAGTGTGCGATCGATCGAGCAAGGCTTGGCTTAGGCGATCCAAAAGAGGGTGAAGCGAGCGTCTCAATTCTTATTAATTCAAGGTAAAACAAAAGTGCATTAATAATGCGTTCATGTCTATCAGTGATATAATCTTCAAACATGAAAATATTGTAGATAAAAAATCACAAATTGTTCAATTTGTATGCATTTACTAAAAAATGTTATACAGGGTGCCTTTTATTTTCTATAGGATTCCTTGCAAAGCCAAAGGGTACAGTGTATAAGATACATAGTGGCTATCATGTACTCATTAATGGTGAACAACCAGGATAGTTGAATCCAAGAACCAAACTTATATGACCGATTCAAGACCAATGCACAAGGGGATTGATCTAGCTCCCTGATCCAAAAATTAGAAATTGACATTGACCAATCTAGTTCCTGTTCTATATCTTGAACCACCCAGTTCTACTTAGAAACTTGGAATATGGAACTTACAAGATCGATTCCATGGTGGAACTTGAAATTAAATTAGTTTTCAATCAATTTAACTGTAAGTTTCTTTATTCTTTTCCTAAAATAGAAAATATTATTGAAATCAAATATGTTTGACATATTATCCTTGAGTTGGAAAAATTGTATTTGTGTTTAGCCCATACAATAAATTAGTCAACGTAGTAAATTGAAAAAGAAAAAAAAAGTCTAGCTAGTTTCGGAAAAGGAACCCACATGGATGATTTCAAGCCAGTTCCAAGATCAACCCGGTTGGTTCTTGATTCTAAAAATTAGAAACTAATCCTGACAGATTGATTCTAGATTCTAAATCTATGCGATCTGCAACTTACTCATTATAGAACCAATCAACTAGTACTAGCCCGCCATCTCCAAAATTTCAAAACTTATTAAAACCTATCTGGTTATCTATAATCCTCGTCCCAAAAACCTATTCAGTATGCCGGTTTTGAGTGTTCCGCATGCTCTCGCAGATAATTTCTTATCCACCTCGCCTAACTCGAGCCTTGGCTCGCTTCATACTCGATCCGACCGACCGGTGACATGTTTATCCGAGGAGGTCGGTCGATGGTTGTATTTTTTCTCATAGCCCCTCAAAATAAGGGAGGAATGGGAACGGCCGGGCCTTGGGAAAAAATCCTGGACCGGAGAATGCGAGAAATAGCGCGTTCGTGCGCTGGGCGTGGGGTGGGTGGATAAAATACGCGAGGAGCCGCGTGGGTGTTTCTTTCCTTTCCTTCTTTCTTTCTTAACTCTTTTTCTCTTTCGAAACAGCGTCTCTCTCCCCACGAACAGAATCTTCTCCGCCAATCTTCTCTATCTCCCTCTCTCTTCCTGTTCATAAATACATGCATCTGTAAATATATATATTCACCACCAATCCCTCTTCTCCTCCCTCTCCCTCTCCCTCTCCCTCTCTCTCCTTCTCTCTCTCTCTCTCTCTCTCTCTCTCTCTATCTCGGGCCTGCGCAAACGCCATCCAAGGAGACGACCGCAGTATCTGAAGACGATCCGAACTGAAGGAAGGGGCCAATGGGGTCGATCCCACCTGAGCTGAGCTTGGATTTCAGGCCGTCGTTCGTGCCGGCGACGATCGGGGATCTCCTCCGGGAGGTGTCCGCCATCGGGGACGCCCGCGCCAGGTCGTCCAGGCTCGATGGTTACGTCGCCAGGCTGCAGGAGGAGATGCACAAGATCGACGCCTTCAAGCGCGAGCTCCCGCTCTGCATGCTGTTGTTGAAGGACGGTTCGTATCTGACCTCGTTTTTCCTTTTTTTTTTTTTCTTATTTTTTTCGTGGGTTTCGAAGATTTTGCTCGTTCGGGATCGAGAACCATCGATTTGATTTGCAATGGAGGTGTTTGATGGGAGTTTCTCGCTCCTTTTCTTCGATGGGTTTGATTCATGGGAGTTTGTCGGATTCATATGTGTTGTTTGGTTTCTGATTCGCAGCTTTTATCCGTCTCTTCGTTTCCTTCTTTTCCTTTTCTCTGTCACTGTCTCTGTCCTCTGGCTGATTTCAAGGGGTTGTTTGTGTTTGATTATCTTCGGTAGCTATTTCGGCATTGAAAATGGAGTCGGAGCAATGCGCTGCACCGACGAGCGCTCAGCCTGTACTGGAGGAATTCATCCCACTGAAGAAGGACAAAGAAGAAGACGACGAAAAGCTCGAATTAAATAAAGAGACAGACGATTCTAGAGACAAGAAGAACTGGATGAGCTCCGTCCAGCTCTGGAACACGGATAGTAGTCCCTCCGCCGTTCACTCTCCTGACCTTAAACAAGAACTCAAACTAGAAACCACGGTAAAAAAAGCAAAAGAACACTTGACAATGCGAAAGTGTGTGTAAATCAACTGTTGCGAAATCTGTTGTCGAAAAGGTAGAAGATCTAATTAGTAATTTCTTACCCAGGCAAATCAGGCACAGACTCTCTCTGCAACAGAAGATATACTTGAGACATGTACAGGGAGAAATGGGGGGAGGCCATTTGTGCAACTCAAGGGGTACTCGCCTTTTTCGGTGACCCCGGTCACTTCGGCCCAGGAGGAGAAAATGAAATTGCCTGTTCAAGGCCTCTCGCTTCTCTCTTCTGGGATCAAGAATCCGAGGGAAAATTCATTTTGTACCGACGCCAGGACGGGATGTGGGAGATTGATTCCATCCCCTGCCCACACCGTTCAGTCGAATTTACCGAGCAGAGGACATCAGCCTTCACAGCAGAGTGCAAGGAAGCAGAGAAGGTGCTGGTCTCCCGAGTTGCACAGGCGGTTCGTCAATGCCTTGCAACAACTCGGGGGCTCACAAGGTTAGACTTTGAATATGGAGTTGTATTTGATCCTTGTTCTGATATTCATACAACTCCTTAGCTGACAAAAGAGAGCTAGACTTATGGTGCAGTCTTTAATGTTTCTGTGAATTTACCATTTCTGCTGGTGGATTATGCATTGATGAAGATTGAATCTGCATTGGACATAGATTCTTGGTTTTTGTGGCATCTGGACTATCTCTTTTTTTCGTTTGGTAGTTTGGAATAATAGAATGAGAATTTGCAGAGGTAGATGATTGGTCTTGCCATTAACCCATGTGTTTTTCCTCACCATGTTCTAATATGAATCTACTTGATCCTTGCAGTGGCTACTCCGAAGCAGATTAGAGAACTTATGCAGGTCGATGGCCTGACCAATGATGAAGTGAAAAGTCATTTGCAAGTGAGTTCCTCACAAGATCCCATATCCTTTTGTGTTCTTGATGATGTTTCAAACTTCTACTTGACATAGTATGAGAAATCAAGGTGCTCAAGTAAATTCCCAACAATTGCTTACGTTATTTACCAGCTAGTCTGATCGAATATTCTAACATGGACTTCTGTTCTTATCAAATTCTTCTTTTGATGATCAAGACTGATTTTAGATTTCTCTTCTTACAGAAATACAGGCTTCATACTCGAAGAATTTCGTCTGCTACATCTTCCCCTGCAGATCAATCAGTTGCCGTTTTGGGGGGTTTATGGTTATCCCCGGATCAGTATGGTGACTCTCCAAAAGGAAGTAGCTCACAATCTGATTCTCCACAAGGTCCACTCCAGTTGGGTGGAAGCATGGGGGCTACTACCTCAACCACCGGAGGAAACAGCATGGAGGATGACGAAGATGAGAAGTCTGAATGTTATAGCTGGAAAAGCCATGTTAACAAACCCGGTAAAGTTGATGTATAGAGAGTTTCATGGGCAGTGAGTTTTTGCAGATAAGAATTATACGGGACTTAGTATCTATGAATAACGGATCATACATAAAAAGTAGAAGTATCTCAGCTGAGATGAGAGGCTTTGAAATTTTGCAGAGGTAGCTTTCTTTTTTCTTTTGTTGTTATATCCTGAACTCTGTTGAGTTTTGCTTTTACTCGCTACTGTTATGAGAAAACTGTTGTAAGAGCATATATGAAAGAAGTTGAGGCGATTTCATTCATCATCAATCTTACCATCTATGTATGCATTCTGAATCAGTAAATGATCTGTTTCCTTGTGAGATCTGAGATATGTGTCACCTACCATTCTCTGCTTGAATTGAGAAAGATGGTGACTTTAGCATTCTTCTCATCAGAAGAGCACTATGGATGGTTTTGTCTTCTTGGTTTCAAAAGTTATATTATATCATAGAGAAAGAATAAGGATTAGCACAGCTCAATTGAGAAGGTGGGTTTTGCTGATCATCCATGAAAATGATGGAAACACTTGAGAAAAAGAAAAAGGAAAAGAAATTCAGAATGTTGCAGCTAACTTTCCAAGGGAAAAGTTAGATCTGAGTCCTATTTTCACACCTAATTATGCAAAAGTCAAGGGAGAGCTTATAGTCCCAAGCTGTGAAATTGTCTTTTATCCCCCTTTTGGGCCAGTTCTCATTGGTTCTTTCCTGGAAATGCAGAATCTTGAGTTGTACATGGCATGATGTGAGCGAGCGCCTGCTAAGAATGTCAATGATGATGATGGTATCAATCCTTTCTATGCCACTGTTGCTTTTCCCATTGAATAATAATGACCGGAGACGTGGCTTCAAGAAATAATTATATTTTTAGTGTCGTGATAATGGGAATTCGCTGTGAAGTAGTTGATACAGAAGATTGTTTGTCCCCTGTCTTCAATTTTCTCGTGATTATCGATATTGCTCCCTTTATCTACTGACATAACCCCCGCTCATCCTGGGAAATACGTCTTCTTGCTTGAGGAGATAGGCAAATATGGATGAGAACCAGCTGTGACACTTACCAGATATTATGTTCACCGCCATACGCAAGTGCAAAATAATGGCGAATTGAGCATGTGATAGGCCTGATTACCTTGACTTTTAGGCCGTGTCTGGTTGAATCTTGTGTTATCACTACTTGTAGACAAGATTGATTTTCGTGATTAAGTCGCTCATTGGTCGATCGGCCGGCCCGGGTCTTTGTTTCTTGGGTATCTTCAAAATTTAATTAATTTGACAAGGAAAGAGCAAGGAAAGACAGGAATGCATTTTCTTGATTATCTGATGTGCTTTTTCGGGGCGTTGAAGGCGAATAACATGTGCTAGATATTTCTTTATTAAATGAAAAGATTTACTGATGTAATCAAGATCAAGATCACAATCAATACTACCTAAAAATTAATTATTAGGTCGCCAAAGGGCCTTATAATTGGTCAAATAAATGGGTTCAAGATCCCAGATTTTATCCTTGCAAACCTAACCCAGTCACATCCCACTTAAAAAACACAATCAGTTGTTGTTATCTTCATCGGGGTTTAGGACAAAGCTGTCCCTCTCGAAAAGCATAATAATAGAGAGAATCTTGCAGACAGTATATTATGAAGGACCCACCTCGACAGATCCATTTTCCATGTACTGAGTTGTTTGGTGAAGAAGGTGAGTGAAAACGATGGAGCCCCTCCATCATTAAATTTCTTCTAGTTGAGTGCTATTTTCTTTTAAATTCTTTTGGCTTGGAAAATGATAATTGAATAACATTTTCCAGTCTAAGCAAACCAGATTTGTTTAGAATTTAGCCTTTTTCAAGAGAAATTTAAGGAGAATTATGTAGAAACCAAGTGTTATTGACCTCTTACATAGTATAAATTAACACTAGTCATACACTTCATCTACACTATTACGTGATACAAAGGTGAATTTAATTTTTAGTGATCTCACATTTTTTTTTCTTCCTTCATTAAGTATTTTCGCATACTTATTTTAAATTAGTCTTTTTGTGGTCCATCTTAAAAGGATGTGTTAAAACATTTTTTTTTAAGTCTGGATATGCAACGAGCTTGCCCTTGGGGCATCCTACCTTTGCTAGGATAGTAGTAGCTTCTGTTCCTAGTAATGATCCATGAGTAGGATGAATTATTTGGTCTTTTATTTCCCCATTTCAACCACAAGCTATTGTCACGAGCCGATCGATCTAGGGTTCCCTTGCCCGTGCAGCCTTAGGATTTCTCCCAAGTCAGCCTTTGTCACACTCGACTCACAAGGATTTTTAGAGAGAGAAACTCTAGAGAGAGAAGCTCTAGATTGTATTACTTGTGAATGAGATTAGTACAATGAGGGGGAGGAGACCTCTATATATACAAATACAAGACAAACCATATCCGTAAATTTCCCCTCGATTTAAAGGTGGAGATCATATCTCCCCAATACCAACTACCCACATTTGTTACATACAAATACAATTACCGTATCGCCCACCCTTAGGAATATTCTAAAAGACTCGAGAAAACTCTAGGTCTCGGGGATACAAGCCGAGGGTCGCTTAATCCATGGACGTGTCACGGCCGTCCCTTAGAACCCTCTTGGATTGGCTTTCTTTCGGGCCGTGACATTCTCCCCCACCTAGTCAGGCAACGCCCTCATCGCATCTCCAGCATGAAAGGCATCGATCTCCTTCTTGAACTGCCAAAGACCTTCCATGGGCTCCCAACTTGCTTCGCTCTTTGGAAGACCCTTCCATCAGACCAAGTACTCTTGCTTTGGCGCACAATACCACTTCCGTATGACTCGATCCGCCATGATGCTCTCAACTTCTTGATCATATGAGGTTTTTGCCCCGAGTGGCGCCCGCCGTGACTCCCCTTGATCCGAATCTTCCTCATCAACCTGGAAAGGCTTAAGCATACTTATATGGAAAATCGGATGTACCTTGAGTTTTGGTGGTAACTCCAGCTTGTATGCGACATTTCTGACCTGTTGTAGCATACAAAATGGCCCCTCATAGTGACGGATCAACCCCTTGTGCACGTCCTTGTATCGAAGAACCGCGTGCAGTTTGGCCAACACTTGGTCCTCGACTTGGAACTCCACATGTCGTTACTTCTTGTCGGCCCACTTCTTCATGCGCTTGGAGGCCTTGTGTAGACACGTCCTTGTCAAGTCAGCCTACTCTTGCCAATCCTTGGTGAACTTGTATGCGGGTGGACTACTCCCCCAATAACCCGATGCGATCGCACTCAGGGTATTTGGTTGTTGCCTAGTCGCAATCTTGAACGGGCTCTGGCCGATCGACTCACTCCGTTGCAAGTTGTAGGAGAACTGGGCTACATCGATCGATTTCGCCTAGTTCACTTGCGTTGTGCTCACATAATGTCGGAGGTAAATCTCCAAGAGTGCATTGACCCGCTTCGTCTGACCGTTGGTTTAGGGATGCAAACTTGTGAACATATTTAGCTCTGACCCCAGCAACTTGAACAACTCGGACTAGAAATGCCCCGTGAAGCGAGGATCACGATTACTCATGAACGTTTGTGGCACTCCCCAATACTTGATCACGTGCTTCATGAACAGCTTGGCCGCCTCCTTGGTCGGACAATCCTTTGTCGCAGGCACGAAGGTTGCGTACTTGGAGAACCTGTCCATGACAACCATGATAGTTTGACACCCTTCGGACTTCGGCAGGTTGACGATGAAGTCCATGGAAACACTTTCCCATGGACGAGTTGGAATGTGAAGCGACTATAATAGGCCCGGCGACGATCGTTGCTCTAGCTTGTCTTGTTGGAATACCAAACAAGTCTTCACATAAGCTTCCATGTCGTCCCATATTTGAGGCCAGTAGCTTCGACGAGGGCCTAGGTGCGGTGGATCCCTGGATGGCCCGCCCACTTGGAGTCGTGGCACTTGCGCAAGATCTCCTTCCTCAACTTTCCATGGAAGGGCACGTACAACCGCCTTCCTTTGGTGTAGAGGAGCTTGTCCTCACACTAGAACTATCGGGTCTTGCCTTCCTTTGCATACCCGATGAGGGCTTGAGCTCTTGGGTTATGCTTCAACCCCTCCTTGATGCAATCGACCTAAGGACAACTCGGTCAACTCACCTAGCTACTCATCAGCTCCATCTTCCGACTCAGTGCATTCGCCATGGAGTTAGCCTTCCCCGGCTTGTGCTCCAGCACGTAGTCAAACTCCGGAAGAAAATCCTGTCATTGAGCTTGCTTTGGACTTAATTTCTTTTGGGTCTTGAAGTAACTCATGGCCACGTTGTCCGTCATCATGACGAACTTCGGTCCCAGGAGATAATGCCTTCACATCTGAAGGCAATGGACCATCGGGGTCATCTCCTTCTCTTGAATGGTATATCGACGTTCGGTGTCGTTCAACTTTTGAGACTCTTACGCCACCGGATGTCCATCCTCATAAGCACACCACCAATAGCAAAATCCGATGCGTCAGTCTCTATCTCATAGGGTTTGGTGTAATCGGGCAACACCAAGACTGGCTCCTCGGTCATGGTTGTCTTCAATCGATCGAATGCCCTTTGGCATCGATCTGTTCGCTCCCACGGCTTCTCTTTCTTTAGCAGGTCCGTGAGCGGCATGGTGATGCTTGAGTAGCTCCGGATGAAGTGTCGATAGTAGTTGATGAGGCCCAAGAATGACCTCAACCTTGTCACCTTTGTCGGTAGCTCCCATTCGACGATCGATTGAATCTTCGCCTTATCCATTCGCACTCGTCCACCCTCGACGATGTGCCCCCAGAACGGAACTTTCTCTTGGGCAAATGCACACTTTTCGCGCTTAACATATAATTCGTTCTTATGTAAGACTTGGAAGACCTGCCTTAAATGCTTGACATGCTCTTCAAGCGTCCGACTATATACTATAATATCATCAAAATAAACCACTACAAACCGATCTGGGAACGGGTGGAGTACCTTGTTCATGAGCGTGCAGAATGTAGCTGGAGCGTTGGTCAGGCTGAACGGCATCACGAGGAACTCGTAAGATCCATACCACGTCACACATGCGGTCTTCGGCTCGTCCCCTTCAATGATCCGAACTTGGTAATAGTCCGTTCGAAGATCCAATTTGGTGAACCATTGATCACCACCGAGTTGATCAAAGAGATCCGCAATGAGCGGGATCGGGTACTTGTTCTTCACGGCCAGCTTCGTCGGGACTTCGCTCCCTTCACCCTTCTCGTCCTCCGTCTTCAAGGCTGTAAGGATTGTCACCTCACCCTTCCTTGCTCCCTTGATGAGTTGCATAGCGAGATCATCCTCTGAACACGGTCCGATTCACGATGGACTAGGATCACGCATTGACAATGCTTGTCCAACACGCATATGCACTCAGCAAATGGCATTACAACCGCATGGATTCTATCTAGGAATTTTATTCAAACGACAATATCGTAGTTGTCTAAGGGAATTACCTTTAGAGTCTCATTGCTCTTCCATGGCCCAAGTTGTAATTCCACGTCCCTTGCGACATCGATTGCAGGGACCTCTTTATAGTTCATCGTCTTGAGCCACCCGGCTCCCTTCTCAACCCATAGGTTTAGTTTTTTCGTGGCCTCCTCCGAGATGAAAATATCGGATGCTCTTGTGTCCACGAGCACACTCATTGTGGACTATCCAATCTTCAAATCCGCAAACATCAAGCCTTTAGGCTCCTTCACTTTCTTGGACTTGATTGTGTTAGGGAGTCGCAGCGAACCCAACAACGATTCTTTCTTAGGCTCATATTCTTTGCATAGGGTGGCCAGCTTGGCCTTGTTCGGGCAATCCTGCGTCATGTGCGGACCATCACAAAAGAAACATTTATAAGAGCGTACCTTCCTTTGTCCTCCTCCACTTGACTCTACATGAGTTTTGTGAGGACCAGCCGGTGGTCTACCTCCAGTCAAGCAGTTGTATCTCCCCCAATCTCCCCCACCGGTGGCTTTATCCCTCGGACGGGAATCCGATTGGGATGTGAAAGGTGCTTTGTACTCCACGAGCGATTCGGCCACAATCATAGCCATTGTGAGGTCTCCTACATTGAACCGCTTCAACTCTTGCTTGGTCCATGGCTTGAGACCACTCATGAACCAGTGATACACTTCAATCTCGTTCATTGAAGGGATTTGGAGTAGCAACTACGAAAACTGCTTGATGTAGTCGCGTACACCACCCTTTTGCTTGAGACGCTTTAGCTCGTCACGAGCTTCTTCCTCCGCATAAGCATGAAAGCAGTTCCATCAGAACTCCTCAACGAATCTACCCCAGGTCGTGATAGGATCCCTACACCTATCATCTGACCAACGACGCCACCACAACAATGCACTATCAGCCAAATACATAGATGTAGTGTTTACCCGTGTTTGGTCGTCGTTGATCCCCATGGATTGGAAGTATCGGTCCATGTACCAAAGGAAATTATCCACGTCTTTGGCCACCCGCGAGCCCTTGAATTCCTTTGGCTTTGGCATGTCCACTCGTGGACCTTGCACGGTGATTACCTCGTTCATGTGTGCAGCTTCTGATTCACCGAGCTTACTCTTGAGCTCCGCTATCTTTGCGCGCATGGCCGCCATCATGGCCTTTAGGGGTTCGTACCGTTGTGCGAGTTCTTCCCACAGGATCCTTAGCAACTCGTGTCGGAGCTCTCCCATGCCAATCTTGAGCTCTTGCACCTTAGCAACGAGCTCCTCCCTTCCGGTGTCTACTCTGTCCACGGTCTAGGTCAGGTCATCGACCGATCCTTGGACATCAGTGATGAACAACTCTAGCTTCATCATCTGCTATGCAATATCCCCTGTTGGATCCCTAGAACTCGAACCACCACGGTTTTTCTTGCCCTTAGCAGTGCTCTTCTCAGTGTTCCTCCCACGATCAACGTGGTCATCACCCATGGCGAGTGCCTCATCGGATCGTGGATCAGCCATTGCACTTGGAACGATCTTGCTTTAATACCAATTGTCACGGGCCGATTGATCTAGCGTTCCCTTGCCCGTGCAGCCTTAGGATTTTTCCCAAGTCAGCCTTTCTCACACTCGACTCACAAGGATCTTTAGAGAGAGAAACTCTAGAGAGAGAAGCTCTAGATTGTATTACTTGTGAATGAGATGAGTATAATGAGGGGAAGGAGACCCCTATATATACAAATACAAGGAAAACCATATTCATAGATTTCTCCTCGATCTAACGATGGAGATCACATCTTCCCACATACCAACTACCCGCATTTATTACATACGAATACAATTACCATATCGCTCCCTCTCAGGAGTATTCTAGAAGACTCGAGAAAACTCTAGGTCTCGGGGATACAAGTCGAGGGTCGCTTGATCCACGGATGTGTCACGGCCGTCCTTTAGAACCCTCTTGGATTGGCTTTTTTTTGGGTCGTGTCACTATGCTCTCAGTATCCGTTTACAGAATAGATAAGCATGATGACCTCGAAGGAATTTTATATGAAATTATTGCAGGTTCCTTCATTCAATTATGCAATATTCGATTTCATTGATATACTCTTATTGAACTTAATTTCTATCCTCCTGGCTTCATATTCAATATTCTTTTCAACTTCTTGATGTTTTAATAGGTCATTATGTTAGCTGTATGCCTTAAAGCAATCTTGTAATAGTTACATGTTAGGGATTATTTAATCGCAAATAAGTTTTATTTATTGATCATTCAATTTATATGAATGAAGTTCATAAGATCAGCTACTGCTGAACCTATTTTTAAGGTGTTAAGAATATGTGTGACAGGTTACAGTTATACTGAATCTTTAAACAGTTCCCGGTCGATAGATCATTGAGAGGATATTGATGATCTTGTTGAGACAGGTGTGTTCTCAAGCTTCATTTTAGTATTGGATACTTGAAGGGATGATGAGTCACAAGTCATTGGGTATTATGATATCCAAGCTAGAACACGGGTGCTTGTCTTGGACAAGTTCACTGAACATGACATACATAGAACTATTGGCGACATGGAAGCTTTTTTAGTGGGGTCAATGTTTGATTGTTCATGCCTTGGTTAGATGTAAAGATCCTTAGACCCAAGGCACAATGATAACTTGTGTGTTGGATGGCTATGGTTCACAAGTGCGTATATTGACACTTCGTTGAATCGTCTTTGTACTTGATCGTCATAGTTTGTTCATATACGAAGGCACATGTGTACGCAATATGAAATATGTTTTCTTGTTATACAAGATTGATGTCCTATGCGATCTAATCGTGACATTATATTGAAATCCTCGGCCGGGATTATAACCGAGAATGAATGGTTCACATCTCGAAGAATACGTGTTAATTAGATTTGGGCATATGATCAAATTGGTGGCTTGATCAATAGTTCCATGGCCTTTGTTCGATTGGAACATGATGAGATAGAAGGATCGAATTACACAGTCACCAAAGCTGACAGATTCTTCATGTTCTAAGACATTTCACACTATCTGGGTAGCCGTGATATATTTCTAGATGTCACTCATGGTTTGTAAGAATAGGAGATTGATTTGAACACGATTTGAACACTCAGTTCTCTTGATTGTGCTAATGTGTTAGCACAAGTCTTGCTGCCAGCTTAGTAATGAACCTAGGGATGTCACACACCATAACCAATTAGAATGACGTGAACGAGAGAGAGAGAATATTACAAAAGTGTTTGCAGTTGAGCCAATCAAATTAAGTCGGGCTAGAAATAAAAATTCTGATGAAGGGGCATCAGAGTTTACAAACTCTGAAGCAAGTTTCAGACTTTACGACCGAATCAAAGCTCTGAAGCATGTTCAAATTCAATAACTGAATTAATAATCTAAAGTGAGTTCAAAATTAATAGCTACGTTAATAAGTTGAAGTGAGTTCAGAGTTAATCGTATCATTAATGATTTGAAGTGAATTCAGAATCAATAGCCAAATTAATAATTTGAAACAGTTACAGACTTAATGGCTAAATTAAAGATTTGAAATGTTCTTCAAATGTAACGATCACATTAAGTTCTGAAACGGTTTCAGAACTTAACAGTCATATTAAAGATCTAAAACAGTTTCAGAATAAATGGACAATTTAATGATTTGAAATAGTTTCAGATTAATGACCAATTAATGCTTTGAAACATTTTCAGAAGTAATGGCCAAATTAAGTATTTGTGACGGTTACAAAGTTAATACACAGAATAAAGACTTGTAACAGTTACAAATAAATGTCTAGAATGATGCTCTATAATAGTTACAGAGTTAATGCCCGAATTAGTGTCCGTAATGGTATTGATACTTACGCCTGTCAGGAGTTATGGCCGAATTAATTCTAAAATGGTTTAGAGTTAATGCGTCAATTTAAATATGATATGCACTGTCTATAAAAGATAATACAGAGAGTAGATCACTGGATGATGGACGATTGACAACCGACAATCGATAATTGAGAGTGCTGATACTAATCAACAAAATACTCACACAAGAGCAATTGCTAGCGCAATTGTAGTTGTGAGATCTCTCAATTTCCCTCTTCTATTCAACGTGAAAATTGATGGTGTGTTTGAACTAGAGGCCCGACATTTATGGGGCTGGATCTAAAGAACGTTAGCGCCTGTGAAGAGATCAAACGTTTTGCATCTAAAGAACGTTAGAACCAGTATTACCAAAAGGCGTCAGATGTTCGTGGTCAAGAATCCAAGAACATCATAACCGGTGTTACCAAAAGGCGTCAGACGTTCACAGTTAGAGTTTGAAGAACATTAGAACTACTGCTGTGAGGACATCAGATGTTCATGCTCAGAATTTGAAGAAACTTTTGAACCGAATTTTGGAGCACGGTACAGGGTTAATATGATTAGCACCTTTAGCTCTTCTATGCGTTTTTGTTAAAATGCACTTAAATGCTATGGAAACATGTGTATAAGTGTTTTACTTCCGCCGCGATCAAACTTTTGGTCTTAATTTATTTATGCACGTATGCTTGTTTATTGAAACAAACACCAACACATTAAACCTTTCCAATAGAAAAATCCATTTTTCTAGAAGCTGGAAATTTCATTTTATCTAATTGTCTTTGGCACTGTTACGTCCGTCTTTTCAACATTTGTACGTAACAGAATAGTTTCTCCTTTATCTGAGCCTAACTTATGTTTTCTTGGATCCATGGTTGTTGACATAACATTATAAAATATTATATATATATATATATATTAATACTAAAATTTGAGATCTTTCAATCATGTTTGAGGTTTTTATATTTACCATTAGTATTCTCGTGACTTTTTTTTTTTGAATAACTGAGGATTCGTGGAGCCCCCTTGCGAGGTCTCCTGGTCCTAGTAGCACATTTTCTTAATGTCCTTAAGCCATAAATTGTAGGATCCACCTTGTGTGATGGACCCAAAAATTTTGATCTATTGAAATTCTACTATTTCAAATGATCCAGAAGTCATGAGAATACACCCACTGACGAGTAGCTGCGTTGGTTGAGAGTCCATCTTTCATCGCCGAGATCAAGAGTTTAAAACCCGCGGTTGCTAACGTTGTAAGTGGGGGGCATAGTGGTGGGGTCTTATATTAGTCTCCCCCGAGGTATTGACCCAAAAGTTTCGTATGACGATCACTTAGGTGTGAAATTTTTTTGTCGTATTACTTTAATGTCACTTTAAAAAAAAACAAAACGATCACTTAAATGTCGACTTCGATCTCGGATAATTGAAATCCGATTTGGCAATATTTTAATATATTTTTCCAATTGATGTGACTCGCCGGAGGTCTTAATCACTATGAAAAGCTCAAAACAACATCGTTCAAAAAGTTTGCCCAAATTTAAACCCCAATTTAGACAGAATCAAGCCGGATCCACTTTTATTTGGACGAGGTCGCTTACGTTGACGGGGGCACTGAGGTTCATGAGAGAAGGAGGAGCAAACCTTCAGCGCCTCGGAATTTTATTGCTTCTTCCTTTAAGCTTCATCATCTCCATCATTACACCTCCCATCACTAGCCACTAGCGCTCATTCAGCACCCACATGCCACTTTCTCGTATTTCTTTTCGAATTTTTAGCAAACACTCGTAGTCCATCTCTCACCCTCCTGCACGAAAAACACGCGCATAATAGAGCAGGGACTCCCTTCCTCTCATCCTTTCCATCAACGCATAGCTCTCCTCAGCAAACAACGCCAGGCCACTTCTCTTGCATTCTCGTGGTTGCACTCATATGCTCTCTTCATAGACATACACACAAGAAATACTCTTATCTCAAAAGTTATCTCTTCTCCAAGTACATGACCACTCTCTCTTGGGTCTTCTATGTTCATCCGAGCTTGATCTCAGCCCTTCTCAAAAGCCATTTCCGTGACGTAGCCCACCGTGTGTCCCGCTGATGCATGAGCATTGGGTTCCATCAGTCAGTCCTCAAGCACCACTATCGTCTCATCAATCGAACCAACCGCTTGCATTGGAAGTCAATTTCTGCTGCAATTTAATTATGTTGGTTCAAGGATGAAATTGCTAATATTGTGGAGATGTTATCAATTCGGTGGATAGGCTATCGCTTTCGTGGACATCAATCGATTACTTCATTGTTGAGTTACAACCTTGATTGTTGATTATGAGGCTACAAATTGTTGGAGAAACATCTCCAAGTAATTTTGGTGATTTCTAAAATGTCCTTAGTATAATATTTATTGTGGTAATTGCAAATGTTCATAACAATTATTAAAGGCTATGTGATGTCCATGGGGTGATCTAGTTGTGAAAGGTCGCAAAAGTCATGATAAGGTTTTTCCATAAACAGCACTAACAAACCTAAAGATCGGTTGATGTCGATGTTTGTATTGAGGCTCTACACATTAGGTAACTGCTATCTGGCAACAACATTCATTTGATAATGTTTGTTGGTTCAGCAAACTAGCAATTGTGGAAGCGGATATACGCAGCAATAGCATCTAGATAATAACAGAAATTGAGATGCAAAGTTATTTGATAGGTCTACCAGAAACTGCAGCAAAGGGACAATAAAAAAAATTATTTTTAGGTGGTCCATGAATTTTCAAAAAAATGATTATATGGGTAGTTCCATCTTTGGATGTAGTATCAATGGTAGCTCTAATGACTCTTTGCTTTTTCAATGCACCTCCAATAGATAGATTGAAGATGGGTATAAGAAAAGAAGATCTTAGAAGCCAAATGTTAGACACATACAAATACAAAGACTAAAAATCTACTATATGCTATGTTTCAAGCAAAATGCTCTCTTTTCAACCGTTTTTCTGAGTGTTGTATTCTTGTTGTCTGAGTAATTGTACTAAAGTTTAAGTATATAATAGCAAGGGTAGTAGCTGAGTCCTAATAGTGTGATCTATCGTGTAAGAGGATTGATGCTTGCCAATTGTAACATTTTGAGAAAAATTACTAGTACAATCCAGCCTAACTTGTGCCTATTAGTCTGAGGAGTGAACATAGGCTTGGGGATAAAACTGAACCACTATATATCCTTGATTGTTACTGTTTTTCTCTCTTACTTCTTCCACAAGCACACGGTAAACTCACAAGTTTTGAAATATCACCTTGACCAAATCTTTACTTAGCATTAGCTATTTTTGCAAAATATTGTCAAGATTTCAAAAAACAACCTATTCACCCCCTTCTAGGTTGTACTGTTAGCCTCTAACATTAATCAATTACCTAAAAACTATAGATTGTTCTAGTCGATTGTCCTAATCAAGGAGTTATGACTCTTCAAGAAATTGAGATGATCAACATGCGCCTTCAAGAAGCTGTGCAAGATGCCGACCAAGTTGACTCCAGATCTCAAGAGAAAGATGAAATTTTTGAGCAACTGAATGAATGAGAACTCATTATCAAACAAGCCTTGCACTCTACAATTAATCCAAGGTCAATTGAGCAAATGGAGAATATTTTCCAAACCCATTGCACCATTAATGGTAGGGTGTAACTTGATCATTGATGATAGAAGCTACACCAACTTGGCATTGACTTGAATCTTTCCACTTCCGAGCACTTCCAAATGTATAAGCTGCAATGGCTAAATGAGACATGGGTGGAGAGAACCAGTAGCAAACAGAAGAATATTTTTACTTTACTTATGGTTGAAAATTGAAAAAGTGAGATAGAGAGGCCCCTACACCCCAAAATGAAATCCTTGATCGATGAGCTCAAAGATGTTCTTTTGGTGGAATCACCACATGGATTATCTCCTATAAAAGATAATGAGCATCAAATTGATTTGCTCCCGGTGCTTCTCTACCCAACAAAGCTGCTTATCAGTACAATCTAGAGGAAACAAAGGAGTTGCAATGACAAATCAATTTCAAGAGGATACGTATACGAACGCATGAGTCCTTGTTTTGTTCCTACCTTACTTATGTCGAAAAAGAATGGTTTATATAGAATGTGTGTCGATACTCAAGCATCAACAACTATAGCTAGACTTGATGACATGCTCAATGAGTTCCATGGATCAAGAGTGCTCTCAAAGATCGATCTAAGGACTGTCTACCATCAAATCTGCATGAAGGAATGTGATGAATGGAAGTAGCCTCAAAGACAAAAGGAGGCCTTTATGGGTGGCTAGTTATGCCATTCGGGTTCTATTGATTCATCGTCAAGCTCCACTCTTGTCTAACCAATCAATCCAACCTGCTCGTTATTCATGCAAAGTAAAGCCAATCTCTGCTGCAATTTGATTATGTGCGTTCAAAGATGAAGTTGCTAATTATGTGTAGAGGTTATCGTTTCATTGAATATGTTATCGATTTTGTGGGCGTCAATGAATTACCTCGTTGCCAATTTACAGGCTTCATTGTTGATTCTGAGGCTACTATTCAATTACCTAATAACCAGAAGTTGTTTTGGTTGATTTCTATGGCCATTTGATGACCTTCTATGATGATTTTTCGGCTTTCAAGACTGGTGCACGAAATTTAGAGTCTTATCAAGTTTCAATGTATTCAATAATTAGTTGTATGCATTTAAGTCTTTAAATCTTAGCTTTTGATGAGTCTTTATTGTGGTATTGCTTTCAAGAGTTATAATTAGGTGAATTGCCAAAGAGTCTATTTGATTTCTAGGAATTTGAAGCCTCATCTTTTTTGTTTAGCAATATTTATACAAATTGAGGTGCAATCTCATTTTGAAGGAGACAAAACGTGAGTATATGAATATATGAGATTTTCCTTTGTATGAGCGAATATCTATCCCAAGTTTCTTCATCCTTGAAAGGTGGATACTTTCTTGGTAGTGAACCAAGAAGCCCTATTATTCTCGACTAGTGGATTTTCCCTTAGATCATTGGTGGTGAGCTTTTCCTATCCTAATTCCTTTATCCTTGGAAAGTGGATTATTCATTGGTAATGGACCAAGAGGCCCTCTATCCTTGGTCGATGGTTCGTCCGTTAGGCCTTGGTGGTGAGTCTACTTTATCCCGAAGTTCTTTAACCTTGGTGGGTGGTTCATCTTTCAAGTCTTGATGATGAATTTTGTCAATCCCGATCTTAATCCTTGACTGGTGGCATGTCCTTTAGACCTAGGTGTGATCGTGCTCCATCATGCATCTATATTTATCTATCGACTGTTATCCCCACACACTTTAATCTATCCACACTTCCTTTGACATCACTCAAGACATCACTCTCCTGCCCTCACAATCGCATCACTTGCCTAGCATAAACATAGCAAAATAGAGCAAGATGAGGTTGAGAATATTCAAGGAAGATTTGATGATTCTAGGAAGCTACGTTATTTGTACGAGCATCGCTAAGGATAGGGCTGTGAGGATGAAGCACTACCATCAAGTAGGTCACTGACAAAATACCCAAAATCAAAGAAAAATGCCAAAACGGGAGTCTCTAGGGTCCTTCTTGCCAACAGCGATTTAGGGGAAACTAAAGGCGTGTATGATAAAATTTATACTTCTCTGTTTCTTTGTTTCTTGGAATAGGTTTGGAACAGAAATCCGTTTGATAACGCAATTTGATTTTTCTATTCTTGGAATAAATTTCTATTCTAGAAATAGATTTGAAGAAGAAATTAGAAGTTAAAATTTTTAACTACTCAATTTCTGTTCCAAAAATTTTATCATGCGCACCCAAAGACTTCTAGGGTCATTGCTGAGACGTGGGATGAGTGTTTGGAGCTCTAGAATGGTGAACAAATGTTTTAAGGAGATAAATAAGCTCTTGAAAAGTGAAAACTTTTAGAATAATTAAATATTAAATCATGAATTCATTTAACATTGTAAGTTTTTTAAACAGTCGGTAGTGATCCCACAAAATGAAACCAAGCCTCTCGACCAAGCTCATTAAAGCCGACGCCAGCAATTGCTGGTGGTCAAGCGAGGATTAGCAACGACTGACATTATTTTGGAAGGTCCGTTGGCTAGTGTGGGCTAATGGTGGTCATGATCATGGTTTCGAGAGAGGACTCGACCGTCCATGTCCTATATGCTAGCCTAGGAGCTTATTTACTTTGTTTTTCTTTCTCAACTGTCACCGTGCCCTTTAAAGCATAACAAAGAAAAGAGCTTTGGTGGTAAGAATCCTATGTAGATTGAGGATTAACAGTAGCCACAAGAGGCCAACGAAGAAAAAAGGCTTCTTGGCCATGAGATGATAGCTGACCTCGCAATTGTACTGCTTGTTGAGATTGAGCATGACGTGATGGCACAACTAAGGAAGGTAGGATTGGGCATCGGATAGAGGTGTAATGAGGGCCGTCAGGAGGAAGAAGAGGAAGAGGATTGTATCGTCTCTTGCAATTTTCATGGAGGAAAGTATAAAATAATTTGTCTTCCTTTCCACATGAACATTTTTTTTTTTTAATCCAAATAGGCATTAACATTCAAGTAAAAAAAGCGAAGTAATATTTTTGGCCAGAATTTGCGCCAAAGGCACTTAACCGATCTTTTTCTTTTCCCCTCTAATTTGTCACTTAAGTAAACTAGTGAAAACTTTTGGCACTGAAGTGAGTGCCTTACGAAACCTTTGACACTTCTAATATCTTTATGCCACAATTCATAGTAAAAGTTTGTGAATTTACTATGCCTATAATCTTTTAAACATATAATAAGCAATTTGTTATGAAATACATGAATGGATAGAATACATGAATGACTATTCATTATATTCATCTTATCCAATGTACTTATTATGGTACATTTGTATCAAATGTTCTAAGTACATCTCTCTATACAATGAACGTTTGTCTCCTTTATCCTGTACATGTATCATTCGATACATTGATATTAATGGTAAGTACATTCTTGTTCTCCTATAAATAGGAGTTTAGTTTTGATGTACAATATACAATCACACAGAAACACGACAGTGAGATACTAGAAATAAAGCTCTCTCATCTTGCTACTATCTCTAGTGTTCACTTGCTTTCTCTTCTTTAATCTCTTCTCTATTATATATTCGCCACGCGATATTTTACAACACATTATCAGCACTAGGATCTACCGACTGAGTAAGTAATTTTTGCAAGGTAGGTATTCTTTTTATTGATCAACTTATACTTCATCTTCTTTTATCAATTCTTCATTTTTATTTTTCTTGGCCCGAAGCCAAAATTTTAAATCTAAAAGTATACTTCTGCTCCTGAAGTAGCGGTGGATATTTGGAAATCCTTTTAATTAATTTAAGGATTTATTTTTGCAAGGATTATGGCAAATATTGAAAAGCCCAAATTCCATATCCTAGAAGTGAGTGGAAATAATTATCTATCATGGTGCCTTGACATGGAAATGCACTTCCAAGGGTAAGGTCTCGCTAATATAATTACAAAGGATGGAACCTCAAATGAAAAGGATAAAGCAAATGTGCTGATTTTTATTCGTCGTCATTTGCATGAGAGCCTGCAGACTCAATATTTATCCGTTCGAGACCCGCATATTTTGTGGAGGAGGTTGAAGGATAGGTATGATCATACCAAAACTGTTATCCTTCCTCAAGCACAATATGATTGGCAAAATCTCAGACTGCAAGATTTTAAATCAGTGTCTGACTATAATTTTGCTTTATTTGATATCGTTTCTCGGCTAGAGTTATGTGGTATCAAACTCACTGATGCAGAATTGCTTGAGAAAACTTTTTCCACTTTTCATGCTTCGAATATTGTATTGCAACAGCAATATCGGCAACGTCAATTTGCCACATATTCCGAATTAATTTATGTGCTTCTTACTGCCGAGCAAACTAATGAATTGCTGCTAAAAAATCATGATCTTAGACCTGCTAGCTTAAAAGCATTGCCTGAAGCACATGCTAACTTTGAGAAAAATACTGGCCATTTTAAGGGCTATAAGCGCAAGCAAGAACATAATCCTAGAAGGGATGTCAATAAATTTAACCGCCCTAGGAAATCAAACTTTGGCCTGAATCATGACAAAGAAAAGAAACAAAAGAAGGTGATTAATGAAAATATTTGTCATCGCTGTGGCATGACTGGGCACTGGTCACGTACCTGTCGTACGCCAAAACATTTTGTTGACCTATACCAGGCATCTTTAAATAATACGGGCAAGCGTGGTGAATCTCATGCCATTGAAATCAATCCTACTGCCATAACCATTGTTGAGGCCAACAATATCTCCGTTGGTGGGACTCCTCTTGCTCCTGAAGTAGCAAAGGCATCATTACATGTCTTTGATTTCTTTGAGGACCTCTGATTACTTTGATGAATCAGATTGGTGGATGATAATTTGAACTTTGAAATTTATGTTGTTTCGCTTTAAATGTATTACTTTTTTTATTGTTCTTTATGAAATACTTATGAACCTTATATAATATTTATCTTTGAAATTTTATTCGACTATATAACTAATATGCAACTTTTATGATACTTGACACCTGAAGTTGTCAATATAAATGCAAATGGAAAATACCGAGAAAAAGGAAGATGTTTGTTTGCTTGATAGTGCAACAACACATACTATATTTTGTAGTAGACACTTTTTCTCGAGTATGACATTGTGTAAGGCACAAATCCATACAATATCAGGTCCTGTTCCGAAATCCATACAATATCAGGTCCTGTTCCGATTATTGATGGTTTTGGGAATGCTGCAATTATTTTGCCAAATGGCACAATCCTGCATATTGAGAATGCGTTTCTAAGCATTCGATCAAAAGGAATCTGCTCGCCAAAGATGTACGCCGTAATGGGTACCATATTGAGACTATTTATGAGCAAGATAAGGAATATATTGTCATTTCATCTTATAAGATGGGCTTGAAGGCCATCCATGAGAAGCTATAAGCTTCTTCTATGGGTTTGTATTGTGTCATGATTAAAGCTGTTGAAACCTACGCTACCACATCCTGGAGATTGGTAAGCCCTGATTAGTTTGGACTGTGGCATGATCGCCTTGGTCATCCTGGCGCTTCAATGATGCGTAGGATAATTCAAAATACAAAAGGGCACCCTTTAAAGGATATAAATGTATTGTTGTCCAAAGATTATAATTGTGAGGCTTGCTCACAAGGAAAGCTCATTATCAAACCTTCTATAACAAAAGTTAATT
This sequence comes from Eucalyptus brandiana, assembly GCA_014182725.1. Lineage (NCBI taxonomy): Eukaryota > Viridiplantae > Streptophyta > Magnoliopsida > Myrtales > Myrtaceae > Eucalyptus > Eucalyptus brandiana. Next base: position 25,899,426 of record CM024674.1, on the reverse strand, counting down.
TTGAATCTCCTTTATTCTTGCAAAGAATTCAGGGTGATATTTGTGGACCAATACAACCACCAAGTGGATCATTTAGATATTTTATGGTATTAGTGGACACATCCTGTAGATGGTCCCATGTTTGCCTATTATCTACGCGCAATGTCGCATTTGCACGTTTACTTATGCAGATTATAAAGCTCCGGGCACAATTCCCTGATTATCCAATTAAGAACATAAGGATGGATAATGCTGGTGAATTTACATCAAAGAGTTTTGATACATATTGTGCTTCACTCGGAATCGAGGTTGAGCACCCGATTGCATATGGTCATACTCAAAATGGATTGGCAGAATCCTTGATTAAACGTATCCAAATCATTGCCCGCACTCTATTATTGAGAACGAATCTCAACGATACAGCATGGGGTCATGCAGTTTTGCATGCAGCAGCTCTAATAAGATTACGCCCCCCGCTAGTATTTTACAATCTCCCCTTCAAATGGTTTTTGGTTATCAACCGATATTTCACATCTACGCACCTTTGGTTGTGCAAGATGCAGTGCCTGTAGCACCGCCAAAAAGGACGAAAATGGGTCCCCAACGCCGTTTGGGCATTTATGTTGGGTTTAATTCACCATCTATCATTAGGTTCTTGGAACCAACTACTGGTGATCTTTTTACTACCAGGTTTGCAGATTGTCATTTCGATGAGACTAGGTTTCCATCAATTGGGATACCTATAACTTCCATGATTGCAAAACAAAAACCAGTTAAGGTTTTCTCCTGGAATGAGAAAAATTTATCTCAATTAGACCCAAGGACTCCTGAATGTAAAAACGAGGTGCAGCGCATAATCCATTTATAGGCTATGGCCAATAGACTTCCTGATGCATTTAATGATGCTACTAAGGTAACGAAGTCTCATATTCCAGCTGCAAATGCTCCAGCTAGGATAGTTGTTCCCGAAGAACAGGCTAAAATGGATCAAAATCCCCCGCACTTGAAGCGTGGTAGACCGATAGGATCAAAAGATACTGCTCCTCGAATACGAAGGGGAAAGAATCAGGAATCCGCTCCAGAAGAGCCTAGCGTTGTGCTTGCTCCCAAAGAGCTTATTGCCTTTGAAGAGGCGCAAACCCATGAAAGGAGCACTAGCCTCGGGAATACTGAGAATTCCATTACATATTGTAATGAAATTTGGGATCGAAATGAAATCATCATTGATGATGCTTTTGCATTCTCAGTTGCTCATCAAATTATGGATGATGATTGTGAACCACAATCTATTATTGAATGTTGTCAAAGGCAAGATTGGCATAAGTGGGAGGAAGCAATTAAAGCTGAATTAGCTTCCCTAACTAAACGAGAGGTTTTTGGACCTGTAACTCGTATCCCCGATAATGTAAAGCCCGTTGGATATAAATGGGTATTTATCCGAAAACGAAATGAGAAAAATGAGGTTGTCAGGTATAAAGCCCGACTCGTTGCCCAAGGATTCTCCCAGAGACCTTGGATTGATTATAATGAGACATATTCACCTGTGATGGATATGATTACATTTCGTTTTCTCATTAGCCTAGCAATCTTTGAAAGATTGGAAATGCGTCTTATGGACGTTGTGACGGCATATCTATATAGCTCATTAGACTCTAATATTTATATGAAAATTCTTGAGGGATTCAAAATGCCTGAAGCATGCACCCCCCGCAATTTATTCTCAATAAAATTGCAAAGATCCTTGTACGGGTTAAAGCAATCCGATCGCATGTGGTATCAACACTTAAGTGAGTACCTAATTAAAGAAAGGTACAAAAATGATCCTATCTGCCCATGCGTGTTTATTAAGAAATCAGAAACTGGATTTGCTATTATAGCAGTTTATGTCGACGATATAAATTTAATTGGAACTCCGAAGAGTTAGCTGAAACTGCTGAATATTTGAAAAGGGAGTTTGAAGTTAAAGATTTGGGTAAAACCAAACTTTGTCTTGGTCTAGAGTTTGAGCATAAAGCAAATGGAATAATCGTCCATCAATCAGCATATGTTGAAAGATTGCTTAAACGTTTCAACATGGATAAAGCTCACCCATTGAGCACCCCTATGGTTGTAAGGTTTCTAGATCCCTAAAAGGACCCATTTCGTCATAGAGAATCTGATGAAGAGATACTTGGTCCTGAAGTACCATATCTCAATGCAATTGGGGTTTTGATGTACTTGGCACAATGTACGAGACCAGATATCGCTTTTGCGGTAAATTTATTGACACGTTTTAGTTATGAGCCAACTCGGAGATATTGGAATGGAGTTAAACATATTTTTCGTTATCTCCAAGCAACCATAGATTTGGGATTATATTATTCCAAGGATTCCACTAACTCTGATTTAGTTGGATATGTTGATGCTGGATATAGATCCGATCCACATAAGGCTCGCTCTCAAACCGGGTATTTATTTTGTTATAACGGCACCGCTATTTCTTGGCGTTCTACGAAGCAATCGCTAGTAGCTACATCTTCTAACCACTCTGAGATTATTGCTTTATATGAAGCTGGAAGAGAGTGTGTTTGGTTAAGATCCGTTATAACACATATTCATAATTCTTGTTACTTAATATCGGTTACAAATTCTCCCACTATAATTTATGAAGATAATGCTGCTTGTGTTGCACAAGTCAGGGGAGGATATATCAAAGGTGATAGGACCAAGCATATCTCGTCGAAATTTTTCTATACTCATGAACTCCAAGAAAGTCGACAAATTGATGTTAAACAGATTCGATCCATAAATAATCTTGCAGATCTTTTTACCAAATCATTGCCAACATCAAGTTTTGAGAAATTAGTATATGGCATTGGTATGAGGCAAGTTCATAAGATGTAAGATTAATTAGCCCCGGAAGTGGCTATATGGCTCTATTGAGGGGGATATATTATGAACTATGCATTGCAGCATTGATATACGGCTAGTTCACAAGATGCAATAATGATTAGTCCCAAGAGTGGCTATATATACATTGCACTCTTTTTTCTTTATGTCCGGTTTTTTTCCCATAGGGTTTTTCCGGCTTAAAGTTTTTAACGAGGCAATTAATGCATCCATAAAAGGGAGAGATCATAACATGTGTGCTCTATACTCTTTTTCCCTTTTGTCTGATTTTTATCCCACTGGGTTTTTCCGACTTAAGGTTTTTAATGAGGCAGTATCATTCGATGCACATTTATGAATATGATGAATATTCAAGGGGGAGTGTTATGAAATATATGAATGGATAGAATACATGAATGAATATTCATTATATTCATCTTATCCAATGTACTTATTATGATACATTTGTATCAAATGTTCTAAGTACATCTCTCTATACAATGAACATTTGTCTCCCTTATCCTGTACATGTATCATTCGATACATTGATATTAATGGTAAGTACATTTTTGTTCTCCTATAAATAGGAGTTTAGTTTTGATATACAATATACAATCACACGAAACACGACAAAATGTGAGATACTAGAAATAAAGCTCTCTCATCTTGCTACTATCTCTAGTGTTCACTTGCTTTCTCTTCTTTAATCTCTTCTCTATTATATATTTGCCACGCGATATTTTACAACACAATTGGTTTAATTCAATCCTTGTTAAGGGTTTAAAACCGCTTGGACTAATATTTTATATTAAAATTCCTCTTTTCGTGATCATTCAACACACATTTTGAAAGTGGGATAATTGTCCAAAAAGACCTAATTTTATTGTACGATGACCAATTTAATCCTAAACCATTTAATTGTTCAAATTTAGTCCAAATCTTTTTATGAGTTTCCAATTTAGACAAAAAAATTTCAATTATGTCTATTTAGTCCTAAATATTTTAATTATTTGTTAATGTAGTGTTAAATTTTTTTGCAAATTGCTAATTTAGTCATTTTGACTCATTTTGATCTAGTTAGGGCCGTCCTATGTGGCATGCCCTATGCTAAAATGGATTATGTTTTAATTTTTAAATTTTTCTTTTTTTTCTTTCCTTCCTTTTAAAAAAAAAAAAATTCTAGGTCAACGACCCTCACCTGATTTGGAAAAGGGCTTGACACCCTCACCTATGGCTGGCACAGGCAAGGAGGCCCTCACTACCTAGAGTTGCAAAAGAAAGAAAGAAATAAAGAAATAAAGAAAAAAAAAGAAAAAAGAAAAAAAAATTATAGAAAGTGTTAGCTATGTCACGTAAAACGGTCTATGCTGACTAAACTATCATGTTAATGATTTCCGGTCAAAATTAACCAAAGTGACTAAATTGGCAAATTGGAAAAAATCCTAAGACTAAATTGACAAGTTGTAAAAATGTTTAAGATTAAATTGACATATTTAAAAATTTAAGATTGAATTAGATGATGCACAATAAGTTTAGACTTTTTGGATAATTTTCCCTTTAGAAAGCAATTAAAAAGTTCCTTTATTTTCCATTACTCATATTGCTTCTTCAACGGTGTGTCATGAATTAAAAGGTTCCTCTTTTCTTTTACACATGCGATGTATTCCACTTTTCTAAAATTTTTCTCAACATCTTTCTTATTATTTCCTCAAAATTCTTAAAATTAACTAGCATATATATATATATAATATACATTAGATCTTTCCTAAAACTAAAATTGTCCATGATTTTATTGTATTGTCTAATATCTGTCAAAGGTTTATGCCCTTCTTCCTGCCCTAACAAATTTCTTTAGTACATGGACCATGTGACTCGGGAGATAATAAGAACAACAGGATCAATGATTTATTTTTCATTCATTTCTGTTACATTCAATTCTTGGATGGATAATACTTCCTAGCAATACTAGAATGGAGGGCAAGAGTTATGAAAAACTAAGTCTTTTTCAAGAAAATATTGCCTTAATGGCAATTTTGTAGATATTAGTCCGTGAAGGGGCAGAGGATAAATGTGTCATGGTGAGTTTGATTTGGGGTTTCTGTAGAATTTATTATTGTTTTTTTTTTTTTTTTTTTTTTTTTTTGGTATTGGAGGAACAGAACTGCGTGCAGCACACAATTTCACCGTAAACCCCAAGTGACACTTAAGCGGGAGGACCCACCACCCCGAGTCACACTTAATACACCTACCGCCTCCCCCTGGGTTTTGAACCCTTCACCTCTTCGTTGAGGATCAGCAGAGTCTTATCCAGTGGAGCCACCGTGGCCGGTGGTAGAATTTATTATTGTTTTTTTTTTTTTGGTATTGGAGGAACCGGCTTGCAACCGACAGCCGCGCCGTAAACCCCTAAGTGACACTTAAACAGGAGGACCCACCACCCCTGAGTCACACTTAATACACCTAGCGCCTCCCCTGGGTTTTGAACCCTTCACCTCTTCGTTGAGGATCAGTAGAGTCTTATCCAGTGGAGCCACCGCGGCCGGTGGTTAGAATTTATTATTGTTCTTCTTCTCTTTTTTGAGGATTATGATGTGGCCACATTTATTGTTCACAGATCAAGAAATTATTGAAAAGAAGAAGCCGCTGATGATTGGAAACATAATAGAAAATGCTATATGAACTTTTAGTAAATTGAAAACCGACGAAGAGATCATCTGTCGTGTTTGCGGTGGCCATGTGGGTCATTAGATTCCGTCCGATCGCTGGAAAATGTTCAGAGTGTTCTTCCACATCTACAACCCCTATCTCCCTGCACCCTACGTCATCTTCTATATCTTACACGTCAGCCCAGGCTATTTCTGCATGATTATCCCAGGGATTTTTCTCTGCATCATCGACCGACACTCGAGGTTTCCTACGGTCACGCCGACAGGCCAGGTTACACCCCTCGTGCCCTCCGACATGATCGACCTGAATTTCGCCGAAACTCCAGTCACGCGTCGCGGTGATTTGATGGAGCAAGCTTTTAAGGACATAGCCTCCAGTTGGTTTCAATCATAGGAGGTACGCGGAGAGAAGCTCTTGCTGAATTACAAGTTGCGAAAGCAAAACAAATGACTATCAGCCGACGCCCTCTCGAGGACGTAACTCTAATCACGGGGCAACTGGTTAATATGGCCCCACGAATCCAAGTTTCCGATTATTTAAATATAGGACCCGTGGAGCGAGAGAAGTCGCCGACCCACCTTATTCCTCCAATGGACTATGAGCGTGCATGATAAAATTTCTATTTCTCTATTTTTTTGTTTCTCTGTTTTCCGGAACAGGTTTGGAACAGAAATCCGTTTAATAACCAATTTGATTTTTTTATTTCTGAAACAGATTTCTATTCTAGAAATAGATTTGAAGAAGAAATCAGAAACTAAAATTTTTAACTTCTCAGTTTCTGAAATAGAAATTAAGAAATCAATTTTTAATCCAAAAATTTTGTCATGCGCACCCTATGTCACTCACATATGAAAAGGTGGCGCAACATAGACTCGACACCCCTTAAAAGCATAAGTTTCCACGCGATTTCTATTTATTTTAAACTATGATTGACTCTATTCATCATGTCATTCCTAAAATAGATCTGCCAAAATATTTATTTCTTTGAACTACCTAATCAGTTCGTAAGTACATGATCCTTTCTACAACATGGGGTCAAAAAGCCAAAATAAAGAGATGATATGCACAAAATTCTTCAAGCCATAGATATGTCTAGATTTTCCGTTACATGTTACTTTGTTTCCCGCTCACCGAATTAGCTTTGTGGCGAGATTTGCCGCTTTTGCATTTCCTCCCAAAGTCCCAATAGGCCGAATAAACCGCTGAAAGGGCCCTCAGGCCCGTTTGGTGAGAACTTTCTATAACATATACACTCGCATCATTCAACCTGGGAAAAGATATGAATTGCTATCGACGTGTCCTTTTCTCGAGAAACCAATTAAGATATTGATGTCAAATATTATTATATTAGTTAATATATATATACTATAAAGAAGTTATCTGAAAGTGAGAGCAATGAAATCAAAGCAGTATACCTATAATGCTGATCAGATTTATGAATGCTTAAAACTCGGAACAAAAGAAGAAGCATGACAAAATGTACGAGTTAAATATATTTGTGGTTATAAATCAGGTTATCGATTGGACTGCTAAGGCCCAACTTAGACAGGCCCTTCATCTAATTGGTTATGTAATCCCTCAAGCCCCTGCGGGACGTTTAGAAGCTCTTCAATCTAATTCTAAACTTGTTGGTTAATGAAAGAGTTGATTTTCTTTTGATAAAATATAATATATGTATATGTATATATATGTACGACATGACAATAAAAAGAAAAATGAAAGACAATTTCTTTTACTTGACAAAACTAATTTTCCTCGTGGAAGACAGATGATGAATTATCAGTGCTCGATCCCTTCTTGTAGTGCCAGCTTTCCCAAAGTGCGGCTGAAGTAGTTTGTGTTGTCAAATGTAAGGCTCTGTTTGGGTAAGACTTTCCATGTGCCAAATTTTGGGTGGTTGGGAAAAATTTTAAAATGGCCTTGAAGAAAAATGAGCCTTTAAAAAACTAAAAGCCCATATTGGTGCCTTGGGCTTTCAAGTTTCTCAACATATTTATTCCTAATATTAGTAATTTTTTTTTCTTTCCAAACTATCCTCATCAAATTTTCTTTTTCCAATTTTGCCCTCATTATAATTGTTCATCTTCTTTGTAGAGAGCGGCTAGCAACGGGCTAGCAACGTCGAGCAACCCAAGCAACAATCACCTAGGGTTGCACCATCCCCTCAAGGAGCCATGTGACCTACGTGAGGGCCGCCTAATGTTGCACAACTGCCTAGGTCGTGCGACCTCAAATGATGACTACCGACACTAGATTTGGGCTGCTAGCGAATTAAGCCCTTCGCAAGCTTCGGCAAAGGGTTTGGGTTTTTCCTTTTTCTTTAGTAAGAAAATAAGAAAATTCCTTCGCATTTTTTTTTTCCAAACACTATTTTGCGTAAAGTTATTTTACAATGAACTTTCAAACTATAATTCAATCCAAACAATTTGCATTTCAAAAAAGTTCATTAATTTATATCCTTTGCATTTTCTCAACTACTTTCCCAAAAAGTCCAACGCAACCTAAGTATGACGTCATTATTGTGCTTTGAACTTTTGTCCTCAAATCAAAATCTCCCTATGTTTTTTTTTTTTTAATTATAATTCAGAAGGGTTCCTCTACTTCTTGCTATGATTCGCTTACAATAATTATGTGATGGCAAATGGAGAGAGCGGGGGGAGGGGGGATACATGTCTTGTCGTGATCGCTCGTCCTTTGAGGTCACCATGGCCACTCAAGCCTATAACCATGCCCATCCGCTCGAACCTGGAGCTCATAGCCAGCATGGCCGTACCTGGAGCTCATAAAATCTAAAGCTCGTGCCCTTGTCTTCTTGAGTTTTGAGCTCACAATTACCATGCCAAATTTGAAGCTCACTAAATCTTGAGCTCAAGAGCTTCTGACTGCCATGGCTACTTGAGATCGCAGCCGCCTTTGTCGAATTCAATATATCCATCTCCCGAGCTCGAGCCCACTGTTGCTCGAGCTGGAGATCGTGGCTCACTGCTTCCATGGCCGTGAGACTTGAAGCTCACGTGTCTCAACATTTTGGCCTCCATGGCCGAGAAATCTAGAGCTCGCTGAGTTGGATCTCAAGAAGAAGAAATATGTAGCACATCTTCTTTCATCGTAAGATCTACTCACTAAAGTCCCCTTTTATTCTGATTGAAATGACAAAGAAGTTACTTTATCCATCTTCTAAGGAACAAAAGCTGGTCGTTCGCTTTCTCGTTTGAGGGAAGAAAGAAGGTCAACGTCACTTTTTGTAACTGGACCAACTCTAAGATAGGGCATCTAATAATTTTTTGCGCTATGTCGTGCATAGGATTCGGCTTTTTTTTTTTTTTTTTTTAATACGCCTTTGTATTTTTTTCATTACGTTAAAGTATTTTTTTTTTTCATTACGTTAAACCTTACTCGATAAAGAGTTCTCGGAGACGTCAAAATGCCAGGGTTTGTATCACTTTGATTAAGTTGTCAGCTATTTAGGTATGATTATAACGACTGCACTTTGTTACAGTGGAACATCTCATCAATCCAAGTGACATGAAATAAGCACATCGAGTCAAACCACGTAAATTCTCCATTTCAATTTGTGTGTGTGTGTGTGTATTCATCTCGGTTAAAGTGTTTGCATTTGTTCCTGCTTTCGGTTTTGCATGACACCATCAACAATTTGTTTAGGCAAGCCCTTTAGAACTTGTGTCAGTTTGTATGCAGTAAGTTTTTTTTTTCAATGAACAGTAACTAAAGTTATAATCTAATTACTACATTAACATACCACATAACATAAAAAGCTTAATATAATCAGGGATCTTAAACATCGAATGTGCTAAAATTTGACTCGTCGAGTGACTAAACACAAAAAAGTAACTCTAATGCTGGCCAAAAAATGGCATATTTAATCTAAAAAAAAGTATAACAGGAAAATTACCCATTAATCCTAAGTCTATTGTACGAATGCTAATTTAATCCTAAACTTTTTAATTTTGTCAATTCAATCCTAAAACTTTGTGCAAAGTTCCAAAGTAATCATTCCGACTAATTTTCATTAGAAATTGTTGAAGTGGTGGTCAATTCATCACCAGTTATCCTACATTGTACACTATTACATCAGCAATTTCTAGCAAAAATTGGCTAGAAGGACTACATTATAATTCCACAAAAGTTTAGAACCTAATTAGCAAAATTAAAATGTTTCAAACTTAATTGGTATTAATACAATAGGTTCAAAATTGATTGGATAATTCTCCCAAGTATAGACCATCATTTTGGAAAAAACAAATTTAGACAAGCATTTTTATCTGCCTCTTATTCAAGGATACTCAATCTCTCAAACCAAATATGTATAAGGTCATTTGTGTAAACATAAACAAAATAAAAAATAAAAAATAGTGCTGACGGCCTGTGCTGAAATTACTCTCTATTCTATCACTTGTGTCAGTTTATCTTTGAGGATATAACGGATGCCATGCATTTGTCTCACTCTTGAGGAACCATGGATGAAAAAATTTAAGCGCGAAACTTATGGAAAAATATAATAAATGTTACGTTAAGGAAGCAACTGATTCCGTCAACCTTCATTGATTGAACTAAATAACTTGTGGTAGTGAAGAATTGTAAACTCCCGTATTTAGTAATTCCGATCCTTAAAAATCTGGTCAAACTCCGCCCCCAGTGGTTAAGCGTAATAAGGCGGTCCTCTTCTTCTTTCTATCTCGTCGGAGAGAAAGATGTCCGTACTTGCGCGCGAAAGGTGGGTTCAACATCACACATGGTCACTTCTACTAGAGAGAGAGAGGAACAGGAGATGGAGATAGAGATCTCAGGAAGAAGAAGCTCAAAACTAAGGGGAAGACATTTCGAATAGAGTCGGCTACAGATTAGGAAAAAAGAGAAAAATGGCGCAAGCAGAAGCTCGCGACAGAGGCAGCGATAGCGCGAAAATGGAGATGGGAGAGAGTCACGGCAGCAATGCGTCCTTCAAATTCAATGCCCGAGCGGCTGAGTTCGTGCCCAGATCGCACACCCAGATGCCCGATCTCTCTGGCTATTACTATCCATGCTTTCAGTTATTTGATGGGTCTAGTGCAGGATCTGAATGGCTCTACTATGGGGACCAGATAGAGCCATCTAGTTACTCCATTCCCAACATCAACCTGGTGCCTTCTCATTGTCCCAAGAATGGTCTCAGTTATGACCTTCAAAAGAAAGTCGTCAAGCAGGTTTTAATTGATTTTTTTACTTTGTTTCCTGCTAATGCTTATGCATTTTTACTTTGTTTCCTGCTAATGTTTATGCATTTGTCAGGATTATTGGTTTACCTTATGATGTTTGTTTCTGATAATTAGGCTTGTGGATCCCCTAGTTTTTCGTTAATGCAATTAGATGGACAGTTTGGCGAGGGAAAAGCTATTCGATAATGAGAACATGCATAGAGGGAATGATGTAGGACAGGTTCAGCTGATGTTATCCTATTGAAACGTCAGCTTTCTTTAACTTTCAAATACATTTATGCTCTTACCATACATGCATTTTCGTGATATGGGGTTGTGCTTGAGATTTGTTGGTCATTCACCATGTTCGATCTGATTTTCTTCCTCTCACAAAAAGAGTGAAACAGAACATACCTTTAATGAGGTACAGGACTACGAAATATTTTCCTTTTTTCAGTCGAGATATGTTAGAGATAATTAGGATAATTTTCTAGATATATGCATATGATTACTGTAAGTTGAGAGAGATTGTTGGTACCATACATTGTTCTTTGCGTCGACCTTCTCTTACCATGACACCAGTCTTTGCAATTAAATGTGCTAGAGTCCATGCCATGAATTCTCTCTTGCCAAGATGAATGAATTTACTTCCTCCAGAATTTATTTATTTATTTAGGGTCAGATACTTCCTCCAGATTCAAATGTTATGTTTTTCACATGGTTTGTATTCATTAAGCAGAAGAAATAACTTGTCTAAATGCGTCAAAGAAAAGATGCTGGCCTCTTAAATGGCTAATTATCTCTCTCATGTGTGATGTGGCAAGAATATTCTGGCGAGTTCAGTTGAGCTTGAGAGTGTTTCTTTATGCACAAAAACAGGCTGAATATCTGTTTAGCAGCATGAGCTTGCTCTCCAATGACTTCATTGCTAAACAAGTAAGCAAAGATCCTGAAGGTTATGGTAAGGACCTCAACATGATCACTTGATTTGAAATCTTTTTCAATGTTTTCTAATTCACATACAATTCTTTGAATTTCCGTGCATCGCAACTTGTGACATTTCGCAGTTCCAATATCAATCATTGCTAACACAAAGAAAATCAAATCCCTTGTGACCAACAATCAGTTGCTCGCACAAGCATTGCGGTCCTCTCCAAATCTCGTGAGATTTCTTCTAGCCAAATTGCTTGAATTTCTCCTTCAAAGTTGATTAAAACTTGAAAAGGTTTCCTGCTATTTGGTAAATGATCCTTGATGATCTTAATGCCCCAAAAGGTTGTCAGTAGTGACGGAAAGAGAGTTAGACGTCGATCACCTTTCACCGAAAAGGAAAAGGAGGATTTGCAGGTTTGTTTGTGATATCCAAAAATATGGAATAGTACATGATGAAAACAAGTTTTTCATTGCCAATTTTATGCTCTCTATCTTGCAGTCTCGCACCATTGTCGCGGAGAATTTGCCTGAAGATCATTCTTACCATAATCTAGAAAAGATATTCAGCGCAGCAGGAAGGTTTGCAAGAACTCGACTTATCCTCGCAATGTTCCTATTTATGCCAAAATCATGTAAAAATCTCACTATTTGCTGTTGTTCTTGGACAGTGTTAGAAACATCCGAATATGCCATCCCCAAGAATCGAATTCTTCCCGCCCCATAGGCGACATCTTTATTCGTAACAAGGTACATGGAATGAGCTTGACCAATGGCTTTTACTTCTAGATAATTAACCTCATCTTTGTAATTGGGTGTCCGTTTATTCACAGCTTCACGCGCTGATAGAATACGACAGCACTGAGACTGCAGAAATGGCGGTATGTAGTAACATGCTTGTGAATGCAATTTATATCCTTCTAATTTCTTAATCAGATGTTAAAATAGTGATGATTATACTTACCCAGGTTGAGAAGTTAAACGACGAAAGGGACTGGAGGAAAGGACTTCGAGTCAGATTACTTCTTCGGCGCACGGTATCTCCTCTGCAATAGTACAATAACAAATATAATACACCCTGCATGATTCGTTGCCAAAAGTCTTAACTATTGTACATAATTGTGCAGCCGAAATCTGTCTTGAAGAATAGAAAGTTCGATTTCGATACTATACTAGACGAGGAGGAGGGACTACTTTCTGATCCTACAGACGATTTGCACCCAAGCAATTCAGAACTCTGTCTCGAGGCTAATGTACTTATTGCTATCTTCCTTCTGAAATCAGCTGATAACCCTTGAACAAATTCTCAGTATGTTAGTTACCAAATTTTCTGCCATTGGCCCCTAACCGTAGCAATTTCCAACAAAGGAAATGTTCCCCCTGCCTATCTTTTTAAAATATGTAGCCTTTGATTAAGATTTTGATCTTTTGATACTTTTTTTACGTGACGCATCATCTTAGGCGGAAGAATATGCAGCGGGCTTGAGAAAGGGATGGTCTAGGGGCCGTGGAAAGTTGCGAGGACGAGCACAAACCTACAGCGGGCACGGAGTTCTCGCTCCTTCACCGCAGGCGGGCAACACGATCGTCGTCCAGTCCGAAACTATGGCAAAGCAGGTGCTAAAGGGCCCGAGAATGCCGGACGGCACAAGGGGCTTCACCATGGGGCGAGGGAAGCCAATCCCTCTCCAAAACTCGGGTCAATCTATGGATTGATGGATTGATTGGGATGCGTATCACGAGGAGATGTTGCTAGGTTACTGTTGCGGCTCAAACGGCTAGGTAAATTGTGTTTAATAAGCTTACTATAAGATATTGCAAGATGTTTTTGGGCACAAAGATTTGTCCAAATACTCAAGCTTTTGATTTTTGCTGCATCTCTATTTTTTTTCCTTTTTTTGTCTTCGCAGTAAGGTTAATATACTTTTCCAATGAAGTATGAAGTTTGTCTTCACTTTTACCTTTCTCATTTCGTATTTCTCGAGTCATCTCTTGAATTTGACAAAGGCCTTTCTATTTGGCCTGAATGCTTATCATCATGACGAAAATGGATTGATTTTGCCACCAAATGTCATGGTACTTGCTTCCACAAGATTTTACCTATAAATTCCTTTCGAGCAACCATGTTAGCTGGCCCACAAAACACATTTGAGTAAATTCATAAATAAATAAATAAAAATGTTGTCCATGTCAAAATTAAGGGTATTATGATCTCCAATGTAGATCCTTGAAAAACTTCACCCACCCTTGAAAAATGTCACTCACAAGAATGTGATATGACGATGGTATCTTAGTCAATTACCTTAAAATGGATGCTTATAGTCAAAAGAAGCATGAAAAAAGTCTACTAATAACGTATCATTACAAGTAAATAAGAAGTTATTAACCAAATTTAATTGCACATGTGGTCAATTAATTTTCATTAAAAATTAATTTTCATTCACTATGAGAAGTAATTTTTTTTATTTTTTTATTTTGGCAATTCAATCTGGAAACTAAGTTCTCTTCTACAAGTTATCTATGCTTTATCTAAGTTCATTTTAAATTCCCATAGTTAAAAGTAATCTCAGCGCAATCTTACAATAATTAATAACGTCAATAGATGTTTATAAACTTGTCAGTAGACTACTAAACTGGAATATATGTAATAAATGTAAGGAGAAATTACACAAAACTCCATCAACTTTTAAAATGGAGCTCTTTACGAAACACTTTAGACCTTTACATAAGAACCCCTCATGAAATTTCTTTTGTTTCAATGGTCAATTCTCTGTCCATTTCTTAATTTGCACGTTATTAACATGTGATTTTTCAAGAGTGAAATTGTATTTGTTCTTGGATCTTTAGTCAAATCACCCTTGTTTTAACTTACATAAGAATTAATTAAAATGCATAGAATAATTAGAGAAAAATGAGAAAAGATGGTATGATCAAGATAATAATAAAAAAATAAGAAGAAGAAGAAAATTTCTAGACTTTTACGAATACAAAAGTAAGTTTGCTCCTTTGAGAAATTATTAATTTTCTAGACTTTTCAGTAAGTTACTAACTTTATAGTAGTGTAAATTCATCCGAAGTTAGTTAGTAACCTATGAATATCCTAAGCAAATTGGACTATATGATAAGAAGCAAATTTCTCACATGAATATGTATTCTCTCTTTAATGATTAGTAAATTTGGCAAGTAGTTACTGAACTTTTTCATTTTAAGATGTAATTTGCAGTTACCAGTGAAGTTCCTAATGTTTAATAATTTCCCAAAACTGGATATTATTTCCATATAATTAACTTCTAGTAACTTTGCACTTTGTAATAAATCTTACTCAAAATGCATAACATCCAACAGTGTTTATTGCTTCCTTGAAAATGAACGGTGGAGACGACCCCGCTTGTGAATTTTTATGAAAGAGCCCAAGAAAATGTAGACACTTGCCCAAGATTAAAGTGAAAAT
Source organism: Eucalyptus brandiana (assembly GCA_014182725.1). Classification (NCBI taxonomy): domain Eukaryota; kingdom Viridiplantae; phylum Streptophyta; class Magnoliopsida; order Myrtales; family Myrtaceae; genus Eucalyptus; species Eucalyptus brandiana. The sequence continues at coordinate 25,884,336 of CM024674.1, read as the reverse complement.
TCCAACTATTTGAGCTAATGGATAATTTAGTTACCTTTAAAGTTCCTAACTGTCATTCTATCTAGACGGAGATCTAAGTGACCCAAACGAAATTAATACATGGGGTAATTACTCAAGACTTCGCCTAAATTTTGGAAGTAGTACACTTTTGCTCATAAAGTTTTAATTATTATACATTATCCATGAAAATTAACCATCTACTGTATTTTCTGTTAGCATGCTACACATTTCCAGTGTAATTATGTACTTTATCTCAATTTTAAAAGGAGATCTCTATCTTCCCTTGATATATGTGAAGATTTAAAAACTAACAAAATGGATATTTAATTAACTAAAATATTCATATCATAAAAATAGATATCATTAATAATACTAAAAAGATTAAAATTTGTGGCATATTTTAGATAAAAGAAACGCAATTAAGGGAAAAGGAAAAATGTCTCAGTAATAAAAATGATCAAATACCAAAGATTATGCATTCATTATGCATTTTAAATGGTCAGTTGATTGAAAAAAAAAAATTAATATCATCTTAATTTTAGTTAATAATTTTTTAATGAGTTGAGAACATTATTTGCTTTTATAATTTCTTAATGTTTTTATTAATCGAATAACTTTTAACATTAATTAACTTTTGAAATACATTTAATGAGTAACTAAGGCCCTGTTTGGTAACCATCCAAACAAAGGCTGCGATTCGATTTTTTGTTCCTGCAATCGGTTTGGGAACGTAATCGCGTTTGGTAAATTTTTGTCCAAAACCGATTCTGGGAACAAATTTACTCCAAGAATCGTTTTGGACAAGAATTCGAATCGGAAAAATATGATTCTCCGTCCGAGAATCAAAAAGAGAATCAAAAGTGCCGAATCAAAAAAATTTATTTCTATATTTTATTTTTATTTCTTCCTAGTATGAAATATATATTTGTTGTATATAGAATACATATTTAATTTTATGTTATAATTTAGTATTTTTATTTATTACATATTGTAGGGATATTAGTATAGTTTATACTATGGTTTATTATTTACTATATAATAAAAATTGATTAGTTAATATTTTTATTACTTAGTATAAAAATATAATTAATCAATGAATGGTTTATGAAAATTCAATATCAAATTTATTTTAATCTAAAAAGGTAATTAAAAAGAATTGGAATAGAATTTAAAAGAAAAGATGAGAAAAAGAAAAGAAAAAGATGAGAAAAAGAAAAGAAGGGCATGAAGAAAAGAAAAAAGAAAACAAGAAAAGAAAAAAAAAAAAAAGAAAATGAAAAGAAAAAAAGGAAAATGAAAAGAAAAAAAAAATGAAAAAATGAAAAAAAAAAAAAAAAAGAAAACAAAGGAAAAAAAGTAAAAAAATTATTTAAAAATTAAAAGAAATTGATTTGGAACGTAATTAATGAACACGGTACCAAACGCAATTCTCTTCCCGGAATTAGAAATTTTGGACGATTACCAAACAGCCTTAAAATGCTTAGAATCGGTTCCTAATGTAATAAAAAAGAATCGGTTCCGATCGAATCGCCTCCCTAACGTAATCGTTACCAAATGCGCCCTAATTTTCCATTTGAGCTTTCTACTCTTGAGGCATTTTTCATTTTTAATCTAATTTGTATTTATTCCTTTTCTTAATATAGCTTACTTGGTTCTGTTAACACGGTTATATTTATCAAATTTTAACAAATTTTTTGATCAAAATTTAAGAAAGAGATTCCCTTAGGATAAGATTGAGATAAAAATATACTTTTCTCCTTAAGTCACATGCATCTACTTTAACTCCTTAGAAGTCACATGCATTGCACATGCTAACAGAAGATGAAAGTTCAAGGGGAAATTTTATAACAACTGGAAGTTCGGGGGCAAACGTGTACCACCTTCAAGTTGAGGAGGGTTTAGTACAATTTCCCTAAACACATGGTTGAAATTTTTTAGTTTTTCTCTTCTATTTACTCAATGTGGGAAATTTCACATAGTGCTCGTTCAACCAGTTCCATAAATATTTTCCTTGATCAAAATTCAAAATAAAGCGGATTCGAATACAGCTTCTTCCTTAATCGTCAGAATCCCATCAACCCAACGTAATACAAGTAGACTTGTAATTACAAAACGTCTTGCTTTCACATATGGCCAATGTTATGACAATTAAAACAACAATAGGTTTCTTACTTGAACGTTTGAGTTGAAATTTCTTTTCTTTACTTTTTTCTTTGGTCAACTTTCGATCAACAATCTCAAAATAATGACGTACTTTTCCAGGGAATTCTTTCTTTTAAGAATATATTCAGATAGTGGTCCACTCTGAGAAATTCCAAGATTCGGACCTAATTTTATGCTTAAGAAAACAAATGGAATAAGGATACCCCAAATGTCATAACTATCATATGCTGTTCACATGAATGTTGTAACTTTTTTATGATCACTTGAGTGACATAATTCTGAAAAATATTCATTTAAGTGATGTAACAATTCATCGATCACTCATAGTTTTTAAAAAATATTCACCACACATGCCAATCAACTGAGGACAGTACAAAGTTATGGTTCTCAAGAGATAAAAAAAAAAATGTTACAGCACTTCATTGAGTGTCATACGAAAGTTAGGGCACTTGTTGACACCTCAATTTTTATTATGTTTATTTTATTAATTAAGTTTTTATTTATTTTGTCTTTTTCGAAATAATAAGCAAATAACAAAAAAACTGAAAAAGCAGAAAAAACAAGAAAAAACAGAAAAAAAGCCCCTCCTCTGGGCCTCCTCGGCCCATTTCCGCCTTAGCCCGGCCCATGCGCCCCTTGTCTTCTTCCTCCTTGGCTTCTCCCTTCACGCCTCTGCAACACACGCGCAGAGAGCGGCAGCTAGGGTTTCGGCGCGCGCGTAGGCCAGCCGATGACGGATGGGACGTGCCTTCAAAGCAAGCAAGTGGGCGGCCGAGGTGACGCCGGTTTGGCCGCACCAAGGCCGGTCGGCACACGGAGAATCGGCGGCCAAACCTCTTCGTCGACCGGACTCCCTCGCCTATAAATAGGCTAGCACCACCTCCATTGAAGAACACACAAGAGGCCAGCAAGCTTAGAGAGGTCCCTGAGAGACTTCAGGGAGCTCAAAGAGCGAGCACGGCCGAAGGATCGAAGCCGGCAAACTCTGAAGAACTTTCCCCGAGAGACTTCCGGGGAGGTTCGAGAGCAAGCTGGCCGAGATCTGAGGGAGATCGGCCGGAGGGAGAGGGTCGGTCAAGGTCTAGATCTAGGCGCGAAAGCTCACTGCTGTCCCCCTGGCGCCGCCGTCTTGACCGAGTTCCGACGCCATCGCCTCGAAGACACACTGCTGTTCCCCCCCGACGTCGTCGCTGTAACCAAGCATCAGCCCCGACGCCCTGCCGAGCCGTGCCCCGACACCGTCCAGATCTGAGTGAGTGGAGGGCGGAGGAAGAAAGGTCGAGATCTGGGCGCAGATCTGGAAATCCGCGTGAGAGTCGCCGTCGCTTGCCGCTGTTGCCTCGCCGAGGCACGCCGTCGACCCGCCGTGCTGCAGTCCTCCCTCGATGTTGTCCTCAAACCAGCAACGACCCTACTGCATCGTCGCTGTGACACTTTCCACCCCCGACGCCGTCCCCGACGATTCGCCGAGACCCCTGTGGTGTTCGGCCGCCGTCGCACCTCACACCATCACCGTGCCGTCGCCTGCCGCGTCGCCACCGTCGCCATGTCACCGCCCTGTGACGTCCCGGTCATCCTTCATCGGCGCCGCGAAGACAAAAGAAGGGAGAGAGGTGCCTGCCGGGTCAGAACCGGGTCCAGCGAAACCCCCATTCGGGTAGGGTTTTTCCCCCATTCAGGTCTTCTGGGCCCAGTTGTGTGGGCTGTTTTTGTGCATAAATGGGCCTGGGTTACTACATGGGCTTGGAAAAAGAAAAAAGGGAGAAAAATCTGAGTCGGGCCCAGGTCTCACGGATAGCGAACCGGGTCGGTCCCAACCCGGGAACCCGACCCGGTTCGTTTTTATATTATTATAATAATAAATATAATATTTTAAATAAAAATCAAAAAATAATTTATTTTCTAAAAAATCAAAAAAATCAAAAATCTCCATATTTTCCCAAAAAAGCCAAAAAAGTCATAAAAAGCCAAAAAATGATTTATATTTCCAGAAAAAGATATTAAAAAATCCAAAAAAATGCTTTTTATGTCCAAAAAATGAGAAAATGCCCAAAAAAATATTTTTCTTTCACAAAAATGCATTGAAAATCCCTCGAACATCCAAAAACCTTAGGGTTTAAACAAGATTAGGTACCGAAAGGGCATTAGTGATTAACTAGTGTAATCAAGTCCCCGATCCTAATTTCTCTCAGTTGCGCAGAGCAAGTATTTCTCCCGATACTTCGCTTGGGTTTCTAATCAACCCACCCCAAATCGATTAGTGGCGACTCCATTTTAAAAATTGATTTACAGGTTAAAAAACTTGGACCATTAAGTCGTGAATTGGTGGACTTGGGAGAGTCCAGGCTTAACCAATTTCAGTCGAACCATTAGCCTCCTTAGGCGCTCGTACCCAATTGCGGGCGCCGAAAAAAAGAGGTCGCGACAGCACTCGTTTATCATTTTCTTAAATATAGGATTATATTAATAGGGATGAAAGGGAACTATGAACTTAAGAGAGATGAATTTATGTTTGGTTAAATCGAAGTAGTTTGGGTGATGAAGGCTAATCTAGGCATTCAATTGGGTTGTTGATATATAACTCATTGAATAAGTTAAGCGTAAGCTGTAAATTACCATTCTAAACTAAGAAATTAATCCTAAATTCAATGCCTTCAAGCTTTTAGAAAGGTTTGATATTAGTCGTTATTTTTTGTTTTTTTACACAAATGATGTCTAGCCTTTTCTTTATTGAACCTCTAATCACTTTTGGATTTCATGAAGATAATGCAGCAGTTACCTAAAATTAAAGGCAAAAGACCAACTATTTCAAGCTAATGAATGATGTAGTTATCGGTAAAGTTCCCAATTGATCATTGTTGTTCTATCTAGACGTAGATCTAAGTAACCAAAACCAAATAAATATAAGAGGTAATTTCGCAAAACTATCTCGAACATTGAGGATAGTACACGTTTGCCCCTACAACTATTACATATTACCCCTCGGACTATGATTTTGTAACAGCTGTTAATCCTCCGTTAAGTATTTAGTTTAGAGTGTACAGTGCACATGACTGTTAAGGGGTAAACCTATATATTTATCTCATTTTCTGACGGTAATCTCTCTTTACAATAAATATCAATAATAATGTTTAAAAAAAATCTAATTATTGGTATATTAATAGAACTGAAAAGATATTTAAAAGAAAAGAAAGACACCTAAGGAAAAAGGAAAAAAGGCATTAATAACAATAAGATCAAATAACAAAAAATGGACACTTATTATGCACTTAAATAATTAATAAAATATAAAAATAATTGATCAATGGAAATGTACAAAATATCACCTTAATTTTGGTCAATTAGTTCCTTATGTGAGTTGAGGACATCAGTTACTTTAAATTCCTTTAAATATTTTTATTAATCAATCATTGTTAAGTTAATTAACCCTTTAAATGTGCATAAGGAGTAACTAATTTATTGTCATTTGACCTTTTTATTATTGTGGAATTTTCCCTTTTTACTTACTGTGTGTATATTCTTTTTTAAAAAATATGTTAATATGGTTTATTAAAGCATCTGTATTTATCAAGTTTTTACAAATTATTGGCTGGTATTTTTTTGCTACTTATTTTTCTATTATTAGTATTTTAGTTAATCTCTTTTTTTTTCTCATTTCTACTTTTTTTATACAGTAAATAACAGTGATGTGTATTGCACATGCCAACGGAAAAAAAATAAAAATAAAGATTAAAGTACATTTTTACCCTTCCCTTATTAGTCATGTGTGTATTGCACATGCCAACGAAAAAAATGGAGATTAACGGTTGTGACAAAATAAAAGCCCAACGGGTTACTATATAATAGTTGCAAGTTCGGGGGGAAATGTGTTTAACACTCTCAAAGCTCACGCGGGTTTCCTATAAAAACCGCTAAATACACTGTTTTATTTTTTAGGTTTCATAAAATTTCTCATAGTACTCGTTTAACGAGTTCGATAAATTCTTAATTTTAAAAAAAAAAATTCCAAATAAAGCGGACGGATGATGAGAGCTTCTCCCTCGATCGTCAGAATCCCATCACCCAAACGTAATACAACTACACTTCTATTTAGGCAGCGCCTCGCTTTACCAGTTTATACACTTATGTCAATGCTATTACAGGTAAAACAACAATAAGTTCATGATTTGAATTCTTGCATTAAAATGGCTTCTTTTCTTTGCTTGGGTCAACTTTGGATCAACAATGTCAAAATAATGAAGTAGTATGCAGAGAATTATTCTTACTTTAAGAACGTATTCTCATAGTGGTTTGACTCTCTGAAGTTCCGTGTCTAGAGCACGCGGAGGGATTAGTCTCATCTTTTCCTAAAACCCATTCTAACCTCAAACGTAATTTTCCAGTTTAAGAATATACACAATTCAGTTAAAGGGCATAAACTATGAATTTAGAGTGATGAATTTACGTTTGGTAATATCGGGATATCTAATGTATAAGCCATCCTAAATTAAGATCTCAATCCTAAATCCAATGCCCTGACGCTTTTATCAATGTTCGATTCTAGTCACCATTTATTTATGCTATTTTTACATTAATAGTGTCTAATCTTTTGTAAGTCGTGCAATTATAAAAAGGTTTAGAATTAATTTGGCATTCGTACAATAAATTATATAATCGATATGACAATTTCTTCGGATGTTGTTGAGGGTTCTTTTCCAAGAAATTTCCTTCCACATGGACCAGGTCAAAATGGACCCGATTGATTAGGTCAAGTGGTGATGATGAGGGTGTTTAATTGGCAAAAGGCCAGCTTTTAGTGAATGCATCGCTTGATTTTGTTTTCCTTTGCTACGACCCACGAGACTATACTTTTCTTACATGTTGTCGTGATCTTCATTCGGTTTTTGTTGACTTGATCTTGATTAGAAACTTCTGTCTGAGACCGACACAAGTTTGGCTTATTTTGGGTCGTGGAATTCCAAATGGTGGGCGCGGTAGTAGGTAGCCCAACTTAGTCGTTCCTGCTTCTTTGTTTGATCGCACAACGAGGAGAACCATTTGCTATGGATTGAGATCCTCAAAATTTAGAAATAATTGCACATCACTTACTAGGAATGTTGAAAGGTTTGGATTTATTCTTCTTCTTTTTTTGTCTAATCCTACTCTATATATATATTTTGCAAGCCACTATGAGTATTATGTACTGTCTGTAGGATGTGAAATCTTGCTTCCTTACTCATGTATCTCCACCCCAATCTCTCAAGAAGATAAGAAATCAAACAAACTCAGGTAGCCGTCAGTGGTTGATTTATTCTTTTTCACCATTCCCATTTCTGCCTTTTTTCCCTTTTCTTTTGCTTTGCTTGTCTATTCGAGCACGACCACCTGTGACACTTACCGCACCAGTAGCAGCAACTCTCTCTCTCTCTCTCTCTCTCTCTCTCTCTCTCTCTCTCTCTCTCTCTCTCTCTCTCTCTCTCTCTCTCTCTCTCTCTCTCTCTCTCTCTCTCTCTCTCTCTCTCTCTCTCTCTCTCTATATATATATATCTAGGCTCGAATGTTAGGTGTAATGTGTTAAGTCCAGATAACCCTAGATCAGAGGTAAGGTAAGGTTGGGTCGCCATTTGAGGTGGTCACAAGGTGGTTACCATTGCATTCCTATGTCTTGTAAGCCACAAAAACAGCACCCAGGTCTCCATAAGTCGAATAAAAAACACATATAATCGAGTATGCACTTGTTTTGGAATCCATCATTCTTGATGCAGAATAACAACAATCCAAAGTTCAAGTGTTTTTCCTTAGTGGCCCTCTGCTCAATGAGACTTCTCTTCATCCTCAACATTCAATTACACTCCTTATGTGAGGATATTTGTGTATTAGGATTATCGGAGACTCCCATCTATGAAGAACTCCACTAACCTTATAGACTAAATAAGATACCAATCCGAATTTGGTGGCTGGCCAAAATATGTGATGTTTTCATTTAGTAGTATGGTTATCAAACATATGTCAAGTAAATAATTCACAGAGTGTCTAAATGGTATAGTAGTGATATGTTGTAACCATAGCTATGTCGCCTTGTTGCTTTGCTATGAAGTATTGTAACAAGTGTATTTGGTAATTTAAGTATTTAAAGTTGCAACACCTTAAAACTGGTTGAATTAGCTCCCTAAAAGTTAATTGAGAGAGCTGCAGCTATGAGAAATTTGTCAAACACCTTATACAAGTTGCAAAATTTCTTTTCACAGATATAATTGCTATGAAAAAGCTGTACAGAACATACTCAAAAGTTTGCATCGTAACCACCAAGCCAAAAACATAGGGTTCTTGACCTATTTGTTTCTTTCTATACCCCTCTTAAGTTGTTGGTTCGATGTTGAGCATAAGGTACATCACATTCATAAGTGTACATCATAAAAAAAATTGTGCATTTAGGTATATGATTCTAAAGGCAAGTGAGATGGATTTGTTTAATAGTTGGTTAACTAGAGGGAAAATTGTCTAAAAAGTTCTAAACATTTTAGTTATGTTAATTCAGTTATAAACTTTTTCACTTCTTGCTAATTGAGTCTATTTAGTCAATTTTGATAGCAAATCGCTAATGTGGACACCTGCAGTGCCATATAGGACTGTTAACGCTGACATAGATAATTTTTAATACTATTTTAATAATTTTTTTGAATTTTTATTTTTTTTCTGATTTTTTTATTTTTTTTCTTTCTTCTTTCCCTATTGTTGATGGCCAACCACCGGTCACAAGTGATGACTAGCCACTGGCCAGAAGCGATGACTAACCACCAGCCATGACCGGCCAACTAACCTCGCCCGCCAAATGCGAGGCTCAACGAGATGAGGGTGAGCCCCAACGAGGGTTGGCCTCACCTAGGCTAGATTTGGCAAGGCCTTGCCTCACCCAGGCTAGATTTGGTGAGGCCTTGCCTCACCCAGGCTAGATTTGGTGAGGCCTTGCCTCACCCAAACCAAGGTGGCCTTGCTAGATCTAGTCTAGGCAAGGCTAACACTCACCTAGGTGAGCCCCAGCGAGGGCTCCCCTTGCCAAATTTGGCAAGGTCAGTCCTCGCCAAGGCCAAAGCAATCTCGCCCGACCGACGCCTAGAGAGGCTGCCCTAGCCTAAAGGGCCGGCCTCACCTAGCCTGGGCGAAGGTCAGTCTTGCATGGCTTTGCTGAGGCCGGCCCTCTAGGCTAGGGCGGCCACCGACAATAGGAAAAGAAGAAAGCAAAAAAGAAAAGAAAGAAAAAAAATCAAAAAAATAATAAAAATTCAAAAAAATACTAAAATATTATTAAAATTGTCCAGGTTAGTGTCAGTGGTCCTAAATGGCACCATCGGCATCTACATAAGTAATTTTCGGTCAAAATTGGCCGGATGCATTCAATTGATAATAAGTGAAAAAATTTAGGACTAAATTGGCAAAATTAAAAGGTTGGCAAAAGTGCAATAGAACTTTTTTGACAATTTTCCTGTTAACTAGATATACAGTCTAGCGAATAGGTGAGACAAAACTTGTAGTTAAGAGACAGAGACAAGGAAGTATACACAGCGCGGAACACCAAATTTAAAAGACTGCTCGACTCATAGAACCGCAGTATCAAATTCAAAAGCCGCCTATCGGCAGGGAAGAATTCCCATGTTGCTTGCCGCGGGCAATATGGATCTGTTTGGCTGTCCGTATAATTCGTCGACGCCTTCTTACTCGTCGTCCACTTTCTCCAAGGAAACATGTATTCGTATCCATGTTCCATTGCTGTACGCGGATCTTTCTTGGAGAGACCCGCTCAAAAACAAGAAAGGAAGGAGTTGACTCTTAACAGTGAAAACACATTATCTCCGTCTCACACCAACCCAATCTATTAAAGAATAAAAAAAAGGTCCATTTGGCCGTTTTCCACTACCATTTTTCATTTTAAAGCTCAAACATAAAAATTCCACTAAGTTATTACTCCTATATAAAGCCCATCAGACATTCTTCGAATGCACCAACCAGTTCCCCAACATCTGAAGATTTGTACTTGTCTAGTTCCTTAATCACCCTCCAAACGATGGCGATGAAATTTGGAAGAGCGATGGTGCTTGTCGTGATGGCTTCAGTGATGATGGGAGCTTCACTGGCCTATCCAGGGTGGAACAACAACAATGGCTACGCTTGGCCTCCGAAGCAAGACAATGGTCCCACCGAGGTCCCTCCGACGAAGGTTGTCGTTGGAGGGTCCGACAATTGGCATTTCGGATTCGATTACAGCACCTGGGCTAACAAGAACGGCCCCTTTTACGTCAACGACACTCTTGGTAAGTCGCTACTATAGCTTACCACTATTTATACCTGGATTCAGTATCTATCATGCCCCAATTTTTGTTTCGTAAGTTTGTTCTTAATTTTCATTTTAACAGTTGATATGGGAGATTGATCGATGATGGTATTAGAATTCATACGAGTTCGTCCTCGCACAACGTTTTTGTCTAGACATTCAGTCATGATGGGACTTTTATATAATGCAATCTTATGCATAAGAAGCAGAAGTAGAGTGCTAATGTTTTTCGAGGAAAATTACTTGCTAAAATAAATGCTTTCCGAAGATAATTAAGAAGCAGAATGGCCTTATTAACCCTCCCCAAACAAAAAATGAGTAGTCTAAGTAGCATTGTGGGTTTTGTAGAAAAGTGATCCGTGGCACTATTTAAGCGACCAGATAAGGAAGGAAAAATTGCAGCTAGCTATCCTAGTGTATGCACGATCAATACTTTGAAAAACAAATACTTCTTCGTCAAGCATGCTCAACAAGTGTTTCTGGATCATTCATTGTGATATACAAATTTAAACAACATTGATTCCGGTACTTGCAGTGTTCAAGTACGACCCACCAAGCGACAGTAACACGCATCCGCACAGCGTCTACATGTTCCCAAGCTTCTGGAGCTACATGAGGTGTGACCTCAGGAGGGCAACCATGGTGGCCAACGTGTCGGATGGGGCGGGAGATGGCTTCGAGTTCACATTGAGCCAGAAGTGGAAGTTTTACTTCTTTGCATGCGGGGAGAGCGGCGGCTTCCACTGCTCCACGGGGAAGATGCGGTTCTCCGTTGTGTCACTTCCTCGCCCCTGGAAGTGGCACGGCTGATCGGCCCCGATAAGCTACGGAAGAGGCAGTGCCAATGCTTGTTATGCTAATGAAGTTATTCTTTTCTTTTCTTTCTTCTATTTTCCTTTTCGAGTTTGTTCATGCTATGATTATCTGTCTCTGTTGAAGTTATATTGGGTTGTTCTTATACTAGAAAACAATAAGTTATTTCAGGTCTGGAATAATTTTGTGACTGATTCCTCGTAAACGAAATAAAGAAGTGTCTTCCCCTTTCATATGGAAACTATTCTTGACTTTAACTTTCACATTTCCAATTCATATTTACCACATGTTTACTTGAAAACCCAATTCTTATACTTTCATCTTAGTTGCGGACTCGCTGGGTCAACTACAAAGTATAGTGCACTCAGGCAAAGTCCACCCTTAGGATGAACGAGTATCTCACAGATTTATTTCTTTCCTTTTTTTTTTTTTAACTCTCTTTAGTAATAGGCCCAGATTGTATGTGTGAATCATGACAAGTATGTACCAAAAATAGTTGCTTTCAACTTGTTGACACCAAAAGATGACCAACTCTTAATAATCGAGTAGAGGGCTCTGTCAACGAGAACGAGATTTGGTCAGAAAAGAAATCATCACTAAACAAGACAGTCAACAACCTGTAAGCTTGTTGACAATGGAGATTGGAAAATTAGGTCAGATCCATCTTCGCTGAAGCGGCGGCTCTCCTTCAAGGCTTCTTTGATCTGCAAATTAGGTTTTGTCGAAGGGGGCTAATTTTGTGGCCGACTGGGCTACAAAGGCCCACAAAAATGGCACACTTCCCCTTAACTGGCCCGTTTCACCTCCCTCTGCTTTGTTAGACATACTGTATTCGGATGCTTTGGCTGCCGGTTGTGCTCTTAACATTCATGAACGAATTTTATCCTTTCGACCAGAAGAAAAACGAAAAAAGTGCAAGGGTTATTGACGCAAGTCTTCACGAAGACTAACGAAAGATTGATTGACAAAATCATTGACAGCAAGCCACCTTAGATTTTGGTCAAATGTTGAGGTAATGCAATAAATAGATAGAACAAAGGACTGGTGCCACGTCAATTGAAGACAGACAGAAGGTCCACACAAGCAAATAATTGCTAGGTGGTGATGTCAATATTCTTGGGATTTGTAACTTTTGGTATATTGTCATTACTAGATGATAGAAAATTGTATCTAGTATTTGAAACTTCTTACTGCCGATCAGATTAGGAAGCTTATTCTGGATTCCAAATCCACGACCTATGCAGTAACAGTTGTTAGTAGGATATGAAAACCTACATTGTAATCTTTGGAACGATTACTCACGCAATCAATGACAGAATGTCTATTTATCTTTAATACCATCACAAATTTTCTTTAAATTTCATGCTATTTATTTTCTTGTCCAAAATCAATACTCTTTCACAATCTTTATCAATTCAATATAACTCATCCTCTTTTTAATTTTTTTTTTTTTTTTTTGGGGGAACTTAAACCATTTTTTCCAAATACTCAGGTGCACTGAACTTGAATGCATTTCAGGCTTTCTTTATTTACAATAACACTCTCATGCTTTGTAATATCAATTGTTATTTGCTACCACAATTTTGAAACAGGTCTTGTTATTGAGTATCCCAACACTTGTTAATCATACTGCTAAAAAACCTATTGTTATGTTGAAACAAGACAGTGCTCTGCTCGGGATGATGAAATGCCATATTGACCAGAGATATAGAAGGATTGATTCCAATGACGCGTTTCACAATACAAGCCATTGGAGCAATCCTTAGAAAGAAAGGCTAGCTGGATTAATTGGCTCACCAAGTGCTGCACAGTCCCATGATCGAGGCCTATTGGCTCATTTTGTGACAAATGGTATCAGAATAAGGTTTCTAAATTGTATGTGTGAATACCGTTTGTTACCATATTTCCATAGAGATCAAACCCTTCATTGGTCTTGAATATGACTCACAGGAAAGACGGAAGATGGGTACTTGTTGGGCAAGCATAGGCCATTCACGTGAAGCTTAGGGAAAGGCAGTGATCATGCGGGACAAAGGATACAACAACGAGTTATACATTTTTGTTGGCAAGCGTTAGCCACTCAGCTAAGCCCTTGGTAGATGTAGTGATGGTCTAAGAAGCACCTATACTCTCTAAAAGCCTTCATGTCGTGTCGGATACTTTGACACATGTCCGACACTTTCTAACACTCGGTCAACACGTGTCAAAAAATCCGACACTTAGTCAACTTTCTCGACATTCTCTGACACTTGAGTCAAAATTTTGACATACGAGTTTTCGACAAATAATTCCAATATCGAGGTCAATTTTAAAAATTTAATAAATGAGAGATTAAAATATATATATGAAAAAAAATAAAATACAATAATAAAAATAATAAATAGAAAAAGAAGAAAAACCTAGTCTTCTCTTCTATAATGAATCCCACTTCTCATAATACAATTCACCCCTTAAGTGTTTTATTTTATTTTTCTAATTTTCCAACATATCTAACATGCGAATCCAGAATATGGATCGCTTGTTTTTTCTCCAAATTTTATGAATTATTGAAATAGAGTTGAACTTATCAAATTGAAATAATGAATGATATTAATAAATTGCGGATTAATGTTTTTAGTGTAAATTCATTCTAGGTTTTTTAAATAATTATTTATTTATGAATTTCATTGAAATAATTATAAAAATGATAATTTATTATGTATATATAAAAATACATTTTTAATATACAACGTGTCCCAACATGTCAAAATTCTTTATTTTTTGAGAAATGACGTGTTGGCGTGTCGTATTGTATTGTGTCGCATGTCGCGTGTCAATGTTGATAAGAGGTGATGGTTCAGAAAAATCAAGGATATGGAGAATAGCTCACAAAGAGGGCATTTTGAAAAGTCATGTAGGAAGAATGTCTTTGTGACTTTTCCTCAATCTATGAAGGGAAGGAAATGAACTCTGTAATATGAGAGAAACATGAGCCATTGATATGACTGATATGACTAGATGATCGGAGTGTATAATTAAGTTTGGAATCAAGTGATGAAATGAACTTCATATGAAAAATGTTTGATGGTGGGATTGGCTACCCAAGTAAAATCTTCTTGGGAGCTGATGCCATTCTATTGGTAATGTCCACAATAAGCCAAAGCAAATTGTTATGTTGAGTCAAGACACATACCTTGCTCGAGATGGTGAGATACCCAAGTTGATGGGAGACATGGAACAATTTATCATAACAAGACATTTCACAATGGTTGCCCAGTCATTCATCCTTAAAATGGAATGCCAACTTAGTGAATGGACTTGCTAGGCATTGTACACTCCCTTGACCATGGCCAATCGGCCCAAATCATGGTAGTTAGCCAGCATTTCCCACCTTTTTTATTTACAAAATAAAAAAGTAAAAAAAGTTCGTCGACATTTTAGATCATCTCTCTGGATCACTATCATGCACTCTCTAACTTTCGTATATAACGCAATTTGATGATATGGTTTTATGGGATGAGAGTGTGCTTATCATCATAGTTTTTGCTTTATTATTCTAATTTGCTGCTTGGGATATACTTTGCTTAGAACATCTCATAAATATCTTGAAATTTTGAAATATGAATGAAATATTCACTTTTGACAAAAAAAAATTATTCTCTATTAATTTCCATTGCTTACAAAAATTGAGGGTAAGGAAGAGATTTCCTAGAAAAATGTTGACATAAAACTACACTTATGCCCCTCGGAAGTCATGTGCAGTACGCATGTTAACCAAAAAAAAAAAAAAAAAAAAAAAGAGGTTTAACGGCCGTAACAAAGTGAAAGTTCAATATGGGCATCAGATGAGTTAGAAGTCCATTGCAAACGTGTATTACCGCCAAAATTCATGTGTGTTTATGTAGTTTTCCTTAATATATTTATTATGGTTTTTAAGGTTTTTCTCTTACATTTAATTGATTCGTGAAATTTCATATGGTAAGAACTTCTTCCTGGAATGTCATAATCCTATCACCCAAACATAACGCAACTGGACTTCTAATTACCACGCAACGATTTCGCTTTCCCACTTCGGTCAATGCTATAACATGTAAAATAACAGTAGGCTCTTTACTTAAAATTCTTGGTTATAATTTCTTCTTCTTTTTCTTTATTTTTTAGTTATTTTGCTCGGGTCAACTTTGGATCAATACTCTCAAAATGATGGCATATTCTTCAGAGATAACAAGAACATATTCATATACTGTGTTGACTCTCCGAAGTTCCAAGTCTTAAGAGCACGGAGAGGGACTTTGGTTCATCTTTTCCCGAGAACACGCCTTCAATTGGGTCACTGCTATGTCACTCATTGAATAAGATATTCGAGTTGTAAAGATATCATCCTAAATCTAGAATATCTCAATCCTAAATTCGATACCCTCAAGCTTTTAGAAATGTACAATTTTAGTCATTATTCTTAATAGATATATATATATATATATATATATATATATATATATATATATATATATATATATATTATATTATTAGGTAGTGCAATTGTAGAAAGACCATTAATCCAACATATTCTTTGATTATATAATTGGAGAAAAGCGAACAAGGATCTTCGCCAACCTACCTCTACTGATTGTGTTTGAGAGGAATTCATCATCTTTGAAAAATGTGTAAAAGGTATAGAGGTTCAGCTACCAAAGGATGCAATTAGATTTTCATAAAAATAATATAGTTGTATAATTGCATAAAATCCATTTTGTATTTAGTAGGGGTGTGCAATCAAACCAGGTATACTTAGGAATCGGATCAACCCACCCGGAAAATACGATCAAGAGCCGGTTCCTATTGAAACTAGTTCAGAAACCGATTCCCAAAATTTGGAACCAGTTTCAACTAGTCTAGGAATTGGTTCCGATTGAATACACATCCGGGAACTAGATCGACCGAACCGGTTTGGGAACCGGTTTTGTAAGTCCAATCCCAAAAGTCCAAAACCCAAAATGAACACACTTACGGAAGGTGTGAGGTGTTCTCGTGCATTTTCTTAGGTTCTTATGTTATAATAATCTGGCTCTATAGGGTAAAAAGATCTCAAAATCATATCAATTGAGTTCACACTTAATGATTCATACATATGTTGTTTTCTTTATTTATTACCCATTTCCTCAGGTTACTTGCTTATGCATATCGCCAAAACAAGGAAGTTGTAGACATCATTAAAAGCCATTAATTAAAAATTATAACTCTCGATACTTTGTCATCATAACTTTGTGGATCCTTAGTTTTTTTGTTTACTCAAAAAGTTCATGTACTTATTGATTACAAGTGCTTAATATAAATTAGGAGGATTACATGATTTTCTTACGTATTAATGTAAAATTCGAAGCCGTATAGGATATCAGACGGTTGTAAAATAGGCCTTTCTATTTGGCCTGAATGCTTATCATCATGACCAAAATGGATTGATTTTGCCACCAAATATCATGGTACTTGCTTCCACAAGATTTTACCTATAAATTCCTTTCGAGCAACCATGTTAGCTAGGCCACAAAACCCATTTGATTTTCTGCCGAATATCATGGTACTTGCTTCCAAAAGATTTTACCTATAAATTCCTTTCGAGCAACCATGTTAGCTAGGCCACAAAACCCATTTGAGTAAATTCATAAATAAATAAAAATTGTTGTCCATGTCAAAATTAAGGGTATTACGATCTCCAACGTGGATCCTTGAAAAACTTCACCCACCCTTGAAAAATGTCACTCACAAGAATGTGATATGACGATGGTATCTTAGTTAATTACCTTAAAATGAATGTTTATAGTCAAAAGAAGCGTGGAAAAGGTCTACTAATAACGTATCATTACAAGTAAATAAAAATTTATTAACCAAATTTAATTGCACATGTGGTCAATTATTTTTCATTGAAAAAAATATTTTTCATTCACTATGAGAAGTAATTTTTTTTATATTTTTTTTTTTGGTAATTCAATCTGGGAACTAAGTTCTCTTCTACAAGTTATCTATGCTTTTATCTAAATTCATTTTAAATTCCCATAGTTAAAAGTAATCTCGGTGCAATCTTACAATAATTAATAACATCAATAGATGTTTATAAACTTTTAGTAGACTACTAAACTGGAATATACGTAATAAATTTAAGGAGAGAAATTATACAAAACTTTATGAACTTTTAAAATGGAGAAATTACACAGAACTCCATGAACTTTTAAAATGGCACTCTTTACGAAACACTTCAGACCTTTACATAAGAACCCCTCATGAAATTTCATTTGTTTCAATGGTCAATTCTCTGTCTATTTCTTAATTTGCACGTGTGAAATTGTATTTGTTCTTGGATCTTTAGTCAAATCACCCATTTTTAACTCAAGTTCATAAGAATTAATTAAAATGCATAGAATAATTAGAGAAAAATGAGAAAATAATGTATGATCAAGATAATAATAATAAAATAATAAGAAGAAGAAAATTTCTAGACTTTTACGAATACATTTGAGAAATTATTAATTTTCTAGACTTTTCAGTAAGTTACTAACTTTATAGCAGTGTAAATTGATCCGAAGTTAGTTAGTAACCTATGAATATCCTAAGTAAATTGGACTATATGATAAGAAGCAAATTTCTCACATGAATATGTATTCTCTCTTTAATGATTAGTAAGTAAATTTGGCAAGTAGTCAAGATGTAATTGCAGTTACCAGTGAAGTTCCTAATGTTTAATAATTACTCAACACTGGATATAACTTCCATATAATTAACTTCTAATAACTTTGCACTTTGTAATAAATCTTACTCAAAATGCATAATATCCAACAGTGTTTATTGCTTCCTTGAAAATGAACGGTGGAGACGACCCCGCTTGTGAATTTTTATGAAAGAGCCCACGAAAATGTAGCACTTGCCCAAGACTAAAGTGAAAATTCCAACTATTTGAGCTAATGGATAATTTAGTTACCTTTAAAGTTCCTAATTGTCATTCTATCTAGACGGAGATCTAAGTGACCAAAACGAAATGAATACATGGGGAAATTACTCAAGACTTCACCTAAATTTTGGAAGTAGTACAATTTTGCCCATAAACTTTTAATTATTATACATTATCCATGAAAATTAACCATCTCCTGTATTTTCTGTTAGCATGCTACACATTTCCAGTGTAATTATGTACTCTATCTCACTTTTAAAAGGACTCTATCTTCCCTTCATATTTATGAAAATTTAAAAACTAACGAAATGGATTTTTAATTAACTAAAATATTCATATCATAAAAAATAGATATCATTAATAATACTAAAAAAATTTAAAATTTTGTGGAATATTTTAGATAAAATAAACACAATTAAGTGACAAAGAAAAATGTCTCAGTAATAAAAATGATCAAATACCAAAGATTACACACTCATTATGCATTTTAAATGGTTAGTTAATTGAAAAAAAAAAACCATCTCAATTTTAGTTAATCATTTTTTAATGAATTGAGAACATTATTTTCTTTTATAATTTTTAAATTTTTTTATTAATCGAATAACTTTTAACATTAATTAACTTTTGAAATACATTTAATGAGTAACTAATTTTCCATTTGACCTTTCTACTCTTGAGGCATTTTTCCTTTTTAATCTAATTTGTATTTATTCCTTTTCTTAATATAGCTTACTTGGTTCTGTTAACATGGTTATACTTATCAAATTTTAACAAATTTTTTAGTCAAATTTTAAGAAAGAGATTCTCTTAAGATAAAATTGAGATAAAAAATATACTTTTCTCCTTAAAAGTCACATGCATCTACTTTAGCTCCTTAAAAGTCACACGCATTGCACATGCTAACAGAAGATGAAAGTTGAAGGGGAAATTATATAACAATTGGAAGTTCGGGGACAAACATGTACCACCTTCAAGTTGAGGAGGGTTGAGTACAATTTCCCTAAACACATGGTTTAAGTTTTTTGGTTTTTCTCTTATATATACTCAATACGGGAAATTTCACATAGTACTCGTTTAACCAGTTCCATAAAAATTTTCTTTTATCAAAATTCAAAATAAAGCTGATTTGAATACAGCTTCTTCAAATCAGCTTTATTGTGGGAAATTTCACATAGTACTCGTCTAACCAGTTCCATTTTTTCTGTCCAAGATTAGTTATTTGTGGGAATTTTTATGCAAAAAAGAATTTGGGGGACCAAGAGATGAGCATGAAGACTTAGGGGACCATGCATTGATGAAGATGGATATTTTTGTTTGACTTTTTGCCCCCCTTCTTCAGCTTCTCATGCACGCCAGCCCAGCTGCTTCCCCCTTTGCGGCTTCTGCTTTCTTTTCATTTTCCTCCTCTCTTCTTCTTCGCGTGAATTTCCCTCTCAATTTCTCCTCTGCTTCAGCCCAACCTAGTGACAACAATCACATGCCCATTCCCCTCCTGATGCCAGCACTTCAACTTGTCTGTCCCCCACTTCGCTGCCGCGCACCCACACCAGAATTTCATCAACTACCATCTACACACCATCAACGATCCAGCCCCTATCTCCCGCGTCCCCAACCGCCACAAATTTTCCCCCAGTGCTTCACCGCCACTCCATCTCTCCTCTGCCATCACGCCACCAGCTAAACCCCCCATCCTGCCAACACTCCAACTCGTCGGCCCACCATTCACCGAAGTCGCTCCCCTCGACGTCACGCCCATATCCTCGCTGCAGCCCACACGTTCCAGCCCAACACCCACCGACCCAACTCCACTCAATCTCGCCCCTGTTTCACCATCTTCAGCCTAGTCCCGAGCTGCAAACTAGCCCACTTCAACCTTTGATCCAGCGTCCATTCTGCAGCCAAGCCAAGCCCACAACCAGCTCTTGAGCAAAATCGGTTTTTCAGATCAAGCAGGGAGTTTGTTGGCTGTTTTCAGCTCGGTCCGAGCTTCTTTTGGTGTCGCCGTAAGCCCAAGTCTGGCTCACCTCTGCATCGCCGTTGCCGTGAACTCATCGACTTGTTAAACCGGTGAGTTTACTTTCTAAACCTTAATTAAGAGGTTAATTATGCTTAGGAGAGGTTTAGATTAGTCTAAGTGAGATTAATGTATTTATTTAGCTTGTTTAGTTACTTAAATTAGTTAGATAGGTCAAATAGGTGGTTAGTTATTGTAATTAGTTAGTTTAGTAGGTTATTTTGTAGCTAGGTTGGTTAGAGTAATTTAATTAGTTCGATTAGGTGGTTAGAGTAGCCTAGGTAGATTAATTAATGATTTATGTAATTATTTTTCATTTATTTAATTATTTTATAATTTATTTAATTATTTATTATTTTCTATAAATTATACCGGGATAGCCGTTCGTCAGAATTTCGTGTTGATTGTCGTGGTGTAATTAGTTTGTACAATTGAGTGTTAAATTGTGCAAATGGATGTTGATTGGTGATTCTGGATTATTATTTCAAAATTATGGATTTTTGTTATTTAATTAGAAAAATACCGAGTGTCAGTTTTTGACACTAAAAATATTTTTAAGTACTATATCAAATAGTGGGATTTTTAAAAGAGAAGATATTACTTTTTATGGCTCAATTTGACCGTGTACCCATACACGATTATTTTACCGGTTGTTTTTAATATGAAGAAAATAGGCCAATCATATTATTTAAATTGAGGCATTTGAATGCAAAGCACAATGTCCTTGGCCAAAATTGGATGCGTGTGTGAACATTATGAGAACCCATCACAAATGTTTACGCCGGACGATGCTCCTATATGGAATGCCCCACATCAATGGATGTCGGATCGCGGTAGAGGCCGGACCGATGCTCCTTCAAGATAGCCGTCTAGAGGTAGATGTTGCCATGCTCACTGGAAGACCGCTGATTGTTGAGTCGGCCGTGCTCGTGGGGACGTAACTAATTGGAATGCCTGAATAATTGATATGATCGCGCCTAATTATTGGACAAAATTGTGTGGCATGGAATGAGACGTGTCACAATGATTTGATCTTATAATCGGGACTCCTGTGATTGATTGATTTATTAAAGTGATTATCGAATACATTGGATGTATGCATATGTTATATGAACTATGCTGATGTGTAGGGAGGAGCTGAGGCAAGGTAAGTCTTCTATGATGTGTGTATAGGCTACCTCTAGGTGTATTATCTTCCAAATCGGGGTTTAGGGTGTAGACTTTCTGAGATTTTTATCTCACCTCATCGTGGGTTACTAATTTCAGGGCCATAGCATGGAGGATCCATAGCCGAGACTAAAGGGTCCAAAGTGTAGATGGCCAAGAGGTTTCTTTTTTAGTTAGACCTTATGTGTGTAAATCGGATGTATTTAGAAAGTGTGTTTGGTGAAAGTGGGTTGTTCTGCTTTGCTATCCCATGTTTGATTGTTGTTTGGGGATTGTTTATTTCACTTATGCATGTGCATGAATCGTTTGGGTCAGCGACGCGTCCTAGGAACGTCGCAATTTAGTCGACCATCGAGGGATGTGTGTGTACTCAAGGTTCAGGGCGTGATAGTCAGAATCCCATCTACCCAACGTAATACAGCTAGACTTGTAATTACGAGGCATCTTGCTTTCACACTTTGGCCAATGTTATGACAATTAAAACAACAATAGGTTTCTTACTTGAACTTTTGAGTTGAAATTTCTTTTCTTTTCTTTTTGCTTTGGTCAACTTTCGATCAACTATCTCAACATGATGACGTACTTTGCTAGGGATTTCTTTCTTTGAAGAACATATTTAGATAGTGGTCCACTCTGTGAAATTCCAAGACTTCGACCTAATTTTATGTCTAAGAAAATAAATGGAATAAGGATACCATAAGTATCATAACTTTTATACGCAGCTCACATGAATGTTGTAACTTTTTTATGATCAATTAAGTGACATGATTCTGAAAAATATTCATTTAAGTGATGTAACTATTAATCGATCACTAAATATTCACCACACATGCCAATCAAATGAGGATAGTATAAAGTTATGGTACTCGAGTGATTAAAAAAAAAATGTTAGAGCACTTCATTGAGTGTCATACGAAAGTTAGGCACTTGTTTATCATTTCCTTAAATATAGGATTATATTAACAGGGATGACAGGGAACTATGAACTTTAGAGCGATGAATTTATGTTTGGTCGAATCAAGGTAGTTTGGGTGATGAAGGTTAATCTAGGCATTCAATTTGGTTGTTGATATATAACTCATTGAATAAGATAAACGTAACCTGTAAATTATCATTCTAAACTAAGAAATTAATCCTAAATTCAATGCCTTCAAGCTTTTAGAAAGGTTTGATATTAGTCGTTATTTTTCGTTTTTTTTACACAAATGGTCTCTACCCTTTTCTTTATTAAATCTATAATCACTTTTGGATTTCATGAAGATAATTCAGCAATTGCCTAAAATTAAAGGCAAAAGACCAACTATTTCAAGCTAATGAATGATGTAGTTATCAATAAAGTTCCCAATTGATCATTGTTGTTCTATCTAGACGTAGATCTAAGTAACCAAAACCAAATAAATATAAGAGGTAATTTCACAAAACTATCTCGAACTTTGAGGATAGTACACGTTTGCCCCTACAACTATTACATATTACCCCTCGGACTTCGATTTTGTAACAGCTGTTAATCCTCCGTTGAATATTTAGTTTAGAGTGTACAGTGCACATGATTGTTAAGGGGTAAACCTATATATTTATCTCATTTTCTAATGGTAATCTCTCTTTTACAATAAATATCTATAATAATGTTCAAAAATAAAAAAGAATATAATTATTGGTATATTAATAGAACTGAAAGATATTTAAAAGAAAAGAAAGACACTTAAGGAAAAAGCAAAAAGGCATTAATAGCAATAAGATCAAATAACAAAAAATGGACACTTATTATGCACTCAAATGGTTAATTAAATATAAAAAATAATTTATCAATAGAAATGTATAGAATATCACCTTAATTTTGGTCAATTAGTTCTTTATATGAGTTGAGGACATTAGTTACTTTGCATTCTTTTAAATAATTTTATCAATCAATCATTGTTAAGTTAATTAACCCTTTAAATGTGCATAAGGAGTCACACTCCCACCCAACCTCTTGTAGGAGAGCATGACTTGGTAGATCAGCATCCACGTCCAGGCACGTCGATTGTCCCAAAAATATTTTATTTTTGATTAAGCACATGCAAAAACGAATTAAAAAATAATCCCCATATACAAACAAACATGGAAGTCAAGCAACATATATATAAGCCAAGCAAACAAAAGCAACGTATATTCATACATATATACACATATCAAAAGTTATTATGATTACATGCCCATCTTATTCCCAGGCTACTTATCTTTATTACCACACATCGATGATTAAAAGGCTGTGGTACCCTAGCTCCTCTATGGAGTTCCTCCCAAAATGGCCCTTATCCTAGATGCTTCTTCTATGATGCTCCTGTAAAATCCACCAGAAGGATGAGGCCTTGGATGGGACCTAAAATGTCCCCATAAAAAATGAGGCACCAAGCCTCCTACACATGGGGAACCAAGGTGCTTACCCTTTATTGGACTCATACAGTGGCAACATACTTCCGGTAAGTAATGTCCTCTTCTAAGTCTACTATATTCGTCACAATAGTAACCATATCAATGAGAATATTAGGATGGATGAACAGTAGGGTTGGTTCACCCATCCCACATTTGAAATGATGAAAACAACAAAAGTGAGTCGATGACTCAATAAGTAAAAATCCGTAATTCTCTTATAGGAGGATGTCTCGCCATCGATCCTCAAATACAAGATCACTACCCATTTGTTGATAGCAAATCAATAGTAAGGTTTGTGCCTTGCATTGCTTATGCATATGAATGGGCTCTCAATAAGCTATGTGCTTTCAAGCATTAAAGACGAGGAGTTAGTGCATGAAAACAAGTCCTCCAAAGATTCGTGGCTTATGATCATTCCAGTCACAAAGAGGGCTGTGTGCATCACATAAAACTCATCCAAGCATTAAGTGACCCGATGCAAACATATGCTCAAATTTATACAAGGACTCAACAGTACAAATCAAACAAATCCAGCTTTTGCAAGCCTCAATTCTAGTATCGGTGCAAGCATCAATTCTAGCATCACACATGCATCAATCATGGACCACATGTGGACTTCCAGTTTATTTCAATCAGTTCAGTTAGTCGAAATCCATCGACTTTTCCGGTATCAATTGGGTATTGGTTCCCCCTTGGCAATTGGCATCGTCTTGATCTCATTATTAGGACGGCATCCAAGGTGACCCCCAGGCATTGGCCTTACCTAGGCCGACATTGTCCACGATCTCAATATGGGGACGGCATTCGAGTTTTTACCCTAGGCAACGACCCGTCATATCCTAGCGTCGACAATAAAAGTCCATCATGCATTCAAACATCAATCAATCCATTTTTAACTTATATTATTAGCCGAATGAAAGGTCTGAAGGCATGTCATACAAAGTGAATCAATGACTTTTGTGTCCTATTACTAGATTCATGCTGGATGCAATTCAAGCTCGTGGTTTTGACTTGGAATCGTTCGCCTTGGCTTCGGTATCGACCTGATGCTTGTCCAAAGTAACAACACGCTTTAATGTTGTCCCAAGATCAAGTGTGGGCCGTGCACCCACCTCGGCACACGTCCAATTTGCCGAGACCTTTCATCGCCATCCGGGTGTGCTCGACATCCATGCAAGACCATGAATTTACTTGATGTAACAACAAACAAATAGAAACACAACAAGCATAACAATACAAAGCCAACACAAGCAAACGATGACATGATCCTAAAATTGATATGTGTAGCACATTGCCCTATTAAAGAGTTAAGAAAGTCTACTTATAACTTTTTGGACCTAGCTTCAAGATGCTCCTTTGTTGACCGAACGGCTCCTAAGGCGACTTGGTGAGAAAGGCGTGGAAGAGAGGAGAGAAAGGGAGAGGAAATGAGAGAATGACTTATCCTTAAAATGTGATGATGTCTTCTCCTATTTATAGGCATCTTTCTCTTAGATTTTTATGCAAACTCATTATTATGCCTAAATGACAAGTTAGCCTACCTATCTTCTCGAGTTGGTGACTAGGTCCTTTGGTGTTGGCTTGTGATTGTTCCACCTATTTGCTTACTCTCCAAGGCTCACTCTAGACTCATTATTGCCTATGGTGCCTAAGGGACATATAAGCCCCTTTAATACCTAATGTTTTCTTCTAATTTGTTGGTTATTGTCTTGTTCACCAAGGCTACAATCTAGGGCCATCATAACCTAAGATTCACCTAAGATTCTAGGGAACACCTAATGTGACATCCTAAATTTATGATTCTATTTTCAATTAAATAAGTCGGATTTTTCATCAATGCGCCTATAGTTCTATTTTCTGAGCTAATCATTCACAAGATAACTAGTCTATCAGGTGAAGATGTCAAGGAATTTAAACGCAATAGACTTGAGAATTCGACCGTGAATTGGCTGATTCGACCACGCTAATTTGTAAGGATCATTATGACACTGTCAGAATTGAACAAAGATCAGAAATAGGTTGATTCAACTGAGATATGTGATTGGGGTGTGGATGATTCCACCTTATTGCAATATTCTCGTCGATTGGCACTAGAATAATTTTTCTATCGTTTTGGGTACCTTGTGTTTGTATTTGAAATCTCGAGATTTTCACGATAACTGAGAATCGTCAATGTGTCGAATATTTATGTCGTGGCTTGAAAATAATCATTCACAGGTCAATTGCACTAAAATTCCTAAAAGCTACCTGATATATTAGGTCGCGCTCAAATCGTGCCAGATTGAAATTAAGTGCGAATTTAAACCCAATTTCAGAAATTGAAAATTTTGTCATGTCACAATTCATTTTAGGAGCATCGACTTATCCTCAGGAGATTTTTTTGCAAACCAAGGTTTTTGGTGAAATTTCAAAATAATGCCGTTTTTGATCGGAAAAGTCAGAGAGCCGTTTTTTATCGCATCTTTGGCCATCAACTTAGATCAATTGATGGGGAAAAATTATAATAGGGACAAGGACACCTTGGCTGAATTGTTTGGGCTTCAATTGGTTTGATTTGAAGGGGATTGGAAGAGGAATTGAATGAGATTAAAGGGGGAGTGTCATAAATTCGTAACCCCTATGGTGTACAACCTTTTGGATCATTTGGCAAGCTTCTTGAGGAAGCCAAGGAGAGGAAAATGGCTGAGGGTGAGGACCATGGCTAGTGGGGACATGTGTGAGAAGAATTGAACAAGTGTTGAAACTTGAAAGCCACCTTGGGGTCCCCTTGCTTCAGCTAGCTTCTTCTCCCTCAACCAGCCACATTTCTCCATTATTGTTGTCCATCTTGAGCTTCAAAGAACTAGAGAAAACCGTAGCTCCTTCCCTTCCACCGTCGCATGCCCGTCGGAGCCACTGTCGGCCTCTTTTTCCCCTCTGCTTTCTCTTTTTCCAATTTCTGCTCCAACTGACCTTTCTCCAAAAATCCGAGTTAAAAGTTGCATTCCTAGACGAATCAGCTCACGTGCCACCCACCATCGTCTTCAGGATATCCAAACCGTACGGGAGGACCCCATTGTTTGTTGGAATGAGCCGCCAGCCAACCTACACGCTGGCAAGAAGAAATGGCTTGCCGGACCATCTGGAAGCCCACCTGCACTGTTCGCATTTTCTGCGTTTTTCCTCCCATTTTGACCCTTCCTCCGCTTGTTTCAACCACCAGTAAGTCCCCCTTAACCCTCAAGAGCCACTGGTTGCCGACCACCCACTTGCTAGAGTTCCGATCAGCCCGTCCTCACCAGTTCAGCCCGAACCAGCCGCTGGTTCCCTTTCTCAGTTCAGCCAAGAATAGAAGTCGAACCAACAAGGGTCTTCGAGCTTCGTGGCCCATTTCTGGGCCTTTCCCGACCTTGGTTGGTGTCGCCACTTTGGAGTTTATTGCGCGCCTTGGCGTTGTCGTTGCCGTGGACTCATCGAAATGCTAAACCGGTGAATTTACACATTAAACTCTGCTTAGGGAGTTAATAATGCTTAAGGGATGTTTAGATTATGTTAAGCATGTTTAGGTGATTAGATTAGCTTAGTTAAATGTTAATTAGATTAGATGAATGATTAGTTTAGTGGATGGATTAATTAGTCTAATTATGTAATTAGATTAGTGTAAGCATGATTAGAATTTTAATTAATTATTTTATTTATTTAATTAATTATTTAAATTAAATATTATTTAATTATATTATTTTATATATTTAAATTAATTTAAATTTTCGAAATTTAATTAATTAATTAATATTTTCCGGAAATTATATCGGGATGACCGGTCGTTAGAATTTCACATTGATCGCAACAAAGTATGGTTAGTTTGTACAAATTGATTATTAAATGGTGTAATTGTGTGATGATTGTGAAATATAAGTATTTTAATAAGAAAATACCATGTGTCGGATTTTGACATCGATAGTGGTTTTTAAGTACCATAGTAGCTTGTGTGAGCATCGTTACCAACTTGTGTGAACAAAATGCAGCTTATGTGAGAGTTGTACGTCAGCTTGTGAGAGCAATGATCATTTATCAGCTTGTGAAAACAACAATCAATTTATTAGCTTGTGCGAGCTATCATCTATCTATTAGCTTGTGTGAGTTACCATCTATACATATATCAGCTTGTGAGAGCATTGCATTCATTTCAGCTTGTGTGAGCATTGATTGAATTGATGAATGAATAGATGGTATGATTTGATAGATGGTGTTGATCGAATAATATCGATTGGATTGAATTGAATTGATGAACCGATGTGTGTCGGTAGTTTCAGCTTGTGTGAGCGTGGGTTGAATATGAATTGTATTGACTTGTAGGAAGGAATTTAGGCTAGGTAAGTCTTCTGACTTGTGTGGATAGGCCTTTAGGTGTATTTCCTTCCTAATTGGAGTTTAGGGGGTGAACTTGCTAAGACATTATCTCATCATGTAGTAGGCTTAACAATTTTAGGTTCGTAGATGGTGATCTCTCCAAAACGTTATGGTCGACTGATGAGAATTAGCGAGCGGGTTTTTAATTACCCCGATCCCGGAAGTCACTGGGTCTAAGAACTTACGTTGACCACCATCTGGGTCGAAGAGGACATCTTTTATACGGTGCCTAATTGATTCAAAGTGTGATTTCGTTTCGAACCCAATGGATTTAGGGTGGGTCCCCTTAGGGGTTTTAATATTCCCACTGTGGTAGTTGATGCCATCCTAAGGGAGAGTACAACTGATCCTCCCGATGGAAGGGTGGAGGACCCGATGCCGCGAAGCCTGTGAAGTTCGAAGGATCGGCGAACATGTCTTGCTAGTTAGTCATAGAACAGTTCCCTTTTTGTTAAGTCGGTCTTTTGTAAACGGCCTAGTATTGTATATAAACATGTGTGTTTATAAAAATGTTTGTTTTGGTTGTGAATGGGTGCCTGCTTTTCTATCTCAAGTTGTATGTTGTCAAGGGTATTGTTTTGCTTTTGCATGCATATTAAAACGAATAGGTTGGCAACATGTCCGGGGATGTCGCAAATTTTATCGACTACTAAGGGATATGCGCACGCTTGAGGTTCGAGGTGTGACACCTAAGTAGGTGACTCATTCTTATCATTTAGGAATTAAGATCTAAAATCATTAAATAAAACCTAGATATTTTTCCCAACTACTTGGCATGCAAGTTTTCTCCTTCCTCGCAAATGACATGTGGTATGTGACATCCCAGATTTTCAGTCATGTTTTCTATTGAATAAATCGGGCATTTCATCGACGTGCCTATAGGGCTATTCTCAGAGTTGATTACTCTTGAGATAACTAGACTACCAGGGAAGCCATTAAGAAATTTTAAGGTAATAGACTTGAGAATTCGATTAGAAATCGACGTCTCGACTGTGCTCATCTTTAGAGGCCATTACTGCACAGTATAAAATCAATGTGAAATCAGAGATAAATCTCTTCGACTAAGATGCGTGGTTAATCGTGGATGATGCCACTAAATTGGAAAATTCCCGTCGACCAACTTTAAACTGATTCTTCTGTCGTTTGGGTACCCTGTATCCGTATTTAAATTATCGAGATTTTCATGACAAATGAGAGTCGCCAATATGTCGAGTGGGTTCATTGTGCCTCGAAGAAAATTGACCATGGGTCATTTACACTAAAAATCTCCGAAAACTACCCAGTAGCCTAGGCCACACTAAAAATGCATCGGAGTGAAATTAACTGTGAAATTGAGTCCAATTTCAGAATTGAAGATTCTGTAATGTCACAATAAGTTCTAAGAACATTGACTCAGTCTTCGAAGATTTTTCTGCAACCAGAGACTTTTTAGGAAAAAGTTAGCATAGGACCATTTCTACTCAGAAAAAGGCCAAGATCGTTTTTGATAGCGAAATTGGGATGCACGATGGATCTATTGGTGAGGAAAAATATCAATTAGACCAAGGACTCGACAACAAGATTTGTTCAGGCTAAATGGGATTAAATTGTGTAGGAAATCAAGTCCAATTGAAGCCATTCCCTTGCAAATTCATAACTCCCACCATCCACCACCATTTTGGACCAATTCAAGATTCATCAGGAGTGCTTTGGTGGCTCATTGATAGCCAAGGAGCAGCTGGTGGCTATGCTGGGTCAAGGGGACAAAGACTTGGAAAAAATTGGCATGTGGCTCCCTCCATCCCTCTCTTTCTCTCCAAGGCAGCGTCCACCGCTTCTCTCCCCTTTGTTATGTGCTATTCAATGCCTCAACCAGCAGAAGAGAAGCTACCGTTAACCCAGCAAGCCGCCGGAAGCAGCCACGCCACCACTGGAGTCACACACCGTCGCTCGTAACCAGCGCTCGCTCGTGTGCCTCCCCTCCGTTCTTGTCGTGTTCAGCCGTGGTTCTCACCATCCAACAGCCTTGTCCGCCTCTGTCCGTGTGTTCTAACCACCAATCGAGCCAAGCCGGAGCTCGTTCGACTACCAGTTACCTCGCCAAGCCATCCACCGATCCACCATCGCCATTCCCTCGCCAAACCGCTTTGTTTTCCATATTTTTGCAG
Organism: Eucalyptus brandiana; assembly: GCA_014182725.1. NCBI lineage: Eukaryota > Viridiplantae > Streptophyta > Magnoliopsida > Myrtales > Myrtaceae > Eucalyptus > Eucalyptus brandiana. Next base: position 25,854,001 of record CM024674.1, on the reverse strand, counting down.
CTTAGGACAGAGAACAGAAAGTGGGTTTCCAGCAAGCTTCTAAGCTCGTTTTGAAGTGTTTCCAGGCCTCGAAATTTACGCCCGCTTTGGAGAAAAGTGAGCCTCTCGACGTTCCCGTCGATTTGATCCGATCCATTCGTTAATCAAGTGAGTTTTGTTCACCAAACCTTGCTTAGTATGCTAATGATGCTTAGGGGTGATTAAATTTAATTAAGTATAATTAAGTGAATAAATTAGATTAGAGTAATTAAATTAGAGACTTATCAATGCATGTTAAGCAAATGGCTAGTGTAGTTAGCAAGGAAATAGGTCATAGTATTTATTGAACAAATCTCGAAAATTTTCCGAATTCGTTTTGACGTCCAATTAGGCATTACGGGCCTAAATTGGATTTATTGCATTTATTTAATAATTTCTATAATTAATTAATTATTTATTTATTTTCTGGAAATCAGGCTGGGATAGCGGACGACCGAAATTTTATGTTGATCATTGTGGTGCAGTTTGTTTATTTATTTGAGCTTTAAATTATGCTGAATTGAATTAATGATGATTTTATGATTTTATTCCTAAATTAATTAATTTTGGTAATTAATGGGAAAATTACCGGATGTCGATTTACAGGGCCAAAAATATGTAATGGGCTGTTGAAACTGGTGGGATGTTTAAAAAGGTGAAATTATTATATTTTAGTTAAGGCCGACTGTGTACTCATATACGGCTATTTTATCGAAAATGATAAAAAGATGGAATTGATTGTATGGTTGAAATGGTATACTACATCGACCTACAAGCGATATGTTAGCTTAGTAGAGAGCAGTATACCTTATTAGTTTTGATGAAATATGTCGGTATACTATATTAGTCTAAGGACGATATGACAGCTTAGTAGAGAGTAGTATATCTTATCAACTTAGATTGAGCACTATCGATATACTATATTAGCCTATGGGCGATATGGTGGCTTAATAGAAAGCAGTATACTCGACTATCTTAGAAGCGAGCTATACTATCTATTTATCAGCTTAGCAGTGAGTAGTCCTAATATAAACGAACTTTATAGATAGTATGAGATGAGTCGACCAAGAAAGAGTCGAGATGACATGTAATCAACTAGGTTGATTGATTAATGATTTGATCTGATGTTATGAATTGATTGATTGATGTTATATAAGGCAACTATAAATAACATTGGTTTGCAGGATGGAACCAAGGCCAAGATAAGTCATCTGAACCGTGTTGTGCTTAGGCAGCCTTTATTGCATATTGGCTTTCTAATCGGGTCTTAGGGGATAGAACTCGCTGAGACATTGTCTCACTGATTATTGTACCATTTTCATTTAGATGGCGTTGGTAAAGGACCAGAGGCCCAAAGAGTAGAAGGTTGAAGAATTGACAGTCATGTCTAACTAGTTAGTCATAGGACAATTCTCTTTTGGTGGAAGTTAATTCATTTCTACAGACTTGTTTTATGAACTTGTGGTTTAAAACCTGACTTAACAATTCGCCTTGTATATATTTGCACTATAATTGTGCAATGTATATAAGTGTGGTTGCTTTTAAAATGTGAAAATTTGAAGTCTTACTTTTCTATCATATTGTTTTATTGGGGATAAGTACATTAATGGTGCCATAAGTTGTGTACGGCGCTCACTTTGGTGCCAAAAGTTTCCGTTGGATCACTTAAGTGCCAAAAATTTTGAAAAATGATCACTTTGGTGCCATCGCCGATTTAGTTAGCCGGAAATCCGACGTGGCAGTTTTTTTATTAATTTTTGACGCCGACGTGGATCGCCGGAGAATACAATCAGCATACAAAGAACAAAACGATGCCGTTTATCTTTTTTCCCCAAATAAGAAACCCTAAATCCCCAATTTCAATTAGAACCGGAAGTTGAAAACCCTAAATCCCCAATTCGATCATTTCGAGTACATACTTCGATTTTCTCCCAAAGTTATCAGCTCGCTCTTGCAAATGGAGGACAAAAGCTTCAGCAGCGGCTCACATTCCTATAAGAAAAGTGAAGTAGATGGTGAGTATTACTGTTATTAGTGGGTTACCGAGTCCGAGAAGAACATCTTGGACTCGGTTGAATCCCGGGAGAAGATTCCATGGGTGCGGTAGATATAGAGAAGGCTCGAAGTGCCAATATTTCAAATGGATTGATAGAAAATTCTCTGATTGAGCGACAGAGGTGATATTGGAGTTACTTGAAGGCCGAAATCAACCTCCACCTATGTTAATGGACGAGTTGGAGGATGTCGACTTAATGCAAGCTCAAATGAAGGGTTTAACATCTTTGGTGGACCATTTGAAGAGGGAGGTTTCAAGGCTGAAAATCGAAAGAAACTTTTATCGAGCGTTGATTGTGTTCTTATTCTCTTGGGTAGTTTATTCAAATGTAAAGTGAGTAATGAGAAGAAGTTTGTATGTCTACCATAGTCGAAGACGTGGAATATGCACTTGTATTGGATTGTTTATAAATAAAATGTGTTTTTTGGTTTGCTGCAATTTTTGTATGGAGCAGAATGTTTTGTTGTTGTAATCTATGGGTAGAAATGCAAGGTTGGACTTGGAATGCATTAGTTGTGAGCACTTAAAAGTTTTGTTGTTTAGTTATGTATTGTCAATGTTTGTTTTGGTTAGTTTTTGCTTCAAATATAATGGTTTGCTGCATTTTTTATTTGGTAATGCTTTGCTGCATTGAAAGCTTTTAGTAATGGTTTGCTGCATTTTTCTGTTTGGTAATGGTTTGCTGCATTGAAAGCTTTTAGTAATGGTTTGTTGCATTTTTCTGTTTGGTAATGGTTTGCTGCATTGAAAGCTTTTTGTAATGTTTGCTGCATTTTTTATTAGATAATGGTTTGCTGCATTAAAAACTTTTGGTAATGGTTTACTGCATTTTTTTATTTGATGATGGTTTGCTGCATTTTTTATTTGGTAATAGTTCACTGGTTTGCTGGTTTGCTACAACTGCAAACCATGGCCGAAATTAAAGGATGGTGGCAAATTCACGATTGACCATTTCAGTGTCATAAGTTATAAATAGTGATCACTTGAGTACCGAGTTTTTATGAAAGTGATCATTTAAGTGCCAAGTTTTTATGAAAGTGATCATTTAAGTGCCAGTCGCGATTACAAAGTGATCACTTATGTTGCACAAGTTTTTTTAAAAAAGAACATGTTAGTGCCAAACGTCACATTCCAAATGCACCTTGTTCTTGCATCTTGTTCTTGCACCAGTTGAGTTGCTGGTGCATCTTCTTACACCAGCCCAGATGCAACAAGATGTACCAGCACCCAAAGTGTTCTTGTAGCAACACATATAATCAGCAACAGTGCAGCAATGCTGACAGCAACAAATTCATTATAATCCACAACTTTAACCAACAATGCTGACAAAGAATAAAGCAGGCAAAGAATAAAGAATGCAGCAAAGAATGCGGCAAAGAACAAAGAACATTGCGGAACAACAAAAATAAAATATACAGCAGCAGTAGCATAACTGACTTGCTAGCATTCTAGCCGAAACCAACACAAGGGAAAATGAATAGTCATTCCAGTACTTGCCATTAACATTGATTGATTGTTTACAAAAGAAAAGAAAAGCATGTCTAACTTCACTCCCCAAGCATCGAGAGTTCAACACTCTCTTAAAAAAAAGCAATGGCATTGCGAGGCAACAACTACCATCAATCCAAAGACACTCCTAAAAAAAAAGAAGAAAACAAGAAAAAGACCATGTCCAAAGATCACATGAAAAAAATCATGTCCAACATCACATAAAAAGAGACTATGTCCAGCACCCTCCCTCCCATCAGTCAATAGTGACAACACCTTGATCTCATTTTCCTCTTGGAGCTTTGAATTGATTCATAATCCGAGCACTCTTTCGAACTGGTTGTGCAGGTTCTTTAGTTGGGCTTTCTATCACCTCCTTTTCCTTGTCCTTGTTTTTTACGGCGGCTATTTTTGTTCTACCACGTGTCATGTGTTGGTCCATATCATCACTACTACTCCCAATTGTTGGTTGAGATGGAACTGGTGCTGGGTTCTTTTTGGATGGTGTTTTTCGCAGCATTGCACCGATGTCTTCTTCTTCTTTAGAGCACTCTTCTTTGGCTGCGCCATTGATTCTTGAGTTGGCCCACCTTGAGAGAGAAGTACCTCCGAAGTTCTCCCAAGCTACAAAAACATAGTGATATTGTCAACCAAATGAATTGAAATACAACAAATTAAATGCATGAGGCCTATAAATCTTACATTCAAAATGGTCATTCCAAAGACGTTCATCCGTGTAAATCCCATAACCATATTGCCTTAATCTTTTCCCAAGAGCCCCTCTTGTTCGTTGTGGTGCATCATTTTCAGCAGCAATAATCCTTGTAGCAACCTCTCGCAACTTGTGCGGTTGCTCGTCTTCCGACCTCGAGAAACACATAACAAATGTAAATTTTAGCCTATAAAAGACCAAACACAAAGTGATGTACAACTTACAAGATATTTTTTTCTTGTTTGCTCAACAGTGGACTCAGTTGTTGTTGTTGCTGTCTTGCCCATTCCAGTCCCTATCCCTGCACTTGAGCCTACAACAGGGTCTTTTTTTGGCCCTTTAGTAGGCCTTACAACAATGTACTATATTAGGATTATGACCAACAGTACTATCGAATAAGAACTGTAAAGTTACTAAGACCAAGATGATACTTACCTTACAACATGGCTTTCTTCGTTTGCCCTTCAAGGTAGGAATTACAAGCGGGCCTTCGTCCTCCCTTCAATAGGCCCAACAAGAGTTTCTTCAGTAGGTCATGTCCCTGGCACTGAATCAGCCATTACATCTTGCTGTTGATGCTGCTTTTTCAGCTCACAACCTTTCTTATTGTGTCCTTCCTTGCTGCAATAGGAGCATTTCATCTTTAATCCAGTCCTACTCATCCTTTGACTTGATGCCTCTTCCTGCTGCATTCTTCGTCTCTTTTTTGGCCTTCCTATTTGCTTCTTCAGCGGTAAAGGTAGAGGACTTTCATGATTTGTTGGCTCCCAAAATTTGCTACTTCTGATAGGCTCCATCATGAATTAGTATGAAGCAAGGTATGAGCTTTTTTTGTACCAATCATGTACGTAATCATCTGGGTTTTCTTGCTTCATCTGAATAACACAAATGGCATGGACACAGGGAATTCCATTCAGTTGCCAGGCTCGGCATGAACACTTTCTTCTATCCAGGTTGACAACATACTTATCCTGATTTTGAATAATCTCATATCCATTATCTCCATTCCAAACTGGATGGCAGAACCTACTAGCAGCAATATTTGCATCCAATCTCTTTACAATCCTAGGGCCACAGTCTCTACTCCATTTTGTAGCCTCATCTCTTTGCCTATGCAGTCTAGTCATAACCATAACTCGAATGTCATCAAGCATGCTGATGATTGGTTTGCACCTGGCCTCTAAAATTCTACCATTGAAAGCTTCACTGAGGTTGTTATCAATGATATCGCATTTGAACTCTTCGCTGAAGAAGGCTCGACACCGTGCTTAGCTTCGTATGGAAGAGTGCATCAAAACCGTCCTTTGTCAACTGCAACAATCCTTGTTTGGCTAATCTGAAATCAGCCATATTCGTACTCTTTGCTATCTGCCAGAACTGCTTCTGCAGCCTATCTCCTTTGAAGTTCCTTGACCAGTTCGCATATATGTGCCTCGCGCACATTCTATGCTCAGCATGTGGCATCAATTCAGCCAATGCAGGAATAAGTCCCTACAAAAATTCAAACCAATAAATACAAGTCAAGAAAAATATGCAAGTGAAAATTTTTAAAAGGGAGTATATTATAATTGACAATGAAATTACCTTATGTTGATCGCTCATGAATGCCCATCCTCCCCCATCGGTTATCTCAAGGTCAGCCATTAAATTTTTTAGGAATCAGGACCAAATATCCTTGTTCTCTATCTTTACCACTGCCCAAGCTATCGGGAACATTTGATTATTGGCATCTCTCCCCACAGCAGCTAACAACTCCCCATTGCATAAACCCTTTAGAAAGCATCCATCCAATCCTATAACTCTTCTACAACCAGCCAAGAAGCCCCCTTTGCATGCATCAAAACAGACATAAAATCTATCAAATTTAGGCCCAAGATCAAGGAGTGGCCTCTCCACAACCTCTACATATACCCTACTATATGGGTTTTGAAACATACATTCACCAGCATAATCCCATACCTGCGCATATTCTTCCTTATACCCACCCATCAATATCTTCATCACCCTCATCTTCGCTCTCTTACATTGATTCCTCGACACATTAACCCCCACTTGCTCCTTCACTAACTGTTGAAATTGAGGACTCTTGATCTCGGGCATTGCTTTAATAGTATTGAAAAAATGCTTTGATAACCACACACTTGTTACCCTTTTATTGTTAAAGATAATTGGACAAGTATGCTCCTCCTGAAAGGACCTAATCTGGAATGATCCATTCTTACTAAGCGCATCATAGAGTTTCCACGAACAATTAGCTTGTGAGCACTTAGCTCTCACAAACTCCTTCGTGTTTCTAATGAATTTAACGCTCCTCTGTTCACCAATTGAGTTCTTTACAACAGCTTCCTTGAACTGTTTGGCATCATCAAATCTCATGCCCACCGACAAAACAGGTTTATCAACAGTCGGATCATAACAAGGGTACTTACTTTTTCTTCGAGGAGCGGGTTCTTCATCATCATTGTCAAGCTCATTTTCCGAACCAGCAACTTCATTGCCACAGCTTTCTTCATCTTCACTTCTATTACCCTCAGCTGGATCTCCATCCCTATTTACTGACTCGGGCCTTCTTGCTGAAGCTGCAAGTTTTTTTTCTCAGAAATTCCATTTGCTTTTGTCTTGACTGTGCGAGTTCAGCATCATCTTCGTCACTTGGGAAATTTACTACAACCAAACATTCATCTTCCGATTCACTAGATAAAGCAATTTCCCATTCTAATCCAATGAAGTCTTCATCCAAGATTTCAGGACATCTCCCTCTTTGTTCATCTCTATCAATATGACTTATCTCCCTATCATTTTGCCCTCCATCTAACCTAAACTCATCCCCAACCTGATTACTCGCTTGAACAGGATCCCTCACTTCTCCTCCTTCAGTGGTGGTCTGCTCATCCCCATCCTCATCCCCATCCTCATCCTCACTATAATACTCAACATATACCTTAACTTCTTCACCGTGAAGATAATGGTAAATGATATCCTTAATACCATTATCGTCATTAGAAAATCTCAACCCATCCTTCAATTCTTTCCCAGGAACACAGTAATGTAGTTTTTGCACTTTGCATCGTAAAAAATATACCAAATCCCTCATAAAATCAATATATGATGGCTTCCAAACATTGACATAAATAGTACCTTCATTTCCACCACTATATTTCCAATCTTCAGTGCCAATAACAAACTCTCCACCATAGCAAACAATGACACATACCTGATTTGCGTCCATGTCGATGCTGCACCTAATGGAAAAAAAGAAAAAGAGTTATTGTCGTTTTGTTGGAAACACATGACAGAATCGGCAACTTTACATGCAGGTTCTTGTCATTTTGTTGTCAAGGAACAAATGCGACTAAAATCTCCCCAATTCGGTGCATTTACGAAACAAAAGAAACCGAATTAAATAAACAAAGTGAGGTCCCCACCACCCATTTTTCAATTTCATCACATTCACATTCGGTCCCCCAACAAAAGCAGTCCAATTAATTAAATAAACAAATTCGGTCCCACCACTGTTTCCATCCGAGTCAAGCCCCTCAGCACCCTGTTTTTCTATTCGGTCCCCACAACAAAAGCGAACGAACGATGGAAGAATCAATTTTTCTATTCCATCCCCATAAAAGTGACATCCCCACCACTTTTCCCACTACTTTCCCCCGAGCCGAGCCCTCAATTTGCCCTCCGTGCCCTAACTTGCCATTCGGAACCCTAAATTTTTCGCAAAATTGATCCACGTAGAGAACATGACAAACCTGAACAATCATGAACGACAGTGCAACTACAGCGATGGCCGAGCGACGACAGGCGAGCGACGGCAGGCGAGCGACGGCGGGCGAGCGAACGGCGGTGGGTGAACGACGGTGGGTGAGCAAGCTACGGTCGGCGTCGAGGAGAACCGTATACGAACCCTATTTTACTCCCTCTGCAACGTCGTTGTTTTTTGCTATGGAGCAAGGCGGCATCGTTTCTTATGTGAATCCACGATGGATGGCAAGAAACGACGTCGTTTCTTACGAAGAAATGACAATGGCGTCGTTTTATGCTATCCATCGTGGACAATCTTAAGTCACGTTGATTTTTTTTTAAATATAAATGCCACGTATTTATTTTGGCCGGAATTTCTCGCCGGTAGCACCAAAGTGATCGTTTTTCCTCCGATTTGGCACTTAAGTGATCCGATGGAAACTTTTAGCACCGAAGTGAGCGCCTTACACAACTTATGGCACCATTAGTGTACTTATCCCGTTTTATTGTCTAGGGATTATTTTATTTGCTTTCGCATGCATATATTAAAATGAATGGGTTGGCGATGCATCTTGAGACATTGCTATTAATTGACCAGTCGAGAGATGGGTGCATGCCCGAGGATCAGGGCGTGACATGGCACATAATGGATAAAGATGGACTAGGTCAAAAAGCTATGGAAGATTCTAGAACCCTAATCACCTTTTGAAAATTGTCGAATGATTCATCCCTGCATTAATTAATTCATGTCCAAAATTCATCTAAGGCATTCATAAGACTAACATAGGGTGTTGCTTAATTGGAGAAGTCATTCACATTTGTACACGATCGACGGTTCTATGAGAATCGAGCTTCATGCCAAAATTTACTAAACTTTAATCAAGTGGGTGTGACTAAGTCGGTAGCCTTCTTAAACTTATCCATGACCATTTTCAATTAGAATTGGTCCACTAGATGTCTTAAAAGAAACTTCATAGTTAGTCTTGGTTATTTTCCCTAATCGGGTCTCGGTCAAGTGGACTAGGTCCATGGCCGAACATGCCATGCCTTGGTCCATCCAAGATTTATGCCATTAATTCCCATGATCGACCCTTATATCTTATTCTCACGGCTTGGAATTCAAGGATGTTACAAGGAGTAACTAATTTTTTGTCATTTGACCTTTTTATTATTGTGGAATTTTCCTTTTTTACTTATTGTGTGTTTATTCTTCTTCTTTTTTTAATGTTAATATGGTTTATCAAAGCGTTTATATTGATCGAGTTTTTAAAAAAATTATTGGCTAATATTTTATTGCCACTTATTTTTCTATTATTAGTATTTTAGTTAATCTATTTTTTTTCTCATTTTCTACTTTTTTTATACAGTAAATAACAGTGATGCGTATTGCACATGCCAACGGAAAAAAATTAAGATTAAAGTACATTTTAATTATGTACATTTCTACCCTTCCCTTATTAGTCATGTGTGTATTGCACATGCCAACGAAAAAAATAGAGATTAACGGTTGTGACAAAATAAAAGTCGAACGGGTTACTATATAATAGTTGCAAGTTCGGGGGGAAATGTGTTTAACACAATCAAAGCTCACGCGGGTTTCCTTAAAAAACCGCTAAATACACTGTTTTATGTTTTAGGTTTTCCTCTTACTTTTACTAGATTCATAAAATTTCTCATGGTACTCGTTTAACGAGTTCGATAAATTCTTAATTTAAAAAAAAAATTCAAAATAAAGCGGACGGATGAAGAGAGCTTCTCCCTTGGTCGTCAGAATCCCATCACCCAAACGTAATACAACTACACTTCTATATAGGCAACGCCTCGCTTCCCAGTTTCTACACTTCTGTCAATGCTATTACAGGAAAAACAGCAATAAGTTCCTGATTTGAATCTTGCAATAAAATGGCTTTTTTTTTCTTTGCTTGGGTCAACTTTGGATCAATACTGTCAAAATAATGAAGTAGTCTACAGAGAATTATTCTTACTTTAAGAACGTATTCTCATAGTGGTTTGACTCTCTGAAGTTCCATGTCTGGAGCACGCGGAGGGATTAGTCTCATCTTTTCCTAAAACCCATTCTAACCTCAAACGTAATTTTCCAGTTTAAGAATATACACAATTCAGTTAAAGGGCATAAACTATGAATTTAGAGTGATGAATTTACGTTTGGTAATATCGTAATATCTAATGAATAAGCCATCCTAAATTAAGATCTCAATCCTAAATCCAATGCCCTTATGCTTTTACCAATGTTCGATTCTAGTCACCATTTATTTATGTTATTTTTACATTGATAGTGTCTAATCTTTTGTAAGTTGGGCAATTATAGAAGTTTAGAATTAATTTGGCATGTGTTCAATAAATTATATAATTGACATGACAATTTCTTCAGATGTCGTTGAGGGGTTCTTTTCCAAGAAATTTCCTTCCACATGGACCAAGTCAAAACGGGCCCGATTGATCAGGTCAAGTGGTGATGATGAGGGTGTTTAATTGGCAAAAGGCCAGCTTTTAGTGAATGCATCGCTTGATTTTGTTTTCCTTTGCTACGACCCACGAGACTATGCTTTTCTCACATGCTGTCGTGATCTTCATTCGGTTTTTGTTGACTTGATCTTGATTAGAAACTTCTGTCCAAGACCGACACCAGTTTGGCTTATTTTGGGTCGTGGAATTTCAAATGGTGAGCGCAGTACTTGGTAGCCCAACTTAGTCGTTCCTGCTTCTTTGTTTGATCGCACAACGAGGAGAACCATTTGCTATGGATTGAGATCCTCAAAATTTAGAAAATAATTGCACATCACTTACTAGGAATGTTGAAAGGTTTGGATTTATTCTTTTATTTTTTTTTTCTATTCCTATTCTATATATATTTTGCAAGCCACTAGGAGTATTATGTAGGTTGTGAAATCTTGCTTCATTACTCATGTATCTCCACCCCAATCTCTCAAGAAGATAAGAAATCAAACTCAGGTAGCCGTCAGTGGTTGATAAATTCTTTTTCACCATTCCCATTTCTGCCTTTTTTCCCTTTTCTTTTGCTTTGCTTGTCTATTCGAGCACGACCACCTGTGACACTTACCGCACCAGTAGCAGCAACTCTCTCTCTCTCTCTCTCTCTCTCTCTCTCTCTCTCTCTCTCTATATATATATATATATATAATATCTAGGCTCGTAATGTTAGGTGTAATGTGTTAAGTCCAGATTACCCCAGACCAGAGGCAAGGTAAGGTTGGGTCACCGTTTGAGGTGGTCACAAGGTGGTTACCATTGCATTCCTATGTCTTGTAAGCCACAAAAAAGGCACCCAAGATCTCCATAAGTCGAATGAAAAACACATATAATCGAGTATACACCTGTTTTGGAATCCATTATTCTTGATGCAGAATAATGACAATCCAAAGTTCAAGTGTTTCTCCTTAGTTACCCTCTATATCACTAGCTCAATGAGACTTTTCTTCACCCTCAACGTTCAGTTACACTCCTTATGTAAGGATATTTGTGTATTAGGATTAGAGGAGACTTCCACCTATGAAGAACTCCACTAACCTTATAGACTAAATAAGATACCAATCCGAATTTGGTGGCTGGCCAAAATATGTGATGTTTTCATTTAGTAGTATGGTTATCAAAGCTATGTCAAGTAAATAATTCACAGAGCGTCTAAATGGTATAGCAGTGATGTATTGTAATTATAGCTATGTCGCCTTCTTGCTAAGCTATGAAGTATTGTAACAAGTGTAATTGGTAATTTAAGTTTTTAAAGTTGCAACACTTTAAAACCGGTTGAATTAGCTTCCTAAAAGTTAATTGAGAGAGCTGCAGCTATGAGAAATTTGTCAAACACCTTATACAAGTTGCAAAATTTCTTTTCACAGCTATAATTGCTATGAAAAAGCTGTACAGAACATACTCAAAAGTTTGTATCGTAAACACTAAGCCAAAATCATAGGGTTCTTGACCTATTTGTTTCTTTCCATACCCCTCTTAAGTTGTTGGTTCAATGTTGAGCATAAGGGTACATCACATTCATAAGTATACATCATAAAAAATTGCGCATTTAGGTATATGATTATACAGGCAAGTGAGATGGATTTGTTTAATAGTTGGTTAACTAGAGGGAAAATTGTCTGAAAAGTTCTAAACCTTTTAATTATGTTAATTCAATCCTAAACATTTTCACTTTTTGACAATTGAATCTATTTAGCCAATTTTGATAGAAAATCGCTAATGTGGATACTAGCAGTGCCATATAGGATTGCTAGCCCTAACATTGACAATTTTTAATAATTTTTTAATAATTTTTTTGAATTTTTATTATTTTTCTGATTTTTTTATTATTTTTCTTTCTTTCCTTTTTTGCTTTCTTCTTTCCTTATTGCCAATGGCCAACCAGCAGTCACAAGCGATGACCAACCACCAGCCATGATTGACTAGCTAGCCTCACTCGCCAAATGCGAGGCTCGACAAGGTGAGGGTGAGCCTCGACGAGTGTCGGCCTCACCGAGGCTAGATTTGGTGAGGCCAACCCTCCCCCAAACCAAGTTGGCCTCGCTAGATTTGGCTTGGGCAAGGCTAATGCTCACCTAGGTGAACCCCGGCAAGGGTTCCCCTTGCCAAATCTAGCAAGGCCAGCCTCGCCAAGGCCAAAGCAATCTCGCTTGATCGACACCTGGTGAGGCCACCCTAGCTTGGAGGGCTGGCCTCACCTAGTTTGGGTGAAGGTCGGTCTTGCATGGCTTGGCTGAGGCCAGCCCTCTAGGCTAGGGTGGCCACTAGCAATAGGAAAAGAAGTAAGCAAAAAAGAAAAGAAAAATAATTAGAAAAATAATAAAAATTCAAAACATACTAAAATATTATTAAAATTGTTCAAGTTAGCATCGGTGGTCCTACGTGGCACCATCGGCGTCCACGTAAATAATTTTCGGCCAAAATTGGCCAGATGGATTCAATTGACAAGAAGTGAAAAAATTTAGGACTAAATAGGCAAAATTAAAAGGTTGGCAAAAGTGCAATAGAACTTTTTGGACAATTGTCCTGTTAACTAGATATACAGTCTAGCGAATAGGTAAGACAAAACTTGTAGTTAAGAGACAAAGACAAAAGTATACACAGCGTAGAACACCAAATTTAAAAGACTGCTCAACTCATAGAACCGCAGTATCAAATTCAAAAGCCGCCTATCGGCAGGGAAGAATTCCCATGTTGCTTGCCGAGGGCAATATGGATCTGTTTGGCTGTCCGTATAGTTCGTCGACGCCTTCTTACTCGTCGTCCACTTTCTCCAAGGAAGCATGTATTCGTACCCATGATACGGTTGTGATACGATAAAATAAGTACTGGTGACACATTCACTTCATGTTCCATTGCTGTACGCGGATCTTTCTTGGAGAGACCCGCTCAAAAACAAGAAATGAAGGAGTTGACTCTTAACAGTGAAAACACATTATTTCCGTCTCACACCAACCCAATCTATTCATGAAGAAAAAAAGGTCCATTTGGCCGTTTTCCACTACCATTTTTCATTTTAAAGCTCAAACATAAAAATTCCACTAAGTTATTACTCCTATATAAAGCCCATCAGACATTCTTTGAATGCACCAACCAGTTCCCCAACATCTGAAGATTTGTACTTGTCTAGTTCCTTAATCACCCTCCAAACGATGGCGATGAAATTTGGAAGAGCGATGGTGCTTGTCGTGATAGCTTCAGTGATGATGGAAACTTCACTGGCCTATCCAGGGTGGAACAACAACAATGGCTACGCTTGGCCTCCGAAGCAAGACAATGGTCCCACCGAGGTCCCTCCGACGAAGGTTGTCGTTGGAGGGTCCGACAATTGGCATTTCGGATTCGATTACAGCACCTGGGCTAACAAGAACGGCCCCTTTTACGTCAACGACACTCTTGGTAAGTCGCTACTATAGCTTACGGCTATTTATACCTGGATTCAGTGTCTATCATGCCCCAATTTTTGTTTGCGTAAGTTTGTTCTTAATTTTGCATTTTAACAGTTGATATGGGTGATTGATCGATGGTGGTATTAGAATTGATACGAGTTCGTCCTCGCACAACGTTTTTGTCTAGACATTCAGTCATGATGGGACTTTCATATAATGCAATCTTATGCATAAGAAGTAGAAGTAGAGTGCTAATGTTTTTCGAAGAAAATTAGTTGCTAAAACAAATGCTTTCCGAAGATAATTAAGAAGCAGAATGGCCTTATTAACCCTCCCCAAACAAAAAATGAGTAGTCTAAGTAGCATTGTGGGTTTTGTAGAAAAGTGATCCGTGGCACTATTTAAGCGACCAGATAAGGAAGGAAAAATTGCAGCTAGCTATCCTAGTGTATGCACGATCAATACTTCGAAAAACAAATACTTCTTTGTCAAGCATGCTCAACAAGCGTTTCTGGATCATTCATTGCGATATACTATTTTAAACAACATTGATTCCGGTACTTGCAGTGTTCAAGTACGACCCACCAAGCGACAGTAACACGCATCCGCACAGCGTCTACATGTTCCCAAGCTTCTGGAGCTACATGAGGTGTGACCTCAAGAGGGCAACCATGGTGGCCAACGTGTCGGATGGGGCGGGAGACGGCTTCGAGTTCACATTGAGCCAGAAGTGGAAGTTTTACTTCTTTGCATGCGGGGAGAGCGGCGGCTTCCACTGCTCCGCGGGGAAGATGCGGTTCTCCGTCGTGTCACTTCCTCGCCCCTGGAAGTGGCATGGCTAGAGGCAGTGCCAATGCTTGTTATGTTAATGAAGTTATTCTTTTCTTTTCTTCCTTCTATTTTCCATTTCGAGTTTGTTCATGCTATGATTATCTGTCTCTGTTGAAGTTATATTGGGTTGTTCTTATACTAGAAAACAATAAGTTATTTCAGGTCTGGAATAATTTTGTGACTGATTCCTCGTAAACGAAATAAAGAAGTGTGTTCCCCTTTCATATGTTCTTGACTTTAACTTTCACATTTCCAATTCATATTTACCACATGTTTACTTGAAAACCCAATTCTTATACTTTCATCTTAGTTGTGGACTCGCTGGGTCAACTACAAAGTATAGTGCACTCAGGCAAAGTCCACCCTTAGGATGAACGAGTATCTCACAGATTTATTTCTTTCCTTGTTTTTTTTTTTTAATTCTCTTTAGTAATAGGCCGAGAGTGTATGTGGGAATCATGACAAGTATATACCAAAAATAGTTGCTTTCAACTTGTTGACACCAAAAGATGACCAACTCTTAATAATCAATGAGTAGAGGGCTCTGTCAACGAGAACGAGATTTGGTCAGAAAAGAAATCATCACGAAACAAGATAGTCAACAACCTGTAAGCTTGTTGACAATGAAGGAGATTGGCAAATCAAAGTGCAAGGGTTATTGACGCAAGCCTTCGCTAAGACTAACGAAAGATTGATTGACGAAATCATTGACAGCAAGCCACCTTAGATTTTGGTCAGAGGCAATGCAATATATAGATTGAACAAAAGGCTGGTGCCACGTCAATTGAAGACAGACAGAAGGTCCACACAAGCAAATAATTGCTAGGTGGTGATGTCAATATTCTTGGGATTTGTAACTTTTGGTATATTATTATTACTAGATAATAGAAAATTGTATCTAGTATTTGAAACTTCTTACTGCCGATCAGATTAGGAAGCTAATTCTGGATTCAAAATCCACCACCTATGCAATAACAATTGTTAGTAGGATATGAAAACCTACATTGTAATCTTTGGAACGATTACTCACGCATTCAATGACAGAATGTCTATTTATCTTTAATACCATCATAATTATTCTTTAAATTTCATGCTATTTATTTTCTTGTCCAAAATCAATAAAGTACTCTGTCACAATCTTCATTAATTCAGTATAACTCATCCTCTTTTTCTTTTCTTTCTTTTTATTTTTTTTGGGGGGGAGAACCAAAACCATTTTTTCCAAATACTCATGTGCACTGAACTTGAATGCATTTTAGGCTTTCTTTATTTACAATAACACTCTCATGCTTTGTAATATCAATTGTTATTTGCTACCACAATTTTGAAACGGGTCTTGTTATTGAGTATCCCAACATTTGTTGATCATACTGCTAAAAAACCTATTGTTATGTTGAAACCAGACAGTGCTCTGCTCGGGATGATGAAATGCCATATTGACCTGAGATATAGAAGGATTGATTACAATGAGGCGTTTCACAATACGAGCCATCGGAACAATCCTTAGAAAGAAAGGCTAGCTGGGTTAATTGGCTCACCAAGTGCTGCACAGTCCCATGATTGAGGCCTATCGGCTCATGTTGTGACAAATGGTATCAGAATAAGGTTTCTAAATTGTATGTGTGAATACCGTTTGTTACCATATTTCCATAGAGATCAAACCCTTCATTGGTGTTGAGTATGACTCATAGGAAAGGCGGAAGATGGGTACTTGTTGGGCGAGCATTGGCCATTCACATGAAGCTTAGGGAAAAGCAGTGATCATGCGGGACAAAGGATACAACAATGAGTTTGTTGGCAAGCATTAGCCACTCATGTAAGCCCTTGGTAGATGTAGTGATGGTTCGGAGAAGTCAAGGATATGGAGAATAGCTCCCACGTGGGCATTTTGAAAAATCATGTGGGAAGAATGTCATGATGTGACTTTTCCTCAATCCATGAAGGGAAGGAAATGAACTTTGTAATATGAGAGAAACATGAGGCATTGATATGACTGATATAACTAGATGATGGGAGTGTATAATTAAGTTTGTGCTAGGAATCAAGTGATGAAATGAAATTCATATGAAAAACGTCTGATGGTGGGATTGGCCACCCAAGTAAAATCTTATTGGGAGCTGATGCTGTTCTATTGGTAATGTCCAGGATAAGCCAAAGCAAATTGTTATGTTGAATCAAGACACATACCTTGCTCGGATGGTGAGATACCCAAGTTGATGGGAGACATGGAACAGTTTATCATAACAAGACATTTCACAATGGTAGCCCAGTCATTGATCCTTAAAATGGAATGCCAACTTAGTTAATGGACTTGCTAGGCATTGTACACTCCCTTGACTATAGCCAATCGGTCCAAATCATGGCAGTTGACTAGCATTTCCCACCTTTTTTACTTACAAAATAAAAGAGTAAAAAAAGTTCGTCGTCATTGCAGATCATCTCTCTGGATCACTATCATGCACTCTCTAACTTTCGTATATAACGCAATTTGATGATATGGTTTTAGGGTATGAGAGTGTGCTTATCATCATAGTTTTTGCTTTATTATTCTAATTTGCTGCTTGGGATATACTTTGCTTTGAACATCTCATAAATATCTTGAAATTTTGAAATATGAATAAAATATTTACTTTTGACAAAAAAAATGAATTATTCTCTAATAATTTCCGTTGCTTACAAAAATTGAGGTTAAGAAAGAGATTTCCTAGAAAAATGTTGACATAAAACACACTTATGCCCCTCGGGAGTCATGTGCAGTATGCATGTTAACAAAAAAAAAAAGGAGGTTTAACGGCCGTAACAAAGTGAAAGTTCAATATGGGCATCATATATCAGTTAGAAGTTCATTGCAAACGTGTATCACTCCCAAAATTCATGTGTGTTTATGTAGTTTTCCTTAATATATTTATTATGTTTTTTTAAGGTTTTTCTCTTACATTTAATTGATTCGTGAAATTTCATATGGTGAGAACTTCTTCCTGGAATGTCATAATCCTGTCACCCAAACATAACGCAACTGGACTGCTAACAATTTTCAAGTAGTGCAATTGTAGAAAGACCATTAATCCATCATAATTTTTTATTATATAATTGGAGAAAAGCGAACAGGTATCTTCGCCAACCTACCTCTACTGGTTGTGTTTGAGAGGAATTCATCACCTTTGAACAAGGTGTAAAAGGTGTAGAGGTTCAGCTACCAAAGGATGCAATTAGATTTTCGGAAAAATAATATAGTTGTATAATTGCATAAGTTCCATTTTGTATTTAGTAGGGGTGTGCAATCAAACCGTGTATACCTGGGAATCGGACCAACCCACCCAGAAAATAGGATCAAGAGCCGGTTCTCGTTGAAACCGGTTTAGAAACCGATTTCCAAAATTCAGAACTAGTTTCAACTGGTCCAGGAATTGGTTCCAATTGAATACACATCCGGGAAATAGATCGACCGAACCGGTTTTGTAAATCCAATCCCAAAAGTCCAAAACCTAAAATGAACACACTTATCGAAGGTGCGAGGCATTCTCGTGCTTTTTCTTAGATACCTATGTTATAATAATCTGGCTCTATAGGGTAAAAAGATCTCAAAATCAGATCAATTGAGTTCACACTTAATGATTCGTACATTTTAATGTTTTCTTTGTTTATCACCCATTTCCTCAAGTTACTTGCTTATGCGTATTGCCAAAACAAGGAAGTTGTAGACATCATTAAAAGCCATTAATTAAAAATTATAACTCTCGCTACTTTATCATCATAACTTTGTGGATCCTTAGTTTTCTTTGTTTACTCAAAAAGTTCATGTACTTATTGATTACAAGTGCTTAATATTTCAATGCAAATTAGAAGGATTACATGATTTTCTTATGTATTAATGTAAAATTCGAAACAATATAGGATATCAGGTGGTTACAAAATAGCCCATTCTATTTGGCCTAAATGCTTATCATCATGACCAAAATGGATTGATTTTGCCACCAAATATCATGGTACTTGCTTCCACAAGATTTTACCTATAAATTCCTTTCGAGCAACCATGTTAGCTAGGCCACAAAACCCAATTGAGTAAATTCATAAATAAATAATGTCCATGTCAAAATTAAGGGTATTACGATCTCCAACGTGGATCCTTGAAAAACTTCACCCACCCTTGAAAAATGTCACTCACAAGAATGTGATATGACGATGGTATCTTAGTCAATTACCTTAAAATGGATGTTTATAGTCAAAAAAAGCGTGGAAAAAGTCTACTAATAACGTATCATTACAAGTAAATAAAAAGTTATTAACCAAATTTAATTGCACATGTGGTCAATTAATTTTCATTAAAAATTATTTTTCATTCACTATGAGAAGTAATATTTTTTTTTTTTGGTAATTCAATCTGGAAACTAAGTTCTCTTCTACATGTTATCTATGCTTTTATCTGAATTCATTTTAAATTCCCATAGTTAAAAGTAATCTCGGTGCAATCTTACAATAATTAATAACATCAATAGATGTTTATAAACTTGTTAGTAGACTACGAAACTGGAATATACGTAATAAATTTAAGGAGAGAAATTACACAAAACTTTATGAACTTTTAAAATGGAGAAATTACATAGAACTCCATGAACTTTTAAAATGGCACTCTTTACGAAACACTTTAGACCTTTACATAAGAACCCCTCATGAAATTTCATTTGTTTCAATGGTCAATTCTCTGTCTATTTCTTAATTTGCACGTTATTAACATGAGTGAATTGTATTTGTTCTTGAATCTTTAGTCAAATCACCCTTTTTTAACTCAAGTACATAAGAATTAATTAAAATGCATAGAATAATTAGAGAAAAATGAGAAAATATGGTATGATCAAGATAATAATAAAACAATAATAAGAAGAAAATTTCTAGACTTTTACGAATACAAAATTAAGTTTGCACCTTTGAGAAATTATTAATTTTCTAGACTTTTCAGTAAGTTACTAACTTTATAGCAGTGTAAATTCATCCAAAGTTAGTTAGTAACCTATGAATATCCTAAGTAAATTGGACTACATGATAAGAAGCAAATTTCTCACATGAATTGGGGAGAAGTACACTATCAGTGCCATAAGTTGTGTATGGCGCTCACTTTAGTGCCAAAAGTTTCCGTTGGATCGCTTAAATGGCAAAAATTTTCAAAAACGATCATTTCAGTGCCAACGTCGATCCGGTTGGCTAGAAATTTGACGTGACAGTTTTTTATTAATTTTTGACATTGATATGGCTCGTCGAAGAGTACAATCAGCATGTAAACCACCAAACAACGTCGTTTGGTGTCTTAAACCCCAAGTCGAAACCCTAAATCCCCAAATCGAGAGAGAGAGACAGAGAGAGAGAGACAGAGAGAGAGAGAGAGAGAAGCCATGGCGGCAGCGTCTTCTTCCTCGAAGAACAACACTAGCACCAGCCACTCTCTGAGCAGAGCCTAATCCACCATCTCCATCTACGCCCTCCTTGTTTCCCTCGCACTCCTCGTCTTCTCTCTCTCTCTCTCTGCACCTTCAACCCCCCTTCTTGCTCCTCCTCCTCTGCCCTTGCCTCCTATTTTCCCATCACTTCTTGGCCGAGCGATGGTGGCCGAGCACAGTGGCCGAGTGATGGTGGTCGAGCGACGGTGGCCAAGCACGGTGACTGAGCGGCGGTGGCCGAGCGCGGTGGCCAAGCGATGGCGGCCGAGCAAGCTAGGTCGGCAAGAATGAACAAAAAAAAACCCTAATTTCAATCCCAAATAAGCTATGCGGCATTGTTTTTCCTAAGCCATCCACATTGACGGCAAAACGACGTTGTTTTCTTAAGCAGGACGGAAAACGACGTCATTTAAAGGGTTTATCAATTTATTTTTTTTTAAATATAAAGGCCACGTAATCATTTTGGCTGGAATTTCTTGCCAGTGGCACCAAAGTGATCATTTTTTCTCCGATTTGGCACTTAAGTGATTCGATAGAAACTTTTGGCACCAAAGTGAGTGCCGTATACAACTTATGGCACTGATAGTGTACTTCTTCCCATGAGTATGTATTCTCTCTTTAATGATTAGTAAATTTAGCAAGTAGTTACTGAACTTTTTTGTTTTAAGATGTAATTTGCAGTTACCAGTGAAGTTCCTAATGTTTAATAATTTCCCAACACTGGATATTATTTCCATATAATTAACTTCTAGTAACTTTGCACTTTGTAATAAATCTTACTCAAAATGCATAATATCCAACAGTGTTTATTGCTTCCTTGAAAATGAACGGTGGAGACGACCCCGCTTGTGAAAGAGCCCACGAAAATGTAGCACTTGACCAAGATTAAAGTGAAAATTCCAACTATTTGAGCTAATAGATAATTTAGTTACCTTTAAAGTTCCTAACTGTCATTCTATCTAGACGGACATCTAAGTGAGACCCAAATGAAATGAATACACGGGGAAATTACTCAAGACTTCACCTAAATTTTGGAAGTAGTACAATTTTGCCCATAAACTTTTAATTATTATACATTATCCATGAAAATTAACCATCTCCAGAGAGAGGTCGATTTGACAGAGGCATGTAATTAAAGTGTCAGTGATTCCACCTAATTGCAAAATTAGTGTCGAACGACACTAAACTGATTATTAATTATTTAATATAATTATATCGGGATAGCTGGTCGTCAGAATTTCGTGCTAATTGTCGTGATGTAATTAGTTTGTACAATTGAGTGTTAAATTGTGCAATTGGATGCTGATTGGTGATTCTAGATTATTATTTCAAAATTATGGATTTTTGGTATTTAATTAGAAAAATACCAAGTGTCGATTTTTTACGCCAAAAATGTTTTGAAGTACCATATCAAATAGTGGGATTTTTAAAAGAGAGGATATCACTTTTTATGGCTTAATTTGACTGTGTACCCACACACGATTATTTTACCGGGTGTTTTTAATATAAAGAAAATAGCCCAAGCGCATTATTTAAATTGAGGGATTTGAGTGCAAAGCACAATGTCCTTGGCCGAAATTGGATGTGTGTGTAAACATTATGAGAACCCGTCACGAGTGTTTACGTCGAACGATACTTCTATATGAAATGCCCCACATCAACAGATGCCGGATCGCGGTAAAGGCCGGACCGATGCTCTTTCGGGATTTTCATCTAGAGGTAGATGTTGCCATACTCGTCGGAAGACCACTGACTATTGAGTCGGCCGTGCCTGTGGGGCCGTAACTAATTAGAACGCCTAAATGATTGAGATGACCACGCCTGATTATTGGACAAAATTGTGTGGCACGGAATGGGACGTGTCACAATGATTTGGCCTTATAATCAGGACCCCTGTGATTGATTGATTTATTAAAGCGAGGCATTTCAATTATCTAATACATTGGATGTATGAAATGTGCTAATGTGCCGAGAGAAGCTGAGGTGAGGTAAGTCTTCTATGATGTGTGTATAGGCTGCCTCTAGGTGTATTATCTTCCAAATCGAGGTTTAGGGTGTAGACTCTCTGAGATTTTTATCTCACCTTGTCGTGGGTTACCAATTTCAGGGCCATAGCGTGGAGGATCCAGAGCCAAGGCTGAAGGGTCCATAGTGTAGATGGCCTAGAGGTTTCTTTTTTAGTCAAACATTCTGTGTGTAAATCGGATGTGTTTATAAAGTGTGTTTGGTGAAAATGGGTTGTCCTGCTTTGCTATCCCATGTTTGATTGTTGTTTTGGGATTGTTTATTTTGCTTCCGCATGTGCATGAATCGTTTGGGTCAGCGACGCATCCTGGGAACATCGCAATTTAGTCGACCACCGAGAGATGTGCACGCACTCGAGGTTTGGGGCGTGATAGTCAGAATCCCATCAACCCAACGTAATATAGTTAGACTTGTAATTACGAAGCGTCTTGCTTTCACACTTTGGCCAATGTTATGACAATTAAAACAACAATAGGTTTCTTACTTGAACTTTTGAGTTGAAATTTCTTTTCTTTTCTTTTTGCTTTGGTCAACTTTCGATCAACTATCTCAACATGATGAAGTACTCTGCCAGGGATTTCTTTCTTTGAAGAACATATTCAGATAGTGGTCCACTCTGTGAAATTCCAAGACTTTGACCTAATTTTATGTCTAAGAAAACAAATGGAATAAGGATACCATAAGTGTCATAACTTTCATACGCAGCTCACATGAATGTTGTAACTTTTTTATGATCAATTGAGTGACATGATTCTGAAAAATATTCATCTAAGTGATGTAACTATTAATTGATCACTAAATATTCACCACACATGCCAATCAAATGAGGACAGTATAAAGTTATGGTACTTGAGTGATTAAAAAAAAAAAATGTTACAGCACTTCATTGAGTGTCATACGAAAGTTAGGGCAGTTTTTATCATTTTCTTAAATATAGGATTATATTAACAAAGATGACAGGGAACTATGAACTTTAGAGCGATGAATTTATGTTTGGTTGAATCGAGGTAGTTTGGGTGATGAAGGTTAATCTAGGCACTCAATTGGGTTGTTGATATATAACTCATTGAATAAGATAAATGTAACCTGTAAATTACCATCCTAAACTAAGAAATTAATCCTAAAAATTCAATGCCTTCAAGCTTTTAGAAAGGTTTGATATTAATCGTTATTTTTCGTTTGTTTTACACAAATGGTCTCTACCCTTTTCTTTATTAAATCTATAATCACTTTTGGATTTCATGAAGATAATTCAGCAGTTGCCTAAAATTAAAGGCAAAAGACCAACTATTTCAAGCTAATGAATGATGTAGTTATCGGTAAAGTTCCCAATTGATCATTGTTGTTCTATCTAGACGTAGATCTGAGTAACCAAAACCAACTAAATATAAGAGGTAATTTGCAAAACTATCTCAAACTTTGAGGATAGCACACATTTGCCCCTACAACTATTACATATTACCCCTCGGACTTTGATTTTGTAACAGCTGTTAATCCTCCATTAAATATTCAGTTTAGAGTGTACAGTGCACATGATTGTTAAGGGGTAAACCTATATATTTATCTCATTTTCTGACGGTAATCTCTCTTTACAATAAATATCAATAATAATGTTTAAAAAATCTAATTATCGGCATATTAATAGAACTGAAAAGATATTTAAAAGAAAAGAAAGACACCTAAGGAAAAAGGAAAAAAAAGGCATTAATAGCAATAAGATCAAATAACAAAAAATGGACACTTATTATGCACTTAAATAATTAATGAAATATAAAAAATAATTGATTAATAGAAATGTATAAAATATCACCTTAATTTTGGTCAATTAGTTCCTTATGTGAGTTGAGGACATCAGTTACTTTAAATTCGTTTAGATATTTTTATCAATCAATCATTGTTAAGTTAATTAACGCTTTAAATGTGCATAAGGAGTAACTAATTTATTGTCATCTGACCTTTTTAATATTGTGGAATTTTTATTTTTTACTTACTGTGCGTTTATTCTTTTTTTTTTTCTAAAAATATGTTAATATGGTTTATTAAAGCGTCTGTATTTATCAAATTTAAAAAAAAAAAATTATTGGCTGGTATTTTATTGCTACTTATTTTTCTATTATTAGTATTTTAGTTAATCTATTTTTTTTCTCATTTTTCTACTTTTTTTATACAGTAAATAACAGTGATGTGTATTGCACATGCCAACGGAAAAAAAAATTAAGATTAAAGTACATTTTTGTTATGTACATTTTTACCCTTCCCTTATTAGTCATGTATGTATTGCACTTGCCAACGAAAAAAATGGAGATTAACGGTTGTGACAAAATAAAAGTCCAACGGGTTACTATATAATAGTTGCAAGTTCGGGGAGAAATGTGTTTAACACTCTCAAAGCTCGCGCGGGTTTCCCATAAAAACCGCTAAATAAACTGTTTTATATTTTAGGTTTTCCTCTTACTTTTACTAGATTCATAAAATTTCTCACAGTACTCGTTTAACGAGTTCGATAAATTCTTAATTTAAAAAAAAAAATCAAAATAAAGCGGACGGATGAAGAGAGCTTCTGCCTTGATCGTCAGAATCCCATCACCCAAACGTAATACAACTACACTTCTATATAGGCAACGCCTCGCTTTCCAGTTTCCACACTTCTGTCAATGCTATTACAGGGAAAACAACAATAAGTTCATGATTTGAATTCTTGCATTAAAATGGCTTTTTTTCTTTGCTTGGGTCAACGTTTGATCAACACTGTCGAAATAATGAAGTAGTCTGCAGAGAATTATTCTTACTTTAAGAACGTATTCTCATAGTGGTTTTCTCTGAAGTTCCATGTCTGGAGCACGCGGAGGGATTAGGCTCATCTTTTCCTAAAACCCATTCTAACCTCAAACGTAATTTTCCAGTTTAAGAAAATACACAATTCAGTTAAAGGGCATAAACTATGAATTTAGAGCAACGAATTTACGTTTGGTAATATCGGGATATCTAATGTATAAGCCATCCTAAATTAAGATCTCAATCCTAAATCCAATGCCCTTATGCTTTTACCAATGTTCGATTCTAGTCACCATTTATTTATGTTATTTTTACATTAATAATGTCTAATCTTTTGTAAGTCCTGCAATGGTAGAAAAGTTTAGAATTAATTTGGGACGTGTACAATAAATTATATAATTGATATGACAATTTCTTCGGATGTAGTTGAGGGTTCTTTTCCAAGAAAGTTCCTTCCACATGGACCAAGTCAAAATGGGCCCGACTGATTAGGTCAAGTGGTGATGATGAGGGTGTTTAATTGGCAAAAGGCCAGCTTTTAGTGAATTCATCGCTTGATTTTGTTTTCCTTTGCTACGACCCACGAGACTATACTTTTCTTACATGTTGTCGTGATCTTCATTCGGTTTTTGTTGACTTGATCTTGATTAGAAAATTCTGTCCGAGACCGACACAAGTTTGGCTTATTTTGGGTCGTGGAATTTCAAATGGTGGGCGCAGTACTTGGTAGCCCAACTTACTCGTTCCTGCTTCTTTGTTTAATCGCACAACGAGGAGAACCATTTGCTATGGATTGGGATCCTCAACATTTGGATTCATTCTTTTTTTTTTCTTTTTTGTCTAATCCTATTCTATATAAATTTTGCAAGCCACTATGAGTATTATGTACTGTCTGTAGGTTGTGAAATCTTGCTTCCTTACTCATGTATCTCCACCCCAATCTCTCAAGAAGATAAGAAATCAAACTCAGGTAGCCGTCAGTGGTTGATTTATTCTTTTTCACCATTCCCATTTCTGCCTTTTTTTCCCTTTTCTTTTGCTTTGCTTGTCTATTCGAGCACGACCACCTGTGACACTTACCGCACCAGAAGAACTCTCTCTCTCTCTCTCTCTCTCTCTCTCTCTCTCTCTCTCTCTCTCTCTCTCTCTCTCTCTCTCTCTCTCTCTCTCTCTCTCTCTCTCTCTCTCTATATATATAACAATTCTAAGCCGATGAGGGCTAGTGATTCTTGCCTAGTCTAGGCGAGGGCATCATAGCCCTCACAATGCCCTCATTGGCCATAAGTGAGAACGTCAAGCCCTCATCTAGATGGGGACAAACACGGCACCCGAGATCTCCATAAGTCGAATAAAAAACACATATAATCAAGTATGCACCTGTTTTGGAATCCATCATTCCTGATTGGGAATAATAACGATCCAAAGTTCAAGTGTTTCTCCTTAGTTACCCTCTATATCACTGGCTCAATGAGACTTCTCTTCACCCTCAACGTTCAGTTACACTCCTTATGTGAGGATATTTGTGTATTAGGATTAGAGGAGACTCCCACCTATTAAGAACTCTACTAACCTTATAGACTAAATAAGATACCAATCCGAATTTGGTGGCTGGCCAAAATATGTGATGTTTTCATTTAGCAGTATGGTTATAAAACCCATGTCAAGTAAATAATTCACAGAGTGTCTAAATGGTATAGCAGTGATGTGTTGTAACTATAGCTATGTCGCCATGTTGCTATGCTATGAAGTATTGTAACAAGTGTATTTGATAATTTAAGTTTTTAAAGTTGCACACCTTAAAACTGGTTGAATTAGCTTCCTAAAAGTTAATTGGGAGATCTGTAGCTATGATAAATTTGTCAAACACCTTATACAAGTTGCAAAATTTCTTTTCACAGCTATAATTGCTATGAAAAAGCTGTACAGAACATACTTAAAAGTTTGTATCGTAAACACTAAGCCAAAAACATAGGGTTTTTGACCTATTTGTTTCTTTCCATACCCCTCTTCAGTTGTTGGTTCAATGTTGAGCATAAGGGTACATCACATTCATAAGTGTACATCATAAAAAATTGTGCATTTAGGTATATGATTCTAAAGGCAAGTGAGATGGATTTGTTTAATAGTTGGTTAACTAGAGGGAAAATTGTCTAAAAAGTTCTAAACCTTTTAATTATATTAATTCAATCCTAAATATTTTCACTTCTTGCTAATTGAGTCTATTTAGCCAATTTTGATTGGAAATCACTAATGTGGACACCAGCAGTGCCATATAGAACCGCTAGCACTGACATTGACAATTTTTTAATAATTTTTGGATTTTTCATTATTTTCCTGATTTTTTTTCTTTCCTTTTTTGCTTTCTTCTTTCCCTATTGCTAATGGCCAGCCACCAGCCACAAGCAATGACCAACCACCAGCCATGACCAACCAGCTAGCCTCGCTCACCAAATGTGAGGCTTGACAAGTTGAGGGTGAGCCCTGGCGAGGGTCAGCCTCACCTAGGCTAGATTTGGCAAGGCCAATACTCACCCAAACTAAGGTGGCCTCACTAGATCTAGCCTAGGCAAGGCTAATGCTCACCTAGGTGAGCCCTGGCGAGGGCTCCCCTTGCCAAATCTGGCAAGGCTAGCCTCGCCAAGGCCAAAGCAATCTCACCTGACCAATTGGCAAGGCCACCCTGGCCTGGAGGACCAGCCTCACCTAGTCTAGGCGAAGGTTGGTCTTGCATGGCTTGGCTGAGGCCGGCCCTCTAGGCTAGGGCGTCCACCAGCAATAGGAAAAGAAGAAAGGAAAAAGAAAAGAAAGGAAAAAATCATAAAAATAATAAAAATTCAAAAAATACTAAAATATTATTAAAATTGTCCTGGTTAGCGTCGGTGGTCCTACATGGCACCATCAGCATCCACTTAAGTAATTTTTGGCCAAATTTGACCAGATGGATTCAATTGACATGAAGTGAAAAAATTTAGGACTAAATTGGTAAAATTAAAAGGTTAGCAAAAGTGCAATAGAACTTTTTGGACAATTTTCCTATAACTAGATGTATAGTCTAGCAAATAGGTGAGACAAAACTCGTAGTTAAGAGACAGAGACAAAGAAGTATACACAGCGTAGAACACCAAATTTAAAAGACTGCTCGACTCATAGAACCGCAGTATCAACTTCAAAAGCTGCCTATCGGCAGGGAAGAATTCCCATGTTGCTTGCCGCAAGCAATATGGATCTGTTTGGCTGTCCGTATAGTTCGTCGACGCCTTCTTACTCGTCGTCCACTTTCTCCAAGGAAGCATGAATTCGTACCCATGATACGGTTGTGATACGATAAAATAAGTACCGGTTACATATTCACTTCATGTTCCACTGCTGTGCGGATCTTGTTGGACGCAAATTGCGTAACCCCAAGATCTCCATAACTAGAACAAGAATATGCATAATTGAGTAGAAAGATTAACGCACCTGTTTTAGGATCCATTGTTCTTGAAGCGGAAGCGGAAACACAATGTTCCACGCGCAAGTCATTCTCCTCTATTGCCCTCCGTATCACTGGCTCAATGAGGCGGCCCCCCTCACGTGTAGCGTTAGATAAACGCCCCTTAGGTGATGATACATGTGAGAATAATTAGGGCTAGAGGAGAGACTTGAGCACTATTTATAGAGTTTCCAGCCAGCCCCTCTCATTACGGGCCAGGCTCAACTCGGCCCACACTAGCCAGCCCATATTAGACTAATTAAGAAACCTTCTATCTCACCTTAGACCAACCCTGTTTTACGGTAACCGGAAAAACAGTAAATTACAATATCAATTAATTTAGTCCACATTAGGAAAACTCTTACATTCTCCCACTTGGACTATATTAATTGAAATCGTACCGTATGTGCGCACATTTGGTCCAGAGATAATTCTTAATAGTTAATCCTATCCCATAAAGTCTTAAACACCGAATTATGGCGGTAACTGCATGTATATACACATAGCCTTCCATGGTCACGAATGTTCTCAACTTTATTGATATTGATTCAATATAGTAGTGTGTCAAATGGATAACATCTCTCATAGAGAGATCCCATTTGTCAGTCACCATTCTCTTACCTTAGGTGTCACAAAAAACTTGTGCCACTAGAAAATGCTTTATGGTTCCAATGAACCCACATATGTCTTGTCCTTATGGTTAACCTTTCTTTATGTATCACAAGACATATGCACAAGGCTAATAACCGGATGCCCCTAGCCTTCACTCAAGGTTTATACAATCCCTTGAGACTTTATCAATATGTATTCAACATAATAACAAGACATTCAAAAATATTTTATTGAATGCAAAAGTTGATACATATCAAACCGTTACAAAGTGTAACGAACACAGATGAAACATTTATCAGAGTAAAGCCAAAATAGCTCCCACTAAACAACAGTATCCGAAGATACTCCTAGGCCCATGCTAATGACATGTCACTCAAATACACATGGGCGTAAGCCTTTAGTTAGTGGATCTACAACCACATCATCTGTGAAAATATATTATATTAAAACGTCACATTTCTGTACCGTTTGCTTTTGGTCAAAAATTTTGACCACCATATATTTAGACCCATTGAGACCTCTGTAGTAAATAAATAATACTATAAATTTGTTATCTCAATACAACCGTATGGATATATCCATAAAGTTAAAACGATCAACTCTTTCATGAGGTTACGGAACCTAAAAGCCCAAGTAATGTGACCTAAAAGAATGTTACTAACACTGTTTACATAGTAGAAGATGACATAAAACTTTATTTACTGCACTTACTGCTAACATAAATATGTATTCCGTTATTGATATTATATCATCATAACA
Source organism: Eucalyptus brandiana (assembly GCA_014182725.1). Lineage (NCBI taxonomy): Eukaryota > Viridiplantae > Streptophyta > Magnoliopsida > Myrtales > Myrtaceae > Eucalyptus > Eucalyptus brandiana. The sequence continues at coordinate 25,824,177 of CM024674.1, read as the reverse complement.
GGCAGCAAGGTTTACATCTAAATATCATGCTAACTGTAAGAATTAAACATGTCTGTAAATTAGCATATAATCTCTTTTCTTCTTTAAGTACCTTAAAACCTTCTTGACAGCAACCCAGTGATCATGTCCTGGATTTAATCGATATCTGCCTAGAAGTCCCGTCACAAAGACAACATCTAGTTTAGTGCAAATTCGAGTATACATTATACTATTAAGTGCACTGACACAAGGTACTCCCTTTAATTAGATTTTCTCAATATCTAAATAAGGACAATGTGATAGATTTAGTCCATCACCCTTAACAACAGGAGCAATTCCTGACTTGCAATGATTTATATTGAATATTTCCAATATACAATCAGCAAATATCCTCTGAAAAAATCTAATATAATATGGCAAAAATAATCCTTACAGACCTTAGTACAAGGATATAAGATGTCTCAAGATCACAACTTGTAAGCAAAACATCATGTACATAAAGTATGAGAAAAAATAAATTTCCTTCCATTGACCTTGCAGTATATTGAATTACTTTGTTCCCAATTGAACAAAATAATAACACTATGAAATTTTAATAATATTGTCTGGAAACTTGCTTAAGACCATGAATTAGAACTTTTTAGTCTACACACAAGTTTACTTGAATCTGCTGCAAAATCATCCAATTGCACAATATAGATTTTGTATCTATTTGTCATAACTACATATATAAATAAATAAATAAATAAACTATTAATGCCGCATTCACTCTGAAAGAATCTTTTAAAGAAATAGTTATTTCTTCACTATAAACAATACACCCCTCTTTTAGAGTAAAAACTTTAGTTACCAATTTGGCTTTAAATTCCACAATCTTTCTTTGAAATTCTTTTAGTTTTGTACGCCAATTTGCAACTAATAAACTTGTGATCTTTAAACAAGTCAGTAAGTTTCCAAACATGTTTCATAAATTATATATCACCTTTTTATGGCATCTAATCACATACTTAATTGACAACAAGAAACGACATTTATATAAGTTGCTAAAACAACAATGTAGTGGATATTATAATCATGCTCTCACAAATAGACTATATAGTATGATGATATAACCGATCGTCTTTCCATAACAAATCTCCTTAATAAAACTGCAACCACTTCATTATGCACTTGAGAGGTATAACAAATTTCATTATAAATTATATCAAGAATAGTACCTTGAACCTCAACAAGTTTAGTCTATGGTACAGGAGATTCCATAATTATCTGTATAGGTAAAGACAAAAATATAGTAATCTCCATCATACTATTATCTTTAATAGTCTAAGAGCAGCTATCCTCTACAATTACATCAATCTTTAGAAACTTTAGAGTACGTGATTCCATAATTCTTGTATCTTCTTTAGAGTCTTAAAATCAAATACCCTTTTGAACAATCTAGGTAAGATACAAAATAATTTCAAGTGAATCTTTTGTTAGGATTTTCAAGCATAGTAATTAAGTTACCACCCCAGAATCTACCAAGTATTTAACAAATGACCCTTTAAGCTATTTCGCATTGTCATACTTGCCAAAATACTCATGGCCACTATTAAACCTGACAACCTTTTAATCATATACGAGAATACGAGATGTATATGTCATTAAGATTTAAACACAATTTTTGCAGATATGTCCTAATTTCAATATCAGATAAGACATAATTTCAAACAATTAAGGCTTCCATCATCTTATAGCAGTGCAGTATGCAGGCAAACCTCTTTTCAAGTGTTCCATAATAGAACGCTTCATGGACAGTAAGCAAATTCAATTGCTCTTTTCTCAAGCAACAAATTATATGTCCATAACTTAAAATTTAAAGCAGTAAAAACCTCAATAATAATGAAGTTATTAATTACAGAAAAGGTGACTGAAGCCCAAGTAATATATATAATTAGCATCATGTGAGTACTGTGTAACTTGACGTACAAGTACACATCCAGAGAGTTACACGCATAATCATATAATCACCTTTGGGTAGAATACATGACATGCAGGTTGTACACTCCCCACATGATAGCGGTTATGAGAATATATTCTAATCTTCGTGAATTCATCACCTTTGGGCAGATGAACCATTGGGATCGAGTCAATCCTCTACCACACCATCATGTATCCCTCCATGAACTAATACACAATCACCTCCTTTGGGAGTATGACCATGCATTAGACCAGGAGACATCCCAATCATCATACGAGACCGAAATTTCTCAAACCCAATCAAGCGTGCCACTTTGGCGATCACTACTCAATTGAATCATTAAAATTCTCTCATACCAGGGATATAAACTTTACTCCTCACATACATCATATACATGTGATTTTAACTTTAGTGATAAGGGCAACATATCACCAAAATCACATATCATGTTAATTACATTGCTTTATTAATTAATAAAAATTAATCATCATACATATATATATATATATATATATATATATATATATATATATAGTGAACCTGAAAGACAGATTCCAATGAGATCACTGATTACGGTATCATAAGAGAATTCTCATAGAGGCAAGCATCTTGTACACCCCGATTACTGATTACTGAAACAACATTAAAAGAATGCCGATCCAAAGGATTCCTCACAAGTTAACATCAATAGCAATACAGGGTACTCCAGATTGATAAGCTTGATAACTAATCAACTATTGCTCATGAGTTTCATACAGCAAAACATGACTCCAAGGCCAACAACTGATTTATTAATCAATTTTAGGTAACAAATATCATTATTTCAACCAGTGGCCTATAAATTGAGTCAAATCACAGAACTAAATATCTAAACTATAACCTTTACCAAAAAAAAAAAAAAATCTAAACTATAACAGTAGATACTATTGCTCTGCATAAATATTGTCATACTCCTTAACTATAAAAATATTCAACTTGATAGATATTAACAAGTGACCAGATGAGTTCATGTACAATATGCAATAACTTAATCGACATGCATTACCCATATACAGCAGATATGTTAATCAGTACAATCAATTTGGTCACGAGTTCTTAAGACATCCATCATTCAATGATTACCAGCGTGTCAAGGAGTATGCATGAGCAATACAAGTTTCATAACCTTTACTATTTTTCATCAGTTCAATACATAGCTCAATTACTATTCCATAATGGTTGTATCTCATTAAGCCAGATTCAGTTCACAATAAAGTTTGATTTTTATTGATGAATCACACCTTTATAATGATTATGTGATAATATACCTATAACCCAACACTTGTATTTCCAAAATCACAGAAAAATACAAGGAAAAATACGAAAAAATTCATTTAAAATACACGTATTTAGAGTTTCATGTGCAATTTCATATCAATAAAACCATCAAACATATAAAATAAATATACCACGTGATAGGAAATCACCATACGAGTCCAACGCTGCCGATCACGCGCCGATCCGACGCTCTACGCGCCCACACGCACCGCCTGAGTGCGCGGCGCGTGGATCTCACGCGCGACGCGCGTTCGACGCGCAGGTGGCGCGTGGCCGCGCGTGGGGGCGCGTGCGGCCTCCTCTGGCGACGCGCCGCCTATGGATTTCTTCGTCTCGTCGAGCCCAATCCGAATTTGTGATTTAATTTAATTTTTATTGAATAAAAAGTCTCGAAAATCACAAATTATGGCAAGATCCGTACTAATTAGGGCTAATCGGTACAAATTATGGCAAAAAACTTTATGCATTCAAGTTCTAGGATTATGGTTGCTCTGATACCACATGTTGGACGCAAATTGCGTAACTCCAAGATCTCCATAACTAGAACAAGAACATGCATAATTGAGTAGAAAGATTAACGCACCTGTTTTGGGATCCATTGTTCTTAAAGCGGAAGCGGAAACACAATGTTCCACGCGCAAGTCATTCTCCTCTATTGCCCTCCGTATCACTGGCTCAATGAGGCGGCCCCCCTCACGTGTAACGTTAGGTAAACGCCCCTTAGGTGAGGATACATGTGAGAATAATTAGGGTTAGAGGAGAGACTTGAGCACTATTTATAGAGTTTCCAGCCAATCCCTCTCATTACGAGCCAGGCTCAACTCGGCCCACACTAGCCAGCCCATATTAGACTAATTAAGAAACCTTCTATCTCACCTTAGACCAACCATGTTTTACGGTAACCGGAAAAACAGTAAATTACAATATCAATTAATTTAATCCACATTAGAAAAATTCTTACGGATCTTTCTTGGAGAGACCCGCTCAAAAACAAGAAAGGAAGGAGTTGACTCTTAACAGTGAAAACACATTATCTCCGTCTCACACCAACCCAATCTATTCATGAAGAAAAAAAGGTCCATTTGGCCGTTTTCCACTACCATTTTTCATTTTAAAGGTCAAACATAAAAATTCCACTAAGTTATTACTCCTATATAAAGCCCATCAGACATTCTTCGAATGCACCAACCAGTTCCCCAACATCTGAAGATTTGTACTTGTCTAGTTCCTTAATCACCCTCCAAACGATGGCGATGAAATTTGGAAGAGCGATGGTGCTTGTCGTGATGGCTTCAGTGATGATGGGAGCTTCACTGGCCTATCCAGGGTGGAACAACAACAATGGCTACGCTTGGCCTCCGAAGCAAGACAATGGTCCCACCGAGGTCCCTCCGACGAAGGTTGTCGTTGGAGGGTCCGAGAATTGGCATTTCGGATTCGATTACAGCACCTGGGCTAACAAGAACGGCCCCTTTTACGTCAACGACACTCTTGGTAAGTCGCTACTATAGCTTACCACTATTCATACCTGGATTCAGTATCTATCATGCCCCAATTTTTGTCCGCGTAAGTTTGTTCTTAATTTTCATTTTAACAGTTGATATGGGTGATTGATCGATGATGGTATTAGAATTGATACGAGTTCGTCCTCGCACAACGTTTTTGTCTAGACATTCAGTCATGATGGGACTTTTATATAATGCAATCTAATGCATAAGATGTAGAAGTAGAGTGCTAACGTTTTTCGAAGAAAATTACTTGCTAAAATAAATGCTTTCCGAAGATAATTAAGAAGCAGAATGGCCTTATTGACCCTCCCCAAACAAAAAATGAGTAGTCTAAGTAGCATTGTGGGTTTTGTAGAAAAGTGATCCGTGGCACTATTTAAGCGACCAGATAAGGAAGGAAAAATTGCAGCTAGCTATCCTAGTGTATGCACGATCAATACTTCGAAAAACAAATACTTCTTTGTCAAGCATGCTCAACAAGCGTTTCTGGATCATTCATTGCGATATACTATTTTAAACAACATTGATTCCGGTACTTGCAGTGTTCAAGTACGACCAACCAAGCGACAGTAACACGCATCCGCACAGCGTCTACATGTTCCCAAGCTTCTGGAGCTACATGAGGTGTGACCTCAAGAGGGCAACCATGGTGGCCAACGTGTCGGATGGGGCGGGAGACGGCTTCGAGTTCACATTGAGCCAGAAGTGGAAGTTTTACTTTTTTGCATGCGGGGAGAGCGGCGGCTTCCACTGCTCCACGGGGAAGATGCGGTTCTCCGTCGTGTCACTTCCTCGCCCCTGGAAGTGGCACGGCTGATTGGCCCCGATAAGCTACGGAAGAGGCAGTGCCGATGCTCGTTATGTTACTGCAGTTTTTCTTTTCTTTTCTTTCTTCTATTTTCCTTTTCAATTTAGTTCATTCTACGATTATCTGTCTCTGTTGAAGTTATATTGGGTTGTTCTTATACTAGAAAGCAATAAGTTATTTCAGGTCTGGAATAATTTTGTGACTGATTCCTCGTAAACGAAATAAAGAAATGTGTTTCCCTTTCATATGTTCTTGACTTTAACTTTCACATTTCCAATTCATATTTACCACATGTTTACTTGAAAACCCAATTCTTATACTTTCATCTTAGTTGTGGACTCGCTGGGTCAACTACAAAGTATAGTGCACTCAGGCAAAGTCCACCCTTAGGATGAACGAGTATCTCACAGATTTATTTCTTTCCTTGTTTTTTTTTTTAAAATTCTCTTTAGCAATAGGCCGAGAGTGTATGTGTGAATCATGACAAGTATATACCAAAAATAGTTGCTTTCAACTTGTTGACACCAAAAGATGACCAACTCTTAATAATCAATGAGTAGAGGGCTCTGTCAACGAGAACGAGATTTAGTCAGAAAAGAAATCATCATGAAACAAGATAGTCAACAACCTGTAAGCTTGTTGACAATAAAGGAGATTGGCAAATCAAAGTGCAAGGGTTATTGACGCAAGCCTTCGCTAAGACCAACGAAAGATCGATTGACGAAATCATTGACAGCAAGCCACCTTAGATTTTGGTCAGAGGCAATGCAATATATAGATTGAACAAAAGGCTGGTGCCGCGTCAATTGAAGACAGACAGAAGGTCCACACAAGCAAATAATTGCTAGGTGGTGATGTCAATATTCTTGGGATTTGTAACTTTTGGTATATTATCATTACTAGATAATAGAAAATTGTATCTAGTATTTGAAACTTCTTCTTACGGCCGATTAGATTAGGAAGCTAATTCTGGATTCAAAATCCACGACCTATGCAATAACAATTGTTAGTAGGATATGAAAACCTACATTGTAATGTTTGGAATGATTACTCACGCATTCAATGATAGAATGTCTATTTATGTTTAATACCATCATAAATTTTCTTTAAATTTCATGCTATTTATTTTCTTGTCCAAAATCAATAGAGTACTCTTTCACAATCTTCGTCAATTCAATATAACTCATCCTCTTTTTGATTTTTTTTTTTTTTTTGCTTTTTTGGGGGAACCAAAACCATTTTTTTAAAAATACTCAGGTGCACTGAACTTGAATGCATTTTAGGCTTTCTTTATTTACAATAACACTCTCATGCTTTGTAATATCAATTGTTATTTGCTACCACAATTTTGAAACGAGTCTTGTTATTGAGTATCCCAACATTTGTTGATCATATTGCTAAAAAAACCTATTGTTATGTTGAAACAAGACAGTGCTCTGCTCGGGATGATGAAATGCCATATTGACCAGAGATATAGAAGGATTGTTTACAATGAGGCGTTTCACAATACAAGCTATTGGAACAATCCTTAGAAAGAAAGGCCAGCTGGGTTAATTGGCTCACCAAGTGCTGCACAGTCCCATGATTGAGGCCTATTGGCTCATGTTGTGACAAATGGTATCAGAATAAGGTTTCTAAATTGTATGTGTGAATACCGTTTGTTACCATATTTCCATAGAGATCAAACCCTTCATTGGTGTTGAGTAGGACTCGCAGGAAAGATGGAAGATGGGTACTTGTCGGGCGTCCACAGGCCATTCACATGAAGCTTAGGGAAAGGCAGTGATCATGCGGGACAAAGGACACAACAATGAGTTATACATTTTTGTTGGCAAGCATTAGCCACTCATGTAAGCCCTTGGTAGATGTAGTGATGGTTCGGAGAAGTCAAGGATATGGAGAATAGCTCCCAACGAGGGCATTTTGAAAAATCATGTGGGAAGAATGTCATGATCTGACTTTTCCTCAATCCATGAAGGGAAGGAAATGAACTTTGTAATATGAGAGAAACATGAGGCATTGATATGACTGATATAACTAGTGATAACTGATGGATTTATTGGAATTGGGCTTACGGCCCATCCGCTCAAGTTGGGCCCAAAAAGGCCCGGCCCACGGGAAAAAGGGCCCGTGGAAGGGGAGAGGTATAAAAGGGAGGAGAGAGAGAGAGAACATAACGCTTGGCAATTCAACGTACGCTTCTCTCCCGCGCGTTTTCTCTCCCGAAGAACAAGAGGGCATACGGCTTCCAATTTCTTCCCTTCAAGGCTTCATCGACCGGATTCTCTTCCTCCATTGACGACGGTGTTTAATCTGTGGCTAACAAGGTACGCTCGAATACGTGGTGTGCTTTACGATCGGTGATACGTGTTGTTTTCCCGGCTTCGTCTTCCGCATTGATTTAGGGGTTCGATTTAGTGTCGAATCCCGGTTTTCGGGATCGATTATTCCCAACATTGGTATCGAGCCCTAGTTCACGTTTTCCCGATCAATTTGATGTTTTTGATTGAATTTTCGCGAAGAAATTCTCGGCCGTACGGATCGGGGCAAAAATCCCAACACCCGAGTACTGTACGCCGTTTTTTCTGAGTTTCCGTAAGTCGGAATAAAAATCTGAAGGCATAGGATGAAAGGCGACGTCGAGACGAGTCCGGCGACATGTCGCCCGCCGCCAGGGGACGCCGCACGCGCCCACACGCGCGGCCGGAAGCCGCTGCGCGTGGGCGCGACGCGCCCGGAAGCGCTGGCTTCGCCAGCGCGTGCGCTGCACGCGCCGGTCGGCGAACCGGCACGCGCCAGTCGGCGAACCGACGCGTGCTGACGTCACCCGATGACGTCATCGTGACGTCACCCAACGGTCGATAACCGTCGGGATGACGTCATCGATGACGTCGCCGATGACGTCGGCCGCCGGCGGTAACCGGCCGACGACCCGACCCGACCGACGACCCGACCCGACCCGCCGGGCACGCACGCGGCACGTGCGAAGCCGACGTCCCGCGTGACGTCGCCCGGCCACGCGCGCGTGGCACGTGCCGCCGACGTCTGCGTGACGTCGGCCCGCACGCGCGAGCACGTGTGGTCGGTCCGCGCGAGCAGTCCGACCGGGCCGACCGGCCTGTCCGGTCCGACCGGTCCGACCCGCGCGCCCGTTGACCCGACCCGTTGACCGTTGACCGTTGACCGACCGTTGACTTTGACCGTTGACCGTTGACTTTGACCGTTGACCGTTGACCTGAAAAAAAAAAAAAAAAAAAAAAAAAAAAAAAGGAATTTGTTTCTTTTTTTCAGTCATGCCTATGTGGGTTATAAGTAATCCATTTTTTATTCTGCATTTGTTGCATAAATTTTGGAAAATTATGTATTTTCCCTTATGTTTATTATGGATTATAAGTGATCCAATTTTAGTCGCATTTGTTGCGGGGACTATAATGAGTTATGCACGAGATACCGCAAGCCCGAGAAGGGACGAGGGAAATGCAAGACTTAAAAGGTTGATGTCGAATTAGCTAACTACTATCGGTGGCATGACGGTGATTTAGTATCACATGTGATCAAGGTCAATCGATGATACGAAATCATCCTGGATTGGTTATCTTATGCCGGACTTTGAGAAGGTGCCGGCTTTGATAAACACTCTTCCACCTGAATGGCAAGCAGTGTTGGATCGGCTATGGGAGGTCAACGTGGTCCCGGATTATAGGAAGCTAGTGGAAGCTTTTGTAAGAGAGTACTATAGGATTGAGTTGGCCAAAACTTCAACCCTTAGATTGAGCGCCACATGGCGCCGAGTGAATGCGCCTTGGTGGCGACATGAAAGCTCTCCAAAAGTTTTTCCTTGGTTGGCAAATGTGCCTTCGCTTTCTCGGATGTTTTGAATGACAGATTAGAAGGGACATTCCCTATTTATCCCTTGGATTAATTTGAGATGTTTTTTTGATGTCAATATCTCTTTCCATGTTGATATTTTTTTTTCCCCGTATATATATTGCTTAGTGTAATGTATAGTTGTATTATGTGAAAGCATTGTTATTTTATTAGATATTAGATTTTATATTGCTTTCTGTTATTGCTGGTTGCTGTGGGTAATTAGCTATGGGTAGTTTTAGAAGCTTTTGTAGCTTCATAAAATTGATTTTGCATATGACAATCATATTAATGATAGTTTTGAGTTAGGATTTTTGGAGGATGATTGGAAACATAGTGACCTTTTGATTCTGAAACCTTACTTAAGATTATTTATTAATATGATGGGTCTATGCAAATAGGGATGCATAAATGATAGGCATTAATTATTCGTGCATGGATGTCTGATGTGTTCAGAACGATGGTTCAAAGAACTAAGAACGTGATTGCTTGATATGAACGGTAACAATTGTGAAATATTGAATAAGAAGATTCAATATGTGCTTTGGAAAAGCAAGAAGCACTAGAAGCTCTTGACCATGTTATGGAAGATCTTAAGGATGCCATGCGCCACCTTGAGCTAGTAGAGGACCGCCTAACGGTATTTGAGCCGAACAAAGATATTTGCAATGCTTTGGTTCTAGCTTAGAAAGGGCTTTGTGCTCTAAGCGCAAGCGTATTGATTCGTTCAATATGTGGGCATACAAAGGATCAAGTCCTTACTGCAAGAAATCAAGAGTTAACCAACACAAGAGAGGAAAACGTCCTCAAGTGAAGAAAATGCCAAGGGTAAGGTGTTACAATTGTGACAAAAAATGTCACTATGCTTGCAACTGTTGTGAGTCAAAAAGGTCAACACCTCTTGTACATTTGAGAACTTTGCTTATGTGTCAAGTTCAATATTATTGGCTGAATCCAATCCTTTGTGGATCGTAGATTCAAGAACGACAGACTATATAGCGAAGGATAAAGAATCCTTCGTGGAATTTCGACGAGTACCAGTTGGGCCGAGTGGATCCATATGGGAAACAACTCTAGAGCCGATGTAAAGGAATTGGCACCGGCCAATTGAACATGAGTGGTGGACGCACCTTTGATGTTCTATTTGCTCTGGAGATTCGTCGAAATTTAGTGTCTGTCTTAGCGTTGGTTAAGCTTGGTTTTAGTATGAACTTCCATAATAGAAGTGTAGATTCGTATTTGGATACAAACTACTATGGTTGTGATTATTTTCTGGATGGTTTTATTGTACTAGATGTTGACTATGGTGGTGTCAATAGGTTATTCCCTTGTTTCACGTCTTCTACCTTATATGATAATGATGTGAATATGGTGGCATGCTAGACTTGGTCATATGGGCCAACAACATATGAATAGACTAGCCATAGAGGGCTTGTTGGACAATATTGAAAAAGTCGATTTGTCCATAAGTGAGCATTGCCTAGTAGGGAAAATAACAATGAAACCATTTAGAAAAGGATAAAAGAGCTGAATTTCCTCTGCATTTAATCCATTTGGATGTCTGTGGTTCAATGAATGTGAGAGGAAGGCAAGGGGCTGTTTATTTCATCACTTTTATATATGATTATACTCGAGTCGGACATGTCTATTTGATTTCTCATGAATCTGAAGCATAAGTTGTTTCGAAGGTTTATGAACCCGCGAAAATCAATTAGACAAGAAAATAAAAGCATTGAGATCCGATCGAGATTGAGAATATTTATCTCGATGTGTTCAGAAAATTATGTGATGAAAAAGGAATATAAAGATAGTTGTCTATTCCATATACTCCTCAACAAAATGGTGTTGTGGAAAGAAGAAACAGAACCCTACTGGAAATGGTTAGGTCCATGATGGTGCATGCTAACTTACCTATCACTCTTTGGAGTGATGCGATGTTAACTGTTGCCAATATACTTAACCGGATGCCTTCCAAATCAATTATTTCCACTTCATATGAGTTATGGACGGTTAGAAAACCGGACTTAAGTTTTCTTAAGCCATGGGGTTGTGCTGCCTATATTCATGAGTCCTCTCACAAGTTTGGGAAATTGGGTCCCAAAGGAAATAAGAGTATTTTCATGAGATACTGCGAACACTCGAAAAGGTATGTGTTCATAGGTGAGCAGGAAAGTGGGAGTATAACTGAATTTGAATCACGGGATGTCACATCCTTAGTGGATGAATTTCCTAAGAAGGGCGAAATAAGGGAAGGTTGTTCCCTATTTGAAATCTTGGATCAAGATAATGATGTCAGTAGAGTTATCCAAGTGGGAGCATGATGGGGAATGATGTGCTAAGTGTACAATCTCCCATACGGTGAACAAGTTGCCAAAGTATTCCCCGTCAATGTTTTGACATTGAAAGGGAAGCTTTTATGGTTGCTCCACAAGATGAGGATGAGCCAAGAAATATTAATAAGGCTCTAAATTGCCCTAATAAGGAAAAATGGATTCATGCAATGGAAGAGGAAATGGAGTCAGTGAAGTCAAACCATGTTTGGGAACTGGTTGATCTTCCAAAAGGACGCAGCTATTGGGAACAACTGGGTTCTCAAAATAAAGCGAAAGGCTGATGGCTCGATAGAAAGGCATAAGGCCCGCCTTGTGGCGAAGGGGTATAATCAACAGGAAGAAATTGATTATGAAGGATATGGGTGAGGCTGCACACATTCTTGGAGTTAAGATTTCAAGAGATCGTTCGAAGAGATCGTTGTCTCTTTCGCAAGAAACCTATATAAATAAGGTTCTTGAACGATTTCGTATGCAAGACTGTAAACCCATAGACACTCCTATTGCAAAAGGTGAAGGATTGAGCCATAAACTGTGTCCAGGGACTCCACAAGAGAATGAATAAAGGAAACATGTTCCTTATGCTAGTGCTGTTGGAAGCTTTATGTACGCTATGATGTGTACAAGACCTGAAATATGTTTTGTAATTGGAATGGTGAGCAGATACCAATCCAATCCAGGTCCATCACAATGGAAAGCCGTTATGAGAATACTGAGGTATCTAAAGGGGACTGCTGATTATACGATGAGTTATAAAGGAAAGGATCTGCGACTCTAAGGCTATCCCGATTCTGATTGGGGAGGAGATTTAAATGAAATGAAATCTACCTCTAGGTTTGTTTCTCTTACCGAATGATGGCACCATATGTTGGAGCTGTAAGAAACAAACATGCATAGCCTTGTCCACGATAGAAATTGAGTTTGTGGCATTATCGGCGGTAGTGTAAGAAGATATTTGGCTTTAGAGATTTTTTTGGATCATTTAGGTGTTATTGGAAGTGCTTTGCAGATTTGTTATTTGTTAACCGTGATAGCCAAGCGGCGAAAGCGTACACCAAAGATCCAAAATATCATGGCAAGACCAAACATATAGATACCAAGTATAATTTTGTAAAGGATATGGTTGCACGAAAGGACGTGAACTTAGAGTACATACTACGCATATAATGGAAGCGAGATCCTATGACAAAGCCAATACCCGAGAGATGTGTTTTGTGGCCATATGAAATCTCTAGGGTTGCGTAGAAGCCGATGTACTTGAATATTGTAATTTCCCTAAGTGTTCACATTTGATGAATTCGTGTTTTCATCATTAATGCTTATGAATCTTTGTTTGATCTTTATGCATCTTAATACTCAGTGCATTACTTTAAGTTGAGAAGTATGTCGGACGGATGTAAGATTAGCCCACTCACACGGGTAATCGCCTCTATTTACTTGTGTGATAAATAGAGATGAGACTGTCTTTAAGCTTATTATCTAGGTGATAATCGAGAGCTCAAGCTTAAAACATGTATGTCGCCTTAATCGAGTGTTAAGATGAGGACATAATACTTACTATGTCCGAAAGTAAAATACCCCACATATTTTACCTTATCTCGTCTAAGATGCCGGATGTGAGTTCGATGAATTTTGTGAATGAGTAGATACGTGAACTCAAGTTAGACATTGGGTATGTCTGAACTATCATCTGTACGGTATTGAAAGTGTAGACATACGCTCCATGGGAAAGGAGTTAATACCGTAATACGTATTTCATACTACGTATGCATGAGACGACCAATAAGAGTGGCAAAAAGTTTGATCTCAACTTTTATGACGTGTGAGACTCTTGAGGAAAAGAGTTCCTCAATTTTTTAGTCCCCTCATGACTCTTACTTATTCTCAAGATTTCTATTTAGTGTTTGCTATCTTAGGATGTTGCCAATGGTCATGAGTGATTCGATCTAATGGGGCATTTCTAGAAAAGCAAGCCGGACTGAAATTGAGAGTTTGAAGGAAAGAGGAAGATCGATTATGGAGAATCACATTGTAGTTTTGTATTTACCGGTTAACCAATTATGACTGTCTTTGTGATAATCATAGTTGTGAATACAATATATATATCATTGTTTAAAAGAGATCAAGAGAAATATAAATGTGATCGATCGATCTAGGGTACTGCATACTAAATCTACTCAGGATGTGATGCCCATTATGAGCTGCTATATATTCCTAACAGATGTATAGCAACGAGCTCTCAAAGTATGCTGGTCGCACGGATTATTCACCGGTATGAATGTTGAAGAGAGGAAAAGAGAATTCTGTTCGGGCCACCGTGTTAAGTGAGAGTCTATGCTGGATTTTTCTCTGATGGGGATGAGTAAGGCCTGTCCGCCCATGTTGGTTTTGCACCACCATGTGCCAGTGGGAGATGATGGATTTATTGGAATTGGGCTTACGGCCCATCCGCTCAAGTTGGGCCCAAAAAGGCCCGGCCCACGGGAAAAAGGGCCCGTGGAAGGGGAGAGGTATAAAAGGGAGGAGAGAGAGAGAGAACATAACGCTTGGCAATTCAACGTACGCTTCTCTCCCGCGCGTTTTCTCTCCCGAAGAACAGTAGGCATACGGCTTCCAATTTCTTCCCTTCAAGGCTTCATCGACCGGATTCTCTTCCTCCATTGACGACGGTGTTTAATCTGTGGCTAACAAGGTACGCTCGAATACGTGGTGTGCTTTACGATCGGTGATACGTGTTGTTTTCCCGGGCTTCGTCTTCCGCATTGATTTAGGGGTTCGATTTAGTGTCGAATCCCGGTTTTCGGGGATCAGTTATTCCCAACAATAACGTTTCTAGTCAGCAATATTATCTTTTGTATATAATTTAAGATATTGTTGATATTGTTCCCGTATTTTCTCTACTTGCCTTAAGCATCCTCAATCATCCCTAATTTAGGGCTCTTGTAATATCTTTATATATAGCTTTGTACAAGAGAGATCAGAATACAATATACAAAAATTGCGATTCCTTCATGGTATCAGAGCTGCATCTCACGTAATTCGCCTTACGATTCTCAAATCTCCTTCTCTCATTCTTCATCGACTTTCTTCTTCCCAAAGAAAATGTCGACAGGCTCGTCTTCATCTATGGCATCTCCCTCACTCGTCATCTCAAACATATCCAACTTGATACCCATCAAATTGAACAGCTCGAACTATCTTCTTTGGCGTTCTCTTTTCGAACCAATTCTCAAAGGTCACAACCTCATGTCTTACATTGATAGAACCTCCCAAGCGCCTGTTTCAACAGAAGAAAATTACAAGACATGGATCGAAAAAGATCAGATGCTACTCTCCTGGATCAATGCTACTCGTCTCGAATCGCACTTCCATATGTAGTTGGCGCTACATCTCGCAAAAGCTGCGTGGGATGTCCTCGCTCGTCGCTATGCCTCTCTCACTCCTGCTCATGTAATTTCTCTAAAAAGACAATTACATCACCTCAAGAAGGGCAACCTCACCATGCAGGAATATCTCCAACAATTCAAAACTTTAGCTGATAAACTCGCAATTTGTGGATCTCCAGTAAGTGATGATGATCTCTCTAATTTGCATTCTCGATGGATTGCCCGCGCTTACCGCTCCTTTGCATCCTCTATTCGTGTTCGTGCTCATCAAACTTCCATCACTATTGAAGACTTACACAATCTCCTACTCTCTGAAGAATTGAGCATCACTGATTATTCATTATCCAAAACTACTACTGCCTTCGTTGCAAATCGGCAACCTCAAACTCTTTCTCCTGGACAGCACTCATTCACACCTCGTCTTAATAGGGGTGGCACTGGTTATAGAGGACGTAGCAGGGGTCATTCCAATCAAGTCGGACTTCTCCCTACTCCATCATTTCGACCTCAAGGTCGTCAATTGAACACTGGTCGGCTTATCTGTCAGATCTGCAACAAACATGGCCATAGTGCCATTGATTGCTATCATCGCATGAACTATGCATATCATGGTCGCAATCCTCCTGAAAAACTTGCTGCCATGGCTATTGCACCACCTACTGACGATGGCACTTGGTATACCGATACTGGCGCCAGCCATCATATTACAGCAGATCTGGGTAATCTCTCCATCTCCGCTCCCTATAGTGGTTCTGATGAAGTTCAGGTTGGAAATGGTCAAGGTTTGTCTATTACTCATGTTGGTTCCACTTCTCTCTCACATCCCGCTTCCTCCATGAATTTAACCAATATACTTCGTTGTCCTCTAGCATCTGCCAATTTAATTTCAGTTAGTCGTTTTGCTAAAGACAATAATTGTTATTTTCTATTTGATGATTCTCAATTCTTTGTGAAGGACAAGTTAACGAAGCAAATTCTGCACCACGGTTGGACTGAGAATGGGCTTTATCCTATGCGGTTCCCCAAACCTCGCTTCAAACCTCAAGTTTCATTTTCTTCTCACATCAACTCCTCCACTGGCATCATCGTCTTGGCCACCCTTCTGCAGCTATTCAACATCTTATTTTTAAACAGCTTCAACTATCAAATAAGCGTGACAACTCTTTGTGTTCTGCATGTCAATTAGGCAAAAGTTGCAAGTTACCCTTTTCGTTGTCTCACACACGCACTCAATTTCCACTTGAACTGATTCATTGTGATGTATGGGGACCTGCCCTAGTGTCTTCTATATCAAAATTCTCTTATTATGTACTGTTTGTTGATGACTTCTCTCGTTACAGCTGGATATTTCTTATGCGCCATAAATCTGATTTTTACGAAATTTTTATGGCTTTCAAACCACAAGTTGAAAATCAATTTAACCATCGAATTAAATTCTTCCGCTCCGATGCTGGTGGCGAATTCACTAGTGATGCACTTGAATCTTATTTTCATACACATGGTATTCGTCATCAATTTTCCTGCCCACATACACCTGAACAAAATGGTGTCGTCGAGCGAAAACATCGTCACGTGGTTGAAACTGGTCTCACCCTTCTAGCTCAAGCTGGTATGCCTTCTCGCTTTTGGTTTGAAGCCTTCAATACAGCTGTATATCTCATCAACCGCATGCCTATTATTTCTCAAATTTCCCCATATCAACGATTGTTTCAACAAATTCCTGATTATTCTCATTTACGAGCCTTTGGATGCCTTTGTTATCCCTGGCTTCGTCCCTATTGTTCTAACAAATTGGAGTTCCGCTCTTCTTCGTGTTGTTTTCTAGGCTATAGTACCTCTCATAAAGGGTATCGCTGCTATGACATGCAAAGTCACCGAGTTTACATATCTCGTCATGTTAAATTTGATGAATCTGTTTACCCGTTTATCACAAACTCTAACTCTCCAAAATCTCCTACCACTTTACCCTCACTTGGTCCTATCTCCATCGGCTACCATCAACCTCCGCCCCCACGGATACCGCATGGGTTGAGCCCACCATTAGCCCCGCCAACGGTGCTGCCTCTGCTTCGTTAACTATAGATGAACCACAATCTCCTCCTTTATCTTCCCCTATACCACCCCCTCCCCCACCACCTCCCACCCGCACTCATCCCATGATTACACGTTCTCAACATGGTATTTTCAAACCAAAAACCTTTACTTCTCGTTATCCTATTGCTTTATCTTCTTCTCTTCCCTTGGAGCCAACGTGCTACACTCAAGCTTCCAAATCACCTAAATGGCGAAAAGCTATGGATGAGGAATTTAATTCCTTACAAGAACAACACACTTGGTCCCTTGTGCCATTTAATCCAACCATGAACGTCGTCGGCTGCAAATGGGTTTATCGGATAAAACAAAACCCGACGGCACCATCGGTCCGCTACAAAGCTCGCCTCATAGCAAAAGGATTTCACCAACAACCCGGCATTGACTTTGTGGACACTTTTAGTCCTGTTGTAAAGCATACTACTATTCGGGTTATTCTCACGTTGGCGGTCACTTATGGATGGACGATTCAACAACTTGATGTTGAATGTGCATTTTTACATGGCGATCTCCAGGAAACTGTATATATGGCTCAACCACCAGGCTATGTTGATCCTGCTGCTCCTCATTCTGTTTGCTTAATGCACAAATCTATCTATGGTCTACGGCAAGCTCCTCGCGCTTGGTTTGAAAAATTTACAGCTCGGCTAGAAAACATTGGTTTTTCAACCACTATCTCGAATCCGTCCCTCTTCATTTACAGTCATGGCTCTACTATTATATATCTCTTATCTTATGTTGATGACATTATTTTAATAGGAAATGATTCCAAGGCTATTTCTGCTATCGTTGAGGAACTTCGTCACTCATTCAAGATGGACTTAGGCCCCTTGACTTATTTCTTGGGCATTCATCTTGTTCAACGAAACCCCCATCATATCTTCCTTCATCAGGCAAAGTATATTTGTGACCTCTTATCTCACACCAATATGCTGGACTGCAAGCCTGTTTCTAGCCCTGCTACCTCGAATAAACTTGGTCATTCAAGTAGTGACCCTGTCTCAGATCCTACACTATATAGGAGTGTTGTTGGAGCACTTCAATATGTTACTCTTAGTCGTCCTGACGATAGCTATGCTGTTAATCAGGCTTGTCAATTTCTCAAAGCACCCGAAGAACACCATTGGCGTGCTGTAAAGCGTATCCTTCACTATTTAAAAGGCACAATCTCTTATGGCATGCAGATTCAGCCTGGTCCTATTTCTTTACATGCCTATTGTGACGCTGACTGGGCTGGCAGTCCTGATGATCGTCGCTCTACCAGTGGGTATTGTTTATTTCTTGGGGCCAACCCTGTTTCTTGGAGTGCAAAGAAGCAACCTATCATTGCACGTTCTTCTACAGAGGCCGAATATCATTGTCTTGCTCAAACAGCTGCTGAAATTCAATGGCTCCTATCTCTTCTCCGAGAATTACGAATCTCACTCCCACGCGCTCCCGTATTGTGGTGCGACAATATCTCTGCCATTGCTTTAACTCGGAATCCAGTTTTTCATAGTCGCACTAAACACATTGAAATAGATTATCATTATGTTCGTGACTTGGTGGGTCGCCAGTTACTTGACATCCGTTACATCAACACTAGTGATCAAATCGCGGACATCTTCACCAAAGGACTGTCATCAGCACGGGTTCGTCTTTTACAGTCCAAGCTTCACATTGTTGACAATGCTTCGCTTGCGGGAGGGTGATAACGTTTCTAGTCAGCAATATTATCTTTTGTATATAATTTAAGATATTGTTGATATTGTTCCCGTATTTTCTCTACTTGCCTTAAGCATCCTCAATCATCCCTAATTTAGGGCTCTTGTAATATCTTTATATATAGCTTTGTACAAGAGAGATCAGAATACAATATACAAAAATTGCGATTCCTTCAACTAGATGATGGGAGTGTATAATTAAGTTTGTGCTAGGAATCAAGTGATGAAATTAACTTCATATGAAAAACGTCTGATGGTGGGATTGGCTACCCAAGTAAAATCTTATTGGGAGCTGATGCTGTTCTATTGGTAATGTCCAGGTAAGCCAAAGCAAATTGTTATGTTGAATCAAGACACATACCTTGCTCGGATGGTGAGATACCCAAGTTGATGGGAGACATGGAACAGTTTATCATAACAAGACATTTCACAATGGTAGCCCAGTCATTGATCCTTAAAATGGAATGCCAACTTAGTGAATGGACTTGCCAGGCATTGTACACTCCCTTGACCATGGCCAATCGGCCCAAGTCATGGCAGTTAGCTAGCACTTCCCACCTTTTTTACTTACAAAATAAAAGAGTAAAAAAAGTTCGTCATCATTGCAGATCATCTCTTTGGCTCACTATCATGCACTCTCTAACTTTCGTATATAACGCAATTTGATGATATGGTTTTATGGGATGAGATTGTTTTTATCACCATAGTTTTTGCTTTATTATTCAAATTTGCTGCTTGGGATATACTTTGCTTTGGACATCTCATAAATATCTTGAAATTTTGAAATATGAATGAAATATTTACTTTTGACAAAAAAAAAATTCTCTAATAATTTCCATTGCTTACAAAAATTGAGGGTAAGAAAGAGATTTCCTAGAAAAATGTTGACATGAAACTACACTTATGCCCTCGGAAGTCATGTGCAGTACGCATGTTAACAAAAAAAAAGGAGGTTTAACGGCCGTAACAAAGTGAAAGTTCAACATGGGCATCGTATATAAGTTAGAAGTTCATTGCAAACGTGTATTACTCCCAAAATTCATGTGTGTTTATGTAGTTTTCCTTAATATACTCATTATGTTTTTAAAGGTTTTTCTCTTACATTTAATTGATTTGTGAAATTTCATATGTTGAGAACTTCTTCCTGGAATGTCATAATCCCATCACCCAAACATAACGCAACTGGACTTCTAATTACTACGCAACGATTTCGCTTTCCCACTTCAGTCAATGCTATAACATGTAAAACAACACTTGGCTCTTTACTTAAAATTCTTGGTTATAATTTCTTCTTCTTTTTCTTTATTTTTTAGTTATTTTGCTCAGGTCAACTTTGGATCAATACTCTCAAAATGATGGCATATTCTTCAGAGATAACAAGAACATATTCAGATACTGAGTTGACTCTCTGAAGTTCCAAGTCTTGAGAGCACGAGGAGGGACTTTGGTTCATCTTTTCCCGAGAACACACCTTCAATTGGGTCACTGCTATGTCACTCGTTGAATAATATATTCAAGTTGTAAAGATATCAATCCTAAATGTAGAATATCTCAATCCTAAATTCGATACCCCCAAGCTTTTAGAAATGTTCAATTTTAGTCATTATTCTTATATATCTATATATATAAGAATATATAATTGGAGAAAGACCATTAATCCATCATATTCTTTGATTATATAATTGGAGAAAAGCGCACAAGTATCTTCGCCAACCTACTTCTACTGATTGTGTTTGAGAGGAATTCATCATCTTTGAAAAAGTTGTAAAAGGTGTACAGGTTCAGCTACCAAAGGATGCAATTAGATTTTTGTAATATAGTCGTATAATTGCATAAGTTCCATTTTGTATTTAGTAGCGGTGTGCAATCAAACCGAGTATACCCAGGAACCCGACCAGCCCATATGGAAAATAGGATCGAGGGCCGGTTCTCGTTGAAACTAGTTCGGGAACTGGTTCCCAAAATTTGGAACTGGTTTCAACTAGTCTAGGAACTAGTTCTGACTAAATACACATCTGGGAACTAGATCAACCAGACCGGTTTGGAAACCGGTTTTGTAAGTCCAATCCCAAAAGTCCAAAACCCAAAATGAACACAATCACTAAAGGTGCAAGGCGTTCTCGTGCATTTTCTTAGGTACCTATGTTATTATAATCTGGCTCTATAGGGTAAAATGATCTTAAAATCATATCAATTGAGTTCACACTTAATGATTTGTACATTTTATTGTTTATTTGTTTATTACCCCTTTCCTCAGGTTACTTGCTTACGCGTATTGCAAAAACAAGGAAGTTGTAGATATCATTAAAAGCCATCAATTGCAAATTATAACTCTAGCTACTTTATCATCATAACTTTGTGGATCCTTAGTTTTTCGTTTACTCAAAAAGTTCATGTACTTATTAATTACAAGTGCTTAATTTTTTAATACAAATTAGGAGGATTACATGGTTTTCTTATGTATTAATGTAAAATTCGAAGCCTTATAGAATATTAGGCAGTTGCAAAATAGGTTTCAATAAAAACAAGGTTGACCCTATAGGTTTCAATGAAAACAGGACTGACCTCAGAACCGGATTGGAAAAATAGGGTAGTTCGGGCATAGGGTCTAATGCAAACAAGGTTGAGTAAAGGGTCCAAAAAGGAGAACTTGTTATAATAGGGTCGGCTACAAAGTCTAGGTCTAGAACCTATACACCCTAGACCCAATCACCCATAATATGTTTTTCTTTTTTTTGGTAAAGTTTATTTATTTTATTTTTTTGGTAAAGTGATCACCCCTAATATTCAATGCATAGGATGTCATTAGGGGGTCTTCTCCGAGAAATTTCCTCGCACATGGACCAAATCAAAATGCACCAGATAATTAGGTCAAAGTGGTAATGATGGCTGCAGCTAATTGTTGAAAGGTTAGCTTTTAGTGAACTCATTGCTTAATTTTTATTTCCTTTGCTGCGACCCACGTGACTATATTTTTCTCATATGTTGTGGTTATCTCTATTGACTCAATCATGATTTAAAGATTTTTTTCTGAGACCTACACAAGTATAAGTTACATACATCTCGGGTGGAGGAATTTAAACTGTCGGGCACGGTAATTGGCAGCCTCTGCCTTGCGAACTCTTTCTTTATGTGTTTCTACTTCTTTGTTTAGTCATACGACGGACAGAACCATTTGCAATGTAAATTGGGATTGAGATAATCTAAATTAAGAAATTATATATGCATGTACAATTATCCATAACATAATGACATGTTATTTATTTGGTATGTTAGACGTTCCAGATCTATTTATTTTTTCCTCTCTTTCGCTCTCTGCATTTTCGCCTTTTTCCCTCTTCCTCAGCTTTTCTTCTCTACCCTAGCAGGACAACCCATGACACTTGCAGCGCTTGCAAGAGCAATTCACCAACACATCAGCGAAAGTGATACGCTTGCAGTCCTAAAGAACTGAACATAAACTTGTTTATCGCCTCTTTTCGAAGCTCTATTTCCATAACCAACCCCTCGAGAAAATCCAATGTGCACCACCACTCCATGGAAAGTGGAATCGCAACTACTGAAATTAAAGATAATCAGCAAAACAGCAAATGAAATCGAGTATAACTAAAGATAACACTTTCCATAGAATGACACAAAAAAATAATGCCATAGTTCATACCAGTGTGTCAAATGAAAATTAAATACCAATTGGACCGAAAAGAACCATCTTTTCTGAGAGGACAAACTTTCTCACTTCACCTAGTGAAAAATTGCTGCCAAAGCTGTCGCCAATATTCACGGATAATCGATTTAGCCATAAAACGTGAGCTTCTTGCATCATCAACCTCTAGAAGTCCACAATCAAGCAACCAAGAATCAAATTATAGTGTGATAAAAGCTCGACCCCTAAAGGCCGCTCATTGGTTTTAATTATGCTAAAGCCACATTTGATCGATTTCAACTATGAATTCTAATCCGGTTAAGGGTATTGGACTTTAATGATTAAGAGACAATCATTAAACATTATTTCATCAAATTCCTTATTTGTCGGCAAATCCTGAACTTTTTTATAAGCGAAATTAGGTACAAATTGAAAGCCCAAAGGGAGCCCATGAATTTGGAGAAGACCAATGGCCTATGTTTTCTTTAAATTTCGGCCATAAGGGCCTAAATAATCAGAAATTACAGTTTTGCCCAATTAAAGGCCCATTGAGCTCATTTAGGCCCATTAAGCTTGTTAAGACCCAAGATGAAAAGCTCACAACAAATCAAGCCTGAAGACAAGCCCATTAAGACAATTGGCTCATGTGCATGAATAGTGTATGGAATAGTAACTCACATGAATAGTGAAATGGCTTAGTGAAATTACCAATTTGCCCATTCTAGAAGCCTAAGCCTAATAAAACAAAAATTATGGGGATGGAGATGGATGGATGAGATTTCTTCTTGCTTCCCAAGTTGGAATTGAGGGCCAAGATGCATTCTTGGTCCCGAAGTTTCCCTTTTCCCCTTATTTCTCTCATTTCCCTCATTTTTCTCTTTTTCTCCCTTTCATCCCTCCTTTGGCCGAATTTGCCTCCATCATTCTCCCCCATGTCATACCCATTTCTCTCTCTTTTCCCTCTTGGTTGTGGTTGCCGTGAGCCACCGTTCACCATTTAGCTTGCTAGGCCACCCCTACTGTTAGATCTCGTCATACCATCATTCTCGTGTGTTGGCCGCGAGTCTCAAGCCTTGTCAGACCTCCCTCAAGCTGTCTGCCATCATCCCTTAGCTATTTTAGCCCTTATCGTGGGTTGCCAAGCACCATCTAGCCACCACTGTGCCTCACTGCCCCTCACTATGAGTTGCCACCAGCATGAGCCTTGTCACCACTCATTGTAGCCTAGTTTCGGAAGTGAGTAATTTCCAAACCCTTGCTTAGGGTGGTAATTGCACTTATGACTGGGATTAAGAATAGTTTAAGGTTAATGGTGATTAGATTAGGTGATAAGTGGATTAAAGTGATAAGTAGTGGTGATAGGCTATCACGATAAGTAATAAGTAGATGAGATAAGATATCATGATAGGGTATGCTTGGATGCGATAAGTTATCATGATAGGTTATACTAATATATGATAAGCTATCGTTATGAGTTATCATTGGATACGATAACCTATCTTGATTGCAATAAGTGTTCATTATGTTGTAAGTTCTATAGTGATTAGTGCTTGTTGAACGCAAGTTTTAAAAGATGATATATGCTTATACAATTCCAAATTTGAAAATGATAAGTATTTTTGGTATTCTATATTTATAAGTTATAAGTACTTATGAAAGGCAACTTTAATAGATATATTGTTTGGTTTATACTTATAACAATTCCAAATTTGAAAATAGTTAGTGTTCTTGACATCTATGGTTATAAGTAGTGAATACTTTTGAAAGACTATTTTAAAAGGTAATATGCTAAGGTTGTTCGATTTGATATTGTCATTGGAAGCGACTTGTTGATGTTCGTATTAGAGTTTGGGCTTGAGAAACCATTGTTCTATTATGAAATCTTGTGATGTTATTGGGTGTGCTTGTTCTATGTGATGGTGTTTAGTATTAATGGCAATGTTTTATATGTGTTCATCAGAAGTAATATTTACACATGTTTATTGTCCATAGTCAATGTGTGAGAACACCTCGAGCCTTCAAGACGGGATATACGATGGTTCTTGGATGCATGTGGAAGCACGTTGGGGCAAGTCTCTTTCTTGGATCTACTACTGAGGCATATTGATCCTGAACCAAGTTCAATACTAAATCGGTGGTCATGTCACAACGGGTCGGTCCTTTCTTGGTCTCTATGCAATATTGAGATGTATCGTTCTCGAGCTAAGTTTGGTACTATGTCAATGATCATGTTATGACGGATTGGTTCTTTCTTGGTCTCGGTGCGATATTGAGGTGTATCATTTCCAATCCGGATTGAACTTACGCTAGTGCTCAACATAACATGTCAAACCACAGACTCTTGTTTCATGCTCGACATAATTTATTGATGTAGTTTCGGTAAGTCATGAGATACACTTTGCTTAGCATGCCATTGAGGCATTTATACTTGGCTAATGAGAAAGATAACAATGGGCTTGAGTGGTGATGTGCTTGTGTGATCACATTATAGCCTTGATGTGTATAATTATGCAAGGTGATAGTTTCTTCCTAGTGTGTATGATTATGCAAGGCAATGCCCAATTTTGGATACCCCCAAGTTAACGGGATGCAATTCATGATCTTGATGTGTTTATGCAGGACGTTGCTATGCTTGATGGGGGTGAGACGATGTTCGGTTATGCCAAAAGATCGTCAACCTTTGGGTTGTCTATAGCCTAGAGCAGTTGTAATAATCTAAAAGCATGGTCTTGAGGGTAGCATGATAGTATGAGACGCCATGATATTCTCGAGACACCATATGTGCAAAGTGCATGAGTGCTAATGCATTTTCTCAGAATGATGTTATGGCTTGCACAGGTTTGACATGAAGATATATGAATTGCATGAGACACGTGCGTGAATGAAATGTCATACTAATAACTTATATGGCACGTGCATGCTCGATTAATCATGCCTATGAAATTTAGAAGCATGTGGATTTGTATGCTTGTGATAGGTCTCGAGGATGGCATGGTAGTATGGGATGTCATGATACTCTGGAGACGTCACATGAGACATGTGCGTGAGTAGATTATCGTGTTAATGAGTTATGTAGATTGTGATTATCATATGCTTGATGGAATGGTGCACTCACATAGTGATTATTTATGCTATATAAACACGTGGTAGGATGTCGCATATTGAGTGGCTCATTTCCTGTTAATAGATAATGCAAAGCAAATGCTTTACTAATAATCTGTTATCGATAAGTAAACTGCATGTTTATGGTGTTTTTGAGGTGAAGAACCCTCCTGCGTGAGGTTTAAGGAGTTTACTCGTGGAGTTTATCTTCTTTGATATTTAGCTTTTTCAAGTCTTAATCATGGCTAGCCGAGCCCGAGCTAGGGTACTTTGAGGTGGATGTATACTAGACATGTAGGGGTACCACTTTTTGAGATCACCCTCGTAGAATGGAGGTGCTAGGTTAAACCCAACCCCTTTTGGACAAATATGAAAAAATTCGCTATGCAAACATGTAAATGTCTAAGCTTTAAACATAAAGAAAGTTAATGTATGATGGTTGATGCATATATATAAAAGTGTGATCTAATGCATGCCTTATACTATCTCTATTGTTTGTTAATGATTGGGAGATGTTTATTCTGCTTCCGCTTGTGTATGATCAAAATATAAAATATGAATGGGTAGGCGACACTTCTTGGGATGTCATAATTAAATGACCAAAGGGAAAGAGGGTTGTCGTATGTCCTAGAGTTAGGGTATGACAATTAGCCTTGTCCTCATCCCATTCATCTTCATCCTATCCCTCATCTCCCTCCCCCCTCACCCTCTCTCAAGTGCAGAGGAGTTAGGCAGAGAGAACTCATGCGAGTGTAATTCAAGGTTACTGTGATGTCATTCCCTACCTAAGAATGAAATGGAAATGATACATTCAATCCCTGAATTTTAGCTTAATATTTAATGTGATCCATAAACTTTTAATTTGTTTAATATAATCCATGAATTTTAATCTCTTGCACAATGGCATTCCTAAACCATTAATTTATTTAATTTAATTTCCAAACTTTTGGTACATATTCAATTTAGTTCATGAACTAGATAATCTAGGGACTAGATTGAATCCATAGATATAATATTTTAGGACTAAATAGAACATTTACTAAAAGTTCAACAACCATTGTTGACATAAAAATTTTGTTGATGTTTTTTGTATCTGTTTATTTTACAAAAAATATAAAAAGATAAAAAAATGATGAATAAGAAATGAATGAATAATAACAAAATCATGTGGGCTCGCATGTCCGGCCCACATAGCAAAAGTCTTAGCCCTCTAAGCCCCTCCATTTAGCTCATTGTTAAATCACTTACCCATCTTTTTGTTTCTTTTTGGCCCATTCTTCTTTATTTCTTTAAGCCCTCAATTTGAGGGCAAGAAAAAACAACGCAAGGCCCAGCCCCACATGCTCTCTCTCCTCTCCCTTTTTGCATGACTAGCATGCATCTGTGATGCAGCAGGAATGACCAAGGGAGCAAACACGAGCGTCACAAGACGATTCTTTCTATTGCGAACTTAGACCTTTGAATCACTCAATTGGGTCTAATTAAACCTTGCTCTCATTCACACTTTCACATTCAAAGAAGAGAATTTTTAGAGAGAAAGTAGACATAAACTTTGGAAAATACTTATATTTCTCAAATGAAATGGATGATGCAAATGAGGGGGAGGGCACCCCTATTTATATAAAAGTTCCTCGAGTTATAATTTATTGATCTTCTATGCGATTGAACAATAGAGGATGACAATCCTCATTTAATCATTTCAATAGTTGAGATGTACTTGATCTAATAGTGGAGGATATTAATCCTTGTCACATTATTCCAATAGTGGAGATTGATCTCATCTAACAATTGAGATCGTCAATACTCGTCAAGCAAATTCGAGGGCAAATATTAAGTCCCCTTACTATCTAACAGTCTTGATGAGCTCCGTTTGGATTGATGATGTGGCACTTTTTGGTCACAATTGACGAAGGACGAAAAAAATAATGGAAAAGATTCTCCACGAAGGTTGAGGCAAAGGGGACGTGCTCGAGGCTCAAAAAGTGGCTGGTTGAAATGAGAATAAGAGAAGAAGGCCATTGGAAAGGGTGAGAGAACCAAAAAGAGGAGGAATGAGAGCAAACCTCGGCCTTTAAGGAAGAGGAAGAGCGACATTGAGCTTCACTAAAGGGGAAAAGAGAAGAAGAACTAGAGAAGGGGAAGAGGCCATAGGATTCTATATTGGGGAGTTGTACCAACACCACTCCAGTGAGCTCCCCAAGTCTAGTGACGATAGCTTGACGGCCAGATCCAGCAAAGCAGCCCAAAATTTTTACTCTAGTCAAGCAAGATCCAACTTGGCCAGCACCCACCTCATGCACTATTCAGGAAAATCCTCAAACAATTCTCTGCCTTTCAACGTCCTGCCCACAGGCAACATTTGCCTGTCAAGTAGGATCCTTAAGACAAGCATGGCGGTGAACCAGTGCTCCACATCCGACGGGTTAGGGTCCGACACAGTGAATTATGGACACGAGAGCATAATGCGGGGCGGTGGCATGGGGCTTGTAAAGGGGGTAGGTGTGGGTGTGGGAGGAAGGATGAAGGCAGTTGTTATGACCACAAGAGTTGTCATCGATGGTGGGGAATCCATGAGGTGGGCAATGGAGGGATCGGATCCGGAGGAGGTGAAGAGGGTACGGAATGAGCAGTTTAGGAGAGGGAATTTCCAAGAGGCTTTGATGTGTATGATAAGGCTATTGTGCTATCACTGTCTAATGCGGCTTATCAAAGTAACTGGGCTGCAATTCTGACGAGTCTTAGGCGATTAGCTGACGCAGTGAGCGAGTGTGAGGTGGTAGTTAAATTGGACCCAATGTATTGGAGGGTACACTAGCGATTGGCATCCCTGTTTATTAGGTGAGCTTTTGATGTCATTTGAATACGAATGGTTGAGCAGGTTTTGCCATTGATTTCTTGCTGTTGTCAATTTGTTAACTTTTTACATTTGTCTACCTTTTTTTTTTAATAGAAACGGAAATATTTCATTTACTTAGCAAAGATGAGAGGCCCATTAAATGGACATCATTACATAAAAGCTCCAAAATAGTTTTGAGCAAGGGACAAGATCCAATTTAGAGATAAGAATTTTTATTGTGGGCTTTGGCTATCCAGCCTGCAACAAGATTGGCCTCTCCAAAGCAATGCATGATTTGAATATTTGAGAAGGCCTTCAATTTGTCCTTACACTTGCAGACAAGCAGTTGAGTCTTTCAACTCAACTGTTCTGAATTGTTCATAGCTTTGACTAGTTGCAAGTTGTCTGACTCAATAACAAGTACTTCGTGTCTTTTAGAAAAAAAGTGGTTAAGGGCTTCCCATAAGGCTAAGGTTTCAGCCATCAAAGGAGAGGAAGCTCTCACCGAAATAGCTGCTCCTCCCAACATTCTCCCGACTTAATCTCGGTAGACGCAATCGATGGAGCTCTCCACCGATCTAGGTTCATACATTCCATCAATGTTAATCTTATAAACTCCGTCCAATGGTGGGTTCCAAATCTGAGGTTTTTTGGCTGCTTTGTTCCCAAATCCACTCAGCTTTAGGTTCCATTGATTGAAGCTTTTAGGTCCCACTTGAACTAAGTCAATGATGGCCTTTGTGTTTGGTGTTCTGTCCCTGAAGATGGCTCGATTTCGTGCCTTCCAAATGTTCCACAGAGTTGTGGCCACTAGTTGCAGATTTGGGGGGTTAGTGGCCTTTTCCTTAAGCTTGCAAAACTATTCTTCAATGCAATTTAGACTCTAACTTGATATCTTGATGTTCAGCATAGGGTTGGCCCATATTTCTTTTGTCCAAGAGCATAACAGGAACAAATGTTCAACTGTTTCCCTATCTCGGCTGCATAATGGACATATGGGGTTAGGTATAATTTTCCATTGAAATAGGTTGTCCTCCATTGGGAGAGCATTTTGGCATAAATTCCACATGAAAATTCTTATCTTGCGTGGAGTATGCAATTTCCAAATATCTGTCTAGAGTGAGAGGGGAGGTTGAAAGGAATTTGAGGCTTGGTTTTCATTGCATTGCTATGTTCTCTCCTAGATGTAGTTGTACCCACTTTTAACTATATATTTTCCTGCTTGAGTACCAGTCCATACAAGTTGGTTTTTTACTATTTGAGGTTTAATTGGGATAGCAAGGATCTCTTTAACTAATTAGTTGTCAAAATGTTCCGATAAGATCAGTTCGTCCCATCTGCCTTACTCTTTATTAATGAGTCCAAAGACTAAGGAGTGTTCATGTATATTCGTGCGACCTTCAATAATACCTCTCTTTAGCCATTTATCTTTCCTGATTTTGATTTTGGATTCATCTCCTATTGCCCACATGACTTAAGGTGCCATCAAATTTCTACCTAGGAGCAAACTTTACCAACCCCAGGAAGGACATTGCCCCTTTGGTGCTTGCCAAAAATCTGCGTGGGGATAATATAATCCTTTAAACAAGCTACTCCAAAAAGAAGTTGGGTTTTGACCAAACCGTCAAGCTTGCTTCCCTAACATTGCTTTATTAGAAGAAAGTAGATTTTTGAAACCCATTCCACCTTTGTCTGTCCTGGTCTTCAAGATATCCCATCTCTTTCAATGAATTCCAACTTTCTTTTCATTAGTCTTCAACCAAAATGAGGCAATTTTCTGTTCAATAGCCTTGCAGATAGAAACCAAGATTTTAAATACTAATATTGCATATTACGGTAATGCTTGAACCACCATTTTCAGCAGTATTTCTTTTCTAGCTTTAGAGACAAGTTTTTCCTTCCAACCTTCCAATTTTGAGCTGACTTTTCTAAGAATCCATGCAAACATTTGTTTTTTCAACACTACCCAATATAAAGGAATGCCGAGATATTTGCCAATTTTTTATCAATAATCGGAACTCTCAATTCCCTTGCCATATTATCTTTCAAAAAATTGAGGGCAATCTTTACTAAAGAAGATTCCTGATTTGTTTAAATTTATATCATGTCCAGCTACTAGGCAATATTGATTTAGAATCATTGCCAAATTTTGACACTCTAGAATTGTGCCATACAAGAAGAAAATCGAATCATCCGCAAATAATAAGTGAGAAAGAGTGGGGCACCATCTATTTAGTCTAATGCCTGTGATACTACTATTATCCACATCTCTCTTCATTAATGAGGACAAGACATTTGCCACAATAGTAGAGAGGTAGGGAGGTAAGAGATCTCCTTGCCTAATTCCTATTGACGGTTTAAAATATTGTAGAGGTTCTCCATTGAATTTAAGACTAAATGTGACCATAGTAACACATTGCATAACCCATCTCACATATTTCTCATCAAAACCATTCTTAAGTAGGCATGCCTCCAAGAAATCCCATTCCACTCAATCGTAGGCCTTTTTCAGGTTTAATTTTAAAACATCTTGGAATTTCTTTCTTCTTTTTCTAGTTCTAATGTGATGCAATACCTCATGGACAATAAAGATATTATCCTGAATTTGCCTCCCGCCAACAAATGCACTATGTTCTACTATTATAATTTCTGGTAAAATTGGTTTGAGTCTATTGGCCAGCACTTTTGAGATGATCTTGCAGCCGAAATTGCATAAACTTATTGGACGTTACTAATCCAATCTCTCTGGGTTCAGAATTTTCGGGATAAGGGAGATATATGTTCTATTCAAATCTAGTGAAAGAGAGTCAGTGTACAAGAAGTTCTTCACCTTCTTAAAAATGTCCCATTTAATGTCTTCCCAATGTTACTAATAGAATAAACCATGAAGATCATCTGGCTTTCAAGCTTTTATTGTGCCAAGCTGGAAAGCTGCTTCTATTACTTCTTTCAAAGTTACTTTGGCTAGCAATTTACTATTCATTTCTCCCGTTACTAATTCAAGTAGTTGATCCAGAACTAGTGAGAAGTTTCGGGGGCCATGGGACTTGTATAGTTCTCTGAAAAATAGCACGATATGTTCTTTCAATTGATCCTACTCAAACAACCATGTATTTTTTGAATTTTGCAGCATAGAGATCCTGTTTCTTTATCTTCTTTGAATGGTTGTCGCATGAAAATATTTTGTATTTTAATCTCCTCATCTCAGCCAATTAATTCTAAAGTGTAACCCCCAATACATTTCTTCTTGCCTCCTGAGCTCGTCAATGTCATCTTGCAACTTTTTGAATTGTGCTTTGTTGAAAGGACCCTATAAATTATTTGTTAGCCTCTCTAGTTCCTGTTTTAGCAAGCTGATTTTCTTTTGTTCATTCACAAATTTCTTTTTGCTCCATTTGAAAAGTGCATTTTGGACATTGTGCAGCTTCTTAACTCAATCCTTCTGAGGCTGAGTTGTAGATCCCCAAGATTTTAGCACTACCTCCCTACATTCATCACTCTCAAGCTAGAAAGCTTCAAATCTAATTTCTCTTTTCCTTTTAACCTAATTTGGCTAAAGAGTTAGGAGGATAAGACTATGGTCCGAGTCTATTGCAGGAAGAGCATATGGTTCAGCTTCAAGGTACATTAACCTCCATTCTATCGTACATACTACTCTATCAAGTCGTTCTTTTACATATTCATCCCCTTCCTTGTTGTTGGCCCAAGTTGATGCATATGCTTTGTTGTTTATATCCATTAATAAGCATGCATCCAAGCATTCACGAAAAGCATTCATTATGAAGTTTTTAGCCAAGCACTTCCCCACTTTCTCCCAATAAAACCGCACTTCATTAAAATCCCCTAAGCACACCCAAGGCAAAGTATTCATAGAGCTTATCTTTCGCATTTCCTCCCAAAGTTGCAGCCTCTTTGGATATGTATACGGAGCATGAACAAAGGTAATTATCATTTTATTGCCCTTTACCCCCTCTTCACATCTCAAGTTTACAAAGCTTTTAGTCACTGAGTATATATCCAATGAAGTTCTATCATCCCACATAACAGTGAAGCCCCCCGCCATGCCCACAGGATCAACTACTAGACAACTCTGAAATTGAAGTCTTCTCTTCATTTTCTGGACAAATTCAATTTGATTTTTTGTCTCCATTAGAAAAACCAAAGAGGACCTAAAACAAGCTATTAAAGCTCTTAATTCTCGGACTTTCAAGGGTGTGCCCAACCCTTGAGAGTTCCAACATAAGATTTTTATTGTTTCATTTGGTGGCTTATTAGGGCTAGCCACCAAAGCCCATGCTGCAACTTCTATAGTCGTATAAATAGGAGTGTCTAGAAGTTGAGTTTCATTGGATTGGGGTTGTAGGATCATGATTGCTAGCCCTCCTTTGTTTTCGGTAGAGGGAGTTTTTGGTTTTGTGTAAGTTTTCTTTCTGGTGTTTTTTGAGCTAGTTACTAGCTGAATGTTTGGAATGTTTATATGCTCTAGTCGTGTGAGTAGAAGTGTCATTTTCCTTGGGTTATACATGGTTATCTCTTTTGTGATGTTGTAGTGAGAATCTGTTATCATCTGTTTTGGGTCCCGCTACTAAATGTTATAATTAATTTTGAGAGGAATAGGATGACCATCATCCATAACATAAATTTGCCTTAGGTGCTCAAGGGTTTCAGGAATAGCCTCTTCTACATCTTCAGCTATTGATTCTTTTTGATAGAACACCTTCCAAAATGGGCTATGGTTTGAGGTTTCAGCTTTCAGCCAGCTTCCAAAGCATCCTCTCAACGCAGTTGTGAATTTTTCTTCATCATAAGGTATATCTTTATGGTAGTTAGCATAATGTCCAATTTTGCCACACAAATAACAGAAGAAAGGCAACCTTTCATATTTGAAGTCAAGCCATACTTTCTTGTTTCCATGACACATCAATTGTCCAACTTGCAGTTCAGCCTCCACATCTAACTCCACGGTTGCTTTACCAATTTTTTTAAAAAGCAGAGCCTCGGGCATCTATTTTCACATCTAGAACATTTCCCATTGAGCTAGCAATTTTCTTTATCATACTTTCAGAGTTCCATTCCAAAAGGCACATGTCTTGAATTCATAACACTGGGGAGGAGAATCTAGCTTCCCTTATTTTAATAGCAATAAATGATTAGAAAATGACCAAGGACCTCCCTCTAACACACGGTTCTTATCCCCTTTGTTCGGAAATACAAAGCTGAGTTTTCCATTTTCTAAGGGTTCACTTCCATATTCTCATTTCTCCATGCCTTTTTCATAGCCATTGAAAGTGCTTGAAAATTAATGTTAGGGTTCTTGTAGAGTTGTCCAACAAGGGAGAAGCGACATTCTTGAATTTTCTCCTCCGATATTTCCTCATCTAGAATATACACATCATTCTCATGCATTAACTTACCCAATTTGTTGTAGAGATGAGCAAGGCGTCCCACTACACCTTCCTCTTTAGTCATTGTCGCTCGTATTTTGCCACTAGGACTTTCTCATTGAAGGGCCTATGAGCTTTACCCCTTTCTTTAGAGATGGAGAACGAAATGGCAAAATATCGAACCTGCCATATAGATCGCCTTCATAATGTCAAGAATGGCAATGAAATAGTGAAGAAGCTGTTGAAGGTTCCGACAAGGGACAATAAAGAATAACAGCTAAAGTTGCGATTGCAATGGGATGTGGGATGAACTGCAAAAAGTTGGGGCAAAGTTATGGTGATTGGGGTTTGTGATGGTGGGTTGAGGCATGGGAGGCCATAGCTACACAGAATGGTAGAGGGGAGCTCCGAAAAAGAGACAGTTTACCTTTGTCTACTTCAACGTCTTCAGAATGTTAAGAGTACACCGTTTCTTCTGGGTCTCAGATCCATTAATTCCAAGTTTTGATCTTGCACACATGCTCCTTATGCTAATGTCATTTCTTTTGCTTCTATTGCTCTGGGCTGCAATATATGCATATTAGCTAGTGGTGTAGGTGGTTTGGTTCGGTTCGGTTTTTTTGGAAAACCGAACCAAGAACCGATAGGGAAATTCATTGAATTGAACCAAACTCCAATCCAAACCAAAATCTCGATTCGATTTAGCTCAGTTAGATTCTATTTTTCGGTTTTTACTTTTGTTTTTGTTTTTTTATTTTTTTAAATCTAATTTGTTAATTATTTTTATTTCTTCTTCTTCTTCTTTTTCATTGGCTGATTGCCGGCCATTTTGGCAACTGGCGACCAACCAAAGGCGAGCTGGAGTCTCACCATAAGTCAATAAGGCTCGAGCTCGCCACATTCTAGCAAGGTCGACCCTTGCTTGATTAGGTGAGGCCAAGCTCGCCTGACGCCAACAGGCTCGAGGCTTTGGCGACCTCTAGCAAGCTTGAGCCTGCAAGATCCAATGAGCTGGGTGAGGCTTGAACCTTGCTAGAGGTCGCTAGAGCCTCATCAATGTCTAGCGACCTCTAGTGAGTCTCAAGCCCCACCCAAGTGGGAAGACGAAAGAAAAAGGAAAAAAGAAAATACAAAACATAAAAAATTGATTTTTCAAAAAAATAAAAGGAAATTTTTGTTTAGATTTTATTGGTTTGGTTCGATTAACCAAACCGATAAAACCGGATTGATTAAAAAAATTTGGTTTTTTATATTATCTGAACTAGAAGAAAATCAAATTTTTCGATTCAATTCAATTTGATTTTTAATTTGGTTTTTGACACCGCTGATACTTGTTATGATCCACTGGATTGATTTTCTTTGGTCTCCAAGTTCATCTCTAATGCTTCTTTGGGTTGTTTCATATGTCCATCCGGAGTTTTTATGCTCTTGTTTGATATTCATTTAAGTGATTAATGAAGCTAGACAAGGTTTAAAATTAAATTTGCAGCACGTAGTTGATCTGAGCTTGTTTTCTCTTTTGTTTGTGAACTTTAATTGATCTATTCAAGTTTAGGCATTAGTATGCCAAGAAAAGGCATCGGCATCCGTAAAGACCCATCGTATAACATCATATAATCTCGTGTCCACAAAAAACAGATGAGCAATTCAAGATCGGAACACAAAGTTATAGGAAGTTCCATTACATTGTTTGATCTTCTTTTATATTATTAAAATGTCTAAAGAGGTGCAGCAAGTGATGCAAATCTCCTTTCAGAGTCGCTACAAAGGTCCCACATCTCAGTGCGGAATATTCAAGTAGGGTACAAGATTGACAAGATCGTCATCATAGCACCACCGAATGTTAGTAGTTAAAATTTTCCGATACATGAGATATGTTGCAGTTAAATAGTGCAACGCAAACTGTTCAAATTTATTACCTCTTGTATGATAAGATTAACTTGAATTAAAGTGACCTACTGAACTTTTATCAATTTAAGTTACCAATTTTATGTGGGTTACAAGGTTTCGTTTGTGTTGCGCACCAATGTTTTATCACTTTAGTTGTATTTTGCCATTTCCTTTCATTGAAGTAAAGCTTTAATATGTTTTGGTTTGTAATTCTTTATATTTAATAGCTTCCTTTAGATAATTATCCTTCTAAATTAGCACGAATCACTAACATTTTCCCCGTTGGTTATTCCTACTATTAAGTTAGCCTTAGAGGTAGAAAGGGCAAAGAAAGAGGAGTCTTTCTAATATGACGGCACCTTCATTTACCATCATTAATGGTGCCACAATGACGACAAATATAATATTCTTTGGCTTCTTGTTTTCATCATTTTAACTTATGAGAAGTCTTGTAATTTGTCATGCTTGGAAGGTCTTGTATGAATGACTGGATGCTATTTTTCACCATTTCATCTGTTTGCTTTTGTTTGCATTTTATATTTGATTATGCTATGATTTGAATATAACCTGCCATTTTATCCCTTGTTCAAATCACAACATCTCTTATGTAGAATATCTTCTCTCAATGAAATATTGTACAATGGATCGGACAAGCTACGCCAGAAGAAGGGTGAACATGATTCCTATCCAAAAAGTGATGCTGTATGTAACTCCTCCGTGGGATTTTTTGCCGCCTAGCACATCGCGTATGTGACAGTGGCAAAAAAAATTGCAACCCACATCATCACAGTTGCAAGTTTGACGCAGAAAGGCCATTGAGGGATAATCTACTCACCATGAACACTATTACTAAGAGAGGACATCACAAGGGAGATCGAATGGCACCATGCAAAATATTTGAAGTGGCTTGGGTGTTTACTGGCCAACGTAGATGTACCGGCTATGTAACTTATCCCTAGAGCCATCAAGAGGGAGTCCTCCTAAGAAAAGCCCCCCTAGAGGGTGCATCGCATTTTGAAAACGGTCATGGCCGATAAGATGGCCACAACAATGACTGTTGCGTGCATTTGCTCGTGGTCGTTTTTGCTCTACTCACTCTCCTTCTAGCCGTCCATTAGCACATACATCTTCGTCTCACGTGCTCTGAGGATCCCCTCATTGTCTTCATGCTCTCAAGGCCAAGGGTAGTTCACCGTCACATACGCAATCCCACTATTGATGAGGGTATCCTCAGAGCACTTGAGATGAAGATGGATGTGCCAATGGAAGGCCAGAGGAAGAGTGAGGAGAGCAAAAACAATCACAGGAAAATGCACGTAACGATCATTGTTGTGGCCAACTTATCGGCCACGACCATTTTCAAAATGCGATGCACCCTTTAGGGGGTCTTTCTCAGGAGGACTCCCTCCTAATAGCTCTAGGGATAAAATACATAATCGATACATCTCTGTTGGCCAGACACCCAGGCCACTTCAAATATTTTACATGATGCCATTCAATCTCCTTTGTGACATCCCTCTTAGTAATAGTGTTCATGGTAAGATGATTATCCCTCAAATGGCTTTTCTTCGTCCAACTTACAATTATGATGATGTGGATTGCAATTCTTTTTGCCACCGTCACATACGCAATCCCTCTATTAATGTTGGCGCTAAGCAGCAAAAAATCTTACGGAGGAGTTAGATGTTTGGATAGGAATCATGTTCGCCCTTCTTCTGGCACAGCTTGTCCAATCCGTATGTACAATATTTTATTGAGAGAAGATATTCTACATAAGAGATGTTGTGATTTGAACAAGGGATTTGCAGTATATGTACCAAAGGTTTGACCCTTATGACCTGAAAATATGTATTTATGTAT
Organism: Eucalyptus brandiana; assembly: GCA_014182725.1. Lineage (NCBI taxonomy): Eukaryota > Viridiplantae > Streptophyta > Magnoliopsida > Myrtales > Myrtaceae > Eucalyptus > Eucalyptus brandiana. The sequence goes on along the minus strand of CM024674.1, from coordinate 25,786,513 downwards.
CACCAAGACATGTTTATATATTAAATAACTAACATTTTTTAAATCCAATGTACAATGAGTTTAGTTGATTAAGTACTGGTGATGAGGCTCTCAATGCACTGGCATTCTACGGAGGCCTGCATTCACCTGAAGAGGTGACCGACTCTATTGATGCCTATACATTTTTCATCGCATCTAATAGTCTCACTCTGGTAACATCCTTAAATATAATCCTACTTGTCATCACTGGACTTAATATCAGTGAGGATTCTTTGACAAAGCAGTTCAAATGATGTGAGCTACTGTTATCCTAATGGTGGCCACATATATGACTCCCACGCTCATACCCGAATCCTTTAGCAAAATCAACTAGTTTAAACTAGTCATAGTTGCTTTATCACGTGGATAATAATATCGGCCGTTCAGCTCCTCTGGCAACTTTTTTTGCTGCACAAATTGTTGTTTTGAAAATGGGACTATTATTGTACTGGTATTGTTGTACTCAAAATTCTTATGAAATAATAAATTTGTGTTGACACATATGCATGCATGAAAATCTAATGTTCATGCATAGAAAAAATTCGAACAATATAACATCTTCTTAATCATTTGGAATTCGAAAAGGAAAACTGGGATAAGTTCATGTAAAATGCAACCATAATTGTAGTTGTCCTGTTGGTTGCCATCGCCTTCCAAGGAGCGATGTATCCCCGGGTGGAGTCTAACAAGACTTGAGTGCAAAATTACCCTATCCCTCTAACACGCCGCTCAAGCATCTAATCATCAACAAGTTTATGAATTTTATATCACTTGTAACACAATATCTTTTATTGCTTGCTTTAGCATTATTTTACTACTTATAAGTGGTGTCTCTTTAAAATATGCCATATTCGCTAGAGTTACCATGATAACAACATGTATCGCGATAATGTTCGCATATCGCAAGTAAAGAATTTGATAAAGTAATTTAATGTCAAATGATTATCAAGTGTTAGATATGAAACATTTGTAGGTACGCACTGAATAGTAGTGCCTATTTCTAAAGTTAGATACTTGTATTTTATATAAATTATTAGGTGTTTTAAGGATTTTTTTTTGTTAGTTTCAAATTAAGAATTGAATCAATTTATATAAAAGAACTCTAGAAACATTAATGTGTATAGGTTTAGAGATATTGCCGAATTCAAGTCAACGGCTTTCAATTTGACGCGGATTCTCCCAGATCCAACCTCGCATGACATAACTCTATGTGAATTCCATATAAGGAGTTGCCACTAGCCAATTGAGATCGACTAGAAATTAAGTAAAATATGAAGAAGTGTCTCACTTTTCACATAACTAGAGATCTTGGAAACAGAGACTTGACTACATTAATTATAAAACCGATGCCCCTTCGGAACCTAAACTTAACTATTTGCTAACCAATATATAAGGATAGCCTATTGAATATTTTAAAATTCATTCTAACCATTCTAAAAATAGAAATTACAACCAATATATAAAGAGGCACAATCAAATATAATTTAAATGAACAATGTAAGCAGTAACCTAGCATCGTCTCTAAAAAGAAAATGGCATCCAAAAAATCTTGTGGCGAGCGGCTTGTTCAATTTGGATTCAATTTTTTCAAGGATTTTCCACTTTTTAAGCAAAAACTATTTAAAAGCTAAATTTTAGGCTTATTTCCAAGGATTTCCGTTTTTTATGAGTTTTTTAATTTTTTTTTATGAATTTTCTGGATTTTCTGGATCTTTAATTTTTTAATGATTTATGATTATTATTTTTAATTTTTAATATTTTAAATTCAGATAAGGACTTCAGGCTGGCTCCGGTCTCGTGGGTCTGGGCCATGGGCACAAATGGGCTTATTCAAAACAAGCCCATTCGAATAGAAAACCACCAAGCCCATTTGTTGAAATTAAAAGGCACTAAGCCCATCTTGCTATAAAAAAAAAAAAAAAAAAAAAACACAGCCCAAGCACCTCTAAGAGTAAAACCAGCCTGAATCTATTAGAACCACCTAGGCCCAAGATTCGTCAAGTCTAATTAATCCCGAAGTTCATTAAACTAAACTAAGCCCACTTACGCCAATCCTCTTTTCTCATCTAATTTTTCTCCTTTTTTTAATTTTAATTTTTCTATTTTCCATTATTCTTTATTTTCTCTTCTCTTCCACTGTTCGTCATCTTCTTCCGAGAACGACTTCTTCCCTGCGAATATCCTCTTCAACCGAATCCCACCATTTTCTCATGAGCCCGAGCGCCAGTGACCACCGGCGATCACTCGGTCGCCGGTCGTCCCCCGCCGGCCATAACCGAACCTCACCGGCTACTTCAATGTCGCCGAAACACGTGATACAAAACGGCATCCATTCTAACAGAACGTGCACGCAAATGAGTGGATAGGAAACTAACCATGGCGGCCTCTAACCGCGGGCTTCTCCGGCTGAAAGAATGGCATCTCCGGCGGCGAGGCGTTCACGGCCGACTCGAACGATGAGGAATATGCCACCAAAAATTCGACGAAAAAGCCGATTCAGTCTCAGTTTAAACGAGTCAGCCGGACGCAACTGATTAGACTTCAGAAACCAAAGCACTCACAACCGACGACGAACGATGAGAAACCGCAAAGGCCTCGCCTTTTTCTCCACGGCAATCCCAACCAGAATTCGAAAAACTCAAACTTTTCAATTTTCACGCACGGACAAGACAAAGACATAGACACCCACATTCAAGAAAAAGCGTCCGTGCAAACAGAGACGGTACCTTGCCCAGACGATGACGACCCAGCGGGGCCGCGAGGGTCGAGGGGTGATGATGGTGGCGGCGGCCGGAATCGATCCCGATCTCCGTCACGGCAGCCGCCGCCTCGGGCGGCCCGGCCGTTTCAATCGTGGGCATCACCGCAGCGAGTGACGAGAAAGCGAGAGCTTTTCTTGAGCGGCGACGGTTTTTGGCTTTTGATAGCGAGGCGCCGACGGACGGAACCCTTCCCTAGTCTACTTAAAAGACACGTAGTGGGCCAAGAATTTTGCTAAAAGAACGGGCTAAATCAAACTGCCCCGCTTGATTTTTATCATTTTTTTTCTGTCGTTTTTATACTATATTTTTGAATTGTTTTACCATTTTCATTTTTATATTTTAGCAAAATGGACGGACGTCCACAAAAAATCGGGTGTCGTTTTTCTATTTGGAATTGTCTTAGGTCTAATTCCTATTACTTTAGCTGGATTATTTGTAACTGCATATTTACAATACAGACGTGGTGATCAGTTGGATCTTTGATTAAATTAATTAACATCTTTTTTTTTTAATTGACCTCCTCTTTTCTTTAATCCAAAGGAGGTCAAATTAAGATTACTGGTCAATTATTTAATTGTAATTTTGGGACTAACCTAACCAAGAATGGAATCACGCTCTGTAGGATTTGAACCTACGACATCGGGTTTTGGAGACCCACGTTCTACCGAACTGAACTAAGAGAGCTTTCTTGTCTTCTTATCATTATCAACATGTATCATTATCTAGCAACCGTTCACTGAACTTTCATCAATATGTTGAGGTATCAATTTCTTATTTTTCTTGAGAAAGTTTAAAAGAAGTATCTAGTTCGAGTAATATATATATATTAACTTGTCAATCCATAGAGATAACTATTAGAATTCACAAAGCAACCAAGTCAAATTTACTCTGAAAATTACAAAAAAAGAGGAAGAAAAACTTGGATGATGCTTTTAAAATGATAAATAAAATGCATAATTAACACATAACGTCTAACAATTCACGGATATAATTAGCAACGTTCATAAGCACACTTACATGCGAATTGTTCTCACAATCGTATGTGCCTATCAATTCATCATCATTATGAATCATCATCAACGCTTCTCATCACCATCATGCATGTTCTCCTTCATTTTCTCTTTATTCGAAGAAGCCGTGACTCTTTCATCAAGCTTTCACAGGTTCCGCTTCACTATAGTATGAGCGAACGACTTGTTATATTCACGAGTGTTCGGTTTGGTTCGGTTTTCAGTTTGGTTTTTGACACCACTAATATTAGTTATGATCCACTGGATTGATTTTCTTTGGTCTCCAAGTTCATCTCTAATGCTTCTTCGGGTTGTTTCATACGTCCATCGGGAGTTTTTATGCTCTTGTTTGATATTCATTTGAGTGATTAATGAAGCTAGACAAGGTTTAAAATTAAATTTGCAGGACGTAGTTTATCTGAGCTTGTTTTCTCTTTTGTTTGTGAACTTTAATTGATCTATTCAAGTTTAGGCATCAGTATGCCAAGAAAAGGCATCGGCATCCGTAAAGACCCATCATGTAACATTATATAATCTCGTGTCCACAAAAAACAGATGAGCAATGCAGGATCGGAACACAAAGTTATAGGAAGTTCCATTACATTGTTTGATCTTCTTTTATATTATTAAAATGGCTAAAGAGGTGCAGCAAGTGATGCAAATCTCCTTTCAGAGTCACTACAAAGGTCCCACATCTCAGTGCGGAATATTCAAGTAGGGTACAAGATTGACAAGATCGTCATCATAGCACCACCAAAATGTTAGTAGTTAAAATTTTCTGGTAAGTGAGATATGTTGCAGTTAAATAGTGAAATGCGAACTGTTTAAATTTATTACCTCTTGTATGATAAGACTAACTTGAATTAAAGTGACTTACTGAACTTTTATCAATTTAAGTTACCAATTTTATGTGGGTTACGAGGTTTTGTTTGTGTTGCGCACCAATGTTTTATCACTTCAGTTGTATTTTACCATTTCTTTTAATTGAAGTAAAGCTTTAATATGTTTTGGTTTGTAATTCTTTATATTTAATAGCTTCCTTTAGATATTATCCTTCTAAATGAGCACGAATCACTAACATTTTCCCCTTTGGTTATTCCTACTATTAAGTTAGCCTTGGAGGTAGAAAGGGCAAAGAAAGAGTAGTCTTTCTAACATGAGGGAACCTTTATTTACCATCATTAACGGTGCCACAAGGACGACAAATATAATATTCTTTCGCTTCTTGTTTTCATCATTTTAACTTAAGAGAAGTCTTGTAATTTGTCATGCTCGGAAGGTCTTGTATGAACGACTGGATGCTATTTTTCACCATTTTATCTGCTTGCTTTAGTTTGCATTTTATGTTTGATTATGCTATGATTTGAATATAACATGCCATTTGAAACTTTTGATGAGTAGCATGATTTTTTCCTTCCAGTTAATTGGAATTCTAAAGTGATTTTTAAATAGTCTTTTTGTGTCAATGCACTGGGCTCTGATACCACCGCCTTGGTAACCGCAATGGTTTGGGCTCTCTCCCCCTCACGAAGAGGAGGAGTTCAAATCCCCTCACGGTCACTTGGGGTCTTAAGTGGGACGTCGGGGATGGTGGGTCCTCTCACTTATGTGTCTCCAGGTTTACTCACCAGTTGCCGGCTGTACGGGGTTCCTCGGTCACCAAAAAAAAAAACAAAATGCATTGAGCTCTGATGATGTTGTCAGACCCAGCTCGGACCCTAAGATTCGTACGGCATTTCTCAGTCACCAAAAAAAAAAATGCACTGGGCTCTGATGACGCTGTCAGACCCAACTCGGACCTTGGAGAATCTCATCTACATTGGATATCCTGGTGATCCTTCATCTGCTATCCGTGTCACTAAGACAAGTAGATCTAATTGAAAGAAGCAACAATCCGACAGAAATGTTCTCCAATATCTAGTTTTTGGGCCTGAAAAGGCCAGAAAGTCGGCGTTACTGAATTCTAAGTTCTGTAACATTGTGAACTACTCAGTTCACCCAGTCTTCATAATGGCGTACTGTTGATGCAGACCCTTCTCTGATACCTACTCTTCAACAACTGATGAGCCTTATGCTGTTAATGTTGTTGACCAACCTGAGGTGAGTTCAACGGCGTGCTCACTATGATTTGTTACCTATGTTGCATGGTTCCTCAGACATAAATTCACAAGTTACGCAGGGAGTCAAGAAAACCCTTGTGTTGCGAGAAATTCCAGAAGATGGAGTGAAAAAAAAAAATGCTGGTCAACAAGGAGTCTTCGGCTGCCTGTGATATAGCCGTTTTTGTTCATGACAGGTTATCGTAACTTGTCATTGCTGCGCTCATTATTAGAGAAATGTCAGATGATGCCTTATGCATTTTGAATGGGTTATTTTATTTTCCCATAGTTTAAGAATGCTGAATGTGTTATTGCTCCGAGAAGCTTATGTGAAGATTTTTTATTATGTTGATGGGTTGATCTATAGGGTACGCATTTGACAAAAAATCATGGTGACAGAAGGGCACTGGTCGAGCAAGGCACGATTCTAGGCATAGGCCCCATATTTGGTTTATGTTTTGCTTAATTGTAGAGTCCGGTGATCTCCCTTAGAGTTTTCGAATTCCATCGCTGCTGATTTCAGCAACTTCTTTTCACCAAACGAACCAGGTATGTAAACACTCTCTCTCAGGCATGTTCCGTGTATAAACTGTTTTTAACCGAGAATGAGCTACAAAATTTGAATGACGAAATCGTAAGGAAGCTCGGATGAAATAGCACATACTGAATAGTCTGATCATGAAGCATATACATCTTTTTTCAGATCGAAAATCAAGCCAAAGTTGAATCAAAAGTTTATTCTAGTGGCTGCACAACATCTGTTCGACAAAATGCCTGAATGACATACCGAAGTCCATATCGTCCGATTGACAGAAGTTTAGTTTAATGCTTGATTGTTCACATATTGTTGAAGAATGTATGATTTTTGTGGCTTTCATGGTGTTGTCATGCGATTTGGCGGAAAAACTCGCGTCTGAGTCGGTTGCTCATGGATTCTCCCTTGCCGGAGCCTACCTTCCCATGTGTTGACACCTGGAATTTTCGTTGACATTTTAAACAAATAATTTGCAAAAATAAAATAAAAAATAAAAAATTGTTTGAAATGAAAAGATAAAAAAAATTAGAAGGAAAAACGAAAAAAAAAAAAAAAAGAGAGAAATAAAGAAAAAGGACAGAAAAGAAAAAAAAAAATAGAAAAGGAATGAGGGGGGCCATTTTCACAGGGGATTCTCTCTTTCCCGCTCGTCCTCGGATTCTCTCTCTCTACAACGGTTTTTTCCCGCTCTCTCACGCTCTCTCTCTCGGTGGGGGGAAAAATGGACTGCTCTTCATCTCTTTCTCGGCCGAGAGCTCACGGAAAAACCGGAAAAAAAATACCCAAAAGGATCCATCGATCGACTCCACCATCTTGGGCGAGAGAAGCTGGAGGAAGGAGCTGGCCGTCACCGCCTCCTCGCGGCAATCGCCGTCCTCGCAATCGCCTCTCTCGCGATCGGCGTCGGATCCGAGGCCTCTGACCACCGTTTCTTTGATCTGCCGTTTTGCCCTCCAGCTCTCATCAGGAATCTCGACCTCTTCCTCTGCATTTCTTTGAGCCCTAAAAGACGGTGCAACGACCGGTGGAGGAACTCGAATCGCGAAGCTCAGCCTCGAGGATAGAAATCCGAAGCTCAATCGACGGCGGTGACGGCAGCGGTTTCCGATCACCTTCTTGTTCATCAACTACCGCTAGGGATTTTCTCTCGACTCTATCTCTGAGGATCGGAATCTCTCGATCCGGCTGGCTTGAGCAACTACCGGTTGAGGAGTTGGAGGTGCGAGGCTCGGATCCGCGCTGAATTCGGAGAAGGTTCAACAATGATTTTTCTCTCGATCAAGTCATTTCCGAGGGTTTTCCTTCTCAGATCTCGGCAAGTCTCATTCAGATTATAGATTCGTTTCCTCTAGTAAAGTTTTTTATTTTTTAGAGTCATCTCTGTATCTCCATCTCTTGAAGTTTTCTTTGTTCCCTTCGAACATGTGCTTTTTCATGCCAACGGACGATGGAGGATCCTCCTCTTGTCGATTCAGCCATTGAACCAACCGAACCCGGCATCTTCCTAAAGCGAGACTGAAAACCATTGAAATCGCCGCGCCTGCCAGTAGAGCACAAGTTTGTTCTACAGCGTCAGAAGGAACGCTCTCTTCTATAAGTCATTGTTCCCGGCGACTAGTGAAGTCAGGTGAGGTGTTTATTTCGCTTCTTTTAGATTTTGATCGGCTCTGTTGAGGGTAGACTCTGATCAGCTTTGTTGAGGGTAATGATCTCGTTTTGTTTGTAATTTTGTCGTGCAGTTTATTTTTCCGAGCAGTTTGAGTGTTCTTTTCATGGGCAGAGAGTGAGTAATTTGCATTTCGCCATGGTATGAAAGTTGGATTGATGTCTATGTTTGAAATAATGGCGACTGTTCTGTTCTGATGCACGGCAGTGGAGAATTTTGTTATCACCAATCTTCCATCAACTGTGGTTTTAGAGTATGCGGATATCGAAGGACCGAATCATTTGAATGAATGCGCCTGATTGTCTATGCTCAAATTTTTCCAAGTGTCTCGTTTAGATCATGGAACCTGTGTATAGGTTCAGAACTGTCATCGTTGCTCGTCTTGGCAATATTTCCTGGTTATAAATAAAGTCTTTGAATATTATATGTAGTTCAATTGCGCATGTACTGCATTACTTTCCTCTCTACCTATATAGAATAGTACGTGAATCATGTAAATATCATTCTTGTTGCTTAGATTCTTGACCGTAGCATGTAGCAATAGATTTTCATATCTACCAGTGGATTCACAATATCATTAGCGTTTATTCTTGACGAGCTTCCATCATTAAAAGGAAGAGAAGTGTTGCATTGCAAAGATATCTCACCTCTTTGTAATGCGAATAAAGGTCTATATTTTGTGCAGCCTTGCATTCATTCCTCTTATAGGGTTCAGATCAACTGTTCATGCTTTACTCTATAGAGTTCATATTGCTGATTTGACTGTCTCGATTCTTTGATATTAATCAAATCATGCAATCTGGGTTCAAGAGTAGATTCCTTCATAATAGTTGCAAGTTTCATGTCTTGAAATGCATTTGTTTGCTGGTTCTGCAATCTGTCCTATAGAGTACTTCAAGGTTATCGGTGACATGCATTTTGTAAATGTTTGTTCAGAAGGGAAAGATGGACAGGATCACGAGACTTTTGGTTCAAATGTTATATTGATTTCTTGATTTGAGATACTGCTGTTGTGATTGTTGGACATGCTATATTTTTTTCAGAATTATTGGAGTTGATTCGATTAGGGAAATGCTGTCTTTTCTGTGGATAGTCATTGTTAATCTTGAAATGAGATAGTAGATGTGTCCAATTGCATTCACTATGTTGTAAAATACCTGTGTTACATGTTGCCTTGTTCTATTATAGACTGACTAGTTCATGTTCTAGTATTTTTAGAAATTCATGCGTCAGGAATCTTGAGATGCTTTCTTCATGAAATAACGTCCTTTCTCAATTGTCTACAAACCGGTTTTAGGTATCATGTGGGTTACATATTGACTGCTTCATTCCCCTTGAATACATGTGTTGAGCGAATTCAATGGTGCATGTGTTTGAATAAGTGATCCTTAGTTGGTTCACTCATTGGTTTGGATTGATTAAGAATCAAGATCATATGGCCTAAATGCATGTCAATTAATATGCTTCGCATGTGATTGTTAGATAAATGACTTAGGTGCGATGCAGGATAATGGAAGTGCCTTTGGGATGCCGCATAGAACTTGACTTAGGGACTTCGTGACTTTAGTCACCATTTGTGAATATAAAAAATGTCTCGCTTTTGGTTGTTTTGATACGTGATGATTGTTTCTTTCATTTGTATGCATCTAGTCATCCAGATTTCTTAGATTAGGTTTAGATTAGGCCCCCAAAGATGGACCTTTGCATGAAGATGGTGGAGGTCGATGTCCACTCCGACCATTATTATGTAATATTCGTTTTTCCCGACATATGTCTCAAGTTCCATGCATTGTATAAAATCCGACGAGTTGCGGGTTTCGTTTCTCTCCTAATTGTTTTCTCTTTTATATTTTTTAGAATTGCATGATAGATTTACCGCTTTTCCTTTAGTGTTTACTTCATGTCTTGCAATTTCAATTTCATTAATTGTTTTCTTTTCATCTTTTTTAGGAATAGAATATAATGAAAGTAATCCACCACGAATGATCACTTAGTCTAGAATTGATGATCCCGAAAATATAAAAAGAAACGCATTGACATGTTAGAAAAAAAAACACAATATATTGTTTAAGTACCGAAATGGCGTTAATAGAAATATTAGCGTAACCAAAATTCCCGAACCTAGATATTTGGTTGCGTAGGAATCGAGAGAACTCTCCCGACCCTCGATTGGGTTTTCTAGCCGACCCCCAAAGAATGAGGCTAGGGGTGACTCCTGTATATTATTAGGTTGTTAAACAATTTAGACCACATAAATAAGCCTGCTGTCACGTGGGGTACGAGCTTGGGAGAGAGTTCGCAATCTCGTGAGGAAACTCTCGTGATCAAGTACCCCTAAACCCGACCTTTCCCACCTTGGACATTTTGAGGGGCGGCGAGATCGGGTCGCGACACCATGCCGGCGAGCTCTATGGTTTAAGGCTATTCAAGTCAGCATTTCTCTTCATTTTAAGTGCGTTCGTGATTGTTCGATTGTTAAAAACGCTATAGTTTACCTCCGTTAGCTTCGGTTCATTTTTTTTTTCTTCTTGCTGTTTTGCGGTCACCGGAGTGAGTAGCCGGAAGTGTCGGACGCCGGTCGGTTTATATAGCCCGGCGGTTGGTGGTGTGACCCGACAGCAGTGTGTGGCGGCATAAGCATCGGCGTGAATGGAGGATGGCGGTTTTGAGTTATATGGGTTCTAAAAGAAAAGAAGAAGATGGGTTGCAGTTGCATGTAAAGAAACTTCTTAGGGGAAGAAGATGACTGAGGAAGAAGACGAGGGAGAAAACTGAAAATGACAAATTAGGGAAAAGGACAAAAAAGAAAAAAAAAAAGAAAGAAAATTAAAAAGGAGAATAAGAAAATCTCAAAAAATCTCAAAATATAAAAAGAATCGATTAAAATCAAAACTCGCGTGGGGTCGGGTCAACGGTTGTATCAGGTAAACTTGGTCCGAACCTGTTCTCTTAATATAATAATTAAAAAATTATTAAATTTTTAATTATTAAATAATAAAAATTAACAATTCAGAAAATGATAAAAAAATAAAAATTTTAGGAAACAATAACAAAATTCGAAAATTCGAAAATCAATTAAAAAAATTAGACATTTTAGAAAAAATATTAAAAAATAAAAAAATTGAAAAAAAATCATTAAAATTTATAAATTTGTAGAAAATAATTAAAAATTTAGAAAAATCAGAAAACCCTTAAAAATATTAAAACCCAAAATTGAACAAGCCTTTAGAGCTTTACAATAGGTTTATTTGTTTTGTGTTGTTTTTTTTATTTTTAGAGACAATATTAGAATGTGTGTGATTTCCTTTACAATTATAATTGATTGCGCATTTCAATATTTTGGTTGTCACTTTCCTACTCTATAATGGTTAGGATGGACCCTATATTTTTTTTTTAATAGGCTGCTATGGCATTAATTAGCACATAATTGAGTAGATACTGAAATGACATGAGTCTTGAGCTAATGTAATCAAATCCCGAGTTTAGAATATCCGAGTGAGTAAAAAGTAAAATATCTTCCCATATCTACTTGGTTTTTAGTTGACAGAAAAGGCTAGTAGTGAATCCTTTGCAATAGGCTTAATTGATCAAAATTTTGAACACCTAATATTGCACGAGTATGAACTTTGGAGAGTCCGAATCAATGGAAAGCCGTTGACCCAAAGTTGATAATACCCCTAAACCTAACTAACTCTCTTTTTCACAAAGGGTTAGATTGTGACCACCACATTAAATATATTAAAAGATCACGGATGATATTGTACATTGGACTTAAATTTAGGAGTTACATCAAACAAATTAGAAGTTTATTAATCATATTATGCATAATGACATTAAAAATATTAAAAGTTGTATACAACGCTCACTTTAATAATAAATGTTTCTTTTGGATAATTTAAGTGCCAAACTATTTGAAAAACAATCTTTTTAATGCCAGCTTCGATTTGATTAGCCAGAAATCTTATGTGGAGTTAATGTGGATTGCTGAAGAGTCTAATTAGCATGTGAACAAATAAAACGGCATCATTTTGTGGATTTCTCCCTAATAAGACCTTAAATCCCCAAATTAAAATAAAACCCCATATTGAAAACCCTAACTAGCCAATTCAAGCACCTATTTTGACTTGCCCCCCAAATTGCTAGTTTATTCTCGCAAATGGAAGCAGGAGCTTCAACAGCAGCTCACATTCGATCCAACAGAGTGAATTAGATGTGAATGTTACCATAATTGTTGGTTACAAAGTCCAAGAATAACATCTTGGACACGGTTGAATCTAGGATTAAAAATTTATTAAAAATTTAAAATTTTTTAAAATTTCCGAAGTCAATGTCAACCATGTCGCATATGACGTCAAAGTCATTAATTTCTAGCCAAAATCAATTGCACAAATTGAATTAGCAAATTTTCAAAAAGTTTTGGATTTATTTGTGACACCGCAAATCAACCTCTGCTAGCTCCGCCATGGCTGGCGGAGGGAAGAGAGAAGAAGAAGAAAAAAAAAGAAAAAGACCAAAAACCCAATTCCGTTAACTTTAACTGACGAAAGGACGAAATTGGTTAATTTTCAGGGACTAGATTAGACAATTGTCGATAGTTCAAGGATCAAATTGAGCAAGTAAAAAGTTTAGGGATGAGATTGCACATTAAGTAGAAGTCCAGGGACCATTTGTGATATTTTCCCAAAGCACAAAAAAAAGTGCTACCTAGATCCAAGTAGTTGCATTAAGTAGACTTACACTGCATTGGGATTAAGATCCATCACTTTTCTTCTGGTCACTAGCTCTACCAAGTTCTCCCCAAATGAATATACATAAGCTTTTTCAGTGAGCTTCCCATTTAAGTCTCCGGACCCAGGCAGTCGCATTAACTAGATTTACATCATTAGTGTCTAAAAACATAGTTTTCTAATGAACACTTGCCCAGTCTCATCCAACAACGGATCATTATGGCATTTCCACTCATCACATATCATTTCACAATGGCTTCCAACAATAACCTAGCGGTTGGCATAAAATTCGTGTCAATGTGCATATCCCATTCCACAATTCAAAGCACTTTCTCTAACATGAAAAGAAATGTGAAAAAAATATTGATTCAATACTTATTTGAAACCAAACTTAAAAAAAGCTTCCACAAAACCTAAAAATTTCAATATAATTCAAGTATATATGGCTTTAGTAGTAGGCACTCCAGTTCAATGCGTGCCTATAAATGTTTCCAAACTAACATGTGATAATCATTTGGCATTAAATTGCTTTGTCAAAGTCTTTACTTGTAATATGTGAGGTCTTGCCTCAAGATCCTTTCGAATAAATAGTGATGCAGCATGGAGGATGCAATAAACTTCACACTCTGAAAACTAATCTCCTAAGCGAGAATCGATCAAGTCATGAATTGCAAACTCTTTTAACTATAGAATGGAGTATGCAATAAACCTCTCGCTCTGAAAATTGATTCTTCAAGAGAGAGTCGATCAATTCATGAATTGCAGACTCATCTGACATGGGGCGAGAAGATCGGTAGAATATAGAAAGATTCATATCCCTGAAAGTCAAAACTTAGATAAGTTGGGGATAGATTGAAGATTCATTCACATCATATTCACTTTGCCAAACATTGCTGGCCCTTGGGCCGATTAAGATCCACTGTTTTTCTTCTAGTTATCAATTCTACAAAAATCACCTCAAATGAATACGCAAAAGATATTTTAGTGAACTTCCTATTAAAGGCATACTCTAGATCCAGGTAGTTGCATTGGGTAGACATATATCAGCAAAAGATGTCATAACCAATATATGCTCGGAGATGAAACAAATGAACTCAATCATCAGTGATGAAATGAGCACCTTTGCTAATTCATAAAGCATCCACATATGATCTCCTCTTCACCCCTCCCCCACAAAGAGGAGTTAGAATGATCGCTTGCCTAATTTCATCCAACAAAGGATCATTATAGTATGTCTACTCGTCCCAAATTCTTCCACTATGGCTTCCAACATCAACCCTAGTGATCAACATGGAATTCTCATCTATGTGCTTGTCCTTTTTCTGGGATTCAAAGCAAAGAATGGCTCAAAAAATATTGATTCAATATTTTTTGAAACTAACCACTCAAAAAGTCTCCAAAACACTTAACGATTTCAATAAAATTCAAGCATTTGACTTTAGCAGTAGGCACTCCTATTCAGTGTGTACCTACAAATATTTCCTAACTAACATTTGATAATCATTTTATCAAAGTCTTTACTTGTGACATATGACGTCTTGACTCAAGATCCTGTCAAATTCACAGTGATGCAGCGTGGAACATGCAATAAACCTCTTGTTCTAAAATTGATATCCCAGGTGAAGTAGATTAGTCATGAATTGCAAATCTTCCAACAAGGGGTGTGTCTACAAAGAAGATCAGTAGAATATAAAAAGAGTCATCTGAAGATTGAAACTCAAATAGGTTGGGGATAGATTGAAGATTGATTTACATCATATTCTCTTTGCCAGACACTATTGGCCCTAAGGCCGATTAAAATCCACCATTTTTCTTCTGGTCACCATCTCTACCAAGATCACCCCATATACACATTCATTTTTTCAGCAAGCTTCCCAATGAAGGCACCCTCTAGAGTCAGGACAAGGCCTGCAGGACACGCAGTTTTCTCGACAATAAGTGCTTCTTCCTCTTCGCTATCATGCAAGACCTCAAAAATCATCAGCAAACAAAACAAGAAACTTTTCAACAATCTAAAAATTCTAGAATCCTATAACAAAAAACAAGAAGCTTCTTAACAAAGCCATTACAAAGAAAAGCCATTTCGCCCGAACTTCAACCTTCCCTATTTCACCCATTACAAAGAAAAGTCCTCAATTCATCATGGACGTCGCGAATGGCTTCTGACTACAATGAGATAACCATAGGGAAAATGCTATAATGGCAGTGGTGGTACTTCTAATCACTATTGTGCTCCAAGCCGGGATTGATCTAGCTAGAGGATTGGCAGAAAACTCTCATACCCATTATAAATTTCTCACAACGTGTGACACCATTACTTTTGTGGCGTCATTTAGCGTGATATTGATGCTCGCTGGTGGCGTTCAAGTTAAATGCCACCTATTCAATGAACTCGCATACCTACAAATGTTTCCTAACTAACCTGTAATAATCATTTGGCATTGAATTGCCTTAATAAAGTCTTTACTTGTGATATGCGAGGTCTTGATTTAAGATCTTGTCGAATAAAGAGCGATCCGATGTGGATTGTGCAATAAACTTCTCCCTTTAAAAATTGATTTTTCTAGCAAGAGTCAATTAGCTCATGAATTGCAAACTCATCTAACAACGTGCATGTCTACAAAGAAGATTAGTAGAATTAGAAAGAGTCATGGTCCTAAAAATCGAAACCTAGACAAGTTGGGGATATAGATTGAAGATTCATTTAGATCATATTCACTTTGCTAGGTACTGCTGGCCCTTGGGCCAATTAAGATCCACTATTTTTCTTCCAATCACCAACTCTACCAAGACCTCCCTAAATGAATACACATTGGCCTTTTCAGTGAGCTTCACAAGCATTGCATTAGATTGACTTGCATCAGCAAAAGATGACATAACAAACATATGCTTGGATAGAAAATAAATTAACTTAATCATTAGTGATAAAATGAGCACTTTTGCTAATTTATAGAGCATCCATATATGATCTCCTCCTCTCTCCCCTCCTCCGCAAAAAAAAAAAAAAAAAAAAAAGACTTTAATGTCCATATAAAGAGTTTTCTAGTGATAGATTTCTGGAACAAACATAGATTTTTATTTTTATTTTTATTATAGTATGAGTTTCTAAGTAAAAATAGGTATTATTAAGGATACAAAATTTATATTCTCGAAATAGAACTTCGTTTGATAACAATACAAAATTTCTCCTATCCTAGTGGTAGCACACGGTAGGGAAGGGGGCAGTCAGTGGCAGTGGTCAGTAGCGGGAAATAGGCAGCAATTGTTGGTGGCGATTGCCAACTAAAAGATTGACAGTAACCGATGGTTAGGGGTGGTACCAATTGGCAGTGATAGATAGCAGGTGGCAACGATGGCTGAGCAATCAATTAGTAGCGAAGATGAGTAATGAGAAGTGTTTTTATTTGTCATTTCTATTCTAGAAATAAAGAAGTAGAAAATTTTTACATCTTGTTTTTGTACCAAATATATTCCTAGACTAAAAATTTGTTCCAAAAATAGGAAAATGAAGTTGCATTGCCAAACTAATTTTTGTTCCAAAAACAAGATTGAAATGAAAAGATAAATCTAGAATAGAAATAAAATGATTATCATGTGCGTCCTTAAAATCCATTGTTTTTCTTCAGGTTACTAGATCTACCAAGACCACCCCAAATGAATACACAAGCTTTTTTAGTGAGCTTCCCATTGAAGGCATACTCCGAACCCATGTAATTGCATTCAATAAATTTACATTAGCAAAAGATGACATGACCAATATATGCTTAGAGAGGAAACAAAAGAACTCAATCATTAGTGATTAAATTAGTGCTTTTGCTAATTCATAAAGTATCCATTTATGATATCCTCCTCTCTTCCCTCCTTTGCAAAGAAGAGTTTAGTGTATAAAAAGAGAGCTTTCTAATGAACCCTTGCCTAGCTTCATCCAACAGGGGACCATTGTGGTATTTCTACTCATCGTAGATCCTTCCGCCATGGCTTCCAACATCAACTCGACAATCGACATGGAATTTGCATCTACATGCATGTCCCATTCCCGAATTAAAAGCACTTTCTCCAACACATAAAAGAAAAGTAAAAAAATGTTGATTCAATACTTATTTGAATCTAACTACAAAAAGAATCTCTTGAACACCTAACAACTTCAATATAATCCAAGCATATGACTTTAGCAGTGGCACCCAGTTTAGTACTTACTACAAATGTTTATAATTACCATGTGATAATCATTTGGCATTAAATTGCTTTATCAAAGTCTTTACTTGTGATATGCGAGGTCATGACTCAGGATCCTGTCGAATACACAATGATGCAACATGGAGCATGCAATAAACCTCTCACTCTAAAAATTGATTTCTCAAGCAAGAGTCGATAAGTTCATGAATTGTAGACTCTTCCAACAAGTCCATAAAAAAGATCGGTAGAATATAAAAATAGTCATAGTCTTGAAAATTGAAACTCAGACAAGTTGGGGTTAGATTGAATATTCGTTCACATCATTCACTTTGCTAGACACTATTGGTCCTTGGGCCAATTGAGATCCACTATTTTTATTTTGGTCACCAGCTCTATCAAGACCACCCCAAATGAATACACAACTTTTTCAGTGAGCTTCCCATCATAGGCATTCTCCAAATCCAAGTAAGTGCATTAAGTAGACTTATATCAGCAAAAGATGACATACAAATATATGTTCGAGGATGAAACAAATGAACTCAATCATTACTGATGAGATGAGCGCTTTCACTAATTCAAAGAGCATCCACATACAATATCCTCCTCTCCCCCTCCTCCGCAAATAAGAGTCCAGTGTTTGATGGGAGACTTTTTTAGTGAACACTTGTCTGGTTTCATCCAACAGAGGACCATTATAGTATTTCTACTAGTCGCTAATCCTTTCGCTATAACTTCCAACATCAATCTGACAATCGACATGGAATTTGCATTCACATGCAATTCCCCTTCCAAGATTTAAAGCATTTTCTCTTACTTTAGCAGTAGGCGCTCTTGTTCAGTGCGTACCTACAAATGTTTCTTAACTAACATGTGATTATCATTTGGCATTAAATTACTTTATCAACATTTTTACTTGTGATATGCGAGGTCTTGACTTAGGATCCTATCGAATACACAATAATGCACCATGGAGCATGCATTAAACCTCTTCCTCTAAAAATTGAGCTCCCGAGCAAGAGTCAATCAACTCATGAATTGCAAACTCAAATGATAGGCGTGTCTACGAAGAAGATCAGTAAAATATAAAAGGAGCATGGTCCTGAAAACCGAAATACAAACAAGTTGAGAATAGTGATATAGCTAGTACGATTACCTAGAGGGGGGTGAATAGGTATAAAAGATTTTTCTTTTGATAATTACACACTACTTAGATAGATAAACGATTTGCAGCAATTAAAAAACAATCGTAAGACTGAGTAAGGGAAAGAGAGAATTAGACACGCGGTTTATAGTGGTTCGGCTTGTTTCAAGCCTACGTCCACTCTTCTGCACTGATAGCCAATTGGCTGGATTCCACTATGAACAAAGAGATGTTACAGTGATGATCTTCCTTGACTTCTTGGTGTAGACGATCTTCCATACTCTCAAGGTGTCACTAGAAATGAATACTCTATGTGTATACAATTTCGCTCAAATGGTATCGACTAATAATCAAGGATCTTCAGACTCTGGAATTTTTCTATCGATCACACACTTTAAAACAACTTGAATGTCTTCCTTTTATACTCCTTTATGCCATCATAGCCGTTGGCACTTACCAAAGGAATTCCTCCAATCTTCCCGTTGGACGGAATCAATCACGAAGATCATTCGAGCTATTTAAGGAACATGGCGATAGCCCATCAATCCTGTTCGCCCATACAATCAGGATCTTGG
The DNA here is from genome assembly GCA_014182725.1 of Eucalyptus brandiana. NCBI lineage: Eukaryota > Viridiplantae > Streptophyta > Magnoliopsida > Myrtales > Myrtaceae > Eucalyptus > Eucalyptus brandiana. Next base: position 25,767,804 of record CM024674.1, on the reverse strand, counting down.
TTTCCAAGAATAGAACATTCCAAGAATACTTCGACAACCATCGGATCTTCAATTGATCTAGATAAGAACAAACAAAGAATCCGAGATGTTTATCCAACCAAGGGATCTTTTCCGAGAGGATAGGATCGAATCCTCAACCATAAGCTTCGGCTCTGGATTTCCTTTACTACTGGATTAGAAAGACTGTCAGTGAGAATAATCTTGAGTCTTGAGTCTTGAGTCTTGAGTCTTGAGACTTTAATCTTCGGTCTCCGAATATCCAGACTTTAGACTGATAGAAACGTTTTGTCAGCTTCAAAAGATTCTGGAAAGATTTCTCCAACAATCTCCCCCTTTTTGATGGTGACAAAACTTTCTTGTAGATTTGAACAACTTTGACCTGCAAAAACATTTCTCAAGCAATATGGCTAACTCATAAAGATTAATAAAACAACCACATTCTGCATCCATAGCAAATTGGTTAGTCTTTCATGAGTAATACCATAAAACAACACTTGATATGAACGCAACCAGTCAAGCATTTAAATCCACAGTCAAGAGTACTCAAGTCAAACCAAAAAAAATATAGCCACAAATAGCCATAAATTCAAAGACTAAAAGATAGAATGATGAAAGATGATGAAGTTGATTGTTCAAATTGATTCTCCCCCTTTTTGTCATCATGAAAAAGTGAGAAAGGGATCAGGTCTGCTTGGGAATGCGAACGATTTGGAAATCTCCCATAGATTGAACCAAGCCTTTTAGTCTCTTCAAGTCTTCCCTTAGATTAGCTACCTCCTCTCCTTTTGCATTGGCTTGAAGTTGTAGAGCGAGGTCTTTCATTCTGTCCTCCCGGGGTAACCGAAGACGCTTTTCCAAAGCATTCTTGATGGATTGAATTTCACGATCTAGAGCATATATCTGTCCTCACATTTCCATAAGTATATCAATAATACGATGAAAATCTGCTTTGAGCTATCCGTCCGTGTACTTGCATCGGCTTTTTCGGATGGAGTGAATGCGGACGTTGGTGCTTCGTGTAATCTTGCGATTTGGGGTCGACGTATCTTGACCTTCTTCGGGCAATTTAGAAACCCGAACTTCTTCCTGGGTCTCTGGAGATGATCTTGGACCTTCACTATTGGCAAAGCATGTGGTGAAGACCTTTCTTGCTCGCCAACTCCCCTGTCTCTAGGACATCACAAGGGGAAGAGTGATGATCATGTTCTTGATTTTCCTTGTCTCCGTAGTCCGATGCGGGATCTGTTCTTTCTCTCCTTCTCTTTCCTTTTCTCCTTCTTTCTCCTTCTCTCTCTCGCTGATCTTCTTCTCGATCTTTCCTTGCTCCTCTTCCTCTCTCTCGTTTCGTTGAAGTTCTATTGATCGAGACACGTAACGTCCGGTTCTCGTTAAAGCAACGATTGTGGGATCCTCATCTTCTTCATCTTCATCCTCTAAGATGAGAGTCCTTTTCTTCTTCCTCGATGGGGCTCCAATGACTTCTTTTCCTTTTCTTTTTGAAGCGAGATGGGACCGGAGTCTTCACTCGAACTTCTCCATTGCCTTGGAAAGCTCTTGTAGACGCATCTTCGTCGCATCTTCAAACCTACCACCATCTTATCGCACGGTCGAACACACGGTGAATGGGAGGTTCAATATTCATGTGTCTAAAGATCTTGGTCACCGGACCGGGATAAGGCAATTGTCCCTTGTCTTTTGACACTGCTCTGTACATGTGGAAAAGAATCGTGTGCGAGAGAGAGAACTTCCGTCCAGAGTTGATTGCATACATCAACTTTGCTTGAGAATAAGACACGAAGTCTTTGATGTAGACTTTGGTCCGAGACAGCTTGATTACGATCTTATGAAGCACAATGTTGATTGCATTCATCCTGGAATAGGTAACTCTCTTGTCTCGCGTCCCTATCCTTGACAAGATCCCGAGTAGTACGTGCGGTGAGACTTTGATTGGCGTATAACGCCCTCGTTCAACTCCAACAATGTCGCCAACATATTCACATCTACCACGTAGACTTTGTCTCGTACACTGAACGAAATTCTATTCGCATCCAAAAAGCTCAGATTTGAATAAAAATAAGCGGTTAAATGTGCGTACCCGTCCGTAGAGTCAGAGCAAAATTTCTCAAGTTGAAGCAAGTTCAACTTCTCTCTCAAGTTCATGTTGATGGCGTCTAGAAAGTCAAAATCAACACTTCGAGGGTTTATCACCCCTCTTTTCAACAGTTTGCCATATACTTTCTCCTATTCCTTGGATTTAAACAAATCCAATCGATTTCCTTTCGTCTTCGCTGCCACACCCATTCTCGGTTGAAACTCAAGGAACATTCTATCATCATCGTTCCCTTCAATTAAATTTTGTCCAGGTACACGAGGATCACTTGGAATATTTGCAAGTGCATCCTCTCGCTTTTCCTCTCGGAGCAATTCCTAACTCCTCCATTCTCCGCAGAAAAGATATTCATTTCCATAGTTCTTATCCTTAAGGAAATCGTCTATGTAATTCAATGGTGTACCGGTGATTTTCAACGCACGATAAAGCTTGTAGATATAGGAGGGTTTTGGACTCTTACGGGGTCGGCTTCCTCGATTATCTCTTCTTCAAGATGATGACTTTCACCATGTGGGGTAGGAGGCGATGAATGACATGGATGAGGACGAATCGGACTTTGTTGCTGACTTGAAAAGTCTTCCTCCTCAGTAAGATCGAAGTGTATTGGTCCCTTCTCCATTCTTTGTGGTCCCCTGCTTGCTATTCTCGATGATTTCCTCGAAGAAGACATTCTTCTTTGTCGATTTGAGAGATTCCTTCGCTTGCTTCCCAAAGAAAAATGACCACTTTCTCGACGATGAACAAGAGATTGAAACGAGGTTCGGGAGAAGAGTACTTTTTAGGGTTTTGACGATTGAGGAAAAAGCTGTATATATATATTTAACTCACTTTTTGAAAAAGGAAGTTCAATCGACACGGGGAAAGTGTACGAACATTTCTTTTCAAAATCAATAACTCCAAAATTAATCTTTTTGAAAAGACAAGTTTTTTGATTTTCACACGATAATAACCGAACAACAAAATCGTACCTTTTCGAGTTCGAATAAAATAGCCACTTACGGTCTATAGCCATGAATGTCTCGAGTCCGAAGATCTCGAGATCGAGAGATTAGAGTCTAAGGACCGTTGAGTCTTTAGACTTTAACTTCTTCAAGCTTCAAAATGTTGAGTCTTGAAAGGATAGCGTCGAATTGATTTTTCTCCAAAGGCTTTGTGAAAATATCCGCTAGTTGACTTTTGAATCAACAAATTGAATCGAGATTTCTCCGTTTTGAATATGATCTCTAATGAAGTGGTGTCGAATCTCAATATGCTTTGCTCTTGAATGAAGAATTGGATTTTTGGTAAGATTGATCGCGCCGGTGTGTTGTCACATCGATTTCGTGCATGAGTCTTCAATGCCAAAGTCTTGTAGCTGTTGTTTGATCCATAGAATTTGCGAACAAAGAACTTCCAAGAGCTACATACTCAGCTTCGTTGTTGAAAGAGCCACGGTACTTTGTTTCCTTGAAAACCAAGATATCTTTTCTATTTCCAAGCAACGACAAGTTCCGTGTGCTCTTTCTATCGACTCGCAACCGCCGATCTGCATCTGAGTACCCTAGAAGATCAAAGTCTCCTTTCTTTGGATACCAAAGACCGATGCTTGAAGATGAGGCAATGTATTTGATAATTCGTTTCACGACACTGAGATGTGATTCTCTAGGATCTGATTGAAACCTAGCACAGACACAAACACTTAATAAAATATCAGGTCTAGAAGCAGTAAGATAAAGAAGTGAACCAATCATGCTTCTGTATAGCTTTTGATCTACTTTCTTCCCTTCTTCATCCTTGTCTATCTTCTGAGAACATGACATTGGTATGTCAGTCTTTTTGCATTTTTCTAATCCAAATCTTTTGACAAGATCATTTGCATATTTTTCTTGATGAATAAAAGTTCCTTCCTTCATTTGCTTCACTTGGAGTCCAAGAAAGAATGTTAATTCTCCCATCATACTCATTTCAAACTCATCCCGCATAGACTTAGAAAATTTCTTGCATAGGCTTTCATTAGGAGATTCAAATATAATATCGTCTACATATATTTGAACAAGTAAAAAGCTTTTGATTTCCTTTTTGATAAATAAGGTAGTATCTACTTTACCTTTGACAAAACCGTTATGTATTAGGAACTTACTTAGCCTATCATACCAAGCTCGAGGTGCTTGCTTTAAACCATACAAGGCCTTTTTCAGTCTAAAGACTGAATCTGGCTTCTTTGGGTCTTCAAATCCAGGTGGTTGTTCCACATAAACTTTCTCATGGATGAATCCATTTAGAAATGCACTCTTAACGTCCATTTGGAATAACCTGAAATTTTTATAGCAAGCAAACGCAAGTAATAGACGAATAGCTTCTAACCTTGCTACTGGTGCGTAGGTCTCATCATAGTCTATTCCTTCCTCTTGCGTGTATCCTTTGGCCACGAGTCTGGCTTTGTTCCGTACGACTTTTCCATCCTCGTTCATCTTGTTCTTGAATACCCATTTGGTTCCAATAACGGTTTTACCTTTTGGTTTAGATGTCGATCCTGACATCATTGATGTTAAACTGTTTGAGTTCTTCTTGCATAGCTTCAATCCAGCTTTCATCGATAAAGCTTCTTCTATGCTTTTTGGTTGAATTTCGAGAGATTAGAGCCACAAAGACTAGATTCTTCACGTCTTTTTATCTCGGTGCGGATTCCTTCATTGATTTCACCGATAATGAGATCTTCGGGATGACTGGATTTGTGCTTCCATTCTTGGTTGATTTTCCCGGTTGATGATCTCTTTCTTTATTTGAATCTTCAAGAACATCTTGATGTTGGACTTCCGTAGACCGAGATGCTTCTTGAGTTGTAAGTCTTGAAAGATGCGGAGTTGGTTCGGACTCTTCATATTGAGTCGACTAGATTCAACTTGCGTTGAGTCTTGGAATTTGACATTCATTGATTCCTCCACCGATTGGCTTTTCTTGTTAAAGACTCGTAAGCCTTGCTTGTCGTAGAATATCCAAGAAAAATGCCTTCATCGATCTTTCTTCAAACTTACCAACTCGATCATTTGCATTTTTCAAAATAAAGCATTTGCAACCGAACACATGAAAATATGAAACAATAGGCTTCTTACCTTTGAATAATTCATAGGGGTTTTCTCTAAAATAGGTCTTAGAAAGACTCTATTGATGATGTAACATGCTTTGTTGAAACAAACTTTCACCCAAAATCGAGAAGAAATTTTACTTTCAATTAAAAGAGTTCTAGCCATTTCTTGAAGAGATCTATTCTTTCTTTCCACAACTCCATTTTATTCTGGAGTATATGGAGAGGAAAATACATGATTAAAACCAGATTTATCACAAAACTTTGTAAAGTTTTGGTTTTCAAATTCACTTCCATGATCTGTTCTTATACTTGAAATAGTACATCCTTTTTCATTTTGAACCTTTTTAGCAAACTTTTCAAAGTACGAAAAGGTTTCTGACTTATTTGCGAGAAAATATACCCGTGTAAAACGAGAGTAATCATCCACAATTACTAGACAATATTTCTTACCTCCAATGCTCGGGTTCTTGTTGGTCCAAAGAGATCCATATGCAGCAACTGGAGAACATGATTAGTAGAGATATGTTTTATATGCTTAAATGAATTTCTCTTACTTTTTCCCGAATACATGGTGTGCATGAGTCGACTTTTGATAAGGTAATTTTGGTAGACCTTGAACAAGCTTCTTTGATGAGATTTTGGCTAATTGCTTCATGTTGACATGGCCAAGCTTTCTATGCCATAAGACCGCTTCATCTTGAATTGAGATGAGACATTGCGTTTCATTTGGTCTTACATCAAGAAGGTAGATATTTTCATGCCTTCGACCCATGAAAGACTGAGTTGAGTCTTTGCTTATTCCAAAACATATGCCTTCTTGAAAAGAGATCTTGAACCCAAAAGATCACACAGGTTGGCTAATCTTTGAGAAGATTATAGTTGAGTCCTTCCACTAAAGAAACATTGCTTATTGTGAGATTTCCAATTTTAACAGTTCCAAATCCCACAATGCTTCCTTTGTCAAGTTTCCACCAAATAAAACTTTTCCACCATTTACTTGAACAATCTTTATAAAGCAATTTGAGTCTCCTGTCATGTGTCTTGAGCATCCGATGTCAAGATACCATTTTACCTTCTTTTTGACAGAGACCTGTAATCAAAGGAGAGTCTCAAGCTTTCTTTGGTACCCAAATTTTCTTGGGTCCTTTGGTGTTAGTAGGATAAGCATTATTAGGCCATACCCTTTTAACAGGCTTCCAGATCATAGGACACTCTTTTTCAAAGTGATCTTGACTTGTTACACTTTGAACACCTTAGAGCATTTCGACCTACGAGACTTTACAAAAACCTTTTGAAATGATTTTTGTACGCTTCTCTCGATGGTCTTTTCTTGATTCTTTCTTTTACTTTCGGAAAATCAATCAAAGGGATTGTTTCTGCTGTCATTCCTAAACCAGACTTGTTGAAGTAAGGTCTTTGAACTGAAAGAACTTTCTCGAGTTTTTCAGACCCTATTGAAAATTTCTTTGAAATATTTGACAAGTCGGTTTTCAGGAAAGCATTTTCTTTTGAAAGTTTATCTTCATTCTCTTTAAGAGTAGAAACATTCAAGTCTAGACTTTTCACTTTTTCTTCTAAAATATTTTCCTTTTGTTTTAAAGCTGAGTTTTCCTTTTCGGTTCGGAAATCTTTTTGAGAGAAGTCTTAAGACTGAAACATAATTCATCAATATATTTAGAGACTTTGACAGAATTTTAAAATCACTTACCTCAAATTCACCGTCCGAATCCGATCCAGTCCGAGTCCGATTGTGCCATTACACACGATTGGCATATTCCTCATCACTTTCTTCACACTCGTATCGCTCCGGGTTTCGGCTTTGAGAGCTTTTCGAGACTTTTCGGTTTTTCCTCTCTTCTTCTTCGAAGAGGACAGGTTGGTCCGATGTGTCCCTTTTTCTTACATTCGAAGCGGACTACATCTTTGTTTGGTTCTTCATCAACAAACTTGATTTGTCATTTCGAAAACTTTGTTTTCTTGAGTTGAACCTTCTTCCTTTTCTATTCAGCTTTCAATCTTTTTATCATAAGAGCAAGCTCCTCATCATCCGATCTTCTTCAATCTGTATCATCGAATCATCATTAGATCTTAATGCAATGGATTTCTTACCTCTTGGATCTTCGTCTTCATTGATTCGCTCCACTTCGTAAGATTGAAGAGTTCCAATCGGCTCATCCACGAGATAATGGCATAATTCTTTGCGTCTCTCGTATTGAAGTCTTTATATGATTCCAATCCTTGGAGAGTCCTCTCGAACTTGTTCACCTTCATAGGATCGGTAATTTTCTGTCCTTGATTATCAAGTCCATTGACAATATCTCGTAAACGGCTAAACATGTCGCCTATAGATTCTCCTGGTTTCATTTTGAAGGCTTCGTATTGACCAAGAAGAATATTAATTCGGTCTCCTTCACTCGGTCTCCCCTTCATAGGTAATATGTAATCTATCCCATACTTCTTTTGCTTTGTGACACAAGAAGATATTCTCATATTCGATTGGTGACAAAGCACAATATAAAGAATAAATTGCTTTTGCATCAAGTGCTTGTCTCTTGTTTATCTCATCTTGAGACATTCCGGGGTCTCAACAGCTTTCTTTCCCTCTTTCGGATACCGATGCAACAAGTAGGAGTGATTCCTCTCTCCACAACATCCCATTCCGGAGGATCCTTAGATCGTAGGAAAGCTTTCATCTTGTTCTTCCGGATGTTGTAATCCTTTCCATCGAAGTAGGGTGGTCTGTATTGCTTTGACCTTCCACCAGCCCTGATGCTAGCATACTAGCCATGGATCTTTTACTCTGAAGTAAAACACTTCAAATAGAGTAAGAACACGAGCTCGATACCAATTGATATAGCTAGTACGATTACCTAGAGGGGGGTAAATAGGTATAAAAGATTTTTCTTTTGATAATTACACACTACTTAGATAGATAAACGATTTGCAGCAATTAAAAAACAATCGTAAGACTGAGTAAGGGAAAGAGAGAATTAGACACGCGGTTTATAATGGTTCGGCTTGTTTCAAGCCTACGTCCACTCTTTTTCGCGCACCGACAAATTGGCTGGATTCCACTATGAACAAAGAGATGTTACAGTGATGATCTTCCTTGACTTCTTGGTGTAGACGATCTTCCACACTCTCAAGGTGTCACTAGAAATGAATACTCTCTGTGTATACAATTTCGCTCAAATGGTATCGACTAATAATCAAGGATCTTCAGACTGGAATTTTTCTATCGATCACACACTTTAAAACAACTTGAATGTCTTCCTTTTATACTCCTTTATGCCATCATAGCCGTTGGCACTTACCAAAGGAATTCCTCCAATCTTCTCGTTGGACGGAATCAATCACGAAGATCATTCGAGCTATTTAAGGAACATGGCGATAGCCCATCAATCATGTTCGCCCATACAATCAGGATCTTGGTTTCCAAGAATAGAACATTCCAAGAATACTTCGACAACCATCGGATCTTCAATCGATCTAGATAAGAACAAACAAAGAATCCGAGATGTTTATCCAACCAAGGGATCTTTTCCGAGAGGATAGGATCGAATCCTCAACCATAAGCTTCGGCTCTGATTTCCTTTACTACTTTGGATTAGAAAGACATCAGTGAGAATAATCTTGAGTCTTGAGTCTTGAGTCTTGAGACTTTAATCTTCGGTCTCCGAATATCCAGACTTTAGACTGATAGAAACGTTTTGTCAGCTTCAAAAGATTCTGGAAAGATTTCTCCAACAAATAGATAGAAGATTCATTCTCATCATGTTCACTTTTTCAAACACTGCTAGCCCTTGGGCAGATTAAGATCCACTATTTTTCTTCTGATCACCTACTTTACCAAGACCATCCCAAATGAATGCACATTAGTTGTCTTAGTGAGCTTCCCATTAAAGGCATACTTCAGACCTAGGTAGTTGCATTAGGTAGACTTACATCAGCAAAAGATGACATAACGAATATATGCTCGGAGAGGAAATAAATGAACTCAATCATCAGTGATGAAATGAGCACTTATGCTAATTCACATAGCATCCACCTATGATCTCTTTCTCTCCCCTCTCCTCAGCAAATAAGAGTTTAATATCTAAGAGAGAGCTTCCAATGTCAACCTAGCAATCAACATGGAATTTGCATCTATGTGCATGTTTCTTCCGACATTCAAAGCACTTTCACCAACTCACAAAAGAAATGGGAAAAAAAATTGATTCAATACTTAATTTGAAACTAACCAAAAAAAAAGTCTCCCAAACACCTAATAATTTCTATACAATACAAGTATCTGACTTTAGAAATAGACACTACTATTCAGTGCCTACCTACAAATATTTGCTAACTAACACGTGATAATCATTTGGCATTAAATTGCTTTATCAAATTATTTACTTGTGATATACGAACATTATCGCGACATTATCGCGATCCATGTTGTTATCATGGTAACTCTAGCAAATATGACATAATTTAAAGAGACACCACTTATAAGTAGTAAAATAATGCTAAGGCGAGCAATGAAAGATATCGTGTTACAAGTGATATAAAATTCATAAACCTGTTAATGATTAGATGTATGAGTGGTGTGCTATAGGGGTTAATTTTACACTCAAGTCTTGCTAGACTCCACCCGGGGATACATCACTCCTTGGAAGGCGATGGCAGCCAACAGCATAGTTACAATCATGATTGCATTCTGCATGGACTAATCCCAGTTTTCTTTTTTGAATTCCAAATGATTAAGAAGATGTTATATTGTTCGAGTTTCTTCTATGCATGAACATTAGATTTTCATATATGGTGCCCTATAAATTTGAGAACCAGCAAATGAAGATCTCAAGTCGTCCAAGATAATATATGGTGCCCTATAAATTCACTCAACGAGCGACCAGAAAAAATAAAAAGAAAAATAAAGACAGACGCAGAAATGCCATTTTGCCTGAGCTTCATCCTTCCCTACTTCACCCATTCCAAAGAAAAGCCCTCAATTCATCATTGATGCCATGAACGGCTTCTGATTACAACGAGATGACCATAGGGAAAATGTTGTAATGGTAGTGCCAGTGCTTCTTGCCACTATCATGCTCCAACTTGAGATGGATCTAGCTAAAGGATTGGCAGAAAACTCTCATAACCACTATAAATTTCTCACAACATGTGATACCATTGCTCTTGGGGTGTCACTTAGAGTGATATTGATGCTCGCTAGTGGTGTTCAAGTTAAACGCTACCTATTCGCCGAACTCGCGTACCTACAAATATTTCCTAACATGTCGTAATCATTTGGCATTAAATTACCTTACTAAAGTCTTTACTTGTGATATGCGAGGTCTTAACTTAAGATCCTATTGAAAAAAGAGCAATCCAATGTGGATTATGCAATAAACTTCTCCCTTTAAAATTGATTTTTCAAGCAAGAGTCAATCAGTTCATGAATTACAAACTCTTCTAACAAGAGGTGTGTCTGTGAAGAAGATTAGTAGAATTAGAAAGAGTCATGGTCTTAAAAATCAAAACCTAAACAAGTTGGGGATATAGATTGAAGATTCATTTACATCATATTCACTTTGCCAGGTACTGCTGGCCCTTGGGCCATTAAGACCCATTGTTTTTCTTCCGCTCACAAACTTTACCAAGATCACCCTAAATGAATACACATCAGCCTTTTTAGTGAGCTTCACATTGAAGGCATTGCATTAGGTTGACTCCATCAGCAAAAGATGACATAACCAACACATGCTCGAATAGGAAACGAATGAACTTAATCATCAGTGATAAGATGAGTGCTTTTGTTAATTCATAGAGCATCCACATATGATCTCCTTTAATTCATAGCGCATCCACATATGATTTCCTCTTCTCTACCCTCCTCCAGCAATGCAGAGTTTAATGTCTATAGAGAGAGTTTTCTAGTGAACACATGCCTGGTTTCATCCAATAGAGGACCCTTATAGAATTTTCACTCATCGCAAATCATTCCACTATGGCTTCCAACATCAACCCATCGATCGACATGCAATTTGCATCTAGGTGCATGTTCCGTTCCAAGATTCAAAGCACTTTCTCCAACACAAAAGAAAAGCGAAAAAAAATTGATTCAATATTTATTTGAAACTAATCACAAAAAAAAAAATCTCCGAAACACCAAACAATTTCAATCTAATTCAAGTATATGACTTTAGCAGTAAGCACTCATGTTTAGTGCATACCTACAAATGTTATCTAACTAACATGTGATAATCAATTTGCAATAAATTGCTTTATCAAATTCTTTACTTGTAATATGCGAGGTCTTGACTCAGGATCTTGTCAAATACACAGTGATGTAGTATGAAGCATGCAATAAACCTCTCATTCAAAAAGAATTTTTCTAAGCAAGAGTTGATAAGTTCATGAATTGCAAACTCTTTCAACAAGGGGCGTGCTTACGGAGAAGATTAGTAGAATATAAAAAGAGTCATGATCCTAAAAATCAAAACTCAAACAAGTTGAGGAAAGATGAAAGATTCATTTACATCATATTCACTTGCCAATTAGGGCACGAATAATAACCATTCAGTCCGAAAATTGATTTCTCGAATAGAAATATATTGTTCTATTATTCTTGCATGAGTTTTTGAACAAAAATAGGTGTTTGATAATGACACAATTTTTATTTTTGAAATTGGAATTCATTCAATAACAATACAAAATTTCACCCACCTTAGCAACAACGGACAGCGGGGGGCGAGTCGATGGCAGTGATCGGTAGCAAGCAACAAGCAGCGATCACTGGTGACGGCCGCTAGGGACAGTGGTGGTCAATGACATTGAGGGGTGGCAATGACTAACGGCGACGGATGGCGAGCAGCAGCAATGGGTAAGCGGCCAACTAGTAGCGACAACAAGCATTAAAAAAGTTTTTATTTTTCATTTTATATTCTAGAAATAAAGAAATTGAAATTATTTACTTCTTGTCTCTATTCCAAACCTATTTCTAGACTAAAAATTTGCTCCAGAAATAGAAAAATGAAATTCCATTACCAAATGGATTTCTATCCTAGAAATAAGTTTGAAATGAAAAATTAGTTTTGAAATAGGAATAGAATGATTATCATGTGTGTCCTCAAAATCCATTGTTTGTCTTCCGATCACCAACTCTACCAAGGCCACCCCAAATGAATACACACAAGCTTTTTCAATGAAGGCATACTCTGGACCCATGTAATTGCATTCAGTAGATTTACATTAGCAAACGATGTCATAACTAATATATGCTTGGAGAGGAAACAAATGAACTCCATCATTAGTGATTAAATGAGCGGTTTTACTAATTCATAAAGCATCCATTTATGATATCCTCCTCTCCCCCCTCCTTCCCAAGGAAGAGTTTAGTGTCTAAAAAGAGAGTTTTCTAATGAATTATTTGCTAGTTTAATCCAACAAAGGACCATCGTGGTATTCTACTTGTCATAGATTCTTCTACTATGGTTCCAACATCAACTCAGCAATCGACATGGAATTCGCATCTACATGCATGTCCCATTTTGGGATCAAAAGCACTTTCTCCAACATAAAGCCAAAAAATGTTCATTCTAATACTTATTTGAATTAAGCCACAAAAAAAAAAAAAAAAGTCCCCAAACACCTAACAATTTTAATATAATCTAAGCGTATGACTTTAGTAGTAGGTGCTCATGTTTAGTGTGTACCTACAAATGTTTCTAACTAACACGTGATAATCATTTGTCATTAAATTGTTTTATCAAAGTCTTTACTTGTGATATGCAAGATCTTCACTTAAGATCCTGTCGAATATATAATGATGCAGCTTGGAGCATGCAATAAACCTCTCACTCTAAGATTTGATTTCCCAAGCAAGAGTCAATAAATTCATGAATTGCAGACTCTTCCAAGAAGGGGCATGTCCATAAAGAAGATTAATAGAATATAAAAAGTATACTCTTAAAAATGGAAACTCAAACAAGTTAGGGTTAAATTGAATAATCATTCACATTATTCCTTTTGCTGGACACTAATAGTCCTTGGGTGGATTAAGATCCACTATTTTTCTTCTGGTCACCAGCTCTACTAAGACCACCCCAAATGAATACATAACAATTTTTTTAGTGAGCTTCTCATCAAAGGCATTTTCCAAACCCAGGTAGTTGCATTAAGTAGATTACATTAGCAAAAGATGACATAACGAATATATGCTCAGAGATGAAACAAATGCACTCAATCATCAATGATACGATGATCACTTTTACTAATTCAAAAGCATCCACATACAATCTCCTCATCAATAAGAGATCAGTGTTTAAAGAGAGAATTTTTAAGTGAACACTTGCCTAGTTTCATCCAACAAAGGACCATTGTGGTATTTCTACTCATTGTCGATCCTTCCGCTATAACTTCCAATATCAGCCTGGCAATCGACATGGAATTCGTGTCTACGTACATGTCCCCTTTTGGGATTCAAAGCATTTTCTCCAACACGTGAACAAAAAGAAAAAAATTACACACATAATATATTTATTCAATACTATTTGAAACTATCTACACAAATAGTCTCTAAAACACCTAACAATTTTAATATAATTCACATATCTAACTTTAGTAATAGGCACTTCTATTTAGTGCGTACTTATAAATGTTTTTTAATTATCAAAGTCTTTCCTTGTGATATGCGAGATCTTGACTTAGGATCCTATCGAATACACAATAATGTAGAATGGAGCATGCATTAAACCTCTTATTCTGAAAATTGATCTCCCAAGCAAGAGTTGATCAGTTCATGAATTGCAAACTCAAATGATAGGCTTGTCAACAGAAAATATCTATTAAATATAAGAAGAGTCATGGTCCTGAAAACCGAAACTTAGACAAGTTGAGAATTCATTCACATCATATTTACTTTGGTCAAACACTACTAGCCCTTGAGCCAATTAAGATCCACTATTTTTCCTCCGATAACATGCTCTACCAAGACCACCATATAAACAAAAAAAAAAAAACATAACAATTTTGTCAATGAGCTTCTTGTTAAAGGCATACTTTAGACCTACGTGGTTGCATTAAGTAGACTTGCATCAGCAAAAGATGACATAATGAATATATGTTCGGGAGGAAACAAATGAACTCAATCATTAGTGATGAGATGACCACTATTGCTAATTCACAAAGTATCCGCCTATGATCTCTTTCTCTCCCCCCTCCTTCACAAATAAGAATTTAATATTTCCTAGTTTCATCCAACAGAGAATGACCGTGGTATTTCTACTCATCGCAAATCCTTCCGCTATGGTTTCCAATGTCAACCTGGCGATCAACATGGAATTTGCATTTACATGTATGTCCCTTCTGAAATTCAAAACACATTCTCCAACATGCAAAAGAAAAGCAAAAAAAAAAAATTATTCAATGCTAATTTGAAATTAACCAAAAAAAAAAAAAAAGGTCTCCAAAACACCTAACAATTTCAATAAAATAACTTTAGAAGTAGGCACTGCTGTTTCAACTCATACCTCCAAATTCTTCCAAACTAACATGTGATAATCATTTGGCATTAAATTACATTATCAAAGTCTTTACTTGTGATATGCGAACATTATCTTGATTCATCGTTATCATGGTAACTCTAGTGAATATGGCATATTTTAAATAGACACCACTTATAAATAGTAAAATAATGCTAAGAGAAGTAACAAAGGAAATCATGTTAAATTAATATGAAATTCATAAGTGCGTTGATGATTAAACCCCATTAATGACGTGCAAAACAAGGTAGTTTGGCACCTGAGTCCTGCCAAACTCCGCCCGAGGGAGACATCGCTCCTTGAAATGCGATGGCAGCTAATGGCACAACCAAGCTCCGCCCGAGGGAGACATCGCTCCTTGAAATGCGATGACAGCTAATGGCATAACTATAATCATGATTACATTCTACACTTATCTCAATTTTCGTTTTCCAGTTCCCTTTCTTCACGTGGAGTGGTGGCCATGTTGTTGGGAGATTTTTTTCTTTTGTTTTTTTTTTTTTCCTTTTGAACCTTGTACTAGGAGTCTCTTGGCTTTTCACATCCTTCTTTGTTTTTTTATTTTAATATATGATTTATCAAAAAATTTCTTCATTAATTCTTGGTTGCATCTTTTATGTACTATTTCATCCTTTTTTTTCATCATTTAATGTATCAGAATAAATTGTCATAAAATGTAAAAAGGAGTTTAAAAAAATATCAGAACGGTCTCTCCAAGACGAAAGCTTCTGCATCACGAAAAAAAATTTCAAAAAGCTCTCTCTCTGCCTTCACATGGATTGTCTATGGTAGGAGGAACCAACTGAAGGGACGATGCCCTAGTTCGAAGCAACACCAACGTCTTCACAGCTCTTGATAGGTTGAAGAAGAATTAGCCAACGGCTATAAAATAATCAAATGACATAATAACAATTTTTATTTAATACAATAACTAAAGTACAATTCATGATGGATGTACAATATAACACATCAAAATAATAAAAATAACAACGAGCCATCCAATTCATATGGACCTTCAATATGATATATTAAAATAGTACACATCAAAATAATAAAAATGACAATGAGCCAACAAAATAATACAAATAATAACGAGCCATCCGACAAAAACAACTCCAAAACCTTCATACTTGAGATCTTTTAAATTCTACAAGGGGGATAAAATTTAAATTGGAATTGAGTAAGCCACCGTGGAGAATGTAATCGCAATCCAAATAAAAAGTATGACCAGTTTCCTAAAAATTGAAAACTTCTTTGTAATGTCACTACCATGACTTGAATCACGGTGAAAGTACGAAAGTTTTGGAGTCATCTTTAATTGGATGGCTTGTTATTATTTATATTATTTTGTTGTGTCATATTTTACATCCATCTTAATCAGATGGCTCGTTGTTATTTTTATTATTAATGTATACTATTGTGATAAGTCATAATGTGAGTCCATCTTCATTCGATGGCTCATTATTATTTTTATTATTTTGATGTTTAATATTGTACGTCCATCGTGAATTGTACTTTAGTTATTAAATTAAATAAATATTATTATTATTATGTCTTATGATTATAATGATTATGATGATGATGCTGACGACTATTATTGTTGTTGTTGTTGTTTTCTTATTGTTGTTTTGAGAAGGGAATATAGACTTAGAGGTAGTGCCAAATTCGAGCCAACAACATTTGATTTGACGTGGTTTCTTCCACACCTATACCTCACGTGACATAACCCTATGCAAAATATGGGAGAAAATCTCACTTTTTGATAACCAGCGATCTTGGAAATGGAGACTTGATTACACTAGTTCTACAACTAATGCCCCTTCAGAACCTAAACTTGACTATTTGCTAACCAAAGTAAAAGACGACCTATCATCAAAGATTTTAAGATTCATCCTAACCATTCTAAAAGTAAAAATTACAATCAATATATGAAGAAGACACAATCAAATGTAATTTAAATGAACAACGTAAGCAGTAACCTAGCATCGTCTTTAAAAAGAAAATGGCATCCAAAAAACCTATGGTGAAGCGGCTTGTTCAATTAGGATTCAATTTTTTATTTTATTTTTTAAGGATTTTCTCACTTTCTAAGTGAAAGCTATCTAAAAGCTAAATTTTAGGCATTTTTTTCCAAGGATTTCCAAATTTTCTGAATTTTTTAATTTTTTTTTTATGAATTTTCTGGATTTTTAATTTTTTAATGATTTTAGTTTTTTTTTTTTTTTTTAATTCAGATAAGGGCTTCGGGCTGGCTCCGGTCCTTGGGTCTGGGCCATGGACACAAATGGGCTTATTCAAAACACGCCCATTTGAAAAGAAAATCACCAAGCCCATTTGTTGAAGTCAAAAAACACTAAGCCCATCTTGCTAAAAAAAAAAAAAAAAAACTCAGCCCAAACACCTCTCCAACGGAACGAGCACACAAATGAGTGGATAGGAAACTAACCATGGCGGTCTCTAACCGCGGGCTTCTCCGTTTTAAGGAATGGCAATCTCCGGCGGCGAGGCGGTCACGGCCAACTCGAACGATGAGGAATATGCCACCAAGAAAAAGCAAAGAAAACGCGGATTCAGTCTCAGTTTAGTGACTCAGCCCGACCCAATTAATCAGACTTTCAGAAACCAAAGCATTCATAACGGACAACGAACGATGAGAAACCGCAAAAGCCTCGCCTTTTTCTCCACGGTAATCCCACCCAGAATCCGAAAAACTCAAAAACTTTTCAATTTTCTCGCACAGACGAGACAGAGACAGAGACACCCATACCCAGGAAAAAGCGTCCGCGCAAACAGAGACGGTACCTTGTCCAGACGATGACGACCCAACCAGGCCGCGACACTCGAGGGCGTGATGATGGTGGCGGCGGCCGTCGCGGCGGCCGGAATCGATCCCGATCTCCGTCACGGCCGCCGCCGCCGCCTCGGGCTGCCCGACCCGTTCAACCGTGGGCATCGCCGGCAGCGCTCGCTTTCTCGTCACTCGCTCTGCGAACGCGAACGAGCGAGAGAGAGAGAGAGAGAGAGAGAGCTTTTCTTGAGCGGCAACTGTCCTCTACTTTTTAGATCGGGAAAAGAAAGGAAAAAAGCTTAATGACTGCACCGTTACGCTTCCTGTAGTTTATCATTATAGATAATAAGAGGCCGTAATTGTAACTTCTGATAACTACATTATAGATTGGGAAGTTATTTTCGAATTCAAAATTCATAACCGTCTGTGATAACTGCTTTTAGTGGGACATAAAAGCTCACTTTATGATCTTTGTAACGAATACTCATTCAAATTAATGATAACACGTTTTTTTTTTCTCTAATTTCCTTACAAATTTACATTGCTTGCAACCTTTCAAATCCGGTAATTGCACGTCTAGATTTTCCTTTTGACATATCCTTTTGGGTAAAGTTCTTTCCCTTTTTTTTGGGCAAAACACAACCACTTTTCATATAGTGGGGGTAGACTAAATTTGAATGCCTTATGTGCTTTCTTTATTTTTGGTAGCCTTCTCTTTCTTTGAACCATCGGAGTATTAATTGGGTCTTGTCAATAAGGTTCCTAGACAATTTGCTCTTATACTGCTACCAAACTAGTTATTTTGTTGAATTGATATGATGCCCTACTCGGTGATGAAATGCACATACTGATGGGAGACATGGAATAGTCTATTACAATGAACCATATTTCAATGAGCAATGTCATGATACAAGTCGTCATCCTTAAAAAGGAAGGTTAGTTTAATTGATTTTAGGGGTGATCGATTCCCAATTAGATCCAATCCCACTTAGGAACCAAGAACTAAACCAAAAAGAACAGTTCTTAATTTTTGGAACCAAAGGCAGGACCGTCAGCTCCTGAGAGCGAACCGACTGGTTTGGTTCGGTTCCCAGGTGGTTCAATGAAACCAATGAAGCTTTTGCTTCCTTTTGAAGCCGAAGTAGATTGGAAGTAATGCAAAGCTCAAGAATCTCCCAAAGGCAAGGGTTGATTAGCCCAGAAATAAAGTAATCCCCATTATCTTCACGTAAAAATTTTGGACCTTTATTTGATCAATCAACAAAATTTCCTAGCCTGAAGCGCCTGAACTTTATATCCAACGCAAAGAAACGAAGCAGCCATCTCCAAGCACAAGTCGGACAAGCCCGTGAAAGGAACCACGTCTTGGGATGCCATCTTCAAGAATTCTCGTAGTGTCCAAGCTCTGTCTCTTCGCTTCTTATTCTTCTAGGTTTCTTGCTTGACACGTGATGTCAAATTCAGCACTGAAACATGAAATTGATGAGCACTAAACTCTAGCAAAAGCGAATAAAGAAGACTCGGAATGACTATGGGAGAAAGATTTTTATATGTGCGAGAGGGGAGAGGCTGAGAGTGAGACGCGATGGAAGAGAGATGTGATTAGGTTTCCATTTAAGAAATGAATATATATCCATACATGTATATTTATCTGCTTTGGTCTGGGTGGTCTGGCACTCCCTAGAATTGGGAATCGGACAAAAAATCATTGATTCCAATTTTATGAAACTGAAAACTGAAAACTGAACTAACGCTCCTAGGATTCAAATCATATTATCGACCCAATTTAGGTGGTTCCAATTTGGTCAGTCCATTTTGCTCACCCATCTAATGTTTCGTAGTCCCATGATCGAGACCAATCAATTAAAATCTTAATATAAATGATATCAAAGTAAGAGTCAAACTGTATGTGTGGATGCCATTAGAGGTCAAAACCCTTAGTTATTTTTTAGCATGATTGATACAAAAGACGGGAGATGTTTTACCTATTGGCTGAGCATAGGCCATTTGCATAAAGCCTATGAAGAGGCAGTGATGGTGCGCGAGAGGACTAGTCATTGATGTAGAGATGGGGGGATGGCTAGGGGAATTGAAGGATGCGGAGAATAGCCCGCAACAGGCATTGTGAAAATCAAGTGGGGAAAGTATCATGGTCTGACTTCTGCCCATTCCATGAGTGCATGGAATTGAGCTTCATAATTCCGAGAGAAACAAGAGAGATTTGATATGACTCATGCAAGTGAATGATAAGAGCGGTGTCAAAGAGTTTGTGCTAAGAATCAAGTGATGAAAAGAATGTCACATGGAAAATGTCCAATGGCAGGATTGGCTAACATGCATAAATTGGTGGGGAGTAGATTCTGCTTTCTTGGTGATGCCTGCAACAAACTTAAACAAGTTAATATAGTGAACCGAAATGCACGCCCCACTCTAGCTAGTGAGATGCTCAAGTTAATGCGAGACATGAAGCAATTGATTATAATGAGACATTTCATAATAATAGCCATGGCAGTGATCCTCAGGAAAAAAAAAAAAAAAGCTAGCCTAGTGAATGGACTCGCCTATCGTTGCACGATCCCTTGAGCAAGGCTAATTGGCCCAAATCATGATAATTGGTCACTCCTCCCGAACTTTTTAATGTAAAAAAAATATATATATATTTAAATAAAAATCCCATTGTCTAGATCATCTCTCTCTACGTCTTTGTCATGCACTTTAGTGGGGATATATATATTCATATATATATTTGTGTATATTCATATGTGTAAGTGTTTAAGATGAGATTGAAATTTATTTGTCCACAGCATTGAAGGTTAACATTTACTATCTTATCTTTTACTCGACATGAATCATTTGGTGCATGCACCGGTACTTCTTTTTTACTCGAAACATCCAAAATTTTGGTAACAATTAAATGTTGAAACCTTAGTCAATACGTAATTTTTCACAATTTTTTAACCAATAAAAGTAGGTAATATTTCAAATTTTGGTGGTAATTTTTTTTTTTAAAAATATTTTTAAAAGTAGGTAATATTTCAAATTTTGGTGGTAATTTTTTTAAAAAAATATTTTTCATATATTTAAATCATAAATAAATGGTTAATACCCCAAAAAATCTCAATTTAGTGCATTACCTCAATTAATTTTATGAGCACCAAAAACTCACAAACTAGTATGACAAATTATCTCAAACTAATTTTTTGACCATCAAAAGCCCCAAACTAATACATTTAACAATTTGTTCAATTTGTTCTCTATTAGTTTTCATTAAAATGAATTAATATTAAGAAAAATCACAAATTTCAATACATCAATAACAAATCGATGGTAAAATCCTAAATTAAAATACCTGTTAACCGTCAAGTGTCATTCTACTTTGTAATTTGATCGTAATATTTAACAAAAATTAGCGTGAGGTAAATTGGTAATAAGTATATCAGTTTGAGGATATTTTTGATAAATTTTTTATACGTTTGAGTTTTTTTTTTTTTATTGTATTAACCCTAAATAAATTGCCCCTATGTCATATTGAATCACTGAACAGACGAAGAAGAGGAAGGAAGAAGGACAGGGAATGAGCGTGTTCGGAGGAGATAGCTGGGCAAGAGAAGCCCAGCACCGGAAGAGAAGAGTCGACGATCTGGCCGTGGAAGGCCTCGACGCCTCCTCCTACAAGAAGCTCTCCTCCGGCAAGTTCGCCTGCCTCGTCTGCCCTGGCGCCCCCGTCCTCGATTCTGCTCTCATGCTCTCCGTGCGTCTCCAGTCTCTGCTTTCGCCAACTTCTGTCGCTCAATCAATTTTTCTCTTGTGGGTCTGTTTTGTCTTGATAGGCTGGAGGATTGTGGCGATTCTGCTAGATAATTTGCTTGTGGTTCTGTTTTGTCTTGATTGGTTTTCGGTTTGATGAGTAGCTGGAGGATTGTAGCGTTTTTGCTAGATAGATGAGACAAGTTATGGGTCTGACAGGCCATTTGGTCCCGATAATTCTAGTTGTCGGGATGGGAAAATGTGTGATCAATGTCTTTTCCGTCCAGTCCCCGGAATTTCGGGGTTGGCCTCGGCTGGCAAACGACCATCAAGCTGCGATTTTGAATCTGACCAAGTGTGTTTTCCGGCGGCCCTCTTGGCCGACTGTCTTGTGGATCTGCTTTACTGGACTACCATGCACGGAAATGTCGCATTTCTAACACGATGGTGTTGGTGGTTTGATTTGGTTGGAGAACTGTGCCATGGCAATGGCAGGTACTAACTAAATTGCTTGTCCTGCTTGTGATGTTGATGCCCTGGTTTTGCGTTATCTGCTATGTCATTTCAGTTGCGCATGAGACAATGTGGATTTTCCATGTCTTATCTGCAAATGATGAGTTGCTTTGTTTCGTGGTGATTCAACTCATTTATGCTTCAGTATAAGAAAGACCTTAGAATGAGAAAGCTTGGATTTTTTAATAAATTGAAATACATTTGAATGGAGGTTTGCTGGATGTTTGAGAAGCCGATGTTATTTGGGGCACGTGATCATTCATATGGTCACTACATGTATGGATCATTATAGTTTTCTGCTGCACAGATTGTCTTATGAATGTAGATCGTTTAGATATTTATTAGTTTTGCATGTTGATGTTCTTTTATTATGCAGATGCATTGCAAGGGGTCACGCCACCGTGTTGCATTGTCAAGATTGAAGGAGAGAGAATTGAAAGAGAAGCATGAGATCAACAAGAGAATAGCCTTGTCTGATTGTACTGCTAATACCGGCACTAGTACTTCTATTTTAAACAGGATAAAAAGTAGACCCTTGATTGAGCAAACAAGGAAGGCCGTTTCTGAAGTACTTGATAAGGGAAACACTAGACAAGACGTCCATAACGATGGTCACAGTGGAAAAATATGTGGGAATCTCCATGGTAATGAAACCTCACATGTGAGCGAAAGCTTCTCTTTCGCTGCAAAAGAAGCAGCTGAAGAGGTGGTTGTACAGCAACAACTTAGTATGAGAGAGCGTCATGAAAGAGAGCTCAAGTTTACTTCTGCAGGTTGGAAGCGCGACTGCAATGGCAGATGGTTCAAGGATGAAAATGTGAGTTCTTTCAGCAATTTGAATTACATTATATTATTTTGTAAGGCATCACGCAGTTGTAATTTGTAATATTTACAATAAGAACGGCTGAAATCTGGCTCTCTACTATTCAGTAAATGCCAGTTATGCAGATGTGATATCTGTATTTTATCTTAGGCATTGATTGTGGCAACTTTATGGCATTTGCAGGTTGAATTCGATTCAGACGAAGAAGATCCAAATATTTGTCTTGGATAACACATAGATCTCACACCAATTATTTCAAGCAATTGATGGCAGAGAACTATTAAGACTAATGAGAGGTGTTCATGTGAAAGTTTGATGTCTTGATCTGCCAGGCTGATCTCTCATAATACCAATCAAATATTACTGCAAATTTGCATCCACGGGTCTTAAATACTGCAAGAAATGTTTATCTTGATGGTGGATGAGTGCCTGCAATTGACTTCCTAGAGATTTCATTCATCTGTCAAGTTAAAGATCTAATTGATCTTCTTTGACTGCTAACCTGTGAGTATTAAAGCATACGAGACGGAGCACGAGATGAATAATTAGGGTGGTGTTGGTGAGAAAGTAGAGTTTTATGTTCTTGCTTTATCTTGGTGGTGGATGAGTGCCTGCAATTGACTTCCTAGAGATTTCATTCATCTGTCAAGTTAAAGATCTAATTGATCTTCTTTGACTGCTAACCTGTGAGTATTAAGCATACTCAACGGAGCACCAGATGAATAATTAGGGTGATGTTGGTGAGAAAGTAGAGTTTTATGTGCTTGCTTAAGTGGTGTATAAGTTATTAGTGCATCACTCCTACTGACTTGGAGCTTTTCCTAGGTAGATAGAACTGAAAAAGGGGTGGGTTCTTGATATAGAGAATCCCAATCTCTCTACTTATTCTGTTCTTGGTGAACTCATGTAAGATCTAGTGGGTCAGATGTCATTACTGCAGGATGCACAAGTATATTATGCAATTCGTGTACCACGCAGGATGTGTCAACTCAACATTGTCAAACCATCAAGGGTTCTTTGTTCTTTTTGTACATCTCAGAAAGAATATCTTTGAGTGACTTAGTGATACCTTCGATCTCAGGCAAGGCTATGATGAAAGATGGGTCTCGCTGGCTGGCCAAATTGGTGCTACTTGACCCCATTGGGCTTTTTAGTAAGCTTAAAGAGATTGAAATGCGCTTGATGGGCTTTGACAGCAGAAATGGGCATGCTGTTGGTAGTCCTTTTCTTGTTCAGCCCTTCGCAAGTGAATTTGGGATTGCCGATCTTTTCTTAAACATGATCCTAATGGTGCTTCAACAATGGAGAGCTCATCCTTAGCAAGGTAAAATGTCATTTGACCCATGGAGGTTACAGTTCTATTCATGCTGTATGAAGTCATTTATCCGATGGGGCCCCAAGAATGTTGATAGGTTAAGGTATAATTAGAGACCAACGGTGCCTGAGGTGAATAGTATTTTACCCGCGAGAATTATTTAATACACTCCCATAGATCTTTATATTCCATCTAGCTGGAAGCATTGTGAGGAGAGCTCAAAGGAGGCTAAATCAAAATCCAAACACCCTAAGCTCTCTTTCTTGTACTTATATATATTAAGTCATTATAACATCACTAATTAAACTCGATGCTCCTAGCTTCATAATGCCTTCAAATGTGCACCTTAATAAATCTTGTCTTCACATGGTCAACTTCCGAGCTTATCATCATACTGCAGCTGAAGCTTAATTCATAATTCATGAGCCAACCATGTGTGTGAACTTGACCGTTGACGTGTCTTTGGTTGGATGTCGGTACTCTTTCGCTAAAGTCCCTCATACGTGCGCGTTAACATATCTTAGGCGGTTTCGAGTTTTCCTCTTTCACCAGGAAGGGAACTCGAAGCCTTTTTGGTTTTGGTGGACTGATTGTTGGAAGAAGTGATGGGAGAGGGACCAAAGCCGTGACAGCTCGGGTCACGTGCAGTGCATGAATTTTGTGGTTGGCTTTCGCCCACCCGCTCCAAACCACGGAATCTGGGATCCGATGCAAAATCATGCAGTGCGAGCATCACCAGATACTTCCCTCCTTTCCAAACACGTTACATGAATTGTTTAACGTACATGAATCTAAGTTTTCTTCAATGGGACAGACAGTACGTTTTCCTAGTCACTGCGAAGTTTCGCCTATTTTGGGCTCATTGAACACGTACTGTTATAGATCGTGGGTTCGTGGTAACAAGGTCATATGATATTGTCCCACTTTGGTGGGTCACACTAACACAAGATACTAATTGAAGAAGTCTGAGAGGTTTTTTTTTTTTTTTTTTGAAAAAAAAAAAAGAAAAGAAAGAAACTTGGGAGTTGAGATGACAGAAAAATGTAATATTTCATTCAATTACAAGTCAAGAATACATGAGCTTATTTTTAAGCTTTACATGACAGCTATCTTAAGTAACAAATATACAAAATCATTGAACATGCAATTTCACAAAATATCCTAAATATATCTCTAAAATCCTCCCACAAACTCAAGATGATTTGAAAGATGTCAACTTGAGTTTGGAGGATAGATCTAGAAATCACCCAAACGAATGTGTCTTAGTGAACATATCAATAGTTTGCTCAATGGATGAAGTAGAGACATATCGAAGAGTACCACGAAGAACGTAATGTCGGATAAAATAACAGTCTATTTCAATGTGCTTTATGCGTTCATGAAAAACATCATTATGTGCAATTTGGATATCACTTTAGTTGTCGCAATTAATGATGGGAAAATTGTCCAAAAAATCATAAATATATCTATGACAGTTAATTCAGTCATAAACTTTCTATTGTGCCAACTTAGTCTAAAATATTTTGACAAAATGTCAATTTAGTCTTAAACTTTTCAATTGTGATAATCAAATTCTAAATCTTTTAACAAATTACTAATGTACTCATTCCAACTAATTTAAACTGGAAATCGATAATGTGGCATTTTATTCAGCGTCGACTATCTTATGCCGCATTGCTAGCAGTGACATGAACAATTTTTTTTTTTATTGGTTGTTTATTTTTTCTTTATTTTTATTCAATGTGCCAATAGCCCCCTAGGTTGTTGAGCAAGGGCGTGGCGAGCCCTCGCCAAGGCCTCTCACAAGTCACGATGATGGCATTGCAACCCTCGCTATGGTCGACAAGGACCTACACAAGAGCTGCAATGCCCTCATTAGATCTAGAGAGGGTCATGATCCTTGCCCTAAATCGACAAGTGCTTCACGGCCCTTGCTTATTGCCTAGTGGTGGTTGCTAGCCCTTGGCTAGTACCCGACAACCCTATGTAAAAAGAGGAAAAAAGAAAATAAAAGCAACAACAAAAAATAATATTTTTTATATATATTTTTTTAAAATAAAAATTATTTATGTCAACACTGGCCATGCCATGTAGGACGATCAGCATTGACTGAAATATCATGTTAATGATTTCGAATCAAAATTAGTCGCAATGATTACATTGGTAATTTGTTAAAAAATTTAAGACTAAATTGACGTAATTGAAATGTTTGAAATTGAATTGGGTTGTTGTACAATAGGTTTAGGACTTTTTAGATAATTTTCCCAATGAATGTGACTATTTCACTATGATGACGTGTTCCTATGTCTTTTAGTAGCCATTGCAACTATAGTAATTCTAATGTTGTAAGAGTTTGATATTTTGCTTCTATACTAGAGCGAGCGACAATAATCAATTTCTTGCTAGACCATAAGAGAAGTGAATCAAATAAAAAGAAACATTAACTCATTATGGAGTGACGACCTTGAGGCTCAACAACCAAATCAACATCATAATAAATTGTCAACTCTAAGGTAGAATTAGTAGAAAAGTGAAGACCATGAAATTATTGGAGAAAACTTTCTTATTTGTTTTGAAGTTGACAAAATATTTCCATCAGTCTAGTCTGAAAACTTACAAGACTCTATCGTCAAAGTCTGAAGACTTCCAAACTCAAGATTTAAAGTCTACCCTCACTGATAGCTTCCAGATCGTCGAATGAAAGATTTATCCAATAAAGAAGACTTATCCAGATGCGAGTATATCTTTAAGGATTTTGTTCGTACGATTGAAGAAGATCTCACGGTTGGAGATAGCATCTCGTGATCAACTATTCTTATTGAAATCAATTCGAATAATTAGATTTGTTGATTGGCGAAGTATACTTGAAAGGTTCTACTTATAGAAACCTAGATCCTGATTATATGAGCGAGTAGGATCGGTGGGCTATCATCACATTTCTTAAATAACTCGAGATCTCCCTAATTGATTCTGTCTAACGGGTAGATTGAAAGAACTCCTTTGGAATGTGCCAATGGTTATAATGGCATGGAGGGATATATAAGGAAAACGCTCAAGTTATTCGTGTGTGTGCATGAAAAAGAAAATTTCAAAGTCTGAAGCTCCTAGTGAGAGTGCTAGTATGAACACCTAGAGGGGAGTGAATAGGTGTAAAAATAAATATTGGCAAATATATGCGGAATAAAATAAACTTCGAGTAAAACAAAGGAGTTAGGGAAGAGAATAAGAACACAAGATTTATAGTGGTTCGGCTTAATCCAAGCCTACGTCCACTCTCCCACGATAACAGCCTTCTTGGCTGGATTCCACTATGCAATCAATAAGAGATTACAACTTCGAGTGCAAACACTTAGTAGTAGATCACACTATCTCACTAAGTCACTCTTTTGGTATTTCTCTCATGATCACAAACGTTTAAGCTCTCAAGAGACAAGTATATGATCGAAAGTCGCTCGACTTTGGAATTATAAATTCTACGCTCCGTCTCTTACTTGCTCATCGGTCCATGATCTCCTTAAATACTCCTCCACTTCCAAACTACCTTTGGACAAGGTATCTCGGAGAATCGTCTTCCAATATACCCATTGGACAGCTCTGTATCTAGAAGATTTGGTAGCCGTTGAGTGACAAAGGTAAAATCCCAAATTGATTCCGATCGCCCATACAAACGAAATCTTGGTTTCCATAAGTAAAGCTCATTCGTATAGAAAGTTCTTGTCTTCAATATCCAATCGTCAATCAAATAGATTGAATCAATCAAATCAATCTTGATGTAGAATCCAAACCAGATCACTAGCCGTTGTATGATTGGGCTTGAGTTACGATTCATCGAATCTGAATGTAAAGTTTGAGAGTTTTTAGACTTTACAATCTGAGTCTAAGTGCGATAGACTTTGCAATCTGAGTCTGAACATATTCTGCTTCTGAACAGATTTAGCTTTAAGGTCTATACCCAGTTCAACTTCAAAGATAGAGTCTCGTCTTCCTGGTTCATCATTCACGTTCAGTCTGGAATTAGTCAGAGTGAGCAGACTTCTGATGTAGAACAAACTTTAACACTAAAGTCTGGCAATCTTCAGACTTTGAGTCTTCTGGTCGTCTTCGCACTTTGATAATATCCTCTACATATTCTAACATCTGCATGGTCTATTACTCAACCATCAAATATGTTAGTAGCCTTTGATTTATTTTGTCATCTTCAAAACATCATAAGGGATTTCCCTAACACCTAGTTCTTTGCTGATTCAATTGCTGAGCTTAAGTTGTACTCAAAAGAGAGATTAAATACTTGTGAGACATTGAGGAATTGTAGTAGAGTCTCTACACTGTGGAATCGAGGACATGAGGCTGTAAAATTTCTTTTGATTCTTAGTAGAATTCAGCAAGTGGGCTGTTAGTGCGGGAGAGTAGACATAGGCTTGGTTTAAGCCGAACCACTATAAACTTTGCGTTTCAATTCTCTTTTCCTAAACTCTTTACTTTAATTGGTAGTCTTATATAAACTATTTACAGTCTTTTACATCTTCAGTCTATTATTCTCAAAAGACGAATTAAGTTGTTAAGTATTGCAAAAACTTCTTTAACACCTATTCACTTCCCTCTAGATGTTCTTACTAGCCCTATCAAAAATAACGTATTCCTACCATGGCGATGAATTCAAGGAACTACAGTAAAATGAGTCGTATGAGGCAGTCTTGTACTAACTAACAATGTGAACAACATAAGCGATACCAAGACATGTAACAATGATATATTTAAAAGTGCTAACCAATTGCTGATAAAGTGTAGGTTTCAAAACAAGAGTTCCATCATTGTCATTGAATTTGACATTCGACTTAATAAGAATGGAAACAATATTGTTATTAGTGAGGTCAACTCGAGAGATAAAAATCAATGAAATATTTTGCTTGAGAGAGATAATAACTAGAAGCATCAGATGCAACCTCCAACCAAGAAAATAGCTTATTTGCCCCAAATTTTTCATTTCAAATTTTTTATTGAGATACTAATGGAGTTTTGCAATGCCAATCTAATCATTGCCATTAATAACCATGTCCTTAACATATAAAAGGAACAATGTACCCATGACGTGTGTGTTGAACAAAGAGAGCATAGTCAAAAGGACTGGATTTAAACTAAGAGACTCCATGGTTGAGCTAAACAAGGAATATCATGTAAGGGGAGCTTGCTTCAATCCATATAATACTCGACGTAATCAGCACGCTTTGTTAGTTGAATGAGTGTATGTAGGAGGAGGTGTCATATAAACTTCCTCTATGAAATCACCATTAAGAAATGCACTTTTAACATCTATTTGAATAGAGAAGCTAACGCTTCATAGAGGCACAAAAAGAAGACTTCGAACTAAGGTGTGCAACAAGGACAAAAGTCTAATCATAATTTATGCCGTACTCTTAAATAAACCATTTTTCTACTAGCTAAGCTTTATAGTGATCCATAGTACCATCTACTTTGGTTTTAATCTTATACCATTGACAACCAACAACAGACTTATCAGGAGGCAAATCAACTAAATACTATGTATGAGAGTTTTCAAAGGCCTACAACTAATATACCATAGCTTACTACGAAAAAGGATAAATACTAGCTTTTTTATAGGGTGATGTTCATGAAGAGAAGTAATGATAGACTAACAATGAAAATCATGAAGATGAACCTGAGGTTGATTACCCCGGTGGAATGACAAACAGGTTTAGGTGGTGTTGACACCTAACTTTTCTTTTCCTCAAATACATAATTTAAAAAATATATATATATAAAATTATTAATTAAAAAAAAAAAAAAACTGAGAGAGGCTAGGTCGGGCCGGATTGGACCTTGGCCCAGCCCGCCTCTCTTCTTTTTCTCCCTACACGGGCCCGACCTTGTTCCCCTTTGGCCTTGCCCGCACCAACCAGTCTTCCTCCTCCTTCCATCCTCCGCATGCAAAGAAAAGACAGCACAAAGGAGTAGGGCAAGGGTCAAAGCAGGGAAGAGTAGAAGATAAGAGAAGACAGAAGTAGGGGCAGAGGATAAGGGGCGATCGCAAAGAGAATGGCAGTGGGATCGAAGGAGAAAACAAAAGGAAGAGGGGGAATGCAGGGGACTCGGAGAGAAAAGGGAGGAAAACGAAGAGGGAAGCTGAGGAGGAGGGGGGAAACGGACAGAGGCTACCGCCACCAACGCGTCTCCGGGTCACCGCTACCACCGCCGACACGTCTCCAGGCCGCCACCATCGTCGACATGTCTCCAAGCCACCGGTGAGCCACCTATCGCCACCATTCCCGTCGGAACTCAGGTTGGTATTTCGTCGAGCATTTGGTGTGCGTTTTTAGAACTGAGCCGGCCAGAGCTCATCTCGACCAATTCAAACGAGTTGAGCTCCGGCCACCACCCATCCCCCCGCTGCATTCCCTAGTGTTCCGACTTGCTTCAATAGCCCTCTAGACTCGCGCTCGAGTCTTGGCCAAGCTCAAAGCCTCCATTTCCTACGTCTCCGGCCACCCGTTCAATGAAATGCCCAACTAGAATCCCCCTTGTTTTCGTTGTTTAGTGCCTTGGCCGCATCCATCTCTCCCCCTCTCCCTTCTACATGTCTTTTGGGACAACTCCTTGGAGTCGCATCACTGGAGCCGAGGAAGAAAGGGAGCCACGAGTCCTGCGTCGTCGTCGTAGCTTACCTGGAACGGACCTTGCCGCCGTTGCCGAGACCCTTGGTCCTAAGGGTCAAGAGTTGCTTCCCCCTTGCCTTTCTCGAAGTAGAGCTGTCGTGCCTATGTCGGAGGGCCACATGAGTTGCGTCGCCGCCACGGCTTCCCTGGTTGTGATCTGGCTCGACTCAGCCTCTTATGCTTCACGGGCCAACAACGTAGAGTTAGTCTAGGCTGTGGGCCCACAGGGCATCTTTTTTTCTTGCAGGAGGGGTTGGACCCGTCAATTGGACCCAACCCTCATTTGAACACAAGCCCAATTAGGGCTAGTCGAGCCTGGCCCTTTTCGGGTGGGTCAACTGACCAGCCCGAAACCAGACCGGATCCAGGCGAGTCTGACTAACTCGCCCTGATTGGGTCAAACCCGAGTCGGGTTAGACCGGACTCGATCTGGTTCCCCAAAAAAAAAAATTTGTTATTATTTATTATTTATTCATTTTTATTTTTATTTTAAAAAAATTTAAAAAAATTAAAAAAATTTGAAAGTCTAGAAATGTAGGGTTTGGTTAGGAATTGTCATGTCTTGCATTCTTAGTGTAATTAGGCCTTTATTTGCTATTATATTGATTATATCGCATGTTTAATTTGCATATATTATTATATTTAATTGTACATGCTCAAATTTGCTGCAATTAGAATCTTGGTAGCTATAATTATTATTTTAATGATTACATACCCACATGATCACCTCGCATGTTAGTGAATAGGTGTAAAATTAATCCAAACTGCTTGACAAAAATCTTTTCTTTTAAAATGAACAAAACTAAATACCGAAAGAGCACTAATTTGTCAATTAGTGTAATCAAGTCTCCGACCCTATATTCTCTGGTTGCATAAGTGGTTTCTAGCCGACCCCAATAGACTAGTAGAGACTCCTTTTGCGAAATTCTCTAGAATATCTCAATGTCACGCGAGGTATGGGCATGGGAGAGTCCGTGCCTAATCATGGGCCTTAGGTCCATCATTTAGGCAGTACCCCTAAACATATTCTCTCCCCTGAAGAGTAGGTCGCGACAAGTGGTATGTCTAAAGACGTAGATTCCTCAATGGGGCAAACATTTCAAAAGTTGCCAAAATAGGATTGCCAAACAATGTTGTATCAAGATGAGAAGAAGACAATTATGAAGAGGAAGGTTGACAAGTGGATGGTAGTATGGGATCTTTCGAGAATAGATCTACTAAAGGATTGGTAAAGAAGAGAACATGAGTAGAAGATTCAAAGGGATGAAGGGAGGAGAACATCTTATGTTCCCAAAATGAAACTTGATGAAACTCATAAATGCAGTTAGAGATTGGGTCCCAACATCTATATCTCTCTTCAAGGAAGTAGCATAAACGAGCACGAAGTTCCAACTTTGTGCATTCATGTGGAAGGAGTACAAAACAAACACTACCGAAGACTTGAAGATGATTGTAATAGGGAACCTTACCATGTAAGCGCTCGTAAAAAGATATGTTGCCTATAACAGGGGATGATAGCGAGACAAGCTCCCTCCAAAACTACGATGGACAAGTGGCAAAGATTAAAACTAAGATATGCTCATATTTTCGTTCTGCTCAGCCATTTTGTTGGGAAGTGCTTGGACATGAATAATGAATAATAGTGCCATGTTGGAAGAGAGAATTCTAAGAATTCTATATCTCAATATTCCATAGCATTATCCATATGAAAAACATTGATATCTTTTAGAAATTGTGTTTTTATCACGACAACAAACTCACAATAGATATGACTAAGTTTAGTTCAATTTTTCATAAGATAAAGCTAAATATAATGAGAGTAATCATCAACAAAAATGACAAAATAGCAAGAGCCTCCCATGATAGGTGTTGGAGAAGGTCCCCAAATGTTAGAGTGAATAAGATCAAATGGAGCATGAGAGACAAATTCACTAAGATTAAATGGTAATGCATGATATTTTTTCTAATTAGCAAGGCAAGTAATAAAAATATTTTTCATCAACAAATGACTGCTTGAAATCAAAGATTTCAACCTGAGGGCGACAATTCTAATGTTGATATATTGTTCTTCGAAATTCGCAAGGGAAGAGTTTTGAACAACAATTAAAGTTACAGACTTGAGGGTGAAACCAAAGTGACGCAACCGATACAATTGGTGTTGTGATGACCATTGTGGAGATACCCGACCGATGCAACTAGCGTTACTAAGTAGACTTGATGGACACTTCGTCAAATTACAATGGCTTTGATGCCAAGTTAAGAGTTGAAATGACTGAAAAATATAATATTTTTGTTTAATAACAAGTGAAGAGCACATGTCATTTATAGGCTTTACACGAGTACTATCTTAATTAAAAAATATAAAATATATATATAGTATATACGGAGTTACAAAATATCTTAAATATATTTCTAATATAGAAAATTACCAATAAAGGCTACAATAGATGGTAGGTTGCAACAGGGTTTCTATCGAAGGAAATTTGATAGGGAAGTGGAATTAAGTCTCTGAGAAAAATGGGTGGAGTGTGTTTTGTCCTATTTGGGACAATTTGCATATAAGGATCTAAGTTACATAAGATGGTATTGGAGAATGACTAGACAAGTTGAGTACCTAACCTACTAGAATAGGATAGACAAGTAGAAGACAATTTTTGTTGGAGGTGTGTAGGAAATCATTTTTCAAATAAATCTTGCCTCCCAAATGGAATTAAAAAGCCAAATCAAAACCTCAAAACTTTCAATCAAAGTTAAAATATATATATACATCTTTCCTCAATTAGAGTAAACCTAGGGGCAACATCAATCACATCTTGCAACTGAAGTCTTTCCAAAGGCACATGGAGATGACCTTTACGTGCATTTGTGGGCCAGAGTGGTCCCAGTGGGGGTTGAATGGGGTGGCTACCTTGATCAGAGGGGATGATCCATGGTGTAACTTTTATTGGTATTTGCAATTTTTTTAATTTTCATGTGTAATTTATATTTGCCATCCCCCAATTAAGATTTGCTAAATTCACTAACTCATGCCCTCAAGTTAAAATCTTGTGTCTGCCACTTTTTGTGAGGATAAATTGACTCAAAGATTCTTTTATCCTGTGTTTTAAGAAAAAAGAAAAGCTGAAGGATCAACTCGATCATTTCGGCCTTTCAGTAAATCCTTGTTGTCATTACACTATCTTCTTAATTTTATCAATATTTTCATTTCGAGAAAAAAAGTTAAAAAAATATGCAACAGTTCGTTGTCTCTATTCTTACAAAACTCAGAAGCCAAATTTGCCTTATATGGGAAAACTCAGATTCACGAAAAATTTCCCTTATCTCTATTAAACTTTGCAAAAATGGAAAGATTTGATTTCAGAAAGTTTGAGAAATTTCAAGAATCATATTTTAATTTTGGTCAAGTTCTAATTATGATTTTATCCATTACAGATGAATAATAAAATTCACCTCAACATAGATATGGGCATTCTTGGATTTTTAGGAAAGTTTAGAAGTTGAAATATTCCTACTTTTTTTGTTATATATAGCAAAGACCAATACAAAATCACTCTTTCATTTCCCCACTTAAGCAATAGTATTGTAACATCCTCGATTTCGACTCCTATTTTGGCTTTGACTAGTGGGCCAAAGCCCGATACGTCAACGGCAAGACTGGGCCATAAGCCGACCTAAGGGTCGGTCATGAGCCGATTATCCCATTCGAGAATTGACAACAAAGGGATTGGTCCTAGAGTGTTCGACCATGGAAAAGTTATTTGACCATAAAGATCGGTCGTTGGACGATCACGTACCATCATAGATCGACAGACGGTCATGGCTCAATTTTGTCTAGTCATCTCACATCAGTCACAGGTGATTCTACCCAGTTGTTATGCCAGTCATGGACGACCATGAACCGATCTCATGCAACCATGAGTTGATACGAATGGATCGATTCCACATGATTACATGATAATTGATAATCGGCCATGGATTGAATAAACTCAACTTGTTTCAATTTCGAATTGACCAGGAGTTGTGGTGCAGAATCTTGGACTAGTCACAAGACCGGTTATAAGACTAGTTGGTTGGCCCAATGATTGACCATAGGACTAGCCAAGTAGAACTGACCCATGGGCTAGCTCACAAATCAGTCAGAGGACCGACCAACTAGGCCAAAACCTAGCTAGTAAACCCAGTTGCGACCCATTTTCTCAATAAAGGGGAGCTCAAGCTTGGTTTGGCCAATCAAGTCAAGTTACGTCTGGCTTTCTTTAGGCATGACTTAGGCATGAACTTTGGGCCAAATAAGGTTGTCGCGATCAAATTCGATTAATCCATATCCATTGACAAAGCCTTCAAAACTTAGATATTTTCCTAAAGTGCATTCAATACCTTTTGCTTGTGGTTAATTAATGCATATTGACTAAGGGTGGACACTTGACATGAAAGGTTCTTGCCTAGGAAGATGAGTTTAAAACTTGGACTTTGGCTCATTAATGAGGAGATACCTAGGTCTTGGATTAGCCAAATCTTCCTAGAAATGAGTATGAATGAGTGTGGGCAAGTGTGAATGCAATAAATGAAGATAATGAATGTAAAGGTTTATGTGTCCCTATAGCCTAACTTAGTTATAACCCTAAACTAAGTAGGAGATCTTGGAAGCCGAGAAATGGACTACACATCCATTGGAAGAAAAAGCAAGCAAGTCAAACCTTTTTAGACAAGATAAGAGCACATTAATTACATTTGGCTTCTAGTTATTCAATGTTGAGATGAAGTGTCCAAGCTAACCTAGGACTTAGTTGGAAACTTGGGAAATAAGAATGCCGGACAATTAATGCTTCTTGATCAAGTGGGATGCCTCCTTTATCCAACTAAGATTGCCACTTTTGATTTTTGAAATTACTAGACTTTCACTATTTGCTAATTTTACACAGATTTTCATGGTGCGAATTTAAAGAAACTTCATTCATGAAAGTTTTTATAAACATATTGATCTAAATCATACTTAAATTTCATATTTTTGTAAGGTGAAATGGTAGGGACGAAGGCCCAATCATTCACCGTTTGGAACTTGTCCCGTGTAGTGAAAACGATGACCAGATTATTTTCTAGAATTTTTATAAAATTTTCCCTTTCAAATTTATCCATGCTTTCTTCATGAATGTTTTAAAGGGGCAAAAGATCTCTTCAAATACCATAACTTGGCATAAAGGAACACTTAAATGCCATAACTTACGAAAAGGTACACTTAAGTGCCACATTTTAAGAAAAGTGGGACACCTGAGTGCCGCATCCGGCAAAGCCAACCGAAAATCAT
The DNA here is from genome assembly GCA_014182725.1 of Eucalyptus brandiana. Classification (NCBI taxonomy): domain Eukaryota; kingdom Viridiplantae; phylum Streptophyta; class Magnoliopsida; order Myrtales; family Myrtaceae; genus Eucalyptus; species Eucalyptus brandiana. The sequence goes on along the minus strand of CM024674.1, from coordinate 25,731,944 downwards.
ACGTGGCAATTAAATATTAATATTTCTTGCCGACGTGGCTTATCGAAGAGATGACTCAGCGCTAATTCATCTAAAACGACGTCATATCGGCATAATTTAAAATTTAATATAATATAAAAATTAATTAAAAATTTAAAAATAATACTATAATTTGTATTTATTTAAAATATTTATTAAAAAAAGAAGGAGAAGGAGGAAGGCAGCCGACGGCCGAGGGCCGAGCCCTTGCCGCCACCGCCTCCCCGCCATCGTCGGAAGGTGGGGGAGGGTCGGTTGGGGCCACCGAGCCACGGCCGAGGGTCGGCGGCCCTGCCGACCGACCGACGGCAATGGCCTGCGTGCCTTTGCCCCAAATCCGGGCGAGGGTCGCGGCCCTCACCCGATCCGGCAAGGGTCATCGGCCGGGTGAGGGCCGGCGACCCTTGCCCTAGATCTAGGTGAGGGTTGACCCCGGCGGGCAAAGGGCCCTTAGCCCAACCAGGCGAGGGCTACCGACCTTCACCGAATTTGGGTGAGGGCCGCGACCCTCACCCCAAATCGGGGCGAGGGCTTGTGGGCCCTTGCCACCAATCAGCCGGGGTCGCCGACCCTTGGCTAGGGCCCGGTGACCCCGGCCGACCCTCCCCCCTCCGTCGCGGACCCTTGCGGCGGTGACGGGCCGAGGGGTCAACCCTCGCCGCATCCCTTCTTTTTTTTTTTTAAATTTTTAAAATGTATATTTTTTATAAATGTTTTAAATAAATTTAATTTTAAATTAAATTTAATTAATTTTTATATTAATTTTTTACCACGTCGATCAAAACAATGTCATTTTGCACTTGGTTCAACGGAAAATTGACACATCAGCATTTTGGCCGGATTTTGGCTGGATTGTCACTTAAGTGATCCATTTTGCTCCGCTTTTGGCATTTAAGTATACATTTCATAAGTTATGGCACTTAAGTGTCCCTTTCTGCCAAGTTATGACACTCCAAGGTTCCGTGTCTTGTTTTAAAGGACATCAATGTCCACAACATATAAAAATTTCAAAGAGTCTCTCTCTCCGACTGTTAAATCTGCTAGATGAACGAATATTTGGGTTGTGTTCAATTGATTTTCTGCTCTTTACACGTCATGAATTTGACTTGACTTCCTCATAAAAAATGTTATTTAAGGTATGCTCTACAATATATTAAAATATCATAATTTTTTTGATTCCGTTTGATAAGGTAAAAACAATAATTTTTTCGAAATTGTTCAAAACTGTTTTTCTCACTTAAGAGGTGTGAGTCACGCCCAGGCTTGGACTCAAGTCCTTAAGTGCCATGTTGAGGTGTCCCAAGTTACCAAGCTAAAGCCTTATCCTACCTTGAGACTTAATGATTAAGTTACCTTGCATTTAATGCTTCTTGACTTAGAGAGGAAGTCTTGACTTTTAAGGCTTGGAGAACAAGTTAGGATTGCCTATAAATAGGGGAGGGGCATTCCTCCCTCATTCCCACAACACACCACCTCCTCTTCCTCCTTCACTCTCTCAACCTCTCTCTCTCTCTCTCTCTCTCTCTCTCTCTCTCTCTCTCTCTTTCTTGTGGCTGCGCCCCTCTTGCCCATTTGCTCGCCTGCACGTTGCTTGGTCACCTAAGCCATCCCTTGAAGTGTAGTAAGTAGAACTTACTAATATTTGGTTAGGGTGTTGTGTTACGCTAATCCAAGCATGTAGCAAGTCTTTCATTGAAATGTTGTGACTATGTTCTTGTTTGAGGTTTGGTTGTGGTTGCTCGGATCAATTTAGACCTTGTTCCTTGATTGAGTTCGATCCTTGTTTGATGAGCTTTAGCTTGTGCTTTGGCTTGAATTGCTTTGGAAGAAGCCGGTTTGTGTGTTTATTTGATATGCTTTGGTTTTTGTTTTGATACAAACCTATTCAAAATGTGTTTTTGTAAAAGCTTGCTATTTCCTTACAAAATTATTTCTACTCGCTTTCACAAGTGCATGTTTTAGTTTACGCCTCGAGCTCCGAAAAAGGGTTTTGTTGGCCTTGACGTATGTGGGACCATGACGGATTGGTCCTCTCTTAGTCCTGGTACGATATCAAGGCGTATCGTTCCCGAGCCAACTTTGGTACTAAGTCAGTGAACATGTCACGATGGGCTAGTCCTTTCATGGTCTCAGTGTGGTATTGAGACGTATCGTTCCCGAGTCAACTATGGTACTAGGTCGGTGAACATGTCACAATGGACTGGTCCTATCATGGTCTCGATGTGATATTGAGGTATACCATTCTCAAGCCAAGTTGGGTACTATATCGGTATGCAAAACAATGTTGTTTTGCACTTACTTCGCCAGAAATTGCCCACGTTAACATTTTGGCCAGATTGGCACTTAAGTGATTCATTTACTCTGATTTTGACACTTAAGTGTCTCTTTGTACCAACTTTCGGTGTCATTTTCTTTCTTATTCTTCAAATCTCAGTTATTTGGGTTGGATCATTACTTATGGTAACATTACAAGACTCTAATGCAAATGTGAAACTTGAGATGTCTTATTACAATGTCCAAGAAAAAGAAAATATTTATGTTTACTTCTTGCTCATTTGATTATGGATTGAGATTCTTTAGAATTCGGAGAGTGACTGCACGAGGCGCAGTCACCTCCTTGAGGTGTAAATGTATTGGATAGTTCTTATTTCTTTTCTCCTTTGCTTTCAATTTTCGCATTTTCCATTTTTCCCTTTGCATGCTTCAATGCCCTTGAAGAGCCCGAGCTCCTACACGACCCCAAGCCAATCGCATAGCAATCTGGGCGACATCGACCAAGCTACGAGCCTCGACACCGAGTTTGCTCTCTCTCTCTCCCTGATCCAGGCTCGTGTTGCCGGATCTGACATCACTCGGCCCGTATCCTATGTGCCGGTCTTTTATGGTCTTTTGACCTTATGACCACCACGGGTTCCTTTTATCTTCATTAACCGAGGATGAGAGAGGCATGGAGATAGACAGAGACATTGACCCGATGGGATGCCGACGAGAAAACGTAAATGGAGGAGGAGCAGCAACGATGGGGCACTCGTGACATGACAAAGGTAGATGGGAGGTGGAGAGGAGGGAGACGGAGAGGGGGGGAGAGAGAGTCAAGGGTTTCATTTTTAAGTTTTTTTTTTTTTTGTATATATCTCAAATGGTGGGGGCTTCTAAATCATCCAGATGAGCATGGTGGATGCTCCTTACCTTCAGTGGACCCACGTTCTTTGATTATAAAACTGGAGATTAAACTCGTGTAGATGAAAAAAATTATTTTAAAAAATAACTAAATAAATATCTCAAAGGAACGCTGTTTTCACAAATTGCATTCTAATATGGATTTTGTTTCATTTAACAATTTGAAATACGTCTTAACAAACCCCCTTGGCTCATTAAGGTTTAAATGTCTTACTGAACGGCGAGAAATGCATAAAAATTGCCGAAATGGACGAAAATTGCCCCTCTTATCACGTGAAAAATCATGTGCTCGTTGTTAGGTGGGAAATTTGGCCACCATGGATTGAGGGGGTTGATTGAGACACATTACTACTCTAGGTTATTAATTGAGACAAAATCCACCTCATGTGCTATTTGCGAAATTGGCACCACTTCCGGGTTTTTCTTGGAACTTGCCTAGATATTCATCAAAAGTGTGCCACAAACGAGCGAGAGGGGGCATCATTCTCATAGTGCACGCTGCACATAATGGAAGAGAAAAAGAACAGCAACCTTTCTGGACAAAATGAAGGCAGATGATCCCAATTTCGAATTGGCGAAGCTATATGTTCTGTAGACCACAGTAAAAAAACCCATCAACATCATTCTTATGCAGCACGAATTACGTTCTTCACATCATGCATCACACGTATGCCCATCAAAGGTGGGTCCCCAATTGGTGGACAGGCTTTGATGGGGGTATGCGATAATCCCTCAGATGAAAACGTCGGGTTTTCCAGTTCTTGGTCCAAAAAATTAAGTACAGAAGGTGGTGGTGGTTGTCGGGAGACCCGAACTCGTCTTTCTTCACTAATCGCTATTATTATTTTCGAGTGTCTGAACTGTTTCCACAGGGAGTCTCTGGCTCCATGATAAGGGAGAAACAGTGACTCCCAATGCAATTTGACCCCCCACCAACGTACTCCACAATTAGGAAAAAGGTGACCCTCTTGCGCATTGATGGGGCGCAGGATGGCCGGACATCTAGGGCTTAGTAGGGGTCGAAATTTCAAACGCATCTTGATGAGATCAGATCGTGTAAATCTTCACTTTCTTTTATGGGCTTATTACTTATATCTGAAGAATCATTCGGTATTTGGGAGTGGAGAATGATCACCCGGTGTGGACCGTTGAATAATCTTCTCTCCCATGTGATGAGGATCCCATCATTATGAGAGGCTTTCCTGTACTCTACAGCTTCTATAAGACGTTTCTTCATGGAACTGAAAAGCATAATTTCATAAGACAAGTACTTAAGAAGTTCTAAAATTTATGTTTGAAGTGCGACCGATTCATAAAAATATTCATTTAGCTCTTTTGAGTTCTAAAACTTGTATTAAAAACAAATGAGGATTTTAGGTGACATTTTTAAAAATAATTTTTCCATACTAATCTTATTTCCTCTATGTGAGATAGGCAACCAAAAGGTTGTGCGCACTCAAGCAATGATGGAGTCATCGTGCATTCCAAGGCGGAGTGAAAGTTGGCAGGCTCTCACAACCATCACGCGAGGACTTGACCCTTGCTTGATAATAACGAGTGGTGGTGCTCTAACATGGAATGCACATGATTTAGTGATTCATGTGGAGTAGGTTAATATAGATCGAGCGTACTTGATAAAAGGTCAAGTGCGAGGGTGTTTGCCTTGGCCTAAACATGAACTTTTGCGCGAAGTTAAATTGTTGATGTGATTTACCGTCGAATAAAATAACTTGGCCATGTTTCTTTGCCTCCACTAACAAGATAACCTAACTTAGCCATTGCCCCTAAGCTAATATGATGGGACGCAAACCACTTGCACAGGAAGGTTCCATTTTATATTCGGACGGTCGAACTCCAACATTCTAAGCAAGGGTTTTCAAAGTATACGCTTCATAATTTTTTAATTTATCTTTCCTTGAATAAAAAGTTTCGGCGTTATTAATTTCATGGGTTGTCCTTTTGGAATGATACATTTAAAGTTTTATTTTATTTCAACTTTTGTTTCGGTTCCACAGAGTAGGTACAAAGCTGATTTGCATTTGGCTCATCGGAATCGTAATTTTCTTAAGTATTACTTTGCATATTTTAATTTAATGTCTGGAGTTATGACCTTTATCATATAACAATTTGAGAGGGTGAAAATCAATTTAGTTGTTCTTTATAAAAAAAATATTTGCAAATTCTTATAGAATCACTCTTCTTAGTATCAACAGTTGCCAACTTCTTACACAGCGTAAAAATCCAGATCCTTTGGCCAAAAGTTATCGAAAACTTTAAATAATGTTTATTATAACATATTTACCTTAAACTTTTTTCTATAAGGGTAAAAATCCTACATTTATGCCCATATTACAAATTTATCCTCCATCAATGAGCGCCATTAAAAATCTGCCTAATTAGACACTCGAAAATAAATAATGTTGACATGATGCTCAATGACTTAAGTAGAATGTGTTAGGGAAATCCCTTATGATGTTTTGAAGATGACAAAATAAATCAAATGCTACTAACATGTTTAATGGTTAAGTAATAGACCATGCGAGATAATAGAACATGTAAATGATATTGTCAAAGTCTCAAGACGGCCGAAAGACCGAACGTAACACATGTCCGAAGTATATTCTCAAGATTTCCAGTTTCGTGTCAAAGTCTCGAAGACACGCGACTCAAGACTCAAAGTCTCGAAGACCGCGACTCAAGACTCAAAGTCTACAGTCTCAGATTTTAAAGTCTACAGACTCAGATTGTAAAGTCTACAGACTCAGACTTTACATCCAGATTACGATAAATCGTAACTCAAGCCCAATCATACAACGGCTAGTGATCTGGTTTGGATTCCACATCAAGATTGATTTGATTGAAGACAAGAACTTTCTACACGAAGAAGCTTTACTTATGGAAACCAAGATTTCGTTTGTATGGGCGATCGGAATCAATTTAGGATTTTACCTTTGTCACTCAACCGCTACCAAATCTTCTAGATACGTAGCTGTCCAATGGGTATATTGGAAGACGATTCTCCGGGATGCTGTCCAACGGCTAGTTTGGAAGTGGAGGAGTATTTAAGGAGATCATGGACCGATGAGCAAGCAAGAGACGGAGCGTAGAATTTATAATTCCAAAGTCCGAGCAACCTTCGATTATACACTTGTCTTTGGAGAGCTTAAACGTTTGTGATCGTGAGAGAAATACCAAAAGAGTGACTTAGTGAGATAGTGTGATCTACTAAGTGTTTTGCACTCAAAGTTGTAATCTCTTATTGATTGCATAGTGGAATCCACCAAGAAGGTCATTAGCGTGGGAGAGTGGACGTAGGCTTGGATTAAGCCGAACCACTATAAATCTCGTGTTCTTATTCTCTTCCCTAACTCCTTTATTTTACTCAAAGTTTATTATTCCGCATATTTGCCAAGGTTTATTTCATACTAGCACTCTCAGAATGAAAACATTATTTTGGCTAAAAAATCATGGTGGGCAAGGGGTTATTTGTGGTTTTCTCTAATCTTTTTTATTTTTACTTTTCATGTTTCTTGCATAATATATAATGGAAACTATAAAATTTCTAAATTTCTTATACCAGCCATTCATTTGTACGAGCAATTTTGTAACTTGTTCTTCTGTTTCCACTACTCGTGTAATTCACTTTTGATAACTTATGTTTTACCATTCCTTAGTTTTTTTTATTTTTATTTTATATTTGATCATTATTATACATTTTATTGTCATTAGTTAAACTTAAAACGTAGTTTTTTGCTTTTGCCTCTTCATCATACACGCATATTGTATTTAACTATCATTTTCTTAGGAATGCATTCAATATAATAGATGACTTATTTTTTTATTTTGTTGGTTGGTCAATATTTGCGTGAAGTTTTCTTTGAGTAACTTTTTCTTTTTATTTACCAATCGTCAATTTTTCATGTCTATGAAATTATTCTATCAAATTTTTATTAATTAAATTTAAAGTGGAAGTTTATTTTTAGCCTTCCAAATTACCATATTAATTAGGGGATATGGATATTTAGATATGTAGATAGATATAAGTAGATTGCTTTTCTAAAATAAAAGGGGAAAATTGTCCACAAAGTCCTAAATCTATTATCCAGCACCGATTCAGTAAACTTTTTAATTGTGACAATTTAGTTCTAAACTTTTTCATAATTTGTCAATTTAATCATAAACTTTTCAATTATATTAATTTAGTTCTACAATGTATGACGATTTGCCAATTAATCATAAAATTGTAGACAATTTATTAATTTAGTCTTTTTGGCCAATTATCCAAATAATATGTTTATGACTGAATTAACAAATTTCCTAAATTGGCAAAATTAAAAAGGTTTAAGACTAAATTAACAAATAATTAAAGGGTTTAGTACTAAATTGGCCACGGATAATAAATTTATGACTTTTTTGACAATCATCTCAAAAGAAAAGCCATATCCACAGTGCATGCTTTTGAATGGTAATAGTATTTGATGGTTACAAATTTTTCCTCAAATTTAAACTGAGATTAGAAAGACCAATGAGAATGAAGGAGAGTCATGAGACAAAGAAAAAGTGACTCAACATAGGAAAAATAATATTACGTCACCTCATCTAAATCATTAAATACTTCATTGATCTCATCTTAGATAAATTACAAGTTGACACTCATTGGTTGAACCGTATATAGAATGTTTGCATTTGGTACTTGATAGCAAGAGAAATCAAATACCCATCTTAAAATTCAGGTTGAAATATTAATCAGATTTCAATCCAGTGCTACTACTGCAGCAAATATTTTTATATACTTATATATGTTAAGGATAGACGTTATACTATCTGTGCTCCATGATGTGAGATCCCCGTCTAGTGTTCTTCCATGACAGTGATATTTCAGAAGTAAGCTCTCATGTGTTGACTTAGCACCGATGGCATGATGAGAAGGAATTTTTAGTGAGATTTTAGTTGGACTTTCATGATTTTGAAGGCCCTTTAAGAAACCATAAAGTAAAAGGGCCATGGAAAGAGCTTCCTCATGGGATTCTTATACTGTACCGCAAGGAACAACTCTCAATACAAATGGTCTCGATGTGTGAAAAGTATTTTACGTGTTGACTGCAGGACTGACATAATTTGACCGACTAGTTATGTCACTCTCAAGTAATAGGCCTCCCATCTTACTTAGAGCTCAAAGGTTGATAATACTTAATTTGGATCGACATGTTACATTGCTTGGTATTTGTCACTTGATGTGCCCAAGTGATGTAATTATCATATGAAACACGTTCTTCTCAATCTCAAGTTCATTTTTGGTGCTCAGGACCATGCATACAAGTTGTATAGAATACGATAAACCAATTTTTTTTTTTTTTTGGTCATGATTCGATACAAAATATCATCAATTGCATACATTAATATGAGATCAATTCATCTGTGAGCATATTCTTTTGATCGTAAGCAAGCATAGAATATCATCAATCACAACTTTTTCTTTTATTGAAAATTGTTAAATTACTGTTTTTTAATGACAAGGGCGCCCACTATAGCTAGAAAATTTCCGGGACAATGAAATGCTCCTCATTGATCTCATGGTCTTGGTAATATGCAACCCAAGGCTTGGATAAATGGTCCATAAATGAAATTGTTTGTGTTTAATGGTATAGGAAAACAATCCTGTTTCGTGCACCTAATTTGCCCCCACGCACTTTTCTAGATTGCGAAGGCAAGCCCGATAAGGGTTATTTTCACATTGGTGGTCAATTTTCCATGATAATTTCTTTGGAATTGAGGACTCGCGTCAAGAGATTTTGGCAGCTGTGCTCTACATGATTGAATTGCATGCAGGATTAACTCGGATTAGGGGGGTAACATCTTGTGGAGTCTCTCTTCCCTGTCACAATGAGAAACTTTAAAGAGTTTTGCCAACTTTGAAGTTAGGCATGGAGGGAGCACGTGAAGGGGAAGTCCGACATGTATCTAAGATTTTATGGTTATGAAACGAGGCGGCAAACAATTACAATGTGTCCTCCCGACACAGGATAACCTACCAACCCAAGGATTCCATTTCCACTCAGATTTTAACATAACACCGGTTGAAGCGATTTATTATCATTTTGGGAAATTGACACAAAAAGTTCATGAAGTTTGATATAATATGCAATGTTGAATATAAACTTTTAAGTTGTTCAATGTATTCCTAAACTTTATCCAATGTGCAATGTCATTCCCAAACTTTTAATTTGTTCAATGTGATTTATAAATTTTGGTCTAATATTCAATATGGTTCTTGAACTTTTAAATGTTTTCATATAGTTTATGAACAACATAAAGTATTTACCAATAGTTCATAAATCACATCGAACAAATTAAAAATCTATGGATGGTATTCTATATTGAGCCAAAATTTTGGGGTCACATTGCATAAATTAAAAATTTAGGGAAAATGTTTCACATTGGACTAAAGTTCAAAGACCTTTATGTTATTATCTCTATCATTTTAGACACTTTGCAATAAGTAGGCCTTTCATCCATTCATTCAATGAAGAATTGGTCAGTGAAGAACGTCGTCACTAATAGACATGTCCACTTCCAAAAATATTTCATGAATGTAGACTGAATCAGAGAAAGTGGTTTAGGCATTTCGCATATAGTCTCGCTAATAGGCATCCCAAATGGAATCAATTTCCAAGTTCGATTATAAAGTATTTAGAATATCTGCATTAGAGTGAGGTTACTCTCTTGTATACACGGCACGAGGGACTTGTATCATGTGCTCCACTGATCCTAAGTAAAATCTTACGAATTGGTTGAGTGCGTATCTTTCTTCATACTTAAGACATTTTGTATATAGTTATGAGCTTCTAAAATCTTATTTTGACATTCTAAGAGTAGCTCCTTAATTTGTTCCCCAAATTTTGGACATACTCCCCAAGTTTTGGACTTTAGGTCACATGCTAGTGTCATTTTTGGACATACCTTTATTATCATGAGCCTCTAGAGTCTCAATCCTACATTCTAAATTTTGTTCTCCACGTTTTGGAAGTGTTCTTCACTTTTTGGACATGTCCCCCATATTCTAAACGTGTTTCCCACGTTTTGAACGCGACTAGTATTAATTTTTGCTAATAAGTTCGACATTCATGGTAATTACTTCATCATGTCTGCCAATTTGTTTATGTCAAGTGTCTAACCACAATCTCTATCACTTCAATAATTTTGGGATAACATTTGACGATAAAACAATGGTTCCCTCATTTTTCTAAGACTTAAAACTAGTTTGGCGCCATCTTAACCTGTCCCACCACGTGTATGCCTACAATTTCTGTCATATATATTCTAACTATTTATGCCACATGTACACTAACTACTTATGGCACATGTACATCAACTGCTTGTAACTTACAAATATTTGTTCCCCTCTTCGATATTAGCCATCCATGACAGACATGTCAAATTTTGAAGTCAACATTGGCCAATGCCAATCTCTCGCACATGCTAATCCTCCTGTTGGCCAAACTATATGCCAATCACACTGATTGGCATAATTTGCATGATATCATATCAACATAAAGTTGATATATTGCTTAATATGGTTAATGCCTAATGAAATAAATGTCTTCCTCGAAATGGCCAAAACAGATGTTGGCCCTTTTTAAGTACCAACTCCATGCAATAAAGTCCCCCCCTTCTCCCCCACTTTAATTATCCCGTAGGTGAACCCCTCGCTACAGATGAAAGATTTGGATCCCAAGATCAAACTTATAATATAATTAGCCGTGCCCTCGATCCCTCTGGCATTGATAAAAAAGATGATTGATCTTAGGATTCCTGCCCCTTTTTATCTTTGCTCTATGCTCTTCCCTCCAATTGAATTGCGAGATTGATCAATAACGAAAATGAATATTTTCACCACCTGCACACCAATCCATGCTTTCTCGTGACCCGCGGCACTCGAACGTTATAGCTTAGCTTTCTCCCACATGATGAATAAAATAAGATAAAATAAATAAAAATAGAACACTTTATTTTAATTATTTTATTGGCTAAAACTGGCCCCCCCGATCCTCGGCGATACGGTCCGCTACAACGTTGACTAGCTGCCACATTTCGCTTTTGCTTTGTCATCTTTTGTCTGGACTGCATGATTGCAGATTTTGATGCATATGGCAGAATTAGTTTATGAGTGGTGGGCACATGACGTTTCTAGACTTGCAATGGAATCGAGTTGACAAATGCAAAGAGTCCTCTTGAATGATTTTCTTTTCTTTTTTTTTCTTTTTTTATGGTAGTTGTGATTTTACATTGGAGCCCATGAGTTGAATCTTGGAAAGTGAAGAAGATAGTTTGGCTTGCCGGACTGTTTTTCACGTGCTATACACAATTCGTTTTATTAATGAAAGGTTTACTTGATATGAGATTTTTTATGTCTAAAAAGGGCTCTCTCAACATAAAAAAAAAAAAAAAAAAAAAGAACCACTGGGGGTTCGCCCTTACGGCCACCCTTCCAACATGGAAGGGGGTGAGGTGAGGTTCAAATCCCCACCTTCTCGGGGGATGGGGGTAGGGACGCGTAAGTTTGAGAGTGGGTTGCGACTCCCACGCCCGCAAGCGGCGGAAAGACAAGTCTCAAGAAAACAGTGTAGAGTAGGAATAGAGTAGAGACGACCAAAAAAAAAAAAAAAAAAACATAAAAAAAAAAGGAAAGAATTGATAAATGGATAATCATTCGAATAAAAGATCTTGGTTGAAAAGAAAGATTTTATTATCATTGCACTTTTTAACTAATCGAAAAGATTTTAGACTCGATTTATCTGCTTGGACACTTGGCCCTTTTTTGGCTTATTTTTATGGTGCGGTCATTGCTTGCCCTAATTGTGACTTAAGCCCTATTTGTTTCATGAAAAATGAATAATTAAAAAAAAATACATTTTCTAAAAAAAATCAATCTCATGCTTACAATAATTAGTTAATGATAAATATTTTTTATTATCCATAACAATTTATGTTTAAATATTTACATGTATGATGAAAAATATTTTTTTCATTGATTTTTTAAAGTAATACAAATAATCATTTTTAGAAAAGTATTTTTCAAATAATTTATTTTCCACTAAATAAACGCACCTTTAGCATAAAAAAGTCAATAGAGCATGTACCCCTAGTGTAATACAAGTGGTCTTATCTACCCTCGATTTCAAGATTATAACTACCCATTTTATTAAATTAATATTGAATAAGGCTGCTCGTGTAAAACCTTTTTTCTTTTTACATTGACGTTGTCTGTTATAATTCCTCATATTGAAGGTGCACCAAGAAGACCTTAATAAACATAATCCCAATCATGATATGAACCTAATTACTTATCTCTCACAATTTCCCCTCCAATAATCGAGAGCATCCGCCGGTCCCATCGCCTCTGCAAAGTAGTCTGATTTCTTAGGCCCATCACTTTGCTCTCTCTCTCTCTCTCTCTCTCTCTCTCTCTCTCTCTCTCTCTCTCTCTCTCTCTCTCTCTCCCCCCACACCCTTGACGAGACCATTTGAGCGCACTTAAGTCTATGGCATAAGTGAAGTGAGAGCGACGCCATCATCCCCATCCAAGGACTAGGTCTTATTGACGGCAATGGTGAGTCTATAGCATAAGTGAAGCGAGAGCGGTGCCATCCCCATCCAAGGACTAGGTCTTATCGACGGCGATGGTGAGTCTATGGCATAAGTGAAGCAAGAGCGATGCCATCCCCATCCAAGGACTAGGTCTTATCGACGACAATGGTGATCGAGTGAGTTTGGTTTGAGGGCACATAAGTCGACGGCATAAGCGAAGCGGGAGCAATCGCCATCCCCATCCAAGGTCTAGGTCTTGTTGACGGCAATGGTGATCGAGGGAGTTGGTGTGCGGGAAGAGAGAGAGAGGGCTAATTTGAAGGAGGATATAGAAGCCAACGCTTGGACATAGGCGTCCAAGACGAAGGTGGTGCCATCATCGTGGCGGTCGACATCCGGTGTGGGTGGAGCAATTAGATAGACAGAGAGATGGGGAGTCTAGGACCGTGTCATGTTTAATTTTGGGGTTCATAAGTGAAATTCGTAATGTACATGTGGGTAATCTAGACTATCATGAAATGACGATTCTATCATATTCATAGTTGATCATTTATTTATCCGCTAGTATCAACGTACACACTAAGGGATGAAATTGGTTAGTTGTGTATGGAAGGAAAATGGGTAGTTTCAAGATATGCTAATTATGTATTTGTTATGCTTTATAATTTAATGCAAGGGTGATTCTGGAATACGCACTCCCTTTCATTCTAATGGTTTTTTAAGTTTTGCCAATTTGGCCTCAAGAATATCATGAGATCAAAACAAGGCGCAAAATCTAACTTATTATGGAATCATCAAGGAGAGTTACCCTTGGTACATAAGGAATTCGACACTTAAACATATAAATCAATTATTTAATCCTTCAAATTACAACATGCAAATGCCTTTATGAAAATATTGAAGCGTCATAAGAGCGAACAGTCTCACAAATCAAAGAGGATTGCATAATCTTCGAGATTACAAATGGATTATAATATTTGATTCACGCGTTTCCTTGATTTCCGAGATGTCACAAATTCAGACGCATTTTGCAAATTTTTTAATTGTGTTTTGATAACTTTTCATTTTATCAATATCTTTTTCTTAAAACCACCCGTGGTGGTGGCGTAGCGGTTGAGCGCAGGTTCCTTTCGGGAGAGGCCCTGAGTTCGAATCGCTGCGTCGTCTGCCTTGCAAGAAAGGAACTCACGACTTATCCGGGGCAGCAAAGGTAGTGGTGACTCTACTGCTCCTCTAGGGTTTACTCCGCTGCAAAATGGCGCAAAGAGGTTCCCTGGGTACCAATATATATATATATATATATTTCTTAAATTTGTTATTCGATTTCAGTTATTTGGTTATTTTCTAAATTACGACCTTCTTATAAATAGACGTTTAAGATATTGTAATATGTACTTTATGATTCAAAATAAACATTATCTTTTGGAATCCTTTTCCAAACATAACTTTTTTCGAGTCAACTTGACAAGCAAATTCATCCCTTTTTGTCTTTTTCTTTTTTTAAAATTGGGTTGAGTTTCTTGGCTGCATTCTTCCAAATTATTGATTGCCAAGGGCCTCACAACTTGCAAGCGCTACGGCTCCATGATTGACTTCGAAGGACACATTCATTGTCGCGTTTTAAAAAAAATCGTTTGGAAGCATCTCTTTAACCACTTCTGCATGCCGGGCATAATTAGAATAAATTCATTATTTGATGTGTGTGGCGTGCGGCTTGGATGAACCACTCCATCACGCCCCCTCCCCCCATTAAAAATGTGTTGGCATCGCACATGGGCAGAACGCACAGGCCGCTTGGTCACGCAGGATCATGAAGGTGTAAAATAGCTAGATTGGGTTTTTTTTTGGTCAATCCTACTCTATTCCTACAGATTGGGTTTGTTTCACGAAAAACAAAAGATTTATAAAATATTTTCTTAAAATTAATCATATCTTCATTATCGATAGAAATTTGTATTTAAATATTTTTGTGGATGACAACAATATTTTCCATTTATTCTTTTTTATAAGTAATATAAGCAATCATTTTTTGTAAAAAGATTTTTCAAATCACTCATGTTCCGCGAATAAATGGAGTTTTAAAATTTTCCACATATATTTTGCCCGAGGAAAAATTTATTATTACTTGCTGGGAGATATTGTAGAAAGCTGGCCTTCATATTGAGATCCCTTCTTCTTTTGGTTTGTATACATATTTAGTTGCATAGGAGTGTGTGGCTTATATCTTGCAATCGGTTGATTAATATGGAGAAGGTGTTGATATAAGATGCATAGATCATGTAACAAAGATACGAGAGGCAACTGACCAATTACAAGAGAGATGCATACATACATGACACCATGTAAGATGAGATCCATACCACATCGTATAGTCACATGAAATACTTTCTTGAGTATTGAGTATTGTGATAGGCTTAAATACTTTCCTGAGTATAATGATAGGCTTAGTTGTTCTGAGAAATTAAGTGTAAAAATTTCCAACTGATATATGATTTGCCCCACGAGTCGTACAAAATCATTGAGGCCAATGGGATGAGCAGAATGGATATATTTATCTCCATCAATAGTTGGACAATATTTTCTTCGACGATATTTTTGAATCGCATTTTGTTTAATTATGGATATTACCACATGAAATCCTAATTAAAATTTAAATTGGGTATGTAACCGACCAATCAAACGATTCGTTGAAGGAAAAAATGTCCCTACGCATAACTCCTAAAACGACAAGGTGGGGACGTGAAGGAGATAGGTGGAATGAATTGGTCCCCTTTACCGACCAATCAAACGATTCAGTTTTCTACTGTGTCATGCTTGGCGAAAAGTAGACCACGGATTGGGATTCCACAGAGTACACCTACTAAAAAATTATAGAATTGGATTACCTAACTATACTTAGGATCGAATTCTATTCCATGTTTTTATAACCACAAAATTATATTAAAAAAAAAAAAAACACAATTCCTATGCCGATCACCATCATCTCTGATAATGAGGGTTCGTTTAGTAACCATTGTATTTTCTATTTTTTTGTTTCTGTTATTCTCCAAAATAAAAAAAATAACATAAATTTATTTGGTAACGTCGACTAATTTTTGTAGTTTCTCTTAATAGAAGGTGGCTGGGAAATAAATTTGGAATAGAAATAAGAAGTAAAAAAAAAAAAATCTATTTATTTGTTCCTAGGAATAGAAATGGAAAAAAATTATTTCTAAATAGAAATTATTCCCTATAATAGAAAGATTACTAAACACCCCCCCTAAGCACTTAATATTCTACTGACTAGTATATCATGAATAATCTTCTAATCAAGATAAGATGCTTTATTACTCAAATATTTAGTTAGTATTCAATATGAATTCAAGTGTAGTTGATTCAGTGTAGCAATAGTCAGGGGGATAAGTACAACACGAGTGTCAAAACTTCATATAACATTCACTTGAATGCCATAATTTTGTTTTCACTCGCTTAACTATCACATCGGAATAAAATCGATCAATTGCGTGCAAGTTCTAGCAAATTGTCCTGTGTGGATTTTTGGCAAATTTTTAAAATTTTTAAAAATTTTAAATTTTTTAGTTTTTAGTTTTTATTTTCATTTTTTTTTTGTGCACCAACCGCAAAATAGCCTCACCTAGGCCCTTGGCAGCCTTGCCAAATTCTAGCAAGGGCCTTCACGCCCTCCCTCATTCTAATTCTTGAAGAATGAGGAGCAAGGAGATTGATTGAAGGGCCGGTACTTATAGTCCAAAAACTTAGCTTAGTAATATATAAGAATTCCTAAAGGCTACCATTGGCGATCACTCTGGTTTTTGTTCTTTTTCTTGTCATCCTCATCATAATCATCTTCCTAAGAAATGTGGTTTAGTATCATCTTTGAAGATCGGCCAACGAGGCCGCCTCACCCACTGTCAGCAAGGCTGATGACATATTTTCCTACAAGGCACATTGTTAGTGGCATTTAAGTGATTGATTTTTAAAAGTTGTGGGACTTTAATGATTGTTTTTTCAAATTTATAACACTTTAGTGAATGAAAAAATTACATAAATTATCTACATTAGCACAACGGTACCATGTAGGATGACCAACATCCAAGTTGGATTTTCCGTTGAAGCAATTGCCAACATCATTTAAGTGATTAATTTTTCAAATTTGTAGCATTTGAGTGAACGAAAAAAAAGTTATGATATTCAAGTAAGTGCCATACAAAAATTATGGCACTCATGTTGTACTTGTCTCATTGGTGAATGTATGGGAGAAAAGAGTCTTGGGTTTATATTTGTAATGGCTATTATAGCCTAGGCTGTAATATAGCTAAAACACAAAAGAAGTCATGCAATAGCTAGCTATAATAGCAACCGCATTGTAATATTTGTCATAAAATGTAATCGTTAGAATAGGCAGTCAGCCTATAACAGACTTGTAACGTAATAGCCACTACCATAATCAAATATGGTGTTCTTGTGTAGTGTCTACACACTCCTCTTGGGTTTTGGACCACACACATCTAGTTGTGTTATATTAGAGCAGATTTGCTTTTACTAGATTTACGATTTTGGTAAGAAACTAATAACATTCACTATTCGATTTTCAGCTATTATCAAATCACTTTGCCTGCACACTTTATTCAAATGGTTGGCACATTATTTAATATTTTACGATATTAATATATCTTTTTCAGCTTAATCAAACAATAGCTTAAGGAAATTCTAAAGAGACTATTGTCCATGTAATGTAGGTCAAAATTCTGCTCACTTTTACTTATCAACTACTTCTGATTTTTACCTATGAGCGTGTCTCCAAAATACTAAAGTGCCAGTGTATACACAGACTTGTATTCAAAAGAATTCTTGTAATCATGTGGTAATTCGTGATAGGGAGACTGGATGTTCACCATTAAATTAAAGAAATATTTATAGTTGTAATTAGAGAGATTCGCGCCACTCCTCTCTCTATAGTTTATCTCTGTGATTTGGTTGGGCCAAATAAGCGAGTGAACATTAATTAAGGAAAAGACTAAGTTCAGGTGACTCTTTTAAGTGGTGAATGGTCAAGCATTTCAAATTAGATAAACATCAAATCATAAATTTTTTTCCTCTATGGACAGGGGTGGGCCAGGTGAGCAAATAAATGATAATTCAACGAGAAGACTGAGTTTAAATGACTCTACTAAAGGGTGAATAAGTCAAGTACCTCAAGTTAGAGAAAAATCAAAATATGAATTCTGCAAAATCAATAGAAAGTCAAAAGTAGAAATGACTTCGTACAAGCCACTAGATACCCATCGAATATCCATTTTTCCATTTGGTTTGTTCATGACCAGACCCATTAACGTCATCTCACAAGAACGGTGGCAATAATGTTCTACTCCTAACTTTTATTAGACATACTTGTTTCCAAAATTAAAAATATAATAAGTTTTGGTAAGATATAAAAAGCTACGCATGATTTTATGTATTAACCTATGGAAATTTTGAAAGATATTAGATGTTTTGCCTCTTAGGAGTCTACATCAAAAGGAATGATTGACGCAAATTAGTATTCAAACTCTACACACTGTGATTTATCGCCAACCCTTGATTTTTTTTTTTCCCTTTCCTGATTTTAATATTTTTCCATATAAAATGTTTTCCTGGGACATTTTATTATAATCCTCAGAATTTTTTATTTTATTATTCTTTTTTAGTTTCTTGCCGAAGCGGCAGAGGACGGAAGTGGAGGTAACTAATTGATGTGACTCAGTCCCTCTAGAAGAATTTTTGTGAAGTGAAAGCACAGATATCGGATCAAAAGACCAGTATTATATACATATATATATATATATATATTTGTATATGTATATCCAGAAAATAGACCCCATCGAATATATTTTATATTGTTATAAAGAGAAAGAGAAATTCGTCGTATCCGATCCGACGTGGACAACAAGATCCACAGACCAGACCCCTTCCTCTCCCCTGCTTCCTTCCTCTTCCCTTCCTTCTGCATTGTAGCTTTGCTGCACCTACAACTGCAAACCCAAACTCTCTCTCTCTCTCTCTTTCTTTCTCTCTGTTCCAGTTCAGCACCAGCATTTATAGCGCCAGACCATACTTCTTACCCAAAAAACACCACCAAACTCTCTCTCTCTCTCTCTGGAAAAGGGGTTAATCAAGAGAGAGAAAGACACTGCCCGGTGCCCTTCTCTCTCTCTCTCTCTGAAAGCAACTGTTGGATCTCTTCCTCTCAGACTGAGCAGCAAAAATGCAGTAGAAACTAGAAAGCTCTGTCCTTTTTGGGCCACTTGCTTGAAGGGAAAAGATGGGAACTTGCACCTCAAAGCCACCAAAGCCCAACCCTTATGCATCAAGGGAGCTCTCCCCAGATGAGCAGGCTCACCCCTCACAGCCCCCAAAGTCCCCTCCCACTCCTCTCCATGACAAACCCACCTCAAACATTACCACCCCCAAGTCCCCCTTCTTCCCCTTCTACAGCCCCAGCCCCGCCCACTTCCTCAAGAAGTCTCCGGCCTCGGCGGCGGCGGCGGGGTCTGCCAATTCCACGCCGCGGGGTTCTTCAAGCGCTCGTTCGCCCCGCCGTCGCCCGCGAAGCACATAAAGGCGGTGCTCGCGCGGCGGCAGGGCAAGAAGGCGGCGAAGTCGATACCGGAGGAAGAGGACGGGGCGGGGGAGGGGGAGGGGCGGGTGGAGCTGGACAAGAGGTTTGGGTTTTCCAAGGAGCTCACGAGCCGGCTGGAGGTTGGGGATGAAGTGGGGAGAGGGCATTTCGGGTACACCTGCTCTGCAAGGTTCAGGAAAGGGGAGTTCAAGGGACAGCAGGTTGCTGTTAAGGTCATCCCCAAGGCTAAGGTTGGTCCCAAGTTCATATTTTTTGCGTCGTAGAATACGAAGTAGGTCTTTTTTCCCCCTCCTTTCTAATGTCTGATCTCTGGATTTATGCATTTTGATTTGATTTGATTTTTTTTTTGGGTTTACGTGAAATTGGTTAGATCTTGTTCTGCAGATTTGCTTGTTTGTGCAGAAGTTGGGACTTGATCTTTGATCAGTTTTTTTTTTCTCTCTTTTTTAAAACTTTGAGTATAGTTTTTGGCTTGTCTGAAAGTGAAGACATGTCCTCTTCGGAAGAAAAATTGGGTGTTCTTTTCCTATTTGATATCCAGCTTCAACCCCCTTTTTTTCTTTTTGGCATAATGTTGCAGATTTGCTTATTATTGCGAATTTTTCGACTCATCATTTGATCTGATACCTTTCTTTGTTTAATATTCTTTGCTGATGTGTATGTTTGAGTACTTTTCTTTTTCCTTGGAAATCTCTGTTGCCTATCCGTGTAGGTGGGGGATGATGTTTGTGGTGGTAGATTGGAACTGTTCAAATTGATCACTTAAGTTTGAAGTGGATAGCTGGAATTTTTCTAGAGAAAGATGTGAATATTCAGTCTTTTTCCGCTTTAGCAATCCTTCTAGATGAAGAGTACTTGGACTGGCTTCAGATTTAGATGAGTCCATGTGCAGGAGTTCTAAAAGTGGCCGACTTATTTGTTTATTGATATTTTAGTCAGTACTGGGTAATGATATGGAGCTTCAGTTGTGACAGCACCATTAGTTTCGTCTAGGCTCTGCAATCACGATTTTAATGTTTTATTCCTTTCATAGTCCCTAAAAGTAAATAGATGGGGTCTTCTTCATTTAGAAGCTGTTGCAAGTGCGCTAAACTTAATCAGAAGCCCAACCGCAGTTGGAATATTTAATACTACTTTTCGCATCAGATTTATCGGTGCAAGTATGAAGCTTGAAGGGGACTTGTTTGATGGCTGATAATGGAAGGAACAAGAGGTTGTTCAAGCCTTTAAAGTGGAACTAATCATTGCCACAAGATCATGGTCGAGAGTAGATCATGAAATGGACCTATATTAGAAGGCAATATGACATTAAAGCTGGTCAATTTTATGCCTGCTGGCCGGCCCAAACTTGTGGCCATCAGACATATGATGGAAACTTCTGAGTGGGGCATTGGTTCAATTTGGACTCGATACATCTCCATAGTTTGGATTTTGAATCTCATTCAATAATGATATGATAGGGCCACTAGCGGACAAACAACTATTTGTTTGATAGAACTGGTAGATAGGTGCAATCTGTACAATTAGAAGTTGATTGTTTGGCTATGCCTTGGGCATGCATAATTGGCTCTTCCATTGGACCAGATGAAAAGAATGACAGGAGAACTAGTTACATTAATAGTCGTGTAGTTCTCTAAGATGGCATAGACTATCATGTAAAACTACAATCTGATGCGCTTAAAGGTTTTCCTTAAGTGGAGAATTAGTGGACTTTCATCTAGTGGAAATTGGATGAGAAAGACTTTTTAAATGAAGAAAGAATAATCTATTCTTTGTTCCACAAAATTATTTCTCGTCTGCTATATTACATCAAATGTCAAACCCACCTGTTGGGTGGGCTGGATTTGACTTATTACCTGGTGTCCCAGGCTGCTTTCTTAAACAGAGAACCCCCGGTTGTATTGGTTTATTTATCAGAGAAGAAACATTGACTTCCCATCGAAAAATTGGGATTCAACAGCCCAAACCATTGTTGAGTATCATAGTACTTTTGAATCCTCAAGTCGTCACATCAAATTGGCCCAGGTCACACTTGAGTTTGAGGTGGACCTATTTTTATTCTTGTACTTTTGTGTAGCATAGGTTGCATGTTTAAGCACCTTATAACTCTCCATTTTCAATCAGAGTTCTGCAGTAGAATTTATTTTGTGTTATCTCTAATCACATTCAAGTCAACTTGAGAAAGAAGTCAACTTAACCATATATACACGGGGCCTTTGCACCATTTTTTGTTGAGTGCGAATATTTGGTTCTAGGTCATGTAAAGATGTAATCAATATAATATGCTTGTTCCCATTTGCAAAGAAGAAAGTGTGCCATGTTTAGGACATTCAATCGTGTATGAGTTTTTCTTGTGATTCTCAGGCTAGTAATTTGGTGATTGAGTCGTAGCTGGCAGACTGCTAACTAGTATTCTAATTTGAAGTCCTAGGAGAACAGCAAACAAAAATAAAAAGAATAAAGCACAAATAACTATAGGCAGGACATAATAATTGATTCCTAAAATCTATGATCATGCAAACTGGTATGTTCCTTCATTTCTCTAGGAAAGCAATTGGAAATCTTATTTACAGACAGGTCCATTGAATGCTAAAAGTAATCCCAGGTGGGATTGGCAGCTGTTCTTTATGTGTGTGTGCGCACGAATAGCAAAATATAAGCCTGAAGAGCAAAATATACAGTGGCTCTTGAGATCGTTTTGTTGTGGTTGCTTTTAGTTGCTGGATGTGAACAAGAGTTGAGCAAGTCACAAAATCTTACCATTTTATGCTCAGCCTGGTTATGTCAGATTTAACTTGGAACACATGGGTAATATGAACACATAATATTTTATTGAGACTCTTTTATGAATTGAGACTCATACGATGTTCCTAATGAACTAATGCAAACTGTAGAATCAATTGAAGGTTTAACTACCAACTGCAAACGACGTTGTTACACGTGGTAGTTGCTCATTACCATTAAGGTCGAGTATTTGGCGTTTCAAGATTTCTATATCTATATTAAGCAAATTTATTGGAGTGTCCTAGTGAACATTATGGTTCATGTCCAATGATTGTTATATGGAAAAGTTATAATGCTTGTATGTGTGACTATGTTAGCTTATCTTGGCTGGCCCTTTTTCAAATTCTTTTCCTTCATTGAACTGCAAAATGTGGTATGTGCTATATTTTATGTGTAACTAGTTTATAGTTTGACCAGAAATAGCTACAAAATTTCAATTTTTAATATATACGTTGGAAAAAGAGAACATTTTTCCAGGTCTTCATGTTGTCCTTAAATTGGAGATGTTAAATTTTAACTAAGCTGAAGATCTCTTATCTCCTTGTCTTTTCTCTCTCTTTCATATTTTTGATAGCATGGTATTTTTCTTCCGTTTATTTTTCAGATGACAACAGCCATTGCAGTTGAAGATGTGCGGAGGGAAGTGAAGATATTACGGGCCTTGTCAGGACATGCTAATCTAGTTCGATTTTATGATGCATTCGAAGACCCTGATAATGTCTACGTTGTTATGGAGTAAGTTTGCATTACTGTTCGGTGCAATATTTCCTTTTACTGTTCCACCTTTAGCTCAGATGCTGTTGTTAAATGTGACCTGTTTCTGGGAGGACTCAACACAGATTTTATTTTTTACAATAGGTCTCCCGAGTCATCTATTTCTTAGATCACTGACTTTGTTTATGTGCTCTATAAATATTGAGGCACTAGACCTATACTGTCACCATTACAGTTGTCTGCTATTTCTCATGTGCCTAACTGCTTGATTATCAAGTTGACATTGTATTACATGCAAATTCCAGGTTATGTGAAGGAGGAGAACTCCTAGACAGAATACTTTCTAGGTGAGGTTTTCTCTGCTGGCTACTTAGTGACTTCCTACTGGTGCTGTGTGACATGCCTCTTGCTAACTCTCTGATGGCTGTTCTATTTGCAGAGGTGGCAAATATTCCGAAGATGATGCAAAGGCTGTTGTGGTGCAGATACTAAACGTGGTTGCATTTTGTCATCTCCAAGGGGTGGTTCATAGAGATCTTAAACCAGAGGTGAACAAAACTCTGAGCTAGGTACACTTAGATAGTAGGCAGCTAGGAAGGTTACATGCCTCATTAAGTGTATACTATTAAGTAATTGTAATTGTAGTTACTCTTACTAATCCTTGAACTACTCTAGGAGTTTCCTGGAACTTGTGAATTCTTGTGGTTTATATCTGGTACCATGATATCTGATTGAGAAACCCATCCAAATGTTGTTATAGAAAGTCTATTCTTTCAAAAGCTGATGTGATGGCTTATTACTTAAGCTAGTTTGGCTTTTGACTATCCAAAATATGTTTTTTAGATTGTGACAAGTAATTACACCCATTATTGCAAGTATGAGGCTGACCGTCCGTGTATAATGCGTGGTCATGTACTGGAATGAACTGTTCATATGATAGAAGTCATTTCTCTTATGGTGGTTGGGTCTGATGACTTGTATAATGCTGAATTTTGTGTGTTCACATATTTAAAATTTGCTGGTCGTTCTCGTACTTGGTCCATTCTGAATTGTAAAATGTTGCTATTTGCTGGTTCAGAACTTTCTTTATACATTGAAGGATGAGAATTCCCAATTGAAGGCAATAGATTTCGGCTTATCAGATTTCGTGAGGCCAGGTTTGTTGCTGGGGCTTTACATTAAGTCCCTGCAGTGTGAAATTTCTAATCATCAACATTATGGGTTCTGATGGGGTATCTAAATTCTAAAGCTCGTTAGTGCTCTACATGCATTACAGATGAGAAGCTTAATGACATAGTTGGAAGTGCGTATTATGTTGCCCCTGAAGTTTTACATAGATCCTACAGCACAGAGGCTGATGTCTGGAGTATCGGTGTGATAGCTTATATTCTATTATGCGGTAGTCGGCCATTTTGGGCAAGGACAGAGTCTGGGATATTCCGTGCAGTCCTGAAAGCTGAGCCAAGCTTTGATGAACCACCATGGCCTTCTTTATCTTCAGAGGCAAAGGACTTTGTCAAGCGTCTGTTGAACAAGGATCCCAGGAGACGTATGAGTGCCGCTCAGGCGTTAAGTGAGTGTTCATCTTGCTACTTTTAATATTGAGCGGCTCATAGAAGTAGACTGACAGGTCGTGAACTTTTTCTTCCATAGGCCATCCTTGGATTCGGAATTATAATGGTGTTAAAGTCCCTCTTGATGTACATATATTTAAACTCATGAAGGCTTATATGCGGTCATCGTCTTTGCGAAGAGCTGCATTAAGGGTATGATGTCTTTACGCTTGCCTCAAAGCTCTTCTTGGACTGAAGTGTTGCACTTTTTTCCTTGTTTGAAGTTGATTAGTCTCATAAAGTTGCTTGTTGCTTCAATGTTTTTACTCCTCCAAAATTAAATTTTAGAAAGAAGAGTTAAACTTCAATAAGGGCCTCTTTTGGAGGCTTCATTAATGTAAAGCATTGTTAGAAAGCTCTGATGAATGCATGCCTGTTGATGATGTCTTCTGACGACTACTTCCTACGCTGCAAAAAGTGGCTGCTTTGGCCATGGATTTGTAAGTGACTCAGATGTGTGCATTCGCACCCTTGTGTGTGTGTGTGCATTTGTCAATATCCTCTTTTTCAATTCAAAAATAAATGATTAGGAAAAAAGCAGCTTGCAACGTTGATAGATCATCTGGCTCAATGAGAGCTGTTTTGACATCAGTATGATTTATTCGCATTTCAAAACTTAGAAGGGTACGGCATCATGAAGAAAATGAACTCACATCATGAGTCAGTACAATTGCAGGCTATCTTTACCTTGACTTTCTTTGTGTTCTGATATTCAGACAATTGGAGTGGCACTCCACCTTGATTTTGTTAGTGCCATGATATACTATCTATTCAAATCACTTTGGAAATTCTCATCTAAATTAAATACATTGATACTGCTTGTTATGATCTATCTGATGAGATAGGGAAGGATAATTTGGGTGGTTTACAAATTATTGAGTTTTTAAGGGTGACCCACAGCAATGCATTTGGATTTGATCAACTATGATAGGTCAATGAATGCAGCTCTTTCTACTGCCTTACTGTCACTCTTTTGGGCTGAATATTTTGACAACTTTAAAGCAGAGCAAGATATTATTGCCTCAAGTACCATGTTTGCCCCACTCAGTTTAGCACATTCAAAGTAGTGCTGTCATTTAGTGGTTTCGTGCTTAATTCAACTTCATGCTGAGAAAGTGCAAGCTTGAACAACAATACTTGCGTTACATATTCCATTGTCCCATTTCTTTGAAAGCATTTCCTTTGTAATCTGTTTGAACTGTTTCAAAGCTTGAAAGTTTTGTCTAATCTGGGAATCGGAGAGGCTTTGGATGAAGAGCCTCAAAAATTCCCTCGGATCCCATTAAATTGTGCAGCAGGATTCTTCAGTTTCTCAGCTGATAACTAATTAAGAAACTGAATGTGTAAGTAGTGCATATTTCACAGCTTCTAAGCTTGAATTCTTCGTAGATAAAGAGAGAGAAAGCTTGAATTCTTGAGCTTAAATTTTAAGGCCTGATTTAGAGTGGACTTCTAGCAACATCTTAAATTCAGATGCACAATGGATGTTACAATTTCAAGGTTTCAGTGTTTGCTATTTGTTCAACTAAATTTCTCTGAATTCCATTCAATATATCATTGCAGGCGTTAGCAAAGACATTGACAGTAGATGAACTTGTTTACCTCAGAGAACAGTTTACAATGCTTGAACCAAATAAAAGTGGCAGCATAACTTTAGAAAATATGAAGCTGGTTAGTGTCATCCCCCTTTGCCCTCTCTCTCTCTCTCTCACACGCGCACACACGCGCGCACACACACACACACAAAACACGTGTTGCACACCACAAGCACGCATTTGCTGGCACAAGTACACATACATATGACATACATGGCATGTAGATCACAGAATTGTTATCATTGCAAGTTTCTCATCAATCTTATTCTTGGCAGGCCCTGACGAAGAATGCAACTGATGCAATGAAAGAGTCTCGCATTCCTGATTTCCTTGCATCGGTAGACCCTGGACTTTAATTTCACACTGTTCCATGAATTATCTGTCAATTTAGATTTTTGTGTTTGCTAGCCGTCTAACCATGAATATCGTACATTTCAGCTAAATGCACTTCAATACAGAAGGATGGATTTTGAAGAGTTCTGTGCAGCTGCTTTGAGTGTCCATCAGCTGGAGGCACTAGATAATTGGGAACAGCATGCCCGTTCTGCGTACGAACATTTTGAGAAGGATGGAAACAGGGCCATTGTAATTGATGAACTTGCTTCGGTGAGTTTAATTGTTCGGGCTTTTGCATCTATCAGCATTGTCTCTGGATCAACTTTTAGAGTTATAAATGTCCTTTAAACACATACTTAGCTTCAATTAGCCCCTGGTAGTGCCGTGTCATTCGATCCAGAAATACTTAACATACTCAAACAGTTACCCCCTTGAGATTGCTCGCTGTATGGTGAGACATGTTGCTGAAAACAGAGGAATTGAAGCACTTGTGAAAATCATCAGACATAAAACATAGGAAGAATGGTAGAGAAATAAGCGTTGCGTTTTGCTATATTGTCTGTCATTTTCTTGTGCTACCTGAAAGGTGTGCTCTCCTTTGTATGTTCCTTGTTCAATTGGAAAATGATCCAGTGACATCACCTCGTTGTACTCTGAAACCTTATCTTGCTTAGACCCTAGATTCTAGTCCGTAAATGGGTGGAGTATTTTGTATGGTTGTGCATCTGTGACTTTTGCCTCTTTTTCCAGTGTATGACAAAATCCACTGATGCAGCCAACATGATCAGACGAGTTTTGTTAAAATATCAATGTGTCTATTACAAAGCTTAGGTGAAGATGGATTATTGCATTGATTCACAACTCAAATAAGAGTTCTCATTGGATGACAATTCTCTGTCCGGTTGAATTTGTTGTCTTATCTATTTTGGATTTGACTTATATTAGGATTCTCATTTTGCAAAGTTTGATTCAGATAGTATGTTCTTTTATCTCTGTCAGAAGTAGGATTTCTTTATTCTCTTGTCACATTTTAAGTTGGGAGTAGGAATTTAGAAAAATCTGGGGGTTGTCACACTTTTTATATTTGAGAGCGAATGAAGATTATTGAATTCTAGTGAGTCTTTGCTTTGAACCGTGGGATATAATTTCCCTCTGAAGTGATGCTTAAGAAACCCTAGCACGATAATTATGTGGCTTGGCTTTGATGTCTGAAAATTCCTCTCATTTGAGTAATTGTTTGCCATGGATCCAGGCTCACTTCTTTGGGACTGATTGTCTTTCATCAAGAACGACTACAACAGTCATTTTGCTCATCTTCGTCTTCCTTTTCTCTTTGTTCCTTATTGTTTTCTACTTGAATCCCATGTCAGGAACTTGGTCTTTCACCTTCTGTCCCGGTTCACGCCGTCCTCCATGATTGGATAAGACACACTGATGGAAAGCTAAGCTTCCTTGGATTCATTAAATTGTTGCACGGAATGTCCAGCCGAACAGCCATAAAGACGCAGTGAACTAGTATACCGTCCTCATAGCTAGAGTTTGAGAACTTTCACAGGCATGGTTTTACCCTGGAAGGACAAGGTGCTGCACCCAAAACTCGCAAACATCGAATTGGTTTTCTGAGAATTGAAGGCCCCCACAACCTCGGTCGCCATTCTTTTCGGTATAGGTCAGGTGCATACTCGTCAAGTTGCTGAAAAGCTATCTATCGTCTGATTCATTACAATCCCCGGAAGCTATAATTGGCTTTGCAGTGTAAATTTCTCCTTTGCTTTACTGAGGTTTACAGAAATGTCTTATGCTCCGATAGCGGCACATGGGTGTCTTTTTGTCTTTCCCTTTTTTCCGTGGTTGATGCGGTTTGTGCCTAGGAAGTGACTACGGTACCTGCATTTCTAAGTTATAGACTCTCTTTCTCTCTCTCTCTCTGAGCAGTCCTTTTGGGACGCCGCTACTAATCTAATTTGTGAATGTATGAATCCAGTGAAAGTATTTTTCGAAGAAATTCAAAGAAATCTGAAGAGACTGGAACCCATGCGGGCAATCTTCCCTGCACAGGTACGTCGGGCTTGCATCTTGATTGTGGGTGATTGGTTCTATGGCGGGCAGTGTCCACCCTAGAATTGGAAGCTGCCTGCTAAGGGCTGTTCCATAAAATGGGAACTGGGAATTGCCCACTATTCATTGGACCCATCTGAGAATTGGACCACCGGTCTGGTCTGGGTTCGGGTGTGGCCATGGAACCAGCTGGAGAAGGAGGACAATACGGTCGACATTGAAGAAGAGGTTTTTTCCCTTTTGCCTCGTGCAACCTCTCCATCTCCAATTCCCCTCCTCTCCTTTCAATCAAAATTAAAGAAATAGAGAGAGGGTAGATGATACAGTTGACATTAAATGAGATTTTCTCCAATTTCTGCACTCTCTCATCTTCCTCCTTTTGCCCTCACTCTGTTCTATGGGATCTGCTTGTGATTTCACTTATTTTAACTAACGCCCCCGACTGTCCACTCCTCTGTTTTTCCTCCTCGCTCGCTTCCCTTCTCTTTATTTAAACCTTCCTCCTCTGCTCCTACGTCCTCACTGCATGTGATGCCATGAACAAGCTAGAGAGAACGCTCCAAGAAGCCACCGCTGTCTTTCTCCCTCTCCGATTCCGTCTACCGCTCCATCGATAAGTCCAACGACCAGGACCATGACTCTCCGATGTTCCCAGAGCTGGCCCTAATCAAGAAACAGGCCTCCCGCAAGACCTGCATATCTCTAGAGAGAGCATAAGAGTTTGTGGAGACGCGAAAAGATGTGACGCAAGAAAGAGAAGCGATTTTTGACATAAAAATTATGTATTAGTTCGGTTTGGGTGGACATTTTCACATTTGAAATTAGGAATGAAACCGGTCCCTATGAGAATCACTAGTTTGGTTCAGTTTCAAGCGGTTTTCAATTCTTTTACACACCTTCAAATTCTTAATTGACGAGCCAACTTTGTGCCTCGTTACAAAAGATGCCTCATTGCAAAAGACTGTACACCGTGCTTTCGGAATGGCGACTTAGTATAGAGAAGCTAGTCATTGTGCATTGTACATGATCGAAAACAAGAGTCAGACCATGGATCATTCTATTCACACAAATTATTTAAGCCAACTACAAGCCTCAAGTTGATTTCCACTATGCTTTTCCCACCACGTTCCCCCTTAGGAAAGCCACCAGCTTGTCCTTCAAATCCAAGGCCTTATCACATTGAGGCTTCAAGATGTGGAACACATGGCTCTCGCCTTCGTGCTCCACAACCTCAACGCTCCCGCCCCATCCGCTCCTCTTCAGCTCCTCGCGGTACCACAGTCCCCGGCCCCTCAGGTGATCCTTCTGTGCCACGAACACCAGCACCTTCTCGCACCCGACCCGGGCCAGGTCCTCCGGCGGCGGCTTCAGCCTCGGGTCCGCCAGCCCGCCGTTCTCGGGGCACATGTACAGCCACATCTTGTCGTCGTCGGTCCCTCCGAAGTAGGGGTGCACCAATGCCATCCCCGCTATCCTGACGCCGGCGGGGAGCCCGGCCCGCCCGGCCCGGACAGCCACATTGTGGGAAATGTTGGCCCCGGCGCTGTCCCCCGTTATGTAGACCCGCCCGAAATCCCCATGCTCGTTCAGCCACGGGTTGGGGCCGTTCCCGTCGGCATGTCCCAATGCCCACCGGGTCGCGGCCCATGCGTCGTCATAGCACGCGGGGATCGGGTTCTCCGGGGCGAGGCGGTACTCGACCGAGACGGCGACGACGCGGGCTCTCGCCACGAGCAAGCTCACGTACTCGTGGTAACCCCGGTGGAAGGCGGACCCTATGGAGAACCCCCCGCCATGGATGTAGATCAGGACCGGCAGCCGCTCGGCCGGGCCGGTCCCGCGGGGCGCGAAGACGCGGGCCAGGACCGCGGGCTCGGTGGAGATGGTCACGTCCTTGGACCGGACCTCGGCGTCCTCGGACGGGGGGACCTTCAGTTTCTCCATCGGCATCATTCTCTCGACGCGGCCGTCTTTGTATACTTTGAAGAAGGGGAAGAATTCATGGAGGACGTCGCCGTTGTCGGACTTGGTCGGCTCCATCCTTTGGACGGAGAGAGAGATATGGAAAAGCTTTGAATCAAGGCACTTCCTAAGGAGGCTAAATTGCAGAGGAGTGATCAGAACTTGTACGAGAGATCGTTGGGGGGTTGGAGTTTATACGTGCTGCTCTGTCGGTCGTTCGACAACTACCCTTCTAACATTTCAATTCTTGTACTTTGACTTTATAGTGCGTCGCGTCGAACAGTTTCTTGGCTTGTTTCTTTGCACTTTTTCTTTAAGAAAAGGTATTTCTTTCCCCGTCAAAATTCGAAATATTGTGAAAATTTCGATTCTTTCTAGTTAAGACATGAAATAAGTGTTGGGCGCTGTAAATTAAGATTAAGCAAAATGTGAAAGTCAATTCTTACATATTCACTCAACGTCAGATCCTGTTCAATGATGTTAACCTATCTATAAGATTTAAGAATATCGTCCACACATAATTTTGAATTATCAACCAATTCTTGACTAGAGTTATTCAGTAATGGCTCCAACCTAACAGTCAAGATATATTTTCTATATTTTTGTAACTTTTTTATTTTTTATTTTGGGTAAAGGGGAAGGTAGTTAGTCAGACCATTTTGATTTAACACTACAATGACCAAGGTAGGTGCCCATGGATCCCATCTTGCTTTCCATCGATGAATAGAGTAATTTTAACATAGAGTCCCATTTAGTTTTCAACGGAATTTTCTTAGTATATAGTGTCAGCTAAAGTTCCTTTTTTTAACAGTTGATGTCCTTAAATTAGTTGGGTGGACAATCACGTGGTGCTCCGATGTACAATTATAGTTTGTGTGCCGTAATGCTATAGGTGTAAGTATTTGGTTTCCAAGATCTCGAGAAATTTTCATATAAGAGATCACATTAATTTTTTACAATAGAATTAATTTTTATATATAATATTCATAACTCTTTAAAGATTGACTGAGTGGTTAAGCGCTTGATTTGAATTGGTCAAATTACATATCTAGATCATGACGTTTTCAGCTCAAGTACCCTATAGGCCACACTAGTCGCCTAATCGGTGGAGTCTTACGCAATATGCAGAAAAGGAAGAAGTATTAGAGGTTATTTTCATATTGGCCTCCTTGGATGCAATGCAATCGTTGCAATTGGGGGGCTTTAATTACCCGGCTAAGTTCCAACTATCAAATCTTTCACAAAATTGAAAGGAAGATGCCAAGCTTAGGTCAATGTAAGTACCTGATTTTTCTCCAGACTTTATGTCTAGATAACTAATTATAACAAGAAGATACTTGGTTTTTGTCTTCTAGTTTCATTTTCATTTTTTTTTTTTTGGTGAAAAAACGAAAAGAGATCGTCGGAGTGATGGGCCTGCTGGCCCAATCTTGCGGATGATGATTTGGGCCTTTAGGCTTTTCTTTTTCAAAGGCGGAGACTAGGACAACATTGTAATTTGCTTTTGAGGCTTCTATATAAAGCTTTGTAATAGACTAGGTATTCAGGGCCAGGATATACTATGTCAACCTCATAGCATCGTTCCTTTGGCTGGAGATATCTTGCCTAGGACAGCGAGGTCCATCCGAAGATAATTTGAACACATCTATCCAATGCGTCATAATTTGCAATTTCAACCCTTTCCGAGTAATTAAGAATTTACAAAGCATTTGCTATTTCAAAAGCATATTTCGATCATGTCATGATCTTTCAATGTAATTGGATATCATTGCCTTGTGTGTGGGTCCCATACAAATTTACTCCTGTGCTTTTATGTGGCTTGTGCATTTTTTTGGAGACTAGATTACCCTCCTGCTCATATCTTATTATATAACGTCACCAAGAAAATTTTAGATCCCGCTATCGATGCATTCATACCCTCTAACATTGCTCCACCACCAACAAAACCTTGCGCTGCTTTTCTTAGACGAATCAGTGTCTACTGTTTTTTTACTGATACTCGGCTAATTCAAACTCAGTTGAGTTCTATCCCTTTTATGTTCAGTGATATCATATTACCATGATAGCTGTTGATGTGGCATGCATTTATATGGTCTTACAAATTGATAGATGCAAGCCAATTGGAATTAAATAAAAAAAAATTAAAAGTCTGTAAGCTGAAAAAATCCCAGAAATTAGTAGCTTTAATAAATGATGCTTCAAAATTGAATGGCCTGTCAACTAACTTATTTGGTTCTCTCCACTCTTTTATGTTGCTTTGCAAAACTTTGTCCTTTCCCCATTTTTTTTTTCAATCGGAGACATCTCCTTTAGAGAAAACCCATGGAAAATTCTACCCATAGGCTTCTAATAAATCAACTTGAAAACACCATCTCTGATAGGCTTCATCTTTCGTCGTTTCACAAAACTTCCACCACATACGCTCAGGGAGGTTTCAAAGCGTTGACTCCGTTTCATTGCAAATGTTGAGCACAACAGAGAGGTGCGAAAGTTAGGCATTCCACTTCAGCTTATGGCGAAGTTGAGCGCAGTAGAGAGGTGAGCACTTGATTCACATTGACTCGGAGTGCAATGCTCAACATTCCCAGTGAACTTAATTGGAGTGCTCAATCTTCACACCTTTATGTAGTGCTCAACGTTTGCACCTCTTGGTTGTGCTCACCCTTCGAAATGAAAGAAAGACAGCGCTTTAAAACCTCTCCCAAGCCTATGTGGTAGAAGTTTTGTAAAACGATGAAAGGTGAAGCCTGTTAAAGATGGAGTTTTCATGTTGATCCTTATGAGGCACATGGGTAGAAGTTTTGATGGCTTTTCTCTAAAGGAGATTTCTCCTCCTGAAAAGCAAAAAATGGGGAAAAAGTAAAATCGAAGGACAGTCTTGCAAAGAAGCGCAAAAGAGTGGAGAAAGCCAGACCAGTGAGTTGGCGGGCCATTTCGATTTTGAAACATTTATTAAAGCCACTATTGTCATTAACAATTAAACTTTAGCAGCCTGCCGTTGGATGATGGACTTTTAATTTGTTTTTATTTCATTTGAAGTCATTTGCACATGTTAATTTGTAACCAGATCTGATTAGGTATATGTCTCATATCAACAGCTGATATGATAGCACAGCATATAGCATGTTACCATTTCATTTTTTTCTCGAAAAAGTGAGAGTTCCTCACCTCTTTCTATTCCTCTTATGGGTAAATTGATCGTTCATGTTTCGATGTTTTCTTTGAATGAGCTTTATAAGCAATACGAAATTACCGAAAGAAAAGTTCCTTTATCTGCACGTAAAAGGCATTTTGTGTTATCCAGGGGTCTTCTGTGCTCGCATGATATTAGGCTCAGGCACACCAAAGGTTTGAACTTGCTATGATTCGTCCATAATGGAGGCTTGATATAAGAACCTTGGATAGTGATACCTCTCAAGATAATAAAAGAAGATTCGTTTGCAGATTTACTTATCAAGTTGCATTGAAAAATACAAAGAATGGGCTTTTTGCAAACGAGAAGCAGGTCAAAAGCAGATTCAGCAAACCCTAAGAGGAAGTGATCATCTCTTGTATGAACCGACACTTAACATCACGCAAAGATTGGCCATCCGGTTCAAAGGCTAGAGGGACGCAACGAATTCAAGCTCGCCATCTATAATTATAAACAATGGAGACTTATTTCAAGGTTAGAGATTTGGAACACTAAAGTTCAGCTTTTATCTCATTAAGATTTGTTCAAGACCATTTTTGAGCAGCAATCTCTCTTAATATAAGGATCTGTTATGTCTGTTCTTCATGGGATGGTGCTTTGTAGCTAATAGCTCTAATTTGTGAAAATTATTGTTGTGCTGCAATTCTTACTTCTTGGATGAAATCAGTACAAACTTATGCGCCTTCTCTTATTTATCATGTTCTATTTTTGCTTTTTAAGATTTTCTCCTTGGACTCCCTTGAAATAATGAAAAATAACAAGATTTGTTGGTCACGAATAATTTCTATCGATAGACATTACTCGACGACATCATATCTTCTTGTAATCAAAAGTTACTTATAGTAATTCGCGAAAAAAGAAAAAAAAAGACGAGAGTAATTAGTTTCGGCATAGTAGAACTTCCTCAATTTCAGTACGAAAAAAGTAAAATAATTATTGATGGGTCGTGATCAATATGCTAGGGCTTTTCTTCGCAAAAAGGAAGGGTTCCAAGTTCGGCCAGTCGTCTCCCATTCTACGGGTCACCTTCAAAGGGTCATGAATTAGTGCGACTCCATGACTTTCCGGTGTGATCATGATGGGAGTTTTCACACCCATTAGCAATTAATCAGTTAATCAAATGATATTTTTTAAATGATCGATGTTAAACAATAAAGTCATGCTAAAATATGGTCGATTCCGCTAAAAATTCGAGTTCAAATGGTGTCGGACCACTTCTTTAAATATCCAATATTCTTTGACAATGTCCCCGCCATCTTATTATTGGCTACATTGCTAGCTAGTTATGCAATAGCGAAAGTGCTCTGGGTGGTTGATGTTTGCAACCTAATTTCTTTGGCTCAATCTTTGAGTTTATAATTAGGGTTTAGCAAACCTTAAGGGAGTGATGATAATGAATGGCCAACTAGGCGATCCACATAGAACACAACTTCTGCTCCGTGACTTATTGCTAAACTAGAGAGAGACCTCATGCGATGCTTCAGGCAACGCTTCACAGACGAATATACCGAATTTTTCCAGCATGATCGTCTAAACACGAGTGATGATAAGTCCGGAATTAACGACCAAAGCGCTAGAATGTGATTGTTCTTAACTTGGCTAAATTTTCAACTGCCTTGCAATGGTCATTGCCACGCAAAATCCCAATCATCACACAAAAGAAAAGGAAAAGGCGACATGTGTCGGCGGCATGCTTTTCTGGTTAATGATTCTTGAATTATTATAGCTAGGGTTTGACAGGCTCTCGAGGTGGGGACTTGGGGAGGTTCTTGGATGATTCCACTTCCCTTTATCTTTGTCAATCGTTCAGAAAACAATTGGCTAGTGATTATTAGGGCATGCAGCTCTTTATTGCTTGGTCCTCTTGAATTGAATTTTCCACTCTTGCCGTGGTCCAATTACACTTTCCGGTTTATTTCTTTTGGAATACTTTATTTTGCAAGCAGATCAAGAGAGGAAAATAAATTCTATTTGTTGAAGATTTATTAAGTCCTTGTAATCATCGCCACCTCTAGATATCTGTCTAGCTAGCTCATTAGAACTAATGCTTTGAGGCCATGTCCAGTTTTTTAATTGGAACACTAGGATAAGTTATTAATAAAGCTAAATCCTAAATTGACGCATCATGGAAGCTGGCAGGGGTACTCAAAAAGCACGGGTAGCCCTCCCGAATTGGTTTTTTCACAAACAGAATAATCAGATATCATAAGTTAATTCATTCTTTCAAATCTTAGAAAAAGATTTCAAATGTTAATAAAATTAATACACATATATAAGCAAAAGAAATGAAATTTTACTAAGAAAACTTAAATCAAGTGAAAATTTAATATTTAAAAAAAAAAAGTTTAACATGACAATAACAGTGGCGATGATAATGACAATAATAATACTAATAAGCAACTATTCAGAAAATAATGAAAAACTACCAACTTCATTTTTTTCTTCTCGAGATCAGCATAAGGGCGAGAACCGAAAAATGACATACCTTCTTCAATATATTTTTTATGGAGTTTGTTCCGTTTTAATTAATATTTGTTTCATTGTTTGCTTGACTTCACTTTTTGTTTCATGTAGTTAATACTTTTAGCAAAATTATTATTGTTGTTGCTGCCGCCGCCACCATTGCGGTGGTGTTGTTGTTGTGACTATTATTATCGATTCTTGCAATTTACCTTGACATTTAGTTTTATGATTTCTGCAAATTATTTTCAATTTGTATTTCTTTTAGTTTTAAAGAGGAAAAGAATAGGCATTTCATTCCACAATGAAAAATGCAAATATTTTCAAAATTCACGTGCATTGCATGTGCAAGCGAAAAAAAAAAAAAACTGTAACGAAAAGGGTTAATTCCCTAAAAAGCACAAATTTTTGCTCTAATACCAATTTCGGTCCAAATTTTTTCCGTCTCATAAGAAATCACAAATTTTCACTCGATTGCAAATCTAGCCTCCGTCAATTTGGAACCTTTAGTTATCCAATGTGGCAAATTCATGTCTGCAATAAATACACGTTAGCTTAATTTCTTTTGACTTGAACTTTTTTTTTTTGCACTTTTAGGATACTCTCCCACGTCCGTAGCCTAAAATTTCTTCTGCCTAGGCAATGGTAATAGGCGACCCTAATGTTGGCATCGTTGGTGTCCATTGTTGGTAGCATCCGTTGGACGGCCCCGTCATGGTGGTCTTTATGAAATAAAAAGAAAATTAAGGTCAAAATTGGCACCAATCCTATAGTTGTTTTTTTTAAGGGAATTAGCCCCATACTAAAAATGAAAAGCCGCATTTTACTTGTCAAGTTTGTGCCATGTGGCAAAAGTATTTATGTGCCGTATGATATGATAACAAGTGCTACCAAGCGGGCATAGGAGAAAACATTCTCTTCACCCTGACTTTAAATATAGACATATAATAGAATAAAAGTGCATGAACTTTATCCGTATCAATATTTTTTAAAAAACGTAGACTATATCATTTGAGATCACATACTTGAAAATTCTTTCTTTAGATTCATACTTGAAATTAAAATACGTTAAGAGATAGAGATTTCATGATGATAAATTAATAAGTTAAAGCTTATTGGTCAGGGTCACATACAAAATTATGACATATGTCTTACCACTTGGCAACAATAAAAGCCAAATCAAGTGCCAACATTCTCTAAAAAATCAACGAAATTAAGAAGAGGTTTTCTTGCTTTCATGATCAGTTCAATACCCTCAATTTGGATAATTTTGCATAGGCCTTTCTTATTTGTCATATAAATGATGTGGCGACATGATATAGTTTTCAAATGAGCCGACTTTCAAATGTTTCTAACCCAAAATTCTTTCTTCAACACTTTAAAATTTCACGTTCATTTAGCAAACCCATTTTAGCATTGTACCATTTATCTTTTTAAGCAACGCTAGAGGTATGCTGGATGCATAATATAAATTCTTTAGTAAATTATACTTCAATCAATTTCATTGTTTCAAGACTATCAACAGTTTGGCAAGAGTCTTTCGTTTGAAAAGCAGGATACACTGAAAGTCTTACAAACATGCAAATGTATTGTATGTCAATTTCACATAATGTATGAAATAACTTATTTGCACACATATCATCTTTATTCTATTTTACACCAATGTTTCAATCCAAACGCTTGCTTAAACTTGTAAAATAAACAAATGTACAGGTCAAATAGGAATAATGCTTCACGAGAGAAAACAGAATACCCAAGTATCAGGAATGAAGTAACACCATTTAAGGAAGAAGTTAGTATATAGATTTAATTTATATATATCAACGTCGCCATAACTATTGATGATGTGCTTAAACTGAGTTTATGTAATAAATTTTCTTTTGGAAGGAAAAACCCATTGAAAATTGAGGAGATGATCATGTTCCACGCGTCAGGGACCCAAAACCGCTCGCGATCTCGTGCCGGCTGCCGCCACCGTTAGCCCAACATCCGAGCAAGCCATGCTTGTAGGGCAAGGTGGTCCTCCTCTTCATCTCCTCCGAAGCTGCTTTCTTCATCCTGTAATGCAACTCGTGAGTCGACTCAGTCGCTCTCCGACTCGAGCTCGACACTGGACGACCAGCGATCTCTCCTCGCTTGAATCCAGAGGAGTACTTCCTGAACGGGTCCTTGCTTGTACCCCGGCCTTCTGATGCGCTTCGAAACAGTAACAGATCTTTGAAACTCCATTTTTTCTTATCACCCTTCGAGAACGATATCAGAGATGAGAAGTAGTTGGAAGAAGAAGAAAAAGAAGAAGACGACGACGACGACGACGACGATGGATTCTTATGGATGTTCAGTCCTGAATTCTCCAAATCCTCATCATCTCGGTCGAGCAAAATGTCGGATATTCTCAGGGGTGAGAGAGATCTCGTCCCCTTACGAGTGAAACTGGGAGAAGAGGAAGACGATGACGATGGTCGGCCGTTTCTCTCTCGACCACGCTCTCTCCCTTTTTGTTGATAACACGGCATATCAAAATCTTCAACTCGACTAATCTGGACAGGTTCAAGTAATTTGCCCCCATCACGTGTAGCAGGTAAGACTCCACCAATGTTGCCGTCTTGTGACTCAGCTGGTGACTGAAGAGGCGGTGACTTCAAGGGTCTGATTTTGCCGCCATGGAAGAGCTCGTCAGCAGACATGGTGGAACTCTCGCCGAAACCCCTGCTGAAATCGAACGCAAAGTCTTTCTCATCATCATCATCTTCGACGACACATCCATCCTCTTTCTTCGCATGGATCATCATCGGCAGGGCGTTCTCCCATGCGAAGGCTATGGAGAACCGTGGGTTGTCGTGCCACGAGCCCTCATCTTTGTCCTCGTCGGGGACGAGGGAGATCTCATGGAATTCTTCACGCAAACAAAGATCGAAATCTGGGCGACTAGGACTAGGCGGAGACGTCGGAGGAATTGTGGATGGATTGAAGAAGTTGCGGAACGCTTGAGGGCTCGAAGGAGCGGTGATGTATGGAGTGGAGGTCGTGCTGTCGAAGCTTAAGTCGATAGAAGGCTCTGCTGAGACCACCTCCATGTCTGAATCCTCTGAACACAGATTCGCTCGGACTAGGAGAAGGTTAACAGGTTTTGGGATTCGTAGAGGGTGTAGAGCTCATGATTTATGTGTGTGCGCGGCAATGATTAGCATGGCCACCGATTAACTTTTGTAAGCTGGAGGAGTACGGTATCATATGAAAGCATTTCTCATTTTTCATTAACAGAAGAAAAGGACGATTAGGTTAACTATCATATCCTTTTCCCTTTTCTATTACGTGATTATGTTTAGACTAAGGTTTCGGTTTCTACGAGAATTGAGTGTGTATATATGTATATAGGCGAATTGAGTTTTTGTGAAAAGGATCTTTTACTGACTTTATTATCTACTTGTCCTACCAATGCCTCACCAACTATTCTATGAAATTATCTATCATTATTTGAATGGGCTTACCAACTTTTTTCGATAAAACAATCCTATAGAAAACTTGGTAATTAAAAAAGGTAACGCTATTTGCACAACCAAAATATCTTTTTCCACAACTTTTTCGAAAGCTATATCTTGTTTGGGCTTAGTTGCTTATTGTATTGATTATCAACATCCTATTATAGTCTTCATGAAACATGATCTATCTCTGTATTCATGTCATAAGCAATTATTACCTTCTAAAACAAAACCGTGCTTTTATAGAGTCATTTTGAATTCAACATAAACAATTGAAAATAAACTATAAGATACCAGCTAATATTATGATTACAGTTCTGTTACTGAACTTATTGTTTACTGAGAATAAGTAATGTATTTATTAAAAGTAGTCTATTCACTTAACTGACTACGATATGAAATTTTTTATGTAGTATGTCTAGTTATATAATTTTGTCGTCTCTTCATTTTTAATTTGATAAGATATATCAATTTAAGTATTTTCACTTCTTCTTTTACTTAATTCTTACGTTAAGAATGAAATCATGAGATGCAACTTAGTCGCATAATAAAATAACTTAAACTTCAAACCACAAAAAATTAACAGTGATGATATCTTTTAAGTTGTATGATTTTCCATTTTAATTTGTTATGATGCATATTGTTTATTTGTTCAGTAATTAATTATATTATGATATTTAAATGAAAGTGAAATTTACTCATGTTTAGTGAAACTTATTCACGTCATGATGTAAGGTATATCTTTAGGAAAGAAAAGAAGTTATCACTACAAATAATCTACTCATAAATTATTATTATTATTATTATTATTATTATTATTATTATTATTATTATTATTATTATTATTATTATTATTATTATTAACTTTATTATTTTTTAAGTTAATTAAAAATTAAAAAATTCCTAAATTTTGTCATCATAAATTATTTTTAAAATAAGCTATATTATCTACCGATATATTTCATGATATTTTCTTTTCATTGGTTTTTTCAATTTAGACTCAATCAAACGTAATGGTTTAGAGATGACAAATAAGCTAAAGGTTTACTGTTGAAATAATTGCGAAAAACCACGAAGAAAGACAATACTCCGTCAAGAAAACAAACACGTGGAATGAAAAGGAAAGTGGAGCTAGGGTTTTTGCTGTAGAACAATGCAAAAGGTAAGTTCATATGGATTTGATTATTTGCTTAATTTTTTAGAGAGTATTGTCATGTTAATGAATCCGTTGTGGATGAATTGTCAATCGAGAGTAAGTAACAATATAGAAGAAAAAAATTGTGGAAGAAAAAAAATTTGATTGTGGAAATATCATTCCCCAAAAGAAAAAAAAACCAAATAAGTCGTAGAAATGAATGGTAATTTAAAACTAGTTGATAACTTAATCCGAGAAAATTGGTGAATTAAAGTTGATAATCAAAAGAAAAATAAGTATGGTAAATGACTCAAATAAAAGGGTAACCCAAAACTAGTGTTAACCTAATTGGCAAAAAGTTATTAAGTCACTTTAATTAAGGTTCTTAATTTCTAATAGATATTGATAAATTTAAGGCATAGAAATGAAAATTTGGAAACGATAAGAAAAGTTAGCAAAATCAATAATAAATAAATGAATAAATAAAATATCAATAAGTAACTCAAACAAGAGTTGGTTACCTCTATGTGCCTTTATAGTGGGAGACAAGTTAGTGAGTTACATTAATTTATGGTGGTAATATCTGAAAATATTATATAATTTGCAAACCAAGCCGTATAAAAGTTAGTATATTAAAATGAAAAGCAATTAAACATTGGTAAGTAACTTAAATAAAAGTGCTTCCAACACTTACTGAAATTTATCAACATGAGAAGAAACATTGCTTCTTTTTTTTTTTTTTTTTTTTTTTTTTTTTTTTTTTTCTTTTGACAATATAATTCTGCTTAGTTCTTTAGTAAAGCTATATATATATGACGTATTTTTCCCATCCACATGTAATTACTCTTCTTTTTTCTTCCTTTTTGCCAAAACCAAAATTCTCTGCTATGCAAATTTAAAGCTCCTATTATTACTGTGCATCGCGGGGATAAGCAAATGACGTTCCCTAAATCAACGCAGACGAACTTCAAACTTTTTTGCTTTCTTGAAAAAATTAATTTAACTTTTTTTCTATATGAAATTATGCAATAAAATAAAATAAAAAGAACAATCGGATACACGTCTTTACAATCATACACATTTCCTCAATCATCGAAGCAGCTAATGATTATGGCATGAAGTCCTGGTTCGTTTCCCCCTTGTGGGGATTCTTTTCTCTCCAATGGTCCCAATCACTTTATTTCTCTCTCTTGATGCATCGTCGGTCGTTGCAATCATTGACATATTCCCCAGAATGCATGATAAGTAAATGTCTTTTGGGGCATGCATTTTGGTACTTAAAAGAAGAATGGCAGGTTCCTTTTCCGTGGAATATGGCTTTCAGTCACGCGCCTCCTTCATTAATCTTATGAAATTCTCGCCTTTAGCGGTACTTTGCGATGTGAATCATGAAATTTTATAGTACGATATCTTTTCTTGGTTAATATATAGTATGCCTCTTTAGGTACGCAGTTTCATGCGGAAATGACAATTGACACTAGAAGGCTTGTTTGTTGGGGGAAATCTCACCACCAAGCTGGACCAGAAGAAGCGCAGCAAAGGCCTCTCTTCGGCCACTGGCCTGTAATTAGGGTAATTTACCCTAAAGCCGTTGGAAAGTAGAAGCACTGGAGCTGGACCTAGCCCTTGGATCAAGCCAAATTCACAGCTCAGGTTCGTCCAGTGAGCACCAAATCTGGTTCAATCTGAGCAAAACCTGTTCGATTCCAAGCAAAACTTGTTTGAAACTTGTTTGGTTCCAATTCTGCAAGCTTAGGACCAACCTAGGGCTGGTTCAGCTATTGTTGCAAGATTGAAACCATGTGTTTTACCTGGGAATTAGTTCAACAATTCAGTTCTCGGGTTAAACCAATTAACGAATTTGGTTTTGAAGCCTATTTAAGAAAAAACAGTCCCCATCGAAAAACGAACCATAATCTTCAACATGAATAAACAAAAACATAATGACTTAACCATCATATGTTTTTGTGGTGAAATGGCATGATTTTTATGATTGACAATAAAAATTTGATATTTTTACACAAAAGATAAAATGGATCGATTCCCAATCTCGATTAGTTTGGCTCTCAAATCCAATTTTTGGAACCAAGAATCATAGGGTTAGTTCCTAAACCCATTTGGAAAGGGAAGTGATCACTTCTAGTGCACATGATAAATTTGTGGGCCGAGAAGGCCTAGCTTGGGCCTAACTGATCTTATAATGATAAGCTTTTGCCCATGCCCACCCAAAGATGCCTTTGGGCACTTGTGGCTCAGGCGGAGCCTATATGGGCCTATGGATTGCTAGGCCTATAATTAGGTCTATTGGGAAGTGGACTGTTAGGATTTTTATGGCGTGTTTGGTAACGTTTCTGTTTCGGGAAAACAACTTTTGAATATAAATAGTTTTTTTTTTTTTTTTTCTTTTTTTTGAACAATTTCGAGTATAAGA
Organism: Eucalyptus brandiana; assembly: GCA_014182725.1. Taxonomy (NCBI): domain Eukaryota; kingdom Viridiplantae; phylum Streptophyta; class Magnoliopsida; order Myrtales; family Myrtaceae; genus Eucalyptus; species Eucalyptus brandiana. The sequence goes on along the minus strand of CM024674.1, from coordinate 25,688,776 downwards.
ACATACTTGGTAACTGCAAAAATATATATTCCAGAAATAGAAATGTGTTAGGTAAACTTGTATAATTTTTCTATATTTTTATTATTTTTTTCTTTTTTTCTTTTTTCCTTCTTTCTCCTTTGTGGCCAATCGCCAGCCACCGCCGGCGAACGGGCTAGGTGAGGTCTAGCAAGCTCGCTGGAGCCTCGCTAGGCCACCGTGAGGCTCGACCTTGCCCAAGCGGCATGAGGTCGACCTTGCCCTAGCTTGGCGAGGTTGAGCCTTGTGCCGACTGGCAAGGCTTGGTCTCGCCTAGCCACGATGAGGCTTGGCGTCACCTGGGGCCAATGACACTCTGGCAAGGTCGCTGACCCTCATCGGCCGATCGCCAGAGAGGATGATGGTGGAGAAGTTGAGAGACGCTGAAGAAAGGAGGGACTTGAGATAGAGAGGGCGCATGTGGATTAGCTAAAACAGAGGGCACGGGCTAAAGCAGAAATAAACAAAACAAGAGTTTTGAGTTTTTGTTCTTTTGTTTCTTAGAAATTGTTCTCCGAAACAAGAAATAACTTTTACCAAACACGTTTCTATTCTTTTTTTTTCCTTATAACAAAAAAACATAAATTTTTGTTCCAAGAAACAAAAACACTTTTTAACAAACAGGCCCTTAGGATTCTTTTCAAGTCATGGGTCCAACCATTCTAGCACTAGCCCACATTTCATTTGCAAAGTTTTAGGCTTTCATAATTGGTTTAGTTGTCCAAAAAGTTTCGAGCCAATTCAATTATAAACCTTTTAAATTTGCCAAAATAGTCATAAATCTTTTGACAACCTGCCAATTTATGCTAGTTTAGTCATAAATTTTTTAACAACTTATAAAATGATTTATTAATTAAATCTTTTAATGATTTGTTAATTGAACCTTTTGGTCAATTTTGGTAAAAGTCGCTGACATGGCGATCTAGTCAACATTAACCATCTTACATAGCATAGCCAATGTTAATATGGACTTTTTTTTTTTAACATTTTTAAAATTTTAATTTTTTTTTTTTTTTCTTTTCTTTTTCATTTATTATTCTTTTTTTTTTTTTTTTTTTTTCCCTTTTTTCCCTTCATTGGCCTCAAGTGAGGGCCTCCCTTGCCAGCCTCACATGAGGGCCCCCCTCAATAGCCCTTGGCGAGGGTCGCTCTCGCTTATACCCTCACTGGATTTGGTGAGGATGTGCCTTACCTAGCTGGCAGAGGAAAAAGGGAAAAGGAAAAAGAAACACAAAGAAAAGAAAAAAAATTAAAAAAATTTGTAAAACTAACCACGTTAGCACTAGCTGTGTTATATAGGACGGTCAACATTAACTAAACCGTCATATTAGCTATTTCTTGTTAAAATTGGCCGGAAACGATCTTAAATTAGATGAACAAGTTATTAAAAGGTTTAAAGCTAAATTGACAAGTTATCAAAATTTTTATGATTTAATTAGTAAAATTTTATAAAATTTATGACTGATTTGGCTACCATACAATAAGCTTAGGATGTTTTGGACAATTTTCCCTCTAATAATCATGTATCATTGGTCAAGTGAAAAATACAAGGAAATAAAAAGGACAACTCACAACATACTCTGATAATATAAACTGAAGATATAAATGGTCAATTGGACATGGTTGTTAAAGCACGATTCTCGAAAGTTTGGGTCATCAAAATCTAATCGGCGAGTCTTATGTTGCAGATTCACTAAGTCCAAAGATGGTGGTGATCCATCACTTTTGACACAAGAAGAGTCACTGCAAAAGCCCTTTGGAAGCTATTTCGACCTTAAAATGAGTAGTCTTCTCATTTTTCAAGCAATTTTTTTTTTTTTATTTTGGTTCTCATATTTTTCCTTATTCATATATTTGTTTTTGCTTTATTTCATTAGTTTGGGTTTATCTGAGATTATCTTATGGTTTCAACGATTTTACAAATATATATAAGCTAGACCCAAGACTTTCTAAATGAATGTTGTATAATTTGTTAAAAGAATTATTTATTCATGCAATAGCATGACCAAACAAAATTTGGACATTGTGAAAAATGTAATAGGACACGACAAAATAAAGAAAAAAAAAAAAAAAGCCAATAGTAGAAAAAATTGATACACTAGTTTCACGAAATATAGAAGTTTGAAAATTAATAAAATAGTTTGATTTTACGTCTTTATATTAAACTTATTTTTAAAACTTTATGCTGCCTCTTTTCCTTTTTTTTTTCTATTTTTTGGGGGAGTGATATGAAAGAACTAAGCATGACTAGTTCCTGCCTCGCACCGGCGGCAAAATTTGTTCAGTGACACGGTGAAAAATAGCGTGATTAAAATTTGTTATTTTGAAAGTATACCATATTTCATAACAACAGCTTCGTCAATAAGCATGTTCAGCTGGATTCATAAATACCATTTAATTTTCTATAGTTAGAAATCGCAATTTAGTTGAATGAAATTTACTGTGTGAATTAGATGTGTGGTATAGGTTCAATTATTATATCATAATGCACAAATTACATGTTTGGGCCAACTAACTCATTTTGAAATCACGTCTTATCTAATTCAGGAAGTTAGTGGATACTTTACTATAAATGATCAACTAATGTATAAGCACGAGCAAACAATAAGTGAAAATAGAGATTTACTCCGGTACTTGGAGTTTCTCATTTGATTCAAAAGGCATCATAATAAATTGAGCGAATATACACTTTTTTTTGCCTTTTTTTTTCAGACAAATTATTTCAATTGTTACACTCTAATTTCGGCCTACAAATTACGAAAATCTCTTTGCAATTTTAGAGGTAAGGAAAGTTTTCTCGAGGGGGACGTTAAAATAGTTCATACATGAATAAAGATAAACTTGAGTAAAAGAGCAATTTTAATATTTAAGAAACAAATAATAAGTAAAATTCCGGCAGCAGTAAAAAGATAAAAAAAATTAAGATGTACACCCCATATATCAGTGAGGTGAGCACCGAGTAGGCCCCACCAAATGTAGGAATCCCCTCGTCTCACATAGGGGTGTAAACGGTTCGGTTTGGTTCGGTTTTTTTGAAAAACCGAACCGAACCAAACCGTTTAAAAAATTTTCCGAACCGAACCGAACTAAATACAAACCGAACCGAAATTTCGGTTAAGTTTTTCGGTTTTTATCTTTCGGTTTTCGGTTTTCGGTTTTTTTTTTTTTTTTAGCTTTCAGAAATTTCGGTTCGGACGGGCGGACGGCTTACCTTCTGTATATGCTCCTTAAAAAATTATTAGATTAATCCCTTTATCTGATGCTCCAAAGAATCTTGACCCCAAAAAAAGCCCCTTTGAAGAATGTTACAATGATAATGTTGGTACATTGCTGCTTTGTTATTGTGAAGTTCTTCGAGGATGCTGAGATATTGCAATATATAGCAATGAGGGTTTAAAAGTCGACTCCCATGACGTCGCAAATTGTTGGTTCTAGGTTAGAACTTAGTTGTTACTCTTTGATATCCTGTTCTGGCACTAATTGTATCGTCCATTTTTCAAGCCATATCCCCTGAAGAAGAACTTGAATGATAACCATTTGAAATGGACCGGTAGATTAACTATATACCGGTTGAATCACTTCGCCTAGACGCAGACGGGATAACCAGCTACTGACAATGTAATTCATTGAGAAAACTAAAAGATCACACTTCTAAAATTAAGACCGACAAATCAGAGTACAGCTACTAGGAACCATTTAGACTTTCTAATGTTTTGTTTTTACATCTGCACCGTGTCTTGGATAACACACGTTCAAATAAGTGAGCAGCGGATGCAGGTACATGACATTTTTTTATACAGTCACAAACTCGTTCATGACATAGCATAGTTTGTATGGACCAGGACATATCCCATGCTGGAAAGGCACACATCCCATTCTTGGTAATAAAACAGCAATCAAAAGAACGAGAACAACGGGGGATGTGATAAGTAAACGCTGATAACTAGGGAATAGCTGAATGGGCCAGAGAGGAAATACTGTTGAGAATTTGAATCATCATCCGTTGTGCATAATTTCCCCACAATATTAGTTCTATTGTGATCAAAAGTCAACCACCACCAGGGTCATACAAAGATACAAAGAAGCATATGCTAGCACAAATATGTATAAAGAGGTGCATTTCCACCAGACGACATACAGATTTCGATGTAAATGCCTCTTTGAATGTCACAGCTTGACCACACTCAGAGATCTCAGTGAGGAGAGACTACGACAAGCTCAACAAGTGTGATTAAACAATGAGCACACCTGCTAGTGAATCGCCTGCACTACTTTCTTTACCGCACAGCTTCAGAAATATGGAGAGCAAATGACAACTGAGATTTGCTGATCTGTTGTGTATGTTGAGTATCTACCAGTGCCTGAAAGGGATTCAGAGAGGCAAATTGATCACTTAAATTGGCAAAGTAGGGAAAAGGGCTAGCAGAACGAAAGTATTTATGAGAATGCCAAAACAATACAAGCAACAAAGGAAGCATCAACTGCTTAGAAAATCTTCTAGTTGTCCCTTAGAATCGATGAGGTCTCATAAACTTCCACATTTCTATAGGGAATATGAGTGGCAAAAGGAGCAAGGAAATTAGTAATCTAAACTCTTGGTGGACATTGCCTCTCACCCAGCAATGCATTGCTCAAACACCACAGAACACCTAATAGATTGAACATGTAAAAGGATCTTAGAAGGATATAAACAACACCATGATCTCTAAATTACAGAATAAGTAGGGACCTGCAGCTACCCAAGTAAGATCTCCTAAAATAAAGTCCCTAATAGATTGAAATACACTAGGCTGAAAGAGTCGGTTTTAGCATTAAGTTCTTCCTCGATTAGAAATACAACCTTGCACTGCAGGTAGCGAACTTGCAATACAGTTGACTAGTTGAGAGGCCATTAGCTACTAGTGCTCCATTTAGAATCAATTAAATCATGCTCTGTGGCTATTAGCTTATAATTCTGTTTCGAACTACCCATGAGAGAGAGACAGATAGAGGGAGAGGGTGGAGAGAGGATTAGAAGTGGCCTCAGATTAAACTGAATCTAATCTAGCAGAACACTCGCACCTCAAATACTGTACCTTTACACTAACCTCAAACAAAAATTCACCCCTTTCTTTCACACCCTGTAATCCCAACCTCAAATTAACCTGAGTCTAATACAGCAGCAACACTCACATCTCAAATGTTGCACATTTACACTAACCTCAAACGCAAACTCACCCCTTTCTTCCATACCCTGTAATCCTAACCTCAGATTCTGTAGAAAGCGGAACACTAAGATTTGCAGACATTAAGAGAGAAAACCACGAATTCAAAAGACCCAAGAGACCCACCTTGACATCTTTCGGGACCAGATCAAGCCTAGCCTTAGGATTCTGATAGAAAGCGGAACCCCCGCCCGCATTCCTAATCTCCCTCAAATGCCCCAAGTAATTACAACCGTCGTTCGGAAACCCAATCTCCAGAATCTCCCTCCGATAGTAGCCGGCAAAGTGAAGATGGCGGTGGGCTTCCAGAAATCGCCGAAGCCGCCGTCGCACGTCAAGCTCGAGCTCCCCGAGCACGAGGTCGTCCTAGAGACAGCGTTCCTCGTCCCGGTGCCGGAGGACCTGATCTGCTCCAAGAACACCGAGATTGCCAAGTCGGTGAGGTAAATCGAAGAGCTGGAAGCGTCGGACGAGAGGATGAGTCGCGAACTGGAGGTGTATAGCCGGCAAAGTGAAGATGGCGGCCCCTCAGTCCAGAGCAAAGCGCGCGTAGGACATGCTCTGTTGCCGTCGCTGTCGCAGAAGGAAGAGGGATGAAGGAGAGACTTGCAGAAGAAAGGGGCTTTGTCCCTCAATCGATCGCCATCGCCGTCGCCGTCGCAGTCGCCGTCCCTGCCGCCGCCGTCGTCACAGTCGCCGTCGCCGTCGAGAGAACTCAGACGGGAACGATAAAAACCAAGAGACACGAGAGGACTGAGAGACGCGAATCGGGAGAGAACCGAATTAGATTGATTTTATCGGTTCGTGCCTTTGTGGTTCGGTTTTCGGTTCGGTTAACCGATAAAAACCGAACCGATAAAAAATTTTCGGTTTTTAACGAAAATCGAACCGAACTGAAAAAATCAAAATTTTTGGTTCGGTTCGGTTTTCGGTTCGGGTCTTGACGCCCCTAGTCTCTCACACCTATCAGGTATCTATTGTCAATACACAAGTCTCTATTTCTTAAGCTGACCCTAGAGAAATGCTAACTATAGTGAGTCGAGACCAAGTCTTGAGTGTGGAGGACAAACATACTTCCGACATGAGCAACCCTTATTGTTAGTTTCATATGCTTTGTCTTTTTTTTAGTAATATAAGCGATCAATATTTTGAAAATCAAACATTGTGTTGTTAAGTATGCTTGGGCACTTAACAGGGGATGGGCTCGCGACATTCGAGTTCGATCTTCTTTATCCGAGGAGTGCTGTCAATTTCTTGTGGGCCCCCAACTCGGGCAATGCTCTAACTGAGCCATGGGCTGCTAGCAAGGATTGTATGGATCTCGGGGATTAGTCGGACGAAGCCTGCATGACCTCAAATGGATATATATGTATACATATATGTATATACGTATGTATTTATGGTCCCACGAGAATAGTACTTGCATATGGCCAAAAAGTGAAGCTTAACATGACAATACTTCAAATGGATCAAATTTAATTAATGATGCAATGGAAACATGTCACACCCCGATCCTCGGAGACGCACACATCCTTCATCTTGGTTGATTTTAAATGCGATATCCCAGGATTAAGTATCGCCGACTCTTTCATTTACAATAAGCACATGCAAAAGCAATTATAAATCCCAAGACAATAAAATAATGTGATGAAAAAGTAGGGCCATATTTTTTATACTAAAATTCAAAATCACACTTTTATACAAGCACCTCATAGTATCTTACAATACTATTAACATAGGTCTGGTCTAATGCCTATTCACATATAAATAGGATCTGACAAAACAGGATGAGATCTCAGTCCTCATCTGGGTCGTACTTGAGATCATTATCCCGATCCTCCTCAGACTCTTCTTCACTAAGCTCGTTTCCTTCAAGCTCTTCACATTTTTCTAGCTCATCGTCCTCTTCTGGTTCCTCCTCCTCAAGCTCATCTACGGGTCTGAAATAGTTATACAATAACCATTGAGACAACGTCTTAGCGAGTTCTACCTCCTAAGACTCGATTAGTAAACCAATATGTTAACTGGGCTGCCTAAGCACGCATGAGTCAGAGGATTTACCTTGGCCTTAGATTCCACCTGCATATTAGCACAGTTCAATAGGCACCCAAGCAATCACATCATAGATCGATATCTCAATCAATCGACCTAGTCGATTACATGTTATTTCAATCGATACTATATATTCCCCACTCCACGATGGAACATCTAGATGTCGAGCCTACGTGCGTTCTCCAGGATGACATGCCCAGTCTCCAAGTCCACGTACATTTTCCAAGGCGACCCATTCGCCAAAATGACATACTTAAACATTGAGCCCACGTGCATTCTGTAAGGCACTAGTTCGCCAAGGTGATGTATCAAGTCACCGAGCCCACGTGCCCTTTAAGATGCCATACTAAATCAGAGAGCCCATGTGCATTCTCCAAGGCGATGCATCAAGTCACCGAGCCCAAGTGTCTCTTCAAGATACCAAATGTACTCATTGAGACCACGTGCATTCTCCATGGTAATGCATCAAATTACCAAGTCCACGTGTCTCTTTCAAGATGCCATACTTAATCACCGAGCCCACGTGCATTCTCCCAGGTAATAGACCAACTCACCGAGCCCACGTGCCTTCTTCAAGGTGATGTATAACCTACCATTGATCCACTATACACTAAATGCCCATTCTCCTAAATGACGTACTTAGTCATTGAGCCGGCAACCACCACAACAATCACTTTTATTTCCACCATTTCCACTATGATCGGTATCCTACCACAACAATTTTGGCACTAACAACTGATACCCGATTATTCATCAATCAATTACTAAAATCAACACAATTTAGGAACAATTCCTAAAATTTCACAATTAATTCTATTTCACGCAACATAGAGCTCAAATAAATAAATGGACTGCACCATGACAATCAATATAAAATTTCAATTGTCGGCTATCCCAGCCTAATTTCCGAAAAATAAATAAATACAATAAATCCAATTTAGGCCCGTAATGCCTAATTGGAGCCCGAAACGAGTCGATAAAATCCCAAGATGCACTTAATAAATAATCATGATTAATTACACAATTCAATTGCCTAACATGCCTCATGATTAATTAATAATCACTAATTCATTCTAATCTAACCACCTAATCCTACTTAATTAACACTAATCAACCTTTAAGCATAATTAGAAAACTAAGAAAGCATTAGTGAGTAAAACTCACCGGAATCATGCACAAGTCGAATCAATCCGACGGGAACGGTGGGGGGAGCGATTAACTCCAAAGTGGGCCTAGGAATTGAGGCTTGGAACACCTCCAAAAGTGGCTTCAAAGGTGGTTGGAAACCCACTCGCTGGGTTGCTGATCTTGACCGGTCGATGGTTGAAATGGCACCGGTTGAGGCGAGCATAGGTCGGGGGAGCGACAGCTAGGCCGAGCGGCGTCAGCGGTGGTTCACGGCGACTGACCTGCGGCTTGTGGTGGTTGAAGAAGGCTGAACATAGGTGACAAGAGGCTAGAGGGCATGGCTAGAGGTGGGGGCTCGTGCGTAGAGTGGCGGTGCTTGGCCAAACGGATGACGACGAGTGGCAACCAACGGTGGCGTGCTGCTGGCGACGACGAGTTGCTCCAGTCTCCCTCTTGCTGGTTGCTGGCTTGCTCGAAAATGGTGGAGGAGAGAGAGATGGCCGGTTAAGGGTGAGAGAGAGAGAGAGGGATAAAGATGAGAGGGTGAGGGCTCCACCAAGCCCAAACTTTTCACAAAATATCTCCTCCATGCATCCTAGGCCAAGTATAACTTCTTGGCTCACATTGAACCACCAACACACACCCCACAACCTCTCTTTTGGTCCATTTGGCTAGGGGAGGAGGGGAGCTACGAAATTGAGGGGTTTTAGTTCAATTGAACCCTTATTTGTACTTGATTTGTCATGAACCGGTCTCAGTAATTTCAATTGACCCATCAATGATCATTTTAGCAATTTCCCTCACTCACATATCTATCATGCTTTCCAATTTTGCCATCAAAATAAATCCCCAGCTTCAATTGCACAAAAATGGTCTCGAACCGACTTTTTTCCAAAAGTCTCGGTTGTTAGAAAAATTTTCGAGATTGAGTCGTGAGTCCTAGAATTTATTGTTACATGAGAATCTTCATTTCTGAAATTGGACTTGAATTGATGGTTAATTTCCATTCGGCGCATTTTTAGCATGACCTAGACTATCGGTTAGTTTTCAGAACTTTCTAGGGCAAATGATCCGTGGTTGATTTTCTTCGAGCCATTATGAACCCACTTGACTCATTGGTGACTCTCGATCATCGTGAAAGTCTCGAGGACTCAATTACGAACACAAGGTACCAAAACGACAGTAAAATCAGATTAATGCTAGTCGATGAGAACTTTCCAATTTAGTAAAGTCACCCACGATTGGCCACACATCTCAGTCGAATAGACTTATCTCTGATCTTAAATTGATTTTTAACTGTGCCGTAATGACCTCTAAAAATAAGCACGGTCAAGAAGCCGATTCCTGATCGAATTCTCAAGTCTATTTGCCTTAAAGTCCTTAATGACTTCCTCAGATAATCTAGTTATTTCGAGAGTGATTAGCTTTGAGAATAGCCCTATAAGCGCGTCAATGAAATGCCCGATTAATTCGATGAAAACAATGATGAAAATCTGAGATGACACAAAACATGTCATATTTATGCTCTCCACAACTTGCAATAAATGCATCACGCAACATTATTCATCTAGAAGTTAGTTTAGAGGAATCCCTCCGAGCACATGTATCTTTATACATATACTCATTTGTATCACAACACATATATCAATATACATATACTAATATTTATCATAACATATTCATATTTGCTTTGATAGTGACTGTGACAATTTGATAACATGAATAATTGTCAATTGTCATTGTAAAGTTAAATAAATGAGATACTAAATTTGTTAATCTTAACAATGTAGAGAGAACTCCAACTGGCCCAAATTGAATGAAGAGACATTTTCTCATATTAAAGGATCGATTTTTTATTTATTTATTTTTTATTATCACAACTCAATGAATCATTATCGATGGAGGAAACGCTATGTAACATCTTTATATATAAATTTGCAAAAACTCGTTTGACAATATATTTAGCAATTTTCTTATTTCGGTTCTCATTTTTTTTTCATTATACATATATTTGTTTTTGCTTTATCTCATCAGTTTGGGTTTATCTTGGGCAAAAGAGCAACTTAAATATTCAAGAACAAATATAATCAATGTGAAGATGATAATAAGTGAAATCCCAAGAGCCCCAAAAAGGAAAAAAGTAATCAGGTGTACCCCCAATATATTAATCGAGCATGTAGGACTCTTTGAGGATCCGAGTAATTCTCACCAAATGTAGCAATCCCCTCGTTCTGCACACATCAGGTGTCTACTAGAGATACACACTCTACCTATGAGGGACGACCCAAGGAAATGCTAACTATGGTGATTCGAGACTAAGCCTTGAATGTGGAGGATAAACATACTTCCCATGTGAGCAACCCTTATGATTAGTTTCAAATGCATTGTCTTTTCTAGTAACATGAGAAATTAACAATTTGAAAATCAAGTTGTTGAGTATGCTTGGGCACTTAATAAGGGATCGGCTCCGGCATTTGACTCCATGTGACGAGTTCGATCCCTCCTGTCCAGGGAATGCTACCAATTCCTTATAAGCCGAGCAAAGCCTAAAACAGGGCCATAGACCAGGAGGAGGAAAATGATCCCACAAGAACACGACTTATATTTAGTAGAAAGTTTACTTTAGACATCACCAAAAGGCACATTTGATAAGTCTTAAAAAGTGCCTTTAACTTTTTTAATTACATTTCCATATCTACAATAGTGGCTCAACTTTAGAAAGTGAAGGTTAATATAAGAATACTCCCAATGGATCCAGGAAAGCATGTCATGTGTTTGCTCTCCGCAACTTGTAATAAATGCATCACATAGCATTATTCATCTAGAAGTCAGTTATAGAGGAGTCCCTCCGCGCACATATAAATGCATCATTCATAATATGCATCATTCATATATATATATATATATATATATACTTGCTCTTCTTTATTACAATGTATCCTTATTTCCTATCATTAGTCATTGCGATAGATTTGATGATGTGAATTATTATAAGTAATCATTGTAAAGTTAAATATAAATGAGATACCTTATCTATAAACCCTAACAAGGTTGAGAGAACTCCAAGTGACCCAAACTGATATGAGAGAGATGGAATTTCCTCATATTGAAAAACCATTTTTTTTTCTTTTTTAATCTCAACTTAACGAACACATTATCGATGAAAGAAAAGCTATGTAACGTTCATCGGCTGTCACGGAAATACCGTGTTGGCTGCCATGCAGAAATGGAATGGAATGGAATGGAAGGGACAAAAGCAATTTGTAAGTTAGACACGATTTTCCGGAACTAAAGCTAAAAAGTTCATCCGAGACAGAGAAGAAAACCTCTGTCCCTAGATTCAAATCCAAAAATCTACGTTCCAAATACCAAGTGCTACGTTGGAAGTTCTTGCCTACCTGCGCCATTTGTCACCTTCCAGAAGACAGCGTCAATTATCAGATACGGTTCATTTAATTACGCAAAAGTTTTAACTAACTTACACAATATAATATGAAGAAAATAAACAAGTGCAATCCAATTGAAGTTTAAAATAGTGCATCATGCAGCTAATTTAAATCGACTTCTTGGGACCTTGGTTAGCCCTGTTCCCCATTATAATTGCCAGTTCTCAATATGATGCGTCGGATTCTCTCCCTTTTAGCCAATGGCAGGTCAGTGATTCCACCATAAATGAACTTATTCTAATTACCATGTTATTAGAAATATGATTTTATGAGAATAATATTTTTGAGATTATCATCGTTCACTTTATATTAAATATGTGGTCAATATATACGGGAAGTCAAATTATTTGTCATTGTTATTTAAGCAAGTTTTCATTTTCTTTCCTCTATTGCGAAATTTTTCGTAATGATCTCTCAACGAGGTTTTGCTACCGCTTATTCCCCGTGTTAGCGCACCGGTTCAGACTTAAAGGACTCAATATTTAACATACATAGCAGAAGTAAGCGATGTGCTTGCTTATGCGTAAGTAATATCGACACTTTAAAAATGTGTAGCAAAAAATTGATTTAACTTATTTATCAAAGATAATTACAAATAAGACCGAACAAAGCATTTACCGTAACACCAAAAATCAAGAAGGTCTATTCATCAAGTTCGACCTTGACATATCAAATATGTAAGTTATATCGCACTCACTTTCAAATTTACTAATATTTTTTTAAAATTTTAGAGAAGATGTTGCTATTGAAAATAGAATTTTTTAAAAATGTTCTGATCTAGTATATCGACGATTCTGGTATTTTAATATATTGATGAAGAAAATGGAAATACACTTTTATAAAAAAAATAAAAAAGAAGAAAAGAAGCATTGAAAAATCTGGGAGCACCAATTCTCTAGGCCCCAAATCACTCAATACTCACTGCCAGTAATTTACAGAATAATAATTTTAAGCAAGCATTTGCTCCTTTAAAATGATTTTGTTTAACCTTGTCCATTTAGAAAAAAAAAAAAAAATGAATAAATAAAATTCATTCATTTATAAGCGCCATTTAATATTGTTACGTCATGCTAAATATATACTCTTAATAAATGGCATATAATAAATACTGTACCTTTTCTGGAAGCATGGGAAATATATACTCTTAATAAATGCACCAACTTAGTATCTTTCAGAATTGAAGTGGACTCTTCCCCCAGGGACTATATATTCATGTTTCTTTTTGTCACAATATAGTCCTTTATATATATTAAGGAAAACTGAAATTCTTATGCCTTAACTAATTAACAATGTAATGCCATAAAGTCATGAGAATAACATGTTAGCTGCCATGCATAAATGGCAGGAACAATAAATTTGTAAAGGTAGAAAAAGATTTGCTTGAAGTAAATTGAAAAGCTTCATCCTGTAAACACCATTTAAGTGCTACATTGAAAGTATTCACCTCGTAAAATTCCCTTGATATTCTTCCTTATTCTAAGGTTCGTTTCGTGAATTTTTTGTATTTAGTTCTATGGAGCGTTACTTGAATGAGCAGTGTACGCAATAAACAACAAATAAGGCCGGCGGGAATCCCGACATGTCATCATTATGCAAGGAAATGTAACACCCGTACTTTCATTTAAATCAGCAGAAATTTCGTGATAGACAAAAGACGCGAACTTTTCAAATCAAATAAATTATTCAAAAATAACCAAAGACTCGACTCATCCTCATAATCCAAAATACTTTTAGTTCATTGATAGATAAGTCGAGTTTACATGCTAGAGTGTTTGGACTTAGCTTGAAATATTCGCAATTCTAGAGTTTAACTTATTTAACAGTGAACAATTTTCAATCATGCAAACTGACCTAAAAAATTACTCAATCAATCATAAACTTATTATACAGATATTGATTCAATCATAAAATCTTCAATTCTGTTAGTTTAATCTTGTGCAAAATTTTTAATGTAGTCTTTCTAATCGTTGAAAATCGCCGACGTGGTGGCCTAATCATTATTGGCTACCCTACATAATATATTGTCACATAAGAGATTTTAAGCAAAAGTTGACCAAAAGAACTACCCTAAAATTTTGAGATGAAGTTTTTAGACTGAATTAAAACCGAATTGATATTCGTACAATAAATTTAGGACTAATTAGATAATTTTCAACCAAATTAACATTAACAGGTGTTATTTAGTACTAAATTTTTCGAAAAGAAATTGTCATTCAAAGTAATCTTGTCATAATTGGCAATTGGCTCGGTCAGTCTTCATGGGGCCCATCGGTTCAACGGGACCCTCCAGGAGATATAAATCTTTTGTCTCTATTCTCTTATGGCAATGCGTTTTCGTTTTTAAGCCAGTAACGGCATTAGTCTCATGATTGTACTTTGGGCTCTTCTTTAAGCAAGTGCATCGCCTCTATTTCATGGCTAGCAAAGAGAAGAAAAATATTTCAAAATTTATTAAGATCAATTTACGAAAGTTAATTTACTTAAGGATCCTTCTATTGATCACTAATTATGACCCACTTTTTTAAAGATTCGTTTACAGTTTGACCCATCACTTTAATAAACTAGATTTGCAGGTCAGTCTTAATTAACTTACCAAGTTACCGTCTTCGTCTCTGCTTCCTCTTTTTCTTCTATATATCATCCTTCTCTCTTGATTACTCTTCACCCCTCTCTCTCTCTCTCTCTCTCTCCCTTTCGTCCTCTCTCTCTCCACATAAGCTATTGTTGTTGTTGCCATGTCTGAAGGAGGAGATCATGTCGCTTTCCCATGGAAGAACCCAACATGGGATTTTGCAAAGCCTGATAATTCTAGCAATGTTGGAGATAGGTTAGGTAAGAAGACTGCTTGCTCTAGCTCTCATGCCCAGACCGTGGCGGAAAAAGAGCTCACCCCGGTGCCAACTAGGAAGCGATCCCGCGACATGATCAAAGGCGAGGACAAGAACGGAAAAGGCGAGCTCGATGCCAACGGAGCAAAAGCGGTGGGCGAGTCGGACCACGAGATCCATATATGGACAGAGAGAGAGAGGAGGAAGAAGATGAGGAACATGTTTGCTAATCTTCATTCTTTACTTCCTCATATTCCTCCTAAGGTAGGTTCGTTGTTTGTCGCCTCAATCTCTGCTTATCTTGCCTCACTCGAAAAAAGAGAGAGAGAAGGGAAAACTCATTCAGAAAATGAGAGGAAAATCATAAGGGAAACGATAATGGTATTGAGCACTTGATGGAAGAAGATTTGCTTTCACTTGCATTTAATGCTGACACTCGGTATTTATGGAGATTTAATAATGACATCATCATTGGCTAGTACTATGAGATTTGCATAATCTATCTTGATTTATAAAGCACAAGATGATTGTTTATCAATTGAATTCCATCGTTGGAGAAACCAAATTTATCTGGGCAACATTTTCCATAGCCTGTATAAAAGCATTTATAGAGAAATAATTTTTCTTTTTCGTTGGTACTTTTGATTTCAATTGCACTAACACAGACAATCAATGGAAATTCCCAGATGTAACTTGTAACTGTTCTTAAGTCTTATTCATCTCTCTACACAATGATTTTCTTGTGCAGGCTGACAAGTCTACCATAGTGGATGAAGCTGTCAACTACATCAAAAACTTGGAGAACACTCTTCAAAATCTGCAGAAGCAAAAGCAAGAAAAGTACCATTGCACTGCCGTCTTTAACTGCGAGCCATCGACTGTGGTCAATTCCCAGAGTCTAGCTAGTGACTCGAGGGAAGCTTTCTTGGCCAGTCAAGGGTCTGCCGCCGGCAATTTGCCCATCAGCGCCGCAAGCAGTTCAGCGTCATCTCCAGTCTTTCGACATCCTATAGCCTTTCAAACCTGGTCTTCTCCCAATGTTGTTCTGAACATCTGCGGCGATGAAGCGATGATCAGTGTCTGCTCGCCCAAAAAACCCGGACTGTTTACTGCTATCTGCTATGTGTTGGAGAAGCATAAGATCCAAGTGGTATCGGCTCAGGTGTCGTCGGATTACAGCCGAAGCCTTTACATGATTCAAGCTCAAGTAAGTTTGCTTTTAATTCTCCAATACTGATAAACGATATGCTGTTGTGCTATAAATAATTAAATGTGTTTGACTCCACATTTTGCCGATAAAAAGAAGAAGATGAATAGATTATGCGAGGAGCAGTGTATAGCATTCGCACGCACATTTTCGAGTTCGGTATGCCAGGCAATGTGGCAATCGAATGTTGAATATAATCCTTTTTTCTAAAGGCCTGGTTACAATCTAACACTACTCTGAACATCAATTTAGCGTGGTAGACTTAATTACCCAACATTGTTGCACACTATTTTCACTATTACATTGATTGTTATGTTTATATATTCTAAATTAGAACTTTGCCCTAGATTAATGTTTGAGTCCGATCGCACCACGGATGACTACTTTAGTAACTTACACGGGCTAAACTTCATTTGCGATGTTTACCTAACCTAGTCACCCATTTGACCGATATCATCTATGCTTGTATTTCATTTGATTATCTATACATTAGATAAAAGAGTGATATTCGTTGTTCGTTAGCCCTAATTAACCATATAAGGGCAAATTAAGACTTTCCTGCAGTTCATTAGGGCCAGTAAGTGTGAGGCAGGTGAAACCGGAACATGATGAGAAAGTACACTTTAAACCTCGAGCCCGTGAAACACACCATAAGCTCACGGACCCTACAAGGCATAAATCGAAGTCTTAGAGTGTTGGGCGATTGCCCTAAAAATGAGATTGTTAGTGCTTAATCCCATATAATACCTATAACACGTGCCTAATTATACATGATAGTGCCTCAACCACTAAGCCAGTCTCACCAGATTAACAAGCAGTTCTTGTGAACAACATATATATATTCCAGAAGCTAATCAGCACCTAGATAGAAGTATAAACGTGTGGTGAGTACTTCTGCACATTGTGCACATTACTGGTAACTTAAAATCAGTGTGTTCTAGCATTTGTTTTTCGCTGTGTAATGTGCACGTGACCAACATTGACATCGAGTGAGGGACACAATACGACTTCTTCAACTTGCGCAGGTTGCAGGAGCTTCGGACCAACAAGCAGAAGTGCTCCCAGTGGAAGAGATATTCAAACAAGCCGCAAATGAGATCATGGTCTGGACCTCCCCCTGATTTCACGAGCAATATCTGTTATTCGAAGTTGATCTTTGTCAAACTAATGTCATGCAGCTGTTTCTTTAAGGAGCGATAATAGCAGATGAGGTTATCTATATGGTGTTTTTGCGGGCAATGTGCAGGCGCATAAACCCTAAACTAGCAACCCTGGTTTCTTTTTGAAGGCCTATTTCCTTGGTGTTCTTACCTAACAAACGCTTCAAAGCATGTTTAAACATCGAATACTCTCACCAAAACGATTCGAGAGCCTTCATGTCGTGATCTCAAGATGAAGAGCACAAGAATTGATACTTTTCATAAGAAGGTTTTGAGGCCTTCATGGTGCGATCTCAAATCAAATGTTGCAGGCTTTGGTCCAGAAGATCATCGAGGTCTTAGTGACTTGATCTAAACGAACTTCAGACGGAAAATAGAACTCTTGTCAGGTCTCGATGACTGAAATCCGACAAGCATAGCTCTATGCGTGTTGGTCTGTTGTTCTAGAAATGAAGAGTGATGCTCGCTAAAGAGGAGAAAGGGGGGGCTTTGACGCTCATTTTTGCTGCTAGATCATGGTTGTTTATTCACAATTTCATAGTCTAACAATCATCAACTTTGAATTCAAACAAATATCCAATCCATTTTGATTTATATTTAGATATATGTTGATTTAATTTACTTTTCCAATCGACCAATATTCAAATTTATGACACAGTAGGCAGATAATGAATTTGTGTCCAAATTCAGTCGAACAATTACCTTAATAAAACAAAAAAGATTATGATGGGCTAGTGGAATGTTCAACGGATGAGTTTTTTTTTTTTTTTTTTTTGGGTGAACAGTAATCATACTAAGCTGAAACCAATAATTACAACAAAAACGGCACCAAAACATATGCTCATAATGAACAGAGGCATAATGAGTGGAAGGGTGCCGAGAGAAAAAAGAAAGGAAGCCAACAAGGCACAAAACGCGGTTAAGCCACACAATTATAGCCACAACCAAAAAGGACTAAACAAAAGAAGGTATCCAGCTGGTCAAACAATGGCAACCCTAACCAAAACCAAACAAAACTTCATTGCCCAAACGGAAAGAATGAGACAATCGGCAAGAATCAAGGCCAGCACCAAAACAATCAACAGCGGGCCATCCTGCACCACCACTCCAACCTGGAAATATTATGGATGCGTTGGAGTACAAAAGAAGATGAGGGGTCTATCCCCCAACTACATTGAAGTCTATGTTTCTTGGGTTGTCTTCAACATTCGAGAAGGCTAAAGCCTTATCA
Source organism: Eucalyptus brandiana (assembly GCA_014182725.1). Taxonomy (NCBI): domain Eukaryota; kingdom Viridiplantae; phylum Streptophyta; class Magnoliopsida; order Myrtales; family Myrtaceae; genus Eucalyptus; species Eucalyptus brandiana. The sequence goes on along the minus strand of CM024674.1, from coordinate 25,670,502 downwards.
TTAACCATTTTAATAAGGTGGAGTTAAAATATAGGCGTAGAGCTTCACCTGTAAATTTTGAGAACCAGATGTATCATATCTTCTAAACAGTAAGTTGCCAAAAAAAAAAAAAAAAAGAGACATCAAACTCAAGACTTCTTGAATCAGAAAAGAGCGAAGAATCCCTTGGTTATATCCTCATTTCCGATTTTATCATAGAGAATGACAACGGTAAATTTATTTGCAGAAAATGTCGATGCACAACTTTTAAAAGCTGCGCATAAGCCGATTCACATGCTCTGCGGCCCATAATCTGCATGTGCATGGTCTTCGTTGTTGGGTGTCGCGACAACCTTACGGTCGGTATGCGCGTCCCACGACATGATGGGCCCGCTTGCCTAATGGCCCGTCTGCTATTTGACATGATAATATCGTTGCAATTGTTCAAGGTTTCCACCAGATCTAATTTGGAGTTCTGGATGATGCAAGCTCAACGTACTTAGGCCGTTTGACCCCCTAACCACGCTAGTGCAAAAATAATTAAACAAACAGAACAGAATAAAAAGAAAGCACTGCGTTGTTGCCATAATGAATAAAAAAATCATCTAGTTTACTTAGTGTAGATTCTATTAGAGCTTCAAAAGTTTTGGAGCACAAGTTGAAGGCCGCAGTTCATTTTGAAGAAAGAATTTCCCATTCTAGCCAAGTTTATCTCTTTTTTTGGGTCAAATACTTAATCTTGTGCTTTAATGAGCTTTCAAATAATCTAATTTACTTGTTATTATACATCTACACTATAATAGAAGAAATAAAAGAGACTTCTAAAGGACAAACAAGAAGGTTCCCCGAGTACGTAGCACTAATTTGACTCAACGATTTTCACATTTAAAATAGGGGTTTGCCAGCAGGCCGAAAGAAATTGGAGGCGTCGTCGAAGAAAATTCCTCCCAGTTTTTATCTGGCAAATTAATGAAGGAAATAGTTGAATACTAGGCGTTATTCACGCTTCAATCCTATTCCCAAACAAAATAATAATTAAAATGGAATATGAAAATGTTCAAGCATAATAAGAACCTTATAATACTGTACGAAGTAAACAATCAAAAAGTTGACGCAATTATCACGAACGTAACACGGCCTAAATGCCTCGTATATTCTCTGGTTATGTCTCATTCCACGCCTCAATACTACTTAATTAATTTAATTGAATCATAAAATCAAAAAATATTAAAATATTATTAAAAATTATCCACGTCAGCATCAATATTCATATCAACAATTTTCAGCTAAAATTAGCCAAAACGACTAAATTGACAATAGGTCAAAAGGTTTATAACTAAAGTAGCACAATTAAGATATTTATAATTAAATTGACACCAAGATGATAGATTTATGACTTTTCCGATATTTTTCCCTGTTCCAATAACAGAATAATTAGATGTGATCCATAGATAGACATCACTTAATTGAGGTGAAGAGTTTTAAAAAAGTCCTAAACCTTTTATATTTGTGCTAATTTAGTCATAAAATTTTTTTTATGTCAATTAACTTTTTTACATTGTGCCATGGCGGGACTTTGTTGACTAGACGCCGGCCGGTTGACGTGGCCTCATCGGCTCTGATGTGGACAACTTTTAATATTTTTTATTTTTTGATTTTTGATTTTGATTTTGATTTTTTTTTCTTTTTTCTTTTTCTTTTTTCCTTCTTCTCCTTCTTCCTCTAGCTGGTTGTCGGACTAGCTTCGGCTACACCATCTATATTCCATTCAAGTGCATAAGGCATGGGAACTTGTATCATGTGGTGTTGGTATGAAATATTGACGGAATATTTGGTAAATCATCGCAAAAAATGCAAAATAAATACTCTTCAATTGCCATTTTTATCTCATATACTTCCTTGTTCTTTCATATAGTACTTCGATCCTAACCCCTTTATGATATCAGAGCCAGTGGGAAGGTATAGATAGTCTTTTTAAGACCATACTCATAGATTGAGAGCCATTTGTTGGCATCCTTCTTGTTTCTATAGAATAGTCCAGGCCATAAGTCCTTGAATGGCTGTTAGAACGTTAGTTTAGCTCTAGCTCTGTAACAGTTTTGAAGAAGGAATAGTTCCAATCTCGACAACCGGCTAGAGGAAGAAGGAGGGGAAGGAAAAAAGAAAAAAAAATTCTAAATTATTAAAATATTATTAAAAATTGTCCACATTAACGCCAATCGTCGACGGCCGGTATTTAGTCAGCAAAATTCAGCTAAAATTAGCTGAAAATGACTAAATTGGCATAACATAAAAATGTTTAGAACTTAATTGGCACCAAAAAACAATTTAAGACTAAATTGGTATAAATACAAAAAGTTTAGGACTTTTTTAACACTTTTCCCCTTAATTGAGCCAGTCGCAGTATTTGATGCATCTATTGTCGCCAAATGGAAATATTTAGTCATCGAACCATAGTATTCCATCACAATGGCGAGGGTGCCCTCAAAATCCTTTTCCGTTGTCGCAAAAGATGGGCTTTCAATCGCAACCCTCAGTAGATCGACAAACTGAGCATCAACTACGATTCCAATTGTTAAGAGGGAAATTTGCTACCTCCATGTTAACATCCAGAATACACCATCCACCGTCATCGACCATCTAGGCCACCTTCATCTTCGTTCCACCCTATCTACCGTAGCCACCACTGTATTTCTCATGCCGCACAGCGGCCACCACTGCCTGCTCGGGTCCCCCGCAACACCAACCTTGCAATCCTGCAGTTGCCACCACCATAACTACGCTTTGTTCTCTCTAGATGAAGCTCGCAAAGCATTAAGCTTTGGCGATGGCAACAAGCTTGACATTGCACGAGCTCATTCTAAAATCTGAAGTAAAGGTCACCGGGTGTTTCCTCCTCCAATCAACGCCACCTTAACTATGCTTTACCCTCTCTAGACAAAGCTCGACGTTGCACGAGCTCATTTTAGATCTGACGTAATGGAGAACGAGTGTTTCCTCCTCCAATCACCACCGCCATAACTATGCTTTGCCCTCTCCAGTCGAAGCTTTGCCAAGCATCATGCATTAAGCATTAAGCTTTGTCAATGGCAACAAGGTCACCATTGCAGGAGCTCACTCTAGATCGGAAGCAAAGGAGGCCCGGTGATTCCTCCGCCATTAGCTATGAGCTCATTGCAGTTGCAGGAGAGGACCCATTCATCAGCCAGAGGGAGAGGGAGAGGGAGAGCACTTGCAGTGAGTTATTTTTAGCTAAATTCACATGTAAATGACGGAAAGGAGAAAGTATATACGAATGTGTTGCCACATCACATGCCAACTGAATAGCAACACATTCATATGCGGTTTCCTATAAATATAAACATGGAGTGAATGAGCCTAATTCCTAAGATGACCTAAAGAAGAAGATTCGGAGAGAAGACCATTCATCAATGTTCTACCAAGCTGAATGGACATATACTTAACCCTGTGATCACAGAGAGAGAGAGAGAGAGAGAGAGAGAGCACGACCACCTTAACACCAGTGGCTCGATTAAGAGAAAGCATGCGTGATGGTTGCGAGTTGCGCTTCTAAGGTTGATTCGAAAAAGAATTAAGCTGTTCCTCTACTCCCACAATCCACCTAAAGTACTCATACATCCCTAGACAATTCTAGTGTAAAAACACAATCTTCCTTGGAAAAATTCTTCACACACTTTAACTCCATGAATAATTCGAGAAGACCATTTGTTTCACATCCACGAGTTTTTTTAGCTTACTTCTATTACATAACCCCATTAGCCACCGCTGCAACATGCAGGCTAGAATCCTGGTTTGATGTAGCAGCATACCCATTGGCATATCCACCGTGGTACGATCCGTTCCACTGGTTACTCCTCTCTGTTCTCCACTGTCAAACCATGTACCGCTATTGAGTGAGTTCAAACAGATTATAGGCAAAAAAGGGTTGATAAGCATATAAGGAAAGAGAGGAGAAATCTATAATGTCACTAGGAAAATCCAGTGGAGGAGATAAAAGGCATGCTGGACTTCTGATACTGTTTTATAATACACAGCAACAACTGTGGCTCTTAATATCCAACGTATCCACACCACCAAAATCTGACCAATCATGTGGAACAACCCATTGAGGTCGCCTGAGAACGATGACCACACCATTGCCGTCTTAAGCATGGTGGTCACCGTCCTGAGGTGACACCAAAGACCTAGCAACCATCATGTCTTTGACTGGAAAGACCACTTCATGTAAGCACAGAGAGAGAGAGAGAGAGAGAGTAAAACTCGTGGCAGTTGCACACTGTGAGCCACCACTCATTACCTTCTCTGACGACAATTTGGTAGAGAGATAAACCAAGACCTAGAATGGAACCATCTTTGGCATCTCCACCAGTGACATCACCGGTGGTCCATATCTACAAAGATTTACATAGGTCGTTGCACATCTAAAGCGATCTCTGCAACCTTGATAATATTTATAAATTGGTCAATATTTGGAGATCTTTTGTTGGAAAAAAAAACCATTTTAGATTTCTTAATTTACTCTCCTATTTCAGATTTAATTTTTTTAATCTACAAAAATTTCCAACAACATTAATGTGACCGTGGTAATGGTGGCGATGATGATGGCTGAGCAATGGCATGGTCATTTTGTTAATGCATCCAAAATATTGGATTTTTGGGTGGACTTGGCTCATGGCCAGGTCATTTCAAGGATGGGTCATTTAAGTTGTATAAGACCAAATGGGTGAATACATATTAAAATGGGTTGATATGATCATGAATTATATTTTACCCACACAAGCCCGACCCGACCCGACCCGTCCCGACCGACCCGACCCGACCCGCTAATTTTCCAGCCTTATTCACACCATGCAGTAGACAAAAGAAAGGTGTTTCACAACCTTCAAAAGCATGACTATGCTATTTCCTTCCAAATGAACCGAAACCTCGAAGAAAGCTAGTTAAAAATGAACAATGAAAGAACCGAAATATGAGCAAAGGTGCCCAAATGACTATCTTATAAGGATAAGCATGCAAAAAGCTTTTTCCTTTTGTTCACCTGAAAAAAGCTGGCAAAGAGGGGCATCCAAAGATCAACTAAGAGCTTTAAAAATTTACCTGCTTGTTTGCTGGGCTTCTGCCCCAAGATAAACGAACAGACTGCTTGCCAATGGTTGTGCCATTCAACTCCTGCATAGCTTCCTCTGCATTTTTCCTAGTGACAGAAACAGGCAGATGTAAACACTAGGCCTTTTCAATTGTGATGGAAGTAAGATAATGACTTCATATTTGATCATGCTTCCGTAGGTAATGCTCTGAGGTCCTGCATGTTTTTCTCTACTGGCTTTTTCATAACTTTATATGGCTTCTGTATAGCATTTTCCTCTCCCTCTTTTACACGAAACAAATATGAATGGGCACCTGTCTGCAAAATGCACAAAGCCGCATCCTTTTCCAGCAGGTATTTTTACTGAGACCACCTCACCAAACTGAGAAAATGTCTGCCTGAGATCTTCATCACTAACATCAGAGTCAAGCCCTCCCACAAAGATCTGCAATAAAGCTTGAGTTATCAAGATATATAGGGCTCAAATGACTAACTGTAAGGAGAACACTCACAGTAGAATTGTTTGACTCGTGGGCCTGGGATCCTTGTGAAGTAGCACCATTTGATGCGTGTCCACCAGCATGTCCACCGGCCAACACCAAGGCTAATTAAAGAGACAATCAGTACAAATCTATGACACAACAAAGATAGACAGAAGACACTTCATCTAAATAGAATAAAGAAGAAGTGATATCACGAATAGCTGTTGCTGAAGAGTAACCTGAACTAATATATTCCCATTAGACTTGCAGAAATTCACATGCTCAAGATTCTTGGGTGCTAACATAAGGGTGATGAAATAAATCAATATTTCCTCATGACTACAGTTCTCATGGGAAGTAGATGCAAGGACCTAATAAATTATATAATTTACACATCAAGACAACAAACTCTTAAGAAGCCTTGAGAGCCAGTGAAGAGACTATCTGAGAAATAAGGAAAGGAAAATTCTTTTTCTTCACTGCAGTTGAGTATTTAGTGTCCGTGTTTCATTGAAGGATCCTTTTTCACAGTCTTTACTCATGTCATTGTAATTCAATACATTTTATTAATACAGTTTATCCACTGAAAAGAACATAATTTCTACTCACTCCAAAGTCAAATGACAATTAAGAGCAATGAAAAAGCCACAATATCATGAGTTCGAGTAACTGCCACAGGTCAGCATGCAAAAATTACTATTAATACCTACAATTGTCTTCGTATACTTCATTATGACCCCCATCATTCTGTATGCTTTACACCCACTATATTCTAACAACAAAATTTGACCCTAATAGAACATGAAACACCCGAATCACGAGAAAAACAATATTCCTGACTTATAAATCCACTCAAATTATTCAAACACATGAAAAAGTAAAATTTTTTATTCCCATTTTTCGTGTGATTTATGGTCTTAAACCCTATTTTAAATAGAACTCATATCGCAATTTATTCATGTGACACAAATTTTTAGGATATTTTGTGTTCGCTTGGACTATATATGTCGATAATGTAATAGAAGTTGTCATTTAGCACAATCACATGCAAGAATGGTGATCTGAATCCTATGCAATCTTTGCTTCGCGACTTTTATCTGCATAAAATTTGGGCCACCAGTCTTGCATATGACCTGTATTCCAAGGACATTTTACGGTCAATTCAGCACCATTTGTACCATCCCATAACAATGTTGCCACTAACCTCAATTACATGCAAGAGTCAACCATAATTGGCACAGACGACAATTACAGTCCAAACTAATGTACAGCTTAAAGTACTCAAATCTCAACGACTAAAGATTATTTTGCAAAAGCTATCAAACATAAGAATTATGGATTGCCTCATGTTAAAAAAGAAATCATATTTTTTTTTTATTGACCATAATGGCAAAATGCCTGAGATCATCCACTGCTGAGATGATCGACAAAAATTTGATTCATTGTCCTTGGTTCTAAATTCCCACATAACAAAACCGTTTCACACAGCTTGAATCATGCATTGCCAAATGCATGCTCTAAAACACAAAATAGCATGACCATATCACAGCAGAGCCACAGCACAACCATAACCATCATTAAATGGAACTCCTTATGATAAATCTGAAATAGTTGCAGGCATCAATCGTTACACCTCGGATGCACATGATATCCACACATACAAATGATGGCAAGCCAAAGAATGAGTTTACTCAAATGGCTGAATGATATCAAAAGCAAATGGAAAATAAAAAATTTCAATAGGTTTGAAGAAAACTCAGGTGGATCATAATTACAGGAAGTCATCCAAGAAGAGTTTAGTTTCACCAAACATATATAAAGATATGAGACAAAATTTTGAATTGTGTGATATAAAATTACCCTTCCTGAATTTTTAAGGATGATCTCAAGCAAACAAAGGAAAGGAATCATTTCCACATACCTTGAGATGAATACTGTTGCTGATATCCGGAAGATTTCTTTGGGGTAGCAACACCAATGCGCATGGGCCTACTTGAGCAATATGCACCATTCATTTCAGTCATGGCCCTTGACTTCTCATTCTCATCACCAAACCTAACAAATCCATAACCTTTTGAACGGCCAGTATTTGAATCAATCACAACTTTTGCCCCTTTAACAGAAGTATATTTAGCAGCAAAAGTCTCCTGCAGTAAAGCATCGGTTACATCCGAAGCCAAATCTCCCACAAATATCGAAAGGTCAGAACCCATGTCCAATCGCTTATCACCTGAACTGAACATTGCCCAATTCAAGCGGAAGGGTTGCTCTGTATTTGGCATGGAAGTGCCATTATAGCTCTGTAAGACTTTCTCTGCTGTAGCATGTGAACTAAACTCAACAAACCCATACCCCTCTGACTGACCAGTTTGTTTATTACGTATTACTTTTACAGAGGAAACCTGCACATGCAAGAAGCAAATCAGAAGATGAGGGTGGAGTTACGGGAAAATGCTTCCATGGCAAAGATAAAAGAGATTATACAGAGCACATTTCCCTCAAATTTTAAAAACAAATAATCCACCAAAGGAAGTATTTTCTTCAATTCTTGCCAAACAAAAAATTACTATAGAGCTCTTACCAAAAAAAAAAAAAATTACTATAGAGCCAGTTATCCAAGATCACATGAGGTCAAACATGAAGCACCCTCTAATAATCACACTTGTCAAGACACAACTTTTAATCTCCATGAAGTTCTGATTCAATAGCCCAACACAAACTAAAATTACAGACAAGTTTCCCATTCGTTATTTCTCTTTATATGCATCTACACCAAAAGCTTGATCGCCGAATAAGAGATAAGACTTTCTCTAAAATTATGAAAGAAGTTATTTGGATAAATGAAAAATATTTCAGGTTCAAGCTTTCTTTCAGGAGAATTTGCTGGTGCAATAGTCAGGAGATATGGTATTCTTCCAATCTAAGTTACTAGAAATTGTAATTCCACTCCCTCCTATACCTGTTATCTACCATTGTTCAGCAAATAGAATCAATTTGATCATGTGGAACAGCTCTAAACGTCTGGAAGGCTAACCAAATCTGACTTTCCACTACCAGTTCCCACATGAGACTCACCTTTCAACACACCTGCTATAGAGCAGCCTTGTACACGACAATTCAAATATGCCTCTATCATTGGACTTCTCACATAACATATTTATGAATTGCACAACCACCCACCCATTATCTCTAAAAACTGTTTAAGAACAAGAAGAAGAAGAAGAAATGGTGCACGAATAACATGCTTTGACTTAACAATGTGGGTTTTGGGTTTCTTCCAGAGCACTCACTTCATTTCCTACCCCCCCCAAAAAAAAAAAAAAAAAAAGAGAAAAACTCATTTTGTTCGTTCTCTGAATCAGTCATCTTTCAGCCTTCCTCAATAGCCACGATCAATCTTATACTAGAAGCAAATAATTAGTATTACCAGATCGAACTCTAATTCATTACACTCAGCACTTCAACACTCAGATCCGGGGCTCCCAATTACTGAAGTCCGATAGGTCAAGCCATTAATTGCTTGTGCCAGCAGGTAGCACATCCATGGGCTTAAACGTAAGAAGATGCATTGAATCATGCGGGACGCAACTTTGACCGAAGTGCACGTTATGTTTGACTTTCAATACTTCAAAACGATTAAATCAATCCGCTTAACCCCCCAAAAACACAGTTCACGAAACTCCCTCATCTCCCATCATCTGGAGCGGTGCAATAAGGCAAACACACGCATAAATCCAACAATATACGTCCCTCGAGATCCGAAAAAACCAAGTTCCACTCAAACAAACACGTCATTCCCGATACGCACTTGCCCTAATTTCATTGCTCATAACAGAGTAACTCATCAGTCATGGCGGGGATCCAACCAAAATCGGGGAGTTTGCTTAGAACTGAAGAAGAGAGAGAGGAAGAGAGATTCGGGAGTTGACCTCGCCGGTGTGAGAGAAGCAGCTGTGGAGGTAAGTCTCGTCCATCCAGTGGTGCAGATCGCCGATCCAGATGGTCTTGGCGTCGTCGGAGCCGCCCGACGCGCCCTGCTGCAGCTGCTGCTGCTGATACTGCGGCGGCTGCTGGCGCGCCTGCTGCTGCGGCTTCTGGTGGTAGCCCTGCTGCTGGTGGTGGTAGCCCTGCTGGTAGCCGTGATGCTGGGGCGCGAGCTGCTGGTAGCCGTAAGGCAAGTAATGGTGGGGATACAGCATCATCTGCTGCTGCTGCTGCTGCTGCTGCTGCTGCATCATCGCCATCGCGGCCGCCGGGTACTGCATCATGCCGCCCCCCGCCGCCGCCGCCGCAGCCGCCGCCGCCATCATCCACTGCTGCTGCTGCTGCGGCTGCTGCTGCTGCTGCATCCACTGCTGCTGCGGCGGCGGCTGGGTGGGGTGCTGCTGCGGGTTCGGATCGCCGCCGCCGCCGCCGTCGCCGCCGCTGAGTGGCATTTTCGGTCCGGTGAGTGTAGATCTAGAACACGCGCGTCCCTCTCTCCCTCTCTCCCTCTCTCTCGCTTTCTCTCTCTAGGGGAGCGTGTGGAAATGGAGGAGGAGGAGGAGGAGGTAGAGAGAGAAAGAGACGCGGTCTGAGGGAGGGGGAGGACCGAGTAAAAGACGGCTGCAGAAGCGAGGAGAGAGAGGGAGAGGAAGGTGGCGGATTGTAGGTTTTATATGGAGTCCCGATTTTTCTCTCCCTCTCTCCGGCGTCGTTTTGCTGATTTTCTTCTCTCCTTCTTCCCTTCTTTCCTTCTTCCTTCTTCCTTTTCCTTTTTTTTTTTTTTTTTTTTTGGGAGCCTCGGTGGCGTCGTTATTGGCTCGCCGTCCAAATTTTTGTTTTTTTTTTCCGCGAAGCTCGTTAATCATGGGGTACGACACCTCGTCCTAGTCGTTGATATGAATGCACGCACCGAGAATCCGGCGCTTGGATATGAAACCCTAGAACTTTTGTCTAATAAAAACTTTTTTTGTAATTTTATTATTTATTATGATGATATGACAGATAATTGTACCCATGAGAAAAATAAGAATCTTCACCAGATAAAAACATATTAAAAAAAAGTGAAACCTTATATCTTTTTTTTCTTTTTTTCTTTTGAAAAATTACCTTTTTAGATTAAGATTAGTTAATCTAGTGTTTGACTATTTAATTACCATACAAAAAAACTTTTTGAATTCTAGTAGAAAGAGACTTCACTAAGGAAAAAGCTTTGAATGCTGCCTAACATATCTTCTTTTTCCAAATGTTTTTATGAATACTTTTTTTTTTGATATAAAAGACGGGTCCATCGAGGCTATGCTTGGGACACTAGTGTCCATACACGGGATACTAGCCCAATTAATATCAAGGCCGAGCTCAAGCGAGGGGATCCAGAGGTCTGCCTCGATGGTCCCGTGGTCCTCGAGCTTAGACACGAGGGACCTAGGCTTGGCCTCTATGGATCCAAGACCAGTGCCCATGCTTGTGATCAGAAGTCAAGGATCTAGCTTAAGATCTTGATGGCCATGTCGGGATTTTTGGTTATTTATGTGTGAGTTACTAGTGCCCGAATAATATTTGTTTATTTAGGAAAATCAAATAAGATTTTTCTCCCTAAATAATAGAGAAGAATTTTCCAATTGATTTTCGAATCTCAGCTAAAAATATTGTTATTTTTCAAAATAATTTTTTTCAAAAACATTTTTAAGAAAATATCAATTTTTATTTTCGAAATAATCGGAACTTAAACTTATTGATCTCCTCCAATTTTTTTTTTTTCAAAACGACCAAGAAATTAGGGAATTAATGTTGTAGGTCTTCAATCCGCGTTTGAGGTCAATGACATTTTGTGATCTGATTTCGCTATCCACCGGTCTACTTTTGCGGCTTCAAAGTATCCGCTTGCTTTCTCCTCATAAAGCCGAGAGGTCAAGTGTACAAGTGAGACCCAAACATCCAACAAGATTGAAATAATATTTTAATATTCGAGGTTGTCTAAAAATTGGTTTTGAAACGGCCGACATTAGGAAGGTTTAAATTTGTATCTTAGGCGAAGTGAAGAACTTACAATTATTCAGATCTTTTTCTAATTACGATTTTTATTCATTAGAAAAATTAAATGTAACTAATGTCGTCTTATGGTTGAGCATGAAATTTCGTGAAAATTCTATATCTTCAACATCTTATCTTCTACATTATTAAGCCGAAATACCATTTTGTCTCACTTTTCACAAGTCCAGATATTATGTCTAAGGCTTTCTCTCGGTGATTAAAACAATAAAGACTATATTGTCATTGGATAAGTATTTAACCTATATTTTCTTTATCTTTTCCCAACCTCCTTTTCCCAACTACATGAACTGTAACCCTCTTGTCCCAAGAAAACACTAAATAAATTAAGAATAGAACTTATAACACTATTAGATGCAATTGTGCACATGCGCAGCACATGCTAAAAAGCTTATGAATGTTTAAGGTAAAAAAATAACCTTTGACTTCATCTTATATGGTACATAGTACATGAAATTCATATGTCCTAGATGACATTGTTTGTATCGTCTCGTGACTCGTGAGTAACATGAGGAGCATGAGTCTCATGATTAACATGGGTAGCATAATGCCTAAAATAACGCTTAAATAAGCCAGAATTCTTATGCTTCAAAATTTTTATTACTATTTGCCAAAAAAGGGTTTGGCGGTCAGAAACTTCTTTTGCAAGTCGACAAACAGAGATTCTACTCCTCTGTCTATGCTTGGTTTCGCAAAATCTTGATTAGTCTACGAATGACGAATTTGGCTTAGAAATATTGTCGATTTTGGGCTCCCCGACTTGCATTGTGGTGGGGGCGAGGGCAATGGGATCACCTAACAACAGTCGTGCACAGACCAAACCTATGATCTTAAACTAAACATTCTCTTCCCGGTGCTCTATAGTTTGCCAAAGTTGCACACTTCTTTTGGCTTGCACACGAAAGAATATCACGTTCTTGAAAAAGTATTGACGAAATGCCTTAGAATTACTTGACGATTGCCATAATGTATCAAGTTCCCGTTTGGCATTGTAGCTACTACTTCGAAGCTATGTTTTGAGGTGTCGTGACTCATACGCGTGGTAATGCATGTTTTAAAGCTACATCTCAAAGTTGCTGAGATGACTTCCCAGAAGCTTATGCGAGTTGCTGCATCCGATAAATTTGGCAAACGCCTTACAAAAGCTACAATTCGACGTCCCTTTTTCACGGTTGTAAGCTTATAGTTAATGCGGGAAAATTATATCAAGTAGGCTCTATTTGATTTCTGATGACATTGAAGCAAAACCAACATTGTCTGGGGATACGTCCCATGAGTACCTTTCCCATCACTGCAAGTTTACCCGTCGGATCAAATACAAGTGATGCATGTCGACACTCGTGGAGTCACAAAGAATTACTATCTCATGACGTAGCCTCAAGACGCTGTCTCCAGTAGGATTAGATAGTGTGAGGGTTAATCTATCTTCGTATTCACATTGTATTGATGTTGATGTGATGTCCTTTAAATCGTCCGTCGTTAAACTATTCGGAAATGAATCTCTCTAGCGCACGACACAGGGAAATCACTAGTTTATTCACAAAACTAGGTTCTTTTCATGAAACAAAGAAGCCAAACATAGGCTATCTCTTGCATAAATAGTTTAAGGGTGTCAATGGCTTAGTTTAGGTTGTAACCAAAGCATATGGATATGTGATTATTTTGACCCGAACAATGGTTTGATTCGAGTCGGGCTGGTTCGGGCCTTTTCAACACACTAAGGGCCCATTTTGTTCAAATTTGGAGAAATGGCTTTGCATTTTCCTAGTTATCTTTGAATGAATGGGCATTTGGTCAAGGTAAAATATTCGGATACTCACTTTTATGAATATTTTGTAAAGCAATTTGAGGTGAAAAGAAAAAAGAAAAAGAAAGAAAAGAAAAACAGAGGAGGAGATGTAGAACGTTGGAAAGTGCGAAATCATGGGGGAGGTAGCTCGAGTTGCTTCTGTTGGTGGTGGTACTGTTGGTGGGGAGGCAACCCATGGCGGTAGTGCTAGTGGCGGTGGGGAGGCGACTCACCTAAGGTCGTGCGACCTCAGGCGATGCCCTAGCTCGTGCGACCTTAGGTGATGCCTTGGTTGGGTCATAAATGCAAATGCATTGAAGAGGGTAAAATCGTGGGAAGGCAGCTTGAGCTCCATTGATGGTGGTGGTGACGATGGTGATGGGGAGGTGACCGGTGATGGTGGTGGTGAGGAGGTGGCTCGCCTGAGATTGCATGACCTCAAGTAACGCCTTGGGTCGGGCGACCCAACCGCCTCGCTCGATCTCAGGTGGTAGTGCCTGAGGTCGAGCAACCCAGGTGACTCTTGAGGTCGCCCAACCTCAAGCGAGGCTTCCTAACGTCTAGATTTGGCTACTTGTAGCTAAGCTCCGTTGGTTGAGCTTCACCAATGGACCAACAAGTCCAAGGAAGAAGACGATGAACAATATTTCTAAGGGCAAAAAAGGAAAACATAATTATTAGTGAGGGCAATATTAGAAAGAAAAAAAGTCATTAAACCCTTATTTAGCATTCCGAAAATGCCGAAAAAAGCTCAAAGCAGATTCTGTCTGTTTGGGGCTTTTAGCATTTTAAATGCTAGCATTTGACCAAAGAGATCTTAATATGCTAAACCAAACACCTAATATTTTTCCCAAGGAGTTTTGAAGGCTCAAAGCCCAATCCCCAAATTTTAGGTAGATACCATTGAATTTGAGGTTCCAGAATATAATAGAAATCAATCAATAGTCAAGCTCCCAGCCTGTATGATGTCTCCCCAAGGTAGGCGTGGGTGTCCAGTTGCGCTTTCCGACGCCTTCTTGGTCAACGACTTTTTTTTATTTTTTTTGGGTCAACCTTCTTGGTCAATGTTGGCTATTGCAAACTTTGAACGGGCAAGGGACAAAAAGAAAATTAAAAAAAAAAAAAAAAAGAGAAAATAATAAAAGGAAAAGAGGGCAAAGTTTGACCATTTCGGAGAATCGTTGACTTATTTGAAACTAGTACTATACGTACTAAACAATTTTTTTTTCAATAATTATATTAACAAGTGCACTAAGTATATTTATGGAAAATATCACTAAAATCCTTAAATTATGTTAAATGTGATATCAATATTCCAAACTTTTTTTTTATATCACTAGTACCTCCAAATTTATATCAATAAAAAAAAAAAAATATATTTAGTCACAAAGAGAAGCAATCATAGATGGCCATTAAACATTCGGACAAGAATAGTTTTTTTTTTTTTTTTTAAGGTAAAACAAGTCCACTCTGTACACTCACAGAGGAATGCCAAAACAGCGGCAAAAGTAAACCAAATGGCCAGGGAGCCAAAAGAACAAAAAAAAGCTTTAGTCACAATTCTGTCCAAGATGGCCATTAAACATTCGACAAGGTAGCTTGCGTGGATAACACCACGGATCAGAAATTAGGCTAATGACTTTAAGGTTTTTTTGTCATGCTAGTAAAAGTTTGGAGGTTTAATAACATTAAAAAAATGGTGAGTATAATTGGGAGGTTTTTATGATACAAAAGAAAGTTAAGGTATTGGTATGGCACTAGGCATAATCTTAAATATTTTTTACAAAAAGAAAATTTTAAGGTATAAGTGTTATAGTGAACATGGTGTAAAGCTTTTCTTTTATGGTACTAACCCTTCTTGGTCAACGTTAGCGCCCTTGGAAAAAGCAAGGGACCCAAAGAGAATTAAAAGGAAAAAAGAAAAAAAAAAATGACCATGTCGGAGCACTGGATCGTTGACCAATTTCGAGCAAGTGCCGTACGTACTAAACAAATTTTCTACGATTTGTTGACGGGTACGCTGAGGTACTTGTTGAACATTTAAGAAACTTTTTTTTCAGTTTGCATTATTTTGACCGTTCCCGTGCCGATACAATTATAATGGTTTGACGATTGAATTATTGCAAATGAAGCGTGTATAGAGTATTTTTTTTTTCTTTTATTTGTAAAATAGTGGGAACGTGCGGTTGCGAGCCTTTTTACTTGAAATAACTTGTTGGGCTAGGTTACTCCAAAGTATATATATCTTATCAATACCTTAACGTGAATATCCTGCCTTTGATCCAATCGAGACCGTACAAAAGACGGTATATCATTAATCTATTTGGCTATAGTTTAATTAAAAACATGAAAATTGGAACGGTGCTAATCAAATTTGACCTAATTATTCGGTCGGGAGCTTCGAAATTTACTCTTGTACGTGTACGCGTCTTAATGCGCGCAAAGAGATAACATTATTTAATGAGTGTGGGGTCACAAAACACATCGGACCGACATCATTTAGTGATCATGGTTTATTTACGAAAATGTATTTGGACCTTGTATATATAGTGGATCCCATCAAATTGGGTAATTCCTAAACTTATTGTGTGCATGTCAATTGAATTCTAAACTTTTTTCTTTTTATTTTGCCAATAGAATCCTAAGGTTCGTTCATTTCGCGGAAAATAACTTCCGGAAAAACATTTTCCGGAATTTCCGGTGTTCAGATAGCGGGAAATAGATGGTCAAATAAATGTTTTCCAGTCAATGGAAAATCTCATTGTAAGATTGTGGAAAATGATTTCCTCTTTTGAGAAGAGGAAAACATTTTCCATAACTTCTTTCACATTGTTTCTTTTCATTTATGCTTTCTTTTTCTTTCTTTTTTTAAATCGAGTTTTTAATTTTTTTTCCTTTTCTTTTTTTCCATTTCATATTCTTCCTTGATGGCTGGTCGTCGGCGACCGACCGCAAGCCAGCTTGAGCCTTGCCTCATGCCGGCAAGGCTCCGCCTAGCCCGATCTAATGAAGCCAAGCTCGCTCGAGCTCGGCGAGCTCGAGCCTCACCAGATTGCGTGAGGCAAAGCCCAGCCCCTGGGGCGAAGCTCGGGCCTCACTAGATTTGGCGAGCTGAGCGGGGCTCGGGCCTCACCCAAGCTTGCTAGAGGTTCGCCGGGCTCTGGCAAGCCGCGAGCTCGTTGGATCTGGCGGCAGAGCTCGGGCTCTCGATCCAGGTGAGCTTGAGCTCCACCGCCAGATCCGGCGAGCTCGTGGCTCGCTAGAGCCTAGCGAGCTGGGTAGGGCTTGGGCGAGATCGGCCGAGCCTCGAGTTCGCCGAATCTGGCGACCAGGTCTTGGTCGGTTGCCAAGCAGCTAGCCATCGTCGGGCATGCGGCGGCGGAGGAAGGAGGAGGAAGGAGGAGGAAGGAGGAAGGAAAAGAAAAAGGAAAAAAAGAAATAGAAAAAAAAAAAATAAAAATAAAAATATTGATTTTTTTAAAAATACAAATAATTAAAAATTCATTTTAAAAAATTAAAATTAAAATTAATTTTTGGTCAATTAAAAATATTAGCTAACAAATGGTGGAAAATATTTTCCACTTGAAGTTTAGGTTTCAAATCGAACATTGGAAAATAGAGTCATTTTCCTAGAAAATGATTTCTAGAAAAATGTTTTCCAGAAACATAATATTTTCCGCGAAAAGAACAAACCCCTAATTTTGCAAGAAATTCCAATTATCTTACCTATCAATTGTTGCCGGAAATGGCTAATGTAGCGTCTTATCATTATCAATGATCCTACGGGACATGCTGACATGGACAACTTGTGGATTGCTATGTCAACAATTTCCCACAAAAGTTAGGCGAAATGATAGTATTGGAATTTTATACAAAGATTTAGGACTACAGCATCAAAGATTACAAAGCACTAATAACTTTATTTTTTAATATAGTTGGCAATCACCTCATAAAATTCCTTTAGTGTCAATGCACGATTAAATCTCTTTAAACCAGTTCTCGATTACGTATTTCTATATTTTAGTGATAGGCAAAATCCAAGCCTATATGGGAGGAATCACGTTGCAATTATTAAGACATGCCTTCATACGCACAAAGTTTTCCACATTGTATGTTTTTCATCCAATTGATGATATTTGTTTATTAATATATGTGATGATTTTGCTTTAAACCCTTTTTTAAATCTAGAATTACGTCAGATGTGATAACATTTTATTGACATTTCAATTTGTAACGAGATAGTAAATATTAACATCATTCTCTATCGAGACAAAAATTGTTGTGTATTTTCATTATGCTTAAGTAGGTATTTACATATCCAAGAATGCATTCTTGAAGATAGGTTCCCAAAACTTCCCAAATCCATAGCCCTATATTTGGTTTATACATTCCATAAAGCAGAAGTGTTGGGAATAACGGATCCCCGAAAACCGGATTCGACACTAAATCGAACCCTAAATCAATGCGGAAGACGAAGCCCGGGAATAACACGTATCACCGATCGTAAAGCACACCACGGATTCGAGCGTACCTTGTTAGCCGCAGATTAGACACCGACGCCGACAAGAGGAAGAAAATCTGGCCCCATTTGATCCGATGACGCCTTGAAGGGAAGAAGAACGATGCCGTTTGCCTTACTGTTCTTTTTGTCTTTTTGGAGAGAGAGGGCGCGCGGGAGAGGAGAAGACGTACCTTAGGTTCCAACGGGTAACTTCTCTCTCTCTCTCTCCTCCCTTTTATACCTTCCCCATCCACGGGCCCTATTCCCTGGGCCGGGCCTTTTGGCCCAGCATGGGCGGACGGGCCTTAAGCCCATCACCAATTAAAACCATAATCTCCCACTCACACATGGTGGGCTAAACATGATTCTCTTTACCTCTCTTCAACATTCATACTGGTGAATAATCCGTGCGACCAACATACTTTGAGAGCTCGTTGCTATACATCTATTAGGAATATTTAGCAGCTCATAATGGGCGTCGCACTCCGAGTAGATTTAGTATGTAGTACCCTAGATCGATCGATCACATTTTACATCTCTCTTGATCTCTTTTAAACAATGATATATATATTGTATTCACAATTATGATTATCACAAAGACAAATCATAATTGGTTAACCTAAGTGAATACAAAACCGCAATGTGATTCTCCAAAATCGATCTTCCTCTTTCCTTCAAACTCTCAATTTCGTTCAGCTTGCTTTTCTAGAAATGCCCCATTAGATCGAATCACTCATGACCATTGGCAACATTCTAAGATAGCAAACACTAAATAGAAATCTCGAGAATAAGTAAGAGTCATGAGGGGACAAAAAAATTGAGGAACTCTCTTCCTCAAGAGTCTCACACAACATAAAAGTTGAGATCAAACTTTTGTCACTCTTATTGGTCGTCTTATGCATACGTAGTATAAAATACGTATTACGGTATTAACTCCTTTCCCATGGAGCGTATGTCTACACTTTCAATACCGTACAGATGATAGTTCGGACATACCCAATGTCTAACTTGAGTTCACGTATCTACTCATTCACAAAATTCATCGAACTCACATCCGCATCTTAGACGGATAAGATAAAATATGTGGGGTATTTTACTTTCGGACATAGTAAGTATTATATCCTCATCTTAACACCTAGTTAAGGCGACATACATGTTTTAAGCTTGAGCTCTCGATTATCACCTAGATAATAAGCTTAAAAGCAGTCTCATATCTATTTATCACACAGTAAATAGAAGCGATTACCCGTGTAAGTGGGCTAATCTTATATCTGTCCGACATACTTCTCAACTTAAAGTAATGCACTAAGCATTAAGATGCATAAAGATTAAATAAAGATTCATAGGCATTAATGATGAAAACACAAATTCATCAAATTGTGAACATTTAGGGAAATTACAATATTCAAGACATTAACCTCTACGCAATCCTAGAGATTTCAAATGGCCACAAAACACATCTCTAGGTATTGGCTTTATCATAGGATCTCGCTACCATTCTATGCGTAGTATGTACTCTAAGTTCACATCTTTTCGTGCAACCATATCCTTGACAAGATTATACTTGGTATCTATATGTTTGGTCTTGCCATGATATTTTGGATCTTTGGTATATGCTTTTGCTTTGCTTGGCTATCACAATTAACCAACAATTAATCTGCAGCACTTCCAATAACACCTAAATGATCCAAAAAATCTCTTAAGCCAAACATTTTTTTTTACACTACTGCTGATAATGCCACGAACTCAACTTACATCGTGGACAATGCTATACACATTTTTTTCTTACTGCTCCAACATATGGTGCCATTATTCGGTAAGAAAACAAATCAAGAGGTAGATTTCTTTTCATTTAAATCTCCTCCCCCAATCGCATCGAATAGCCTTTGAGTTGCGATCCTTTCCTTAATAACTCAACGTATAATCGCAGTCCCCTTTAGATACCTTAGTATTCTCTTAACGGCTTTCCAATGTGCTTGACCTGGATTGGATTGGTAACTACTCACCATTCCAACTGCAAAACATATGTCAGGTCTTGTACACATCATAGTGTACATAAAGCTTCTAACAGCACTAGCATAAGGAACATATTTCGTTTGTTCCTTCACTTGTGGAGTCCTTGGACACAGTTTATGGCTCAATCCTTCACCTTTTGCAATAGGAGTGTCTATGGGTTTACAATCTTGCATACGAAAATCGTTCCAGAACTTTATTTATATAGGTTTCTTGCGAAAGAGACAACGATCTCTTCGAACGATTTCTTGAAATCTTAACTCCAAGAATGTATGCAGCCTCACCCATATCCTTCATCTTAAAGTTAGAAGACAACCATCTCTTGACAGTATTAACAAACTCCATATTGCTTCCGGCAATTAGTACATCATCAACATATAATGATATGATCACAAATTGATCATTAGATCTTTTGATATATACACAATGATCCTCATCAATCATTGTAATATCATATGACATTATGGCATTATGAAAACTTATATACCATTGTCTTGATGACTGCTTAAGGCCATATGTCGATCTCAAAAATCGACATACCTTACCTTCTTGGCCTTCCACTATGAAACCAAAGAGGGTTGTTCCATATATAGTTTTTCCTCTAGTTCTCCATTGAGGAAAGCAGCTTTTTACATCCATTTGATGTAACTCAAGATCCATACTAGCCACTATTGCCGAATAATGCGAATCGAGGTAAATCTCACTACAGGAAAAATGTATCTTCATAATCAATTTCTTCCCGTTGATTATACCCTTCGCCACAAGGCGAGCCTTATGCCTTTCTATCGAGCCATCAGCCTTTCGCTTTATTTTGAGAACCCATTTGTTCCCAATAGCTCTGTGTCCATTTGGAAGATCAACAAATTCCTAAACTTGGTTTGACTTCATTGACTTAATTTCCTCTTTCATTGCATGAATCCATTTTTCCTTATTAGGGCAATTTAGAGCCTCATTAATATTTCTTGGCTCATCCTCATCTTGCGGAGCAATCATAAAAGTTTCCCCTTCAATGTCAAAACGTCGACGGGGAATACTTTGGCAACTTGTTCACCGTATGGGAAATTGCACACTTAGCACATCATTCCCCATTATACTCCCACTATGATTAGATAATGATAACGACATCTCATCATATGATTGCAATTGAGAATGAGTTGAAATTAATTCATCACTTCTCATATTACTCCCACTTGGACGAATTCCACTAATATCATTATCTTAATCCAAGATTTCAAAATGGACACAGAGCTATGAACATATACCCTATTTCGCCATTCTTAGGAAATTCATCTACTAAGAATGTGACATCTCGTGATTCAAATTCAGTTATACTCCCACTTTCCTGCTCACCTATGAACATATACCCTTTTGAGTGTTCAGAGTATCTCATGAAAATACTCTTATTTCCTTTGGGACCCAATTTCCCAAACTTGTGAGAGGAATCATGTGTATAGGTAGCATAACCCCATGCCTTAAGAAAACTTAAGTCCGGTCTTCTACTTGTCCATAACTCATATGGAGTGGAAGCAACTGATTTGGAAGGCACCCGGTTAAATATATAGGCAGCAGTTAACAACACATCACTCCGAAAAGTGATAGGTAAGTTAGCATGCGCCATCATGGACCTAACCATTCCAAGAGGGTTCGTTTCTTCTCTCTCGCAACACCATTTTGTTGAGGAGTATATAGAATAGACAACTGTCTTTCTATTCCTTTTTCATCACATAATTTTCTAAACTCATCAGATAAATATTCTCGACCTCGATCGAATCTAAATACTTTTATTTTCTTGTCTAATTGATTCTCTACTAGGTTCATAAACCTTTTGAAACAACTTATTGCTTCAAATTTTTGAGAAATCAAATAGACATATCCGAATCGAGTATAATCATCAATAAATGTGATGAAATAAATAGCCCCATGCCTTCCTCTCACATTCATTGAATCACAGATGTCAAAATGGATTAAAAGCAAAGGAAATTCAGCTCTTTTATCTTTTTCTAAATGGTTTCCTTGTTGTTTTCCCTACTAGGCAATGCTTACATATGGGCAAATCGACTTTTTCAATGTTACCCAACAAGCCCTCTTTGGTTAGTCTATTCATATGTTGTTGGCCAATATGACCAAGTCTAGCATGCCACACATTCACATCATTATCATATGAAGTAGAAGACGTGAAAAGGGAATAACAAATATTGACATCACCACAGTCAACATTAAGTACAATAAAACCATTCAGAAAGTGACCACAATCATAGTAGTTTATATCCAAATACAAATCTACATTTCTATTATGGAAGTTCATACTAAAACCAAGTGTAACCAACACCAAAACAGACACAAAATTTCGACGAATCTCCGGAGCATATAGAACATTAAGGTGCGTCCACCACTCATGTTCAATTGGCAGGTGTCAATTCCTTTACTTCAGCTCTTGAGTTATTTCCCATATGGATCCACTTAGTTCCAGTTGGTACTTGTCGGAATTCCACGAAGGATTCTCTATCCTTCCCTCCATGGTCTGTCACTTCTAAATCTACAGTCCACAAAGGATTGGATTCAGCCAATAATACAGAACTTGACACATAAGCAAAGTTCTCAAATGTACAAGAGGTGTTTACCTTTTTCGGCTCACAACAGTTGCGAGCATAGTGATCTCTCTTGTCACAATTGTAACATTTCACCCTTGACATTTTCTTCACTTGATGATGTTTTCCTCTTTTGTGTTGATTAACTCTTGATTTCTTGCAATAAGGACTTGATCCTTTGCATTCTCACATATTGAACGAATCAATACGTTTGCGCTTAGAGCACAAAGCCCTTTCTGAGCTAGAACCAGCATAGCAAATGTCTATTTTCTGCTCAAATACCGTTAGGCGGTCCTCTTCTAGCTCAAGATGGCGCATGGCATCCTTAAGATCTTCCATAACATGGTCAAGAGCTTCTAGTGCTTCTTGCTTTTTCAGCACATATTGAATCTTCTTATTCAATATTTCACAATTGTTACCGTTCATATCGAATCACGTTCTTAGTTGTTGAACCATCGTTCAACACATCGACATCCATACACGAATAATTAATGCCTATCATTTATGCATCCCTATTTGCATAGACCCATCATATTAATAAATAATTTCAAGTAAGGCTTCAATCAAAAGGTCACTATGTTTCCAATCATACCTCCAAAATCCTAACTTAGAACTATCATTAATATGATTGTCATATGCAAAATCAATTCTATGAAGTTACAAAAACTTATATTAATACTCACAAATAATTACCCACAACAACCAAAGAATAATGAAAAGCAAATAAAATCTAATATCCAATAAAATAACAATGCTTTCACATGATACGACTAACATATCGGTTGTTACATCAACAACAATCGTGTAGTAAACATTACATAATTAATCAAAGAAATAAATAGGGAATGTCCCTTCTAATCTATCAGTCAAAACATCTCGAGAAAACCGAAGGCACATTTGCCAACCATGGAAAAACTTTTGGAGAGCTTTCATGTCGCCTCCAAGGCGCATTCACTCGGCGCCATGTGACGCTCAGTCTAAGGGTTGAAGTTTTGGCCAACTCAATCCTATAGTGCTTTCTTACAAAAGCTTCCACCAGCCTCTATAACCCGGACCACGTTGACCTCCCATAGCCGATCCAACACTGCTTGCCATTCAGATGGAAGAGTGTTCATCAAAACCGGCACCTTCTCAAAATCCGGCATAAGATAACCATTCCAGATGATTTCCTGTATCATCTGATTGACCCTAACCACATGTGATACTAAATCACCGTCATGCCACCGATAATTAGCTAAATCGACATTAGCCTTTTAAGTCTTGCATTTCCTCGTCCGTTCTCTGGGATTGCGGGCATCCTTGCATTGCGCATCATAGTTTCGCAACAAATGCGTAACTAAAAATGGATTACTTATAACCATAACAAACATAGGCAAAATGACTAAAATTCATGCAACAAATTCCTTTTTTTTTTTTTTACTTATAACCCAATAGCCATGACTAAAAACAAATTCCTTTTTTTTTTTTGGTCAACGGTCAACGGTCAACGGTCAACAGTCAGCGGGTCAACGGGCGCGCGGGTCGGCGGATCGGTCGGACCGGACGGACCGGTCGGGCCGGGTCGGACCGACCGACGTGCGCGCGGTGCGGGCTGACATCACGCAAACGTCGCCGTGGCGCGGGCGGGGCCACGTCACGCCAGACGTCGGCCGGCACGTGCCTCGCACGTGAGCGTGCCGACGTCGCCCGGCACGTCACGCGGCATGCGCTAGGCTGATCGGGGTCCCCGTCGGGTCGGGTCCCTGTCGAGTCGGGTCGCCGGCCGGTGAACTGCCGGCCAACGGTCGTCGGTGCTGACGTCATCGATGACGTCATCCCCGCCGTTACGACCGTTGGGTGACGCCATGCATCGACGTCATCACATCACGCGTCGGTTCGCCGACCGGCGCGTGCCGGTTCGCCGGTCGCCGCGCGCGCACGTGCCGGTTCGCCGACCGGCGCGTGCGTGTGCACACGCCGGCCAATGCCAGCGCTTTGGGCGCGTCGCGCCCACGCGCAGCGGCTTCCGGCGGCGCGTGTGGGCGCGTGCGGCGTCATCCGGCGGCGCACGACATGTCGCCGGACTCGTCTCGACGGCCTCTTTCACCCAGTGCATTCAGAATTCGATTTCGACTTACGAAAATTCGAAAAAATGGCCGAAGAGCGCTCGGGTGTCGGGATTTCTCGCCCCAATCCGTACGGCCGAAAACTTTTCGCGAAAAATCAATCAAAAAACATCAAAACAGGTCGGGAAAACGCGAACTAAGGCTCTGATACCAATGTTGGGAATAACGGATCCCCGAAAACCGGATTCGACACTAAATCGAACCCCTAAATCAATGCGGAAGACGAAGCCCGGGAATAACACGTATCACCGATCGTAAAGCACACCATGGATTCGAGCGTACCTTGTTAGCCACAGATTAGACACCGACGCCGACAAGAGGAAGAAAATCTGGCCTCGTTCAATCCGATGACGCCTTGAAGGGAAGAAGAACGATGCCGTTTGCCTTACTGCTCTTTTTGTCTTTTTGGAGAGAGAGGGCGCGCGGGAGAGGAGAAGATGTACGTTATGTTCCAACAGGTAACTTCTCTCTCTCTCTCTCTCTCCTCCCTTTTATACCTTCCCCCATCCACGGGCCCTATTTCCGTGGGCCGGGCCTTTTGGCCCAGCATGGGCAGACGGGCCTTAAGCCCATCACCAATTAAAACCATCAAGAAGAGTCGAGACCGTGAATCTTCAACTTGTATCGTCAAAATTCAAAACGTGCTATAGGAGTAGCTTTGGTGAGAGCATAAGCTAGTTGGTTAGCTGTGAAGATCAAATGCACACTAAGTTGTCATTTGATGACACGATCATGGACAAAACAGAAGTCAATTTCAACATGTGTTGGTACAAGTATGGAAAAATGGATTTGTAGACAGATAAGTGGCATCAATATTATTACGCCAAAGAATGGAGGACTTCCTGAAAGCGTAAGCCAAGATAGACGAGTTTAGCTGCAGCATCGATAAGGGCTTTATACTCAGATTCTATCAAAGATGACGATACGGTTCGTTGTTTTCTAGAGCACTGGGAGATCAAGTTAAGACCAAGAAAAATAGCATACCTCTAGTTGATTTCTTGTCATCAAAGCTACCAACCCAATTCACATAAGAAAAGGCTTGCAAGCAAGTATCATTGGATCGAGAAAGAAGCAAACTAAACAACTTTGTATGTTTGAGATAGCGTAAGCTGTAGTCTTCAGTTGATGCATGCATGAATTGATAGGCTTTATTAACGGCAAAGGAGAGATTTGGTCTTGTTAATGTCACATATTGGAGGGCATCGATTATAGGTTGACACAGAGTAGGATTGACATCGGAGCACCCCTTTCTCATATGGTTTTGTAGCCGTGACCATAAGAGTTAGGACTAGCTTGCACTCAAACATCCTAGCTAGGTGAAAAAGATCATCAATATAACATCCTTGAGAGAGAAGTAGCCTTTCAGAGTGAGAGACAGTCTCTATCACAAGGAAGAAGTGTAGTGGGTTGTTGTGTAGACAATTTTTGTAAGGTTGCATTGGTAGATTATGTATTACTTGTAACTTGAATGTCATCAACATAGATAAAAATAAATAAATGACATAAGTGCCTCTTCGATAGATAAACAATTGGGAATTTGTTTGCAATGCCGAGAATGTCAAATGAAGCAAAAACTTCGAAAGTCATTGAAACTAGGCTTTCAGAGCTTGCTTAAGATCATATAGAGCACAATGCAATTAGCAAACATAGTTACGACTGTTGGGGTGTGGTTCATACTCCTTATCAACAAGATGGCATAGTTTTAGAATGAATTAGGACAAAACCTTGTGTCTCAAATTCTATTTCTCTCTTTTATTCTCTATTTCCTCATGATTGTGCGACAAATCAAACAACGACAAGTTGGGTCCTCAAACCCAGGGAGCTGCTCCATGTACACCTCTTCAAAGAGAATCTTGTGTAAGAAGGCATTATACACATCTGGTTGTTGTACTTGCCACCTTAAGAGACAACAATAAATAGAATGGAACAAATAGTGGGAATCTTCATAAGTGGGTTGAACATTTTTGTATAATCCAAGCCTTATTGCTGATGAAAACCTTTAGGAACTAGGCGAGCTTTATAGCACTCAAGACTATCATCAGCTTTGCACTTAACTCTATGAACCCATTTACAACCAATGAGATTCATTGAGGAAGGGTGATGGACCAAAGACAATGTGTCATTTTTTAAAAGGGCATTAAATTAATCGGTCATAACTACATGCCACTTAGGAATTTTGTTGGCTTGCGTGAATGTGGTTGGTTTATTGAAGTGGCGATATTGACTTGAGGATGACTAGATCGACGTTGCATGGTGTGGGTTCTATTGGCCTAGGCGAGGGCAACAGTGGTGGTGGTGGAGCGGTTGATGACGAGGGAGAATGATAAAGATCATGGAGGGGCCAGGTTCTTAAGATAGGGGAGGTGGATGAATCGGTCTTAGACAATACTGTGGGAGCTGGTGTAGGAGTTCATGGTCTCACTATAGTGGTGGGGGAGGAATGCCTATAGGGCCAAAGCCCACGATATTAAGATAGGTGTAGGAAGTAATGAATTTAGTGATGGACCGAGAATGGAAGGAATTGTAAAGGAAAAACATGTTTCATTGAAACGAACGTGTTAGGCAATGTATAAAGGTTTTATGATATGGTCAAGGTGGTGGTACCTTGTGTGAGAGAGACTTTATCCCAAGAAAATATAGGGACTAAGTGGAAATCCATTTTATGAGAGTTTTAAGGACGTAGATATGGAAAACAACGATACCCACAATTTTTTAAGAATGAATAATTAGGAGGGCGATTGTAAACCATTTCAAAAGGGGAGATGCAATTGGTGACATTGGACGGAATCTGGTTGGACAAAATCCGGTTAATGAGGTAGGCTGCCATTTTGAATATATAGTGCTAATATTAGTTAAGGACATAGAGATAAGCATATGATGTTAAACCAATTTCAACTATATGCTTATGACAATGCTCATGCTCAACTGACATTGGACTTGTAGTTGCCCAATTGGGGAACGAAATTCTCCACCCAGTCCATTTGACGCAGGTGACATTGGACGGAATCCGGTTCATGGGTATGAGGGGTAAAGAAGTGGCGAGCGATACCAATTTTTGAGAAAAAGTAGTAGGGGGAACGAAATTCTCCACCAAATTACAAGTTAGAGACATTTGACACAGCCTTTAATTTTTTTGAATCGTGGTAAATAGTGGTCAACAAGAGTTGCTTTGAGAGGATACAAGAATAACAAAATAGCAATGACCATTAGTTGAACAAAATGAGGAGGACCCCAAATATCAATAAAAATTAAATCCAACGGAAACAACAAATTATTCTCTTCATAGGAAGAGAGGAATTGTATATTAGACGTGATATTGAGGGAGTACCAATGTAGGGTATTGGCAGGCGAAGGTAAAAGAGGGGTAATGATATGGCAGCAGTGCGATTTGTACGTTAACATATGGGACACTTTAGTCAACCTTGCTGAGCATTACGAGCACCATGACCACAGTTAAAGCAACCACTACGATCCCCATGACCTCTAGATTGACCATGGCTAGAGAAAGAGGAACTAAGAGGAGTGGAGGCAAAGGTTGAAGAAATTACGTTGAGTAGAGTTAGCTATAGTAGAGTGACCATGAGAGGAAGGTTCAAAGATCTGCAACATTGAGAAAGCCTTAATACTTTCGTGACTAAGAAGACCTTGAAGCTCCATATAATGAGATTACCTCTAAACAGCCAAGTAATGTGGTAACAATGTTCTGGAGATTAGATTGAAGACCACGGAAGTTGTGGGCATTGAAATCCTCCAATTTCGAGAGGCCTGCCTGTAACATCCTTCTCATAGGCAATGGATTCAGCACATTGGAGGAAGTGGATTCAGCATATGTCATTTTTTTTTTTTTTTTTTTATGAATGTTGAAAACTAAGATGAAGAGAGAGCATAAGTGTAGCGGAAGTTGAGCCAAAAGAGGCATTGAGAGTATCTTAGATGGTTTTGCTAATTTGTTTACCAAGAATGAGTGGTAAAACTGATTTTGAGAGAGACGCAATTAGAAGACCCATGATGGAAGCGTCCTGTTATTGCTAAAGAGTCCCTTGGGTTGTATCAGAGGGACACAGTTTTGGTACCATCAAATGACCATAGAGGTTATGGCCATTAAGTAATAGGATAACCTGTACTTTCCATGGCAAGTAATTGAATGCTGTGAGACACAGAGAAAGGAAGCGATGAGCAAATCTGAATGAAGGAAGTATAGAAAAAGGGTTTGTAATAGTGGCTATGGTGGTGGCAGCGACGAGACTCCCAAGCAATGCTGACCACCCTTATCGGAGGAAGAAGAAGAAGAAGAAGAAGAAAGCTAGTGTTGAAAGGGCATGGGCCCTGGACAGCTTTTGATACCGAGTTGAGATATAAATTGTCATATGTTTCCAATAAGTTTAGGTCGGTATTTATATACCCTAGTGTACATTATGGAAGATTTGCTCCAAAATAAGAATTTCTACCAAAAAAAAAAAAATTAAAAGAGTTGAAATTATTGATTTATTTTTCTTTGTTTTCTAATTTAATAATTATTGGCATTTTATCTATGAATAAGTAAATCTTAAAAACTTTCTACACAATTTATATTTTATTAAGCAAATATTCAAACATTTCAAAAACTTTCTACACAATTTGTATTCTATTTTTTGAGTTGCTTTGTATTATGAGATGAGATGTAAGAACGAATGGGAATTAATATACGGTGGTTTTCATTGAAGAAAATCTATTTAATATTTTGAGTTTACTCTTCTAAAATATAAAGGTTGATTTTTGGATACATAAAAAATAAGACTTCATTCAAAATCATATATATTAAATTAAGGGATAAGAATACTACGAGTATCATAACTTTTATACGATACTCACTTGAGTACCATAATTTTTCTTTTTCTCTTACTTAAGAGTCATAAATTTAAAAGATCGATCACTTGCAATCGATGATTTGAGTCGTCCGAAAATCCAACATGGACGCCAATCATCCTAAATGACATTGCTAGTGCAAACATGGATAATTTTTTAATTTTTGTAATTTTTAAATTTAAATTTTTCTTTTCCTATTTTTTTAGTGCCGGTTAGGGTCTTTGGTAACCCTTGTCAGTTGCGAACACCTCACCTAGACTAGGCAAGAGCCGCCTTGCCCATGGTTGGTGCGGCTGCAAAGGCCATAGGTGAGGCCTTGGCAGCCGCAGGTGATGGCATGAAGGCCCTCATTAGACTGTGCAAGGGCTACCTCACCTGCGGCCGAGAATCCCACCTGGGACCTTTGCGACAACATTGGCCGAGGGCGAGGTCTATGCAGACAACGATAGTTGGTTATTCTCGCTGGCATTGAATGAAAATGAAAGAAAAAGTAAAAATTAAAAAAATAGTAAAATTCAGAAAAATAGTAAAAACATTAAAAGAAATCCACATAAGAATGGAAAATTAATTCAAACACACAGGATGATTTGCTGGAAATGACACTCAAATTATCCATTTTACTCCAATGTGGTGCTTAAGTACGAAAAAAAAAAAATTATAGTATTTAAGTGAGTGTCGTACGAAAATAATCCATTTATACTATTCTTATCTCTTAAATTAACCTAAGGATCATTCGGGTGTTAATTTCATTTTTCTTATTAATAAAAGTGAAATTTTGCAGAATGTTACACATTAAATTATACTTTTTGCATGATTTTTTGAAAGAATATAGGCGTGAAAAAAGAATTCTATGGTAATACAAGAAGAATCATACTACTTGCATATTATAAACGACAATTTCCTTTCATTATATTCAAAGGAAAAATTATAGTAGTTTTAAATTTCCCTCGTGTTTTAGCATGTACGCAAATCTTGCACAATCATAGGACAAAAGCATAATCAAATAATGTCGCACTCGTAATAGTCCAAAATGTGATAATAAATGTGTACCATTTCTAACTCACTCATTAGGCATACTTCTGATCTATCGTCGTGCAATAGAAGTCAATGTATAGTAACAAATAAAAGCGTGAGGAAAAGGCATTCACTTTTCACCCTTTTCACCTTTTTTTTTTTGGTCTGTCCAATTTTCCAGGACAATCGTGCCTTACCTTCTCTACTAAAACTGAATTGCATGCCATAAAAAAAAAAAAAATCTGAATTGCACTGTTGTCATCTGATTTGAGAACCTCTTAGTCCAAGGCCGAGAAGCTAACGAATGGGCAAATTACACTAGGCCTTTTAAGGTTCCGCAGCTACCAGGACAAGCGAAAAGGCTTAATCAACAGGCCGACGACCCATTGAACCACCTAGGCTGGAGAGGCTCAAGGGCCTAATGGGTGAGCTTGGATAATAAATAACCTTACAAAAAAAAGCCTAGGCCATCTCAGTCAGCCTCAGCCACAACTCGGCCACGACCTCGATCACGATTGATGCACTCGATCACAACCATGGCCATGACCCATGCACTCGGTTACAGCCACGGCCACAACCTGGGCCAGGATTTTTGAACTCGATCACAACCGTCAACCCTAATCCAGTCCAAACATTTTAGTATACCATTTTAGCTATGGGAGGGCGTGGACAATCCATTGGGCCCAACCTTTGGGAATAGTCCGGTGCGTTTCCCCCGAAATGGTACCGCTGAATGTGAACATTACATAAAATAATCTTAAATTTCATATGGTAACATAACTTAGAGGACTTTTGGTGTATTCATTCTTTCCACAATCATCATTTTGGTTAGACTTTTGGCAAGCTTTATGTGATTCCTAGACCTTTACAGCTACATTTGGTTAGACTTTTAGCAAATCTTCGAGGAAATGCGAACTTGAAGAGTTTTCATAGAAAATAAAGACCGTTTGATAAACTGTAACTAAAAAGTACATTGAAATGCAACTTTAAAAAAAATATTGTTTGATAGAAATACATTTGAAAAGCTTTTGGTATGGCCAATTTAAGTTTCTTATATATATATAAACAATGATCATAACTTTCGAAGTTCTGGTAAATGGGAACGGATTCTAAATCACATAACATGTGAATTATTTATGTGGATTTGGATCAAGTCCACCCAATAAGAATGAGTCGGAGCTAGTTGGGTCGGGTAATCCAAGAACATTTCATGGAATTACCTAGATTCGTTCTGTAATACGGTCAAATCCAAACTAGTGACCAGCTGGAGCCATTGATTGTTCCTTCTGCTGAAAAAGATCGACCGACAACTGAAAGGGGGAGTAAAGCAAAAGGGCAATGACAACGATGTCCCCCAATCACTATGCCAGCCCCACCAGAACAAGGCCGGCCTAGACCGTTCCACCAACCATTCCGCCGGACAGGTCATGTCTCATTCAATGTGGCTTGGACTTCTAGCTTCATCTCCTCTTCCTATCTCTTTTGTCACCGCATAAATTTAATCTTCTTTTTCATCATCACCCTCTCTCTCTCTCTCTCTCTCTCTCTTTCTCTCTCTGATACTTTCACGCAGTTCTAGCAAGAAGGAGAAGATGGACTCCGGCGCTTCGGAGGTGGCCCGAGATTTCCGACCCTTCTTCAGGGTCTACAAGGACGGACGCGTGGAGAAGTACAAGCTGTTCGAGCAGATCAAGCCCATCCCCGCCGGGCTCGACCCGGAGACGGGGATCGAGACCAAGGACATCGTCCTCTCGCCGGAGACTGGCGTGTCGGCCCGGATTTTCGTCCGCAAGACCGACGGCGGCCCGGATCGGAAACTGCCCCTCCTCATCCACTACCACGGCGGCGGGTTCTGCGCCGGGTCGCCCTTCGACACGGCATCGAACGGTTTCCTCTCCACGATGGTGACTCGGGCTAATGTCGTCGCAATCTCCATCGACTACAGGTACTTCTGACGATGCCTTTTGTCAATCGAGATGCTTTCTCTAGTACTAGTATAAGGGTGTGATCACTATCCCCTCTCTCCCACTTGAATTATTATCCGATTTTAATTTTCACCTAACTTTCAGCTAGACGACAACAATTAGGATCTTTAATTGCTAGCACACCCGTCATCGAATGTATCGAGATTATTCTAGGCCGACAGTGGATCGAATAATAATCCCAACAATTACTGCTATTCTATTTTCTTGGCATGCTACCTTTGCCGACGCTCACGTCAATTCGTGATTATTAGAAGTTTTGAATTTCTTTTTAACTAAGACCATTTTTTATTATTGATCCGAAATTCTAGTTTTGAGTTCATGTAGAGCATGTCGTTTAGTATTTTCTCTTTTTTCTTTTCGCATTTTTTAAAATTTGGAAGAAAGCCAGACATACTTAAGGACATAGCATAGCTGGACTGACTAGCAAATCTTGTTTATTAAATTAAGTGAGGAAGACGTTGACAGGAAGGGGGCAGATTAATTTTTGAGGGTAGATAGATACGAGTTCTGGTAGATCGAAATAAACGATAACTAATTTCAAAACATTATTGAAAAATTAAAGTGATTTTTAAATGATATAACTATTGAAAGTTCTCTCGTTTCGTCACTTAGAATCTTGACGTGATGGCGTGGCATGTCTGAGAAGTTCAGGTCAGCAATCATAATGCTTTTAGCAAATTACGAATTACCCAAGAAGATAGATGTCGATGTCGCGGGGTTTAAGGTTTGATGTCTAGTCTACTAAATAATATCATGAAAAAAAAAAAAAAAAAAAAAAAAGCTGTGCTCATGATTTTCTCTACGACCACATTATAATGCATATGAAAATTATAAAAATTACTTGATGGGAAAGATTTTTTCGGTGGGCTCCAATTATTTTGATAAAACTAAACGATTTGAAAAGTATTTTTTGAGAGTTAATTGTTTATATTATTCCAAATAATTAGTTGATGAAAAATATTTTTTTATTGCTAATGATAATTTATCACTAAATATTTTCATGTACATTGAAAATATTTTTTGTTTATATCTTTTATAAAAGATATAATTGATTATTTTTATAAAGAAATATTTTTCAACTTATTCATTTTCTGCAAAATAAACATGTTATGAGATGATTTAAGTAACTTTCATTGATATTTTTTCCCTATTAAACACATCCATATACTTATGAGATGTTGCATTGAGTTACTTAAAGTGTGTCATAGAAATCCTAATTTTTCTACCTTGCAAAGATTACTTATTAGAAGTAAATATTTCTATTAATGGTAAATTATCAATTAGGATTGGCACAGGAAATATTGAGTTAATTTTCATTGGTGATAAAGATTTTAGTAGATTTTGCAATCAAGTCAATGAACTTCGAGATCAATCACCCAATGCACTTAGTGTTCATGTTTCTTTAATTGATGCACGTCTGATCGGAATATTCCAATTCTCGACGACGTGCATTTTTCAATGTAAGTGCCGACATGGAGGGCGCATCATTATCATGTGTCCGCAATGTCAACACCCTGTTAAAATATTGGTGGAATTACGATCAAAGTATATCAATTGTTAAAAAAAAAAAAAATGTGGTCTATTGGGTAATTTAAATATAACCGTGGGCCAACTCAACTTATAATAACTTCCGGTAATTGAAGGTTGGCCCCGGAGAACCCGTTGCCCATTGCATACGAGGACTCTTTCGAAGCCCTAAAGTGGATCGCCGGCCACTCGGAGGGATCAGGCCCGGAACCGTGGCTGAACCAGTATGTAGATCTCGAGCGGGTCTTCATAGTTGGGGAGAGCGCCGGAGCCAACATAGGCCAGTACGTGGCGGCCCGAGCTGGCGCGGCCGGGTTGGTGGGTGTCGGGATCAAGGGCATGCTGATAGTGCACCCGTTCTTTGGAGGCAAAGAGGTCGACGAGATGTACAAGTTCATGTGCCCGATGAGCTCCGGGCTCGACGATGACCCGAAGCTGAACCCGGCCGTCGACCCGGACCTGCCCAAGACGGCGTGCGAGAAGGTGCTGGTGTGTGTGGCGGAGAAGGATTGGCTGAGGAATAGAGGGGTGAAGTACTATGAGGCGCTGTGCGAGAGCGGGTGGAAGGGGAAAGCGGAGCTTGTGGAGGCCAAGGATGAGGGACATTGCTTCCATCTATTTAGCAAGAACGAGAGGGCTGAGGAGCTGATCAAGAAGATGGTTGATTTCATCACCACGGATTAGCTTCGGTTAGATTAGTTATATGAGGAAAATACCCTTTTAATTATGGTTGATTTTCCACATAAATAATCGCGTTTTTTTATGCATTTATAAAAAAGAATTCTTCTTGTTATTTCTGCCCAATCACCTAGCAAATCCAATGTTTCTTTCCAAGAGATTGGGTCAACGAAAGGTACAAAGCTGGAAATGTGGAGAGAAGCTTTTTTTGTGGCCATTCTTAGTGAGAAAATCTCCAGTAAATGAGCTGAACAGCTAATCAAATTCTTTCTTGTACCCACCTGAAATTGTTATTGGAATTAAAACTGAGGGGATTTTCTTATTTTTGCTGGGATTCTATAAGAATGCATTTGAAGATTTCGAAATGAGATGGTTTATTCAGATGTGGGACTTGATCCACATCAGCCAGTACTATTCATACATGATTGATATTATAGCTTTAGGTTCTATTTGTTTTGTGAAAATGTACCATTTTTGAAAAATGTTTATCAAGAAAATGATTTTATTTTTTGGTATTTGACTGAAACCAGACAATAAATTAGAAAATATTTTTTGCCATACGGTGTGGAGGATCTGATTTGATTTATCTAGAGAAAATTACTAAAAAAATTCGATTTTTTTTTTTTTTTTATTTTCTATTTTTCTATTCCTTCTTCCTTCCGTTGCTTCTTTCATTTCTCAGCACCATCCCCGTCTCCTTTTTCTAGTAGTTTGTCCCCAACCGGCTTACGAAGGGCGAGCTCGCCCTAGGTCAGTGAGGCTCAAGCTCCCCAAATGGGTGAGCATGAGGCTTGCTAGAGGTCAGTAGTCATGGTGAGCTTGAGGCCTTGTGAGTCAATTGTCCACTCGACCTTGAATGAAGTTGACGGCGGAGGAAGTGGAGGGTTTCATGTAGACTACGATAAGCTTGAATGAAGAATCAAGCCTTGGGTGAGTGGGTTGGCGAGGCTCGAGCCTCACCTAAGGTTGCTAGAGCTTAGTGAGACTTTGGCGATCTCGGGTGAGGCTGGCAATCGGTCAAGGAAGAAGCAAAATAAAAATAAAAATAAAAAAGAAAGAATAAAAATTTAAAACAATTAAAATTTCATATTTTTAGATAAAAATAATTAAAAATTCGAAATTTAAAAAATAAAAATAGTCATAAATTCAATTTTTTAAAATAAAAATAATCATTTAAAAAATATTTTTATAATAATGAACATTTCATTAATCAAGTACCTGAGCCTAAGCACCAAGGATCTATACACCATGTCTATGGACCTAAGCCTGATTGTTGGATATCAAAGCTCAAGTGTTGGTGACCTAAGTACAATATGTATGGACTTAGGCATTGGGCATGGGCACCAGGGGTTCGGCCTTGGCCTCAATAAATCTAGGCATGGTTGTTGAGCTCCTTCGCCTAGCCTCAATGGACCCAAGCCCCGTTGCTAGAGACATAGTCCTGAACTCCGGGATCCAGAAACTAACATTTGCCCAAGCCTACAATTTTGGGTCCAGTGTAAACACCAAGACACATCTTGAGAAACGTTTTCTAATTTTTTCAAAGAAGAAATCATTTTCCCGAATTTAAGTTTTGTAGTAAAATCTTTTCCATTGAATAAAATCTAGACAAGGAACAAAGGTGTATGGAGCCATTTTAGGTGTGGAGGTAGAGCCACCTTTTTTTATATCTTCTACGATTTTCCGATTTTGAAAAAATATGTACAAGTAATTACGTCAATTTGTTGATCAATCCAGCTAGTTACATGACTACGTTTTGCTTTGGGATATGTGGGTTGTTGAGAAACTTCTTCGTGATATTTTGAAGATGAAAAATAATCAAAAGCTACTTATGCGTGCATTGTTTGAGTGGAACCAGTTTATAGATACATATGTCAATATGCAGATGGAGTTAGGGATCGAAAAGTCAGAAGCCTGGTGGAGCGCTGTATCTACGGAAGGTGGATGAAGTATTGACTATCTAAGGCCATTTAGACCTATGTTGAAAGGTGAACAAGCCATAGGATGATGGATGATTGAGGCTTGGATGAACTTGTAGAAGGTGAGTAGCTTTTGTAGAATCAAAAGACGTTAATATGGTTGGAGCGACCAATAGGTAGAAGGTGAATAATCAACTCAATATCAGTATGAAAAAATTGGAGAAACCATACATAGAAGTAGCTCTTGTTACAAAAGGAGTAGAGGACGCAGTACATGCTTCTACATTCCTGTTTTTCAAATTGGTGAACGACTACTTTCACATTATAAAATCCATATAAAATAAGCTAGAAGAACAACGGAGTAATTTTTCAATTTTTGTAAGAGTAGATTAGAGAGTCAACCGGGCCATAAATGTAGAAGGCATTATTTCTGGAGAACTTTTGCTTTATCATAGATTGCACACTAATCTTGTAGAAAGCATGTCTTTTTGCCAAAGAAGTTGGTGCAACGGCTCCTTTGACCTTGAAAAAAGGCTTCAACCAATAATTTGAAGATTGGAAGCCTATTTAGACATATTAAGGGTGTGTTTGGTTCAGTTTTCCCAATGGACTTTTAGCCTCCAAAGCCTCTTGGGGAAATGCTACGGTGTTTGGCAAGCTTGTCGAAGAGGCTTTTGACCAAATGTTGGCCTTGGGAAAGTTGAAAATCTAAAGCTGGAATTAGTTTTGGGCTTTCAGCATTTGGCCAAATGATGAAACTAGTCTTTTTTTTCAAAGATATTCTCATCAATTCTTTAGTCTTTTGGTTTTACCTCTCATTGTTCCAAAACCACCCTTACTTTCACTAGAGTTGGCAAAGAGTTTAATATTTTTAATAAGAAAGAAAAATTAAATCCAAAAGCCCTTTACAAAAAAAAAAAAAAAAAAAAAATTTGCTAAACACTCTCACCCCAAAATAGCTTTGCAAAAAACTTTTTACCAAACGCAATTTATATTTTCCCCAAAGTCCTTTGGGCCAAAGACATTTACTTTTCCCCAAGGCCCATTTCCAAGGTTAAACCAAGCGCAGCTTAAAGGTGGCGGAGGACTTTGGCGACAATTCGGAACTTCTATTCTCTCTCTGTCAATTATACTCTCTATCTATCACTTGTGCAAAATTGTTTATTTTCTAATTGTAGTTTCCTGAGAGAGTTGAATTCTTACAATTTGGAAATAGAGGGGATTATAGTGTTATAAAAGGGGCTCGTGTTTATATGGTTATCTACTAAGTTTGGTGTAAAAGTAGCACCATCTGAAAGTGATAGTGTAGACACCTAGAGATAGGTGAATATATGTGAAAACAGATTTTGCAAAATGTAGTAAAAATACTGTACTTTTAAACTGAGTCTGATGAACAACAGACTTTGAGGAAGAACTCAGACTTTAACAACTATTTCAAAACACAGAAAAGCATCATAACAAATAAAGTAAAGGAGTTTAAGAAAGAGAAAATTAACATAAGATTTATAGTGGTTCGGCTTAGATTAAGCCTACGTCCACTCTCCCACGCTGATAGCCTTCTGGCTAGTTTTCACTATGAATCGAAAAAGAGTGTTACAGCCTTATAGCATTTAATTCTTAGTGAAGAATTTCTACTGCTATCACAAATTCACTCTTTAGAGTTTCTCTCTTTTCGAATGCAAGTTTGAGCACTGTATGAGGAAGAGTAAGTAATTTGGGAAGTTTTGGATTTTGGAATTCTTCTTTCACGTACTCCTCGAATGACTTGAAAAACCTCCTTAAATATTCCTCCATGTATTTTCGACCGTTGGCACTTTTCAGAGGAATTCTTCTAATCAATCTATTGGACATAATCAATCAAGGAGATCTTGAGTCATTTGAAGATTGAGATGAAAGTCCAATGATTCTGGTCACATATACAATTAGAATCTTGGTTTCTATAAGTAAATTCTTTCCAAATAAACTTGCCTTCCAAAAATGATTTTTCCGTTCCGTGATTGATTCCAATAAAGATAACCAAAAAGGTAATTGATATTTCAAACCAGAAAGCCATATATATCCTGTTTGTACTGAAGCCTTGAAGGAAGAAAAATAATCCCAAGTTAGATTAAATCTCCGTTCTTCACTTGCGTTCAGTTTAGGTCTTCGTCAGAGTGGGGGCATACTTCTGGTATAGAAAAGACTTTGAGAGAATTCCACAAAAGCCTGTTTTACTTCAGAATGAAAGGTTTTGTCAGTTTCAAAATCTAATAGGAGTGTTCTCCAACAATCTCCCACTTTTTGATGGTGACACAACTTTCATGCAAATTTAAAAACTTATATCCTGCAAAACAACACTTTAGCAGCACATGATAACTTATAATAAGAATAGATTATTATAGAATTGAATGACATTGATTTTGTAAAAAAAAAAAAAAATTAGTCTTAACAGTTTTGTAATAACATAACAATGTAGAGTTCAACAAAAGTTATCCACAACCACAAAAGTTAACTACATAACATAAAGGTTTAAGTTAACATAACCAAGTTCAAACAAACAAAACAAACAGAAACTTTTAAATCTGCTCTCATTTCTCCCCCTTTTTGTCAACATCAAAAAGAAAGAGAAAGTTAGAATAAAACAATGTGAATAAAAATGATATAAAAAGATGGAGTCATTCATGGTTGTCTAGGAACGCGAACAAGTCGAAAATCCTCCAGCGACTACACTACCGCCTCAAGCTTCTCTTGGCACTGATGATAGACATTCTGTACTTTGGCTACAGTCTGTGAAGCC
Organism: Eucalyptus brandiana; assembly: GCA_014182725.1. Lineage (NCBI taxonomy): Eukaryota > Viridiplantae > Streptophyta > Magnoliopsida > Myrtales > Myrtaceae > Eucalyptus > Eucalyptus brandiana. The sequence goes on along the minus strand of CM024674.1, from coordinate 25,631,161 downwards.
TATTGATTCAGTGTCTGAACTTGAGTATCAAAAGATTGTACCTTGCCAGTTAGAAAATCTGAGGTAGACCTTAAGGCAGTATGTAACTTATGGATTTCAATCTCCATGGCATATTGCTGTGCCTTTATCTCCAAAAGGAGTTCCATTATCCTTGGATAGTTTGTGTCAGGGTTAGTTTGGGCACTAGCTTCAACAAAGTGAACCTGTGGAGTATCCAGAAGTGAAGGAACATCAACTTGAACGCTTGCAGTTTGTTGCTTGTTCTAATTCAGAGTTTCTTCTTCAACCTAAACTTCAGGGAAATGAGAAGCAAAGACATCTTCAGCATCTATAGGAGATCGACTAATGCCATCACTAGCAGTGGGTGTAGGAGTTTTTTCATGGTCTCCCCTTATTTTGGTACCTTCAGGTTGAGATGAGACTTCTTCTTCTTCTTGTACCTTTCCCTTTCCAATGCTAGATTTCTTTTCTTGTTCAATGTCTTCTCCTTCTAATGCAACATTTTCCCTGTCCTCTTCAGTGTCATCCGATATTGGTATTGCATTAGTATCTCCTTCAGAATCTTCATCTTCATTCTCATTCTCTGCAAATTTTTCAGCATCACCTTCATCTTCATCTTCTCGTTCAACTTCTTCCTCTACTTGTTCACCTTCTTCTTCTTTTTTCTCAGAATCAGGATAACCTTGAAGATTTCACAAGGCGAGTGCAGAAATTGTCAGATCATCCTCCTCTTCTTCGTCCATCAAGAGGATAGACTTCTTTTTCTTTGAAGTCTTTTGGATAGTATATTTTCTTTTTCGCTTCCTTGCAGCAGTAGATCCTTCCTTCATTCTGGTAGATGATTCCTTCCTCAAAATATCGAAGGCCTTAGACAGATCTTTCAGCCTCATTTTGGAAATCATCTTCATTCCTATCTCCATAGGAGTGAGTTCTTGATCAAAGTTGAGAGGGCAACTGGATTTGATAGTGTCTGAACAATCTTTTAATCAAGGCAGAGTAGGGCAGTTGTCCTTTGTCTTTCATCAAAGTTTTGTACATATGCAAAAAGATAGTATGTGGGAGAGAAAAAGGAATGCCATTGCAAATTGCCCACATGATCTTTGCTTCAAATCTTGACACATCAGTCTTGAAGACAGCCTTGGGTCTGATACAATTGATCACAATTTTATGCAACAGAATGTGTTAAGCTGGCATGTGAGAGTAAGTGATACTCCCACTTGGTAATATGTCCTTCACCAGAAATCGAATAGCTTGATTGATGGAGACATTTATAGGTAGAAAACCACTACATTCTTCTCCTAGAATATCAGCTAGTATTTTTACATCCACAACAAACACTTTATCACAAATAGTGAACTGAATGTGAGTTTGATCCGGGAAAAACATATTGGAGTAAAAATACGTTGTCAATTCAGGATAAGCTTCTACTATCTCAGCACAAAATTTTTCAAGTTGAAGATTGGCTAACCTTTCCCTCAATATGGAGTCTAGAAAGTCAAAGTCAACTGTGTGCGGGTTTATCACTCCTCTATTCAAAGTTTGAGCATAAACCCTTTTATGCTCTTTTGAACGAAAAAGCTTCGTTCTTTCTCTAGGAATTTCAGCAGCCACTCCCATCCGGGGTTGGAAATTTGTAAAAATTCTCTCATCATCATCTTTGTTTCCAAGCTGACTTTCTGACACAAAACATGGATCAGAAGGAAAATTTACAAATGCCTTTTCTGCCGTTCCTTTTGGCGCCACTCCTAGTCTTTCTACTGTTCTAAAAAACAAGGTTTCATTTCCATACCCATTATCTTTAAGAAAGTCAGTGATAAATGTCATTGGACTTCCACCCTGTTTCAAAAAAGTGTAATGCTTGAAGAGTACTTTAGGTCTCATTACTTTGATAGGAATTGCTTCTTGTTCAACTTCCTCATCTACAGATTGACGAGGAGAATTCTGCGGAGAATCTTCACAAGTAAGATTGAAGTGAGTTGGTCCTTCACGCAAGTTTTAATGACCCTGACTTGCTATACCAGAGGATTTCCTCTGGTACGACATTGATGCAGACTTGGAGGATTTTGTTGACAGATTTGAGTGAAAGAAAGAAAGAAACTTGCACAGAGATTTTGAGAGAAAAAAAATCGAGAGAGAAAGAGAGAGAGAGAGAGAGAGAGAGAGAGAGAGAGAGAGAGAGAGAGAGAGAGAGAGATCGGTATTAGGGTTTGAAGGTGCTGTACTTGAAAGAAATATTCTAAGGTATTTAAAGAAATCGAAAAGAGGTAAACGAATCGTCACAAAAAAATACCTTTTCAGAATAAATTCATAAAGGTAACTGCCAAATATTTGAAATCCAAATTTTAGAAATAAAATAGTAATTTTTAAAAATAAAATAGGCAAGCGATGATTCAAATATAATCATACTTGATCAGAATTTACATACTAAAAATAAAATAACTGGATTGGGTAGCTTCCTCAAGTTGAAGTCCCGAGTTTGATCACCTTCAGACTTTAATCGAGAGGAGAGATGATATTCAGCTTGCTGCGAATTGACTCAAATAAGTTCTTCTCCAAAGGTTTTATGAAGATATATGCTAGTTGATTCTTTGACTCAATAAATTGAACATTAATCTCCCCATTCTGAACATGATCTTTTATGAAGTGATGACAAATCTCGATGTGTTTTACTCTTGAATGAAGAATTGGGTTTTGGTAAGGTTGATAGCACTTGTGTTATCGCATCCGATTTCTGTGCAGGATTCTTCTATTCCAAAGTCTCTTAGTTGTTATCTTATCCATAGAATTTAAGAACAGCAACTCCCAAAAGCAACATATTCTGCTTTTGCTATAAATAAAGCCACTGTACTTTGTTTTCTTAAGAACCAAGATATCAGCATTTGTCCCAACAATTGACAGGTGCCAGATATGCTCTTTCTATTGACTCTATAACCGACTAGATTAGCGTCAGAATAACCAAGTAAAGTCTCATGATTTTGGATACCATAGACCCAACCTTAGAAAAGTTGCAACATATTTGATAATGGGTTTAACAGCACTTAGATGCGATTCTTTTGGATCAGATTGAAATCTAGCACAGATGCACACACCAAATAAAATATCAAGTCTAGATGCAATGAGATAAAGTAGAGAACCAATCATGCTTCTGTATAACTTTTGGTCTACTTTCTTTCCTCTTTAATCCTTGTCGAGCTTTGATGAGCTTGATATGGGAGTTTCTGTTCTTTTTTAATTTTCCAATCTAAACTTCTTGATAAGATCTTTGGCATAGTTATCTTGGTGAATGAATATTCATTTATTTGATTGTCTGACTTGTAGTCCCAAAAAGAAAGTCAATTCACCCATCATGTTCATGTCAAATTCTTCCCGCATAGATCTTTAAAACTTATTGCTGAGATTTTCATTAGGAGAATCAAACATTATATCATCTACATAAATCTGTATGAGCAGAAAGTCTTTTTCTTCTCTTTTTATAAATAAAGTTGTATCAACTTTTTCTTTTTCAAAGCTACTGTCTATTAAAAACTTACTCAACCTTTCATACCAAGCTCAAGGTGCCTGCTTCAGACCATACAAAGCATTCTTTAGTCTATAGACAAAGTTTGATTTTTTTGGATCTTCAAATCCTGGTGGTTGTTCCACATAGACTTTTTCTTGAATGAATTCATTAAGGAAAGTACTTTTGATATCCATTTGGAATAACCTGAAATTTTGATAACAAGTAAAAGCAAGTAATAATCTAATTGTTTCTAACCTTGCTACTGGTGCATAGGTCTCGTTATAGTCTATCTCTTCTTTCTGTTTGTATCCTTTTACCACAAGTCTTGCTTTGTTTTTTATTACTTTACCTTTCTCATCCATTTTGTTTCTGAAAGCCCATTTTGTTCCAATCACAAATTTTCCTTTGAGTTTTGGAATCAGTTTCCATACATCATTGATGCTAAATTGCTTGAGTTTTTCCTGCATAGCTTCTATCCAACTTTCATCAGACAATGCTTCTTCTACTCCTTTTGGTTCTATTTCAGAAACAAGTGCTAATGTACTGGAGTCTTCTTTTCCTTTGGATCTGGTGCGGATTCCTTAATCAATTTTGCCAATGATGACTTCTTTGAGATAACTTGACTTGTGCTTCCAATTGCTATTTGATTTGAGAATCTGTTGATCCCCTGCTTCTTTTGATTTTTCAAGTTTTGCTTGTTGCTGCACTTCAGAATATTGAGATTCTTCGGGGAAAGTAGACTTTGCTGAGTTTGGAACTAGTTTAGACTCTTCAAGTCAAATCTGATCTAGTTGATTCTGCACATAATCCTGAAATATGATGTTTATAGATTCTTCTACAAATTGAGTCTTCTTGTTAAAGACCCTGTAAGCTTTGCTTGATATAGAATAGCCAAGAAAAATTCATTCATTTGATTTTTCCTCGAACTTTCCAAATCGATCATTTGCACTCTTCAAATTAAAGTACTTACAGCCAAAGACATGAAAGTAAGAAACATTTGGCTTCTTTCCTTTATATACTTCATAGGGAGTCTTTTCTAGGATTGGCCTTAAAAATACTCCGTTGATAATATAACAGGCAGTAGAAACTGCATCTGCTAAAAAATGAGACGAAATTTTGTTTTCTATCAATAGAGTTATGGCCATCTCCTGTAAAGATCTGTTTTTCCATTCCACAACCCCATTTTGTTCTGGAATGTATGGAGAAGAGAAAACATGTTGAAATCCAGATTCATCACTTGCAAAATCCTGATTTTCAAATTCACCTTTATGATCTGTTCTTATACTTGAAATAGCATGACCTATCTCGTTTTGAACTTTCTTAGCAAATTTTGAAAAATATGAAAAAGTCTCAGACTTTTTTGCCAAAAAGAATACCCAAGTGAAACGTGAATAATCATCAACAATTACTAGACAATATTTCTTTCCGCCAAGACTCTGAGTTCTTGTTGGCTCGAAAAGATCCATATGGAGAAGTTGCAAAATGTGATTGGTAGAAATTTGATTTAGTAGTTTAAAAGAACTTCTGACCTATTTTCCTAAGACACATAGAGTGCATAACTTAGAATTTTGATAAGCCAAATTAGGAAGCCCTCAAACTAGCTTCTTAGAAGAAATTTTGACAATCTGCTTCATATTTACATGACCAAGCTTTTGATGCCAGAGATTTGCTTCATCTTGAATAGAAATAAGACATTGTGAATTTTCTAGATTTACGTCCAGAAGGTATATGTTGCCATGCTTTCGCCCGGAAATGGTTGAGAGAAAGCTTGACTTATTCCGGAGCAAATGCATTCTTGAAAGTTTATTTTGAACCTTGTATCACAAATCTAACTTATACTCATAAGATTGTAGTTTAGCCTTTTACCAGGGAAACATTATTGATAGTTAGATTTCCAATCTTCACTATTCCATGTCCAATAATCCTCCCTTTGCTATTTCCTCCAAAAGAAACATTTCCTCCTTTTAGTCTAACAAGCTTTACGAAGTAGCTTAAGTCTCCTGTCATATGTCTAGAACAGCCACTATCCAAATGCCATTTGATTTTTCTTTTAATAGTGACCTATAATCAGAAGAAAAACTCAAACTTTCTTTGGTATCTAGATTTTCTTGGGTCCAGGAGAGTTAGTGTTGAAAACAGTCTTTGCCCAATCATTCTTAACTAGTCTCCAAACTTTAGGGCATTCATTCTCAAAATGCTCCAAGCTATTACACTTAGAACATCTGAGAGCACTTCAGCCAACAGGTTTTACAAACACTTTTTGAATATGATTTCTATAAAATACCTTTGCAAGTTTTTGTCTAAGTCTTTTTTTACTTTAGGAAAATCAATTAACGGAATGGGCTCATTATTCATACCCAAACCAGATTTATTAAAATATGGTATTTGAGCTATAAGAATCTTTTCCAAATTTTCTGATCCTATTGAAAATCTTTTTGAAATATCTGAAATCTCCCTTTTAAAACAACATTTTCTTTTGAAAGAGAATCAGAATTTTCTTTCAAATCATCAAAGTTTATTTTCAGACTTTCAAACTTTACTTTCCAAGACACTTCCTATTGCTTGAGTTTAGAATTCTCCTTTTTCAATTCGGAAATCTTTTTAAGAGAGGATTTAAGATTGAGGCAAAGTTCATCTATATACATAAAGACTTTAAAAGGAATTTCTGAGTGACTAATCTCAATTTCTTTATCAGAATCTAAATTAGTGTCCGTCTCTGAATCTAAGTTTGACTCCGAGTGAGCCATCAGACATATGTTTGCAAATTCCTCTTCATTTTTTTTCACATTCGGTATCACTCCAGGTTTCTGCTTTAAGAGTTTTCTTGTACTTCTCAAATTTTCTTTTTTTCTTTTCCAACAAAGGACAGTTTTGTTTGATATGCCCATTTTTCTTACACTCGAAGCATATAACATCATTGTTAGTTTCAATGTCCTCTGTTGATCTCTTCTATGAATTTTACATACTTTGCTTTTTCCAATTCAATCTTCTTCCATTTCTATTCAGTTTTCTGAATTTCTTTATCATAAGGGTTAGCTCCTCATCATCCATATCATTATTTGAATTTGTAACATTAGAATCAACATTAGACTTTAATGCAATTGATTTCTTATATTTTGGATCTTCCTTGTCATTAATCTGCTCCACTTCGTATGATTGAAGCGTGCCTATCAATTCGTCAACTGATAGAGGCATGATCCTCTAAGTTTCTTTGGTTGAAGGCTTCACATGATTCCAGTTCTTTGAAAGTCTATGCAGTAGTTTGTTGACTTTCATTAGTCCAGAAATTAGTTGACCTTGATAAGCCATGCCATTCACAATTTATGTAAAGCAATTGAATATATCAGAAATAGATTCTCTAGATTTCATTATGAATGATTCATATTGTCCAAGCAAAATGTTTATTTTTATTTCCTTCACATGATCAGTCCCCTTATAAGTAACATGTAGTCTGTCCCAAACTTCTTTTGCTGTTTTACAAGAAGAAATTCGGTTATATTCAGTGGGAGACAAAGTACTGTATAAAGAATAAATTGTTTTTGCATCAAGAGTCTGTCTCTTGATAATTTCAGCTTGTGTGAATTCATTAACATCTTTCTCAATCACTTCTTTCCCTTTGTCTAAAGTTGATGTTGCCTTTGGATTGATTCTTTTTTCAACAACATTCCACTCTAGAGGATCTCTGGATCTAAGAAATGCCTTCATCTTGTTCTTCCATACATTATACTCATTTCCATTGAAAATAAGGAGGTTTTGTGTTGCTCTGTCCTTCAACCAATCCTTAAGCTAAAATACCAGCCATAGAAGATCTTTAACTTAGAAGTAAAAACACTTCAACAAAATAAACACACAGGTTCTAATACTAATAGAAAGTGCTAGTATAAATACCTAGAAGGGGGGTGAATAGGTATGAAAACAGATTTTGCAAAATGTAGTAAAAATACTTTACTTTTAAACTGAGTCTGATGAACAACAGAAGTTGAAGAAGAATTCAGACTTTAACAACTATTTCAAAACACAAAAAAGTATCACAGCAAATAAAGTAAAGGAATTCAAGGAAGAGAAAATGAACACAAGGTTTATAGTAGCTCGGCTTAGATTAAGCTTACGTCCACTCTCCTACGCTGATAGCCTTCTGGCTGGTTTTCACTATGAATCGAAAAAGAGTGTTACAGTCTTATAGCATTGAATTATCAGTGAATAATTTTTACTACTCTCACAAATTCACTCTTTAGAGTTTCTCTCTTTTTCGAATACAAGTTTGAGCATTGTATGAGGAAGAATAAGTAATTTGGGAAGTTTCAGACTTTGGAATTTTTCTTTCACGCACTCCTCGAATGACTTGAAAAACCTCCTTAAATACTTCTCCATGCCTTTTCGACCGTTGGCACTTTCCAGAGGAATTCTCCCAATCAACTCATTAAACAGAATCAATCAATGAGATCTTGAGCCGTTTGAAGATTGAGATGAAAGTCCAATGATCCTGGTCGCCTATATAATCAAAATCTTGGTTTTCATAAATAGATTCTTTCCAAATAAACTTGCCTTCCAAAAATGATTTTTCCATTCTGTGATTGATTCCAATAAAGATAACAAAAAAGGTAAGTGATATTTCCAACTAGAAAGCCATATAAATCTTGTTCGTACTGAAGCCTTGAAGGAACAAAAATAATCTTGAGTCTGATTAAATCTTTGTTCTTCACTTGCATTCAGTCTGGGTCTTTGTCAGAGTGGGGCAGACTTCTGGTATATGAAAGACTTTGAGAGAATTCCATAGAAGTTTGTTTTACTTCAGAATGAAAAGTTTTGTCAGCTTCAAAATCTAATAGAAGTTTTCTCCAACACCTTCCACGTACTGTGAAATCTCTAAGAGTAATTCTAGCCTTGTTAGTGGCTGTGATTTTTGAGAAAATGGACATAGGCCTAGTGGAAGGCCGAACCACTATAAATTTATCTTGCAATATCATCTATCCCTTAATTCTTTTATCGTCCGTTTGATAGAAGCAACTACATATGCACACTTATAATCCTTCCACAAAAGCATTTTCTCTCAACTTTCATGTTAAAAATTATTTAAATTAAAATAACCAATTTACCTCCCTCTTAGTTTTTTTGTTAGTCATTTCCATTGGTATTAGACTTGACTACCAATTATTGAAGTGTTAAAAAAGATCTTAAAAGCTTGTCAAAGAGATGAAAGGAAAGGAAGTAGATCCTAAACTATTTAAAATCATGATAGACCCTCTCTTATATCGTATTGCTTTTAGGCTAGATGTTTTATTTAGTGTTTGTATGTGTGTAAATTTTCACTCGAATCCAAAAGAGTCACATTATGTGGCGGTGTTGACACCTAAATTTTGGCAACCTGATTAATTGTTTATTGCATAGAAAATTAGGGAATAATTCTTAAGCCTTAAATAAAAATATTAATTGCATAGCATATAATTTTAGACGTATTTATTTTTCTTATTATTGCATTTTAATTGGATCGGTGGCAAACGGATTCAAGTAAATGGTTTTGAGCTTAATTGATTAATTGGACTGAGCCAATGATAATATTATATTAGAATTTGGTCAAGCCCATTACTTTCTTCATGGTTTGAACTATTCACACTAAAGATTTATATTTTGGGTCATGTAGAAAGCAATCAACAGGATATTCCAAAATATTCATGTGTGAGAGATGGGCGGATTACTTTGTTATTCTTAAGATCTCTCATATATTGGCAATAGGATATCTACAAAAAGGCAGAAAAGGAAAAGGCTCTTGGGTCAAGTAAAGGAGAAGTATGGGCAACAAATATTCGGCTCAACAGAATAAAATATTCACATGGAATCAGTCAACCAGGGAAAGAAATAATTGATTGTTGACACCTAATATTTTAGAAAGTAATAAATAAAATAAAACATTTGGTTTTGAAAATCTTTGTTGTTAAAAATATATCCTCACTTCAAAATTCAAAAAAATTAGTTGTTGTGTGATTTTAGAGCCATTTTCTTGTTGAGTTGTTGAGTGAATATCTCACTTGCAAAAACAACTTTGAGTTTTGCTCTATAAATAAAGGATGCGAGGCTTCGAAACAGGGGGGTCTTCGGGGAGGAAGAAAGAAAAGACAACAAAAAAGGTCAAAAAGTAAAGGGAGAGATGATATGTGTGGAGGGAGAGAAGTTCTTGTAGGTTTTCCTTTGTTGGTTTCGAAGTTAGCAAAGGGAGCACTTTTTCTTCTGCTGAAAGTGCATCAGAGCACAGCAACAGAGAGAGAGAGACAGGTGAGTGAGATGCGTGAGGGAAAGAGAGAAAAAGTCAGCGAAAATAGAAGAAGGAAGAGACCGGCACCTATTGTTCGCGCCCTGATCCGGTGCACCACTGCGCTCGCACTCGCGCCGCTGCACCCACATTGTGCTTTGCTGGTGCCAATCCACGAAGATGTTGTTTCCTCTGCCTTGTTCGCGATTTGTCAGTCACCGCCGGTCTGAGATATGCCGTCCGCCGTGCCCCTACCTCGACGTACCCTCGACGTTGCTGTCCACGCCCCGTTGGTCACCGCTCGTGCAGCCGAGTCGTTGCTTCAATCGCTCGATCGTCCATGCGTCCACCGTTGTTGTTGCTACCTCCGTCTTCGATGCCAACAGTCGCGACCTAGCCTCTTCCGCTCGCTGCTGTGTTTGTGGTGCTCCACCTGCAGCCTATTTGCCATCGCAGCTCCCTCTGTCGGACCACCACCGTGCTTCCGGGAGCTTTTTCCTGGCGCTCTGCCTCAACTTGGACCAGTCTTAGTAGCCCGTTGCCCTTGCACCTGACGTTGCTGCTCCTCTGCTCACTGCTGCATGCCCGAACAGAGCCACCTGCTGCCTCCCCTGTTTTGCTACAAGTCCGTTTACTGCCCGAACCTCGCCGGAGCTTTGACGGACAGCCCTTGTTCCGAACAACGACTCATCATTGAACCACCATCGTAGCTCTGCCACCACTGCTTCCTCGCCGTTCCTCAAGTCAACCATGAGTTAGACTAGGTAAATTTTTAGATATTCAGTTTCATAGTTTTTTATTTTATTCTAACTTGATTTGTTTTGATTTATTTTTATCATCATCTGATTAGGAAATTTGTCATATTAAGTCATAATAATAAAAAATATTGAGCCGCGAGACGTCGGGTTAGATTTTTTATTATTTCGACTTTTCATGGAAAATTCATGAATTGCTTTGCATCATTGAAATAATATGTCATTGATTTACATTGATGAATTTTCAATAGGACAATATATTTTGGTGTGTTATCGTTATTTGCTCATCACATATCATGCATCATATGTCATATTTGATTTAGGTATTTAGGTCCATACACATTTCATGTTTAAATCAACGCATTTTAATTTTTAAGATTCATATTGAATTAGGATAATTTTCCTCTAATAAAACCAAAAAAAAAAATGTTATTTAGGTTATATAGATTTCATAATGTGCACATTACATGTTGCGCTTTAGTTAGTGGGTCATAGGTTAATGTTTTAATATTCCCGTCGTATAATTTTTTTTAATAAAAAAGCCAAAGATTAGTATTGCATCATTATGTTGTTTTTCTTAATAAGAATTATTAAGTCATTTTAAAAAAAAGAAAACACAAAAATCATTTATCCGGTTAGTTAATATTTTAGTTCATAATTAATCCCATTTCATGTCATCATTGTTAGTGTAGGTTGCATGTGTGTAATAAAAAAAATCATTAAAAAAAATCATGAAAAGAACATGCATATATAATTACCATGTCATGCATCCCATAACATGTAGCACATGCATATTTAGGATAATGTAAATTAGATTGTACATATATGGTGATGGTTTAAGTTATGCCATATGAATTGCATCTCACATGTTATTAAAGTAAAATTCATGCATATTAAGTTTAGATTAAGATTGCATATAATTAATATTTTTTAAAAGAAAAAGAAAAATTAGGTGTCATGTCATTTAAAAATCATGTTTAGGGCATGCATTTTTATTAGCATTTTTGTAAGTTTTTCTCTAAAGAGTGACCTTAATGAAATTGTAGTTTATAATTTATTACAATTTATCACTTCAGTTGTTGAATGTTGTTTTACTGATTGTGCACCCGCATGACCACCGCTTACATGTTAGTAGCTTAGGTTAAAATTAATCAAAACTGCGTGCAAAATATTTTTGAAATTAAAATGAAAAGGTACCGAAAGGGCGTTAGATTAATCTAGCGTAACCATGTCCCCGGATTTATTGAATCTTTGGTTCGCAAAAGTAAAGTATTATCCCATACTTTACTTGGGTTTCTAACCAACCCTAATTGGTTAGTGGCGGCTCCAAATTGAGTATAATTGCAAGTTTAAATGAGTTAATTTCTTAGTATCAAGTCACGATTAGTAGGACTTGGGAGGGTCCGTGCCAAATCTTCGGACTTAGTAATCCAATAGCCTTCTTCGAGTAATTCACCTTCGGGAAGGTCGCGACAGCTTGGCGACTCCGCTGGGGATAGAGTTAAAACTCATAGAGGACATAGGCCTGTTTCTTTTTTAACACATGGAAACAAGGTATGCTCCTAACATGAAGTGTTAAATGTTTTTACAGAAAGGAGGTATAAGGGGAGTAGTGCTTGCTGACTCTTTGTTTTGTAGGAAGGTGTGGGATTAAATGTTTTTCTTATCATTGAAGTGTTGCTTGCATTTTAAATTATTGTGCATGATTTTCAAATTGTTTTAGCACTACACATTGCACACACAACCTGCCATCGGACTTGGACCGCATTTAAGGATTCTAGGATGGTGTTGAGAAATGAACCAACCTTGAATGCGAGACCGCGATGTAGAGGTTGCCTTTCTCAACCCTGAAATTTTTTCCTGGTGTCAAAATGTTTATCTTTGTCCACGAGACTGCGTGATCATGGGATTTTCCTTTTGACCGAGCCAGAGTTAAGAGGACCCAACATTTGTACGCGAGACTGTGACTAGTCAGCCCATCCTTTTGGCTCTAACTTGCTAAGCCTTGTAGTTTAGGTGTTAAGCCTCACATCTCATGCGCCTATCTATGTGGTTGCCATTTTCCTTTGTAAAGTAAGTATTCATACCTTATATTATGCAATCTATTTACTTTATCGCACTTTCTTTTGGTCCATGACAAAAGGTCGATCGTGAGTTTTAATCTATATACAATGAGGAGATCCGATGTTCAATTCATTCCATCCCAAGATTGAGCTCAGAGGGTGGTGGAATAAATTAAGTAAAGAAGGTCAGGATTATGTGGAGTCGATACTAGGATGGCTCATCCCCCTTTTGGATATTGGAGTCCATAGTGGTGTCTTGCAAGTTATATCACACTTTTGGTGTCCTAAGACGACTATTTTTATTTTTGGTAAGAATGAGCTTACTCCAACACTGGAAGAGTATAGCGTTTCATAGGAATGCTCCTTGAGATTGAACTTGTTAGGCCACCTCTTGGTATGGAACCCACATCAATTTTATCTCAGTTTCTAAGAATTAAAACTGATGAGGTTAAGAAAGTTTTGAAAGCTAATTGTAATGCATGCCATTTCTCCTTTTTGGCTGATCATTTTTTAAATCAATCTTCAATGCACCAAAAGGGTAGGATATTCATCTTAGCATTCTTTGGACTTATAATCTTTCCTCATCAAAGAAATGCTATTGATCCTTCGATTGCATGGGTGGTCAGACAAGTATGTGTTGGCATGAACTTTATAAACATGATTTTAGCTGAGACATTTTTATCCCTCAACCGTTTTAAACAAAATGGAGAAAAAATCATGAATGCCTCTCCTAAACTTTTACAAATTTGGTTTCTTTCTCACATGAAGGAGTTTGGTCATTTCATGCGTCGAGGTGAAATTGATGATTCTAATTACCCAATAAAGAGATTTTCAATCTTAGAGAAAAAGTATATCGAAAAATAATTTTCCGATTGGGTGACTTTTCTTAAAGATCCATATCTCAAGGGCTTCCTATGGTATGCTAAATGGTTCCATGTTAGCATGGCTCGTTTCTCTCACAAGACAGATAATCCAATTCCATTGATGGGAATTACTGGTACAACATCTTACTATCCTTATAGAGTGGTCTGTCAGTATCGAGTGCTCCAAGATATCCCACCTCCTCTCCGAGTGGATCTGTTTCAAGCCCGTTTCATGCACAAGGATCACAAATACCTCGATGAGATCGAATGCCTTGAAAATGCATGGAAGGAATGCCATTTGGAAAAGATAGTGGTGCCTAGAAGATTGAAAGGAAAAGAGAGGGTTTTTCATGCCTCGGATTATTATATCCACCATCACGAGATCCCTCAAGCTCTACTTCCCGTGATACCTGAAGTGACCATGAAGCCCACTCGTAAAGCACAAATTGAACGTCTTGAAGAAACGGTGGAAAGGAAGGAGGCTCGTATCTCTGAGTTGGTTTGGCAGAACAAGAAGCTTCAAAAGACTGTGATCTCCCAATTATATATGGAAAAGAGTTGCTAGATTTAGGAGTTTAATTCTGGCTTTAGGGTGTTATTTCAATTTCTTAGATTGATGTTTTAGGAATTTAATTTCCTAGAGAGTTATTTTAACGTTTTAAGTTGATGTCTTTGGAATTTGATTTCACTTAATAAAATAAACGATTGACCGTTGTCATGGACCAATCTCATTTGTTATAATGCTTACTGTATTATTTTACATTGATAGGTAACAACACGGCTCACCCAAGATCGCCAATCCGTACTCGTTCTAGAGCAACAATGGCTAATAACACTGAACAAATGCATGTTGCTGAACAAGCTCGCGTTGCTGCCCTCGAATCAGAGATGAAGCAATTCCTGAATGTTCTTGAGCAGCGCTCTAAACAAATTGATTCTCTCCAAGCAAACGCTGTCCCACTAGCTCCACAAGTTGAAGTGGTGTTACCACAACATGTTCCCATGGCTGATCCAAGAGATAAAGGCAAGAATACGTTTGCTGTTGGGCCATCTACCTCTGATGATCCCTCTAGGGTTAAAATTACTGACGTGCCTCAAATTGTTGTGGATGATGAGGTGCAAGTGATACCTTCTACTACATCGAAAACTGAGCAAGAAAAACGCTTGGCAAAAATCGAGGAGAAACTTAAGCAACTGTAGGGTTCATTTAGCCAAGACCCAACTAATCTGTCCCATTATGTAAAGATCAAGATATCAAAGAAGTACAAAATGCCAGACTTTGAAAAGTATAATGGCACCTCTTGCCCGAAGATTTATCTACAGACTTATGTAGTTAAGATGACCCAATATGTTGATAACATACCCTTGATGATTCAACAATTTCAAGCAAGCCTGATAGGACCGGCGCTGCAATGGTACATTATGAAGAAAATTAATCTGCTAGAGACTTGGGAGGATTTGACGGATGCCTTCTTCAAGCAATATAAGCATAATATTGATGTCACTCATCTCGAGAAGATTTACTTCGCACTGAGAAGAAGATGACGGAATCTTTCAAGGCATATGTCACGAGATGGAGGACCGTAGCTGCTCAAATTACTCCGAAGCCGACAGAAAAGGAGCTGATGGATTTGCTCATGAAGACACTCCTACCTGAATATCGAAATCGAATGCTAGGTTCTACTGCTGAGTCATTCAATCAGCTAATCCCTGTCGGCGAACGAATTGAAATAGCATTGCGTGATGGATGGGCGTCTGATTAAACCAGCTTGTATGGGAGAGTCTCAACCAAGAAGGATGAGGAACTTGTAGTGGAGGTTAATGCAGTTTATGTTCAACCACCTCGCCCTACCCTGAACACCCAACAGGGAGGAGCACGACCATTCTTTGGCCAGTAGAAAAACTCTTCTAGGCGTCAATTTACGCCACTTCCTAAGCCGTTGTCTAAGATCTTGCCGACTCTTCAAAAGAAAGGATTACTCGCTAAGGAACCTAAACGATCTAATCTCGAGCATTTCCCCAACTATAATCCGTCCAAGACATGTGCTTACCATATGGGGGAGGTAGGGCATTTTGTTGATGATTGCTATACGTTGTGACACAAAATCCAAAATCTTTTGGATGCCAACATGGTCTAATTCTGCGATGCACAGCCAAACATCCAGAATAACCCACTCCCTAACCACCCAGAAGCTGTGAATGCCATTTTCAATTTTGATGCCGATAGAAAGAAGAGCTTGAAAGTGCATGTAGATGATGTTTATAATGGCTTAGTTCGAGCTAGATATTATTCAAATGCAAAAGAGCCCACCATGTTTCAGATGATGCATGAGGAAGAAGGGGCGATCGATACCTGTGTTCAATACTCCAAGCCTCCAGGTGCTGACGTCGATGTTATTCATGTTGGATGGGGAGACAAGCCGGTTGCAGACACCACTCGATCCACCGGAAAAGACAACGCACTCGAAGGAATGACTAAATTGTTCGAAGAGAATTTAGTGTTTGCCATCGATGAAGCTCGAGAGTAGAAGAATTCTAATTATTTGCACATTCCTCTGCGCAGGGGTTTTTATTGCTTTTCTTATTTGCATGTTAGGATTTTCATTTCTAGGATTTCTCTCATTTCAATAATGTAATTTACTTTTCATCCAATAAAATACATGGAGATTTTTCATGTTTTAAGGGCATGTTGAAGTACACCAAACTAGCCTTGTGATGAAATCCTACCCAAAAGAAAACGGCAATGAGCTAATTCTGAAGGCTGGGCTTCTTCATGTACCCTTGAAAATTTTTTCAAAATAAAATAACTTTCCAGCATGCATCTAATTTACCCTGTTTGTTTCTTTTAATTATCTGCTTTATGCTTCAGGTGCAGCCCTGTGCACATTTAAGGAACCTCTATGAGCTCCCATACAAAGAGGGGGCAAGATATGGACACCTAATAGTTTTGACTTTATGATTTGATATGCAAGAATATAGCATGGCCTTTTTATTATTACAGAATGCTTTCACATGATATTGTGCAATTCATCAATTCCACTTGAAATTTATCAAAATGGACAATTTAGTGAAGGATGTTGAGATACTTGAACATGCTAAATGAGGCGTGAAAGGCAAGCCTTATCCCATACACAATCCCTTGTCTAGACATTGTGAGGTGAGTATGGAAACATTTCGTGTTTCAAGGTGAAGAGTTTTCTTGCAAAAAGTACGAAACTAAAATGACGAGGGGCAATTCATTTCTCTAATAATGAACCATTGTTTAACCCTTCTTTGAGCCTAAATACTTGAAGAATTTCTTTCATACTACCCCTGTCAAGGACCACCCCACATCGGGGGAAATGGAGGTAAGTTAACATTGAAGGAGAGGGAAATGGATAGAAATTTTCTTGCTCTCACTTGCATCAATCTTCAAGTTGTGCTATTACATTGAATTCATGTGGTAATTTAAAGTGTCTTAGGATGATGAAGAGCATTTCTTTCACTATCATATACAGTTATATTCTTTGCATAGCCCACTTAAGCCCATAATTTTATTTCTTTAAACCCAGTTGGTGATCATCCCCCATACTGGGCAAGGCAAGGAAAAAAAATTCAAATAGCATGGCTTAGAATGCTAATGAAGGATGGGGGCTACCTGAGTCCAAAGAAAGTAAATGCAAAAAAATAAGGGGCATGAAAAAGCAATGTGCTTGGTAAAAGTAAGGCCAATGCCCAAAGAGAAAAATCAAACACTTGATGTAGTGAGTTGTATCCCCAATAAGGCGATACTAAAAAACTCAAATGCTGTTGCAATCAATGGAGTTGTGATATGAAGAAAATCTTCAAAGGTGGAAAAAGAAAACTGGTGGTAATGTTAAGATGATCACCAACTCTCACCCTTTACATACATTTTGAGCCTAACGATCATTTCGTTTCTCAGCCCATGAATCCAGCCTATGTTACGTCCCTTACAAAGTCTCTTCATATTAGAGCACTTGAATTAACATGGAAGTTCACATGTTTTAAGCATTGCTCGAAGAAGTGCGAGCAAGATTATTTCTTTCTCATTTTGCAGGGTTTTTGACTTGTAAACCCAGAGATGAATATAGAATTATTCTTTCAATTGCCTTGACTCAAAGAGTTCATTTGTTAAGCCGTTGACCAAACCCACACTACAATACTTGTCAAAGACCTCTCAGATTGGTAAGGTCGTATCGCTTGTAAGAAAATTCGAACTCTTGTCGACAACATGATGAGATAGAGTGATATATTCCCGCATCAATGGTCAAGACAAATAACCCCTCCTAAATGAGAGTGAGTGAAAAAGTCTTTCACACCAAATGTGTCTCATTTAGCATGTTCAAGAGATTCACAGCTTAGTGAAAATTGTCTTAATGATAATTTTTCCCGGTGGAAATTTGAAAAAGCCATCATGCATGGACCTTCATTGAATTTAAAAAAATGAAATGAATTTTTCCTCAAAGACCAAAGGATTTGTCTTTGAAGCCCTAAGTTTGTTTAGTCATCTTTGAATACTTGATGAGAATTCTAAGTACCCATTTATAAAATGTTTTCAAATGTCTAGTGTGAATTCTAGATATTTGAACCTTTAAACGCTTGATGTGACTTCCAAGTGTTTGTCTTTTCAAACATCTAATGTGATTTCCAGATGTTTAGTAAATGTTTTCAAATGTCTGACATAAGAATCAGATTTTTGAAATTTCAAGTACTTGATGCAATTTCCAGGTGCTTGGAATCTGATGAGAGTTCCAAATCCCCGAAGACTTTGAACTTTTTAATTATCTGAAGAGAGTTCCAGATGTTTGTTAGGTTTCATAAGAATCATTTCACAAGTACGATAGGTACGTGTTATTCTTTGCATTTGCATTGGGCATAGACACATTGAGATCTATGTTCCTGACCAAATCATTGCATTTACATGGCATTCTTTATTGCATGACCTTGCATTTCAAAAGGGATTAAATTTATTTGAGTCCATTTCTTTTTTTAAAAAAAAAGTCATTACAATTAACATTTGCATATTCATTTCATATTCATTTTGCATAGTTTAAATTTAGGTGTCATTTATCTTTGAAGGGAACCTCTACGAGCTTCCCTTCAAAGAGGGGCAGCTGTTGACACCTAATATTTTAGAAAGTAATAAATAAAATAAAACATTTGGTTTTGAAAATCTTTGTTGTTGAAAATATATCCTCATTTCAAAATTCAAAAAAATTACTTCTTGTGTGATTTTGGAGCCATTTTTCTTGTTGAGTTGTTGAGTGAATATCTCACTTGCAAAAACAACTTTGAGTTTTCCTCTATAAATAAAGGATGCGAGGCTTCGAAACAAGGGGGTCTTTGGGGAGGAAGAAAGAAAAGAGAACAAAAAAGTTCCAAAAGTAAAGGGAGAGATGATACGTGCGGAGGGAGAGAAGTTCTTGTAGGTTTTCCTTTGCTGGTTTCGAAGTCAGCAAAGGGAGCACTTTTTCTTCTGCTGAAAAGTGTAGCAGAGCACATCAACATAGAGAGAGAGACGGGTGAGTGAGACGTGTGAGGGAAAGAGAGAAAAAGTCAGCGAAAATAGAAGAAGAAGGAAGAGACCGGTGCCTGTTGTTTGCGCCCCGATCCGGCGCACCATCGCGCCTGCACTCGCGCCGCTGCACCCACACCGTCACCATCCAAAATTCTGCCTTTTTGGTGCCAATCCACGAAGACGCTGTTTCCTCTGCCCTATCCGCGATCTATCAGTCACCGTCGGTTCGAGATCTGCCGTCTATTGTGCCCCTGCCTCGACGTACCCTTGACATTGCTGTCCACGCCCCGCTGGTCGTTGCTCATGCAGCTGAGTCGTCGCTTCGCTCGCTCGATCGTCCGCCTGTCCACTGTCGCTGTTGCTACCTCCATCTTCGACGCCAACAGCAGCAACCTAGCCTCTTCTGCTCATTGCTGTGTTTGCGGTGCTCCACCTGCAGCCTATTTGTTGTCGCAGCTCCCTCTGCCGGACCACCACCGTGCTTCCGGGAGCTCTCCCCTAGCGCACACACTCCCTTTCCAAAAAAGATCAATACACCAAGGACTACACTTAGATTTATTGGATTTGTTACCTCAACTTGGACCAGTCTCAATAGCTTGACACCCCTGCACCCGACGTTGCTGCTCCTCTGCTCGCTGCTGCATGCCCGAACAGAGCCACCTGCTGCCTCCCCTGTTTTGCTGCAAGTCCGTTTACTGCCCGAACCTCACCGGAGCTTCGATGGACAGCCCCTATTTCGAACAACGACCCATCATTGAACCACCATCGTAGCTCTGCCACCACTGCTTCCTCACCATTCCTCAAGTCAACCGTGAGTTAGACTAGGTAAATTTTTAGATATTCGGTTTCATAGTTTTTTATTTTATTCTAACTTGATTTGTTTTGATTTATTTTTATCATTATCCGATTAGGAAATTTGTCATATTAAGTCTCAATAATAAAAAATATTGAGCCGCGAGACGTCGGGTTAGATTTTTGATTATTTCGACTTTTCATGGCAAATTCATGAATTGCTTTGCATCATTCAGATAATATGTCATTGATTTACATTGATGAATTTTCAATAGGACAATATATTTTGGTGTGTTATCATTATTTGCTCATCACATATCATGCATCATATGTCATATTTGATTTAGGTATTTAGGTCCATACACATTTCATGTTTAAATCAACGCATTTTAATTTTTAAGATTCATATAGAATTAGGATAATTTTCCTCTAATTAAACCAAAACAAAAAAACAAAAAAATGTTATTTAGGTTATATAGATTTCATAATGTGCACATTACATGTTGCGCTTTAGTTAGTGGGTCATAGGTTAATGTTTTAATATTCCCGTCGTATAATTTTTTTTAATAAAAAGCCAAAGATTAGTATTGCATCATTATGTTGTTTTTCTTAATAAGAATTATTAAGTCATTTTAAAAAAAAAAAAAGAGAACGCAAAAGTCATTTATTTGGTTAGTTAATATGTTAGTTCATAATTAATCCCATTTCATGTCATCATTGTTAGTGTAGGTTGCATATGTGTAATAAAAAAAATCATTAAAAAAAATCATGAGAAGAATATGCATATAGAATTACCACGTCATACATCCCATATCATGTAGCACATGCATATTTAGGATTATGTAAATTAGATTGTACATATATGGTGATGGTTTAAGTTATGCCATATGAATTGCATCTCACATGTTATTAAAGTAAAATTCATGCATATTAAGTTTAGATTAAGATTGCATATAATTAACATTTTTTTAAAAGAAAAAAGAAAAATTAGGTGTCATGTCATTTAGAAATCATGTTTAGGGCATGCAGTTTTATTAGCATTTTTGTAAGTTTTTCTCTAAATAGTGGACCTTAATGAAATTGTAGTTTCTAATTTATTACAATTTATCACTTCAGTTGTTGAATGTTATTTTACTGATTGTGCACCCGCATGACCATCTTTTGCATGTTAGTAGCTTATGTTAAAATTAATCAAGACTTCGTGCAAAATATTTTTGAAATTAAAATGAAAAGGTACCCAAATGACGTTAGATTAATCTAGCGTAACCATGTCCCTGGACTTATTAAATCTCTGGTTCGCAAAAGTAAAGTATTCTCCCATACTTTACTTGGGTTTCTAACCAACCCTAATTGGTTAGTGGCGGCTCCAAATTGATTATAATTGCATGTTTAAATGAGTTAATTTCTTAGTATCAAGTCGCGAATGGTAGGACTTAGGAGGGTCCGTGCCAAGTCTTTGAACTTAGTAATCCAATAGCCTTTTTTGAGTAATTCACCTTCGGGAAGGTCGCGACATTGATTGAGGACAAGAATATATGAGGAGGTTGGTTCCTAAATAGTATAAATAAGACCATCGCATAGCTAAAAAGGATGGCCACAACATAGAGAGAAAACACACATGAAAGAGAGAGGAGTGTTCGGCCAAGCATCACGTGGTTGAGCCTCTTGTGGCGGCGATCTTGATTCATTGGCCGCCGTGAACCGCGATCTTGCTTAGCGATCCAATGGTTCTTACTCAGTGAATCTTTGGAGTTAGTTTGAAGTTTTATTGAATCATCGCGGTTCTAGTATGAATTTGAGGTTTGAATCAATTCATAGGGTCTTAACAAGAAAATTCTTATCAATAATAAATAAAAGAAGATTAAAGCTGCATTACACAAAAAAAAAAAAAAAAATCAAAGAAAAAGAATCATTGAAATTCGTTGTCTCTTTCTAGTTATTTCAAATCACGATCATTTTCATAAGTACTTTCTTCCTTGCCAAATAAACTTCTAATGTTCTCTAAAGCATCTTTGGCTGCTCTATTTAGCACAATATCCTTCTTGGGCTTGTACGTGGCTTTTCCCACAAGCTGATCGTTCACAAACACAATGAAACTCGAGCTTTCATTCCACAGATCCCCAAATCTCAACTTCAAACTCTCCTTCTAGCACAATTCATGTAGCTTAGTAACCAGATGTTGTTTTAGGGCCAAAGGACTAATTATTGGCTCCAATAAATGTCATTTCATTTCTCCACGCTAAATCACGATCATCTTCATAGGTATTCTCTTCCTTGCCAAATAAACTTCTAATGTTCTCTAAAGCATCTTTGGCTGCTCTATTTAGCACAATGTGCTTCTTGGGCTTGTACGTGGCTTTTCCCACAAGCTGATCGTTCACAAACACAATGAAACTCGAGCTTTCATTCCACAGATCCCCAAATCTCAACTTCAAACTCTCCTAGCACAATTCATGTAGCTCAGTAACCAGATATTGTTTGAGGGCCGAAGGACTAATTATTAGCTCCAATAAATGTCATTTCATTTCTCCTTGCTAAATCATGATCATCTTCATAGGTACTTTCTTCCTTGCCAAATAAACTTCTAATGTTCTCTAAAGCATCTTTGGCTGCTATGTCCTTCTTGGGCTAGTACGTGACTTTTCCCACAAGCTGATCGTTCACAAACACAATGAAACTCGAGCTTTCATTCCACAGATCCCCAAATCTCAACTTCAAACTCTCCTTCTAGCATAGTTCATGTAGCTTAGTAACCGGATGTTGTTTTAGGGCCGAAGGACTAATTATTGGCTCCAATAAATGTCATTTCATTTCTCCTCACTAAATCACGATCATGGTACTCTCTTCCTTGCCAAATAAACTTCTAATGTTCTCTAAAGCATCTTTGGCTACTCTATTTAGCACAATGTCCTTCTTGGGCTTGTATGTGGCTTTTCCCATAAGCTGATCGTTCACAAACACAATGAAACTCGAGCTTTCATTCCACAAATCCCCAAATCTCAACTTCAAATTCTCCTTCTAGCACAGTTCATGTAGCTCAATAATCGGATATTGTTTGAGGGCCGAAGGACTAATTATTGGCTCCAACAACCTTTGAAATACCTATCAAACCACATATGGAGACAACATCAAATTGGTTCAACATTTTCATGGGCTTTACAAGTAGCAAGTCTTAAAAAAAAAACACACACACACAAATTGGATTAACAAAAAGAAAAAAAATGAATATCTAAACTTTTTTTTTTTTATATTGGACGAGCAAAGATTGAATGGGCCTACGCGAGCTCAATTGGGACCGATTCAGCCCAACTTTATTTGGTCCTACTAGGCCCAAGCTCAAACGTCCAGGCCCATCCATAGAAAACACAAGCATCCTAACCCCACCCACATGGCCTAATGTAGATATTTCTAGCTCATTTATATAAATTTAAAAAATAGTAGATCAATAATAAGTACCAAAAGCAAAATAATCATGTATAAGTCTAAAATTGAATAAGAAAAATAAGAACGGCAAACTCTATTTCAGAAAAAGCTCCAGAATAGCACAAGCCTAGGCCCACCTATTTGCAAAAAAGTTCGGGCCTAATCGAGACATCATAAGCAACATAAATTGAGCGAATTTTTTTTCGACCAAACTTAGGAACATAGAGCACACAAAAATGGTCCGAGAGATCATAATTTTTATTTATACCTTCCACACGGTGTCTAGTGAGAAGTTGCAATCAATGAAAACAGCACTGTCGCGACCTACCCCTTGGGGAAGGGAATAGGTTTAGGGGTATTGCCTAAAGATAGGTTCACGGCCCATGATTAGGCATGGGTTCTCCCAAACCCATACCTCGCGCAATGTTAGGGTGTTCATAAGAATTTTGTAATAAGGTGTCGCTACTAACCTATTGCGGTCCGTTAGAAACCGAGTGAGGATGAAAGTATATCTCACTTTCTACGCAACTAGAGAACCTAGGCTCGAAGACTTGATTATACTAATTAACCAATTAATGCCATTTTAGTACCTAATCTTGTTCATTTAAATATATATATATATATATATATATATATATATATATATATATATATATATATTTGTCAGGCAACTTGGATTGATTTTAGGCATATTCGCTAACACGTGAGGTGATTATGCAAGTGTATAATCATTAACGTAATAATTGACAATCAAAGAAAGCATTAAATGCACATCATGGGATAGCAACAATTTAACATTAAGGAAGATGTAAATACTAATCTTAACTGGACTAAAGGGGTCAAAGCATGCCAACAAGAGTAATTGTCTTTGAAGACAATTGAAATCCTAAGGTAGAGCCCTAAGGGCTTACTCAATTTTTAGCACACTTTAGAGATAAGAAACTTCCATTTTTTAAGAAAACAGCTGGAAATTTTGTTTTTAAAATTTTTCAAATGACATTTTGAATTTTCTGACATTTTTTATTTTTCTTCGAATTTTCGAATTTTTTCAATTTTTTTGAAAATTTTTTAATTTTTGATTTTTTGTTATGATTTTTTTTTATATGGTTTGTATTTAACATTATATTCGGTAAAAGGGGTCCTAACTGGGTAAACCCAATATGGCCCGTCGACCCGATCCAAACCCAAATTCAACCCAATTGAATTTTTTTTTAATGATTTTCGTAATTTTTTAATTAATTTTTTTATTCTCCACCCTTTTGTTTTCTTCCATGTTTTGTCTTTTCCCTAAACCAACTTTTGCTTTCTTTTTCCCTATTTCTTTTTTTTTTATTTTACTTTTCTGTACTTTTTTTTTTTGCCTTTTCTTTTAATCTTTTCTTTCCTTCTTCTGGTCTTTCCTCGTGAGTCCTCCGCACGCTTGAAGCTTCCCTTAAACTCAGAAGTTCCCATGAATTCAATCCCAACCTCACAACGTCGAAACCACGATTTTGATGTATATCTTTTTTATCCCAAGCCGAGAACAGATCCAACAATCTCGAATATATATAAAATGTAAAGCGCAAGATGGATGTGAGGTGCAACATGCGGCCACAAGTTCGGACCTCGGCAAAACGAACGTGAAAATGGACGAAATGAAGACGAATGTTACTCTTCGAAAATGAAACAGATAGTCCCAAAGTAATATTATCTCTCTTTTCATTACTCTTTGTTTGTTTCTTTTATTTTATTTAATGTTTCTATTCTTTATTTAATTTTTCCTTTCCTGGGCGTTATTTCCTTCCTCATCAAAACTCCTCTTTTCTACGTTATCTTCTTTGCCGAGAACACCACCATTGCCAGGATCTCTCTTGGAGAAAAGCCACCACTAAAACTGGCCAAACACTACCCACGATCAACGAGATAAGGCTACATGGGAGACTATCTGTGTAAATAGCGATCAAAACAATGATACACGACCTTCGGATACAGCGAAGGCAGTGGCTGTTTTACCAGAAGCGTCTCAAGGGCATTTTATCAAACACCTAGGGTGCGTCGGCTCAAGACAGCCACGGACAAGAATAAGCCTCGAAACTAGATCAAAGCTTAACGAGAATGGCAGGGAATGCTCGACATCAACAAAGGACAGCATAAGCGAACTTGAAACGCACGTCCCGACTCAGTAATCCATGCAAAAAATGTGAGAGAACAGGACAAGATCAGGGCACAAAAAAAAAGGTCGGCACCAAAAAAAAAGGTCGGCGGGGGTTTCCTACCTGACTCAGGGGTGGCGAACGATGGGCGAGATCGATAGATCGGACTACATCCAGTCGCCTTGCACGCCCCCGAGCCGGGATCCTTAGAAAATCTACGCGGATTGTATCAAAAACCGGAAAACTCACCGGAAAAACTTGAAATAGATGCCAGGGAAGCCGCGGCTTGTTGGTTCCGGCTAGGAGGCGCAACTGACGCTTGGCTAAGGTGGATTCCAGGTCTCCCTCTTCCCGGTCACTCTCCGTTTCTCCCCCTCGGCCTCCCTCAAGCTCTCTCCCTCTCTGTCTCTAGCGCTCTCTCTCTCCGCGAACCCCCATAAAAACCAACCCCTTTCACACTTTTAAGCACCGGCGCGCATGGCCTCCTGCCGTGCCAGCTGTCGCTGCCGGCCTGCCCCCCGACCGAACGTCTCACGCGACGCTCGCCCTGTCCTCCCTCTGACCTGTACCCTCCTGTTTTGCAGAGCGTGTGACCAGCATGAGGAGGAAGAGGACCAGCATGCGGGGCTGGGCTTAGTGAAAAGAAAAGAGAGGCTGCGCTTGGTGAAAAGAAAAGAGAGGCTGCGCGTGGGCCCAGGCGGCAAAAGATGCAGAGGAGAGGAGAATTGGAAAGGACTGAGCCTAGCCCGGTTCGCTTTTTTCTTCAATTTAGGTGTCAACATCGGGATATAAGCCGAGGGTTGCTTGCTCCTGGAAGGGTCACGGCTGTCGTTTAGGTGTTGCACATAAGCTTCACTTTCTTGCAGGTTTTTCTAGTGATTGTACTCCCCGGGCACCGGTGATTATCCAGCACTTCCTGATCCAACATCAAGAATCGAGCAATCTCACGGACATATAATACAATGACAATCCAAAAAGAGCAAAAGAAGAAAAGGAAAATCGTGAGCGTGGCAGCCTTAAAAAGTAGACAATCAGGCAAATCTCCCACGCACACTCACGGTAATAAATTGAAGTATTGTTGGGAGAAGGCCTGTCTTGGAATTTGAAGTCTTCTTTCCACCGCTTGAAGTGTAAAATTTCAGTGAGTGGGCTTCTCTGGGTCAAAGAGAATCATGAATTCAGGGAAACACTACGCTAGCTATCAACGCTTTTGCCGTGCTGTCCTCTTACGGCCGTGACGAGCTACTATTGCAGCCATATCTTCTTGCTTCGAAACCGAGACCCCGCCGCCGACGATCAGCGTAGACATCACCACGAGCAAGCCGTGTTCTATCGTCTGAGAACTCAAGTCCCTTGACGATTCGTCTGTGACTGTGAGCAGCTCTTGAGGCCCTCATCATGATGTCCGTGCCTTGCAATGACCCGCTGCCGTGCCTCACGACCACTGTTCACCGCCGGTAGAGTTGGTTGTGATCCCATCATCCGTCGAGCTGATTCCATTGAGTTCAAAATTGACAATTTTACTTGCAAAATTAGGTAATTATCTTATCTAAATTTGATTTGAATATTTTATTGCCTAATATATGTCTATCTATATCTAAGGTGCATATTTAAGTGATAGGCGTATCTCCAATTAGGATTTATCTCCTGATTCACATTCGCATATAATCTTTGATTCTAGCTATAAGGCTTTAGATGTAATTATTGATTTTGTGGGAATCTATAAAATTAATATTTTGATCTTTAAGGCTTAAGATCAATTTATTGATTTTATTTGCGAAATTTTAAATGATTAGATATTGTCTCCATATTTGAATAGATTGGATCATACTTTCGTGGATTGAATGGTTGGAATATTTTGATTGCTTTATTTATCTTAAAAAAAAAATATTGCATTTGCATATCACGTAGATTAGAATTGATTTCCTAAATGGAATTGCATGATAGGATAGTTAGATACATTTCTAATTATATTAGAATGCATATTTATATGTTATCTAGGTTAGAAAATATCTTTGAATTAAACTGCACATTGAGATAAGTTTCTAAGTTAAGATATGATTTAGATTAGTCTATTTCCTAACTTAAAATAGATATATCTCACTTTAGATAGATTTTTATTTTTAGTAATTTTTAATTACGAATTTTAATAAAAAAATACAAAAAAAAAAAAAATCATGTGCAAGTCATATAGAGTTAGGTGCATAAAATGTGTATCATTTAGTAATTGTTGCAAGGTCCATTTAATTAGAAATTATCTGTCATTAGAATTAGGTCATTTAGTTAAATTACATGACATATAGCTTAGTTTTCATTTAAACAAGAGAAAATCTTAAAAAAGATTGAGCGATTGCATGTTAATTAAAAATCATATTTAGGCCGTTGATGTGAATTCCGAGCTAACATTATAGATGTTTTTGTTGCTACTCTCGTAATTTATTTATTGTTTTTTTAGGTGTTAAATTGGTGGTTCACGCACCTGCATGGTCACCTCATATGTTAGGAAAGTAAATTAAAATTAATTCAGGCTACCTTAAAAATATTTTTTTTTTCAAAATAAAAGATAAAAGTATTGAAAGGGCGTTAGAGAAATTTAGTGTAATCAAGTCATCGAACTTAGTTCGTAGGAGTAAAGTAAATCTCCTATTACCTTACTTAGTTTCTAATCAACTCACCAAGAATAGAATTAGTGGCTACTCCTAATTGAAAATCATTTGTATTTTAAGAACTTAAATCTAAGTC
The DNA here is from genome assembly GCA_014182725.1 of Eucalyptus brandiana. Taxonomy (NCBI): domain Eukaryota; kingdom Viridiplantae; phylum Streptophyta; class Magnoliopsida; order Myrtales; family Myrtaceae; genus Eucalyptus; species Eucalyptus brandiana. The sequence continues at coordinate 25,603,127 of CM024674.1, read as the reverse complement.
TCGAATTGGTATGAGTTTAGAAGAGCTCGAGCTAAGTTTAGACTTAGTAATCCATTAGCCAAATCCTAGGTGGTGCAACCGAAATTAGGTCACGACAAGCGGTTAAGCATATCCTCCATTTCAAAATATCCAAAACTTGGTTTAGGGTATCCAAAACATTTAATTCTCTTACATCTGGGGGCTCCTCGTCTCCAAGCTCAAGCCCTCCGCCGGTGAAATCTCCGCTTCCCCGAACAAGGGAAGAGGAGAACATCAACGACGCAGCATCGTCCTTGTCAAAGGAAATATTATAAATATCTCTTCTCAAACGCACTGGAATCCAAAGCACCATCTCTGAAGGTGAATTTAAAAGTTTTATTTTTTCCCCCTTTCGGGTTCTCTTCATTGGGTGGGTGCATTTCTCCGCTGTTCTGCGAGGCCATCTGCTGGAGTCTTGCTTGTTTTGGTTCGATTGCACTCCTTTGCCGTGGTCTGTGGGTGAACGTTCGCATCTTTCACGTCCGTTTCGCTCTAACTTAATTGTTATGAGCGTGTCTGGAAATTTGCCTTTTCTGTTTACTTGGCTATGTTCTGATTCCTGCTAAAGGTGTTTTACCTGATGCACGTAAACAACTCGCTTTGATCTGTTTCTTGTGGTGTCTGCTGATATGTTTTGTGCATTGCGTGCATGCAACCAATGATGGTGTCGTGTCGGCATGATTCTCATGGTGGGTTGGTCATCAGTCATTAATCTGCTACCTTTTCTTTATTTGTTTTTATTTGGATTTTGATTCTTGTATGTTTTGTTCCGCAGGGAGTTATGATTGCAACTTCGGGAGGGCGACCGTCGACAAAATCTCATTAAAAATCTTAAACTCGTTTGGATAAGAAATCGGTATCAAACCTTTTTCCGTCGCGCCAATACTCTAATTTAATATCAGTGACTAAAAATTACTTTACGTTGCGATTATGTTCATAATGGCCTTTAAAAATGGAACATGGCAACATGTGCGGATGACATTACGTAGGATTTTAGTTCGCCATTATAGATGGAACTGTGACAGTAGATATACAGCGCTATAAGTTTGGGGCATTCTACGGGGCAAGATTGGATTTTTTTAATGGGATTCACCTATATCTATATAATATGTTCTCAAATGTAGTTTGGATCGAAGTTTGCTTCTACCAAAAAAAAAAAAAGATAACAAAAAGGATGTAATTTAGATTGGTATATTGGATCTTATGTATGCTACTTTTCATATTTAAGGTAAAAATTGCTAAGAATTGGAGTCATAATTATATTGGGTATGTGTTTGGTTCGAGTTGGGTTGATCATGAATTGTTGAAATTTTTTTTGGTAAAAACAATTTCCATTCATTACCAAAATGGTACAGGAAAGAGAAACCCAAAAGTCATGGTAACAAAGTAATTCCATAGAGCTCCAAAACAAACAAAAAACCAAAAATCAAGGTGTTTTATTAGAGCATGATTAGTAGAGATAATCACACTCATTTTTCAAGAATAGATCTAGGACTACCTCTAAGCAAAAGGACCGGTGGCCAATCATTGAATTACATAGCATCATAAGTGATAAGCATATGCCGAGATATCTATTTGTAGTTATGGTTTTGCCTTTCGATAATGTGTGCCTAGGTTTGCTGTCCCCTACACCATCACTGTACATAGACAACATAAAAATGTCAAAGAAACTCAGATCTAACACTCATAAAAGTGAGCTTGTAGCTAATGCAAAGTGCCAAAGTTTTGAATCAAAATATGTTGAATGAGCACATATTTGACACCAAATTTACTGTGAACATTAATGAAATTGGATGTGGAGTACCTTTTCATTAAAACTCCAAAATTAGAAAGAAAAACTCCCAGATATAAGATTAGGAGAGCAAAACCTCCAGATCCAAAATTAGATCGGGAGAGTAAGAAAAGAAACATAAGAAAATAAAAGGAAAAGGAACTAAGGGGGAGTGAGAAATTTAGGTCAAATCCCTCCCCTTTAGAAGCGAAAAAGATGAAGAAAAGTTCATAGAAGGGGAGAGAGAGGGGGATGGGAGAGTAACAGTTTTAGTTTCCTCGGATTGTTGAAATTGAATTACATAAAGACGTGTCGATATCAGCTAACCTATTTCAATCTCAAAAGTTTTATTCAAATTCTAGACCCTTTGGTAGATTTTGGGTTTGGAGACCTTTTTTAAGGTATCCAAATGTTTCATCATTATTTGACTGGTGATTACTTCCTCATCCGACATTTGATTGACCAGATTTTTGCTGCGTCAGAGTGCTTGCGATCGTTCAAAGTGTGTAATCGACATCCGCCAAACTTCGTGACAATGCAAAAATAATGGGCAGCTCAACCTAAAGGATCGAAAGAAATTGTGTGCCGAATTCGAATGGCAATATTGATGCGAAAAGACTATTTGGCCACTTTCAAAAAAATGCATCAGTTCATCTTATATACCACTCAAATTCAACCCTCCCTACCCATTTATGTCCCAAGTTGGAACAATTGCTCCACCCTTTAAAAAGGATCAAACACGACTTCACCAATCAAAACGCTCAGCCCATCGAAACAACACAGTTTCGGAGCTCCCCCGCATAAAATCTTCCTCTTGATCATCTCCATCTCCCTCTCTCTCAGTCCTTTAGAATGAAACCTAGAGAGTTTATTGGTGATATGTTCAACCACTTTACAGAAATTGTAAATGGCTTGGCCTATCAAAGTCAACCAATTTCAGGACCAATGAAGGTCAACAAATTACTACGTGGACTTTCAAAGGACTGGAATCACGTGAAGACTTCAATCAAAGAAACTCAAAGGATCATGCCTCTTTCTATTGACGAACTGATACGAACGCTTCAATCGTACGAAGTTGAGCAAATCAATGATGAGGAAGATCCAAAAGGTGAGAAATCAATTGCGCTAAAGTCTAATGTTGATTTTGATGACACATATACGAATGATGACATGGATGATGAGGAACTTGCCCTGATGATAAAGAAATTCAGAAAATTGAATAGAAAAAGGAAGAAGCAAAACAAGCAAAGTTTCCAGAAAAGACCAATGGAAGATGTTGAAACTAGCAAAGATGTAATATGCTTCGAGTGCAAGAAAAATGGACACATCAAACTTAATTGTCCCTTGCTGAAGAAAAAGAAAGGGAAGTATGAGAAATACAAGAAAGCTCTCAAAGCAAAAACCTGGAGTGACACTAAATGTGAGGAAAGCGAAGAGGAACTTGCAAACATCTGTATGATGGCTCACTCAGAATTAGACTCAGATTCAAAATCAGACACAGATTTAGATTCTGACAAGGAAATCGAGATAAGTTACTTAGAAATTCCTATTAAGGTTTCTAAGTATATATATGAACTTTGTCTTAATCTCAAATCTTCTCTTAAAAGGATTTTCGAATTGAAAAAAGAAAATTCTAAGCTTAGGCAATAGGATGATTCTTGGAAATAAAAGTTTGAAAACTTGAAAAGTGATTTTGATAGTTTGGAAGAAAATGATGACTCTCTCTCAAGGGAAAACGTCTGTTTGAAAGAGGAAATTTCAGATATTTCAAAAAGGTTTTTAAATGGATCAGAAAAGTTAGAGAAAATTCTTTTAGCTCAAATACCTTATTTTAATAAATTTGATTTGGGAATGAATAACGAAATGACTTCTCTAATAGATTTTCCTAAAGTGAAAGAAAGACTCAAACAAAGACCTCCAAAATCCTTTTACAAAAATCATTTTCAAGAAGTTTTTGTAAAATCTGTTGGTCGGAGTATTCTAAGATGTTCTAGGTGTAATAGCTCTGAACATTTTGAGAATGAATGTCCAAAAGTTTGGAGACCTGTTAAGAAGAATTAACTTAATTCAGGATTGCAATTTCAAATTTCATATGGATGATTTACTTTTGATCCTTGAGCACTTTCTCCTTTCTCCATTAATAGCCTCTCTTCCTTTTGAACACACATGGTCATGAGTTCATTGATTGACCATTTAGTGTTATGTGTGTTGCAAAAGATCTTGAAAGGGGCATACTATTGTAGGAGAGTATTTAGGATATAGTATACAAGAAAATATTATGATATCCCAACCTCAAGATTTTTCAGCTGAGCAGCAATGTTCCTCATCTTCATGATGCGCTCACACACACCTCTTACATTGGTAAGCTTTAATGATGTGAACTTCATAATCAGGGTCATGGCATGCGCCCTCTCTAAAGACTCAAATTGTGCATCAATAACCTCCAGCAATTCCTTGGCATTGTTATGCTGAATGATTGAACCATTAATGCTAGCAGAGAGTTTTGTCTTTATGTACATTACACTGAGATAGTTGGACCACTCCTATTGTACATAAAGAGTATATTCAGCTTGAATGCTATTCTCAGTAGGTTCAGGTGGTTCGTTTGACCTTAGAGCATTTGACAAGATCCATGCACTCCATTTGAAGAAGAATTAATTCCCTCCATTCTTTATAGTTATTTCCATTAAGCTCGGGAACAATTATATCAGAACTAATCGTAGGTGGTAAGACTGCATCATAATCAAAGAAAACTTATGTATCAATATATTTGAGGCAAATAAATTTAAATCATATTTTACCAATGTAAAACATGCTATAAAATATGAATCATATAACATCAAAAACTGCCTATAGGCTAAGTTTCTAATTTAAATTGATTCATAATTACTTCACGATGAAACTATCAAATTATATTTCCTTCCTTAATCCCTATGGGTAAATTAATAAAGATAAAATAGTATTTTATCCTAATTAATCACATTAATATATTGAAAATTCCCGTGGGATAAAATTCATAATATTAATGTGACTAATCACAATTATTGTCTTTGACTATATGTGATCCAAAGGATCTGAATGTATATAATTTAATATAATCAAAGATGTTGTGGCTAATCTTTAATTAATTAAATATATACGAATCATTAGACATTTAATTTTATGAGAAAATATTCATAGAATCGCACGTAAGGGTAAAACAGTAAAATCACATGCAAAAGGGGTCAAACTGGAATTTTGCATGCAAGGCTAGAATTGGAAATTCACTTTTAAGGGGTAAAACAAGAATTTTACACCCAAAAGGGCAAAATTGTAAATTTTCACGCCTAGGGGGGCAAAACCAGAATTTTATGCATCTAGAGTAGAACTGCAATTTTCCTTAATGCAAAGGGGCAAGATCGTAATTTTAGTCAACTGATGGCAGAATTGCAATTTTGCAAAAAGCAGAGGGCAAAACTGAGAAACCACAGGCACGCATGCGTTTTCAGGTGCGTGCGACGCAGGCACCCGCGCCCGCTGCAACCCCTTGGGCATGTGCGACACGCGCCCGAGGCCTTCTTTTTGGGCTTTTCTTCTTCCGCCGCAACCAACTCCATTTTGCCGCTTGGGTCTCCTCCCACAGCCCATGTTCGACCAAATTGATTGATGGGTTTTGAAGAGAACGTCAAGACAAATGAATAATTTCAAGATCCGGCAAAAATGACCAACATATTGACCGGAATTAAGCCTAATACAATCTACCCTAAAAAACCCTAACCACCAAAATTTCACCACTCAATTAACCTCCGATGATCAGTAAAATGCTGAAAAATTTAAGGGTTTTTCCTCCTAATGGCAGTGTGAACATGTAGATCCATTATCGCATGGTGGGTAGCTCCAATTTGGCCGGAATTTTAAATTTTGTTCCAAGCCATAAAAATCCGAATTTACCCATACATAATTCAATGAAAATAAAAAATCCAAAAATTTCACCAAGGCAGAGATTGTAAATATGCTCTAATACCAACTGTTAGACTAAATATCAATTAAAACCTGACAATCTCGATTTATCAATCATAGCTAAATTCGTACAAAATTTGAGATCAATTTGCAGAAACGTAAAGATCAACATACCTCCAGCCATACCCACCTCGCGGTGGATGAGATGGTTTGCACCTCGCCCCTCAACCGACGGAAAGGGGTTTGAAACTTTTCGCCCCCATTGCGTGACTCATTTGCGGCCCGTGGGAGGTGGGTCCTTGTGGGTCACTCGGGGTTTACGCCGCTAGCTGCCAGCTGTACGGTGGTTCCCGGGTCACCAAAAAAAAAAAAAAAAAAAAACATACCTCCAACAATTGATGAAAATTTGCAAAAGTGGAAAACCTCAAAACCTTGGATAGATCCATATAGCACGATCGATCTATGATATGGGAACACCAGATTTGTATGTCTTGTTCTACTAACCAATACCCCTCAAACGTGATGGTGTGTTTTCGTAGTGATAGGGTTTGAGTTAGACGACTTGACATTTTATTCCATTTCTTACATTACCGACGTTTTCCATCAAGACCATTATGATAACATATTAACGGGCAAATATCACGTAATAAACGTGGATAATAAATTGGGCAATAATAAGGAATTAATTGGGAATAAGATATTGGGATCATATTTAGAATAATAAATATATTACAATATTACAACTATGATGTCCTGAAATTCGAGCCCTTTTGAGGGATGAATGAATGTTAATTTCGTCAATGCATTGTTGGTTGATCTCACTTGGAATTGATTACTCCTGAGATATTGACCTTGAGGGGAAAGGCTAATGAGGACAGAACTCGTGCGACTAAAGAACTTGACTTGGGAAAATGTCTTGACCATGAGACTTGTGTGAGGATGATCTTGTAGATAGGCAGGCCAATTTTAGGGATGACTAGAAGTCGATTCGCGGATAGAACGTAATGGAACGACGGGTGATTCCATTTACTGTTATCGAGCCCACGAACGACCCTATGTCGATTCTCGGTGATTGTGTACTTTGAAATAAGAATCTATCATCCACAGTTTCATGTAGTTAAGGACGTCCATGCGTCGAGATGTTTTGAACATGGTTTGGCACGAGTCAATTTCGCGTGAATCCTCGAAGCCACCTGTCATTCTGAGTTGTACCAAAATGGCATCCGACAAAATTGACATGGCATAAGAATCCAAGAATGGACTTCAAATTTTCGGGAACGTCTAGGACGGACTTTTGGAAAGATGCTACTTTGACTGTCGTTAGTGTCAGATGAGTCGAGTAGATGGAAAAAGGGATCTACGAATTGAAGAAAAGAGCCTTTGAGAACGTGGGCCAAGCAAGGCCAGTGTGGGCCTCAAGCCCAAGGTGGGACAGCCACCGTGGTGGGCCCAAAGCAAGCAAGTGAGCCCACTGGACCAAACAAACCTATTTACCCTTCCAAGCCCATTACCTAGCCTTGAGCCATTTCAAGCCCAACCAATTCCTGAGCTCATTCCTATTCATTTCCTAGCTTAGGCCCACCCATCATGTTTAGCCCTAGGGCAGATTAGGAATTGTGCAAGGTGGAAATGATAATTTTGCCCCTAGTTGCTATGTGGATAAAGCAAAGGAAGAGAGAGAAGATGAGGTCACCTTACATCGGCAGCATGCATTGAAGGGGCTTAATGAGGCTTGATAGCCAGTTCTCACATCACTCTCTCTCCCCCTCTTCAACCCCAAACCGTTGACCCTCTCTCTCTCCCTTGTTTCTTCTTCTTCCTGCTTTTGCTCCAGCTGACCTTCCTTAGAAAACCTTAATTAATTGTTGCCTTCTCGTGACAATTAGCACCTGTGCCACCCACCACCATGTCCAAGAGGTCCAGTCCATACGGATGGTGGCCGCCGCTTGCCGGTCGGAGCCGCCGCTTGCCGGCTAACCTGCCGATCGGCTTGAAGTCGCCGCTCGCCGGATCGCCTGGCAGCTGCCTACCTACACTATTTCACCATTTCAACCTTTTTTCTTCCATTTCGACCTTACCTCCACCCATCCTAGCCACCAGCAAGTCCCCCTTGACCCCCAGGTGTCGCCAGTTGCTAGCCAACCCTTTGTCAAAGCTCCGATCAACCCGCCTGACTCCCTTTCCTCCTCTGCTATTCGATTTCCAGAGTTACAGTGAGAATCAGAGGTTGTTGCTGTTGTTTCAGCCCCGGGACCGCCTTGGATCATCATGGTTGAGATCCTCATGCGTCACCTTCGTTGTCGTCGCTGTGTCCGTGTCTCCAGCCCGCTTAACGGGTGAGTTTAGCCCATAATCCTTCATTTAGTGCCTAAACTTGCTTAAGGTTGGTTTAGTTAGGGCTAATTCTAGTTTAGGTGGTTTAATTAAGTTGCATTAGCCCTAAGATAGGTGGTTAGAAAGATGGCTAAGATTAGTTTAATTGTGGTTTATGTTTAATTAAGCATGCTTTGCCTTAATTAAGTGATTATTTGTCTTAATTAATGTTTTGTTTAATTTCTGAATTTAATTTATTAATTATTGAATTCTGAAATTATATTGTTCATATTGCACTCTTCATAAAATACTGTTCATGTGTATTGTTCATGCGTTACTGTTCATGAAGGTTCACGCGAACTATTCATTCGAGAGTAAAAAATGATCTAATTTCATATGTTTTGATCTTATGATGTGAATGAGATATGTCATTGCATGGACATTCGCATGAATCGTATGATTTTCACAAAAAAAGGGGAAAATGATTTGTTCGAGGGACATCGAAAATGGACCGCTTTCATGGAAAATGATTTGAGGTTTTATATACAAGTATGTGTGCAATGGCTAATACTCAAAGATAAAAAGTGGGTTGTGGTGGTATACTTGCATGATCACTAAGTTGAACCTGCCGCCCCGACAAGTGTTTGGGGGGTGATAGTAATAATCGGAACACATGTGGATGCAAGAGCGTGTGAGAAACATGGCATCATTGGTTCCGATTATGCATGAGTTGATCACATTGTTTATGGCAGGCACGCACGAATCAATGACGTGCAGGATGTGGCAATGGCCAGGTGAGATCGCTTGTGATGTAACTCATACGTGATTGATGCATTGCATCATCTAGCGGTCATATACATTGTGTGTATTGTGTTGAGATATAACGTGCAGGGTATGGCATACTGGGTAAGGTTCCATGCGAATCGACTATTTCATTGTTGGTTGGCCTTGGCTATTGTTATTTGTTGGTTGTTGGTCGCTAGTTTGCTTGTGGGGTGGTTCTGGAGAGATACTCCGAGTTGAGTTGGTGTTCTAACCGGAGCTTAGGGGGAGAATTCACTGAGATTTTATCTCATTGGTTATTGTATAACCACTTTTAGGCCCTTAGAATGGCGCACCCACTGGTGCAATGGAGAATCCTGCCCCCGCTCCTCTAGTGATTGACCCGACGGAGCCCGAGTCCAATGAGTCCGAGTGATAGTGGTGCCAAACCCAAGGGTTCTTTTTGTATAGATGGATTAGCCGAGCCTAGTTTCTTTTTGGTATGACTTAGAGGATGGATTGGCTCCTCTAGTGGGCTTGTAAATTGGAAACGATCCTTCGTTAGTTAATCCAATGAAAATGCATATAAGAGTGGTTGTTGTTGTTCTTGTTGTTCATCCCTTTATCCCTGTTTGATTGCTTGATTGTCTGTTTGATTGGGGGATGGTTCGTCTTCCGCATGCGCATAATGAAAAATTAAAATGAATGGTTGTTGATGAGTCCTGAACGTTGCTTTCTATCGATCATGAGGCAGGAGTTGTCGCGCGCTCAGGGTTCAGGGCGTGACAACAACAATCTAGTGATTTTGTTTAATGAGAAAGTTCTTCTTTGAATGGGAGCTAAACGGAACTCTAGGTATATCAATGGCTTATATTTATTAACCAAATTCTAAAATTCTCCTTGTCAATACACATCAGATTTTAACGAGGAGGATGATAGTGGCACCTTTACCATCAAAGCTGTGGATGATCCGAGGACCTTAAACAAAATTCAGTACATCAAACCTCCTGCCAACACCTACTCATTTAATGATCTCGCGTGTTTGTGGGAGAGAAAGATCGGCAAGACCTTGGACAGGGTTTATGTTCCAGAGGAGCAAGTTCTAAAGAACATTCAAGGTTAGGGATTAGATTTAAGCATGTGTATTGTCTATTTCTCTCCGAGATTTAAGTATTCTGAAGTCAATCGGTCTACTTGTATTCTCATATTACAGAGGCGGCAGTTCTACTCAATGTTATATTGGCCATATCTCATTCTATTTTCGTGAAAGGAGACCACACCAACTTTGAGAGCCGTCTTTTGGAGTGGAAGTTTCTCACATTAGTTTGAATCATGAATAATATAGGATTTTGCTAGTTAGGATCCTTGTGTGAAATGTCACTCCCGCCAATCATCTTATGGCATGTACAACCTCCAAATACGAGGACATACTATGAACATTCAATGTGTGTGCATCTATGTAGTGCTTAGAGAAGTTACTCCTGTTTTGGAGTTTGATATGGTTTTATGTCCAAGCTATGGTAAGCTAAAAGTTAGACATGGGTTTCTCTAATTTTGTATGTTATATGTGGTCCTTCCTTGGTGTGGGTAATAAATTGGAGACATGAGGTTGAGCCTTGCCCCAAGCATGTGAGGTTGACCCTTGGTGAGGGCATTGAGGCCTTCGCCAAGGCCTGGTGATTGATGGAAGAAGAAGAGGAAACAAGTACGTAAGAAATGAAAAGAAACTGAAAAGAAAAGGAAGGGTAAAAAAGAGACTGAAAAGAATACTTTTTTATTTAATTTCAAAATTTTTTCATGTGACATTGGTCATGTTACGGTAGAAGGCTGACAACGCTGATTGTATCTAGAAAGCATTGACACTCTTTGGGACATATCCAACACTCCAACATGTGTTCAATATGCTTTGACATGTTCCGACACGTGGTCAATAGGTGTTGAAAAATCCGACTCGTGATCAACTCTTCCGACACACGAGTTTGGTGTTACACTTTGATACATTTCGATATGCGGTCAATAGATATAGAAAAATCTGACATGTGGTTAACTCTTCCAACACGGTCTGACATGCAAGTCCAGAATTCCGACACTTGATTTCGACATGCACAGATCAATTTTAAAAATTTTCAATAGTTGACGAGTCAAAATGTAAATATGTAAAAAAATAAATAGTAATAAAAATAATAAAAGGGAGAAAGGAGAAAACCTAATCTCCTCTTCTCTTTTGACTTTCACTTCCTATAATTCACAATTTTTAGTGTAAATTCATTATAGTATTATTTATTTATTTATTTATTTGTGAATTTGAATCAAATTAATTTGACTGAAATAATCATAGAAATGATAATTTATCATGTATATATAAAAATATATATTTAATATACGATGTGTCCTAATGTGTTCGATTTTTTTTTATTTATAGAAATGATGTGTCGGCATGTCGTATCATGTTGTTTTACGTGTTGCTTATTGGTGTCGGTGCTACTTAAGATTGTATTGCAAGGTAAATCATTAAAAAATTTATAACTAAATTGATCAAATCAAAATATTTAAAATTGAATTGGTATGCATGTCAAAGGTTTAACAACTTTTTACTAATCATTCTATATTTCGACACTCGAGTTGTTGCTTTTTTCTCCCATAGAGGTTATGAATTACAAATATAGTAATATTATGTTGACCAATTAAAGAACGGTAATCTTGTGTCAACCCTCCTAGGAAAAAGAATTTATTGAACCTCGAAACAATAGCATAGCGGCTATGAAGCTGTATAATATCATGCTACCATATAAATATAGAGTAGCTCATTGCCCATTTCATAGCATTTTTTTTAAAATCTTTTTCATATGATAAAAGTCAACGTAAAAAAGGTAGTTTCAACTATTTCCTCATCAATTACGATTACTTAAATTTATAGCACTATCAAAATTAAATTTTCTTATTTTTGCTAAGTTAAAATCTATCTTACTTCACAATAATTTAGTTCATCACTGAAATCATACAAAATCGTTATCTTCTGTATATTTTCCCACTTTCCATGTACCATTTTTCCAATGAAGGATTTATCTCAACAAGAAAAATTATTTCAATGAAAAGACGATTATGCCATTTCGGAATCATCCAATGACTCTATCCTGTCATGAAGACAAGAACCGCCACCTTTTAGCCCACCCCCTTTTAGCTAGCTCTCTCTCTCTCTCTCTCTCTCTCTCTCTCTCTCTCTCTCTCTCTCTCTCTCTCTCTCTCTCTCTCTCTCTCTCTCTCTCTCTCTCTCTCTCTCTCTCTCTCTCTCTACACACATTTTCCCACTTTCCATGTACCATTTTTCCAATGAAGGATTTATCTCAACAAGAAAAATTATTTCAATGAAAAGACGATTATCTATTTTCCCACTTTTTTTAGCATGTACCATTTTTCCAATGAAGGATTTATCTCAACAAGAAAAATTATTTCAATGAAAAGACGATTATGCCCTTCCGAAATCATCCAATGACTCTCTATCCTGTCATGAAGACAAGAACCGCCACCTTTTAGCCCACCCCCTTTTAGCTCTCTCTCTCTCTCTCCACTTTCCATGTACCATTTTTCCAATGAAGGATTTATCTCAACAAGAAAAATTATTTCAATGAAAAGACGATTATGCCCTTCTGGAATCATCCAATGACTCTCTATTCTGTCATGAAGACAAGAACCGCCGCCTTTTAGCCCACCTCCTTTTAGCTCTCTCTCTCTCTCTCTCTCTCTCTCTCTCTCTCTCTATACACACACATACACACACCACGCACGCATACACGCATAGTTATAACAAAGTCACTTCAAAGACCAATCAAGATTGCCGGGAAGAACGATGGCTCCGCTGTGAAAACACCCTCCGAGATGGCCGAGAAGAGCAGAGTCCTGGTAATCACAGCGGAGGCATCGTTCTTCCCGGTAATCTTAATCGGTCTCTGGTGTGACTTTGTCATAACTATGTGTGTATGCACGCGCGTGTGTATATATATATATATATAGAGAGAGAGAGAGAGACAAATAAAAGAGGCACCGGATGCATCGGAAAGTTCATCGTGGAAGCAAGTGCTAAGTTCGGTCACCCTACCTTCGCTCTCGTGAGGGAGTCCACTCTCTCTGACCCAGCCAAGACCAACATTGCTAAGGTTTCAAGAGCTTAGGCGTCAATTTAGTTCACGTGAGTAGTTCTTCCGATGCAATCCTGTTCGTTTCTCGCATTTGGTGCTCCTTTGAGGAATAGAAGCGTCCCTTACAGTTAATCTCATTCGTCGTTTTGAGAAATGTCTTTAACCGTAGAATCAGAGTCGCCTTTTATCTCAATCTTTCACAAGATCAAGTTGATATTTGGTGTTTCTCTTTCCCTCCTCCAGTAATTTGTCCCTGTATTATTGGTCATTTTTCACATTGACTGACGAATCACCTCAGCTTTGCATTCTGATACGAAGTACGAATAGAATACGTTTTTAAACAAATCTTATGAAAACTTCCATATTTTACGTACTGCCTAAATGAACTTGTATATAAAGGTGAATGTGACTGACCTTTTATTCAGATGTCACCGCAAATCCCTTGCTATAGCCTTCAAAAGATCGGTAGGTAATGCATGGACGATAATTCTGTGGATGCTTTATTTCTTATAATACTTTTTCTCGTCTAGTGAAGGTATTGAAGTCTTATCTGCATCGGACTTCATATCTATCCTTTTTTGTAGTCTTCTTACTGGCCAAGATAGGATTGATTGATGATTGGCAACTTTATTGATTGTTTTTCATCAATTACATATGAGTCGCATCACAAGCGATCTCACCTGGCCATTACCATTCCTTGCACGTTATCAATTCATGCCATCGAACAATCGAATCACTCAATTTGATACATTCAATACCATCTATAAAATTAATTGATTCGAACACTGCTCACCTAAGCTGAAATAGATGGTCTAGCTCACCGAAGCTGATAGATATATTCATATATCACTGCTCACCTAAGCTGATGTCTATATTGCTCACCGAAATTGCTAAAGTATTATTGCTCACCGAAGCTGCTAAAGTATCAGTGCTCACCGAAGTTGCTAAAGCATCAATGCTCACCGAAGCTGCTATAGTATCAATGCTCACTGAAGCTGCTATAGTACTTAAAAATCATTTTCGGTGTCAACACCTGACACCCGGTATTTTCTGATTAAAATACCAATATTTCCAATCACTACACAATTGCACAAATCATTAATCAATTCATGTGGATGCCCATACATTTACACATCCATTCACTTCATATGATTAAAATACATGAATTTAGACAACTTTTCATTCTCGGGTGAACAATGCACATGAACAGTGTTTTGTGAACAGTGTTGTGTGAATAGTAAATTTTCAGAATTAATTAAACTAATAAATTAAATTCACAAGTCATTGAAAAAACTAATTAAAGCAAGCAAAGCATCAAGAACAATCACCAAACTAAAATCGATCATAATTGGCAGAAACTGGGCCACTCACACGTCTCCAAGTTTAAATCTAGAAACCTATTCAAACAAGTTCAGAAAATTTCCAAATTTGAATATGTTATAAATGGCACATAAATGAATATTTTTCATGAAGACACCTTAACCTGGATCCTTCTAGATTTGGCCTAGTAATTCGCTCAATTCAGCACCAAAAATTGGGTTAGTTTCCAAAAAGTCTATTTTCGGAAATCAGTTTGGTTCAAGATCTAAAATATGTCTGTTTGATCTGAAATTTGAGTATGTTAAACTACAAGATGTGAAAAACAACTTTTGTGAAGAAACCATTTTGAAATTCGAACCCTAAGAGTTGATAAAAACCCATAGAATTCTAAAAGGTCACCAGTTCCAACGAAAACTGAGGTTCTGTTAAAAAATGACAAAGCTGATATCTCATTCTTTTAAATTCCTAAAAATATTGATATATATATATATATGAGGATGTCTAAAACATTTCTCAAGAAGACATTAACCTCATATTCACAACCCATTTCGATATAAAAAAATGACAAATGGCGAGGGTCCAGAGATGGTGGTTGGTTTGGGGCAAAAACAATAGCACATGGTGTTGTTTTGGAAGCAAAATAGAAAAGAAACTAAAGAGAGAAAGAGAAGAGCAAGAAGGATGTGGGAGTGGGGAGGAAAAGACAGAGACGTGGGGAGTGGGAGCTGACGTTGGGGAAGGAGAGAAATGAGGAGAGAGAGAAAGAGAAAGCAAGAAGCCAAGTCCAATTTCCCTTTCTTTACATAATTTCCCTTCAAAATTTCCTTTGACTTTTCTCTCTCTTTGTCCCCCAACAATAAATGCCACTTCTAGAAGGGGTAAAATGGTAATTTCTCCAAGTATAGTATACCGTACTATAAGTGTATACGGGCCAAGATTTTATACGGGCTTGAATAAAATTGGTTTGGGCTTAAATGGTGGAGAAATGAGCTAGAAAATGCAATTGGGCTCAAAGGCTTGAAGTTGGGCTCACTTGCTTGCTTTGGGCCCATCATGGTGGCTATCCCACTTTGGGCCTAAGGCCCACACTACCTTTGCGCAGCCCACGGACTCGCTTTCTCGGTTCGAAAATCCATTTTTCAAATACTTGGCTTAACTGGCGTTGTCGACTATCAAAGTAGCTTCATCAAAAGTCCGTCCCGGACATTCCTGATAATTCAAAGTCCAATCTTTGGTCCTCATGTCATGTGAGTTTCGCCTTAATGCCATTTTGGGTACAGCTCAGACTGATAGGTGCTTTTGAGGATTCATGTGTGACCGACTCGTGCCAAACCATGTTCAAGACATTTCGACTCATGGACGTCCTTAACTACATGAAATTGCGGAGGATAGATTTTTATTTCAAAGTACACGATTAGTAAGCATCAACCTAGGGTCGTTCGCGGGTTTGATAATAGTAAATGGAATCACCCGTCATTCCATTATGTTCTGTCAATGAATCAACTTCTAGTTATCCTTGAAATCGGCTTGCCTATCTACAGGATCGTCCCTACGTAAGTCTCACGGTCAAGTCGTTTTCCCAGGTCAAGTTCTTTAGTCGTATGAGTTCTGTCCTCATTAGTCTTTCCCCTCACGATCAATATCTTAGAAGTGATCAATTCCGAGTGAGATCAATCAACAATGCATTGATGAAATTCACATCCATTTATCTCTCAGAGGACTTGAATTACAGGATGTCAAAAAAAAAAAATAGATATTTTATTTTCGGGAACAAAAGTGTAAACAAACGCGTTTCTGTTTTTTTTTTGTTCCTTAGAACAAAAGAATAAAAAATTGTGTTCCAGGGAACAAAAAACACATTTAAACAAACACGCCCTTAGCTTGGGGAGAAAAACAATGTCCTTTGAGAGCGTCATCTACTTTGGCTCCCCCCCCCCTTTCCCTTCCCTTTCTTATGGAGATAGACACACAATTTTATCTTCTGTCTTTTGTTTGTAATCAGCAAAATGTCATCATCTTTGAATCATCGCCTATCGAACAGATTGAACTAATTGTCATTTTTTAAAATTCTATTAAAAGTTTTCGATTTCTTCAGTGATGTTTGATCCTTTTTGTTGCCAATTTTTAAGAATTGGCCAAAGGCAGATGCTATGTCCATGTATCGGAATCTCTTTTGAAGTAAGGCAAGTTTTGACGCATGAATTAAATGAAGTTGCTCACTTTGTCCAAGGCCTTGGATATTGTGAACACCATACTTTTAGTAACTCTAGTAGTAGTAATCTTAACAAAAAATGGCTCGACCAAGTACCACAATATGACCATCTCATATAAGAAGTAATGCCATCTCATATAAGAACATTAACGGTGGATTATGCCCTTTGCAAGTTTTACTTCAACTTTTGTCACAGCACTTTCTCTTCAAGTTGGGTATAAGCAGTGTCTTTTCACAGGTAGTACGCAATAGTTAATAATTCTTAGAATCCCGAATCCCATCGAAGAGAAGGGCATCAAGCATTTGAGGTGGCAACTTTTCTCGATGAATCTAAGTTGATGAATAAATCAATCGGACTGAGTTGTGATGTGCATTTAAGTTAATTTTCCAGATTTTTCTATCAATAATACCTGAAAATTACCTTTCCAAGTCACTACAAAAATTTACCAAAAAGAACTAAGTCCACCTCAAAACATCCTTTGCCATTCAAAAAAGAACAGTGCGACCATCCATCATAGGCAACAACCACAGATACGGAACAATAGAGATCACTGCGAGCGAAAATAAACAGTGACCCATTTGGCGATACACGACTTATTGAACGAGAATCATTACAAATTACAACTAATAGCCTCCCATCCAACTCTAGCCCAATGTGCGTGCGTGCGTTTGCGAGAGAGAGAGACAGAGAGACAGAGAGAGAGAATAGTTCAAGATGGCAATGATGAATCACTGCACATGACATTCTCAATCTTGAGCAAAATATTTCTCCTCGGCGTCGTGGCTGGCCTACCTAAGCCAGCGATCGTCCAGGTTCTCGTCCTCATCTATTTTGGAGTAATCCAAGTGCTGGTGATCTTCCCCTGACAAAAACTTCTGCTGCATAATGGAAGTGAACCGATCCATCTGGTTTTGAATATTCATAGCAGATAAAAGTTTTGCCCTCCATCTCCCCTGCAGCGGCAGTCTGCATACCAACATCAACCGATCCAAGTGGTTAGTATTTCAGGGTACAAAATAAACTCAAAATCATCACAAACAACCTTGGTCGTGCATGAAATATGAAGGTCTTCTCAATGCTAGGAATCCTGAATTGTTTGATAATATTATCTATCTTCGTGACAATATGCATTGGTTCAAGTCTTACACCGATTATCAAAAAAGACGAACTATAGGGATACCTTTGGTAACTATTCCATTCTTGGGAATAATTTCCGCGTAGAAATGATTCTTTTTTATATCGATTTCCCAAAATAATTTTTGAACATTTGAAAACGTTTGATAAGTGTCCAAAATTTTTATTTCCATTTTTCTTCTTCTTTTTCTCTTTCTTTTCTTCTTCTTCTTCTTCTTCCTTTTGCCAATAGCCAAGTGCGTTTGGTAGGACTCTTCATTTTTTAAAAATTTCTTTTAATTTTTAATACTTTTATTATATTTTTCTTGTTTTTCGCCTTTTCCTTTTAATCTTCTTCATCCTCCTTATTTGTGGGCGGCAATCAATGATTGTCGATGGTAGCGGCAGTGGCCAATGACCAGCTAGGAGGAAGGAGAGAGAAGAAGAGAGAAGGGGAAAAGAAGAAAAGAAAAGAGAAAAGAAAAATAGATTGTGCTTGATTTTGAAATTATTCCCAATAACAAAAAGTAACTTTTTTCCACTTCTAAATTTTGTTTCAAATCTATTATCAAGAACAAAAGATTTATCAAATAGATTTTTATTTTTTATTTGTTCTCAATAATAAAAGAATAGAATCGGTCACTATCGAGCAAGTTAATAGATAGACCCTAGGCAATCTATAGAGTCTAGGAGTATAAGGCCCAACGTGACTGCAAGTCCTAAAAAATATGCTTGCTTAACATTCGAAAATTGAATTCCTTAACTTGAAACGGAAATATATTTTTTTGAAAAAAAAGTTCCCAAAAAAAATTTCTCTTTATCATGAGTTTTTCCACAAAAAACTTCATGTTTAAGGTTTATACTAAAACCATTTTCAAGTCTTGTTTGGTTATTAACTTGAAAATGATTTCCTCCCTTGAGAGTAGAGAAAAGTTTCCTCGTTTTTTAGGGAGGATGTTTTCCTTTACTATAAATGATTTTTCATTAATCAATCCATTTTCGGTTACTAAACATGTGAAAATATAAAAAATGAATTCTCAGAAACCCTTTTTAACTAAAAAAAAAAAAAAACACCCAGTAAAATGCAATTTCGATATAGAATAGATAATCTAAAATTAAATCTTTCACATTTAATGATAAAGAGATTATTGTTAGAAATGCCTAACTTATTTGCATCATGCACACTATTTAATTACTGAATCAATCTAACAAGGTTACTCTCTTTTGTACAAGAAGTTATGAATTATTTATAAAACATCTTTTGTTGCCCAAAAAGTTATTTCTTTTTATCGAAAAGTTGGCCAAAAAGTAATTTATGTGATTGACCACAGAAAAAAGAATTTGCACCTCAGAACAATCATGTAACAACCATAAAACTCCATAATATCATGTATATGTATGCATAGGCATGTCGAGTAGCTCATTGTCTTCTCATACTATTTTATATTATTTCATATGAAAAAGTAAACCTAAAAACTGGTTTCAACTTCTCTTTTATCAAAATCATGGTAAATTATAATAGTACAATATCAATTGAGAAAACAAACTATACTTTAAATTAAACAATTTTTCTAAAACTTCAAAATTAGGATTACTTAAAATTTTAAACACCATCCAAACTTAAATTTGGATTTTCTTATTCTTGGTAAGTCAAGTTTTTCTAGTTTTGGGGACAACATCGTTATTAAAATAATTTATATTTGATTATCTACCCCTTTTTTTCCGAGACTAACATCGCAAAAAAAAATCTCAGATTCTTTACCAAAAAAAAATCTCAAATTAGTGTATTTATGTTATATTTACCAAAAATTAATTTTTATATCATAAAAAGTTTATATTGTTATATTCATATCATATTTATCCAAATTTTGCCCTAGTTTGTGACATTGGAAATTAGTTTTGGGCGTATATGGCACTAATGTATTAGTTTGGAAATTTTGTAGGGATACGAAATTAATTTAATACAGATGTAACAGAAAATTAATTTCATGCACTTTTTTGCGATGAAAGATCAGATAGGGAAAAGTCAATTCGCTGGAAAGACATTTCTTGAAATGACAATTACGCCTTTCTGGAATCAAAGTACAAAATGGCTCCGCGTGAAGAGCCCCCGTACTTTAGCGCGCGCGCTCTCCCTTTGTTACAAGCAGTTGGAGCAGAGTCGCTACAGAGTCCGAGCGAGTTCGCCGGAGAAAATCCACCTACTCCGCCGTGAAAAGCCACTCCGAGATGGCGGAGAAGAGCAAAGTCCTGGTGATCGGAATCACCGGACTCATCGGAAAGTTCGTCGTGGAAGCCAGTGCTAAGTCCGGCCACCCTACCTTCGCTCTCCTGGCACCGCCGTCCACTCCCGACCTCGTTGAAGGTTTCAAGAGCTTAGGCGTCCATGTAGTTCTGGTGAGAAGCTATTCCCGCGCGATCGCCTTTGTTTCCGACATCTGGTTCTGCTTCGAGGAACCGAAGCGTCACCTGCCGTTAAATCTCGTTCGCCGTCCTGAGATACGTCTTCAGCGGTAGAACCGGAGTTGATTTTCGTCTCCTTCGCTCGCTCGATCGAGTTGATTGGAGTCATGTTGCGATTTGGTGTTGCTCTTCGTCATTTTTCACGCTGCCTGACAAATCATCTCAGCTTCGCGTGTTGATTCGAACGAGTGCATTTTCAGACAAATCTCACAGAAACTTCCTTATGTTTTAGCCGTTTATGAGACAGCTATAGCTACGTAGCTGCACTGACCTGTTCTTCAGATGTTATGGACGAGAATTCTGTGGATAGTAGCTTGTTTTTTTATTTGTCATAGTATTTTTTTTCTTGTCTGATAAAGGTCTTGAAGTCTGAATCTCTCCTTTTCTTAGTCTTCCTGCCAAAACAGGATTTGTTGATGATTGCTGATTTCATCGATAGTTTATTCATGCTCTAAGTCATTTGATTATCAGGGAGACATAAACGATCCAGGTACTCTGTTGAATACGATCAGGCAGGTTGATGTGGTAATCTCTACAGTTGAGACATCACCAGAGGACCAATACAAGATTATTGCTGCCATTACGATAGTCGGAAATATAAAGGTGGTGCTGTTTCGAATGATTTTGTCCTCGTAATCACTGTTCGTTTAGCATTTGATGATACAGGTTGTGTTAATTTAATTCTTTCCTTCTGGCATAAGTGCAACGCCTTCTCCTTGTGAGCTTCGCTTTGATGAAATGGGATTCATTGGCTCATTTATCTGTAGACTTCACATCTTTTTTCATCTTAAACGGTCATGACTTTGTGTAGAAGTCCCTGTGTGTTTGGGTTTCCTCTAGGTCAGCAAAGAAAAAAATGTAAGAAGTTTCGATCACTCAATACGGACTATGGACATGTATCCCAGCGCTTTGATCATGAATTCACGGGGAACATGAACTAGTTTGGCCTTGAAATGGTCCTTTTCAGGAGCATTGTTGGTGCATAAATGTTACCCCACGCCACTTCCTGGGATAGTACTTAGTAGTAACTGTTGTTGCTGCGGGTGGTTGACAGCCAACAATGAATGGAACTCAGCATGCTCCCAAAAGGCGATGGACTTTCCTCTGATATCTTAGCACTCGTGAAAGTGTCCATCCAAGCAAGCAGCATGTTTGCATATTTTCTGCTTGACAGAGTTATCTGGCTGCCACCTAACATTTAAATCTTCACTTTCCATTTCTTCCATTTTTCTAATAGCACTTGGGCTAGAATTTACTTAATTGCTCAATCTTTTATTTTACTTATGATAATTTTTTACTCCGTTATAGTAACATATTGACAACAAAAAAAAAAAAATTCGGTCTTGTATAAGTTTGTTTTGTTTTATTTTGCCAGAACTCATATAATTTTGTTAGATAAGGGCAATGTGCTCTAAATTTTCATTGCTTTCCAATAGAAATGTTTCTTCTGATTTGGTTATTTTTCTTTCTAGAGATTCTTGCCTTCGGTGTTTGGAAATCATGCGGACCGTGTCCGTGCTGTGGAGCCAGCAAGAACTTTTTATGCTGCTTACTATACCGACATCCTCCGGCTTCTTGAGGAACAGGGAATCCCGTATACCTATGTGTCTTGCAACTTTCTTGCGGGTTGGCACCGTACTACTTTGGCATAGCCTGGGGCTACAACTCCCTCTAGAGATAAAGTTGTCATCTTAGGGGATGGTAATGCAAAAGGTAAGTAGCAATTGGTTGAAATACGTATTCTGATTCGTCAGGATTTTTCTGTACAATTTTTACAATTTAACTACGGAAGTGATCAGATTGAGGGTAGTTCCTGAAGCTTGTGAATTTCAGGCAACCCCCTATCTGGAGATGTCGGGCCTTTTACATACATTACTCTTGACTTCTAGAGACTCATAAATGATATGAAAGCGATGTTGGTTATCTTGGCACAATGCAGCCTGGTCAGCATATTAAGAAGGTTATCTTTATGCATCTGGTTAAGAAAAGAACGTACGGATGCATTCGTCTCTAATAAAATAATTATTTCAAGAAAGTTCTTTAAATGTGAGGTGAAAGTATCTCTAGGAAGATCAAAGTTTCTGTGTTATATTTATTTGCGAAATTCTGAAATTCTCCCTGTCAATATGCAGTGGTGTTTAACAGGGAGGATGACATTGACCTCTATACCATGAAAGCCATGAATGATCCAAGGACCTTGAACAAAATTCTCTACATTAGACCTCTTGCCAACACCTACTCGATGAATGATCTCGTGTCTGTGGGAGAGAAAGATCAGCAAGACCCTGGAGAGGGTTTATATTCCAGAGGAGCAAGTTCTGAAGAAAATTCGAGGTCACAGATGCATTATTATCAGATTTCAGCATGTGGAGATTGTCTCTATTCTCTAAGATATTTAAACCTTTTGATGTCCATCGGTCTACTTGTCCGCTCATATTGCAGATGCGAGATCTCCAGATGATCTGATGTGGGCCATATACCATTCTATTTTTGTGAAAGGAGACCAAACTAACTTCAAGATTGAGCCGTCATTTGGAGTGGAAGCTTCGGAGCTCTACCCCAATGTCAAATACAGCACCATGGATGAGTACCTTGATCAGTTTGTCTGATTGTCTAAACTGATTGTGCTTGGGGATTTGATTTCTCACATCAGCTTGGAATCAGAAATGGTTATAGTATTCTGCTTCTTACGAACCTAGTGTGGAACGTCGCTCCCATTAATCATCTCATGGCACTGTACAACCTCCAGTAATTGAGACATACTATGAATACTGAATGAATGTGTGCTCATCTATGCTGTGTGCTTGGAGAAGTCACTTCTGTTTTGGAGTTGTTTTGGGTTTAGGGGCTAGCTAATAAATAAAAAAAGGAAAAGGGTTTATGGTGTCGTGCCAAGAGCCTTCCCCAAATTTGGGTAAAACCTAATTGACTTCTCAAGCTGTAGAAGACTTGATTAGACAAATTGAAAGTAGCGGTAAAAGTACAGGGGTGAAAAGTATGAATCTTCCTTTTTTATTCCCGTAGTGGAGTACAGTTGATACTCACTTTTCTGAAATCAAATACTTTGTACGGCCTAGAAGATCTCCTCAGAATCTAAACTCGAGGTTTACTTAGTAGATTTTTTTTTTTTTTTAGAAGTCAGTAACGATGATATTTGTGTCGCCAGTTGTCGAAGGGTAAGCTTAAAGAATAGCAGGTTAAAACCCATTCATGAGTACCTTGCGGTGTTGGTTGATCCTTAATGTTTCGAGGACTGTTATGGGCGTGGAACAAGCAAGAAGAAAGAGAGGCATGCATGATGAATCTGGACACCTCACGAACCAATTTCTTTACTAATCACGGTGGGCGCGGACTCGTGTCCTTTCCTAATTAAGAAAGTCCAATAAGGCGATGTCTACGTAATACTGTGTTTACTTTACAAATTAGGTAAATTGCAATTTCAAATTTCATATGAATGATCTAAGTATAAAGTCTTTTCCATTTAATGATAAAGAAACTATTTTACTACGTGCTTAATATATGTGTACTGAACTCACTCTTTAGAAGCAGAATCTATCTAAAAGCCTCGGTTTCCTTTCTTAAGAACTTGTGAATTTGAAAATATAGAAATCTTATATTGCCCAAAAAATCAAAAAAAGAGTAATCTCTTGATCAAACCCGCTTTGGAAAGAATCTAGTGCACCTCAAAACAATCATTTACCGATATGAAATGTCATGATACCATGCAAGCACATGCACGTTGGATAGCTCATTGCCCTTTCATATCATTTTCACTAGTCTTTTCATATGATATAAAAAAATGGTTTCAACTTTTATTTACATGAAAAATCATTGTAAGTTTTAATGGTCTAATATCAATCGAGAAACAAAATCATCATACAAAATAAATCTAATCCTTCAAAATTAAGATTACTTAAATCTTATTTTTAGTAAGTTAAATTTTCTTATTTCACAATAATTTGAATCATCTCTCAAACTCGACAAAATCTTTATTGAAGTACTTTATATTAGATTTTCTTCTGTTTCTATTAGTCCCCTTCGCATGTACTTCTTTTCCAGCTAATTATGATATCAAGAAGCTCACATAAACGACATCTCGGATCCCGCCTACAGTGTTAGGGCCCGAGACCGAGCGAGTTCGCAGGGAAAAACCACACCGCCGGCGGAAAGAACCTTAGGTGGCCACGAAGAACAAAGTCCTGATGATCGGAGGCATTGCATGCCTCGAAAGTACATAGTTGAAGCGAGTGCTAAGTCCGGTCACCTTACCTCTGCTCTCGTGAGGGAGCCTGGTCTCTCCGGTCCCGCCAAGGCCAACATCGCCCAAGGTTTCAAGAGCATAGGCGTCAAATTTTGCATGTGTGTATCGTGTCGTGAGTAGTCACTACGGTGCAATTATGGTCGTTTCCGACATCAACTTGAACCATAAGTTATATAGGATTCTGCTTCTCCGCATCCCGCTAATCATCTCACGGCACGTGCAAGTTCCTAATACGAGGACATACTAGGAACATTCGATGTGCGAGGCGTCTGTGCAGTGCTTGGAGGAGTTACTTCTATTTTGGAGTTTGATATGAGTTTTTCTATTTCTGTATATTATACGTTTTATGTCGTCGGTGTGGGTATTGAATTTGAGCCGCTGATGATGTTCGATAATTCACCTGATTTCCTGGTCTTAGACTAAAAGATAATTGTGTCTTAAGTTCCATTTATTTCGCAAAAAATAAATAATTTGGAAGAAAAATATCTCAAAAATGATTATTTATATCGCTTATAAAATAAATGGACAAAAAATATTTCCGTCGTCTACAAAAATATTTAGACATATTTTGTTGTTGATAATAACAACATTTTTCATCGACTAATCATTTTAAAATATGCAAGTAATCATTTTCTAGAAGAATATATTTAAAATTATTCATTTTTTACTAAACAAATAAAGTTGAGTAGTTTTTCATGTCTAAATAGTCTATAGGCAATCATTGTGGTGAAATCAAATACTTTATATATCCTCGAAAATCTAAAAGTAATCGAAACTCCGGGTTTCCTTAGCTGACGAAATCTCCTTTCATGAATGATAAACTTAAAAGAATAACAAGTTTAAGGATTCTTACTGCGGGGAAGAAACAAGGCAAAGAAAAAAGGCAAATGTTCGATGAAGTTGGAACAACCCTCGAACTAGTTCCGCGGATGCTGGTATGACAAATGAATCCTTCCGTACTCTGCGTACTGCCTACCGTCGCACTCTTGTGTCCTTTTCTTTTCAAGAAATCTATGGTGTGGTGGTTTTTAGCGTGAATATCTTCCTTTTTGTGAATGATTTTTCGTAAATTCATCCATTCACGATCGCTAAGCATGTGAAATTATGGAAAACAAATTTCAGGACACCCTTTTTTAGCAAAACAAGCACTCAAATGATTTGCACTTTCAATTTCGAATTGGTGATCTAAACATTGAATCTTTCACATTTAATGATAAAGAGATTATCATTTATGTATGTCTAACTTACAAGCATCATGCTCCCTATTCAATCAATGAGCCAATCTAACAAGGTTAGTTTCCTTCAATAAGTTATGAATTGTTTACAAGATAATGTTTTTTTTTTTGTAAGGTAAGTAATATTAAGGGGAAGTCAAAATGTACGGACAAACAGCTTCAAAAAACTGTTACTCAAGATGAACAGGCTCATGATGAGTGAAAGGAAGCTGTCTACCCGTGCAAGGCCAACTCAAACGTCGAAGATAAGTCCACTTCCCAGAACGTTGCACTCTTCTATTTCTTAGGGAATCCTCCACATTCTTGAAGGTGCAAGCCTTATCTTTAACAACCTTTAGAAGGTGCTTCTTCATAGCCGAAGTTAATGTTTTGTTGGCCAAAAAAGTTAAAAAATTAATTAATGTGGTTGAACCTATAGGAAAAAAGAAGTGGCACCTCAAAACAATCACAGAGCGACTATGAAACTCCGTGATATCATGTATATATGTGCATCTGCATGTCCAATAGCTCATTGTCCTCTCATACCATTTTCTCTTATTATTTCATATGATAAAGTAAACTTAAAAAATGGTTTCAATTTCTTTTTTATCAATGACATAAAAAAATCATGGTAAATTATAATAGTACAATATCAATTGAGAAAACAAAATATAGTTTCAATTAAACAGTATTTCTAGCACTTCAAAATTAGGATTACTTAAATTTCTAACACCATCCAAACTTAAATTTGGACTTTGTTAATCTAGGCAAGTTAAGTTTTTCTCATTTCACAAAAAATGAATCATCTCTCAAATTAGACAACATCATTATTACAATATTTTATATTTTATTTTCTTCCCTTTCTTTTCTTAGGACTAATACCATAAAATAAAAAAATAAAAAAACTCAAACTAGTACATCTATATTATATTTACCAAAAATTAATTTTCACATCACAAAATTTTTTATATTGTTATACTCATGTCATATTTTCCAAAATTTGCAGTAATTTTTGACACTAAAAATTAGTTCGGGATGACATTTGTATCCAGCTGGAGAATATTTTAGGTAAAAAAGTTAATTTAGGATAAATGTAATAGAAAATCGATTTCATGCACTTTTTTTTCTGGTGAAGGATCAGATCGAGAAGTCAATACGCTGGAAGGACAATTCATTGAAAAGATAATTACGCCCTTCTGGAATCAAAATATAAATTGGCTCCGTCTAGAAGAGCCCCGGGCATTTTTGCGTGCTCTCTCCCTTTCTCGCAGACACAGTTGGAGCACAGTCGCTGCGAAGACCAACCGAGCTTGCCGGAGAAAATCCACCGACTCCGCCGTGAAAAACCCCTCTGAGATGGCAGAGAAGAGCAAAGTCCTGGTGATCGGAGTCACCGGACTAATCGGAAAGTTCGTCATGGAAGCGAGTGCTAAGTCCGGCCACCCCACCTTCGCTTTCGTGGAACCGCTGTCCACTCCGACGCTGCCAAGACCAACTTCATCCAAGGTTTCAGGAGATTAGGCGTCTACGTAGTTCTGGTGGGTAGCTAGCTATGCCCGTGTGATCGTGTTCGTTTCCGACATCTGGTTCCGCTTCGAGGAACCGAAAGCGTCGCCTGCCGTTGAATCTTGTTCGTCGTTCCGAGAAACATCTTCGGCAGTAGAATCGGAGCTGATTTTCGTCCCCATCTCTCATTCGATCGAGCTGATTGGAGTCACGTTGCGATTCGGTGTTGTTCATTATCTTTTCTGATATTTTGTCTTCGTATGTTGGCGAAATAGGTGAAATTTTTTACGACGTCCTTCTCATTTTCTCACTTGCCTGACGATTCATCTCAGCTTCGCGCGTTGATTCGAACGCGCGCATTTTCAGACAAATCTTACAGAAACTTCCTTATGCCTTAGCTGTTTAGGAGACAGCTACAGCTACGTAGTAACTGCACTGACCTGTTGTTCAGATGCCACGGAGGAGAATTCTGTGGATAGTATCTTTTTTATTTTATTTTATTGTCATAGTTATCTTTTTCCCCTTGCCTGATAAAGGTATTGAAGTCTTATCTCCATCGGTTATGAATTCCATCGACAAAACAGGGTTTGTTGATGATTGCTGACTTCATTAATTGTTTATTCATGCTCTCGGTCATAGGGGTGAGCATCGGCCTTGGATCGGCCCAACCCTACCAGTCTTGGTCCGATTCCTAAGGAGACTGATTCAGTCCTTGGACCTAAAATTCCTGGACCAGCATTGTGCGGGTCGGTCCAACTCAGACCAACCCTGGCTATATATATCTAATATATTATTTATAATTTTTTTATATAGAGAAAACCTTATATTAAATAGTGTCAACAATATTAAATAGCTTTTTAGTGAGGAGTTCAAGTAATTTTACATTATTCTTTAATAACTTAGATTTTTAATGTCTTTTACAATGTCAATAGTCATAATTTACGAAGGAGAAAAATATTTTTGTAAGGAGTTCTCACGACATCTAAAAAGGCATAAATGGCTCCTTATGGCATCCTCCTCTAGTATTCGTTATCTTCTGTATTATTTGTCCTCTTAGTTTTCAATTTGCTAAAATCGAAAGAAGCAACTTCTTCGCTTGCCACTAGTTCGCTTGCCACTCGACACTCGCCTTGCTTACTTTGGGTCATTCGTGCCGCTCGCTGCCTGATGCTCGCTTGGCTTGTTGCTCCCCGCTCGACATTCGATGCTCATTTTGTTCGATGCTCACCCCACTTGACCCTCACTGCTTGCCTTTCTTAGTTGACCTTGCTCATCATTGAACCCATTCTGTCGGTACAGTCCTTGATTACCCTTTCAAGGAGTACAAAAAATGAAATAAAAAATTATTGGTTGGTCCTAGGTTGACTTGGAAATCGAATCGAACCCATTGGATCAGTCCGGTCCTCGATCACTTTTTTAAGGAGTACAAAAAATGAAATAAAAAATTATCGGTTGGTCCCGGGTTGACTTTGGAACCGAACCGAACCCATTGGGTCTGTCTGGTCCTTGGTCTCAAGCTCAATAGGGTTGGTCTTCGATCCCAAAAATTAATGACCAACAATGTGCAGGTTAGTCCTAGGGTTAAGGGGTGGACCGACCCAACCGGGATCATGCTCACCCCTACTTGGTCATTTGATTCTTAGGGAGACATAAACGTTCCACATACTCTAGTGAATGTGATGAGGCAGGTTGATGTGGTAATCTTTACTGTTGAGACATCGCCGGATGACCAATACAAGATTGTTGTTGCCATTTTGACGGCCGGAAATATAAAGGTGGTGTTGTTTCTAATGATTTTGTCCTCGTAATCATTGTTCGTTTAGCATTCGATTGATGATATAGGTTGTGTTAGCTTACTTCTTTTCTTTTGGTATTAGTGCATCACGTTCTCCTTGTAAGCTTCATTTGATCAAATGGGATGCATCGACTCATTTATCTGTAGACTGCACATCTTTTTCCATCTTAATTTGTCATGATTCTGTGTAGAAGTCCTTATGGGTTTGGGTTTCCTCTAGTTCAGCCAAAAAAAAAAAAAAAAAAAAAAAAAAAAACATAACATAAAAAGTTTCAATTGAAAGGGCTAGTAACAATATCTAGAGAGGGGTGAATAAGTGTAAATAAAATTTTTTGCAAGATTTGGCAGAAGAAATTTTGCTTTTAGAAGACAATAGACTATGAACAAATTCAGCTTTAAACTGTTAGATAAAACTTAAAAATGAAATTAAGGAGTTTACACTTAAGCAGTTAATTAAGACTACGAATCAAAGTAAAAGAGTTCAGGGAAGAGAATAAGAACATAAAATTTATAGTGGTTCGGCTTAAATCAAGCCTACGTCTACTCTCCCGCGCTGATGGCCTACTGGCTGGATTTCACTAAGATTCAAAGAGATTTTACAATCTTGTAGTCTCGACTTCTCAGTGAAGAACCTCTACTGTTCTCTCACAAAGTCTCACTATGGGTTTTTCTCTTTTGTATACAACTTTGAGTTCAGTGAATGAAATAGCAAGGAATTAGGAATCTTCATACTTTGAAAATTTTCTTTCATGCACACTTTCGAACAACTAGAAAGTCTGCCTTAAATACTCCTTAATGCCTTTACGACCGTTGGCACTTTCCAAATGAATTCTTCCAATCTATTCGTTTGATAGAATCAATCAAGGAGATCTCTAGTCATTAGATAATTTGTGATGAAAGCCCATCAATCATGTTCGCTCATACAATTAGGATCTTGGTTTTCATAAGTAGAACCTTCCAAGTTTGCTTGCTTTCCAAAAGATTTGATTAACGAAATTGATTCCAATAAGGATAGTCAATCAAGTAGATGTTAAATCCAGCTATAAGGTCATCCATAAACCATACGAATCGAATCTTTAAAGATAATTTCACATATAGATAAGTCTTCATTCTTCAATCTGGAAACTGTCAGTGAGGGCAAACTTTGAATTTAAAGTCTGGCGGTCTTCAGACTTTGACACTTGAGTTTGGATGTCTTCAGACTAGACTTTTGAAAATATTTTGTCAACTTCAAAACAATAAAGGAGTTTTCTCCAACAATCTCCCCATTTTTTATGGTGACAAAACTTTCCTATAGATTTAAGAACTTTTGATTTGTAAAACAATTCTTAAGCAATACATGATATCTTATAAGAATAAGTAGATTGGAACCTGGATAGCATTGATTCTGCGATCACAGAAAACATGTTAATCGTGAACAGGATAAGACAAATAACTATCCAACCACAATCAGTATCATAAAAGTAAATTGCTGCAAGCATAAAAAAGTTTAGCAAAGATTCAAAGGCAAACAGTAATCAAACAAAAGTCCAAAGTCCAAACCAATAAAGTACCAAAAAAAAAAAAAATTAAGTACCAAAAGTCAAAAGAATAAATCTGCACAAATTCTCCCTCTTTTTGTCAGCAGCAAAAAGTGGAGAAGGATTAAAAAAGAGTTGAATAAAATCGGGGCTATTTAGGGATGCGAACAAGCTGGAAATCCCCAATCGACTGAACTGTGTCCTCTAGCTTTCGCAGTGATTCATGCATCTTCTCAACATCTTCAATCTTGGCAGTCCCTTGAATTTGAAGCTTAAGGTCCTGTACCTGATCGTGAAAAGAGACTACATAAGCTTTTAATGTAGATTGGAGGTTTCGGATTTCACACTCCATTCTATATTGCTGTGCTTTTATCTCCACAAGGAGCTCTAGCAGCCTTTGAAAGTTTGCTGTAGTGTTTGTTGGTGTACCAGCTTCAGCATATTTAGTTTGTGGAGTGTTGAAAGATGAGGGGACATCAGCTCCTCTACTTCCAAGAGTTCGAGAGGATGCCTCAACATCAGCTTTAGGATATTGAGAGGCATAGACATCCTCTGGATTTGCTAGAGATCTGCTAATATCATCACTTGTAAAAACATGTGAAGAAGAAGTACCTAAGTTTTCAGCAGCTCCCCCTGTCTTTGTGGTTACAAGTGGAGAAGAAAAGTCTTCTTCTTGTTCTTTCTTAGCTCCCCCTGTCTTTGTGGAACTGCAAGAGAAAAAGAACATCACTTAGGAGCTAAGAAAGAACAAGAAGAAGACTTTTCTTCTCCACTTGTAACCACAAAGAGAAGTAGAAGAGGAAGAGGGTCATGATGACTCTTTTGAGCCAACATTTGCAGTATCCTTGTCAAATGACTCGGAGAAACTGAATATGAAAGTGTCGAAACAATTTGGTAACCAGCGTGGAGTAAGGAAGTTGTCCCTTGTCCTTCACAACAGTCCTATACATGTGCATTAGGATTGTGCGGGGCAGCGATAACTTCATCTCATTGTTGATGGCAAACATTAGCTTTTCCTCAGAACAAGATACATTTGTCTTGGAGGTTGACTTGGGTTTGATTTAGTTGATTACAACCTTGTGTAGCAAAATATTGAAGGCAGTCATTCTAGAATAGGAAATTCCGCCTTTAGCAATTCTATCCCGAACAAGACACATTGTTGCATGATCAATAGACACATTTATTAGTTGGAAGCTCCCTTTTTCCACACCAATGACATCTGCCAATGTGTCCACACCCACCATAAAGTCTTTCTCCCTTACCGTAAAACGAAATCTATTTGCGTCTAGAAAAGATAGATTCGAATAGAAGTAAGTAGATAATTCAGGGTAGGCGACAGAAGTCTCTAAGCAAAATTTTTCAAAATGAAGAAGAGCAAACTTCTCCCTCAGGTTCACCTTCAAAGAATCTAAGAAATCAAAATCCACAGTTCAAGGGTTCATCACCCCTCTCTTCAGCAACTTTGAATAAGTCTTTCTGTGGTCCATAGAATGAAACACATCCGTTCCCTCACCACGCACAGTAGCAGCAATGCCTATCCTAGGTTGAAAATTCGGATACATTCTCTCATCATCATCGTTCACCTCTGGCTGATTAAAAGTACCAAAACCTAGATCACTTGGAAAGTTAGCAAATGTCCTATCTACCAAACCTTCAGGTGCAATGCCTAACATTTCCATTGATTGCAAGAATTGAGTTTCATTTTTGTAACCTCTTTCTCGCAAAAATTCATCAATAAAGGTCATAGCAGAACCACCTTGTTTCAACTGATTGTAAAGTTTAAACAGAAACTGGGGTTTCAACGTTCTTACAGGTTTGGCATCTTCCACGATTTCCTTTTCTACATGCTAACGCGGAGGATTACGCTATGGAGAATGACGTTGTTGAGAATGTTGTTGTTGCTGTTGAGGAGAATCTTCTTCTTTGGTTAAGTCAAAGTGAGTAGGACCCTTTGGCATGTTCTGTGATCCCCTGTTTGTGATCTGAGACGATTTCCTCTAGAAAGACATCTTCAAAGTCAAGGAGGATTTCTCTAACTCATTCGGTTGAAAAATGTGAAAACTTTGTAGAGAAAAAGTGAGAGAGTAGGAGTTCTGTATTCTAGGATTTGTGAAAATGTAAATGGAGAAGAAAGACTTCGATGGTATATAAAGTAAGTGAAACGAGGTATACTAACCATCACAAAGGAAAAAATAAACTGCCTTTTTTGAAAATAAAAACTACCAAAAATTCAAAAATTCGAAAAGGATAATTTCCAAAAATAAAATAGGCAAGTGACAATTCAAAAATCAATGTACCTTTTCAGAATTATTATGCTAAAACTAAATTACCTCCATTGAAGAGAAATTAACTTATAGATTTAAATTTTTAGGATATTCTGAATCTGACCACCTTTAGACTTTAACCAGCAGAAGATATGATATTCAGTCTGGTGCGAATAGACTCAAATAGACTTTTCTCCAGTGGCTTTGTGAATATGTCTACTAGCTGATTCTTCGATACTTTGAGAAATCGACCTCGATCAATTCGAGTCAATAAATTGAATCATAATTTCTCAACTCTGAACATGATTTCTTATGAAATGATGTCGAATCTCTATGTGTTTTGCCCTTGAATGAAGAATTAGATTATTCGTAAGATTGATGGCACTGGTGTTGTCGCATTTGATCTCCGTGCATGATTCTTCAATTCCAAATTCTCTTAACTGTTGTCTTATTCACAAAATTTGAGAACAACAGCTTCCAAGAGCCACATACTCTGCTTCAGCTGTTGAAAGAGCTATAGTACTCTGCTTCTTTGAGAACCAAGACACTAGCTTATTGCCCAGCAGTTGACAAGTACCAGAAGTACTCTTTCTATCAACTTTACAACCAGCTAAATCTACATCTAAATATTCAAGAAGAGTAAAGTCTCATTCTTTGGAATACCACAGACCTAGCTTTGGAGTAGTTGCAATGTATTTGATGATGCGTTTTGCAGCACTTAAATAAGATTCTTTGTGATCTAATTGGAATCTAGCACAAATACAAATACTAAACAAAATGTCAGGTTTAGATGCAGTAAGGTAAAGAAGCGAACCAATTATGCTCCTGTAAAGCTTCTGGTCAACATTATTTCCTTCTTCATCTTTGTCTAGCTTCGAAGAACTTGACATTGGTGTCTCCGTCTTTTTGCAATTCTCCAATCCAAATTTCTTGATTAGATCTTTCGCATACTTATCTTAGTGAATAAAAATACATTTCTTTGATTGTTTAACTTGCAATCCCAGAAAGAAGGTTAACTCACCTATCATGCTTATCTCGAATTCATTCTGCATATATCTAGAGAATTTCTTACATAGATTTTCATTAGGAGATTTAAAAATAATATCAATATAAATTTGAACCAGTATAAAATCATTACCCTATCTTTTTATGAACAAAGTAATATCTACTTTTTTTTTAGCAAAACTATTTTGGATAAAGAATTTACTTAACCTTTCATATCAGGCTCGGGTGCTTGCTTTAGTCCATACAAGGCATTTTTCAGTCTGTAGACTGAATCTAGCTTTCTTGGATCTTCAAATCTAGGTGGTTGTTCCACATAGACTTCTTCTTGGATAAATCTATTTAGGAATGCACTTTTTATATCCATTTGGAATAAGCTGAAATTTTTATAGCAAGCAAAAGCAAGTAATAATCTAATTGCTTCTAACCTCGCTAATGGTGTATAGGTCTCGTCATAGTCTATCACTTCTTCTTGCGTATATCTTTTGGCCACGAGTCTTGCTTTGTTCCTGACCACTTTTCCTTTCTCGTCCACCTTGCTCCTGAAAACCATTTAGTTCCAATAATAGACTTACTTTTAGGTTTATAAATTAGCTTCCAAACATCATTGATGCTAAACTATCTAAATTCTTCTTGCATAACTTAAATCCAGCTTTTATCAATCAATGCTTCTTCTACACTTTTAGGTTCAATTTCAGAAACAAGTGCTAAAGCACTAGATTCTTCTCGCCTTTTGGATCTAGTACGAACTTCTTTATAAATGTTGCCAATGATGAGTTCCTTGGGATGACTTGACTTATGCTTCTAGTTGCTGGGTTGTTTGAGAGTCTGCTGATCCTTTACTTCAGTTGAATCCTCTGGTTCTGATTGTTGTTGATCTTCAGAAGTTTGAACCACTTTGGGGGGAGTAGACATTGTAAAGTTTATAACAGGTTCAGATTCTTCAAGTTGAGTATGATCTAGTTGATTCTACATAGTCTTGAAACTTCACGTTCATAGATTCTTCCATAGACTGAGTTTTCTTGTTGAATACTCTGTATGCTTTGCTTGAGGTTGAGTAGCCAAGGAAAATTCTTTCGTTTGATCTTTCTTCAAACTTCCCAATTCGATCATTTGCATTTTTCAAAACATAACACTTACAATCAAACACATGAAAGTAAGAGACATTTGGTTTCTTCCCTTTATACACTTCATAAGGAGTTTTCTCTAGAATAGGCATCAAGAACACTTTGTTGATGATGTAACAAGCTGTAGAAACTGCTTCAACCCAAAATCGAGAGGAAATATTGCTCTCAATTAAGAGGGTTCTTGCCATATCCTGCAAGGATCTATTCTTTTTTTTCCACAACCTCATTTTGTTCTAGAGTGTATGAAGAAGAGAAAACATGCTAGAAACCAGATTCATCAAAGAACTTTGCAAAGTCTTGATTTTCAAACTCACCTTCATGGTCTGTTCATATACTTGAAATAGCATATCCTTTCTAATTTTGAATCTTCTTGGCAAATTTTGAAAAGTGAGAGAATGCTTTAAACTTATTTGACAGGAAATAAACCCAAGTAAAGTAAGAGTAATCATCCACGATTACTAGCCAATATCTATTTCCACCAATGTTTTGAGTTCTGGTTGGTCTAAAAAGGTCCATATGCAGAAGCTGCAAAACTCGATTAATAGAAACTTGATTTATAAGTTTAATAGAACTTCTAACCCGTTTTCCCAAAACACATGGCGTGCATAATTCAGACTTTTGATAAGTCATGTTGGGAAGATCACGGACAAGCTTCTTGGAAGAAATCTTGGCAATATGCTTCATGTTAACATAACCAAGCTTTCGATGCCAAAGATTTACTTTATCTTAAATGGATATAAGACACTGAGAACTTTCTGGTTTTATATCCAAAAGATAAATATTCCCATGCCTTTGTCCAGTGAAAGATTGAGAGAAGTCTTTATTTTTTCCGAACAAATGCCTTCTTGAAATTTAATTTTAAATCCAATATCACACAGTTGACTTATCCTGAGTAGATTGTAATTCAGACCTTCCACCAATGAGACGTTATTGATAGTGAGGCTTCCAATGTTCACGGTTCCAACTCCAACAATTCTTCCTTTGCTATTTCCACTAAAAGAAACTTTTCCACCATTTATTTGAACAAGCTTTATAAAGCAACCCGAATCTCCAATCATGTGTCTTGAACAGCTACTATCCAAATACCATTTGATTTTCTTCGTAATAGTGACCTGTGATCATAACAAGAACTTAAGTTTTCTTTGGTACCTATATTTTCTTGGGTCTAGGAGAGTTAGTATTAAAAACAGTCTTTGCCCAATCCCTCTTAATAGGTCTCCAAACCTTGGGACATTCATTCTCAAAATGTTCTGAGCTGTTACACTTTGAACATTTGAAAGTACTTCGGCCAACAGGTTTTACAAAAACTCTTTGAAAATGATTTTTGTAAAATACCTTTGTAGGTCTTTGTTTGATTCTTTCTTTAACTTTGGAAAAATCAATTAAATGAATAGTTTCTAGAGTCATACCCAAACCAGATTTGTTAAAATAAGGTCTTTGTACAGAAAGAATTTTCTCCAGTTTCTC
The DNA here is from genome assembly GCA_014182725.1 of Eucalyptus brandiana. Taxonomy (NCBI): domain Eukaryota; kingdom Viridiplantae; phylum Streptophyta; class Magnoliopsida; order Myrtales; family Myrtaceae; genus Eucalyptus; species Eucalyptus brandiana. The sequence goes on along the minus strand of CM024674.1, from coordinate 25,566,923 downwards.
AGATCATTTTGAAAATCTTTTTGTGATATTTGAAATATCTTCTTTCAAAAAGGCATTTTCCTTCGAAAGAGAATCTGATTTTTTTTTTTTTTTTAAATCAACAAAACTTTTATCTAGACTTTCAAACTTTTCTTTCTAAAAAGTTTCCTGTTGTCTCAGCTTGGAATTCTCCCTCTTTAGCTCGGAAATCCTTTTAAGAGATGTTTTGAGACTAAGACAGAGTTCATCTATATACTTCGAGACTTTAACAGAGATTTTTAAATTGCTAACCTCAACTTCTTTGTCTAAGTCTGAATCAGAATCTGTTTCAGAGTCCGAGTCTGATTCGGAATTGGCCATTAGACATATGTTGACATATTCTTCATCACTTTCCTCACATTCGGTATCGCACCATGTCTCTACTTTGTGAGCTTTTTTATATTTCTTTGTTCTTCATTTCTTTTTCTTCAACAAAGGGCAGTTGGGTCTGATGTGCCACTTTTTCTTGCGTTCGAAGCATATTACTTCTTTATTGGTTTCATTTTCTTCAGTTGATCTCTTTTGGAAATTCTACATGCTCTGTTTCTTCTAGTTGAATCTTCTTCCCTTCCTATTTAACTTCTTGAACTTCTTAATCATAAGCGCTAGTTCTTCATCGTCCATATCATCTTCTGAATCTGTATCATCGGAATCATCATTAGATTTTAAAGCAATTGACTTCTTACCTTTAGGATCTTCTTTCTCATTGATCTACTCCACTTCATATGACTGAAGTGTGCCAACTAGTTCATCTACTGAAAGAGGCATGGTCCTCTTGGTTTCTCTAATTGATGTCTTCACGTGATTCCAGTCTTTGGAGAGTCCATGCAGCAGTTTATTGACCTTCATTGGTCCTGAGATTGGCTGTCCTTGACATGTTAGGCCATTTACAATCTCTGTGAAGCGACGAATAGATCAGTGATGGATTCTCCAAGCTTCATCTTAAAAGCTTCATATTGTCTAAGTAGAATATTGATTTTTGTTTTCTTTACTCGATCAATTCCTTCATAAGTAACATGCAACCTGTCTCAAACTTCTTTTGTTATTTCACAAGAAGAAATTTGGTTATACTCTGTAGGGGATAAGACACAATATAAGGAGTAGATGGCTTTAGCATTAACAGCTTGTCTCTTGGTTATTTCTGCTTGTGTCAATTCGCTAGCATCTGCAACTTCCTTTCCTCTTTATGAGGTTGATGTAACTTTGGGAATTATCCTTTTATTGACCACATCCTATTCCAAGAGATCTTTCAATCTTAGGAATGCCTTTATCTTGTTCTTCCACATATTGTACTCCTTCCCATCAAAATAAGGAGGTCCAGTGTTGCTTTGACCTTCAACCAAACCTGGAGCCAAAATACTAGTCATAGATCTTTAGCTTAAGAAGTAAAAACACTTTAATAAATAAGCATACAAGCTCTAATATCAATTGAAAGGGCTAGTAACAACACCTAGAGGGGGGTGAATAGGTGTGAATAAAAATTTTCACAAGATTTCGCAGAAGTAATTTTGTTTTTAGAAGACAATAGACTATGAACGGATTCAGCTTTAAATTGTTAGATAAAACTTCTAATGAAATTAAGGAGTTTACACTTAAGCAATTAATTAAGACTACGAATCAAAGTAAAAGAGTTCAGGGAAGAGAATAAGAACACAAAGTTTATAGTAGTTCGGCTTAGATCAAGCCTATGTCCACTCTCTCACGCTGACAGCCTACTGGCTGGATTTCACTAAAATTCAAAAGAGATTTTACAGTCTTGTAATCTCGACTTCTTAGTGAAGAACCCCTACTGTTCTCTCACAAAGTCTCACTAAGGATTTCTCTCCTTTGTATACAACTTTGAGCTCAGTGAATGAAATAGCAAAGAACTAGGAATCACTAGGAATCTTCAGACTTTGAAATTTCTCTTTCACGCACACTTTCGAACAACTGGAGAGTCCGCCTTAAATACTCTTTCAGGCCTTTACGACCGCTGGCACTTTCCAAAGGAATTTTTCTAATCTACTCGTTGGATAGAATCAATCAAGGAGATCTCTAGTCATTAGATGATTTATGATGAAGCCCGTCAATCATGTTCGTCCATACAATCAGGATTTTGGTTTCCATAAGTAGAACCTTCCAAGTTTGCTTGCCTTCCAAAAGATTTGATTAACGGAATTGATTCCAATAAGAATAGTCAATCAAGTAGATGCTAAATCCAGCCATAAGGTCATCCATAAACCATACGAATCGAATCTTTAAAGATAATTTTGCATCTGGATAAGTCTTCATTCTTCAGTCTGGAAACTGTTAGTAAGGGTAGACTTTGAATTTAAAGTCTGACAGTCTTCAGACTTTGACACTTGAGTTTGGATGGCTTCAGACTATACTTTTTGAAATGTTTTGTCAACTTCAAAACAGTAAATGACTTTTCTCCAACATCAATCACTCTATATGGACTATGGACTTGTATCCCAGCACTTCAATCATGAATTCGCAAGGAACATGAAGTAATTTAACCTTGAAATGGTCCTTTTCAAGAGTATTATTGTTGCATGTATGTTACCCAACCACACTTACTAGGATAGTACTTAGTAGTAATCGTTGTTGCTGTGGATGGTTGACAGCCAACAATGAGTGGAACTCAGCATGCTCCGGAAAGGCAATGGACTTGCCTGATATTTTATCACTGTGAAAGTGTCCATTCAAGCAAGCGGCATGTTTGCATATTTTATACTTGACAGAGTTATCTAGCTACTGCCTAACATTAAAATCTTCATTTTCCATTTCTTCTACTTTTTCTAATAGCACTTATGGTAGAATTTGCTTATTTGCTGAATTTATTGTTTCACTTATGATCAATTTTTACTCTGTTATAGTAACATACTGACCAAAAAAAACAAAAAAAAATATGAAATTTAGTCACGTACAAGTTTGTTTTGTTTTATTTTGCCAAAACTCATATAATTTTGTTGGATAAGGGGAATGTGCTCCAAATTTTCATTGCTTTCCAATGGAAATGTTTCTTCTGATTGTATTATTTTTCTTTCTATAGATTCTTACCTTCAGTGTTTGGAAGTGATGTGGATCGTGCCCATTCTGTGGAGCCAGCAAGAACTTTTTATGCTGCTTACTATACTGACATCCACCGCCTTCTTGAGGAAGAGGGAATCCCGTATACTTATGTGTGTTGTAACTTTCTTGTAGGTTGGCACCGTTCAACATTGGTGCAGCCCAGGGCTAGAGCTGCCTCTAGAGAGAGAATTGTCATCTTAGGGGATGGTAATGTGAAAGGTAAGAAGCATCGAAATACCTATTCTGATTCGTTAGGATTTTTCTATACGACTTTTACAATTTAATTATAGGAGTAATAAGAGTGAGGACAATTCCTAAAGCTTGAGAATTCCAAGTGACTCCCCTAGCTAGGAGATGTCGAGCCTTTTACATCCATTATTCTTCACTTTCGGAGACTAAAAATGATATGAAAGTGATGTTGGTTTTCTTGGCACAATACTGCCTGGTCAGCATATTAATAAGGTTATCTTATGTATCTAGTTGAGAAAAGAACATATGAATGCATTCGTCCATGATGAATTTTTTGTTATCGAGAGAGTTCTTTAAATAAGAGTCGAAAGATCAAAGTTTTTGTGATATATTTATCAGCAAAATTCTAAAATTCTCTTGTTAATGTACAATGGTGTTTAACAGGGAGGATGATATCGGCACCTATACCATCAAAGCCGTGGATGATCCTAGGACCTTGAACAAAATTATGTACATTAGACCTCCTAGCAACACCTACTCGATGAATGATCTCGTGTCTTTGTGGGAGAGAAAGTCCGGCAAGACCCTGGAGAGGGTTTATGTTCCAGAGGAGAAAGTTCTGAAGAAAATTCGAGGTCACAAATGCGTTACTATTAGATTTGAGCACGTAGAAATTGTCTCTATTCTCTATGAGATTTAAACCTTTTGACAACAATTGGTCTACTTGTCCGCTCATATTGCAAATGTGAAATCTCCAGATGATTTGGTGTGGGCCATATCCCATTCTGTTTTCGTGAAAGGAGACCAAACTAACTTTGAGATTGAGCCGTCATACAGAGTGGAAGCTTTGGAGCTCTACCCTGATGTTAAATACAACATCGTGGATGAGTACCTTAATCAGTTTGTCTAATTGTCGAAGCTTACTGTGCTTGGGGATTTGATTTCTCACATCAGCTTGGATACACAAATGGTAATAGTATATTGCCTCTCACGAACCTAGTGGGAAACGTCGCTCCCATTGATCATCTCATGACACTGTACAACCTCCAGACATTAAGACATACTATGGATATTGAATAAGTGCTCATCTGTGCTGTATGCTTGGAGAAGTTACTTCTGTTTTGGAGGTGTTATGTGTTCAGGGGCTAGCTAACAAATAAAAAAAGGACAAGGGTTTATGGCATCGTCCTGAATTTGGGTAAAACCTAATTGACTTAATCAGACAATTTAATCTCCGTGTCCGTCTCTCTTGAAGATGTAGAGCTCTCTCTCTCGAAATGTAGAGCTCTTATTTGCCTCTGGGTAGTTTCTGTTTCCTCTAAACCCTCGTTTCCCTTCCTAATCCCCTCTGTCTCCTTCCCTTCATCTCATTACCCAGAATTTCATTCCAAACTTGGTCTAGTTTGTACCCAGCTGAGACCTCCATCTCACCCTTGAAGTAGCTACCTCCCTCTCTTCCGTCCGCTATCCCTTCTCGCTTGTTACTTTTGTCGCCCATCTCCTTTTGCATTGACGACCAGGGCGATTTTCCCCTTCAATTCACGAATTATACTTATCGAGCTCGAATTTTCTCCCCCAGTGTTTTTTGGGTGGCCCCAGCGATTGAGCTCTCTTCGACGCCTTCCTCTTCGAAGCTTAGCATATGGAATCAACTGCTATCTAACAACAGTTTTTAATTATGGAACAAACTCAACAACAGGAAGATGTCCGCCTTGTCGCGCTATGCAACAGACTTGGATGGCTCTGGTCTGAACAAGAAGTGGAAGTTTGGGATGAAGAAGTACCACTGGAGAAGCTGCAAGAATGCAAATCAATCTTAGTGGGTAAAATTCTATCCAACCCATCTATCAATTTTCAAGCTTTTCAGAATACTTTAAAGCGTGTCTGGCGCAATGATCACGTACAAATTTCTCAACGTGAAGAGGGTCTTTATGTATTTAAGTTCAATTCAGAAGAGGAAAGGCAAAGAATATTAGGTAATGGCCATTGGTTGTTTGGAAACCATCTGGTGATTGTGAAACCTTGGTGCCAAATACACCTCGCCATTGCTACAACTTCACGACCTGTGTGTTCTGGGTGCAAGTTCTCGGGCTTCCTCTGGAAAGATGCACTGAGAGTATGATCACCAAAGCTGTTAGACATCTTGGCAAGGTATAGGAGGTGAAAATTGAGAACAAAGAAGGTTCAACTTTTAAATCAGGGAGGGCACGAGTGGAACTTAATCTAAAAGAACCGCTAAAATCTGGCAAACTAATCAGATTGGAGGGAAAGAACATCTGAATTGACTTTAGATATGAGCGTCTATCTCACTATTGTTATTCATGCGGCATCTTGGGCCATTATGCAACATACTGTCAACATATTCCATTTGGCAACGCTAAAATGGAGGGAAAAGACAAACTATCCTATGGTCAGTGGCTGAGGGTAGAGGTCAGAGAACATAGCCCATTATGGACATCATTTTATGAGCATCAACCAAATCAAGACGAAGTCGAAGAAATCATACCAGAAACTCCACAGTAGTCACCTCTCTTACTTCCTACAGCACCTCAGAGCACCACATATCAACAAACAGTTGTGGAGACTAGCACAAAACAACACCTTCATCGCACTCCCAAACCTACCCTATAGCATTCTTCAATGGCAGAACCTACACTGAAAGTACCAGTGACAAATCAATTAACTTCAATCAGTAATTCACCTAAGGGATCATCAAGCAGCAAGAAGCTAAAAAGTCCACGAATGATTACTAAGGCGAGTCCCCTTAAGAAAGCCAAGCGATATAATCCTTATGGGACATGCTCTTATGTCAATGGACAACTTGATGAATCACTCCTTATGGATACCCCTATATTTGCAGCTGAAGGGGTAGACAGATGGGCCGTGGTGGCTTGCCCAAAACAGCCACCAAAAGACAAATGAAGATTATTAGTTGGAATTGTCAGGGGCTGGGCAACCCCCTGACAATTCAAGATTTAAAGGCCCTAGTGGCCCATGAAAGGCCCGATGTTATTTTTTTTATGGAAACGAAAAATCAAGACATGGTGATCCAGAATCTTAGGAGGAAGCTGAAGTTTTCTAGTTGTTTTGTGGTGAGTCCTTTGGGTTTGGCTGGAGGAATGGTGGTTTATTGGACTGATAAGGTGTCTTTAACAGTGGAACATTACACTATAAACTTCATCGACATGATGTGCACTGATAATCAGAGGGATATTACAATGAGACTTACCCGTCTTCATGCGCCAACGATATATCGAAAAAGACAGCAACTATGGGTAGACTTAAGACAACTCATAATCTCAAATACACTACCTTGGGTGTGTATCGGTGATTATAATGAGATATTATATCATTGGGAAAAGGTGGGCAAAAAGATAGTAGAGCCGTACAGGTTATGTTCTTTTAGAGAATTTTTAAATGACTGTATGCTTATGGATATAGAAAGCAAGGGTTGTACTTATACATGGGTGAACAACAGAGATGGCAACGAAGTGGTTAAGGAAAGACTTGACAGGGCGCTATGCACAATGGATTGGAGATTAACATGCCCGGAAGCCGAAACCTTCGCTTTTCCAGCTTTGGGATCAGATCACAGCCCTTTTCTTCTCACGACTGAACCCAGCCTCTCAAGACGGAGGAAAACTTTCACTTTGAAGTCTTCTGGCTTAACGACAAGGCCTGCCGATCGGTAATCAGAGATGCTTAGTTTTCTCCATTGACATCAACTCTCACTCTATCCTACAAGCTTCATCAGACTTCCTTGGCAGTCAGCAGGTGGAGTAAGTCACATTTCTACAATGGACAGCAACAACTTTACCTGTTACAACAACAAATACAACTTCAAATTAATCAAACCAGCCATAACTACAATAAGGAACTTGTAGCTTGCCTGAAAGATGAACTTCAAAACATATGGCAACAGGAGGAACAATATTGGGCTATGAGATCAAGGATCCACTAGTTGAGGTGGGGGGATAAGAACACTAAGTTCTTCCATGCAACGACAATTCAATGCAGACAACGCAACCGAATCAGCATGTTACAGGATGACCAAATTGGTTGGACACGCGACCCTAATCAACTCAAGAATATGACGCGAACATATATTCAAAATCTATTTTGCTTGACTAGCTATCGAGATTTTGGCCCTGTTCTCACACAATGCTCTCAAGTGGTCACAGCAAACATGAACACAAGTTTAACGGCAATGGTTTCTAGGGAGGAAGTCAAGCAAGCAGCTTTCCAATTAGGGGCTACTAAAGCCCCGAGACCCGATGGCTTCAATGGGCTATTCTATTAGAACCACTGGGATATAATCGAAGATGATGTCCTTACATAAGCGCAAGATTTTTTCAGATTAGGAGTGATGCCCCCTGGTTTTAATAGAACTTATATCACTCTTATCCCAAAGGTTCCACACTCAGAAATGTTAGAACAATATAGACCCATTAGTCTCTGCAATTTTATATATAAAATCATTTCAAAAGTGCTGGCAAACCGACTAAAGACGTGGCTACCTGAATTGATTTCAACAAAACAGAGTGCTTTTGTTACAGGTAGACAAATACAAGATAATATTCTGGTTGTGCAAGAGGTCCTTCATTAGCTTAAAGTTAGGAAAAGAAAGAAAAAATTTCAGGCAGTTTTAAAATTAGATATGCATAAAGCCTATGATTGGGTAGAGTGGGATTTTCTAGAGGCTTATCTTAAAAAACTGGGCTTTCATGATCAATGGGTAAGGTGGGTGATGCAATGCGTTACCACAGCAACTTTCAATGTTAAATTAAATGGTGAATTGTTGCCATACTTTCGTTCAACAAGGGGGTTAAGACAGGGAGATCCTCTTTTTCCATAGCTGTTCATCCTATTAGCTAATGTCTTATCTACTCTTATCCAGCAAGCTGTTGACTCCGGAACCCTCAGAGGAATTAAACTCAATAGGTGGTGCCCTACACTTTCCCATATATTTTTTTTGCGGATGATGCAATATCTTTCTTGGATGGACGAACCCTAGAATGCCAGCAACTAGCAAATATTTTGAACTAGTATTGTGTTGCAACGGGTCAGGCAATGAATAGAAACAAACCAGGACTCTTTTCTAGTCGAGATTGCCCCTTTATTTTAAAACAGAATTTGGCTGCAGAATTAAGAGTTCTTGTGCTTGAAAGGGTAGGGAAATATTTGGGCATTCCATCTGACTGGGGGATTTCCAAAAAAGACATGTTTGCTTGGATTCTGAGTCGGGTAAATGCGAAGCTTGAAGGATGGAAAGAGCATATTATGTCTAAAGGAGGTAAGGAAATCCTATTAAAAGCTACAGTGCAGGCACTCCCGCAATACGCCATGTCCATATTCAAACTTCTTGTTTCTATATGTCAGTCTATTGAATGCAAAATAGCAAAATTCTGGTGGCAAAACAATAGTACTAGATTAGGCATTCATTGGAGGGCATGGGATCTCCTCAAAGAACGGAAGCTCAAAGGGGGGCTTGGTTTTCGAGATCTTCTAACTTTTAACAAAGCACTATTAGGAAAGCAAGCCTGGAGGCCTTTCCAAAATCCCTCATCTTTATGGAGTAGAGTTTTTAAGGGTCTTTATTTTCATTCTGGTAGTTTCTGACATGCAAGAAAGGGCAATAATTCTTCTTGGGGATAGCAGAGTTTAATTATAGGTAGAGATGCTGTCCTAGACAAGCTGCAGTGGTCTGTTGGTGATGGGCAAAAGATTAACATACGTGATGATAAATGGCTCACCAGGGGCATTATTGGCGGCCTAGCGCCTAAAGGAGAGCCAAAATAGGTTGCTGGATTTATAACTCCAAATGCTAACATCTGGAATATTCCTCTTCTAAGAAATAGTTTCGACCAGCAAACAGTGGAGGAGATTATAGCCATTCCGTTAAGCCTTATTTCTACCACGAATCAAATTATTTGGACAGACACACAAACAGGTATATACTCAGTTAAAAGTGCCTACCATAATCTTCGAAATTCAGACCATAGACAAAACAAAAATCAAGCCTCATCCTCATATCAGCCTTTGACCCATCTCTGGCGACAAATCTGGAAACTAAAGACGGCCCTAAAGATTGGAGATCTTCAACGATCGAAGCCTTCCGCCGTGGGACTGTCGAGCGCCGGTCGCCAATGCTGCAGCTTTGATTCTCGGCTTTTCCCATCTGTGACTCTAGCACTGCAGAAGAGAAGCAAACGCCACAGCGGATTGGGCCACTAAGGCCCATGGCCATGGCACCCTTTCTCCAAATTGGGCTTCCTCACCTCCCCAAATGTTAATGGATTTCCTATGTATTGATGCCCTTTCTATGGGTTGTAATTTTGATCGTACTTGAACGAAAGTCTTTGTTTTTAGACCAAAAAAGAAAAAAAATCAAACAAATTGAAAGTACACGGACTTAATTGGAGAATCGAAAAAAGTGGAGGGGTGAAAAGTATAAATCTTCCGTTTTTATTCTCGTAATGGAGCATTGTTGATGCACAATTTTGAAATCAAATAATTTACATGTCCTTGAAGATCTCCTCAGAATCTAACTCTTGAGGTTTACTTAGCAAATTTTTATATATATATAAGTCAGCAAGGATGATGTTTTACCGACCAAAAAAAGCAAGATGATGTTTTTGTTGCCACCTGGTGAAGGGTAAGCTTAAAGAACAGCAAGTTAAAACCCATTGATGAATACCTCGTGGTGTTGGATTATCCTTAATGATTTGACGACTGTTATGGGCATGGAACAAGCAAAAAGAGAGAGAGGCATGCACAAAAAATTTGGACACCTTGCGAACCAAATTTTGTACTAAACACCGAGAGTGAGGACTGATATCCTTTCTTAAACAAGAGTCCAATAAGGTGGTGTCTACATAGTACCGTGCTAACTTCACAGATTAGGTAAATTGCAATTTCAAATTTCATATGGACAATTTAAACACTAATAAACCACATGGTCATGAGAAAAATCCGATAGCTTCTTGAAGATCCAACCTCATTAAAGGAATGGCATCTAGGGCAAGCCGAAGCATCGATCATTTCGAACTATCCAACTCATTTGAAAGTATCGAAGGTATGACAAGCAAAACACCCTCTACTTCGGAGAATGCATCATCCCCTCAATTATTGAAGTTAAGAATTGCTATTGCTTCACTTCAAAGTATAGGTAACAGTGAAAAGGTTGTCTCTGATTTCTTGGTTAAAAATGGGTTTGAGAATGAAGAAGCATTAAAGCTTATGTTTGCAAACCCGATCAGAGTTATACCACCTATTAATGTTGGGGATTTAAGTGATGTGAGTACTGCTACAAAGAGAGGGAAAGAAAAAGTTGTTTAGACTCTTATTTCAAAGAAAACGGAAAAATCGTCTAGTAGGATAGTGACTAAAATAGACAGTGGAAGAAAATGTGATAATGATAAGAAGCTTTTTTCCGAACTTTAAGAGAAAGTTTACTGGTTTTATTGTTATAGGAAGTCGAGTTAGGAAATTGTTTAGGTCTCAAGGACATTTGGACTATTTCAGCTCTTGGTTGCATAGATGAGTCATCAATCATAAGACGGTAGATTTTGAATTTTTCGAATCATCTAATATCAAGATCAAACACTATTTTGACAAACTTATGTCATTTGATTTTTATGCTACAGACTTTCCAAATTGTCATGCCCCAAACCTCAAGCGCGCGCACATCCCGCTGTGGTCGATACAAATGTATGATTTCCCAAGATGCATCGCCGACCCATTCATTTTAATGCACATGCGGAAGCGAAATAATAAACCCCTAACAACAAACAGCATGTGATAGGAAAGCAAAGCAACATTTCACAAAAACCAACTTTTATAAATAATGGGGTTTAGTTAAAAAACGAGTCTAGTAAAATATCTACAAAAGGTCAACTCTAGAAAAGAAGTTGTCCTATGAAATACTAGTCAGACACAATGCCGATCCTTCAGACTCCACCTCCATAGACTCTAGGGCTTCGGTCCTCCACAACCACCAACTATGGACTTGAAAAGATAAGCCCACGATGGGGTGAGACAATGTCTCAGCAAGTTCACACCCTAAACCCCTATTAGGAAGAAAATACACCTAAGGGTGGCCTAACCATACCATACAGAGGACTTACCTCGCCTCAGTTCATTCCTACACGTCAACATAGTTTATATCACTCAATTATATGCAGTAATACAACTCAAACAAATGGAACACAAATACTTTCATCTCAAACAATCACAAGGGTCCAGATTATAAGACCAAACCGTTATGATACGTTCCATACCATGTCACACAGTTTTGTCTCATAATCCGTCGCATCTAACTCAATTAATCATGCGATCCAATTGTTAATTTCGCCCCTGTAGAGTACAGCCTATTTGAAGTTAGGCAGTCAATAGGCCGTCTACTGGCATAGCCAGGCATTGTCTCTCCCCCATTGAGCACGGCTACGTCTCTCATAGACGGCTTTTTCGGAGGAGCATAGGTCCAGAATCTACTACGACCCAAACCTATTGTCTAGATATCCATTCCGATTTAATTCGGGGACGGGTTCTCTTAACCAACACACGACCATTCAATCTCGGCCCAAGACACCATACATTGCACTCAAATGCCTCAATTAAAATAGTGATCATGGCCTATTTTCTTCGTATTAAAAATATCCAGAAAGTAGTCGTGCGTGGGTACACGGTCAATTCGAACCAGAAAAACTAATACCTTTCCTTTTTCAAACCCCACTATTAAATATAGTACTTAAAATACATTTTCGGTGTCAAAACCTGACACCGGGATTTTCTGAATAAATATCATATTTTCATAATCATCACTCAATTTGCACAATCCATCAATCAAATGCATAATCTGAACACACCACAGCAGTCTACACGAAATTCCAGTCCACAAAGCTATCCCTAGTATAATTTCTAGAAAATAATAAATAATTAAATATATTCTGAAATTAAATAAATAATATATTAAATTATATTAATATAATTTCATAAAATAATATTTATAAATTCGAAATAATTAATTAATTTAAAATAATTAATTAAGGGCCTAATCAAGATTACACTAATTTAATCACCTAATTAATCTTAATTAATTATCCACTAAACTAATCACATCCCTTAATCTAATTAACAATTAACTAAAATAATCTAACCACCTAACCATGCTTAGCCTAATCTAAATAACCCTTAAGCATTATTAACCTTCTAAGTAAGGTTTAGTGAGTAAACTCACCGGTTTAGCATTTTGGTGAGTCCACGACAATGGCGACGCCAAGGCGGGCGACAATCATCCAAGTAATGACACCAACCAAGGCCGTGAAGGGCTTGAAAACGGGCCACGAAGACCTCACGGCTTGCTGGTTTTCTGCTTCTGTTCTTGGTTGAAATGTAGAGAGAGAACCAGTGGCTTAAAGGCAAGGAAGGGCTGATCGGAGCTCCAGCGAGCAGGTGGCCTACAACCGACAACACCTAAGGGTTAAAGGGAACTTCTTGGTGGTTAGGATGGGTGGAGGAAGGGTTGGAATGAGAGGAAAAACAAAGAAAACGTGAAACAGTTCACTCCAGGCGGACTCCAGGTGATTCGGCGAGCGACGACTTCTCGTTAACGGACCGGACGGCCGACGGATCGTTCCGGCGAACGGCAGGGTGCTCCTGTATGGTTTGGATGCCCTGAAGACGATGGCAGGTGGCACGAGAGTTGATTCACACGAGAAGACTACTTTTAACTCAGATCTTTTGAGAAAGGTTAGCTGGAGCAAAAACTGGAAGGAAGGAAAATAGGAGAGGAAAGACGGTCTAGTGGCTTCAGCGGTGGTCGACTATGAAGGGGGCTGGTCTGCTCAGTTTTCTCGGGTTCTCAAGCTCTCCAAAAGGCTCAACAATGGAGAAAGCAAGGGGCTAGAGGAAGAAGAAGCTTCAACTCAAGAGAGGGGACCGTAAGAGCTCCTCTGGCTCAACACTTGTCCAATTCTCCCATATCTTACCCCCACCAGCCTTGGCCCTCATTCTCAGCCATTTTCCTCTCCTTGGCTTCCTTAAGAAGCTTGCCAAATGATCTAAAAAGTAGTGCACCATAGGGGCTACAAATTTGTAACATTTCCCCTTCAAACCTAATCAATTCTCGCTCAAATTATTCCAATTGAAGCCCAAACAAATCAGCCAAGGTATCCTCGTCCCTCTTATGATTTTTCCCCATCAATTGATCCAACTTGTCTGCTAAAGATGCGATAACAAACGGGCCCACCAATTTCCCGATCCAAAATAATCATACTTTGATTTTTCGCTGAAAATTCTTGGCTTATAAAAAAATCTTCTGAGGATGAGTCAACGTTCCTAAAATGATTTGTGACATGATAGAACTTCCAATTTCTGAAATCGGGTTCAATTTTGTGGTTAATTTTAATCTGGCGCGATTTTAGCGCGTCCTAATCTACAGGGTAGCTTTTAAGAATTTTTGGCGCATTTGACCTGCGATTGATTATTTTCAAACCACAATGTACATCTTCGACACATTGGCGACTCTCGGTTGTCATAGAAATTTTAAGGTTTCAAATATGGACACAGAGTACATAAACGACAGAAAAATCAGTCTAGTGCTGTTCAACAAGAATTTTGTGATTAGGTGTAATCACCCACATATTAATCACATACCTCTATCGAATCAACCTATCTCCGATCTCTGGTCGATTTTGATAGTGCTGTAATGACCCTTGGAGATTAGTACGGTCGAGCAGTCGGTTTCTAGTCGAATTCTCAAATCAATTGCATTTATATTCCTTAACGGCTTCACCTAATAGACTAGTTAACTCGTGAGTAGCCAATTCATAGAAAAAGGCTATAGGCGCGTTGATGAAAAGCCCATTTCATCTCATCGAAAGCAGACTTGAAAATCAGGATGTCACACAAACTACCTTGGCTTGAAAGCCTACTTTTACTCAAGTTTGTCGATCTATTCTCTAGACATAATCGAGTTTATCATTTCTGATAAGGTCCATCTTCTTCATGCATCTCATTTAGCAAAAATTCTAGGAGTCAATCATTTTGATTTTGTGCTTATTGAAATTGATCCAAATTTTGCATATCGTTCTATCTTTGGTATTTCTGACTTCTCCAGAGATACAATATCTCAAGTCTCTCATCATCATTTTCCACTCAAATAGATTGTTCTCCAACAAATCATCATAAATTGTCTTAGACCCAAAGGGTCATAAAAAATTGATGTGCCTATGTACGAGGCAAAAATCATTTGGTCTATCTTGAATAACCATCATTTCTCTTTGGCACATATGGCGATTCTTCATATGTATAGAATTGTTATGAAAAGTAAGGGTCAATTGCCCTATGTATTCTTTATTACAAAGATTTTCCAAGGCAGAAGTACACCCCAAGTGCCAAAACTTGCCACAGAGGAACACTTAAGTGTCAAAAGTTAGGAAAGTGACACTTAAGTGCCAAAATTGGAGTAAAATGGATCACTTAAATGCCAATCTGGCTTAAATCCAGCCAAAATACTAACGTAGCGATTTTCCGGTGAAGTAAGTGCAAAACGGCATTGTTTTGCATACTAACGTAGCTAGATAATGCAAAAACAACGTCATTTGGGTGCTAACGTGCTAAAAAATTAATATAAAAATTAATTAAATTTAATTTAAAACAAAATTTATTTTAAACATTTAAAAATAAAAATACAAAATTAAAAAAAATTATTTTGAAAAAAAGGGAAGGGAGGTTGCTTTGGACGAGCCCTCGTCACCGCCATTGCTTTGCTAAGAAGGATCGGCAACGGAGGGGAGAGGGTCGGTTGGGGTCGCCGGGCCTTGGCTAGGGGCCGACGACCCCGGCCAATCAACAGCAAGGGCCCACAAGCCCTCACATGATCTGGGGCGAGGGTTGTCGCCCTTGCCTAGATTCAGCAAGGGTTAGCGGCACTCGCCCAAATTCAGAAGGGGTCAGCGGCCCTCGCCGCCGGTTAGTCAAGGTCATCGGCCCTTCCTGGCAGCGGTGACGAGGGCTCAACCCTCGGCCGCCTCCCTCCCTTTTTTTTATATTTAAAATTTTTAATTTTTTTAATAGTTTTTTAAATTTTTTAATGTTTTAAATAAATTTAATTAATTTTTATATTAATTTTTTACCACTTCAACACTAAAACGACATTGATTTTGCACTATCTAGCCACGTTAGCATGCAAAACAACATTGTTTTACACTTATTTTGCCGGAAAATCGCCATGTACGCATTTTGGCTGGATTTTGGCTGGATTGGCACTTAAGTGATCCATTTTGCTTCAATTTTGGCACTTAAATTTCATTTTCCTAACTTTTGGCACTTAAATGTCCCTCAGTGCCAAGTTTTGGTACTTCAGATGTTTGGCACTCGATTTTCCAAGATCTAGATATTAGGATTGCATTCAAACTTTGTTGAAGGCACTTTGTTTGATGACTATGGTGGAGAAAATGATGCGTAAGATGAGCTTCTGATTCACTAAAGAAGATTGGCGGGATAGTAAGGGTAGGAAAGTATAGGGGGATGTTGAATACTCCATTCCAGAAGCTATCTCACCTCCATTGAAAAGGAGAAAGACTTAGTCTCATAAAGGAAATCGTAAGATCTTTCTACAAAGATGTCTAAGGAAGCCTCTGAGGATTTGGATATTTAGGATGGTGATCCTCAAGAAGATAAGGAGGATCTTGACAATTTGACTAATGAGAATGTGCTTGGTGAAGACATTCAGGATAGATGATGGGGATATGGAAGATGAAGTAATGAAGTCAATTGATCAAACCCTAGCTGTTCTCTTCATTAGTGAACAACAAGAAACGAATGATCCTCTCACTGGTGTATATTAAAAAGGGGAAACTTGTAACATCCTCGATTTCGACCCCATAATGATTAGCCATAAAGTTCCAAAAGGATCAATCATGGGCCATTGGCCATGGATCGATCGATTCGATTGGCAAGGAATCACGGATTGATCATGATCGATTGACCAGTCATGAATTGGTCGAGGTGTTGGTCGTGAATTTTTACCAACCATACTGATGGAATAGGATCACCAGCTTATAAGATGACCTTTTGATCACGAGAATTGGTCAAGGGATGATTTTAGATCGGCGGATGGTCATGGGTCGATTCAACCGGTTGTAGTTTTCGATCGTAGATGATTCCGCCTAGTTATGCACCGATACATGAACGATCTAAATTGATCAAATGTGACTGTCTTTTGACCAAAAATGCATCATTCCTTATTTAATTCTTAGTGATCGGAACAAAATCTCGAATTGGTGACACTAACTATGGATCGGTAATGCACTAACCATGAACCCTACTGGTGGATCGGGTGTCGACCGGAATGAGCCCAAGGATAGACCTAGCTATTTTGTCACTAATTTTAAGGTCCATGAGTGCCTTGACTTAATGCTAGGCCATGTGTAGCCTTAGGATTGATATCGAACTGATCAAAGGACAACTGACCCTATTGGCCGGCCGACCATCCAAAGGAACGGTTTGGGTGAATATGAGGTGTGATGGCCGAACCTTAGGTGTACATGATTCGGTTTTTCGAGATGTACCTAATGATCCCTTCTCTAGCCCCAAAATCAAATTGGGTGAGAGAATTCTCTAAACCGCCTCATTAATGAAGAAAAAGACGAAAGTATGGAAAATTCTAGAAACCCTTCATTAAATGAAGGGGTGAATTGTTCTTGGAATAGTCAAAAGTCATGATGGCAGCCAAAATATCTTTGAAGATTTTAGAAAAAGGTGGCACACAAGTGGACCAATTAGAGAGTGATACACGAGCCCTCATTAATGACCAAAGTTTCTAAAATTGCCAAGTTGGCAACTATGATACAATTATTGTCAAACTTCATAAAATGTCCATTAAATGCGACATATAAGTGGACCAATGGAAGAGTGAAAAGCGGCCATTATCGATGATGCCTAGGAGCTTAGATTACCAAGTAAGGCCTTTAGCTATGCCAACTCATTTCTTTTGGTGTAATCATGAGGCAAAGTAGACTTGCCACCCAAGGACTTTAGGCGGGACACTTGGAAAAATTAGAGTTGACCATTTGGCTTGATAATGATGGCTTGAGATTTTCCTTGGAGAAGAAGTTTACTAATTCATGCTTAGGTGTCCTCTAGAATCTTAGGTTATGATGAGCTTAAAAGATAGCCTTGGTGAGCAAGGCAAAGGCCAACCAATCAAGAGAGGACATTAGGCATCAAAGGAGCTTATGTGTGCCTTAGGACCATAGGCACATCATGAACCTAAATTGAGTCTTGGAGAGCAAGCCAAAAAGTGGTCCAATAAGAAGATGACAAGTGTTCTCTTAGGACCCTAGACGTACCACCTTGCAAACTAGGCTTGCCACCTTGATGCCATAGCCATGTCGCTTCAAGAAATGTGATTGGACTGCCTAGATAAGTAATGATGGCACCGAATAGTATAAATAGGAGGATGCCTCCTCATTTTCACCATACCATTCACTTTCTCCTTTCCTCCTATATTTCCTTTCTCTCGCCTTGCATCCTCAATCCCTTAAGGTTGGTCTTCAAAGTTGCCAAGGTAAGTAAGATCCCTAAGTCTCCTCTAGGGCGGTAATCTCCATTGTCGAGTCTAGTCAGGTGCTCACCTGTCAAGCCGTGAGTATGATGTTGGATCTTTTGTATGGTTTTGCTCATGTTTGTGCTTGAACATGTGCTTGAGTTGTTCACGCTCGGAATGAGGCCAAGGTTCATTCGGATTGAGCTTATCATAAGACAAGTTGCTCTAGCCATGAAGCCTTGGTTTTGGCATAAATAGGATGCCGGATCCAAGTCTTGCTTGGTGCGGGAATCACCCGAGGCCACAAGGTCCTAAGTCGACATTGAGGCGTGTCGATCTTATGCCTTGATCGATACGGCGATCACCCAAATCCACAAGATTTTGGTATGGCACAAAGCATGCTGATTTCTATAGTCCAAATGAATGCGGAGACTTTGTGCTTGGCATTGAATGAAATCGCGAGCCGAGGGTCATTCTCAATACATGTGTATTCACATCGGGTTGGAGCCAAGGTTTGTCAAGCTTGGGATCGTCACTAAAACAAGGTGTATCCAAGCCTCAAGGTCTTGGTTTGGCATTGAGGCATGCCGTTTCGAGCCTTGTTCGGAGCAGGGATCGGTGCTAAGTGATTGATTTGAGTTATGGATCAAAGATCATTCCCGACATGTTTTCCAGTGAAGTATAAGAAACTCATGACACACTCGAATGAATGAGCACGCCTTCGAGCTATGCATGTGTCGACTAAGAGATAATATACGAACCAGCTTGTATGATGCATTTATGGATGCACTTAAAGAGGAAAAGGCGCCCGTCGCCACACAGCGTTGGTGGCAATTCCTCATTCATCAAACAGGATGCCTTGGTTGAGCCGGGATGCCTGGGTTTTAAACCCGGAAGCCTTGGGAAGCTAGCCCCGAGAAGCCTCAGTCGAGCCGAGATGCCCTAGTTGAGCCAGGAAGCCCAGCAAGAAGCTAGAAGCCCCGATCGAGCTGGGAGGGCTTGGTTGAGCCAGGATGATGGTAAATAAATTTGCATGAGTGCCGGTATATGCATAAGTATGAAATGTTGATTTATTTATTGATAAGCCAAAAGTGAGTATGCATTGAAGCTTGTTGCAATAGACATTTGCATGCAGTTAAGGATAGCAACAAGTTTGTTATTGATCTGCCATCGACATTGTTTGCGAGTGTTGTACTTGTTAGATTTCGATGATGAGATGCTTTTCTAGTAGAGAACTATGAATTTTACTTACTGAGTTTCCCCAAAACTCATCCTTCATCTCTCAGTCTTGTAGGTATGGAAGTCTCTTGTCAATTTTGTGCGCTGTAGTCACGCCAAAGGAGATAGGATTTCCCTTGGCCTATATGGAAAACTTTGACTATGATGTAAAAAGAAAAGAGGGCCTATAAAGAAAATGGCTTGTAAAAGTACTATTATAATATAAGTCAATGTGTTCAGTGTGATGCATGTCCCAGTCTTCCAGCTGTTGTTTGTTCAGGGAGTTATTTGCTCATGTTTTCCAAATGTGCATGATAATAAGATAAAAAGAATCGGGACGGCGACAAAGCCTGAGATGTTGCAAAATAACTCGCGGCTCAACCTCTGAGTAAAGGGGGTTGTGACAAAACTACAATTGATGCTCCAGTCATTCATGAGACTCAAGAAAATGGGATTGTTGCTGATGATGATCTCACAGGAGACTAGTGATGACTAAGATCATGTTATTCAACAAGAGGACCCTTTATTTGATAAAGTTAAGGAGCAGATTGCTACATAACTCAAACTGTTGGTGTGCCAATTCTACCTGATTCTTTAACTAAGTAAGATGGTGAAAAGAGTAAACAAGACGAGGAAATAGGAACTGAAATGGGCACTGCAATTGTTACTCCTGATAAAGATGCTAAGCAAACTTAATATTCTAAAGTCACATGGACTGAAAAAGGTTGCCCAAGTTGAGGGGGAGCATGTAAAAGACATAGGAATTGTACATGATGTTCAAGTTGAGAAAGCGATTGCAAAGGATCAACCTATAGAAATTGATTCTCCACTAGTTAAGACATGTGATCCAAATGGTGGCATTCTTGTTCAGACCTTGCTAGAAATGATGGAGAGATTGTCCTGGAAAAAGGTATTAAAGAATTGAAGCTTTAGATGCATTGAATGTCGAAGGATGGACATAGTAGGTTGAAGAAAGTAAGCAAGCCGCAACAAATATGAGTTATTATGTTCTTGTTCACATTCCTCTTGAGGATCCATTTTCTCCAACCCCTCCTATCCAAGACCCAAATCAACCATTCTCTTTGAAAAAATCTTTTCAAAATTTGTTTGTAGTTAATTTCTTTTGAGTTTGGTTTGCCTTTATGTATTTGAAATCCGGTTAAAATTGTATTTTTGCCTTTGTGTATTTGAAATCCGGTTTAGATTGTATTTTGCACTTATATGTTGGTGTGCTAACATTTTGATGGTTTTTTATGGTTCGCTAATATTGTGCTATACTCCTTTAATTTGATTTATATAATTCTGGTTTGCTACTAACAAAAAGGGGGAGAATTGTGGTGATTACAGAACTTCAATTTATTTTTGTGTTTATGAGATTTATGCAAAACTCACCTTTTGATATTTGCTCTATGTGTGTGTGCCTATATATATATATATATGCAAAGAAGATTACTCTAAGTACAAAAATCACACAAGATCAATTATAAAAAATTCTTATCTTTATTTTGTTCTCTTAAGAGTATTTAGAAATTCTATAAGAATCTTGGTTTATTATTAATTTTCTTTTCAACATTCTTATAGATTATATACTATGCTTTATTTAAAACCTTGCTAAAAATAGAGCAATTTTAATATCGATTTTTTTTTCAATCTTCTAAGTTCTACTTGGAAAGTTTTGTCATCATTAAAAATGAGGAGATTGTTATGGAAATGCTCCTAGATGATTTTGAAGATTGACAAAACTTTTCTTGAGTGATTTCTATTTTTAATAATAAGTTTTTCTAGGTAGAAATTCTAGGAAATATGATCAAATGATATTCATCATATTCAAAGTTGTGGTAAAGATCTTATCCTTAATATTCATAATTAAGGTAATAAGGATATTGATCAGACGTTGAACCCTTTCACAATGGCTAGCAGATCGGTGTGGATTTCTTGCCATATATCTTGATTGTCCAAAGGGAAAGTATCTTGAATACAATCTCCTAAAGTTGGAATACCGCAGTCATTAGAACAATCAATTAAAGATGAAATATTCTTTCTAAAGGAAGGACTCAACTTATGGAAACCCAGATTTGTTCTATGAGTGGTGGAATCTTAGGGAAAATTTATTCTCAGCAATATTGAAGCAATTGGATTCCAGCAAAATTCAAGTCCAATGGGTTGATTGGATGAATAATCCTTAGAGCTTGTGTCCAATGATCAGCTTGGACATTGAGGAGTATTAAAGGAACTTGTGATGCTGAAGGAGACAAGAACTGAACTTCAAAATTCCAAAGTTCATGGGGAGCTTCATTATTCCACACTCATCTTCGTGAACTTAAATCTATAATCACTTAGAAGTTATTGTTAAATTGTGAGATCAAAAGTTTGGATCACACTTTCTTGAGTAGAGAGTACTCACTTCTTGTATCCTTTGATTGGTTCATTAGTAAAATTCAGCCAGTAGGCTGTTAACACGAGAGAGTGGGCGTAAGTTTATCATAAGCCGAACCACTACAATTGTTGTGTTTATTTATCTATCTCTTAAACTCTTATTTATTTCTTGTGATAGATTATTGCACATTAATAAGATTTGACCACCGTACAAACTTGTCACTTGACATTCTCCTTTGATTATTTTTAATTATGCGGATATTCACTTATTTACTGCCTTTAGGTGATAATTCTAGCCGTAACACTTCCTAACACGTGAGGTGATTAGATGGGTGTCCAACCATTGTTTAACTATCAATAGTCAAAGCTTTAAATAAATTGTGAAGTAAAGAAGGAATTACATACGTCAAAGCAATAGAAGCATTTGTAGTGCTAGCTAGAAAACCGCATCATCATCCTAAATATGATTTTTAATTAACACACAATTTCACTCAAATATATATTGTTTGTTTTCTCTTGTTTAATGAAAATCATACTTTATGGAATGCAATTATTCTAAATACAATGACATAGAAAAATGATGATATTTAACTATGTATTCTAATTCTAATGACAAGAAAGTTTAACAAGCGACTAACTTAGCATGGCATGCATTCTTTAGTTAAATTAACCTAACATGCAAATTATATAACATGCATATGACATGGCAATATGATGTGACTTAAACTACATGACATGCATATGATATTTTTTAACATATTTTTTTAATTGAAATTCAAAATTAATTAAATACCCTAATTTAAGCATGCAATATATGCAAGAAAAGAAAGATTCTAAATTCCATTCTAATTTATTATGAAAATCTATCTAGACACGCAATCTAGAAATTTTTACCCTAATCCTATCTACGTATTTTTTGAGATTTTTTTATAAGAACAAAATAAAATCAAAATCAAATCAAAATCAAGACAAAGAATCATAACCTAGTAAAAAAAATCAAATCATCCAAGATATTATCTATATCCATTCAAATTTAGAAAGAAATAAATCAACGAATCGTATCATTTGGCTTTGATTAGCCGATTTTCCTAGTGGTCACAAGTTGTAAGTTGGACATGGTATCTTGGATATGAGATCGGCCCGTCAACTATTGCACATTGTGAAATTAGGATAATATCCTAATTCATGGATATTCGAAAAATCTTTTTGGACATGACATCTTCAAGACACCAAAATGAGATAGCTTCTTTAGCTTACTTTGGCGGGAGTCCTGGATCAAAGGAGGTTCTCAAAATTGTGCAAGAAGTCATGGTCTGTGATAAAGTGAAGATTATTCTGGACAAAAGAAGTGCTTCCTCTGATGGTATTATGCTTCCCTGGGCCCCTGCCATTTATCAGGAAGTGCAGTTAAAGGCTGTAGGAGGTTGTGCAAAGGTGGTCACTGACTTCAAATGGTTTTCTTTGGACACATCTATTTTGTCTGTATCCACCTCTGGGGTTGTCCAGGCAAAGAAGCCTGGTAAATCTACCATCAAAGTACTATCGGTTTATGATTCATTCAATTATGATGAGGTGATTGTTGAAGTTTCCACCCCCGCTGCTTTGGTTATGCTGCCAAACTTCCCTGTAGAGACTGTTGTGGGATCATACCTAAAAGCTGCAGTGACCTTGAAAGCGTCAACTGGTTCACATTTTTATAGATGTGATGCTTTTGATTCCTTCATCAAATGGAAAGCTGGAAGTGAATCATTCATCGTTGTCAATGACACTGGAGAAACACCTAAGGTCCAGAATATAATAGATGATGATGTCAAAGCCGTGGTCAATGGTCCAACATGTTCGTGGACCTATGTTTATGCTGCTGGTTCAGGTCAAACTATGCTGCATGCTGCGCTGCCGAAAGAGTATCACCATTTTGATCCTTTCTCACACGGAACTACTGCCTTGAAAGCTTCATCACGTATAGCGGCATTCCCACCCCTTGTTTTGCATCAGGTTGGGGATGGAAACCACTTTGGTGGTTACTGGTTCGATTTTGGTCAAGTTGAAGCTGATGGACACCTGGAAAGTTTAGATAATTTATATCTTGTCCCTGGAACATATGTCGATGTCATGCTTCTTGGAGGACCTGAAAGATGGGATGGAGATGTTGATTTCATCGAAACCGTTGAGTGCTTGGATAAAGTAACTGCTAATTTGAAAGATCAAAATCTTGTTCAGCAGCTTCCCAGCAGTTATAGGAGTCTGTACAGAGTCTCATGCCAACTATTAGGAAACTTTTGATCTTGTCTTCAAACGTGGTAATTTAGTCGGTGTTGACCATCCTTTGCCAGCAATTGGGGAAGCATCTTTGTCAGTCATGTGTTTGTTTCCTTCCTCTATTGTGTTAATAGCAGATGAACCTGTTAATCTGAAAGGTGCTATATTAACTGCTGCCCAAGAAGAACGCGCTTCAGAAAGAGTTCGTGCAACTCCTGTTACTGTGGCAAATGGACGCACTATTCGCATAGCTGCAGTCAGCATTGCTAGCTCCGGAGAAGTTTTTGCAAACTCATCTTCTCTTGGTTTGAGGTGGGAATTGAGTAACTGTGATGAGCTGGCATATTGGTCTGACAATGATGATGTAGAGAGGGCTCAGTCTAGCTGGGAACGCTTTTTGGTCTTGCACAATGGATCAGGACTGTGTATCGTTCGAGCTACTGTAGTCGGATCTGATCAAATCACGAATTCTGATTATCTTGGGTTTGAAAGTTCTCGAGAAGTCCTCACAGATGCTATACGCTTACAGCTTGTATCAACTTTGCGAGTTGACCCGGAGTACAGCCTGTTATTTTTCAACCCTCGTGCAAAGTTAAATCTGTCTATAAGTGGAGGCAGCTGCTTTCTGGAATCTTCTGTTAATGATTCTCGAATAGTAGAAGTTATTCACCCACCACCTGGATTACAATGTTCACAATTGATGCTGTCTCCTTGAGGACTTGGGACTGCATTAGTCACTGTTAATGATATTGGGCTTACACCACCGCTTGTGGCATCTGCCAGGGTCCAGGTTGCAGATGTAGACTGGATTAAGATTACTTCAGGAGAAGAAATAAGCCTTATGGAAGGAAGCTTGCTATCTATGGATATAGTTGCTGGGACAAATGATGGGGGCTCCTTTGACTTTTCTCAGTATGTTTACATGGATCTTCAAGTGCATATTGAGGATGACATAATTGAACTCGTGGATGGTAATGATAACTCAAGCAGGGATGATGCTTATGTTAGAGGTCGAAGTTTCATAATTATTGCAAAGCACCTTGGAGTCACCACTTTGTATGTGAGTGTGAAACAGCAATCAGGACATGAGCTACAAAGTCAACCGATAAAAATAGAAGTCTATGCTCCACCAAGAATTCACCCTTATAAACTCTCTCTTGCACCAGGGGCATCTTATGTGGTTACTGTCAGAGGTGGCCCAAAAGTTGGTGTTCGCATAGAATATTCAAGTCTGGAAGATTGGATTGCAATTGTCCATGGAACAACGGGACGACTGTCTGCAGTTTCACCTGGGAACACCAATATATTCAAATTAGGCAACTTAATATATCGAAATCAAGTTGGATAATCTCTTACCTAATTCAAAATTTCCCTGGATTAGACAATGGACCATGGACAGTGGAATACGAACCCCCTAGGACAAACAACTAGATGGAACCCGCTGGAAACAATATCGTGGCTAGAAAACCTACAAACACAGAGTGGGTTTGGCACAATCGAAGCTCGCCAGGATGTTGTAGAAGTCACGAAACGCATTGGACCTGGATCGGCAATCGCCTGGAATTTCGCCAAGATACCTACAGGGGTCGCTGCAAAGTTGTTGATCGTGATTTGGCTGCAACAAAGACTTGATTTGGATCTGCGAGGTTGCTGCGGAGACGCCTTGATGGTGGAGATCTCGAACAATAACCCGTCGTTGAAGCAATAGCAGCAAAATCTGTACAACCGAGGACTTAGTGTGCAACGGAATGTTCAATGCTTCAAGTGCGGGTCTCCTCCTTCACGATTTATCCTACATGCGCAGAACGTCCGCTCTCTATTCACTGCTCCTCTCAGAAATGTGGCCCTGTATTTCCAATTCTATGGCCCCCTGCTTCTTGGACCGCGGACCTCTATTTATAAGGAAGAATTACGTTTTATTTTACAGCCCAGTCTCCAATTTCAAATTCTAAGAGATATACCCCGCCGTCAGCAATATGAAGAGTCCTTACCATCTCTTAAGATCACGATGGTATCAAATCAAATTGCTTGATTATATTATAAAACTTGAATAATATTAATTGCCCGATTATCTTTTTAATCTAATTGAAAATGTTGGCTCATATGATGTTAATGGGTTTGGTCAAATTTGCTCTCACTGCGGGCTTAGTCCAATTTGTTCAGGGCCGTTCATTTAAACCCATTTATCGCCGGTCCAATTAATATGCAAATTATATGGGTCTATTAACTACTAATGCAAATACTCCTAATATATATGCACACACACATATATATTAGCAAATTACTAATATTATTAATCACTTTCAAGACATAAATTTACAAATTCATAGAAGAAATAGTATCACTTACCTAGAAATGCCCAAACCAAATAATGCGTAGCTAAACAAGCCGACCATCTCGTAATCCCATCAATTAAAAGAGAATTGATATGAAAACCGACTCAGCTACAAAACGACTATACTAAATGCTACAAAACAACTCCTATTGCTTACTCAAAATGATTGTTCAAACCTATACACAACGTGGAACTCACATGGCAACCTTAAAGTTTTTGTTCTGACCAAACTGTGGCTCCAAATCGACTCCCGTCAAAAGCCACAGCTCCACAACATCATAATCCACAATTTCCATGAAGCCCCATAGCTTAACATCTAAAAAAATCAAACTTCACTGCTTGAATTTCACAAAACTTCGAATATACGACCTAACTTCGAAAACTACTTTGATTGGAAGAATGAAATGGCTTAAATCCTTATTAGCATTGCAATTTGTGGTTGATTTGGCTTGACAAAGTCCTCATGACATGTACGCACAAAATCCCTCCACTTTCTTCTTCCCTTTCTTCCTCTTCTTTCCTCTTTTCTTCTTTCCCTTTTCTCTCTGCGCGTGCTAGAGCTCTCGGCCTCTCTGTTTTGTTCCGCCGAGCGTCCCTTTCCCTGTTTCGTTGGCTTTTCAACCTTTTCTCTTTCTTTTTAAGGTGGACCCACCACCACATATTACGCTTTAAGCACACTCTGGCTTTAATTATATATATTCGGTAAGTCATACTTCATAATATGAATATTAATCGTCTAAGCAAGATATATTTATCTTTCATTCAAGAGGTTCGCACTTCAACGCCTTGTTCTCTCTTCTTTGTCACGGCACCAAATTTCCTCTTCATCCTCTCTCTCTCTCTCTCTCTCTCTCTCTCTCTCTCTCAGAGGTAGCACGCGATTTTAGTCCCTTCTTCAGGGTCTACAAGGACGGACGCGTAGAGAAATACAAGCTGTTCGATGGCGACCGCCCAGTTCCCGCAGGCCTCGAGCTGACGTTGGGGGATCGAGTCCGAGGACGTTGTCATCTCGAGCGAGACTTGCGTGTCAGCCCGCATTTTCGTCCGCACGGTCGATGGCCCGGATCGGAAACTGCCGCTCCTTGTCCACTACCACGGCGGTGGGTTCTGCGCGGGGTCGCCGTTCGATTCGGCCTCGTACAATTTCCTCTCCAGGATGGTGACTCAGGCCAATGTCGTCGCCATTTCCATCGGTTACAGGTACTGCCAACATTGCCTTTGGTAAAAGGAAAATAAATAATTAAGGGTGTGATCGCACTTCAGCCTCTCCCACTCAAACTAATGTTGAATTTAATTTTCATTTATCGTTTGGTTATTACGGCAAAAAGAAAATAATAATTAAGCTTTTCATCAAGTTGACTGCCAGTGTAAAAATGAAGTTACATATATCTATTTTATTGGGTAATTGACATTTGAAAAAATTTCAAATCGAAAGATAATTACCAACCCATGTATCACTTACCCAATAATGAAAATTTAAGAAACTTTTTGACATTGCCAGTTAAGTTAACTGAATCAAAATTTTAGCAATTATCGCTGTACTTTTTTCTTGGCGGATGTAACCTTCATCAATGGTCTCGTAAATTCAGGTTATTAGAAGTTTTGAAATGTTTTGTGAACTTTAACTTTATGCATTTTTTATTTTTTTTTTTTTTGGTGTTAGATCTGAAATTTTTACTTTTTGTTTATATTGAGCATATCATTTTGTATTTTCGTTCATTCATTGTTAACGCCATGTATGTCTATGTATTTTCATGGATGATAAAGATATTTTTATTTATTCATTTTTATAAGTAATACGAATGATAATTTTTAGGAATATATTTCAAAATTATTCTTTTTCTTGAAATAAATGAAATCTCAAGGCTTTAGGCCTTTCTATATAAAAAAAAAGTAGTATGTCATTGGCCTTTCTATGGGAAAAAAAAAAAAAGTAAGAGGGGCAAAAAGGTCCTTTGATAGAAATAAAAAATAACTAATTTCAACACATTATTGAAAAATTAAAGTAAATTTAAATGACACCACTATTATTATATTTGTATAGCTTCGAGGTGATCAATCCTGAATAAAAACCCAATTATAAAGCATTGAAAAGTTGTTAAAACTCATGATGAAATGGCATCTCAAAGAAGTTATTTTACACCAGTTCAGGTCAACGAATATTATGTTTAGGAAGT
Organism: Eucalyptus brandiana; assembly: GCA_014182725.1. Lineage (NCBI taxonomy): Eukaryota > Viridiplantae > Streptophyta > Magnoliopsida > Myrtales > Myrtaceae > Eucalyptus > Eucalyptus brandiana. Next base: position 25,538,746 of record CM024674.1, on the reverse strand, counting down.
CAAGAACTTTAAAAAGAAAAGCCGGGCCGGAACAAATCATTATCAAACACGCTGAAATTTAAGGACAAATTCATTAAAAATTCTAAAACTTGTAACAGTGTAATTGAGTTTTAAAATTTACAAAATGTGTAATTTAGTTTTAAAACTTGTCAAATTAGTATAATCTTAATGAGCATTGTTATCGAATTAACACATGCATATGCCTATGAGGAATCATACCAGATATCATAAAAATTCTAATTTTTCTACTTGTAATGATTGCCTGTAGCAGTTAAAATTTCTATTGGTAGTAGCTGTAATCATCAATTGGGGCTGATGGATAGTAAAATTTTCAATCAAGTCAATGAACTTTGATTTCAACTGCCCTAAGCATTGAGTTTTCAGTTTGTTGTTTTAATTGGTGCACTATGAGCCGAAATCCGGATAATATTTGACGAATTGCTTTTTCCAATGTAAGTGCAGAAATGGCGGGCACATGGCCAATTTTAGATGCCACATCATTTTCACGTGTCTGTACTGTTAGTACTTTGTTGAAATATTGGTCGGATTTTGATCAAAGCGTATATTGGGTGATTCATATCAAATCCAATCACTCAGATTACAAAATCTATTAAATTTTAATGACCATCATCGAATTTTACCAGCTCATATAATAACAACAGCGATATAACCGGGTGCTAACACAATTTGTAATTTCTTCCGTCAATTGAAGGTTGGCCCCAGAAAACCCATTACCCATTGCCTACGAGGACTCGTTTGAAGCCTTAAAGTGGATCACGGGCCATTCGGATGGATCCGGCCCAGAACCGTGGCTGAACCAATACGCGGATCTCGGGCGGATCTTCATAGCGGGGGAGAGCGCTGGAGCCAACATAGGCCAGAATGTAATGGTCCGAACTGGTGCGACCTGATTGGCAGGTGTCAGGATCAAGGGCATGCCAATGGTGCACCCATTCCTCGGCGGTAGAGAGCTGGCCGAGATGTACAAGTTCATGTGCCCGACAAGCTCTGGGCTCAACGACGACCCGAAGCTGAACCCGGCTGTCGACCCAGATCTGCTCAAGATGGCGCGCGAGAAGGTGCTGGTGTGCCTGGCGGAGAAGGATTGGCTGGGAAATAGAGGGGTGAAGTGCTATGAGACGCTATGTGGGAGCGAGTGGAGGGGGAAAGCAGAGCTTGAGGAAACCAGGAATGAGGGACACTGCTTTCATTTGTTTAGCAAGAATGACAGAGCTGAGCAATTGATCAAGAAGATGGTTGATTTCGTCACCAAGGATTAGATTAGATTAAATATATGAGGAAAATACCCTTTTGAATATGGTTGATTTTCCACATAAATAATTGAAACTTGTTATGCATATATAACAACTTGGAAAAAATTATCAAAAAAGTTATAAATTTATTGCGGTGTGCCGATTCGATTAAATTTATTTTTTTAGCCAATTGAATTCTAAACCTTTTGCAATGTTCCAATTCAGTCCATCTGGTCAAATATGACCGGTCGGCATTGATGTGGATGTCGGTGGACAATTTTTTGATATTATTTAATTTTTTTGAAAATTTTATTAACTTTTTAATCTTTTCTTCTTATTTTTTCCTTTTTTTCCCCTCATTCCTCCTCTTTCCTCTAGCTCTAGCAACTAGCCCCCACTTTGGCCGGTTGTCGGACTAAGATGGCCGACCAATGGCGAGCTCACCTCGTCGTTCTGGGCAAGGGCGAGCTTGCCGATCCACTTGCAAGTGTTGCTCTTGCCAAGGATTGCCCTTGCCAAAGCCTAGGCAAGCTTGCCCTTCTCTAGCCGGTTGTTGAATCTAGAGGAAGAAGGAGAAAAAAAAAGAGAGAGAAAGGAAAAAAAGAAAAAAAGGGAAAAAAAGAAAAGATTAAAAAATTAATAAAAACATCCAAAAATAAAATAATATTAAAAAATTATATGCCGGTGCCAACCGATGTCCATGTCGGTCTTGTCGTGCTGGCTATTTTCGATTAGATGGATTAAATTGGCACAATTATAAAATGTTTAAGACTCAATTGGTCAAAAAAATAAGTTTAAGATTAAATCGGCACGATTGCAATAAGTTTAAGACTTTTTTGATCATTTTCCCTAACAACTTGTCATATAATTCATGTCTTTATATATATATATATTCGATATAATTTACTCTATGAGATTTTGCAAGACTATTGTCCGCTATTCAAAAAATTTAAGCTTTTGAGTTAAAGTTTTTAATATAGTATTGGGGTCCATGCTTTCATGAGCGGTGTTATTCTCTATTAATCAAATTTCACGTGGCACCCCTAACTTGTCTTGTTTATGAAAAATGTATTTATCACCCTCTTTTTATTAGGTTAAGTTTTTTTATTGGACTTTTTATGTCGACAAAGCACAAATTAGGACAAGTCTGGTTCATTCTTCTCAAGATATGGCGAGAGGTTTGTCCGAGCCGATTGGTGTACCTTAAAAAAACGAGAAGACGAAATACTTAAGAGAACCACTTTTTCTTTCCAAGAGACTAAGTCAACGACAGGTACATCTTTCCAAGAGACTAAGTCAACGACAGGTACAAGCTGGATAAAGGGAGAGAAGCTTTGTGGCCCTTCTTGGCGAGAAAATCTCTATTAATTCTACTGAAGAACTCATGATACTTTTCTTGTACTCCGGTGGAAGCGTTATCGGTACTAAAATCAACAGAGAGGATTTTCCACTTTTTGCTGCGATTTTATGTGAATGCGTTTGAAAATTTATGTCATCATCATTCTCGCACAGGCCGCGTACAGCATTTATTGACTCAGATTCTAGACTGATCCAAGCCATCGAGCAAGGATTGACGCGGATTCAAGGCCGAGTCGAGCCCTGGATAGAGATCTAGGGCTCAATTGAGCTCTACAGGAGGTGAGCCTTGGATATTGGCTTGTCGTTGCACATTCTTGCCGTCTCTAGTCACATTGCACCTGGTGGGTGTGAGTAGATAAAGAGATGTATTCAAGGTCCTTGCAAATAGGAAACCACATTGTGCAAGGTCTAGAGGAGCAATGGCACGACAAAGTGGGAGATCGAGATCGTGATTGAGGGGGAAAGTTATTCAAAAAATTCTAAATCTATCACACTTTTGCCAATTAAATTTTAAACATTGTCATCTTTTGCCGATTAAGTTCATTTGACCAATTTTAGCTGGAATTACTGATGTAAATGTTAGTTGTCCTACGTGGTATAGTTGATGCTTGACGTTGACATTTTTAAAATAATATTTAATAATTTTTAAAATTTTTTTCTTATAGCCTGTAGGCAACCCTCGCTAGGCCTGGGCAAGGGCGTCACCTTCCTTGCTAGGTTTGGGCAATGGTTGTGATGCCCTCACATAGAATTGGTGAGGGTTGTGACATTCTTGCTAGATTTGGCCAGGCAAGGGAATTGTGGCCCTCACCGGTTTTGTGCAAAGGCTCCCGCGACCTCACTTTGGTTGGCAAGGCGAGGGCATTGCGACCCTCATTGATTCTACATGAGGGCTCGCGCACCTTGGCTTTGGCTAGTGACAGCGTCATAGCCCTCACCCAAAGTTGGTGACGGGGGTGACACCCTTGCCTAGAGCCGACGAGGGTCAGCTGGCCCCCACCTATGGCTAAAAAGGGTTCGTGGCCCTTGCTCGTGGTCGGCAAGTGTTGGCTAGCAACCCTTGTTGAAACTTAAAAAAGGCAAATGAAAAGAAAAAGAAACAAATCATAAAAGTTTTAAAATATTATTAAAAATATCTACATCGGCGCGGATCATCCACGTCAGCAATTTTCAGCCAGTTTTGGCCAAATGGACTCAACTGACAAAATGTGAAAATGTTGGAACTCAATTGGCAAAATTGAAAGTTTTATGACTAAGTTGGCAAAAGTGTAATAGATTTGGAACTTTTATGGACAATTTTCCTGTGTTTGAGGTGAAGATAAGGAGTTAGAGTCAAGAGCTAAAGCAAAATTGTTCTTGGTAATTGAGGTGCAGATGGACTTGGCGGAGGAGATGATGGATTTGGCTGCACGTTCTTTGGAGCAAAAGTGGCAGGTATTCAATGTGTTTGTGTACTCGAACCATTGTGATGCTTGTCTTGCGGGGCAAATACATTAGGAGTGCCAAAACTTTTGTATAGGCTCACCTTTTTTTTTTTTTTAATCGATAATAGTGCTTTCATTCATTCATTAAACGCAGGCTTTACATGGAAAGATAAGTTGGAATCAGAACACAAAATATTCCAAAGGGGATTGGGGGGATTTCACTTCCAAGTTAAGGGGAGGATTTTAAGGCAGAATGCTTTTGCAACCTAGTCTACGGCGTGATTGGCTTCTCTCAAGCAGTATGCAACACTTGCATTGGTCACTTGGGCTAAACTCTATTTTACACTCCTGCATTTGGTCCTTCACAGCCCATGGTGCCTCTTCCCGGCCCAGAACCGATTCAACTAACGTGCGGCAGTCACTTTCGCAAAGCAAACTCCTTCTATGTTCGTGTACTTTGCCCACGTGATTTACTTCCCTCTGTTTCAGCAGGAGCAGTCCATGGAGCAGGGCTAGGGTTTCCGCTTGCAAGGATGCAGAAGAATATATTTCTTTAGCGAAGCCATCAACGATTATTCTGTTGGAGTCCCTTAGAATACCAGCAATCGAGCTGGGCGATTATCCTCCCACCCACGAGCAATCAACATTCAGCTTCAGATCTCGGTCTTCCGGCGCTGTCCAATTCGCAGGTGAGTTTGCCGTTGCTGTCGTCTCTTTTCTCTTGCTTGGATTCCATCGCTGATAACTACGATTTTGTGCGAGGGCTTCTTCAATTATTGCCTCTGGTTGTGGCTTCCTGTCCCGGAAGACTTGATTATTCCTGTTTTTCTAGATCTGCCAAAGTACCTCCGCAACTAATTCTTCATCGGGTGAGTTCAGCTTTGCTTCGAAGAATTCTGCCAACCATTTATCCATTCTAGTGACCATTTGTGTACTGTGGCTAAGGTTTAATCTTGGATCTGACCATATTCTCTGGACTATTTTGCAGAAAAAGAATATGTGCTCGACTGTCTTAGGGTATTTTGAACAGAGAGGGCATAGCGGGTCAGGTAAGATGTTTCTCTGGTAGAGTTTTTCTTTTGTTGGTATTGCATCCTAACATAGACTCCATAGAAAGATTTTCAGTTTGGGGGGGATTGATAGGTGCCATTTTTTTGTCCATAGGACTCAGGGTGGCTAGTATGAGGACAACGCTCTGTTTGTGTCCTGTTGTGAGGATTTTGTGTACACACTGTTATAACCACTTTTTACTGTGCAATTCCTATTCTTATTGCCTGTCCATATCAGTTGATCTGCCTGTGGCTGCATAGCAATAGGGATAGATAGGATTTCGTTTACAATTCTCCTTTCAAATATCTGGTTTAGTATCGGTTCTTTCCACTCCTTTCTTTCCTCATCAATTAATTCAGCCACCATTTGAGGATCTTCCTTATTTTCGGGGCCTCCTAGCACTCCTTATGGTAGCCAGTGATCTTGACGAATGTTAATAGAGTTCCCATCTCCCACAACCGATCTTAGTTCTGGTTCAATGGCTTCCCATCCCATGAAAATGCTTTGCCATCCCTAAGATGGTCTTTGACCTCTTTTTGCTTTCCATAAGTTTCCATTGGGGAAGTATATGCCTCTCAGGATTTAGCTCCATAAAGCTGAAAGTGATTGGGATAATCGTCACGCCTGCTTTCCCAACAATGCTTTGTTGAAAGTAATTAAATCTTTAAAACCGAAGCCTCCCCTATCTTTCCTGGACTTTAGGACCTCTCATTTCTTCCAGTGCATGCCTTTCTTGGCTTTATTTTGCTTCCACTAGAATGCTGCAATTCTTTGTTCAATAGCTTTACAAACCGAGACAGGTATCTTGCAGATTGACACTGCATATTGTGGCAATGCTCGCACAACAATTTTGATCAAGATTTCTTTCCCAGCTTTAGATAAATATTTTTCTTTCCATCTCGCTGGCTTCATATTTACTCTTGCCAATATCCATGCGAACATCTCTTTTTTTGTTTCACCCCAATTGGATGGTATTCCAAGGTATTTTCTAGTCCTGTTAATGCTTGGCACTCGCATTTCTTGGGCCATATTCCCCTTCAACTTCGGTGGACAGCCATTGCTGAAGAACATGCCTGACTTATTCAGATTAATCGCTTGACCCGTCGCGTAGCAATATTGATTTAGAATAGCCACCAAGCTTTGACATTCTCTAACAGTCCCATCCATAAAGAAAATAGCATCATCAGCAAACAGCAAGTGGGAGAGCGTAGGACAATACCTGTTTAGTTTGATCCCTTTAATACTTCCATCCTCCATGGCTTTATGCAGCATCCATGAGAGCACATTGGCTGTGAATATAAATAAGTAGGAGGATAGGGGATCTCCTTGTCGAATCCCTTGTGTAGGTGAAAAATACTCCATTGGTTCTCCGTTGACTTTCACATTAAAAGAAACCGTTGACATACATTGCATGATTAAATGAACCCACTGATCACAAAAGCCCATTTTTAACATGCACATTCGAAGAAAGTCTCATTCCACTCCATCATATGCTTTTTGCATGTCTAGTTTCAATATTTCCTGAAATTTCTTTTTCCTCTTCTTAATCCTCATTTGATGCAGCACTTCTTGCACAATTAGGATATTGTCTTGAATTTGTCAACCTTGAACAAAAGCACTTTGTTCATGTGAAATGATCTGTGGAAGCCATAGTTTTAATCTATTTGCCAATACCTTCGATATGATTTTGTAGCTGAAATTACATAAACTGATTGGTTTGAATTGGCTTATACTCTTTGGGCTTTTAACTTTTGGTATAAGAGCAATATGTGTCTTGTTGAGGGTGGGTCAAGATTACCTGACTCAAAAAATTTCTGGACCATAAGCATGGCATCCATTTTTATATCTTCCCAGAAATGCTGGTAGAACTGTCCATTTAGGCCATCTGGTCTTGGAGCCTTTAGGGAGCCTAGCTGGAAAACAGCTCCTTTCACCTCCTCCTCAGATATATCAGCCATCAAGAGTTCATTCATCTCCATAGAAACTACTTTTTGGCATTGATTTAGTATTGGCTTAAGATTTCTTGGTCCCACTGAGTCATACAGAGACTGATAGTAGTCCATAATGTGTTGTTTGAGCACCTTGGGATCCCTGCTCCAATTCTGTTCATCAACTTTCAACATTGTTATTTTGTTGCGTTGCCTCCTTTGAATTGTAGTGGCATGGAAATACATCATATTTTTATCCCCCTAATGGAGCCAATTGATTCGGGACCTTAGTCCCCAATACATCTCTTCCTATCTCCATAGTTGATCAATGTTTGCCTTTAACTTCTAAATTTCTTCTTTGCTGGATTCTCGGAAATTGCTATTTGTAATATCCGTTAGTTGCTTCTTGAGTTCTTTTATTTGATATGGTGCATTAGAAAATTTCTTTTTGCTCCATTCAGCTAATTCATCCGTTACTTGGTGAATTTTCTGTGGCAAACTTCTGTGGTCTTGATAATTCTCAGCCCAAATGTCCATAACAACATCTCCGCATTCTTTTTCGTCTAACCAATATGCTTCAAATCTGAAATCTCTTTTCCTTTTTCCATGGACAGGATATAAGGAGAGAAGAAGGGGGTTGTGATCCGACCCAACCGCTGGTAAAGCCAGAATTTCAACATTTGAAAAGGTAACTCGCCATTCCATTGTACATGCTGCTCTGTCTAATCACTTTTTCACCAATTCTTCCCCTTTTCTATTGTTAGTCCACGTATACATACAACCTTTACTATCAATATCCATTAAGGAGCATTCATTGAGCATATCCCGAAAGGCTGCAATTCGGTAATAATCAGTCTCCCTTTTGCCTTCCTACTCCCAGTTATATAGAGTGTCATTAAAGTCCCCCATACAAAGCCATGGTAGTAGATTAGATGTATGAAAACATCGTAGTTGTTGCCATAACTAGAATCTCTCCTGGAAATTTGTTGGAGCATGGAGGAAGGTAATCTTCATAAGTTGGCCACTGTTGGGATCTTCACATTCCGCATCTATTAAGTTATTTGAATTGCATTGAGCTTTCACTTGAACCTCTTTACTCCACATGAGTGCCAGTCCCCTAGCAATTCCTGTTGGCTGCACAAAAAATGACTTTTGATATTTAAGTCTCCTTCTTACCCTTTTCACCATCATTTCCTTGTTTTTGGTTTCCATCAAGAAAACCACATTAGGCCTTTCAAGAGCCACTAAGGCTCGAAGCTCCTGGAATGTCAGGGGGTTGCCCAACCCCTGACAGTTTTAGCTCAAAATCCTCATGATGTCATTGGTAGCTTATTAGGGCTAGCCACCAAAGCCCAATCATTTCCCTCTTTCACCAACTGGATAGGTGTCTCTAGTAACTCCATCTCATTTATCATTAACAAACTTGATCCCTCAATCTTCTTCTGTTTTTTTGCTCTTAGAAGCTTTCGCCCCTTCCTATTAATACCTCATGTTTCATTCAACCCCGCATCAGACGAGTCAAGCAAGTACAATGGTTGTTTCCTTATTCCTGTTTTAGCTATTGTATCCCTTATATCTTCTGCCCTATGTTCATTCGATGATGTTCGATTAGGCCCAACAGCAGTCTCTGGTCCGTTGCATCCCACAATCTCAAGATTAGACTGGATAGGAGTTTCAGGTACGTATTCCTCTTCCTCTAAGGTAGATATTATTTTTCCATAAAAAGTTGCCCAATGAGGGCTCCTCTCCCTTACCTCCACTTTAAGCCAAGGCCTATATTTCCCTACCCTGTTTTCTGCCCATTCTGTTTTTTTTTTTTTTTTAATAGGGTATTTCTTCACAATTGGAGGTGTAGTGCCCTAACTTTCCATAGGAATAGCAGAAGTAAGGGAGGCGCTCATATTTAAACTCCACCCATAGATTTTTTTCGCCAATCTTCACTAGAGCCCCTGTTTTTAGAGGAGCCGGTAGTTCAAGTTCAACTCTTACTTTCCCCGTTTTATAGAGCACATTTCCTTTATTATTTAACTAAATTTCCTTCACTTTTCCCCCTTTTCCAGTCATATCGGTATATACTTCTTCCAGAATCCATCCAGGAGGCAGGCCAACAATATGGATCCAGAAATCATAATGCGAGAAGTCATAGTAGTATTTGGGAATGTCAGGTACACATTGTTTCAGAACTAGTAAATTACTTGCAAATGACCAATGACCATATTTTAGTACCCGTTCTTTGTCTACTTCTGATTCAAAGACAAAAGAGAAAAACCCAGGTTCTTTTTGAGAAATTTCCACCGTTCTAGTTTCCATGCCTTCTTCATCGTGTTGCAAAATGCTTGGAAATTTACATTCGGCTTCGATAGTAGCTTACCAAAGAGAGTATGTTTACATTCGATAAGTTTATTTGTTGGGACTTCCTCCCTTACAGCAACCACATCATCTTCTAACCATAAATGCCCTAAAGTCTTGCATAAAGCAGCTACACGGATATGGTTTTCCTCATTACTCTCCATTTTCAAACTTGCTGGTGCAGAATTAGATCATGAGGAATTTGTACCTGATTTGGATGTGTTCCTAAGTTCCGATTAAAGGGAGCTCCATCTGAAAAATGAAGGGAAACTCAGCCACTTTGAGGAATGAGACAATGCGTGCTTCCATTCAAAACAAAGCTCGAGATCTCAAAAGAAGAAGATGAAAGGGAGCATCAAATGGCAGTCGATTTGAGGGGTTTTCATATTTTAGGGTTTGGATAAAGGGTTTTCGGTTTTATGGGTTGTGGGTTTTCATTTTCCGGGGATTTAACGGGATGGATTCACCATTGTGGGTGGAATGAAAGCTGGACATCTTAGGTTTAGGGTTTGGAAAGACTATCACCCTTTGGGGATAGGGAAAAGCTCCATCTATGGGAGAGACGCCTATACCGGTGTTTAGTGCTCACTTGAGTATCATAAATTTGAAAAATCGAAAACTAGGATGCCAATTCCAATTTTCCATGCAAAAACTTCCGATGAGGTTGTTGGCAGTGGCACCGACATGACCAATTTTTAAATATTTTTTATTTTTTTAAATTTCTATTTTAATTAATTTTTTTGTCTTTTTTTTTTTTTTTTTTTTGGCTTTTTGGCTTTTTAAGGCCAATGAGGGTCATCAACAACCCTCGTTGGCCATGAAATCCTCATCTAAATTGGGCGAGTGCCGCCTTGCCCTCAACCATAAAGGCCCTAGCCCAGGCCCTTGGGCCTCGCTAGTCATTGGGGAGCCACAAGGGCCCTCACTTAGGGCCCTCGTGGCCATGTTTGGGTAAGGACCGGCTTGCCCTTTTGCAAAGGCTGCCTCGCCCTTGTCGTGAAGGCCCTTGGTGAGGGCATTGCAGCCTTGCCGACCGTTGGTGATGCCGTCTAGAGATGGCGAGGGAATCATGACCTCGCCCACTGCGGCTGTAGGCGAGGACACCTCATCCAAATCTAGTGATTTGCAACCTTGCCCTTGACCTTGTCCAGGGCCTTCGTGTCCGGAGGGCGAGGGTTTCACAGCCAGTGAGGCTCGTCGGTAACCCTCATTAGCCCTTAAAAAAGCAAAAAGAAAAAGAAAATATTTAAAAAATTCAAAAAATTCAAAAATTAATTATAAAAATAAAAAAATCCACTAGGAAAATATTTAAAAATCCCCATGGGATGATTTGCTGGAATTGACATTCAAGTGATTGATTTTACTCTAATGTGGCACTCAAGTAAGCAAAAAAAAAAGAAGTTTTGGCATTTAAGTGGGTACCGTACGAAAGTTTTGGTACTCTTAGTGTTCTTAACCCCTTGTTTTGCTATCATATTACTCAAATCGGAATGATCTCTGACCCAAAAATGATGCAAAAGTTTTTGCTCGGTTGGAATCAATTCAATTTGGGCTAGGTTGGCTTTGACGTTATGGCATGGCATTTCGGAGATCTTACTTTACAATTGTATAGATCAACAACAATAATTAAGGCTGCATTTGGTCATTTGGAATTCTAGCTAGGATAGGATTGGATAGAATTTGATATGAAATTCATGAATTTTCCTTATATCTTATTCACTATTTTGTCAATCGCAATAATGAAGCCAAATATTTTCATATTCCATATTGTCCATTATTGGGTACGAACAATATATTAGTGTAAATAAATCTGAAAATGCATGAATGGAAATGGTGAGAATCTTCAATACTTCAATTCTAATGACACCCCGAATGTACCAATAGAGATGATCTTCATCAATCAATCCATGATTATTATATGATTTGAATCTTAAAAAGCAAATGAGCTTATTGCAACATTTCAGAGTCACAAGTTTGATTATGACAAGAAATGTAAATGGGTTATAGTAAGATCGACTAAATATATTAGTTAGCGAATACCAAATCTAGCAAGAGAAAGAAAATATAATCATCCACCTTTGTGATTTCAAAAAGTATAATGTTTTGATTTTCTCGCCACTTTCATTAAGCTACAACGTGAGCCATAGAGTTGTAGAGAAGAAGTTTTGACTCTTACTGCTTTCATGGGTGTTTGATGTGAATTGGAGTGTTACAAAAGAGGAGCTTGAACTCTTTTGCCATTTTCTTAGAGCTTCGATGTGAACCAAAGATTTACGAAGGAGTCCTGAAATTTCCACATGAAACAAACATGTGGAGGAAGGAGACGAAGAGGGTAGGGATTTTCCAAAAGTGCCATTTGTCCCTCATTTTTCAAGAATTAAAGACATCTTAAAATTTGAATTTGTTCATTTAAAACCCCGGTTCTTCTACTTCATTTTTATTTACTTATTTTTTGTTATTTTCCCTCTCTTCTTTTACTTATTTTCTTCTTTATTATCTTTCATGATTCCTCAACAATTTTTATTAAATAATAAAATATATTAATACACCTAGAATATGTAATAAATATATATGTATATTATAGAATAGAAAGAATTCAAATATATATGTAATAAATAAAAGTGTAAATTGTTTTTGTTTCTTTTTTAAAAATTAGAATTAAAATATTATTTACATTTAATTATTGTTTTAATTTTAATAATTGAATAAGTTTGTTATTAAAAGAAAATAGCTTTTATATAATGGATGTAGGAAATCCTATTCACTTTTATGCTAACTATCCTGTGGAATATTTATATATGGGTTCATCCCTTTTAGTATCCAATTTTATATTGCCTTGAATAGGCAGAAAATATGTTATCATAACTCTGCCCGTTGAATGTAGCCTAAAGGTATAGGGCATCTTGGTTGAATATGGTGGAAAAGAGTAATGCAAGTGTAAGATATTATGTCTACTAATTAATGTCATCAACTGATTAAAGATGTGGTCATGATTGTCTTTCGAACACTTTATTATCGTACAGTTTGATTGAAATTATAAAAAGTTCTAATGTAAAAAAAAATTTCTTGGTCTAAGGATGTGTTTAGGAAAGCATTTGCCTAAAGTCTTTGCATAAATTTAAGATTTTTGGCTAAGGGATTTTAGGAAATGTAAAAATATTAGGTAAACACTAGGTTAAGGGACTCTCACGAAATGCAAATCGTGTTGATAACTATTTGCATAACACTTGTAAAGGGCCGATTTCAAAAATTCCATTGTGGATCAAAATGAGAATGAATCCAAGAATTCAGTTAAAAATTAAAAGGAAACAAAAAATTTTGAAAGGCGATTTGGCAACTCAAGCGAAGTTGGAAGATCTAGTGTCACGCCCCAAACCTTGAGTGCACGCACATCCCTCGGTGGTCAGTGAAAATTGTGACGTCCTAGGACGCGTCGTCGACCCATTCATTTTATTGCTCATGCGGAAGCGAATAAACAAGTCATCTGACAGCAAACAACATGTTATAGAAAAGCAGGACAATCACATCAAACTAAACACCTTTATAAACAAACTAGGTTTATATACAATACTAGTCTGTCTATCAAAAGATCGACCCTCAAAAAGGAAACTGTTCTATGACCCACTAGTCGGACATGTTTACTGATCCTTTGGACTCCATAGGCTCCAGGGGTGCCGAGTCCACCACAGCTACACCCTTGCCAAAAGCGGCTTCGACTACCACAGCGGGAATCTCAAAACCCTAGAGAGGCCCAACTTTGTATCCATTGAGCTTGCGACGAAACTACGCCCTAAATCGATGAGGTATCCTCTGAGGTAGACTTTCATCGACCCAGATGGTGGTCACTATGAGCTCATATACCAAGTGGCCTCCGGGAACAGGGAAGTCAATAATCAGCTTGGAAACCCTTCGAGGTTGACCATAACGAACCGGTAGGGCCACCATCTAAGAACTTGAAAAGAATGAGCCTACGATGGGGTGAGACAATGTCTCAACAAGTTCATCCCCTAAACTCCGACTAAAAATGAAATACACCTAACAACAGTCTATACACACAAAACAGAGGACTTACCTTGCCTCAGTTCCCTCCTGCATGTCAGTACAATTCACATATTCAATCAATCAATTCAATCAATACAATCGATCAATCCATCTATCAATCCATCAATCCAATCGATCATAGGGGTCCTGATTATAAGGTCAAATCATTATGAAACGTTCTATACTATGCCACATAATTTTGTCTCATAATCCAGCACTTCAATTTCAATCGACCACACGTTCCAACTTGATTACTGCCCGCACAGGCACAATATGCCGATGCATATCGGTCTTCTGGCGTAGCCAGGATTTGTCTCACTCCTTTGAGCATGGCAACATCCACCGACGCACATCGGGGATAGCATTCCCGAAGGAGCACAGGTCTAGAATCTACTGTGATCGGCATCCGTTGTCCAGGGGCATCCCATTTAGGGGCAAGGTCCTACCGACGCATATCGGGGACGGGTTCACTTAACCATCACACAATCAATCAATTCCGGCCAAGGACATTGTACTTTGCACTCAAATGCCTCAATTAAAATAATGACTTGGCCCATTTTCTTTATATTAAAAACACCCGATAAAAATAGTCATGTGTGGGTACACGGTCAATTTGAGCCAGAAAAATTGATATCCTCCCTTTTAAAATCTCACTATTTGATATAGTCTTTAAAACCATTTTTGGTGTCAAAACCTGACACCCGAGATTTTCTAATTAAATATCAAAATTTCACAATTTTGAAATAAATAACCAAAATTTCAATCACTACTCAATTTGCACAAATTAACAATCAATTGTATAAACTAAGCACACTATTGCAATAAACACAAAATTCCTCTCACCGGCTATTTAAGTATAATTTCCGGAAAATATAAAATAATTAAATAAATACCAAAAATAATTACGTAATGCAATTTAAATACAATAAATACTAACTTAGGCCGGAAATGCTAATCTAACCACTTAAACGGGCCTAGAAAATTTCCAAACATGTCTAGATAAATAGCACAACCTCTTTAGCCCCTAATCAATCTATTCTAACCACCTAACATGCATAAATAAGTGATTAAATTGCAAATCTAAACTAACTAACCACCTAATCCCTAATTAGCCTAAACTAATTATCCATTAAGCGTCATTAACTCCATAAGCAGAGTTTTGCAAGTAAACTCACCGGTTTAGCGGGCCGATGAGTCCATGGCGACGGTGATGCAGAGGTGAGCGATAAACAAGCCTGTGGCGACACCAATGGAGATTCAGACGGGCCTTGAAATGGGCCTAGAAGACCTCAGTTTGGGGTTGAGCTTCGGCCTCTGCTCTTGGGCTGAGAAGGCTAGAATGGAGCTTGGCTTAGGCTGAAATGGCAAGGCAGGCGGCTAGGCGGATGCAACAGGTGACGGCGGTGCTCGACGGTGGCTTGACAGCGACAGCAACGCTTCGACTGGTTGGACAGGGGCTCGGGATGATGGCCAGGACATGTGGAGACAAGCGGGGATGGGCGGACACGAGTAGGGGCAAGCGGACGGCTCATGGGTGGTGTGCGGGCATGCAACAGGTTCGGCAGCTTCGGGCGGCAGTCGACAGGCAAGGGGGAGGCTGCTGGCTATTCTCTGGTTCTCTCAAGCTCACAAACACACTCAACAATTGATAAAGCAACTGCAAGGAGGAAGAAGAAGCTGTTGGCTGAAGAGGGGGACCCAATTGCCTAAATATCAAGCAAAATATTCCAATTTGCTCTTTGCAAAGGCCCCACCTTGATCAGCCCTATCCTTAGCCATTTTTCCTCACTCAAACTTCCCCTAGAAGCTTCCCCAAATGGTCCAAATGTTGCTGCCCCTTGGTCTTACGAATTTGGACAATTTCCCTCCAAATTTCATTCAATTTCTCATCAATTGGGCTCAATTCGGGCATAGGGTACAGAAATGACAGAAAAATCGATCTAGTGCCGTTCGACATAAATTTTGCAATCAGGTGGAATCACCCATACATTAATCACATGCCTCTATCGAACCAACTTATCTTCGGTCTCTGGTCGATTTTAATGGTGCCGTATTGACCCTTGTAGATTAGCATAGTCAAGCAGTCGATTTCTAGTCGAATTCTCAAGTCTATTGTGTTAAAATCCCTTAACGGCTTTACCAAATAGACTAGTTATCTCGTGAGTGATTAGCTCAAAGAATAGAGTTATAGGCGCGTCGATAAAAAGCCCAACTTATTCAATTGAAAACAGAATCAGAAATTCGGGATGTCACATCTAGTGACGACTATCATCAAGATCACAAGATCCTAAGAGGTCACCCGACCCTAGGCAAGGTGACGTTAGGTCTTGGTTGCTCAAACCTAGGCATGCGCCTTAGGTGATGGGCCATGGAGGTTGCATTACCCTAGGCAAAGTGACGCTAGGGTTGCACAACCTTACGCTGACATCCTTCTAGCTCCTCCACAAAACCTAGTCACTATCCTTAGCTCCTTTGCAAATGTAAAATATGCAAATTCAAGTGTCAGTACAAACCTAGGAAAGGGCTTTTGAGGTCTTGTGATCTCAAGTGAGTGCTACCAAGGTTGTGCTATCCTAAGCACGTGTTGTTGAGGTCATGTTGTATAACTCTTGGCAACCCTCCAGACCTGCGACAACCAGCAGCGACACTTAGGATGTCACCTAAAATAGACCCGCGGTCATCCAGATCTCGTGGGAGACAGACCTGTGATTGTCAACCCTCGGTAATCATTGATCAGAGGTCGGCGATGCTCAGCTGAGCGACGAGACAACCATAGGCTTTGCAAGGAGAGAGACAGCGAATAGTTCCAACATTCAGGGGTAGAAAAGGAATACAAAAAATTAGTGAAGGCATGACTGGAATAAAAAGTTCATCAACTCTGGCCTTCAGCATGCCGAAAATGCTGCAATGCCGATATGCCGATCTACCCTGATCTTAAAAGAAAGGCTTCTGCAAATGCATAACGTTTGTTAAATGGGCTTTCAAATTGTTACCAGACCCATTTTCTTTTTGTCCAAGACCTTTATGGGCTTGATGTCCCTTGGCAATACCTTGCCAAAGCAGCCTAAGTTGGTTTTACGGAGCTCTTGCAGGCATTATATGTATTCAAAGCATCCATATTCCTTTGAGAGTATGGCTTATCATAGAAATTCTAATTTTCCTTACCTCGTAGCGATATTTTCTAAAAGTCAAAATTTCTATTGGTGATAGCTGTAATTACCAAAACATGATATGATAATATCTATGGGCAACATGACATGACAAATTGAATTTAAAACATGATGACAAATTGATATGACATGACAATATTCAAATGCAACCTGACATGATAAATCTAATTCAGAATGTTATGACAATATGACATGACATGACATTATCCACATACAACACGACATAGCAAATTATAGGCAAGACACAAGAATGACATGACATGACATAACAATGTAACATGATATGGTAAATCGGATTCAAAACATGATAATGATGTGATATGATGTAGCAATATTGATAAGTAGTATAAGGTGGCGAATCGTATTCAAAACATGGAAAGAAAATGATATCACTCTTTCATAGCAAATTAGATTTAGAGCTTGATAATGAAATAATGTGACATGACAATAATCACACTTGGCATGACATATCAAATCAATTCAAACTCAAGGCATGATAATGAAGCATGAAATACTCACATATAGCATGATATGGCGAATCGGATTCAAAACATGATCACGAAATGACAAGATAGGGCAATGCTCACATGCAGAATGACATGACATGTCAAATTCAAAACACAATAACCAAATGATATGACATGATAATATTCACACGTAATGTGACCTATAAATCAATTCATAAAGTGAATTATCACATGCACGAGGCCTTCGTTCATGGATTCGAATCGCGAGGACTATTATTTTTTTAACATCCGGCTGCATTGCCGTAGCCATACTCCATAGGATCCCAATCAATTCTATACATGACTTATGGGTTGGTTCTCGGATAAATGGGTGTAGTCTACTGATATACTTCAATATATCCACCACCATTTATCCCATCAAAACTGCACAATTTATATCATTAACAATTGCAACAAGAATTCTAGCATAATTTTAACTAGGGGTGTCAAAATTACCCGAATCAAATTTTTTGAGCATTTTCGATTTGAGTTTCTTTCGATTTGGGAAATAAGTAAAAAAACTCAAGTAGTTCTTCGGTTCAAGTTAGGTCGGGTTTCGTGTTTCTTTCTTTCTTTTTGCTTCTTCCCTTCTCACCTGTGTAATCTTTCTAAAGCATGTGCCACGCATGCAGTATTGTTTATAAACAACCTATTTATTCACAAGTTGCTTGCAAAAAAGGATATTAATTACCTTGGAAAGAATGACCAAGAGACTTGAGAGACTCATGTGTCGTTAACAAAAAGCAAGGAGAATGGTACTTTTATATATGCCAAGTTCATCCATGAAATCAATATAGTCAACGATGTGACTGAATCATTTCCAACGTAAATGAAAGTTGGACAAATCATCTAAAACATGAACTTTCATGAATTAACAAGAGAAGAACAGCCTTGCTTGCTTTAACGTAGAAATGACTCTCATGATTGGAGGGCTAATTACGTTGGGAGTAATGATCTCTAGATGATGAATCGCTGAACGGCGTCGATTTGCCATATATCCGGGCGGAAGAACCCTCAAGTATATAGGGCAACCACACCATGACCACATCTCACAAGTTTCCTCGATATTTTTATTCTATTTTATTTAGTATTCGTCCTTATTTGGTTGAAATTCTTTTTTAATTTAAAAGAAGCTGAAATAATAGGTCTATAAAGGCCACCAAACCCCATATGTATTGCTTGATGAGAGAAATCTCTTAATAAATATGAAAAACGAAGTCAGTTTTTAAAAGATAAAACTAAATAGTTAAAATAAAAACTAAGCCAAATTATTGACTTCGAAAATCAAGTCAGATAATATAAATAAAGGATATGTGAGAAGTGGATGAAGTTACTATTTTATTTGATAGCAAGAACATAGAGCAATATAAATAAGTTTCGGAAAAAAAAAAAAAAAACGAAGCCCAATCTGAATCGAATTGATGACATGGGATATATACTCATTTCGAGTTCACGTCAAGTCAGGTAGAACACAGTTCCATTTGTTTAGGGACGGGTTGCATATCCAAGATACGTGGATACTTGACCCGATCCAATCCATCGACACCCCTAATTTTAACATAAGTAGCATTGTAATGGCCTAATTCAAAAGTAAGATCCCAAACATCATTTATAACGGCCTAATGACATGCATAGTCTGTAGCAGAATTTTGGCAGCATAGTGTGTTTCTATAACTCAATATTTCATTTCAGCATTACAATGACCTAGAAAGTTACAATTTTTACTAGCCAAACGGGCTGTATAACGACGCATTCTAGACTTTATAATTTCATTTCGGCATTATGACGGTTTACAAATATGCATATTTTGATTATTTAGACAAGTAGCATAACGACGTATTCTCATATCTACAAATTTTAAACGGGCAGTATAATATCCAAGCATGCATTTCTATTTAAATATTTAAAACGTGGGCATTGGGAACTTATTTCTAGAGTGCAAGACCTTGGTAAAGTGAGGAAAACGCGCGGTAAAAACATACGAAGCGGGGATCAAATTGAGAGAAATTCAAGAAAACAATAATAAGGCAAGGACTCACCATTTATGGAAAAAAAAAAAATGAAGATTATTATTGATAAGTTAATATCACGAAAAAAAAAAAAGACCCAACTAATACACTAATGATAAATTTATCAAAAACTAATTTTTTGATCATGAAAAAACTCGAATTGGTACATCTATGATAAATTCACTCTTAACTATTTTTTTTACTAACAAAAATCCCAAACTAGTACCTTTATGATAAATTTATCCTCGTTAGTTTCCATCAAATTAGATTAATATCATGAAAAACTCTAAATTGGTATATCTGTGACAAACTAAGCATAAAATGCCAAATTGGTGTCATTTAACTCTATAATTTAATGATAAAATTTAACGGGAACTAACGAAAGTTAAATTTGTCGCAATTGTACCTATTTTAGTTTGTTTGCTTGTTTGTTTGTTTTTTTTTTTTTTTTAAGTTTGAGGTAAATTTGTTATAGATATACTAATTTGGAGTTTTTTGTGATATTAACCTTTTATAAATCAAGGGGACACTTCAGGTCAAGGCACGAGCGCCTTGTGTCGAGGTGGGCACGTCTCAATTGGACGTGTACACATCTCCACCTGAGGCGTGCTGCTTTCGGGCCCGTAACTTCTTTGTTTGATATCCGATGCATGAGATTTTTGTGGCGTTACGAGTACTTGTGCCGACAGCTCCCCAATGAGCCCATATATTGCTAAGTACTTTGATTTAATAAGCCGAACGTCGTTTGGGTGACTGGACACTTTCAATTATTATCATTGACCAGAACTTAGAGATACGATGGAATTGGCAGAACGGACTAAGGATCATGTATTAACTATTTTTAATAGATAATGTAGAATGAGAATTACTTAAAACTTTAAAGAGAGGTTGTAATGAGTTTACTACATTAGAGCCCACGTAATGGGCTTTACTGGACCTGTAATTGCTCTTCTTTAACCCATTAACAAAATGGGCAAAAGACAAGACGACTACACCGCGACGTGGCAGTGATGATGCTACCGGATCTCGGCGCTAAGTCTTGATCCCCAACTGTGCCGTTTTCGGCATCGTCTTCTCTCATAGCCGGTGTCTCCTTGTCGTTGGAAAAATTAATCACGTATTGATAAAAAAAAATGCGACACTATTTGTTGTAATAAAAAAATAATTCCAAGAAAGGGATAACAAAATAAACAAGAGCTAAGGTACAACTAACCGAATTTCCTTGAGGCGATTAGTTCCTGCCAATGGTGTCAAGCAGTTTCACAAACTATGCCTTCCAACATACTACACCTTGAATCCATTTGTATCAACATTATACGAACAGGATTTTGTCGAACGTTTCATGAAGCCAGCATACTTAGAGAACAACTATAGAAAAATCTAAAGGAGTACTTTGGGGAGTTTTTTGTTGTATTTTTTTAACTAAGGAGCACGTCTATATATAAATGAGGGAAACGGCTGCAGAAAACTAAAAGGACATGAACTCAAAAGTCATGTTGGTTACACTTACAATACTCGAGCCATTATCCCTTAATAACAGCAATATCAAATTAAAAAAATGTAGCAGAACGAAGAGTCATTAACCCATAATTGCAACAATTAGGGTATGACCTGAGGAGACATAAGAAAGGGATGTCTCACTAATGTTGAGCCATTAAAACCTATGATTACAATAATAATTACAAGAATCCTCCATATTAATGGCTCAATAGAACATTTTTTACTCGAAGAATTCCAAGTGTGCCTATGGAGATACACTGCATCAAGATAGGCAGTTCTTGCTATGAACCTTTCTTTAGTGAAAGCCTGTTGGACGTACTTAACCAGTCGGTGAGCTAAACCTTGAACCACTAGTTGTTGGTGAAAGCCCAAACAATAGACCTCACACATAGTATCTTTGAATCAAGATTAGTTCTTAATTGTGTTCATTTTTTTGGCATGAACCTCTTGGGATTCATGTGTGCTTTAGAAAATCTGACCATTAGATATTATCATAGAGTCGACTAGCTTCACGCATATAGGTTTATTAGAATGTTGGAATCCAAATTATAGGAATCATTAAATGCGCAATGCACCCTTAAAATGATGTAAGTAGCACTATTGCATCATAGGAATGAG
The DNA here is from genome assembly GCA_014182725.1 of Eucalyptus brandiana. Lineage (NCBI taxonomy): Eukaryota > Viridiplantae > Streptophyta > Magnoliopsida > Myrtales > Myrtaceae > Eucalyptus > Eucalyptus brandiana. The sequence continues at coordinate 25,517,539 of CM024674.1, read as the reverse complement.
AGACAGTGTGCATGCTAGAGTTTCTAAAATTTGCATTTTTTTGTTGAACCTAGTACATGGGATTGGCAATCGCTAGGTGAGGTTTTCACCTCAAAACCTCTTTATTGGGTTAAGGCTCCCCTCAATGTGCAATTTACTTGTTGTTTCGATAGACCTTTTGTCAGCAAATTCGTAATGCATTTATTTGACTTCACAAAGCCCAAAGAAATTATTCTATTCGACAGTAACTGCCTTACGATATTATGTCTACGAAGAATGTGTCTAGACTTGGTGGTACATATCACATTTTGTGCTCTTGCAATCACTGCTTGGTTGTCATAATGAATGAATATTGGAGGCACAGGTTTTACCCACGGTGAAACATCTTCTTAAAATTGTTGAAACTACTCTACTTCTTCAGTAGTTTTATTCAAAGAAACAAACTCATATTTCATCATGGATCACATTATTAGAGTTTTCTTTAAGGGTTTCCACAATATTGCAACACCTTCTATTGCAAAAACATATCTACTAGTCAATTTTGATTCATTGGAATCCGCAATTCAATTGCCATTACAATAACCTTCTAAAACAACTGAATATTTGCCATATTGCAAAATATAGTCTTTGGTTCTTTGCAAATAACCCAATACTCTCAAAAGAGCATTTCAATGCTCATGACTAGGATTACTTATATACCGACTCAATTTTCCTACTAAGCGCACAATATCCAGTCTAGTGCAGTGCATGATGTACATGATATTGCCGATCACTTGAGTACTCCAGTTGTATGATACTATTTCCAATATTCTTTCTTAAAGTTAAGTTTGGAAGAAAAGGATTATTCGCATCTTTAATGTCGAACCCTTTAAATCTCTCACCTTACTTTTTCAATATAATGAGACTGTGTTAAACCTAGATCATAGAATTCCTTAGAATTTTAATGCCGAGTATAACATCTGCAATATCTAGATCTTTCATCTCAAAGTTTTTCTTGAGAACATTCGTGGTGATTTTGATAACCTCAATGTTATATTAGAAAATCAGCAAGTTATTGACATATTTGTCAATAAGCACACATCCAATAGTTGTGGATTTAGTGTATACATATTTGTCACACTCATTGATTCTATATTCATCTTGAATCATCACACGGTCAAATTATCCGTGCCATTATTTATGAGCTTGTTTAAGTAAATACAATGATTTGATAAGTCTACACACTTTGTGTGGCAAAGATACATAACTGAGTGCCAAAACTTAGCACGGTTTGACACTTAAGTGTCGAAACTTCCACAAAGTATACTTAAGTGTCATTTAAAAAAAAAAATAAACACTTAAAGTGCAGCTCTGACGAAGGTAGCTGAAAATCCGAAGTGACATTATTTTAAGAAAAAATGTGGTTTACATGGCTCACTAGAGTTGTCTACTTAGCAATCAATGTGCAAAATGATGTTGTTTTGCCCCCAAATTTGATGTTTAATATGAATATTAATTAAATTAAATTAAATTAAAGGAACTAATTTTAAAAGAGGGGAGCAATATTCAACAAGGGCCTCCATAGCCCTCACTACCGCCGCCTCACCATCACTAAAAAGGGCCAACGACGGTTGGGCGAGGGTTGGTGGGGGTCACCAAGCCTTGGCCAGTGGCTAATGACTCTAGTAGAGTGTAGGTGAGGGGTCATGACCATTCAACAGATCTACTAAGGGTCGTCGGCCCTTGCCTAGTCGGGCCAAGGACCACTGTTGGCTTGGGCGCAGCCACCTAGACCTTGCCACGCCTAGCGTCGCCCCTTGGCCCCTCGGGCGAGGGCCGATGACCTTCACTGGATTTGGGAGAGGGTCGTGAGCCTTCGCTTGGTGGTTGGCTAGGGTCGCCGGCCATTAGCTAGTGTTGGAGTCGACGATGGTAGGATGGTGATGACAAGGGCTGTAGAAGCCTTTGTTTGAATGTTGCACCCCCCATTTAATTTAATTTAATTAATATTTATATTAAAAATCAAATTTGGGGGCAAAATGACATCGTTTTGGGCTTATCTAGTCATGTTAGTGCCACATGCATAATTGTTTTAAAGAATTGTCACCTTAGTAAAAAAAAATCTCACTAGAAAAGTCAAGTCAGCAGTTTGGTTAGAGATTCTTGCTGTTGGCACTCAAGTGGTTCTTTTTTCTTCAAATTTGGCACTTGAGTGTCTATCTATGCTAAGTTTTGGCAATTGGGGTGTTCGGCACTCCACTTTGTGTTCTTGTCCCTTGACCTTGAATCCTTCAGGTTATTTCATGTAAATTTTCTTCCCAAGATCACCATTTAAGAATGCAGTTGTCACATCCATTTGATATACCTATAATTTGTATAACAAAGCTATAGCAATCTATATGCTAATTGATGTCACTCTTGTTATAGGAAAATAAGTATCAAAGTAGTCTAGACCTCTCTTTGTCTAAACCTGTTGGCAACAAGTCATGCTTTTACTTATTGATGGAACCATAAGCTCTACGCTTCCTTTTGACGATCAATTTACATTCAATTGGCTTGTTTCCTTTTGCAAGATCAACTAATTCTCAAGTGTGATTACTTAAGATAGAATCAATCTTATTGTCAATAGCTTATTTCCAATAAGGAGCATCTAGAATTGACATTACCACTTGAAATGTCTGAGGCTCTCCTTCTAACATGTACGTTAGAAAATCAAGTCTGAAAGATTTTTCAATTTGTGACTTCTTGCTCCTTTGAAGATTAGCTTCGTGAGCCTTGACTTTATCATTCTTAGATTTTAACTTTCTAAATCTCTTTTGAGAAGGTTCACCATGATTTCCTTTCGCAGGATATATATCCTAAAAGAATTTGGCATCCCTTGATTCTAGGATAATATTGGCATGATTTCCACATTTTCAAATTTGTAAACCGAAAATCTATATGCACTGCTATTTTGAGCATAATTGATGAATACGTAACCCACCATTTTAGGTCCCCAATTGAGTTTGTTTAGGAGGAGAAATCGTCACCTTGGCTAGGCATCCCCACACTTTCAAATACTTGTAGGATGTTAACCTTCCATTTTATAACTCATATGATGTCTTACCCATCTTCCTGTGAGACACTTCATTAAAATATAGTTTGCAATTAAAACTGCCTTCCCCCACAAATTCTGAGTTTAGCAACCCCATTTGCTGCGGAGTGTATGGTGCAATTGTTTAGAGAATTATCCCTAAACTAGCACACAACTCCTTTAAATTTGAAGAAATATATTCTCCTCTTTTGTCAAACTTAAGTACTTTGATTTGTTTATCAAGTTGGTTCTCAACCTCATTTTTATACTTGACAAGCATGCTTTTAGGCTCATCTTTGCCACTTAATAGACAAACATAGGAAAATCGAGTACAATCATCTACAAAAATGATGAAGTACTTTTTTTCCACCTATATTTTCTACAAATTTTAAATCACATAGATCATCACTATATATAAATTAATGGTAAAGGTTTACTCGATCTTTCAACCAATTTGAATAGGTTTTTACCAAACTTAATCTCAACGCAAGTGTAATAACCCCAACTCCATCTCTAGGGTCTTGAGCGGCAGGGGTTATTTTTGCGACACCTAGGCTCGTTGCTGTCTCGATTCTTTTTATCTTATTATCATGCACATGTAGAAATATGAATAAACAACTTTCCAAACTAACAACAGCTAGAAGAATGAGACATACATCACATAGAACACATTAGTTTATATTATAATAGTACTTTTACAAGCCCTTTCTCTACGGACCCTCTCATTCTTCTACATCACACTATAAGTTTCCATATAGGCTAGGGGAAATTCCTATCTCCTCTAGCATAGCTGTAGCTCCCAAAACTGACCTGAGACTTTCATGCCTACAAGACTAAAAGATGAAGGAGTGAGTCTTGGGAACTTAGTAAGTAAAATTCCTAGTTCTCTGCTAGGAAAGTATCTCATCATCAAAGCCTAACAAATACAACACTCGCAAACAATAATGATACAGATTAATAGCAAATTACTTGCCATGCTTTGACTCAACATATGATGTTGATGTAAAAGACCTTTGACTTAACAATGAACACATCAACATATCATGCTTATGCATAACCGGTACTTATGCAAATTCATTTACAATTGTCCTGACTTGACCAAGCCCTTCCAGCTCGATTAGGGCTTCCAGCTTCTTACTAGGATTCCTAACTTGACCAGGGCATCTCGGCTCAATTGAGACTTCTTAGGGTTTGCTTCTCGAGGCTTTTGAGTTCAAGACCCAAGCATCCTAGTTCAACTAGGGCATCCCGGCTCAATCGAGACATCTCGTTCAATAAATGAGGCATTGCCACCAATGCTGTATAGTGACGGACGTTTTTTTCTCTTTAAGTGCACTCATATATACATCATATAAGCCAATTTTTATCTTTTCTCTTAATTGACACATATATGGCTTGAAGGCATGCTCATCTATTTGTGTGTGCCATGAGTTCTCACACTACATTGATAAACATGTGGGGAACAAACCTTTGTCTGTGACTTGAATCGATCACTTAGTGTCGATCCCTACATCAGACAAGGCTAAAAAATGGCACACCTCAATGCCAATCCAAGAACTTGAGGCTTGGGTACATCTTGATTTATTGAAGATTCTAAGCTCAGTGGACCTTGGCCTCGACCTAGCGTGAACATTCTTCATGCTGTGAATGACCTCGTGGGCTTGGGTGATTCCCATGCCGATCAAGACTTGGAACCAGCATGCCTCATTGGCATTCCAAGACCTTGCGGCATTGGGCGATCTTCACATCAAACGAGACTTGGAATCAGCATGCTTTAATGCCAATCCAAGGCCTTGTGGCCTTAGGCGACCTTGCCTCATGTTGAACTCAGCTCGAACGAACCTCGGGTTCATTCCGGACGTGAACGACTCAAGCTCATGTTCAAACACAATCATGAGCAAAACCATACAAGAGATCCAATATCCTATCCACGGTTTAATGGGTGAGCACCTAACTAAACTTGACAATAAAGACTATTGCCCTAGAGGAGAAATAGAGATCTTACTTACCTGGATAAATCTAAAGAATCTTAGAGAGAGTAGCTTGATGAGGGGCAGCAGTGCAAGGTCGAGAGAAAGGAAAGAAATGAGAGAATGGTGTGTGAATGACAAAATGGTTTCAATGATGAAAATGAATGGAGGCTCCTTCTATTTATAGGCACCAACCTTATTATCACTCATCCAAATTACCCAATCATATTTCTTGGAGTGACATTGCTATGACATTGAGGTAGCAATTCTAAATTGCAAGGTGTCATGCCTATTTTGAAGGTGGCACACCTAATGGCCTAATATAATGATTGGAGGCTTACTTGTTTTCTTCCCATTGGGCCACTTATATAATGCCATCATGACTTGGCTTATTTGTTCTCCAAGGAGAATCTTATGGTAATGATGACCATGTCTTTCATGAATAGCTAAGCTTATGAGTCACCAACTTTTTCTCCAAGGTAAATTTCAAGCCATAATTACCAAATCTTCGAGTGGACACCAAGGCTTATGAGGTGGAGACCTAATGGCCTAGTGCAATCATTTGAAGACTTGTTTGTCTTATTTTTATTGGGCCACATAAGTACTTGACTCATTATTAAGGAACAAGTCATCATAAATAGGTGGCACCCTAAAAAGATAGAGTAACATCAAGGCCATAGGATAACCATAATTTTCCTCGAGGTGTCTCATTTTTATTGGGACATTTGGCATAGATTCTTTACTTGATTTCCAAGGCAAATCCTTGGTAATCATAATCAAATCTAGAAGGATCTATCCAAAATGATAAGTCACATTCCTTCATGAAGAAGTTAGGGTGTTCTAGAGACTTCTCTTTTGTCCATTACCAATCAATATGACGACCATGAGAAATAGTCCATTGGAAATGCAATTGGAGTCAAGCAATGGCTTTTTGTGTACATCTCCTAACGACCATTCCACCACACCCGAGGTTCGTGGCAAAGCCATCCTTGGTGTGGTTGTCATAGGCAAAGTTTGCCTTTTTGGCTAGATCAGTGGCCTAGGGCATAAGCTCAATGACCAGCCTTTAGATCGGCTCTGGCCAAACAGATTAGATCTTGGATTAGCCATAGCCCTCATCCAAGCAAACTCCCAATTGTCATGTGACCATTTGAGATCTATTAGATCTGTATTCGACACATGATCATACCATGTGGCACCCCTCGACGGCCCCCGATCCATTAGGGTCGCCACAGTTCGCTTTCCTTTCACTTTCCCTATTAACATGTCACTCTAATACCATTCATTCGCAGCGGGTCCATACAACCATGGGGGTTTACATTTTTTTTTTTGATAGGTCCCTTGCGCAATTCATATACGGAAGCACATCCAACAACTCCCTTCCCTATATTCAGAAAACGATGCACACATACTAAACATCTTATATAAGTTAAAGCCGAACATGTTTATTTACATAAAGCAGATGGACATCTTTAGTCAGTACATCGAAATGCCAATGTTTCTATACTCGGTTATACTTCAAAAGATGACCGACATCTTCTCCAATAGTCGAATACTTCAAGTCCATCAATCAGTGTCGGCGTCCAAGAGTTCCTCCCTTTGCTATCCTCCTCCTCGCAATCATATCCAACCACTTGATTAATCTACTGGTAGTAGTGGCAGCAGAGGTATCTTATCTAGTCTGAAATGTTATTCCCCAAAATGGGTGAGTACAGCCACTCAGCAGGTAAAGGACCAATAAACCACTCAATGCATCATGCCACACAATCATCACAACCATAGCATCATAAGTCATTTAAGCATGCATACACAATTTACCTTGATATCATGCACATGTCATCATACCTCATGTACATACATCATCATATAGTCATCACCATCATGACATACACTTACCATCATCATGTCACATGTATCATCATCATTACCATGCATCCATGCACTCATCATCATCATATCACATGTACCATCATCATTACCATGCATCCATGCACATCTCATCATATCATGCATATATCATCATGCATAATTCAATTTCAATTTCATTTTGGACCGCCACATTTCTCTTTCCCGGGACCAATGTTTGCATCCCACATTCATCACTCGCACCCAATCCTGGCATTGCGAGGAACCTCCGGGCATGTATCCAAGATACAACCGGGCATCCGGCACCCCCACATTCCGGGCATCTCGTATCCCAACTGGCATCACGAGGAACCTCCAGGCATGTATTCAAAATACAACCGGGCATCCAAAGGGTATCGACTCATTCGAACCTTTGGGCATCTCAGATCCCACCTAGCATCACGAGGAATCTCCGGGGCTTGCCATGAAAATGGTTACCCCTACCCTCCGGGCGTGCATCATGATACAACCCCTCACCCTCCGGGCATGTATCATAATACAACCGGGCATCCCGACACTCCCGGGGAAAAACCTCTGGGCATGTATTCATAATACAACCAGGCATCCAAAGGGCATCAACTCAATTCGAACCTCTGGGCATCCCGACTCTCGGGGCATCATTGGCTCACACCTCCGACGGTATCATCATCATCATAATTTATATTCACATTCATGGCTCAATTTCAACATGGCATATAATGTGATGGCAAACAAGATCATTTTCATCATTTGGTTCATATATGCATTTCCAATCATCAACATACATGCAGCAGGATCCAATCACTTATGTCAATACAATCCATGGGGTCCATGCAACATAGAATAATCCATACATCATGACCTTTTCGAGATTTACCAAATTCCAGCTTGTACCATTTTAGAAAATATTTAAATTAAATACCCATATGATTCTCAAAAATCATGAAATCAAGACATGTGATAGACAAGTCAATAAGATAATAATTTCATGAAAGCACATGCCCAATAGAGTTCCACACAAGAATATATAATTCACACAAATACAGCATGCAATTTCGGATAGAAACAGAATGTGCAGTTTTTGAAATAATTCGATTAAAATACACGAATGACCTCCGCAAATTATGAAATTTTACCAGGTTATAGATAAGACACTAAAGTATATTTTTCATGCAGACATCTAGGCCAGATTCGTTCTAGATAATTTTCTATAGTCATCCGAAGCTTCTGATTCTAGCACCGAAACGTCCAGTGTAGCTATCTCCGAAATATCGAGTTTTCACCCACTTATTCTTCTTCGCTTCCTCTGAAATTTGGATATGTTTTACATCAAGAGGTCCCATACAACGTTCATTAAGGGATCTAAGTGAAATTTCCAAAGAATAGTCACCATATGGGTCCAAGAAGTCTCGGGTGTCCAGTACCATGTTTCCAGATTTACCGTCTTCAAGAGTAAGTCGATTCACTAGGCTAAAATTGCTCATTTTACTTCAAATTTTAGTATGTTAATCTTTAGGATGTTCTCTACAAGTTTCATGAAGAAGTCGAAGAGATATTCTTGGTAAAAATCGACATGCAACCCACAAAACTACCAAAAGGTCAGTAAAGCAGTTCCAGATCCAGTGTCTTCGTAGGAAGAGGGTTTGACCCCTTAAATCTCCACCATTTCGTCCCAAATTTTAGTATGTTGTAGTTTAAGATGTTGGATACAACGTTCATGAAGGAATCAAAGTCAAAATCCAACTCGAAACATGCATGCAAGCTTTCACAAGATTCTGGGTCAGGCGGTATTCACGAAATCAGCAAGCATATTCAAGAACAAGTCACATTCTAGCTTCGGTTTTGCCTACCCTAACATCTGAAATCTACCACCAACAAATCATACATGCAAGACACACATGCAAGAGTGGAAACTGATCCCAACTTGCCTCTAAGATCAAGAGAACGACGGCACACGGACGGCAAAACGGGCGGCGATGGGCGGACAGCTCCTTCTCTCGGCTTCCCCTTCTCTCTCGCCACTCCCTCTCTCTCGCAACCTCCTCTCTCTCCCTTTGGCCGAATTCTCCACTAGCCACTCTCTCTCTCTCGCAACCTCCTCTCTCTCCCTTTTTGGTTGTATATATATATGCATGCATTCTTATTTTTGCATGAGGGACACTTGTCCCCAAGGAGGAGACAAGTGTCTCCCTTGCCGAAGACACTTGGAGGCCATGCGGCTCCTCCTCCACCCCTCCATGCGTCGACAATGGGCCGGGCTTATGACCCACTTTAAGGCCATCTCACTTGGGCCTAAAGTCCAAACTTAAATGGCCCAAGTTTATTTTTTTTAATAATACATTTTAATCCTCATTTAAATAAATACTTAATTGCATAATAAAATGATCAAAAGACTTTGTGACATTAATCCATAAAATCAAATCTATAAAGTGCATAGTCAAGAACAAAGTCTTGTTTATCAAATTATCCTATGTCCAATTTAAATAGCCCATAGAAAAATATCAATAATAAGCCCATAATTTCTACACCACTTTAGGGCATTTGATTTTGATTTTGATTTATAAAAATCAATTAACATTCTTATAGTCAATTAACATTTTCATAAGGGGTTTGGTCCAAGAGATAAAATATTGTGGCCGATGATGTAATTGTCCCTATGGCCATTCAAAGATAAATATCGTTTCCCTCAAAATCAATATTTCAGGTTGAAATTCCCGGATGCCACATACCGAGTCGGATCATGGTCGTCCACAATTTGTACATGACCAAGCAGAATCACCCATATGATCGGAACATGACCATTTAGGATGATCGACGATCTTCAATTGATCCATGTATGTGACCATTCCTTGATCAATCCTTATGGTCGAGTAGTCGTCTACTCAAGTCCATTAACGTGGTTATTAGATTGGTCCACGACCATTCTCTTGATCGATTCATGATCATCACATGGCCGATTCTTAGGATGATCCATGACCTACCCTGGCCACTGTCACACCAGATTTACAGCCTTTCTCGTAGGTCGAAAATCGGGATGTTACAACTCTCCCCCTAAAAAACTTTCGTCCTCGAAATTTCAATGCATACCCAATTCTTGGAATAGGTACGGGCACTTGCACTTCATGGTCTCCTCACTTTGCCATGTTACTTTCTCAATTCCATGGTGTCGACAGAGGACCTTTACTATCACGACCCCAACTCCATCTCCAGGGTCAAGAGCAACGAAGTTTATTTTTGCAACATCCCAAGGACATCGCCGTCCCATTCTTTTTTTCTTTTCATTAAGCACATGCGGAAGTGTTACAAACAACACCTAGACAACAATAAGCAGCCAGGAAAACAACCACTTCCAAATATACAATTATATCAGTTACATTTACAGGCCCTAGTGTCATGGGCCATTATATTTACAACCACTACATTTTCTATGCTTCAAAGATCGAGTAAACCTTAACTCCTTTAGCAAGATTGCAACTCCAGCACTAGTGGGAGAGACCTCAATGCCTACATTTTTGAAAAACAATGGGGTGAGTCGTGGACTTAGTAAGTAAAACCCACTAATTTTTGGGTAGGAGGATGTCTTGCCTATCAACAAGTATATAACTCATTTAAGACATTAGTCGATGGTAGATCAGTAGCAAAATAAAAGTTTTGTTTCGGATGAAACATGAGAAATCCTGATTTTGACAATATGCAAGCATAACTCGATATTCACCCACAACATGAGGAACTCACGCCTTACTTATATGCAAGCATAACCAAAATCCATTTCATAATGTGAGGAACTCATGCACACGAGATTCATTTATTAACAGTCGAAATCCATTGACTCTTCTGAAATCCACTGGGCTTTAGAATTTAATCGGGCAACGTCCCATAATCGAAGGGTGGCGGCTAGAATTGTCACAACTTTTATCCTTTTGATGAGGCATCCCATTGGCATGAGGGCATCTCGTTCTTATTAACAAGGCAACCCGGAGACATCCTATTGGTGTGGGGGCATCGTCGCCGAATTCATCAGTTGACGGCATAAATTAGTCCAACGCGTGTCCATGCATCAAGCATCACAATCAGGTTCTTATCTTCACTTTAGTTCAAGGTCCCGAAAGCATGCCATGCGTAAGTGTGTGAAATGACTTATCGGACTTGAGACGTTGAACATGCTGGGCACGAATTAAGGATCGTGGCTTGATCCGACACGTTTGAGCACCGATCTAGTACCTAACTTGGCTTAAGAATGATATACCTCAATATTGCACCGAGACCATAAAGGACTAATCTGACGTGACCCCATGTACGTCCAAGGCCGACGAAACCCTTTTTTGGAGCTTGAGGTGTGAACAAGAACATGCATTTGTGAACACGATTGGAAATGGTTTTGCAAGGAAATATCAAGCATTCACGAAAATGCTTTTCAAATCGATTTGAGTCAAAGCATGTCCAAAGCATATCAAACAAGTATGCAAATTGGACTTCTTTCAAAATAATTCAAGCTAAAGCACGAGCCAAAGCTCATCAAACGAGGATCGAACTCAATCAAGGAACAAGGTCTAAATTGATCCAAGCAACCACAATCAAACCTCAAGCAAGAACATCATCACAACATTTCAATCAAGGACTTGCTACACACTTGGGTTAGCGTAACAAAACACCCTAGCCAAATATTAGTTTTTACTTACAACACTTCAAAGAACGGCCTAGGTGATCGAGCAATGTGCAAGTGAGCAAATGGGCAAGAAAGGCGCGGCCACAAGAAAGAGGGAGAGGGTGGTGGTGAAGGTGAGGTTGAGAGAGTGAAGAAGGAAGAGGGGGTGGTGTGGAAATAAAGGGAAGGAATGCTTCTATTTATAGGCAAACCCCTCATGATGATCTTTACAAATGGACCAATTATCTTCATGTAGGTGGACAATCTAGGTTGAGAAGGTGGCAAGTCTAGTTCCCAAGGGTGACACTTGCTCATCTTTCCATTGGTCCATCTAAGGGGTTGAGTCATGATGGAATGATTACACGTAATTATGATGGGAACACCTAAGCAAATGACTAAACCTCTCTCATTTAATGTTTGGATTTTGAGTAATCATTAGGTTAGATATGTTCATACTACAAACTCTCTCTCCAAGTTTTTAGGTTAGGAGGTATTATGGTCTATTCCTTTAAGGGACACCTCATCTTGGCATTGAAGAACTAGAGTCCAAAAGATATTTAATGCATCCTTATCCTAAATCAAGAAGACTCTAGATTGGCTTGCTCCTCAAGTTGGGCATGCAACCCTCTTGCCTTCCATGTGACTCTTATCCTAGGGTGAAAAAAAATTTCAAGCAATTTTCGAAATTAGTGTCATTACCCTATCAAACGTGCTCGAAATTTCTTGAAATTTTAATATGTTGTAGATAAAATATTAAAGGAAATTATTCATGAGAAATCCAAATCCAAATCATGTTATGGAAAAAGCAGCAAATCATTGAACACAACCCAAAAATTTTGTTCGTTGAGCAGATTCAATGGTCGGAGAGAGAGACTCATTTTGAAATCCAAATCTTCACAAAACTCTTTGAAATGTCTATATGTTGTAGAACTGGATTCCTTTAAAGCTATTGTGAAGAAGGCATGATCAAATTTGAAAGAGAAGATTTTATAAAAAATTGAGAAGGCAATTTGGTTACTGTTTTTACTACAGCGGGCAGGTTCCAGTCAGTAAATGATCAGGCCTTCATCCCAACCATTTCACCCCATAAAAATCTGAAATTTACATTTGTTGTAGATAAAGATGTTTTGAACAACTTTTATGAAAGAAGTTTCTCCAAATTCAAACTACAAAAAACTTTGTAAAATTGGAAAACGACAAAGGTCTAGGAATTTTGAAAAACTGGAGAGTCAAAACCTATGAAACCTTAAGTGGCAAGTCTAAGGAAGAGGGGTAGCACCCTACTTGGCCTTCAAGATTTCTTGTCATCATTCTTCTAGGCCATGAGTCACTCCCTACCATTAATGAGCTTATGACTCACCCTCTCTTAATATGTAACCATCCAAAATTTCATGATTACGTTTCAAGAGTAAGACTAATTGTGCCAAGTGTCCTACTTAATCATAATGCATTAATAGGCTATCTTCCAAGAACATTAAATACACCATGGGAAATATCAAGTTAGAAGGTCATCTCATTAGGTGGGAGTCAATCGAGTCTAACCATGATCGATTACCTTATTGGCCTAAGGTTCGTGCCTAAGCCATAATCGGATAAAGCCGAATGCAACCGGGCTTAACTGGTGAAACCGAGTTTGGACTTCTCTTTTACCCTATAAAAGGGCTTGAAGTTGAGAATGTTTCATCTACTAAAGGAATGGTCTTATTTCTTATCACTTACTCTCTTTGATCCCCGATCCACACTGACTCTTCAACGTACGTCCCTCGATCGCCTATATCGATCTCATCAAAGTTTAGTACGTGTATTAGATCGGGCTTATACTTTCTTAACATAAATACAAGAAACACATCATGTATTTGAGCAAGTTTTGGTGGTAGCGCCAACTGATAGGCCAAATTCCCAATCCATTCTAAGATTTCAAATGGTCTTATGTACCTAGGGCTCAGCTTTCCCTTTTCTCCAAAGTGGGACACACTTTTCAGGAGTGATACCTTGAGATAAACATCATTACCTACCTGAAATTCTAGAGGTTTTCATCGTCTATCTACATAACTTTTCTATTTTTCCCAAGCAATTCTAAACCTATCTTTACTTACCTGCACGATGTCTATCATAGGTTGGACTAACTCTAGACCAGTAACTTTCTTTTTTCCAACCTCGTTCCAACAAACTGGACTTCTGCAAACTCGACTATACATTGCCTCAAATGGAATAATACCAATGCTCTTCTAGTAACTATTGCTATAAGCAAATTCAACGAGATATAAATGCTCGTCCTAACTTTCTTGGAAGTTAATTGCACAAACTCTTAACATATTTTCCAACATGTGGATGGTCTTCTCTGTTTTGACCATTTGCCTACGGGCAGTGCCTAAATTTTTTGTAGCACTCCCAACTTGATCACAGTTTCATTACGCACTCTGATTATTATCCTTCTTATTATGATGTCAAAATCATACATAGCCAACACGATTAGGTCTATTGCTTTCTCTTATTATATATAACAACCTTATGCTCTCTACTTCCTATAATGGGTAGTACTTCATTCATGGTCTTCAAATTTCTTGCTTCCTCCTGAGTAAGTGTGTACACTCTTCCTTAGACTAGAGGACGATTATCTTGCGGCGGGACTCCATTTTGTGGTGTCGTTTGCAAGTGCTACAACGGCCTCATTTGTTCTTGCTATGGACAATCTCTTATCATGTGGCCTTGCTGACTGCAAGCATAACAAGCTCCTGTTCAAGTGAAACAGGGAGTATTATTGTGTCACTTCCTACAATTGTGGCATATCTCATTCAAAGTGGAAATCGGTCTTAGTTTCTTATTCTTCTTGTAAAGACATTCTCCTTCGCATATCGACCTCCTGCCTTGATGATGATTGACTTGAGAGGCTAACTGAAACATCCAATAGTTGGATTCTAGCAATTACATTACATATACCCAATTTGTACACCTATATTAACCAATTGGAGGACAAGGACTTCTTTGATAAGTTGCCGTGGCGGCTCGCTCCAGGAAATCCTTTGCTACTAGCTGGGCTCGTTTATACAGCTCATTATGGTCCTTAAGGTTCAGCGGCACCAATTTCTCCGAATGTCTAGATTTAGGCCATCTCAAAATCATTTTGCTTGATCCATCGAGTCTTTGATCAGCTTGGAGACGTAGCTCGACAATTCGGCAAATTTTGCTTCAAATTGATCAATGGTCATATTCTGTTGTTAGAGTTGCAAAAACTTTGCCATCTTCTTGTCTTGAGCATACTCAAGAAAATATTTTTCATTGAAAGCTTGGATAAAGGCATCCCAAGTAATGGGAGTATTTTCAGGAAATGTTCTCCCTTTTGTCACATCCCACCAATAATTGGCATAACCTTGTAATTGATATGCTACTAATGTCACATTGTCTTCATCCGAGCACCTCAAGAGCACGAATATCTTTTCTATCTCTTTGATCCAAGATTCAGCCTCCTCAAGATTTCCTGTCCCAGTGAATCTCGAGGGCCGTAATTTCATGAATTGCTCAACCAGTCCTTGCATAGGACAATTGCCATCACTATTCCCATTACCTGATGTAGAGGCATTGATGGAAGCAGAGGCTAATTGTTGTTGAGCCCGCTGCTTTATTAGGCTTCCAATGGTCGCTGATGCTTGCAAAATTCTATCTAGTTCTTTCGACTTTCCTTTTCGAAGTCACCTAACCTCAAGCACTCATATTGTCTACTAATAGGACAACTATAGGAACTCTGGGAAAACATTTCCACATCACAATTAAAGGTTAGTAGTCATGAGCCACTACCACACAAAAAATCAATCAAGCAAACAATCACATGCAAGAGTGTTTTCCTAACTATCCCATTATTTCTAGCGCACCTTATGACTCTCGGTGATAAAGCTTGCTCGATACCAAAAACTGCAACGACCCTAACTCCATCTCAAAGGTCTTGAGCGGCAAGGGTTATTTTCACAATGTCCCAAGCTCATGGCCATCCTGATTCTTTTTATCTTATTATCATGCACATGCAGAAACATGAATAAACAACTCCTTGAACAAATTACTTGCCATGCCTTGATTCAACACATGATGTTGATGTAAGATACATTCGGCTTAACAATGAGCACATCAACTTATCATGCTTATGCATAATTGGCACTCATGCAAATTTATTTATCGTCGTCTTGACTCAGTCAGACCCTTTTGACTCAACTAGGGCTTCTAGCTTCTTGTTAAGCTTCCTCACTTGACTAGGGTATCTTGACTCGACCGAAGCTTTTCGAGGCTAGCTTCCCGAGACTTCTAGGTTCAAGACCTAGGCATCCTAACTCAACCAGGGCATCCTGGCTCAACCGAGGCATTCCGTTTAATGAACAAGGCATCACCGTGAATGCCGTGTGGTGACGGGCACTTTTTCCTCTTTAAATGCACACATATATGCATCATATAAGCCGATTCTTATCTTTTCCCTTAGCTGACACATATATGGCCTGAAGGTATGCTTATCCATTCATGTATGCCATGAGTTCTTGCACTACATTGATAAACATGTTGGGAATAAACCTTGGTCCGTGACTTGAATCAATTGGTTAGCACCGATTGCCGCACTGGACAAGACTCATAAATGACATGCCTCAATGATGATCAAAGACCTTGAGGCTTGGGTACATCTCGCTTTAGTGAAGATCCTAAGCTCAACGAACCTTGTCTTTAACCTGGCATGAACATACTTCATGCCATGAATGACCTTTGGTTCGTGACTTGATTCAATCACCAAGCATAAAATCCCCGCATTAATTGAGACTTAGAATCGGCACGCTTTCATACCTCACCAATACCTCATGTGCTTAGGTGATCCCTGTCCCAATCAAGACTTGGAACCAACACGCCTCAATGCCGTTCCAAGACCTTGTGGCCTTGGGCGATCCCCACATCAAACGTGACTTGGAATTGGCACGCTTTAGTGCTAAGCCAAGGCCTTGTAGCCTTGGTCGACCTTGTCTCGTGTTCAACTCAATTCGAACAAATCTTGGCTTCATTTCGGGCATGAATGACTTAAGCACAAGTTCAAACACAATCATAAGCAAAATCATACAAAAGATCCAACATCCTACCCATGGCTTAACGGATGAGCACCTAACTAGACCCGACAATAAAGACTACTGCCCTAAAGGAGAAATAGGGATCTTACTTACCTGGATAAACCTCAAGATTCCTAGAGAGAGTAGCTTGACAAGGGGCGGCAGTGCAAGGTTGAGAGAAAGGAAAGAAAGGAGAGAATGGTGTATGAATGGAAAAACGATTCCAATGATGGAAATGAATGGGGGCTCCTCCTATTTATAGGTACCAACATCATCATTACTCATCTAAATGGCCCATCATATTTCTTGGACTGGCACGGCTATGACATTAAGGTGGCAAGCCTAAATTGCAAGGTGTCATGCCTATTTTGAAAGGTGGCACACCTAATGGCCTATTGTAATAATTTGAGGCTTACTTGTTTCCTTCTCATTGGACCACTTATAGAATGCCATCATGACTTAGCCTACTTGTTCTCCAAGGAGAATCTTATGATAATGATGACCATATCTTTCATGGACACCTAAGCTTATGAGCACCAACTTCTTCTCCAAGGCAAATCTCAAAGCCATCATTACCTAGACTCATGAGGTGGAGATCTAATGGCCTAGTGCAATAATTTGAATACTTGTTTGTCTTCTTTTTATCATGCCACATAAGTACTTGACTCATTATTAAGGAACAAGTCATCAAAAATAGGTGGCGCCCTAAAAAGATAGAGTAACATCAATGCCATAGGATAGCCATAATTTGCCCCAAGTTGTCTCATTTTCATTGGGACATTTAGCATAGATTCTTTACTTAATCTCCAAGGCGAATCCTTGGTAATCATGGCCAAATCTAGAATGATCTATCCAAAATGGTAAGCCACATTCCTTCATGAAAAAGTTAGGGTGTTCTAGAGACTTCTCTTTCGTCCATTACCAACTAATATGGCAACATGGGAAATAGGCCATTGGAAGTGCAATTGGAACCGGGCATGGACTTTTTATCTTTATCCCCTAACGACCATTTCGACACACCCAAGGTTCATGGCAAAGCTAACCTCGATGTGGTTGTCATAGGCAAAGTTTGCCTTCTTGGCTAGATCGGTGGCCCAAGGCATGGGTTCAATGACCCGCCCTTAAATCGGCTCTAGTCGAACATGTAACATCCTCGATTTCGACCCTTATTTTGGACCTGATGAGTAGGCCAAAAATAGGTACACCAATGGCGGGACTAGGCCATGAGCCAGCCCGAGAGTCAATCATGAGCCAAGTAAGTCATTCGGGAAGTGACAATCCAAGGATTGGTTATAAAGTATTCGATTATGGAAATGTTATTCAACCATAAAGATCGATCATGGGACCATCCCACACCATCACGTATCGACGAACGACCGTGGGTGATTATGCTCAGTCATTGTACCAGTCATAAATGACCATGAATTAATCCAATTCGACCGTGTGTTATGGCGGATCAATTGATCCCACACGATTACATGACAATCGAGATCCAAACATAGATCAAATAAACTCAATGTTTAGTGTCACACTAGCCATAAGGTGTGGCGTAGGACCCTAGATTGGCCCATGGACCGACTAGAGGACTGATCAACTGATCCAAGGCCTGACCCTTAGACCCTTAGACCCTGTTGTGAGCCCTTTTCTCTATAGAGGGGAAGTGTAAACTCGATTTCACTGGTTAAGCCCAGTTGTGTTTGATTTTGTCTGATCATGGCTTAAGCATGAACCTCGGGCCAAATAAGGTGATCAGTTGTGGTTAAACTTGATTAACTACCGCCCAATGAGATGGCCTTCTAATTTGACATTTTCCCATGGTGCATTTAATGTTCTTGGAAGATAGTCTATTAATGCATGATCACTAAGTAGGACACTTAGCACAAATAGTCTTGCTCTTGAAAGGTAATCATGACATTTTGAATGGTTGCATATTAAGAGAGTGTGAGCCATAAGCTTATTAATAGTAGGGGGTGATCATGGCTTAGAAGAATGATGATAAGAGATCTTAGAAGCCAAGTAGGGCACCACCCCTCCTCCTTAGACCTACCACTTAAGGTTTCATAGGTTTTGACTTTCCAATTTTTCGAAATTCCTAGACCTTCGCCGCTTTCCAATTTTATGGAGCTTTTTTTTATTCAAATTTGGAGAAACTTCATTCATGAAAGTTGTTCAAAACATATTTATCTACAATTACTTAAATTTCAGATTTTTCTGAAGTGAAATGGTTGGGACGAAGGCTTGATCATTTACCGGTTGGAATGTGCCCGGTGTAGTAAAAACAATGACCACATTACTTTCTCGAATTTTTATAAAATGTTTCCTTTTGAATTTGAATATGCTTTCTTCACAAAAATTTTAAATGACATCCATATAAAAATTTCAAAGAGTTTTGTGGAGATTTGGATTTCAAAATGAGTCTCTCTCTCCAATTGTTGAATCGCTCGACAGTGAATTTTTAGGGTGTGTTCAATGATTTGCTGCTCTTTCCATAGAAAGAATTGGGCTTGGATTCTTTCATGAAAAATATTTTTTAAGGTCTTCTCTATAATATATTAAAATTATATAATTTTTTGAGCCTGTTTGTTAAGGTATTGACACTGATTTCAAAAATTACTCGAAACTATTTTTCACCCCAGGATAAGAAGATCACACGCCCAACTTGGAAGGGAAGGGGGCTGCATGCCCAACTTGAGGGGCAAAGCTAATCTAGAATCTTCTTGATCTAGGATAAGGATGCATTAAATACCATTGGACTTTAGTTCTTCAATGGCAAGTTGAGGTGTCCCTAATCATTCCCTAGGATGAGACTAGAAGACCAAATTGCCTTACATTTAATGCCCTCCTTAAATGATTCTTGACTTAGGAAATATTAGATGCCAATAATGGAGCCCTTCAAGATCTCGGATGCCAATTATTGGGGAGACAAGAAGGATTACTTCATTTATTAAGAGCCATCATTATAAACCTAGATGGACCAATTAGGAGCTTGCCACTTAGAAGTCTTTGGAAGATTTTATAGGCTTGCCACCTTGCTTTTAGGCTTTCCACCTAAGCTATTGGCATTAAATACCTTATCAAAACCATTATTGGAGGGTGTTCTATAAATAGGGGGAAGGCTCATTGGTCGCCCACACCAACCACTCCATCTCTCTCTCTCTCCCCCCTCTCTCTCCCTCCATCCGTCCCTCCCTCTCTCTCTCTCTCTCTCTCTCTCTCTCTCTCCCCTTTAGGTGTCATTGCTACCATTTGCCACTGTTGACACCTAAGTTTTGGCGATCCAATCATTTATTTATTGCATAGAAAATTAGGGGTAATTTTATCCTTGCAAAAATATTAATTGCACAGCATATAAATTTATAGGCATTTATTTTTAGTTTGTATGTTTGCATTTTATTTATTGGATCGGTAGTGGATGGGTTTGAATTAATGTTTCTGAGCTCTAGTTCAGCAGGCCGGGCTAGGCCCACGAAAGGAGCAAATTAGCCCAAGCCCGTTATTTTTTAAAATTAATTATCTTGTGAGAAATTGAGATTTGATGTGATATTACAGTGGTTTTTGGAATTTAAGAAAATCGCACCGCAATCTTATCTTTAGCAATAGATAATGAAATCATGGGAAAATATTCATAAGATAAGGATTTTTGTGATCAGGAGGAGGTTATAGGCAATCTTCGTGAGATAAAATATTCACAAAAGGATAACATTTTGTTTTGGCTATAAAAGGGGGGCTTTTTCTAGGGTTTGGGTGGCAGACGAAAAGAGAAAAAAAGTCAAAAAGTGAAAAGAGAGAAAAAGGAAGAGGGGTTTCGGTTCTTTGGGAAAAGAAAGTCAGAAAAAGGGGCAGAGGGAAAAGAGACGTGAGAGTGACATGTGAGAGAGGGAGAGAGAAAAAAGAAAAAGAAAAAAAGAGGAATGTTCCTCTTCTTCAGTGAGCCTCCCCCTCGCCAAACCCCCTGTTGCCGAGTCGACGTCCACCGATTGTCGACTGAGAAGCCCGACGACGAAGCGGCTCTTGCCTTGCCTTGCCACTCGTCCGCACATCTCGCTAGAAGCCGATGCCTTCTGTAGCTAGATCCGGCCGCGCGATCTCGACCGGTGACTCCGACGTTGTGAACCAAGCGGCTGCGACACCTGTTCGACTCCGGACGCTGCCCTTGAGCCATCTGCATCTCGTCGCAACATCTCCATACAGGTGCCCAGTCGCAACCCGTTTCTGCTCACCTGTGACCCATGATCTGCAGATCTTGAGTCGGCCGATCGCTCGCCTTGCATTGGTCACTGCAACTCCTATGACCAGCCCCGAATTACGCCTCCGAAGACTAGTGATCGATGCTCCCGCTCACTCGACGTCCTACTGCCTAAGCCCGACTATTCTGCGCCACTCCTGCTCGCACGTTCGTCACCCGTGATGACCTGCTCCTCTGCCAAACCATCGCCGAGCTGGTCCACTTGCACACCGGTTGCCGCCCTTCGCCGAAGCCCCGAACGCCGGCAACCCATCACCTTCGATGACCCAACACGGAGTTGCCGAATTGTGGGTGAAAAAGCAAGAAAAAAAAAAAAGGAAAAAAAAGAAGAGAAAGATTAGGTAGTTTATTTATTTATTTCTTATGTTTCACTTATTTTATGTTATCTTATTTTATTTATTTTGTTATTATTGATCAAATCAGAATATGCTCATTTTACGAATATCTTAGACATTATCCATAGGGTTTTATCCAAAATTATTATAATTACTAATTTGATCCGTAAGATTTCGGATCAGATTTTTGATTATTTTGAACTCTTTGTTGTGATGTTTAGGGATAGAGTAATCGTTAATTTAACTTGTGAGACAACGGGTTATTTTTTCGATTATTTTAATCTTTATTTGTTGAATATCTTGATTGTTTAGATCTAATGTTTATTTGATAATTACCTGTCTTGGAAAATCACTAGAAAAAAAATAAAAAATCAAAAAAATCAAAATCTTGCATCGGCATGTAGGTTTAGTAAGTTAGACATATAGGTTTAGTGAGTTAGATTTTTATTAGGATTACATTTTTAGGGTTGCATTTTTGGAAATAGGTTAGGGTTAGACCTATATATTTTTAGATAGGGTTTTTCATCATGTCTGCACATTTTAAATAATCTCATTTTTCTAAAAAATAATTTTCTTAGATAGGATAGGGTTAAGTCAAATAATCCCTCAAATAAATTAGAAAAATATTCATTTTAGATATTTTAATTAGGGTTTTTATTAATTCCGAATTTCAATAAAAATATAAAAATATTAGGTGCATGTCAATTAGTTTGCATGTTAGGTCCATTTAATTAGAAATAGTTTGTGAGTAACATTAAGTCATGTGGTTAAAGTGCATGTTTTAATTTTGAGATAAAAGAAAACCCAAACAAAGAATTGTTTGCACCCAAAATTAGGTGATGCACCCAAAATTTAGGTTGCGACAGCTTGGCGACTCCGCTGGGGACTTGTGTTAAAACACTTAATGGACTTAGGTCAATTTTACTTTTTCTTTTAAAAAATATTTTTGTTTGGCGTGAGGACACCATGTACGTCTCTAATTTAAGTGTTAAATGTTCTTGCGAGATAAGAGTTATTAGGGAGTAGTCTTTGCTAACCCCTGTTTTGCAGGTTGGAGTTAGGGATGAATGTTTGAATTAAAATTATAGAAGTGTTGTTTACATTTAAACTGTTGTGCATGTTTTATTGCTTTTAGCACTACACAATTACACACACAACCTGTGGTGGGACCTAGGCTGTGATAGGATTTCTAGGATGGTGTTGCGAAGGGTACTTCCTCCAAAGCGAGACTGCTATGTAAAGGTTGACCTTCTTTTCTCTGAAATTTCTTTCACAATGTCGAATGTGTTTGTCCATATCTGCGAGACTGCGTGATTATTGGGTATTCCATTCGACTGAGTCGGGGTTAGGAGGACCCGACACGTTAATGCGAGACTGCAACGGTCAGATCATCCTTTTAACTCCACATTGTTAAGCCATCTAGATAGAAATCGAGCTTCGCATTTCATGCGTGTGTCTATGTGATTGTCATCCATTTCTGGTGAAAGTAAGTTATCTAAGTTCTTCGCAATTTATTTACTTTATTATAATTTTGTCGATCCATAACAATAGGTTTCATCGTCAGTCTTGTTTTATATGCGATGGGGAAAACCGACGTACAATTCATTTCCACTCCAAAAAAAAAGCTCAAGAGGTGGTTGGATCAGTTAGATCAGGATGGCAGAGATATGTGAAAGCCAGGATCGCTCGACTTCTCCCACTGTTAGAGATCAACGTCCACTCTGGTGTGATACAAGAACTCCCTCATTTCTGGTGTCCACAAACTTCTACCTTCATATTTGGTGAGTTTGAATTGACTCCAACACTTGAAGAATATAGTGTTGCCATTGGAATGCCCCTGGAAAAGGAACTTGTTAGACCGCCTATCGATATAGATTCCATTTTTGAATTATCACAGTTTTTAGAAATCGAAGCCAAAAGAGTAAGGAAGGTTGTTAAAGCCAATTGCTATGCATGCCCATTTTCATTTTTGGAAGAACGTTTTTCAAACCAACCAATGACTTCAAAAGCTAGGATTTTCATGTTAGCATTTTTTGGACTAATTGTTTTTCCTTATCGAAAAAATGCCATTAATCCTTCAATTTCATGGGTGGTTAATCGTGTTTGCGATGGGTTAAATTATGTCAATATGGTTTTAGCTGAAACATTTTTGTCATTAACCCATTTCAAACAAACTGAGGAAAAGACCATGTGTGCCCTCCCTAAACTTTTGCAAATATGGTTTTTCTCCCACATAAGAGGGTTTGGGCACCTTTGAAATAATTTAAGATTGATGATTTTAGGCACCCCATACAAAAGTTTGCGGTCTTAGAACGTTTTTCTCCAAATAAACAGTACGCGCATTGGATTAATTTTTTGAAAGATCCTAATCCTAAGGCATTCCTATGGCATACTAAATGGTTCTGAGTTGAGGAGGCTCGTTTCTCACACAAGCATGATGAGCCAATCCCGTTGTTGGGCCTTTCTGGTGCGACTTCTTATTACCCACATAGGGTGGCCCGTCAGTACAAAGCTCTTCAAGAAATTCCTCCGCCACTCAAGACGGAGTTGTTCCAAGTTCGTTTTATTCAAACAAAATATGACTACTTCAACAAGATCCAGATGATCATTGTTGCATGGAATGAATGCCACCCAAAAAAGATTTTGGTGCCCAAGAGACTGAAAGGCGAGGAGGAGATTCACCATGCATTGACATTCTACATCCAATAACACCGGATTCCTGCCGCCCTGCGTCTAGTGGTTCCTGATGTGACTGAGAAGCCAACCCAACGAGCACAAATTGAGCATCTTAAGCGGAAAGTGGAAATGATTGAAGTGGAAAATAAGAAACTTCGCAAGGCGTTGGAATCTCGAAAGCATGTAAAATGAGATGTCTTGAATTTTGATTCTTAGTTCAATGTTTAGGGACTTTCATTTCTAGCTCAATGTTTTCAATTTTTAGATTCAATGTTTAGGGACTTCGGATTTCAATTCTTAGTTCATTGTTAGGGAACTTGATTCAAATTTCAATTGAATGTTGAATAAAATGAGGCGATTAGACCATTGTCATGGGTCATTTTCCTATCTTGTCATTGGTTCTTACATTACTTTTATTCCATTTAGGTGACAACGGATCCGGCACGCTCACTTAAGGGGGGACGGCTGGCAAAAAGAAGAAGAGATAAGGGGACGGAGGGTGTCGGCCAAGGCGGGAGGGATACATGCAAAAATGAAAAAGAAGAAGAGAGGGGTGAGAGAGAGAGAAGTCCAAGTCAAAGAGGGAGAAAGAAATTGAAGACCATGACGAGAGAGAGAATTGAGCGCGAGATGGAGAGGAGAGAGAGGCGCACGAACGGAATGGGGGAAAGTTTAAATAAAATGTCCTATAATTATCTATTCTTGGTCCCACAAACTTCCATTCAATCCAATTTGGTCCCCAAAAATCCCTATGTTAAAATACTATGTCCTCACTTGCTTTCTTGCACCATAATTCCCCTAAATAATGAGTCTTGGGCAACAAAAATGGCCATTTCCCTCAATTCCAAATTCAATTTCCTTTTTCCCGAAATTCAATTTCTTAACAAATCTCTCTGATTTATATCCAAAAAGCCCACATAATTTCCTTTCACCAAGTAGCTCACACAGGAGGCCAAAAATCCCTTCGAATTGGCCCATCCGAATTTTCCATTCTTTTTCAAAATGTCCAAACCGATTTTCCAAAAAAATCCCAAACTCACCGAAAATTCCTTGAAAAGTGAGTCTACATTCCTAAAATAAATCGAGTTCTGAAATTGAGTTCAAATTCATGGTTAATTTCAACCTAACGCGATTTTAGTGTAACCTAACCTACCGCGTAGCTTTTAGGAATTTTTGGTGCAGTTAATCCGTGATCGATTTTCTTCGAGCCACATGCACCTCTTCGACACATTGGCGACTCTCAGTTATCGTGAAAACCTCAATGTTTCAAATATGGACACAGGGCACCAAAACGACTAAAAAATCGATCTAGTACTAATCGACGAGACTTTTGCAATTTGGTGGAATCACCCGCATTTAGTCACACATCTCAGTCGAACTGACTTATCTCTGATTTCTAATCAATTTTTAATTGTGCCATAATGACCTTCGCAGACTAGCACGATTGAGCAGTCGATTTCTAGTCGAATTCTCAAGTCTATTGCGTTTATATTCCTTTATGGCTTCACCTGATGGGCTAGTTATCTTGTGAGTAGCCACCTTAGAGAAAAGCACTATAGTCGCGTCAATAAAAGGCTTGATTCATTCAATTGAAAACAGAACAAAATTTTCATGTTGTCACAACTCTTCCCCTCTTATAAAATTTCGTCATTGAAATTTAAACCTTTATAAATCTTATTCAAAAAGGTGGGGTCATCGTCGTTTCATCGAGTCTTCACTTTCCAAGGTTACTTCTTCAGTTCTGTGGTGTTGTCAGACCACTTTGACCAAGGGGACCATCTTGGTACAAAAAATATGTTCCATCTGATCCACAATTTGAACCGGGCTTTCCATGTACAACACTCTGTCGTCCACTTCTAATTTCTCACAATTAAACACGCGGGTTGGGTTAGGCTCATACGTCCTCAACATCGACAGTGAAAGACGTCATGCACTTGCGCCAACCTTAGCGGCAATGTAAGACGATATGCTGGGATCTCGATTCTTTCCAGAATCTCAAAAAGACCTACGTACTCCGGTCTCAGCTTACCTTTCTTGCCAAAGCGTGAAGTACTCCTCATTGGTGACACCTTTAAAAAGATGCAATCACCAACTTGGAATTCCGGCCTTCGACACTTATCTGCGTAACCATTCTAATGGCTCTAAGCGGTCTTTAATCTGGCACTGATATCTATAAGTGTATCCACTTATTGTTGGACTAAACTCTGGGTTGTGATCTTTGATCATCTAACTTCCTTCCCACAAACTGAAGTTCTGTATACTCTGCTATGCAATGCTTCAAAAGGGAACCATCTGACTGCTCTGTTGAAATTGGAAGCCCCAAGTCTAGATGTGATATAAATTCATCACTGACACTCTATATAAATGAACTATTTGACGAACGTACAACTCTCCAGGTCTATCCAAATCAAGATCTTTTCATACAGTACTAAAGTGGGCCGACTTCGTTAATCTGTCGACCACTATCTCAAATGGAATCATTACCCCTCTAGCTCCTTGATAAGCCCGTCACAAAGCCCATCGTGACATGTTCTCATTTCCACTCGAGAACCTCAAGAGGTTACAAGAGTTCTCCCGGCTTACCATATTCTACCTTCTCATTCGCTGACATGTCGGACACTTGGCGACATGATTGGCAATGTCCGTCCTCATATCAGACCACCAACAATGTTGACACCAATTCTGATAGGCCTTTATACTGCCAGGATGAATGCTATAACTGCTACGATGAGCTTCTGACAATATCTCTTCCCTGAGTGCTACATCGTCGGGTACACACAATCATCCTCAGAACTTCAGTGTTCCACATTCAGAAATTTGAAAGTTAGCTTTTCTCTTATCGGTGTCTCTTGCAGGATCTTCTGAATCTCTAGGTTTGTCAATTGAAGCATCTTAATTCTAATCTGAATATCTGGCTCAATTCTGAGGGTAGCCATAAGATTTAAAAGGTGGCCTACCTTAGATTTAAAAATCGAATCTCAAACTTTCTCAAGGAAGGTCCATTCCTTGAGCATCATATGTGCAACTAAAGACTTCCGACTTAAAGTGTCGGTGACCTTATTCACCTTCCCGGGGTGATACTAGATATCACAATCACAGTCTTTCCGAAGTTCTAATTCACAACGTTGTCTCATATTCAACTCTTTCTAAGAGAATAAACACTTGAGACTTCGATGGTCAGTAAAGATCTGGAATCTTTCTCCACTTAAATATTGTCTCCAAATCTTCAGAGTGAGAATGGTTGCTACAAGTTCTAAGTCATGTGTTGGGTAATTCAGCTTATGAGGTCTCAACTGACGGGCAACATATGCAATAACCCTACCATGTTGCATTAGCACGCAACCCAATCCTCTAAACGATGCATCACTCTAGCTCTCGCATCCTCTAGGATCAGATGGAATGGTTAGCACATGTGCAGTAGTTAGCTTCTGCTTAAGCTCTTGGAAACTACGCTTGTACTTGTCTGTTCACACAACCTTCTCTTCTTTCTTTAGGGGTCGAGTCCACAGCGATGCTAAAGTTGCAGATCCTTCCACGAACCTTCTGTAGTAACCTGTCCAACCCAAACAGTTTATGATCTCATATACTGTTGTTGGTCTTGGTCCACTGATAACTACTTCGATCTTGGACAGGTCCACGGAGATTTCTTCGCTTGAAATTGCGTGGCTTAGGAACGCAACACGAGTTAGCCAAAACTCACATTTGCTAAACTTAGCATATAATTCATGAATCCTCAGGGTCTGAAGTACCATTCTCAGATGTCTCTCGTGCTCCCCAGCACTCCTCGAATAAGCCAAAATATCTTCGATAGACACAATCACGAATTGATCTAGATTTTCTTTGGACACTCGATTTGTCAAATCCATAAAAGTAGCAGGGGCGTTCGTCAATCCGAATGGCATTACAGTACTCTCATAAAGGCCATATCAAGTACGAAACGCTATCTTCAGTATAACCTCATTTCTGATTCTCAATTGATGATAACCTGTCCTCAAGTCGATTTTGGAAAATATCGACACTCTTTGTAACTGATCACACAATTCATCGATCTTCGGCAATGAACACTTGTTCTTGATCGTCACTTGATCGGGTTGATGATAGTCAATGCATAGGTGTAATAAACCATCTTTCTTTTTCCACAAACGAAATCGGTACTCCCCAAGGTGATGCACTGGTATGTATAGATCCCTTGTCCAGCAATTCTTGCATCTGCCCTCCAATTCTTTCAACTCAGACAACAACATCAAGTAAGAAGCCATAAAGATTGGCTCTATCCTGGGTGCTAACTCGATCACGAATTCTATTTCACTCTCTAGCGGTAGCTCTGGCAATCCCTTTGGAAACGTCTCATAAAGCTTCCCTACTACTGCTATGTCTCCATACTTAGTTTCTCGACTAACGCATCCACCCCGGTTGCCAAGTAAATTTTGCAACCTATATCCAAAACTCGATCGTCTTTAGTGACGAAATAATAGGGATCGAAGGTCCTTTCCGACTCTCAGCAATGCAAAACTTTCATATGCTAACTATTCAAACTGTATTATATTACTACCACAATTCATTACAACAAAAGCTCATCGAGCCAAATCTTTTTATATAACATTAAAGTTACACATTAGTAACCTAGTCTAGTACAACTATAGTCAGTGATTCTTCTTTCTACTAATTTATTACGACAACAGGAATTCTACAACCTTCATTCAAAATCTCGCTACGCCACTCTGATAAAAACACCTTAAAAATATTCTTCCCCTGATCGATGCATGGTCGGTCCATTCATGCTCCTCCCGTCCTTATAGTGGCGCCTTATAAGCAGCAGCAGTGCTTATATTCCCCTAGATCTATATGGACAATTCCTCACTTGATGGCCGTGCTGGCCACATTCAAAGCACGCTCCTAATATACTCGAACACTGGGCTAACCATGCTTCCTTCCACAAACTTAGCACACATCCAATGAGTCCTCTGTCTCTTGTCAGTTGACAACCTGCACCCTTCCTTGCATTGGAGGCCTAATCCAAGTATCCCACCGAATGTCTTGCAGTGCATTCCCTTTATTATGTTTTATCGGCGGCGATGGTGGTAGTTGTTGTGGTTCCATTAGACTACATGGACAGTTACTAGCTAGGTGACCCTACTGGCCACATTTAAAATAAGCTCCCATCCTAAAATGACACGAGGCGGTCCATGTTGCCTTTTGCAGAAGTGACACACGACATTCAGGTTCGATGCTGACTATCTGATTCTATTCCTTCGGTTGGGACGAATGAGGTGCTTTCCATAGGTCATTGGTTTCTTCCCCAATCAATTATCATCTTTGTGACATCCTGAAATTTGACCATGTTTCGATAAAGTGAAATGGGCATTTCGTCGGCGTGCCTATGGCCCTTTTTCTCTGAGTTGATCACTCACGAGTTAACTAACCTATTGGGTAAAGCCGTTAAGGGATGTATCAGCTGTAAAATCCCTAAAAGCTACCTAATTGGTTTAATTGAGCTAAAATCACGTCTGATCGATTTTTAACCACGAAATTGAACTTGATTTCGGAATCGAATTTTAAGCGCGTCATAATTCTTATTTTTAGGATCCTGTCTCATTGTCCGTCAAATTGTTGACGAGTCCGAAATTTCAATAAAGAAATTATCGGAAGAAAAATTGAAGTCCGAAAAGAAATTAGAAAGGGAAAAAGAAAAGAAAATCAAATAAGAAAAGTATTGTTGTTTATTTTTTTTTCTCTCTCTCTCCCTTCTCTTTTCTTTTCTCTCTTTTTCTCTTTTCTCTCTCTCTTCTCTCCCCTTTTCCCTCCCCCTTTGTGCGGACAGCTTTCCCCCTCCCCACCGATTTCTCTCTCTCTCTTCTTTGACCGAGTCAATTCCTATCTCTCTCTTCTCCCTCTTCTCTCTCTTTCGCACTCTCTCCCCCTTCCGTTCGAGCGAACCGAGCGGAGGAAGACCCGAGTTGCGGCTCGCCGTCGCCGCCCGTCCGCCGCCCGCACCCGCGACGCCCGCCCGCGCACGCCGTGCGCTCCGCCCCGCGTCCGTCGCCGCCGCTGCTCCTCCCCACGCGAATCGGCCCCCGCTCGGCTACATTCCGCCGCGACCGGCCCCGTCCGGCCACCTCGCCGCCGTTCGACCCCGCTGGACCTCCCCGCCGTCCCCCTTGTCCTCCGCCGGCCTCCCCTCGCTACCCTAGCCGCCGGATTAGCTCCGGCAAGCCTTGAACCGCAACCCACGGAGTGGGTATCCAGCCGGTTCGTGGGCCGTTTTGGGCCGTTTCCGAGCCCTGAACCCAAGCCGTGCTTTGGAGTTTGTTGTTCCTCGCGTCGCCCCCGTCGGATTGATCCAATTTGCGCGCAATTTGGCGAGTAATCTCACTAATCCCAGATTAGTTGGCTAATTATGCTTAAGGTTGGTTTAGTTTTAATTAATTATGTTTAGGTGGTTAGATTAGAATAAATTAGCAATTATTAGTCAATCGTGATGCGATTTAGATAAATTGATTGCGTAATTAGCAAGTAGACGTGGTCTACTAATTATTGGAAGTGCCTCAGGATTTTTCCCGACCCTTATTGGGCTTCAATTAGGCTTTTCGGGCCTAAGTGGAATTTTTAGTATCTAAATATTAATTTTCGGAATTAAACTAAATAATTATTTATTTTATGAAAATTCAACTGGGATGGTTTGGAACCGAAATTTTATGCTGATGACCGTGGTGAAGTTCGTTTATTTAATCGGGCTTTATTTTGAGCTAAATTGAATTTTTAATATTAATTATTTAACTTTCGAAATTTATAATTATTAATTATTTTTCGGAAATTAAGATTTTGATGGTCGACGATCGAAATCTCGTGCTGATCGCCGTGGCGCAGTCCGTTTATTTATTTGAGCTCCACGTTGTATGGAATTGAATAAATTGTAATATTTTAGGGATTTACCCTAAATTGATTGAAATTGATTGAGATTGAATTGTTGATTGGTAAATTGCCAAGTATGTTATTCAGTATTTATAATGCTTTGTTGAGTTGATTTAATTATTTGATTGAGAAATCGTTGGGCATTGGTTGTCGGTATTGAAAGTAGATTGGTAATCACTTGAAAAAAGACACGGGGGCTCGGTGAATTGGAATATCACCTGGAGAATGCACGTGAATTCAGTGGTTGAATATGTCACCTTGTCGTAAAGGTCGCCTGAGAGAATGCACGTGGTTCAGAGACTCGATATGTCATCCTGGAGAATGCACATGGCTCGGTGACAGAGTTTGGCATCTAAAAGGGCACGTGGGCTCGGTGAATTGATGCATCACTTTGGTGAGATAGCACCTAAGAGAATGCACGTGGGCCCAGGTATCTAAAAGGGCACGTGGGCTCGATGAATTGATGCATCACTTTGGTGAGATAGCACCTAAGAGAATGTACGTGGGCCCCGGCATCTAAAAGGCACGTGGGCTTGGTGAATTGATGCATCACTTTGGTGAGATAGCACCTAAGAGAAGGCACGTGGGCCCGGGCATCGTAAAAAGGACACGTGGCTCGGTGACTTGATGTATCACTTTGGCGAAGAGGTCGCCTTAGAGAATGCACGTGGGCCTAAGGTTCGAGGCACGTGGACTCGAAGACTTGGAATGTCGTCCTGGAGAATGCACGTGGCCTAGCTTTTAGATACTCCTCAGTGAGGATTGATTTGTATGACATGTAATCGACTGGTTCGATTTGTTTTGTGTAAATGAGTGCCTATTGTGAATTGTACTGACTTGCAGGTGGGATCTGAGGTCAAGGTAAGTCCTCTGCCCTGTGCGTGTTTAGGCAGCCTATAGTATAATGGTTTACTAATCGGGCTTAGTGGGGTAGAACTCGCTGAGACGTAGTCTTATCCCAGTTTGGGGAAAATATTTCAGGACCCCGCTGAGGAGCTGAGAAGGAAGAGTTTGAGAATGAGAACTCGGAGGTAAAACCTGAGGAGAAGGATTTTGGAAGAAGAAGATAATCCCGAGAGGGGCCTTGAGTACAGCCTAGATGGACTGAGAGTCTATCTTCTTTTGAGAATTCTTTTTGAAGTGAATAGTTATGAAGCGATTTGTGTTTTGTATAAAAGTTTGGTTATAAATTTCAATATGAAAAATGTGACCCTGCTTTTCTATCCCATCGTTTTATTGTCTGGGGATTTTAACTGCTTCCGCATGTGCTTAATAAATGAAAGAGTCAGCGATACATTGTCCTAGGATATCGCATTATAAAAGAAGGATGTGTGCGTGCCCAAGGATCGGGGCGTGACAATCTTTGCCCGAACTGAACCTTGACCCAAATACGATAGCTTGCTCCCTAATCACAACTCCAGGTTGGGCCTCAATAGGTGTGGCAATAACAGTGGTTACGACACTGACGTCGGTAGTTACAATGGCAACAACGGCGGCTCGGTCCTGAGCTTGCTAATCCAAAAATTCCCAAAGGTTACTAGCGCTTGAACGATCTCATCGAACCTAGGATCGCTCGGTGCTGCTACATTAGTGCCGCCCCGCGACAGTACTCTCTTACTCGCACTGGCCTAAGCTGGCGCTCTATCACGACCACAACCTCTTTGGGCACCGACCCATGTCGGTGTTTTACACCGAGCAACAGGTTTGATGGTACGCCTTCTAGGAGTCCTCTACTCTTGATCACTCATTCTGCAGATTCTTTAAAGAAGCTTGCTTTCCAATTCCACACAGAATTAGAAGCTGAGCGATCCCAAACAAACAATTTACCAACCAACTATCACAAACATGCACTAGCATGAAATAAAGGCATTTCCTACTAACAATCCCATAAACTTATGGCACCTTATTACTCCAGCTATCGACCAGCTCTGATACCACTAAACGGGGATGTCATGCCCCGAACCTCGAGCATATGCCCATCCCTCAGTGGTCAATTAAATTTGCATTGTCCCAGGACACGTCGCCGACTCATTCATTTTTATGCACATGCGGAAGCAAACTACTAATCCCTTGACAATAACAAACGTGGGATAGAAAAGCAGGACAACAAATTTCAAATCAATACATTATTAAAACCACAATTCTGTTTACAAATATAGACCTACTCTAGGGTCTAAGAATAGGAAATCTATCTTCACAAGAACTTCTGAGCCATCCATGCTCCTGATCCTTTTTCCCAAAGCTTTGGATTCTCCATCCGAGGGACCTGAAAATGTTATCCCACAATGGGGTGAAACAATATCTTAGCAAGTTCACTCCTTAACACCCAACTAGGAAGAAAATATGCCCCAAGGGCAGCCTAAGTACAAACGCGAGTAAGAGGACTTACCTTTGCCCCAATTTCTTCCTAAGAGTCAGTATAATTTATAAATTCAACGAATCATTTTCACACATCAAAGCATCAAATCAGATCGAGTCATCGATCAATCGATTTAGTCGATTCCATGTCATCAAGGCTATCACTCGGTCAATCCATTAAATACTATCTATAAAGTTCAATCAAATCAGGATTGCTCACCCTAAGCTGAAGATATATAGTATAGCTCATCCAAAGTTGATAAATTATATAGCTCACCAGAAGCTGACAACAAAGTATACTCCTCTCCCTAAGCTGGCATATCAATGCCTGTAGGCCGATATAGTATATTGATAATGCTCACTAGAAGCTGCTAAGGTATACTGCACGCTCAAAGCTGACATATCAAGGCCCGTAAGCTAATATAGTATACCGGTATACTGCTCACTCTAAGCTGACATATCAAACCCGTAGACTGATATAGTATACCATCCTAATCATCTATTAACTTCACCATTTTTATCATACCCAATAAAAATAATAATGTGTGGGTACACGGTTGGCCTTAACCAAAATACAATATTATCCCTTTTGAAAATCCCACTAATTTCCATAATCCACAAACACATTTTTGGCGTTGTAGAACGATGTCCTATATTTTCTAATTAACTACCAAAAATATTAAATTTTGGGATAAATTCCCAAAATTACAAATCACACTCAATTTGCACAATCCAAAGCACCCAATTAACTAAACAAATCACACCATTGCAATCAGTATAAAATTTCTGTCACCGGCCATCCCAATCTAATTTCTGGAAAATAATAATTAATTAAATATTATGAAAATTAATTAATAATTACCAATAAATAGCAAAAATGCACGCTTAGGCCGAAAAAGCATAATTGAAAGCCAAGACGGGTCCGGAAAATTTCCGAACCTATCTAGATAAATACTAGAGCTTATCTAGTTACTAATTACACTATTTTAACAACCAACCATGCAATAACGATTAATTAAATTGCTAATCTATTCTAACTAACCACCTAATCCATACTTAACTTAAACTAATCAACCATTAATCATAATTAACTTTCCTAAGCTGGGATTAATGAGTAAACTCACTGGATTAACGCAAAAACTGGTTCATGGCCATGGCGACGGCGACGCGACGGCGGTCGATAAACTCCAAAGTGGCAGCTCCCAACGAGGTCCAAAAGCAGCTTAAAATGGCCAGTAAGCCCACAGTGGGGCTATTCAGTTCTGTCCGTTGCTGGTTCGGGAGCTGCTGGCAGGACATGGGGCTGCAGCTTGGGTTGGTTTCGGCGGCCGCATGTGGAGATGCTAGCGTGGGCTTGATGGAGATGTAGGCTGACTTTGGTGGAGTTTGGCTGGCCGTGAAGGACACGGGCGGAGGGGGATGTGCTGAAGGAGTTGTTGGGCTCGAGGGGATGTTGGGCCGTTCGGTGAATGAAGAGCACGGGTGGCTGGAGTCAACACTAAGGAGAAGCTTCGCTGGGTTGTTAACCGAGTGCGGTACGTGGACGAGCTGCAGGGAAGAAGTAGCTTCGGCGGTGCTGCTGCTGGCGTCTTCAAAGGAAACGAAGGAAAGCAGGAGCTATGTCCAAGCGAGGGGGAAATGAAAGCAAACAGAAGACCAAAGGGGGGAACAGTGGCAAAAATAAGAGATACGGGGACGGAGGGTGTCGGCCAAGGGAGGAGGGAAACGTGCGAAAATGAAAAAGAAGGAGAGAGGGGGTGAGAGAGAGAAAAGTCCAAGTCAAAGAGGGAGAAAGAAATTGAAGACCATGGCGGGAGCTGTCGGATGGAGGGGAGAAAGGCGCGCGAGAGAGAGAGAATCGAGCGTGAGATGGAGAGGAGAGAGAGGCGCGCGAACAGAAGGGGGGAAAGTTTAAATAAAATGTCCTATAATTATCCATTCTTGGTCCCACAAACTTCCATTCAATTCAATTTGGTCCCCAAAAATCCCAATGCTAAAGTACTTTATCCTCACTTGCTTTCTTTCACCATAATTCCCCCAAGTAACGAGTCTTGGCAGCAAAAATGGCCATTTTTCTCAATTTCGAATTCCATTTCTTTTTTCCAGAAATCCGATTTCTTAACAAATCTCTCCGATTGATATCCAATTTTGTTGAAGAAAAAGCCCACACAATTTCTTTTCACTATGTAGCTTACACAGGAGGCAAAAAATCCCTTAGAATTGGCCCATCTGAATTTTCCGTTCTTTTCAGAAACGTCCGAACCAATTTTTCGAAAAAATTCCCAAACTCGCCAAAAATTCCTTGAAAGGAAAGTCGATGTTCCTAAAATAAATCATGACATGCAAGAACTTCTGATTTCTGAAATCGGGTTCAAATTCGCGGTTAATTTCAACCGGATGCGATTTTAGCGTAACCTAACCTACCGGGTAGTTTTTATGAATTTTTGGTGCAGTTGACCCGTGGTTGATTTTTTTGAGCCACACATATCTCTTTGACACATTAGCAACTTTCGGTTGTCATGAAAATCTCAAGGTTTCAAATACGGACACAGAGCGCCAAAATGATAGACGAATCGATCTAATGCTAATCAACGAGAATTTTGCAATTTTGTGAAATCACCCACGTTTAGCCACACATCTCAGTCGAACTGACCTATTTAAATCAATTTTTAACTGTGCTGTAATGACTCTTGCAGACTAGCACGGTCGAGCAGTCGATTCTTAGTCGAATTCTCAAGTCTATTGCATTTATATTCCTTAACGGCTTCACACATAGGCTAGTTATCTTGTGAGTGGCCACCTTAGAGAAAAGCATTGTAGTCGTGTCGATGAAAGGCCCGATTCATTTAATTAAAAACAGAACTGAATTTTTAGGATGTCACAACTGCCCTGCGTAAACGCATCAGGGTATTAGGTGATCACACACCAGTATATACTTGGCCAAGAATATCGTGCTTTATATTCAAATTCTTCAATTTTAAATAATAGACTTGGCTAATTTTCTTTGTATTAAAAACACCCGGTAAATAATTGTACGTGGTCACACCTTCAAATCGAACCATAAAATGTGGTACTCTCTCATTTCAAAATCCCACGATTTTATATCGTACCTAAAATATTTTTGGCGTCAAAAACCCGACACCCAGTATTTTTCTAATTAGATACCCAAAAATCACTTTTTCGCAATAATAGTCCAAATCGACAATCAAGCACTCAATTGTATAATTTAACAATCAATTTCACAAATCAACGCATCCACGACGATCGGCGTAAAATTCGATAATCGGCTATCCCGGCATAATTTTCACTAATTAAAATTAATTAAATAAATTCTTGGGAAAATAAATTATTTAAATAAACTAACCATGGTTAACTAACTAACCCTAGTCTTGTAAACTAACCTAGGATAATTAACCCTAACCAAACTAACCCCTAACTAAACTAATCTAACCAGCTAGTTCATCTAACTAAACTAATTAACTAAATAATTACACTAACTAAATTACACTAATCCATAAGTAACACTAATCCACCTAACTAAGTGCAATTAACTTCCTGATCTAAGATTAGGGAGTTAACTCACCGGTTTAGCAAGAAAACGGATTCACGGCGACGACTGCGCGACGGCAATGAGATCTTGTGTCTACAGCGACTCCAAAGGAGGCCCGAAAGAGACTAAAAACAGCCTTGCAAGCTCACTGCTTGCTGCTGATTCAATTCTAGAGGGAGTTGGCTGAGTTGGTCAGTTCGGCTTGGAGGCAGGTGGCGGGCTGGCTGGACACGACATGGGGACATGCAATGGGGCACGACTGCTGGACGAGCGACGGTGAGGCCTGGTCAAGCAGAGCTGGCTGCGCGAGGATGGTAGGAGGTGGCGAGGCGCTATTGGACAGCTGGTCGCGAGCTTGGACCGAGATGAATGCTGGACCAGCAAACAAGCGGTGCTGGCGGTGACTTGGATGGCTGAGCAGCGGAATCCTAGCGGCTGAGCTAGACCGGCGATGAAGTTCAAAGAATAAGGGGGTGTGAGGTAGCAATTGAAGGAGAAAGGAATGAGGAAGGAGAAGAAGAAGTTGCTACAGAGGTTCTACTGGAGGGGGGCTATGCATGGTTGAGATAAAGAGAGAGGAGAGAGGGAAGAAGAGAGGCCAAAAAGTCAATGGTGCAGCCAATGGGTGATAAGCATAAATATCCTAAGCACTCAAGTGTTTATCACAAAAATCTTCAGCCAACTTTGTCAATAGGTCACCCAAGGGCTAGTTTCCTTCCAAACATTCACAAACAAAGCCAATTTGAAGGCGAAAATTGACCCCTTGAGCACCCATACGAATTTCCACCAATTTCTTCTCAATTATTCACAAAACCACTTCATTTTGATGGCCAAAAATGCCAAGGAGGCTGCCCCTACGAATTTCCCTTCAATTCTTCACAAACCAACTGAATTTAGTAGCCAAAGTTGCCAATTAAGGTGCCTATCCGAATTTCTTCCATTTTACTAATTTGCCGAAATTGATTTTCCGTAAAAATTCCCGGCTTGACGGAATTTCTTCAAAATATGAGACGCGATCCTAAAAATAAATCGTGACATGTTGGAATGTTCAATTCCCGAAATCGAATTCAATTTCATGGTTAAAATGAATCGGACGTGATTTTAGTACAATTTAACCTACCGAGTAGCTTTTAGAGATTTTATTGTGATTGTATCCCTTAATGGCTTCACCCAATAGGTTAGTTAACACGTGAGTGATCAACTTAAAAAAAAAAAAGACCATAGGCGCATCAATGAAAAGCCAATTTCATTTTATCGAGACGGGGTCAAAAATTCAAAATGTCACATTGCATGTTTCTTTTCATAGTTTATTGAAAGCAACAAGTGGATTCTCCTCCACCAATTTGCTCGACATGGGTAATTTTGGTCTACATACAAAGGGCTTCTTGATCAAATTTAGTCGATTGTGGCCATCAAGATTCTCCACCTTACATGTCAGGGAACTTCCAAAAGCTTCATAGCCGAGTGTCAGGCTTTAAGAAGAATCCAACATAGTAATCATGAAGGTACTCATAGCATGTTCCGAGTTTGATTATAATGGAAATGATTTCAAGGCACTAATCCATGAATTCATGTTGAACGGGAGCTTGGATGAATGGTTGCACCTAATTGCATCACAATATACAAAGAGAAGCTAGTTGAGTCTACTTGACAGAGTGAATATTGCCACCGATGTTGCTTGTGCACTAGATTATCTCCATCATCACTATGAAACATCGATAGTTCATTGTGATCTAAAGCCAAGCAATGTGCTTCTTAATGATGAAATGACGGGACATGTAGGCAATTTCGGGCTTGCTAGGTTCCTCCTAGAAGTAACGCATAAGTTACTAGCCAATCAATCAAGATATGTCAGAGTAAAAGGATCTTTTGGCTACGTAGCCCTAGCTAATGATGCAGCAATTAAGGGCCCGTTTGGTTCGACTTTTGGGGAATGCATTTGCAGTAATGCAAATACCTTTGGATGAAGGGGGTTTTCCAAAATGCAAATATCGTTTTGTAAAATTTGCATTGAGAAACAACTTTGGCCAAAATACCATTTGTAATTAACTTTTATTAAATTAAAAAAGCAAAAATGCACTTATATATTTTTTTTTGAAGTCCGGCCACCGGACGGTCGATGGGGTCGGGCGACCCTAGGCGATGGCCGCCTAGGTCACGCGAACCGAGGCGACGGCCACCTAGTCGCCCGGTCGCGCGAACCTAGGCGACGGCCACCTAGTCGCCCGGGTTCGCGTGACCCAAGCGACTGTCGCTGGGTTTGTGCGACCTCGGGCGGCCGTCGCCGCCGGGTCGCGACCCCGTGACCATCCCCGAGGTCACGCAACCTCGGGCGGCCACCGAGGTCGCACGATTCAAGCCATCGGTGGCCTGAATCACGCGACCCAGGCATCGCCTAAGGTCCGGCAACGGTCACCGGGGTCAAGCGACCCTCAGGCGGCAGTTGCCGACATGTCGCTGGCACGCACGACCCCCTTAGCCGGTGATCGTCGGCCTCCGTGCGGTAGTTTTCCTCGCGAATGAATAGTAACCGTGAAGTGAACAGTAACCGAAACTTACATTCCGGAAATGCAAGTTCCCAAAGGACCTCTGGACCTACTTTAGCCTAAGGGCCCTTAGAGCCCTTCGGAGATGCAATTGCATGTTGCCAAAGTCACTCAAAAACTCGAACCAAACGCATTTGCATTTGGCCAAGGGACTTTAGAGTCCAAACGCCCATTCCCAAAGATGAACCAAACAGGGCCTAAGTCTTTCAATTTATTTCCTTATATCAAACATGCAATTGGAGACCAATTCTTGGACAAAAAGGTATACACATGAAACATCACTATATTTCAAATCTCAATTATTCAGTATGCATCACTATGCTCCGTTGACTGTTGTAGAGTATGGCTCGAGAATTGCAGTATCCACAGAAGGAGATGTGTACAGTATTGGAATCCTCATTTTGGATATGTTCATAGGTAAGAGGCCAACCGATGACATTCTCGAAAATGGGATGAACCTTCATTGCTTCATAAGGGCAACTCTGGCAAACCGAGTGGAAAAGGGAATCGATCCTATCTTACTTCAAGAAATCGAGGAGTCAGAGAAAAGACAAATTGTCCCTCCAGATGGCAGGAGCAAAAGTTGATTTAGTACTCTAGAGTGTTTTGTTTCAATCATCGACATAAGTGTCACTTGCTCTTCTGAGTCTCTAGGGAATGAATGGGCATTGGCAATGCATTGACTAAACTCTAAGGAACCAAAAATATACTTATTGAGTTCATTGCTATTGTGGCACCCGAGAATTTCGCAAACCGTGATGTGCGACAGCAGTGACTAATCAATAAAAGTATCGCCGAATGGTATCATTAGTATTTTGCATGAGCATTGTTTGATTCCATCAACGGACCAATATCTTATGTTTATTAAGGGTCTGATCGTTGAATAAACTATCGATATATATTCCTTTTGATGACTCGACACAATTATACCACTTGAGTGCACATGAGATAAGAAAAGAAATTGAAACACCGTGCAATCTCGTTCTTTTTCTGTACAAGAATCTGAGTCATGAATAAGTACACTTGATAAATTATTGAACCATCAAGACCATGGGACCGAGAATGCTCCATATTTGTGCAAGTTTAAGGATCAGTTTTTATTTATTTATTTGGGCCTTGTTATTGAGGGACTGGACGTCCACTA
Organism: Eucalyptus brandiana; assembly: GCA_014182725.1. Classification (NCBI taxonomy): domain Eukaryota; kingdom Viridiplantae; phylum Streptophyta; class Magnoliopsida; order Myrtales; family Myrtaceae; genus Eucalyptus; species Eucalyptus brandiana. The sequence continues at coordinate 25,477,170 of CM024674.1, read as the reverse complement.
ATCTACTAGCCCAATACAATCCGAAGACCCCTTAATAGTCGACATTTAAGTCAACTAATTGGAAGAGATGTTGACTGAAGCTTGGCTGGATGATGCCACGTTGCTTCTTTGGCGTATGGATAGCCAAAAATGCACGGGGAGGCATGCTTTGAAGACACGTCCATTCCAGCTGTCCGTTCCCCTTGCAACCACCGAAACCTGCCTCTCTTTTGTTAACTGGTTTTAGCAAAACCAGTGGTCTTGTGCTTGTGAAAGTGGGTAATCGAGAGAGAGTGAGCGAGAAGGGTTGCGAGTGAGCAGCGAGAGAGTGAGTCGGCAAGGGAAGGAAGGAAATTAGTCCCTGCCGTGCGTGCACGTTGCCGCCATCGTCGAGCCGCGCACTCCTCACCGTCTCACCACACGCCGTGGAATCATAGGACATTGAGGCAAGTGAAAGTCCATGAATCTATATAATGTGATGCTGTTATTGTCCAGTATGGTGCAATATACTTGGAAACAATTGAATTCTGAAAGTAGAATGTTAAATTGTGGGTAATCGAAGTAGAGTGGGACCATGAGATTGAGGAATTACTTTGGTTTTGTGTACATTTTGATCCTGTTGATGTATTGATGAAAGACTGACTATTAGTAGACTTGTGGAAGTAAGATAGTCATGGTGGGAATGGGATTTCATGGGATTCGCTTAATCCAGTGCAATTTCATGTGTAACCCTGTAACTTTGTGAAATTTTATGAAGAGTTCTAAAATGAATTTGATCCTGATTTCTTCACAGAAGTTGTGAGGAATTGCATGAGCTAGAGTATATATTTTTATCAGAACTTCTCGGAATGAATACGATTTCTTAAACCTCTTTTAATATGCAATTCTTTCTGTTGAATTTTATTATGTGATAAGAATCCTGAACTGAGTTGTGTGAACTACCACTCATTATACATAACGAATCTGGCTTAGTGTCCTTAATGAAACTTTTTCCTCTAGATCCCAATTATAATGTGTTAAAATTTCAGAATTTTTCATGGTCATTTGCTGGTTATTTCAGAAATCTCTACAAAGCGTGCATTCTGGTCTTTACACTGTTTTGCTATGAAACTGTTCATTTTGTTCTAAGAGTCATTGTATCTTGAGTTGTTATTGACTTGATAGATGGAGTGACATTCAGTATATCACATGACATTGGAAAATTTGATAAAGTCTTATAGATCCATGGAATCCTTGACGTCATTGCATCAAAATGTACTTTTGTAATGAGATATATATTATGATGTGGATGTTACCGTCGGAGGTGTGAGCCGACGATGCCCTGGGAGTGTCAGGATGCCCAAGGGTCGAGTGAGTCGACGCCGTTGGATGCCCGGAGGTTTGTGCCAGAGGGTCCTCGGGAGTTTTGGGATGCCCGGTTGTAGAGATTGTACGTAAATCCGAGGGAAGGGGCAACCATTTTCATGGCGAGCCCCGGATATATCTCGTGATGCCGTGGTGGGGTGCGAGATGCCCAGGGGTGTGACGGAACACGCTCTGGATGCCCGGAGGTTTGTGTCGGAGGGTCTCGCGATGCCAAGTTGGGTGCGAAAACCCGGAGGGATGCAAACACTGGTCCCCGGGGAATGAAACCTTTCTTTGAATGCTAAAATCCGGTACATTAAAGGAGTGCATGTGTGTGCATGTGGCATGATATGAGAATTTGTTTATGAAATTGAGTGGGCTTCATCTGGTATTGAAAATGCGTTCGTTATGGCATTGAATTGTTTTTATGAATGTGGTGCAAGTAAATCAAACCTTGATGGCATGTATATATATAAAAATGCAATATGTGTTTTGCATGCATCTGGATGGTTAGAGTTTCTACATAATATAGTGTAATGGATCTTTTATTGCTGAGTGGTTGTACTCACCCCTCTTGGGGACTAACATTTCAGACTAAAAGAAAAATGCCGCTGCTGCCTGCAACTCCTGGTATGTTTTATGGACTCCTAATTGACCTACAGCGGGAGTGGTCAGAGCACCGTCATCCTGGGGTGCACGGGTTGGTATTCGAGCGCGTAAGGATTTTGCTGACTTTTGAGGTAGGCCTCTCTGTCAGGCCTATTCACCAAGAGTACATATCAGTTCTCGTCCGTATGGATGGCCGCCTTCTGAGGGTGCTGCCACCACCACTGGCCAACGGACCTGACTGGATATGACCTAGAGTCGAGGGTAGTAGGAGATGCATTTTTGGGACGCCGACACATGGGTGATGGACGGATGCAGATGATATCCAAGGATAGAAGTTGGTTTTCTTTTGGGTAATCGCCAGGCACAAAAAGACCTCAGCGTTTTGTTGTACCAACTATCATAGTCCATCGCTTATATAAATAAAAGTGTTCGATAAAAGTGTTCGGCCTAAATTATGAAAGTTTTAGTATGGTGTGCATCACTTTATATTTTGATGAAGGGTAGTCAAATTATGCTTCCGCCATATTATTTGCGCAGGGACCGGTAAAGAAAACAAATGAAAACCCCCAGGTATTATAAGTTATGTTAAAATTTCTTTGGTCTCAAAGTAGTATGCTACAAGAGAATGTAACTGTGGCGACCCTAACGGATCGGGGGCCGTTTTGGGGGTGCCATAGCTATTGCCTAGTTGATGTAAAATCTGAATTTCATATGGAGTCGTAGTCTTCACGGTCATTGCTTTGTCTGAAATAGTGATGCAGCCCACATTGAAGATCAACTCTCTTGACCAAGAAGATTGGCCCGCATTCAAGCTCGACGAAATCGAAAAGCCGTAACGATATCTTGAGTCCATTCCGTAAGCTTGAAAGACACCTTGGGAGCTCGCATGACGCTTTTACTCGTTTATAGTTTCCATGCTCTTTTACTAGTTTATAGTTTCCATGCTCTTAACTATTTCTCCTAGTTTCAATGCTCCTTTATTTCTCCTAGTTTCAACACTCTATCTTTATTTCTTTGACGATATAAGCCATCCAATTCCTTGTAGAAGACAAACGACTTTTGATAAATGAAAAACTTTGCTTTGAAGCAAGTATCGTGAACCTTGTAGAGTTCATATCCTTGAAAACCTAGAAGAGTTTTCACTCCATCCTTGAAGAGTCGGAGCTTTTGAAATCTGCATCCTTGAAGAGTTGCAGTCATCAATCTAGAAGAATCGGTGCCCCCTCAACTTCTTCGGAGGCCTAGAAGAGCAACCAACGGAGTCTCTGTCTTTTCCTGTTCTGTTCGTTACTTCCAACCCAATTTCGACTATCCTACAGTGCTTATTTCAGAAAACCCAAAATAGAGAAATTGTAGATCCAGAAGTCTTTGTTCATTTGGCTTTGGAATCAGGTCGATCCAATTTGTATCGACAAAGATACGACTGTTCTCCTGAGCTCGTGCAGTGCTGAAATTCTTGTTTGTCTTGTTTCCGTGTGCGAGTCACTCTCCCGATCCTATTGTTTGAGAAAGCCTCCCCTAGGCTTGCATCATTTGGTATCAGAGCTTTGGAGGAGAGGAAAATGCCTCCAAGACAAGCTAGGCGTTGTGGTGGCAGAACCGTTCCCCTCAATGAATTGCACACACTCGTTGAGAATATGCAACAACAAATGGACGAATTGACGCAAGAAGTTCAGCATTTGAGGGCTGAAGCAAATAATTCTCCACCCGTTCCAGGACTGAAGATTCCCATGGTGACTCTTCCTCTTCAGAGAGTGTTCAATCTATTCGCGGTCGGAGGCATGTTCGACATCGTTTACAACATATTCAAGAGCCAGATTGGGAAAAGGAAGTCAAGAAAGATGTTCCGGAATTTACAGGTAATGAGTCTCCTGATGAAATTGTTGATTGGCTAACACTTGTGAATGAGGTGTTTGAGCATCGAAATGTTCCGGAGAATTGTCGCGTTGGGATCATTGCTATGCGATTCCGAGGCAAGGCAATTGCTTGGTGGAGACGTGAAAAATAAACTCGCCAAGCCATTGGCAAAGCACCAATCACTTTGTGGAGAAAGATGGAGGGCAAGATTCAAAAATATTTTCTTCGATATAAGAGAGAGCTCTACCAACGGTACCAAAATATAAAACAAGGTAAGCGAACGGTGGACCAATACACAAATGAATTCAATGAGTTGGTGATTCATAAAAATATCCAGGACCCGGAGGATGTGCTTGTGAGCAAATACTTGAACGATCTTCAATTTTACATTCAAGACGCCTTGGAAGTCCTCAACATTTGGGACTTAGGAGATGCACACCAACGAGCAATCAAAATGGAGCGCTCTCATTCTCGGAGACAACAATCAACTACCATGATAAGTCGGACCACTAGCACTGCTAAAGTTGCTGAGACTACAACGCAATCTGCTAGTAAGCCTTCTATTCAACCCCATGTTTCGAAGCAACCTGTTACATCCGAAATACGTTGCTATTCTTGTGGGGAGTTGGGTCATCGTGCTAGCAATTGTTGAATCAATAAGAATCGACCAGCCGGTAAAGCCTTCTTGGTGGATAATGATTCTGACAAGAATGCTGAGGATCCACTTGAAGAGGAGTTGAACAATGATGAAGAAGCTGCGGATGATGAACAAATAGTGCATGCTGACACTGGCGAACTTCTTATGGTGAGGAAAATTTTTCTTACTCCTCGAGATGACACTGGAGATAGGTGGCTACGTACCAATATTTTCCATTCTGCTTGCACAATCATGGGAAAGGTATGTCAATTAATTATTGACTCTGGTTGTTTTGAGAATATAATTTCTGAAGTAGCGGCAAACAAGCTGAAGTTGGAATTAAAAACGCACCCTACGCCATATAAAATGTTGTGGTTGAAGAAAGGCTCTGAGGTAATTGTTTCGAAATGATGCCTTGTTAATTTGTCCATTGGCTCTGTTTATAATGACAAGATATGGTGTGATGTTCTGCCGATGGATGCTAGTCACATTATTCTTGGTCGACCATGGCAATTCGATAGGAGCACTACACATGACGGTTATCGAAATACATATTCTTTTGAATTTGGAGGCAAGAAAATTACGTTGGCACCTAGTAGGGAACCTTTGAAAACTCCTGTAGTTGAGAATTCCTTCTTCCCTACGTTGCTCACAATGAAGGATATGAAGGATGCTTTGAAAGGAGCTCGTATCTTGTATATTTTGTTCAATAAAACAAGTGAGAAGAATGAAGTTGCCTCTGCCGTACCTCATCGAGTTCAACCTCTTTTGAAAGAGTTCGAAAAAAGCTACTTTTCCAAGATCATTCCCGATGCACACGAAAAGAAGCTTCCTGATTTTACTGTATGTGATGGTTTTCTTTTCAAAAGAAACTGTTTATGTGTGCCGGATTGTTCTCTTTGGCAAAGGGTGATAGATAAAGTTCACCGTGAAGGACATTTTGGGCGCAACAAAACTGAATCCTATAAAACAGACATCGACAAGCAGCAGCGTGAAGTTATCTTTGAACCTGGAGATTTTGTTTGGGCTTATTTGCCACCGGAACGGCATCCCGTCGGAACTTATAACAAGCTTAGTGACCAAAAGCTTGGACCTCTCGAAGTTCTTGAGCACATCAATCCTAATGCGTATCGACTAAATCTTCCTTCTCATTTAACGATTCACGACGTCTTCAACGTTCGACATTTAACACCTTATGTGGGAGATTCTTCTGATGATGATGGCGAGAATTCGAGGATGAATTCTTTTAAAGATGGAGAGGATGATGCAGCCCGCATTGAAGACCAACTCTCTTGACCAAGAAGATCGGCCCGCATTCAAGCTCAACGAAATCGAAAAGCCATAACGATATCTTGAGTCCATTCCGGAAGCTTGAAAGACACCTTGGGAGCTCGCATGATGCTTTTACTCGCTTATAGTTTCCATGCTCTTTTACTAGTTTATAGTTTCCATGCTCTTAACTATTTCTCCTAGTTTCAATGCCCCTTTATTTCTCCTAGTTTCAACGCTCTATTTTTATTTCTTTGACGATATAAGCCATCCAATTCCTTGTAGAAGACAAATGACTTTTGATAAATGAAAAACTTTGCTTTGAAGCAAGTATCGTGAACCTTGTAGAGTTCATATCCTTGAAAACCTAGAAGAGTTTTCACTCCATCCTTGAAGAGTCGGAGCTTTCGAAATCTGCATCCTTGAAGAGTTGCAGTCATCGATCTAGAAGAATCGGTGCCCCCTCAACTTCCTTGGAGGCCTAGAAGAGCAACCCACGGAGTCTCTGTCTTTTTCTGTTCTGTTCGTTACTTCCAACCCAATTTCGACTATCCTACAGTGCTTATTTCAGAAAACCCAAAACAGAGAAATTGTAGATCCAGAAGTCTTTGTTCATTTGGCTTTTGAATCAGGTCGATCCAATCTGTATCGACAAAGATACGACTGTTCTCCTGAGCTCGCGCAGTGCTGAAATTTCTGTTTGTCCTGTTTCCGTGTGCGAGTTACTCTCCCGATCCTATTGTTTGAGAAAGCCTCCCCTAGGCTTGCATCAAATAGGATGTGGAATTTGGCCATTCACAAGCAATTTGAATACGGCGACAGCAAAACCACAAGTGATGGAGACTAATGACTTAGCAATCAAAGGACAATCATAATAGTTTATGTTGTCTTAAGCAAAAGATCACTGTCCTTCAACTGTGTGAAAAAAAAAAAAAAAATATATATATATATATATATATATATATATATATATTGTTTTGCTTTAGCCCAAAAGATCGAAAGTGGGACCTGTGTGAGAGTTGCACCAAGAAAATGTGATAAAACGAAAAATCATAAAAGCATGGCTCCTAATATAAGTACCTCAAGACATCTAGTAATATGGATTTTTGTCTTCCTCTCTTGCAAACTTGGCTTATTTGTTTTAGCTTTTAAAGCAAAAAAAAAAAAAAAAAAAAAAAATACTAATCGACTTTCCTGTAAAAGTTAAATAATGTTTATATTTATAAATACTTATGAAAAGGAATATGTGATTACATATATCGATATTTGTTCATCGAATACCTATAGATAAAGACGGAGCAGAGGGAATGTGAGTTTATGTGATCGCCACATGGCAAACTTTGCCTCTATGATTGTCACTTGGAAAGCCATATGGCTTATGTGGGTGAACAGCCTTGCGCATTTTGTGCCTTGATAAATGTAAAGAGAAATAAGTTGTTAAATGATCTCTTGTGTGGGTGGAAAGAATTGCGGGAGAACCCAGCGTGTTTTTTCTTTTTTCCACTCTAACATTGGACAGCCAGAAGATCTGCTACCAGCGTCAATCCTACAACCGAGACAACAATTGTATACCCTGTATGGAAAAAAGAGTTGGGAGAAACACTTGCGAAACACTTGGCAAATTGTGGCTTTAAATCTAACCCTCGAGGTAAGCAGTTTTATTCACCGTCTGCTTGTTGCAGTAGAATGAGCTTTGGCTGAAAATCGTGAATATGATTGCCGCATATAACGTACCTTGTATCACAGATTTCTTGTGTCAATGACTCCATCTGCTAGTTAGAAGTACAAACTTCTATATCTCTTTGGCTTGTCATTGGTGTGTATCGCGAATTGGGGTTTATTCCTTAAGATGCGATTCCTCATCATCAGGAAAAAAAAAAAAAAGGCAAAAGGTTAAAGTAACAAGAAACAGCTGTCGGGGACTACTGTAAAAAGTTTTCTTTTGAAATATCAACTGGCGACTTTAGGAGCTTTTTGTTATTATCGAGAACCTTCGTCAAGATTAAACCAATACTAGAGTTGTCGCTAGAACAGCAATGTTGCTTATCCAATAATGCCAGCCGTTGAGTTGTTACATTAGTCTAACATGGTGCTTGCATTATTTATACCTTTTCTATTTCTAGCAGCCAAATATATATATATATACCTTTTCTATGTCATCTTTACTCAAGTTTCATGTCATTGGTCAGCCTTGGCTTTATAGATCTCTGTTGTCCATTGAGATCAGTCCAGAAATTCTTGCTTTCGCGGGACTCAAAATGGAGGTGGAATCTCTGTTGCTCATTGAGATTTTGGGATTTAACAAGCCACAGAGTGCCATCATCATGTGATACAGCAAATACTGTACTTGTTTTAGTGTTGGTATTGGCAATTACAATGCATGACAAGAGAGGAGGAACCGAATAAAAGTTCATAGTTCTGACTAATGGTATTGATTTATCAATTTGAAACAATGAGAACCCAGCTAGGGAAAAAGGGACAAATTGTGAAGGATACAATATATTCCTTGTGCTAGCATTTCTTGTGGAAAGACCGTATTCATGGCTGCGGAGAATGAATTTGGTCCCTGATTGGACTGGATAATCTAATTTTAAAGGTAGTTTTAGGGTGTGTTTGGCAAAATGTGTTTCTGTTCCCTAGAACACAAATTTTTGTTCTTTTGTTCTGAGGAACAAAAGAAGAATAGAAACGCGTTTATTTACACTTTGGTTCCCATGAACAAAAAATCTATTTATTTTGTTCCCAGAACAAATTTAGAACAGAAACAAGAAGTAGAAAAAACTTGTTTCTTGTTCTCGAAAACAATTTCGAGAAACACTTCTTCTTTTTTCTCCTTTTTCTTCTTCTTTCTTCTTCTTTTTTCTTTCCTTCTTATTCCTTTGATTGGTCACCGGCCTTGGCCATGGCCGGTGACTGGCCGTCGAGGGCCGGTGACCTCGTCGAAGCGTCACCGGCCCCCGGCGAGGCTTCGCCTCGCCTTGGCTGGGTGAGTTTGAGCTCACCCAAATCTATTTATTTTGTTCCCGGAACAGATTTAGAACAGAAACAAGAAGTAGAAAAACTTGTTTTTTGTTCTTGAAAACAATTTCGAGAAACACTTCTTCTTTTTTCTCCTTTTTCTTCTTCTTTCTTCTTCTTTTTCTTTCCTTCTTCTTCCTTTGATGGTTACCGGCCTTGGCCATGGCCGGTGACCGGCCGTCGAGGGCCGGCGACCTCGCCGAAGCGTCACCGGCCCCCGGCGAGGCCGAGCCTCGCCTTGGCCGGGTGAGTTCGAGCTCACCCCCGGATCTAGCAAGGCCGAGCTTGCCCAGCCAAGGCAAGGTCGACCTCGCGCCACTGGGCAAGGCCGAGCCTCGCCGGTGGCCTCAATGGCCGGGCATGGTCACCGGTGAGGCTCGACTTGCCCGGGCGACGCAAGGTTGGCCTCGCCCTAGCTCGGCGAGGCCGAGCCTCATGCTAGCCGGCTTGGTCGTCGGCCCTCGTTGGTCGATCGCCAGCCATGACCGAGGCCGGCGACCTGCCAAAAGGAAGAAAGAATGAAAAAAATAAAAATTTAAAAGAAAAAAATTTAAAATTTAAAAAAAATTGAAAAATTAAAAGAAACAAAAAAAAATTATACAAGTTTACCAAACGCATTTCTATTCCCGGAGTAGAAATTTTTGCGATTACCAAGCGCGTTTTTATACTTAGAAATTTTTCTTGGAACAGAAACAAAAACAACTATTTTTGTTCAAAAATTGTTCTCCCGGATGTAAACGTTACCGAATGTGCCTTTAGACTCTAACAATCCTTGTTATTATTCTTGCTTAAAGCCTAGTTGCGGATTTGAATGGAATATCTCTCATGGTAGTTTTAATGTCTAGTAGTCTTGCTTTTTTAATGGATCAGAGTTGATACTCCGCATTCACTGAACTCACCAAGTTCTGGATTGGTCCTCTTATCTACATAATGGTATAGTTCAGTGAGTTTGGGCTTTGCTCTAGCCTTATGGTTAGTTTGTATGCTTAGGATCAATTAACTCTAGAAACCTAAGCTTCTCATTTTTTGAAGCACGAAATGCTTCTTTGCTGCATTTCATTTGGTATCATTACTATCATTCATATGATAATGTGGTGATGAAGTAAGCATACTAATATCCTATAAGCGTAATTGCAAAAACCATCCTCAATTTTGCTCTTCATATCAAATACCCTCCTCACATTTCCAAATCACATCGTGTATCTCCCCAGCCTAAATTTACCTATTTCCCCTTGTGCACGCGTGAGATCTACACCCAAAAGGTGAAATCCAACACTGAGGATGGGGTAATTCAAGAAATATTTATGAGTGGGAAATGCAACTTCAAATCCACACAAAAAAAAAAAAAAAGGTGAGAATGATAATTGTACGTTTTGAAATGTGAGAATTGGGTATTTGATATGAGGAGCAAAGTTTAGGATTATATCTGTAATTTCCCTGTCATATAATACAAACCAACTCTGAGAAGAATGTTTTTAATACAGATGGTGGTTAACAGGTTCTCTGGACGCTCTCGTGGATTTGGTTTTGTAACTTTTAATGAGAACCAAGCAATGGATGAGGCTATTGAGGCTATGAATGGATGGACTTGGATGGGTGAAATATCATTGTGGAAAAAGCTCAGCCTCAAGGTTCAGGTAGAGACCAAGATGGTAATTTTAGTCATGACTGTGGTCGTGATCGTGGCCCTAATCGAGATTGTGGTGTTGGACGTGAAGGTGGAGAGTGCATTTTGCCAAGGAGTGTCCTAATGTGGGGGACACACAGGAGGTGGGTACGGGGGGGTGGGATGACAGTTATGGAGGCGAGGGAGGTGGTCGTTGTGGGTGCCACGGTCCTGATCGAAATGGTGATTGATCTGGCTGGGGCAATAGGGATTATGGTACCCAAGCAGGATCAGGAAATGACTTCTATAATCGGATCGTTCTGGTCCATATGAACATCATGGTCCAGGAAACTTCCATTAAGGGTAGAATCGTTCTGGTCCCTTTGAACGTCCTGGTACAGGAAACTTTCATTCAGAGTAGAAAGAATACTCCTGATAGGTATCCACACCATTGTTTTCAGTTATAGTGAAGCAGTTGATTCCGCACTGATTGAAAAATATTTTGTGCTTGTAGCAGAGCAATTGGAGGGACTGCTGTTACTTGCTGGAGGTGTCGATTTCTTTTCTGTTGCATCTCTTCTTTATTGTTCTCTAGGCCGACAAATCTGCTTCATCGGTCTTTTGATGTGTGAACTTTGGCTAAGAGATTCAACTCTTTATTGTCCATTGTCGCGACCTCTTTTTTTCCGGCGCCCGCAATCGAGTACGAGCACCTAAGGAGGCTAATGGCTCGGCTGAAATTGGTTAAGCCCGGACTCTCCCAAGTCCACCAATTCACGACTTAATGGTTCAAGCTTTTTTTAATCTGTGAATCAATTTTTAAAATGGAGTCGCCACTAATCGATTTGGGGTGGGTTGATTAGAAACCCAAGTGAAGTATCGGGAGAAATATTCACTCCTACGCAACCGAGAGAAATTAGGATCGGGGACTTGATTACACTAGTTAATTACTAATGCCCTTTCGGTACCTAATCTTGTTTAAACCCTAAGGCTTTTGGATGCTCGAGGGATTTTCCATGCATTTTTGGGAGGAGAAACATTTTCTAGGTCTTTTCTAATTTTTTTGGACACAAAAGGGATATTTTTTTTTTGGTATTTTTGGGAAAATACAAGTCCTTTTGGCTTTTTCTAAAATTTTTTGGCTTTTTCATGAATTTTTGGCATTTTTTGGATTTTTTGGCATTTTTTGGAAAATATGAAATATTTTTGATATTTTTGATTTTTTCAGAAAATAAAATATTTTTTTAAATATTTTTTAATATTTTTGGAAAATAAATTATTTTTTGATTTTTCTCGATTTTTTAGAAAATAAAACATTTTTTTCAACATTTTTTAGTATTTTCCAATTTTTCTGGAAATTAAAACATTTTTTTATATTTTTTCGAAAATAAGTTATTTTTTATTTTTTTTCGGAAAATAAAATATTTATTATTTATTTATTTATTTAAAATATTATTTTATATTAAAATAATATAAAAACTAACCCGGGTCGGATCCGCGGGTTGGGTCCGACCCGGACCCGACGATCCGAAAGAGAACGTGGGCCCGACTCGGATTTTTTCGTCATTTTCTTTTCTTTTTTTTTATTTACTAAAACGGCGTCGTGGCCGGGCATTCGGGGACACTCGGCCCGACCCGACAGCCCGGCCCGATAGCCCGCTCCGCGACCCGACTCCCCACGAAACCCTACCCGGGTCCGACCCGACCTCGCGACCCGGCTTCTCGCCGCCGGAATCTCGCGAAACCCTACCCGGTTCCGAGACCCGGATCCGATTCGACGACCGAAATCGCAAACCCTAGGGTTTGCGAATCCGCGGGCGCCGAAAAGGGGGAACCGTGCTCGGCGGCGACGGCGACCACGGCGGTGACGATGAAGGTGACAACGGCGATGGCGACGGTGGCTATGTCGACGGAAAATGGCTACGACGAATAATGACGCCCCCTTTTTTTTTTTTACCTTCTCTCGAACGGCAACGGCAGGAGGGTGGTTCGCGACAATGGAGGTCGCGGCGAACAATGACGGTGACGGCGAACGACGGCGGCGACCGAAGCTTCCCGATCCGGCGCGGCCGGCGGATCGATCACGGCAACGGCTTCGGGGGGGAAACACAACAGCAAACCCTTCGAGGCAACGACGTCGGGACTCGGTCGAGGCGAACGTCGTTCGGTAAAGGACCAGACCTGAGGCGTAGATCTCGGCCGGACCTTCCTCGGCCTCGATCTTCTCTCACTCGGGCCGGATCCGAGCCTCCACCGGCCGGATCGACCTTCTCGAGTCGCTTGCGGTGACCTTCCCGAAGTCTCTCGGTAGAAGGTGGGCCGAGCTCGCGACTCGAGCTCTCTCTTGCGCTCGCCCTTCAACCCTTCTCGATGTCTCTCGGTGAAGGATCTCCGAGCTTGCCACCGCCTCCGACGATGTTTGCGGCCACCTATTTATAGGCGAAGGAAATCCGGTCGACGAAGGGCCTCGGTCGCCGGCATCCGGTTCCGCTCGGCGAACCGGTGTCCCATCGAGCCTTCCGGTGAAGCTCGCTCAACATTAATGGCGCCTGCAATCTTATCCCCTCCGGCCGACGTCGGCCTACTCCCCTCGGCCGTAGGCCATCCTTCGCGCGCGTCGCCGGCCATCGCGCGTGAGATGCAGACGACTGAGGAAGATGAAGGCGGGGAGGAAGAAGAAGAAAAAAAGGGGTCGGGCTCGCAAGAGAGAAAAAGAGGGGAGGGGCTGCTTTTTGTTTTTCTTTTGTTTTTTTATTATTATCTACTTATCCGAAAATAAATTAAAAACTTAATTAATAAAATAAAATAGGCCTAAAATTAAGGCGTCAACAGCTGCCCCTCTTTGAAAGTGAGCTCGCAGAGGTTGCATTCAAAGACAGACTGATGCCTCAATTTTATCCATGCATGCGTAACAAATTATATTTTATTTGGCACCTATTATTCTATGCAGAAAAGAGCAATATAACTTCACATATACTAAAACAGATAAGAAGATACCTGTAGTTACTTACCGGAAGTGAGTGAGGTAGGGTGTGAACCCCGAGTTTGGCAAGTATCAAGGCGTCATCTTACCTGGTGATATGAGGAGGTTGCTTTTCCAAGGCTCGAACCATTCTTCGGTCGCTTGTTAAAACAATCAATGATTTGTCTGGGACCCGAATCTTTCTTCGGTCGCCTTGACGGGAGACTACTCTTCTAGGATCCGAACCATTCTTCGATCGACTGTTGGAGTAATCAGTGGTTTGCCTCGTACCCGAACCATTCTTCGGTCGCCGTGACGGGGAATTGCTTCTCCAGGACCCGAACCATTCTTCGGCCACCTGTTGGAGTAATCAGTGGTTTGTCCCGGACCCGAACCATTCTTCGGTCGCCATGACAGGAAATTGCTTCTCCAAGACCCGAACCATTCTTCAGTCGCCTGTTAAAACAATCAATAGTTTGTCTAGGACCCGAACCTTTCTTCGGTCGCTTTGACGGGAGATGCACCGACCTTTCTCATGGCATCTCATTTGTGGGTGCCTGATTTGTATCGAGGACACCAGTTGCTACCCGACCTTTCTCGGGAGATGTGCCGACCTTTCTCAGAGCATCTGTTTTGTGAAGGTGTCTGACCTTTGTCAAAGACATTGGTTGGAACCCGATCTTTCTCAGGAGGATGTACCGACCTTTCTCAAGGCATCGATTTGTGGGACGTCTGACTTATGTCGAAGACACCAGTTGGAACCCGACCTTTCTCGGGAGGATGCGCCGACCTTTCTCAGGGCATCAATTTGTTGGGGGGTGTTGAGAGTGCTAGTATGAACAAAATAAAGGAGTTAGGGAAGAGAATAAGAACACGAGATTTATAGTGGTTCAGCTTAATCCAAGCCTACGTCCACTCTCCCACGCTAACAGCCTTCTTGGCTGGATTCCACTATGCAATCAATCAAGAGATTACAACTTCGAGTGCAAACACTTAGTAGTAGATCACACTATCTCACTAAGTCACTCTTTTGGTATTTCTCTCACGATCACAAACGTTTAAGCTCTCCAAAGACAAGTGTATAATCGAAGGTCGCTCAGACTTTGGAATTATAAATTCTACGCTCCGTCTCTTACTTGCTCATCGGTCCATGATCTCCTTAAATACTCCTCCACTTCCAAACTAGCTGTTGGACAGCATCCCGAGAATCGTCTTCCAATATACCCATTGGACAGCTCGTATCTAGAAGATTTGGTAGCCGTTGAGTGACAAAGGTAAAATCCCAAATTGATTCCGATCGCCCATACAAACGAAATCTTGGTTTCCATAAGTAAAGCTTCTTCGTGTAGAAAGTTCTTGTCTTCAATATCCAATCGTCAATCAATTAGATTGAATCAATTAATCTTGATGTGGAATCCAAACCAGATCACTAGCCGTTGTATGATTGGGCTTGAGTTACGATTCATCGTAATCTGGATGTAAAGTCTGAGTCTTTAGACTTTACAATGCAGGTCCTGTAGACTTTAAAATCTGAGTCGACGCCTTCGACTTTGAGTCTTGAGTTTGGCGTCTTGAGACTTTGACACGAAGTCTGGAAATCTTCGAATATACTTCGGACATGTGTTACGTTCGGTCTTCGGCCGTCTTCAGACTTTGACAATATCCTTTACATGTTCTATTATCTGCATGGTCTATTACTTAACCATTAAACATGTTAGTAGCCTTTGATTTATTTTGTCATCTTCAAAACATCATAAGGGATTTCCCTAACAATCTCCCCCTTTTTGATGATGACAAAACAATCTCTGAATATGCAGATTTGTAAACATACTTTTAAAAATATTAATTTAAATCAAATGATATTAGAAGATAGAAAATAAATTGAGCATAAGAATATATAGAAAAATAATCACAGCTCAATATTATGCCATAGATAATATAATATCAACCAATCAGCACATATGCATATTCATATCTTCTCCCCCTTTTTGACATAATCAAAAAGCGATAATAATAGATTCACGTATAAAATGATAACAAATATCTTGCATGAATCACAATTTCCAAAAATCAGCTTTTATAAAGTAAATCGAATATTAAAGATATGCAATATAGCTCACTTCGATCATATCAGCAAATATTCAATAAAAATCACGGATGCATCATAACTTGCACGTACCATTTTTGTCATAATAAAATGATAATATCAATAAGAGATTTGTTAATGACAAAAGGTAATAAAAGATTCACTAATCAGATTTTTGAATAAATTCTAACACATTTACCTTTCCTTCCATTCATAATAAGATCACGATCAATCAAAAAAAATTTTCCAAAATTGATCAAAGGTCCCCCTCAATTTGTTGCCTTTTTGAGATGATCACGATTCTTTTCCTTTTCTTTTGGATTTGATTTCTCCCCCTGGATAGAATATATCTTCAATTGTCGCAGGAGATATTTTCTGATTGCACCAAAATTTGCGTAGATTCGCAATCATCCTTCCCTTAAAGAATTTCCTGCAATCAACTCATTTCCCTTTTTGGTATCCATCAATTTGGATCCTTCCTTGACGTTAGAGTAAAATAGAAAATCTCCATAATCAAATATTCTTTCTTAATTCATCATAACAGAGTATTCAAAGAATATTATGAACAATAATATTTTGACAAATAAATTCTCACTTAGTCAACGCACAATAAAATTAGAGAGAATAAAATCCTTGAATATCTCAAAAAAAATATCTTGCAAAATTAGTATAACGTAGAATCGGATTTTTACTTTGCAAAATATGACAATTTGAGAGCATAAAATTAAACCAAATAATCTGAATTATCTCAAATAATCACACGTACTAAATCAAATCTTAACTCACAAATCACAAAAATAAATCATACGATTCTTTCTTCCATAAAGCAAAATATGATCATTATAAAATCTCAATCAACCAAGGATATATCGAATATCAAGCATAATGAGAATTATTGCCCAAATCAAATTGAGAATAAAATTCCTTACCAAATCCTCTTTCTTCTTTCTTCTTTATATCCTGCAAAAATAACTTATCTTTTCTTTGGTACCCATTTTTCTTGGGTCCATGAGAGTTAGCAGAATATGTTGCTTTTATCCAATTTTTCTTAATAGGTCTCCAGACTTGAGAAAGATCTTGTTGCCTAAGCCGAGAATTCTCCTTTTTAAGTTTGAAAATCCTTTTAAGAGAAGATTTGAGATTTGAACAAAGCTCATTTATATATTTTGAAACTTTGAAAGGAATTGCTGAATAACTTACCTTGATTTCCTCATCAGATTCTGAGTCTGGTTGTGAATCAGACTTTGATTCTGAGTCTATGTCTGAGTTAGACTCTGGTTCTGAGTCTATGTCTGAGTCAGACTCAGATTTTGAATGTGCCGTCAAGCATATATTTTCTTGCTCATCATCTTCTTTCATGATTCTTTTTTGGCCATTATGCTTGTATTGACTTCTTCCATCGAAGTTCCTTCCTTTTCTACTCAGCTTTTTAAATTTCTTGACCATAAAGGCAAGTTCTTCATCGTCCATGTCATTTTCTGAGTCTGTTTCATCAAAAACAGCATTAGATATTAAAGCAATGAACTTTTTACCTTCGGGATCTTCATCGTTGAGTTGTTCCACTTCATAGGATTGAAGAGTGCCAATCAATTCATCAACGGAAAGTGGCATAATCCTTTGAGTCTCTCGAATTGAGGTCTTGACATGGTTCCATTCTTTTGAGAGACCTCGCAAGAGTATGTTGACCTTCATTTGGGAAGAAATTGGATGACCTTGATATGCCAAACTGTTTACAATTTTAGTAAAACGATCGAACATATCTCCAATCGACTCTCCTTGCTTCATCTTGAATGATTCATAATTGCCGAGCAGGAAGTTTACTTTTGTCTCTTTTACACGATCGGTCCCTTCATATGTAACATGAAGTCTATCCCAAACTTCTTTTGCTGTTTCACATGAAGAGATTCTATTATATTCGAGTAGGAGACAAAGCGCAATATAAAGAATAAATTGCTTTCGCATCAAGTGCTTCTCTTTTGGACATCTCCATCCGAGACATAGGAGCGGGGTTTGCTTTCTTTGTCTTTGCCATTCTTATTTGATGTAGACGCAGCAATGGGGTTGATTCCTCTTTCCACAACTTCCCATTGTAAGAGATCTCTGGATCTTAGGAATGCTTTCATTTTGTTCTTCCATACATCGTATTCCTTTCCATCAAAATATGGTGGCCTTGTGTTGCTTTGCCCTTCCATAAGTCCTGGTGCCAACATACTAGCCATAAAGAATCTTTAGCTCAAAAGTAAAAACACTTTTTATAAACCGAGCACTTGGCTCTGATACCAATTGAGAGTGCTAGTATGAACAAAATAAAGGAGTTAGGGAAGAGAATAAGAACACGAGATTTATAGTGGTTCGGCTTAATCCAAGCCTACGTCCACTCTCCCACGCTAACAGCCTTCTTGGCTGGATTCCACTATGCAATCAATCAAGAGATTACAACCGAGTGCAAACACTTAGTAGTAGATCACACTATCTAACTAAGTCACTCTTTTGGTATTTCTCTCACGATCACAAACGTTTAAGCTCTCCAAAGACAAGTGTATAATCGAAGGTCGCTCGGACTTTGGAATTATAAATTCTACGCTCCGTCTCTTACTTGCTCATCGGTCCATGATCTCCTTAAATACTCCTCCACTTCCAAACTAGCCGTTGGACAGCATCCCGGAGAATCGTCTTCCAATATATCCATTGGACAGCTTTGTATCTAGAAGATTTGGTAGCCGTTGAGTGACAAAGGTAAAATCCCAAATTGATTCCGATCGCCCATACAAACGAAATCTTGGTTTCCATAAGTAAAGCTTCTTCGTGTAGAAAGTTCTTGTCTTCAATATCCAATCGTCAATCAATTAGATTGAATCAATTAATCTTGATGTGGAATCCAAACCAAATCACTAGCCGTTGTATGATTGGGCTTGAGTTACGATTCATCGTAACTGGATGTAAAGTCCGAGTCTTTAGACTTTACAATCTGGGTCTCAGACTTTAAAATCTGAGTCGACGATCTTCGACTTTGAGTCTTGAGTCTCGCGGTCTTGACACTTTGACACGAAGTCTGAAAATCTTGAAATATACTTCGGACATGTGTTACGTTCGATCTTCCGCCGTCTTCGACTTTGACAATATCCTTTACATGTTCTATTATCTGCATGGTCTATTACTTAACCATTAAACATGTTAGTAGCCTTTGATTTATTTTGTCATCTTCAAAACATCATAAGGGATTTCCCTAATAGGTGTCTGACTTCTGTCAAAGACACTGGTTGGAACCCGACCTTTCTCGGGAGGATGCGCCGACCTTTCTCAGGGCATCGATTTGAAAGATACCTGGACATTCATAGGCACATCAAAGAGTACCTGGATATTCATAAGTACTAACCTGGAGGGTATTTGGGCCTTTGCAGGCGTCAAAGGGGTACTTGGATGATCGCAAGCATTAATACTCCAAGGACAACTCGAACAGGTCGAGTGCCAAGAAAAGGGAGGATCCGAACGATGGCCGGTACTCAAAGACAACGAGATGCTGAGACAATTGCAAGCATCCAAACTTAAGGGACGACTCGAATAGGTCGAGCGTCAATAAGAGAGTACATGGACAGTGATAGGTACTTTAAGACAAATGGGGATTAGGATATGCTTACCTGGCAATATCTCTGATCTTTGAGGGTATGTCTGCTATTTGTACAATATGCACACATGATTATACATGCGGAAAATTCATGAGTTCAAATGAGATTCATGCATGATAATTTTGTCAATTTTGCATCACCTGATTTCCACTGGGGAAGATTTAGAAAGACAACATTTATTCGGAATATAGATGCTTTGAGTATGCCAGATGAGGGACATTCAGTCTGAAAGGACTTTTCACTCACTCTCATAGAGAAGGCTATCCCGACCATTGATACGATTTATAAGGACCACACTATCTTACTGTCATCATGTCAGCAGGGGTCTGAGTATTCTCGCAAATAGTATGACTTTACCAATGTGAGAGGTCTTTGTTGAAACTGCGACGAAGATTTGGTCAATGGCTCATCAAATGGGACCGTCAAGGTCAAGGTTTATGAACGAAGTGCCGCACGATCATCTCCGGGTTTGCAAGTCAAGAATTCTAAGAAAAGAGATAGAGTAATCTTGCTCGTACTTCTTCGAGCGATGCTTATTAACACATGAAATCTTACGTTAATTGAAGTGCCCCTAGTCTGAAGAGACTTTTACAATAGGAATGTAACGTAGTCTTGGCTCACATGTAAGAGGGTGAGAGTTGGTGATTGTCTTGGCATTTGTCACTAGTCTTTCTTCACGGTCAGATAGCGGTTGTATCAGCAATTTCTCTTGGGAATACAAATGGCTGTATTTTTGTTTGGGGCATCGGCCTTGCTTTTACTAGGCACACTGCTTTTTCATGCCCCTATTTCTCATCTCAATTTTTCATTCATGGGCATTGACCTTGCTTTTACCAGGTACACTGCTTTTTTATGCCCTAGTTTTTGTCCTTGTTGCTTGAGGAACTGATCTGGACAAGTTCAAGCAAATGCTTTCGCTAGACTTATTGAGTCTTCCGGTATTTCCAATTATGTTTATCTCGAATGGCGGCGGCTTCAGCTTTGCCTCCATGTGAGGGTGAATTTGCAAACTCAATTGGGTTGTACAATGGATACAAGTGCGTAAAGAAAGAATTGCTCTTCATGACTCTAGGGCACTTAAATTAATGCGAGTGTTCATATGTAATAAAGACACTCCAAGATTGATGCAAGTGCAAGCAAGAGAATTACTATCCCTTTTCTCACCTCGTGATGCTGACTTGATTTCGACTTGCCCCAGTGTGGGGTGGTTTTTTGACGGGAGTATAGCAGAAATTTGTCAGTGTATGGGGCTCAATGGGGTGAGCGATGAAATGCCTCTCACTGTTTTGGTTATCGTACCATTCGCGAGAGAACTCTTTACCCTGTAGTCATGGAATCTTCTGCACTCATCTCACAAATGTATAGATAGGGGACTGTGTGTAGGATATGGCTTGCCTCTCATCATTCTGACGCGCCTCATCCAGCATGCTCGATTAATCTTGTATTCTTCATTTAGCTATCTATTCTAATAACTCTCAATGGAATCAATGATTTAGACAGACAAAATCATCATGCAGAATTCACCTAGAAAAGTGCATGCAGTGTATGATGTGATGGAGTTTGTACTCTCAAAATAAATGAATGGCTTTTTACTCAAAAAAAAACTTTATTGACAGCTTTAGGGGTTAACAAAATGGTGTTTCCAAATATGTCAAATCTTGGATATCAAAAGGGCTATTCACAAAGGGGGGTCAACGGATTGTCTCTAAATAGGGATATGACACATGAATGATCAACCAAGGATTGGGAATCTGATCATTGATTTGACGAGTCTTTCTTCTTTTGCCCCTGTAGAAGAGAAGATGTACAAGTAGATCAATTAGTCTGGCCGAGATCAACTGTGAGTTGAGGCCTGAAGATTTTCTGTCATTTGCTTTGGCGATACTTGAGACACCATTTTGTTTGGAAGAGCTTATCAAAGTCTGACGTGTCTCTTATTGATTTGTTATCTGTATTTTTGGCAGTTGGGTGATCATGCATGCTTCTCGTTGATTCGTTATCATTGCTTTTGATAGTCAGGTGATCCTGCAACAAACAAGAGGGAATATGTTAGTCATGAATTCTTTCAAGAGTCAAATAATTGGAATCGATACAACTTTACCCTTCACTGGTTTGCAAATGATTAGGTGAATTTGAAGTGAGAGGGGGACACGAAGTCCTATGTTCCTTGCTTCGTTAAGTCAATTATTCTCTGAATTGGCTCATGGATGATGCGTCCTTCAAATTACTCTTCTCCAAAGTTTGTATTGTGCTAGCTCCTAAAGATATTTGAATGTCAATGATGGCCCTTTTATCTTGGCATAGTTCAATGTTTCCTTCAGTTGGCCTTCCTCATTTGTGACCATGTATGCATGATTGTTGGTCGTTGATTGATTTTCAAAGCTTTCCTTCTATGGAATTTTTCCTTCCACCTCTGATTATAGTAGCGTCAGGCAAAGTCATGTACCTCAAGCTTCTATGGAATTTGAGATGGACAATCAAAACTTCCAATTCTCCAATGGTAATTACTTCTTGCAAGAGCATGTGTTTGGAACAAGAAGTGAAGCCTCCGGATTCTAAGATTGTTGACTGGGATAGAAGATTCCTTTTGACCAGACAGGTTCCTGAATGACGAGTCCCTTACACCGAGCTGGGCGAAATTGATATGGATTACTCTTACGCATCTGCTTGGGTAACGTCAATTTGCTCAAGTTATGACATCGAGTTTGCTACTTGATTTTCGACATTTCCTTAAGTGCTGATGATTACCATTCATTTTTCTTCATTGAGTCAACCCAAACACACGTTTTTTATGATGGTGTAAACACATCACTCATATATAAAGGTGCATAGGCATTTTCATTATGATAGGGAAATGCTTGGTAGTGCCAGACAATGAACATCTTTCAAGGGTAGTACTTTTTCACAAAGATCGGAATTAACTGGTTTAGAAAATTCTCGCCCATCCATCTCGCCGAATCAAGGCTCCTCCGGAAGTATCTTCTTTATTACATAGGGACCCTTGTAATTTGGGGCAAACTTGCCTCCAGGCTCTGGAAAGATTGGCAATATCTTTCTCAAGACTAACTCGTTTACCTCAAAGTGCTTGGGTCGCACCTTTTGATTGAACGATCGAGCTACCCTCTGCTGGTAACACTGACCATGACAGAGTGCTTTCGATCGTTTTCATCGATCATATTCAGTTGCTCAAGCCTTTGTTGTGTCCATTCTTCTTTGGACAATCCTGCTTGGGATAAAATTCGCAAGGAAGGGATTTCTACTTCTACAGGCAAAACCGCCTCCATGCCGTAAACCAAGGAAAAAGGCGTTGCCCCGGTGGAAGTTCAAATCGAAGTTCGATATGCTTTGTTAGTGCGAAGGGTAACCTCTCATGCCGCCGCGGTAGTTTTCAGCTGTCTTGGATAGGATTCTCTTGATGTTCTTGTTGGCGGCTTCCACGGCTCCATTCATTTGTGGACGATAAGGGGACGAGTTCAGATGATGGATTTTGAACTCAGAAAACAATTGATCAATTAACTTGTTGTTCAGGTTTGACCCATTATCGGTGATGATAGCTTCTGGTACACCATAACGGGCAATTATGTCACGTCTGATGAATTTCATAACGTTTCATGCAGTTACGCTTGCATATGATGCAACCTCGATCCATTTTGAGAAGTAGTCGATTGCGACCAAAATGAATCGGTGCCCATTTGATGCCTTCGGATTGATTGGGCCAATTACATCAATACCCCACATTGAAAATGGCCACGGCTCAGATAACTGGTGCAATTCAGTTGGAGGGACATTTATCTTGTCCCCGTGAATTTGACAACGATGACAGCTTCGCACATGTTGAGCACAATCACTCTCCAAAGGGAACCAAATAACCCAATCTCATTATTTTCTTGGCCAACATACGTCCATTCATGTGAGGGCCACATACTCCTCCATGTATTTCTTGCATTATTTGTGTGGCTTCATTTGCATCCACACACCTTAGCAGGCTCGAGTTATATGATCTTTTGTACAAATTTTCACTGCTGACGAAGAACCTCGAAGCCATTTTCATCAGGTATTTTCGATCAGAGGGAGTGCTTTCTTCAGGAAATTCTTGCTTCTGGACGTATCTCATGATGTCATAATACCAGGGTTTCCCATCGGGTTCTTCAATTATAGTCATGCAATGGGCCTGTCTTGTCAGGACTTCAATCTTTAAAGGCTCTACTTCTAACCCCTTCGTTACTTGCAACATAGATGATAGTGTTGCTAGTGCATCAGCAAACTGGTTATGAATTCTAGGTAGGTATTCAAACGAGATGTCCCGGAATTCTCCTACCAATTTTCCAAGTAGTCGTGATAAGGCACTAGTTTGGCGTCGTTTGTCTTCCATTCGCCCACGGTCTGGAGGATAATTAAGGTGGAGTCACCGAACACTTTTAGTTTTGACACTTCCATTTCAATAGCCGCTTGTAGGCCGATGATGCATGCTTCATATTCGGCTATATTTTTGGTGCATGGAAACATCAACTTTGCAGCCACAGGATAATGTTGTCCATTTGGGGATATCAAGACCGCTCCAGTGCCTGAACCTGACAAATTTACAGCCCCGTCAAAGAACATAGTCCATGTGTCCTCTTCCACTATTGAAATTCGGTCGTCTGGGGAATGATCCTCGCATACTTCTTTAGGGCAATCTGCTAACATATCAGCAATCACTTGACCTTTAACTGATTTTTGCGACATCACCTGGATGTCGAATTCTGAGATCAGGATTTGCCATTTGGCCAATTTTCCCACCAAGGCCGGGCAACTAAGCAAATACTTGATTGGGTTATTCTCAGTTACAAGGAATATCTGGTAATGTAAGGTATATTGCCGTAGTCTCAGCAACACCCATACCAATGCGGCGCATGTTTTTCGACTTGGAGTAGTTTTGTTCCGGCGTTGTGAACTTTTTACTCAAATAGTAAATGGCTCGCTCTTTCCCATCATGGGGTCCTTTCTGTGCCAACATTGCACCTAGAGATTCACTGTTGATGGTAAGGTAGAGGGTCAAAGGGTATCCTGGGGTCGGGGGTATTAAAACCGGTGGTTTCATCAGGTACTGCTTTAGGTGTTCAAACGCCAATTGGCAGTCATCATCCCATTTGATTTGTGCATCTTTCTTGAGAAGTTTAAAGAAAGGTTTTGCAGTTTCGGAAAGCTGGGAAATGAATCGCGCAATGTAATTTAATCTTCCTAGGAGACTCCGGACTTCTTTTACAATCGAGGGAGGAGGCATCTCAAATATCGCTTTAGTTTTTGATGGGTCCACTTCTATCCCTTCACAGCTCACAATGAATCCAAGTAATTTGCCAGAAGTTGCCCCAAACACACATTTTGCCGGGTTCAAGCGCAACTTGAATTGGCGAAGTCAATTGAATAATTTTTCCAAGGTCTTCACATGGTCTTCTCCATGTCTGGTTTTGGCGATCATGTCATCGACATATACTTCAATTTCTTTGTGCATCATGTCATGGAAAAGGGTGACCATGGCACGTTGGTAAGTTGCTCCAGCGTTCTTCAGGCCAAAAGGCATGACCTTATAGTGGAAAGTCCCCCATGGAGTAATGAATGCTGTCTTTTCCTTGTCTTCCTCCTTCATTTTTATTTGGTTGTATCCTGAGAACCCATCCATGAAAGAGAAGAGTTTGAATCTAGCAGTACTATCCATAAGGATGTCTATGTGAGGTAGCGGGAAATCATCCTTTGGGCTTGCTTTGTTCAAATCGCGGTAGTCAACACAAATCCGGATTCGACCATCTTTCTTCTTCACCGGCACAATGTTTGCTACCCAAATAGGATATTGCGAGACTTCGAGGAAGCCTACTTCTAGGAGCTTCATTACTTCTTCCTCAATCTTTTTTGACATTTCAGGCTTAGCTCTTCTTAGCCGCTGCTTCTTGGGGGCCACATCAGGGTTGGTGGGCAAGCTATGTTCCACGATCGTTGGATCGAGGCCTGGCATATCGGCATATGACCATGCGAATACATCTTGATACCTTTTTAGGAGGGCAATTAAGCTTGCAGCTTCTTCTTTAGGGAGGTTCGCGCCAATCTTTATCTCCCTTGGATCTTCTATGCTACCTAAATTGACAATGATGGTGTCTTCAGTAGTAGGGGGCCTTGTTTCTTCGTGGCGCTTCCAATTCCGTTGAATTTCGTCGGAATCATCAAAATCATCATCTGAATCATCAGAATTGCTATCATGGCTACTTACGGTGTTGGTCTGGACCGTTCCCATACCCTCGCCTACCGCTAGATTATTCCTGTGTCATAGAGTAGAGAGGCTAAGGGAACAAATAAAGTTAGTAGCATGCATGCTTCTTTCTTTTGAAAAAGTGATAAATTGTTTTTAAAGATTAAAGACAAGGAAACATGAGGAGACCCGGGCCTCAGATTTCTTCTTTCATTTGACGGTGTCTATCATCAACGGGCCGGTTTGGTGTGTCTCCTCATGCCCTCAAAATGTTTTCAACTTTATTTATTAGTAGACGGATTTACAGGGTGATTTCAAAAAATAGTTCCTTGAGTGGAACTGATGTTGAAAACAAAATAAGCCAGACATAAAAAAATATGTACAGGCTCCCACGTAGGGGAGTATGCAGAGGAATTAAAAAGGATTCTACTCGAGCGGGTCTGCACCCATTTCCCCTGACAGTCCTTCGTTGATAGCGCCCACGAAGAAGTCTTCATACCAGTTGTCAACCACTTCTCCTTGTGCTGCCGGCTTTGTGGATTTTAGATCATCCATGTCTCCCCATCCATCAGGGACGATGTTGTGATGATGATCATAGAAACTTTGGGGAATTGAATAATTGACATAGTAGTCAAATTTACCACTTGGTTGGCCCAAAGTGTCCATGATTGTCTCTCCTTTATGTGCCTCCTTAGCATGCTCGGGAACATGGTACGGGTGCCGGGTACCACGAGAAGGTGATCATTGCCAAAACACAGCCATGGAGAGCGGAACGTGAATACCCCAGCATCCAAAAGATCTTGAACCTTGTCTCTCAAGATGGTGCAGTCATCTAGCGAGTGTCCTAATTCCCCTGAATGGTAATCACATTGCTTGGATGGATCATAGTCAAGGAAATACTCGGGGGTAGGATGGTTCAGTTCCCTGCCGATTATCCCTTGCTCTAGGAGGATGGGGAAAATAATGGCCATTGGTTTAAGAAGAGGCGAATATGGTCGTGTGTTTCTTGGGGATAAGGGTAGCCGTGCCCCTCGCCAAGTCGTGTTAGTAGGGTCTTCTTCATTTACTACCAGCTCTTTATTGTGATGAGAGCGGAATGTACGGGTAGCTTGAGCGAAGTTTTCTGTCAAATGATGTACAGTCTTGCATAATTCCTCGACTTGGTGTTGAAGCTGAATGAACGAGAAGTTATCGCTTGTCTCTTCTAACTGTTCTTCCTCAATGGCACCTACGAAAATGTCCCCGAACATGGAAGTCACATCATCTAGCCCCTCTTTCTTAAGTGAGGGCCAAGTTGTGTCTTCCTGGATTATGGGCAATTTCGCGCTTTCGGGGTTAAACCATTTTGAAGTATTCACTTCCTCTTCCTCATGCATCATCCTGGCTGGGCCTGGGAAAGTTTCCTCGAGACGGGGATATATAAGGCCGATTTTTTTCTTCGCTTTTTTATTCGAGGAATATCCTAAACCGATAGTATAGGGTCTCCTCAGGGCTTCAATGGGCTGACGGATGCCCTGACCTTTCCTACCAAGTCCTTGTCCTGGAATAAAACCGTGTCCAATCATGATTTTTCCTACCATGATTGCAGCGCTTGATACCTCGGGGACGAGGGGCAAAGTCCCTCGAGTTTCGTGTATAGTAGACACAAGCTCAAATGATTGATAGCTAGCTTCGCTTTTGTCACTAGGTTCAACATAAGGGATGGCCGTCTCACGGTAGATGCGGTGATCTTCCTCCCCGGACCGTGATCGCTTTTCCTCCAACCACGAACTTCACACTTTGGTGGAGGCTCGAAGGTCTTGCTCCTGCAACGTGGATCCATGGGCGCCTTAAGAGGAAATTAAATGCAATGGGGATATCCATCACTTGGAACAAAATTTTGAATATGGTTGGGTCAATTTGAATGTCGAGCTCGATCTCTCCTACTGTTTCCTTCTTTGTTCCATCGAACGCTCGAACAGAAGTCTTGGGTACTTGGATCCATGATCTCTCTATTTTAAGACGACAGAGTGTCGCTAGTGGACATATGTTAAGAGCAAATCCGTTGTCAATCAATACTCAAGCGACGTGAGATGCGTTGCACTTGACTGATATGTAGAGGCCCTTGGTGTGTCCTTTACCTTCCTCAGGAATTTCTTCATCAGAAAATGCCATTTGATCCTTTAGAAGGATTGTACTGACAAATTCCTCGAGTTTGTCATGCTCAATCGTTTCAGGACATGTACTTCGCTTAATACTTTCATGAGAGATTTCTGGTGCTTGACAGATGTCTGAAGCAATTCCAGCAGAGAGATCTGTGCTGGTGATTTTCGTAACTGCTCAACCACATTATATTCACTAGCCTTAACTACGGCTAAAAACTCCTTGGCTTCTTCATCAGTGACGGGCTTAGCAGACTGAGTATTTGCTTGAGCATAGGTTCGCCCAGATCTTGTGACTAAACCAACATCAAGGTCATAAGACCATGGTACTGCATTGTTGTACTCGTATTTGTAAGGCTGGGGGATCTCGATGACTATAGCCGTTTCCGCTGCTGATGCTTGAACAATGGCTCCCTTCCTTTCAAGGATGCTCTCAGGTGAGGTGGAATCCTTCTCCTCCTTTCCCGCATTTAGAGCAGCAAACTCTTCATCCCAGTTGATGAGGACTTGCGATATGGTAGAAACTATGCTGGTGTGGTTGGCATACACGATTATTCCGGCCTCTATCATCCTTAATACCCTTTCCTCCATTATTGCAAATGGTGGTATCTCATTATCCGGATAATACCCGGTTTCTACTAGCCCTCGATAGATGTCAACAATATGTGCATTGACATTTCTGATTCGACCGGCTTCAGAACTGAATATCATGTTTACTTTATCAGCATGATCAGGGAGCGGGTTGCTTTGAACATTTGGCTTTGCAGTTTGGAATGAGAATGCCTTAGTATCTAGCAAGTTCGGATCCGATGCTTAAGGACGAAACACTCATCGGTTGAATGGCCTACTTCTCCCATGTGATAGTCACATTTTTTAGACGGGTCATAGCTAGAGAAGTTTTCAGCATTGGGTCGTTTTGGCTCGCTTGAAAGGAGGCTCTTGTTTCGGAGGATTGCCAAAACTTGGGAGGGAGATCCGGGAAGCGGAGTGAATTGTCTTCGGTTGTTGTAGCGCTGGGTGGACGGCTATTAGTCTTTGTTGGCCTCGTGTTTGTCCGAACAATCGGGAGATGACCAAAGGTGTTTGCGGTGTAGGTGGCATTGACATCAATCAAGGATTCTTTATCTTTTTTCATGTTGAGCCTTTTGCTGATAGGTGTAGGCTCAATAAACCAGCCGCCCCTTAAACCTGTCTCAATCTGCTCTCCCACTGGAATGAGTTGATTGAATGATTCAGCGATTGTAGTCACCATCCGATTGCGGTATTCGAAAGGGAGGGTTTTGATGAACATTTTTCTCAATTCAAAGTCAGTTGGCTCAGGACTGATCTGGGCGGCAAGATTTCTCCATCTAATAGCATATTCTTTGAAAGATTCCTGTTTTTCTTTTCCATGCGATCGAGATCCTCACGAGAAGGGTAATGTCCATTATGAATTTGTACCGCTTGAGGAATGCTTCACTTGCTTCACTCCATGTCTCGATGAGGTTAATGTTCTTTTGATGTACCATCTCGGGGCGGGACCTACCGAGCTTGATTGGAACAACTGGATCATTAAAGGTTCATTATTAACGTCTTTGGGTCATTCGAACCAAATACATCCGCAAGTGAGCTCTTGGGCGGTGTCGTGCCATCGTATTTCTCGAACTCGGGCATTTTGAATTTTTCCGGCATTTTGACCTTAGAGTATATTGAGAGGTTCTTGGAGTAGGGTCTTGAAGACCCCGTAATTGTTTTAGCCTCTCTTCAAGTTTCTCCGGGCGTTTGTCATGCTCGATCTTAGACAAACCGTTGGGCTTTGCTTTCTCAACTATGATTTGGTGCGTATCATCCTCCAATTCGGGCATGTTATCATCGGTATCTCTTCCTTGATCACCTCGGGTAGACGATTGCGGCAACAATACTTCGATTGAGGCCAAGGGCGGGAGCCAATTTGCCTTGGATGGAATCTATCTCGCTTTGAGAGTTGTTGAAGCACATTGAAGACTTGCTTCATTTCATTTTCCATAATCTCGACACGGCTTGGTACGTTTTCTTCAGCCATTCTAGCTTTCGGATTTGGCAAATACGGCTATGATGTAATTACCTGTCAGCACAGAAAATGGAGAAAACGTAAACAAGGGAAACACATAAAAACCGGCTCATAGCAAGGGTCGAGTCATTCTTATTTATTAACAGAGATTTATACAATGCCAAAATGGCTTTTTACACAAGTCGAACGACCCTATATATTCACATTAGAAATATTCACATCAAAAGTCCCGCTGCCCATTTTATATGCGATGGGAAGTTCCTGTCTTGTGGAGTTGCTTGCTTCTTCGTACTAGCTTTGATACGTGTATTCTGATTGTCTCCAAGTTCTTTTCAAGAGATTCAATTTGCCCTTTCAGGGTAAGTTTATCAACTACATGAGGGATTACTGGTTGCAGCTCTTTGGGAATTATATGGTTGAGGATGTAGAATGTAGATGCATGATGAGCTTTTTCCCCGTCCCTTCAACCTTCCGGGTATGACAATCTTTTCAGGGTGACATCTACTCCATGCATTCTGAATTATGCGGATCTCCTCCAAGTAGTTGTAGTCTGTACGGGTGAAAAAGATTCGAAATAATCCTGATTTGAGCGGTGGCGGGATTTCTTGGAGGACCCTATACTGACGAGCCACCCTATATGGATAATATGAGGTGGCTCCAGAGAGGCCCAACAATGGAATGGGATTGTAATAATCAAGCGCAAAGCGCACCTCTCCTACCATGAACCACTTAGCTGGCCATAGGAATGTCTCGGGAACAGGTTTTTTTAATAAGTTAATCCATCGAGAATATTCCTCATTGGGAGAGTATTTTTCCAAGCTTTGAAACTTTTGCAATGGGTGTTTAAATTCATTGATTTCAAATATTTGCATGAGGTGCCCAAATCCTTTGATATGGGAAAAGAACCACATTTGTAAAATTTCAGGGCGGCCCTCATGATTTTTCTTTTCTTTCTTTAAAACGATTAAGGGATAAAAATGTTTCGGCTAAAACCATGTTCACATATCCTGCTCCAAAATGACTTGATTTACCACCCATGTGATTGAAGGATTTATAGCATTCTTTCGATGGGGAAAGATAATAAAACCAAAGAATGCTAAGAGAAAGATTTTGGCTTTTTGGGTCATTGATTGTTTTTCAAAGCATTCGGTTAAAGATGATAACGGAAAAGCATTATTGTTGGCTTGAACAATTTCTCTTACCGAATGATTTTTTAGAAACCGCGATAGACTAACCACAGGGTTGATGCCGATTGGTGGCGTGGCAAGCTCGCTTCCCAGGGGCATTCCTATGGCGAGACTGTACTCTTCTAAAGTCGGAGTCGGTTCAAATCGCCAAACATGAAGGTGGATGTTTCAGGGCACGGAAATGTGGTCATGCTTGCATGACCCCGAGTGGATATTGATTTGGAGCAATGGGAGGAGATGACCGATTCTTGTTTTGACGCACTCTTGGCCGAGTTGATCTAACTGTTTCCACCATCTCGAGGAGCTCTCCCTTTGGTGTAGGAATGAACCGGATATCAAATCTTCCCATCGCATATAATAAGGGGAAGTACACAACTTGACCCTATTTTGCCATGAGCCAGAAAAGACTGAGTAAAAGTAAAGAAATCACTTTGCTTTTAAATAAAATGGCAAGCGCAAAGACATACAAATGGGATGTGCGGCTCGATTTCTAACTCAGAAGGCTTGATGAAATTAAAAGGGTATCCACTTGTCGCAGTCTCGCGTTAGCAGCATACCCCCTTAACCTCGGCTAAGAAATTCGGGGAAAAGAAATGCAACCTCTACATCGCAGTCTCGCGTTCGAGGTCGTATCTTTCTTAACACCATCCTAAAAATCCTATAGCGGCCCAGGTCCGGCGGCCGGGTTGTGTGTGCCATGTGTAGTGTTTAAAACAAAAAGCATGCACAACAATTTATAATCACAAGATAATTTATTTTAAGCAAAATTAAAATAAATTTCGAAGCTACTAACCCGCATAAAAAAACAAAAACAAGTCAAGAAAGAATTTAAACAAGACAAAAATGGCCTAAGTCCTCAAAGTCCCCCGCCGAGTCGCCAAGCTGTCGCGACCTCTTTTTTTCCGGCGCCCGCAATCGAGTACGAGCGCCTAAGGAGGCTAATGGCTCGGCTGAAATTGGTTAAGCCCGGACTCTCTCAAGTCCACCAATTCACGACTTAATGGTTCAAGCTTTTTTAATCTGTGAATCAATTTTTAAAATGGAGTCACCACTAATCGATTTGGGGTGGGTTGATTAGAAACCCAAGTGAAGTATCGGGAGAAATATTCACTCCTACGCAACCGAGAAATTAGGATCGGGGACTTGATTACACTAGTTAATCACTAATGCCCTTTCGGTACCTAATCTTGTTTAAACCCTGAGGCTTTTTGGATGCTCGAGGGATTTTCCATGCATTTTTGGGAGGAGAAACATTTTCTAGGTCTTTTTCTAATTTTTTTTGGACACAAAAGGGATTTTTTTTTTTTTTTGGTATTTTTGGGAAAATACAAGTCCTTTTGGCTTTTTCTAAATTTTTTTTGGCTTTTTCATGAATATTTGGCATTTTTGGATTTTTGGCATTTTTTGGAAAATATGAAATATTTTTGATATTTTTGATTTTTTCAGAAAATAAAATATTTTTTAAATATTTTTTAATATTTTTGGAAAATAAATTATTTTTTGATTTTTCTCGATTTTTTAAAAAATAAAACATTTTTTTCAACATTTTTTAGTATTTTCCAATTTTTCTGAAATTAAAACATTTTTTTTATATTTTTTTCGAAAATAAGTTATTTTTGATTTTTTTTTTCGGAAAATAAAATATTTATTTTTATTTATTTATTTAAAATATTATTTTATATTAAAATAATATAAAAACTAACCCGAGCCGGATTCGCGGGTTGGGTCCGACCCAGTGCTAGCGATCCGAAAGAGAACACGGGCCCGACTCGGATTTTTTCGTCTTTTTCTTTTTCTTTTTTTTTATTTATCGAAACGGCGCGTGGCCGGGCATTCGGGACACCCGGCCCGACCCGACAGCCCGGCCCGATAGCCCGCTCCGTGACCCGACTCCCCACGAAACCCTACCCGGTCCGACCCGACCTCGCGACCCGCTTCGCCGCCCGGAATCTCGCGAACCCTACCCGGTTCCGAGACCCGGATCCGATTCGACGACCGAAATCGCAAACCCTAGGGTTTGCGAATCCGCGGATGCCGAAAAGGGGGAACCATGCTCGGCGGCGACGGCGACCACGGCGGTGACGATGAAGGTGACAACGGCGATGGCGACGGTGGCTATGTCGACGGAAAATGGCTACGACGAATAATGACGCCCTTTTTTTTTTACCTTCTCTCGAACGGCAACGGCGAGGGTGGTTCGCGACAATGGAGGTCGCGGCGAACAATGACGGTGACGGCGAACGACGGCGGCGACCGAAGCTTCCCGATCTGGTGCGGCTTCGGCGGATCGATCACGGCAACGGCCGGGGGGGTGGGGGAAACACAACAGAAACCCTTCGAGGCAACGGCGTCGGGACTCGGTCGAGGCGAACGTCGTTCGGTGGCAACAACAGCAACAAAAAGGACCGGACTTGAGGCGTAGATCTCGGCGGACCTTCCTCGGCCTCGATCTTCTCTCACTCAGCCGATCCGAGCCTCCACCGGCCGGATCCGACCTTCCTGAGTCGCTTGCGGCCGACCTTCCCGAAGTCTCTCGGTAGAAGGTGGGCTGAGCTCGCGACTCGAGCTCTCTCTTGCGCTCGCCCTTCAACCCTTCCCGATGTCTCTCAGTGAAGGATCTCTGAGCTTGCCACCGCCTCCGACGATGTTTGTGGCCACCTATTTATAGGCGAAGGAAATCCGGTCGACGAAGGGCCTCGGTCGCCGGCATCCGGTTCCGCTCGGCTGAACCGGTGTCCCATCGAGCCTTCCAGCGAAGCTCGCTCAACATTAATGGCGCCTGCAATCTTATCCCCTTCGGCCGACGTCGGCCTACTCCCCTCAGCCGTAGGCCATCATTCGTGCGCGTCGCCGGCCATCGCGCGTGAGATGCAGACGACTGAGGAAGATGAAGGCAGGAGGAAGAAGAAGAAAAAGGGGGCTGGGCTTGCGAGAGAGAAAAAGAGGGGAGGGGCTGCTTTTTGTTTTTCTTTTGTTTTTTTTATTATTATCTACTTATCCGAAAATAAATTAAAAACTTAATTAATAAAATAAAATAGGCCTAAAATTAAGGCGTCAACATCCATGAATGCTCGTTTGGATGTTTTATTTGGTGACATTACTTGCTTATATTCAACAACAATCTAATTGGCCTCACTCTTTCAATGCTATGATAGTGCCGGATTCTCTTTCGCTTTCATGCTTTAGTGTGCATCTGAGATCGGTTGCGGTTGACATCTTCATTGGCATTTGCAAATGCGGATAAACTCAAGTTTCACGTCATTGGCCAGCCTTGGCTTTATGAATGTCTGTTGCTCATTGAGATTAGTCCGGAAGTTCTTACTTCCACTGGGCTCAACATGGAGGTGGAATCTCTGTTGCTCATTGAGATTTTGGGATTTAACAAGCCACAAAGTACCATCATCATCTGACCCAGCAAATACTGTACTTATTTTAGTGTTGATATTTGGGAGTTACGATGCATGACAGGAGAGGATTCTGACTAAACTTACGCATAGTATGATTTATCAATTTGAAACCCTGAGACCCTACCTAGGGAAAAAGAGGCATTTTGTGAAGGATACAATATGTGCTAGATTTTCTTGTGGAAAAATCATATTCGTTGTGATGGAGACTGAATTGTTGTCCCTGATTTGACTGAACAGTTTAATTTGATAGGTAGTTTTAAACTCTAAGAATCCTTGTTAATTATTGTTACTGAACACTTAGATGCAGTTCACTGGTTTTTTATTTGAATAAAATATCTCTTATGGTAGTTTAGAGGCTAGTCTTATTGCTTTTTATAAGGATCAGAGTTGATACTGCAGGTTCGTTGACTGAACTTACCATGTTTTGTCATTGGTGCTCTTATCTACATATTGGCTTTGTGTCATCTAGTAGAAATCAGTAGACCGAACAAATGTAGTGATGGAAATTGTGTGGGAAGTTGTATTTTCCATTGTGATCAAGTGTGGGTCCGCAGTATTTTGTAATTTGATCGGGAAGGTCTACTTCAATGAGTATGGGCAACAACTGCTCTAGGATCAATTAGCTCTAGAAACATAAGCTTCTAAATTTTCGGAACATGAGATGCTTCTTTGCTGCAATTTCATGAAATTTCATTTGGCATCACTATCCTTGATATGATAATGTGGTGATGAAGTAAGCATATTAATATCATGAGCGTATTTGTAAAAACCATCCTTAATTTTGCTTTTCATGTCAAATGCCCTAGTCACGTTTAGAAGTCTACATTATGCATCTCCCCAACCTAAATTAAGCTATTGGCCCTTATGCAGGACGGAGATGTACACCCAGAAAGAGAAATCCAACGTTGAGGATGGGATAATTCAAGAAATATGTATGGGTGGGAGATGTAACTTGAAATTCACTAAAAGAAGTGAGAAGGATAATTGTTGGCTTTGAAACATGAGAATGGGGTGTTTGATATGAGGAGCAAAGTCGAGGATGACATCTGTAAACTTTCCTGTCGGATAATAGAAACTAACTCCGAGAAGAAAATTTTTAATGCAGGTGGCGGTTGAGAAGTTCTCTTGACACTTGTGGATTTGGTTTTGTAACTTTTGATGAGAACCAAGCAATGGATGAGGCTATTGAGTCTATGAATGTGATGGACTTGGATGGGAGAATTATTGTTGGAATTCAAGTCGGCGGAAGACGACTTACCTGATTCCGATGCGCAAACAGCAAATGGCCCTGGAACGAACGTTGAATTGCGAATTTATCACGAACAGTACTTCCTCACGTTAGTCTGGATGCAATCACGAGGAAGACACCCGATTTCCACAGCGTAAATGCCGATTGTTCTTGCAAAATTGAAATGGAACGCCTTTGATCTTCTTCAATGAAAATGGAGAGGAAATTTGGTGCGAATGAATAGCCAACCGTCTCAATGGTTGTGTTCGGGAGGTTTATATACGTCTCCCTTCGTACCCCTCCATTTGTGCCTTTCCATCGTAGCATATCAAAGCCAATTGGTGCGGTCCAATCGCACCCCATCATGGACGTACTAGCTAACTAGCTAAAGTACAACATCTCCCACTCGGACATGATGGGCTTGATAGCATTCTATTAAGAATATAAGGCATTCAACATTTATCAATTTTACAAAACAATTCATATCGACAAATAAGCCGTGCGACCAGTGAGTACACTTGCACTTGGGAGCTCAAATTATGCACCTGTTAGGGATAACATAATGGCTACAACCCTGAAAAGAAATAAACAATCGATGTCTCACAGTGCCCCTGCATATTTTGTTACATCACCCAAGTATACCTATCCCTTAAAGGCTATACTCGACTATTCTTAAAACATCATGTATTTACAATTACATCCGCGACCACATAGGGCGATATAATTGGTCGACCAAGTAAATACACGCGGTAGATGTAAAACAACAATAGTCTTCCTTCGCACTCATGTCTCTCTCAATTTCGTAACAATCGCTTTCCTAGACATGTCCCATAAGCCATATCTATTCATGACCGCCCGTAACATGCTAAAGTAGCAACATTGATATTTCACTTCGAGAACATAGTCAGAAGTAACATAGGGCACAAAATTGAGGTAAAATACAAATTACCTCAAGGGCTCACACGATGAGTAAATAGGGATAATTTTACTCATATTCCCTTATTGGTCGTACAATGCACATGTAGTACGAATTACATGCTATAGTGAATTTCTCTTTCTATAAGAGCGTATGTCATTTATTAACCATATCCACTATACGGATCTTAGCCTAAACATAGTCACGCGCTTCTTACGTACTCATGTTTAGCCCGAGTGCTATATCGCTTGCTTTCTATAGCACCTAATTAAGTACTCGCATCCGGCATCTTTCAGGCATACATGATTGTGGGACTATCATGTTCGGTCTTGTTATGATTCAATCACGACCTCATCTTGACTCCAATCAAGGCGACATATTTTATGTACCAAACTTGCTCTTCAAAGATTTATTTGTACATAACGTCTCATCTCAACGTGCTAACTACAGCACTTGAGGCGATTGCTCGTGTGAGTGAGCCAATCATTGCCTCGCCGACATACTTTTCAATAATATATGTGTGTTTGTGCTAGTCTCATAGTAGATTTGTACTTATTGATAAAACATCAAATCATTAAAAAACAAACAAGTACAATACATTTGTCCACAAATACATAAACTAATGATCCTCTACAATAACATATATCACATTCTACGTAATCCTAGTGACATCCTATGGGTCAAGAATATGTCTCTAGGAATAGCCTTGGTAAATGGATCGGCAACCATTCTATTGGTTGAAATGTATTGCGTGGTCACTTCTTTCTCGCGTTATAATTTCTCGATGAAGTTATTCTTTATGTCGATGTGCTTTATCCTTCCATGATACTTGGGATCTTTCACATAGGCAATGGCTGCTTGACTATCACAATAAACTGTCACCGCTCTTGGAACTTCAGTGACAGTGGCTAAATTTTCAAAGAAACGTTTTAGCCATACTGCTTCTTGCACCATTGCGTGAGAACATGCAATAAATTCTGCTTCCATCGTAGACAAGGCCGTGCATGTCCTGTTTCTTGCTATTCCAAGAAATTGCACCTCCATTGAGCAAGAAAGCATATGCAGAAGTTGATTTACGCTCATCCGGTCTCCACCCCAATCGGCATCCGAATAACCTAATAGGCGTAAATCATTCCCTTGGTAACAAAGTCGATAGTCTACGGTGCCCTTCAAGTATCTCGGATCCTCTTCACCGCTTTCCGAGTGTGCTTGACCAGGATTTGATTGATATCGGCTCACCAATCCCACGGCATAGCATATGTCGGGTCGAGTACACATCATAGCATACATTAAACTTCCGACCGCACTAGCGTAAGGAACAGTTTCCATCACTTTGATTTCTTCCTGAGTCTTAGGACACATCTCAAGTATTTAGGCCTTCACCTTGCATGACAAAGGGGGTATCAATGGGATTACAATGCTTTTGCATATTGAAACACTCAAGAATCTTCATAATGTAAGACTCTTGTGATAAAGTAAGGAGTTTCCTTGATCGATCTCTTTCGATCTTAACTCCTAATATATAAGTAGCTTCTCCCATGTCCTTCATCTCAAAATTGGAGGACAACCATTCTTTTATGGTGATTACCAAAACCTTGTCATTTCCAAACCAACGAGAATATCGTCCACATAAAGTGATAAAATCACAAACTTTTCTTTGGACCGCTTGACATATACACAAAGTGATCTTCTTCGATCATCATGAAACCAAATGTTATTATTGCTCGATGAAAACGAAGATACCACTGTCCTAGATGATTGCTTAAGGCCATATATTGAGCGATGAAGCTTGCAAACTTTATGCTCTTGACCTTTAGCTATGAAACCTATTGGTTGTTTCATATAGATTTCCTCATCTAATTCTCCATTGAGAAATGCCGTCTTTACATCCATTTGATGTAATTCAAGGTCCAAATGTGCAACGATGGCTAAAATAAGGCGTATGGAGGCAAACCTTACAACTGGCGAAAAAGTTTCCACATAGTCTATACCCTCTTGTTGAGTATAACCTTTCGCCACAAGGCGAGCCTTATACTTTTCAATGGATCCATCCGCCCTTCGCTTAATCTTAAAGACCCATTTATTTCCAATGGCCTTACGATTGGGTGGTAGATCAATCAAGTCCCAAACATGGTTTGCCCTCATTGACTCCATCTCATCTTCCAAAGCTTTTCTCCATTCTTCCTTGTCGAGGATGAGAGAGCCTGTTGAACAGTCTTAGGCTCGGCATCGTCATTCTGAGCAATCATAAATGCTTCCCCTTCAATCTCAAAACGACGACGGGGAATACTTTTACGATTACTTTTACGCAATTGAATTTCTCTTGAATTCAATTCATTAGGCGATGCAACACTCCCACTAGGTCTTGTGTGTTGAGGTAAATCTTCATTTCCCTCTACTACATCGGTGGGTGTGTTATCTAGATCTTCCATCTCATATAATTGGAAGTCCTTATCAATCTCACCTCTATTAGGAAAATCGTTCTCCAAGAACGTGACATCTCTTGACTCCATTTCGGTCACACTCCCATCAGCTTGTTCACCTACGAACACGTACCCTTTGGAGTGTTCGAATATCTTATAAAGATACATTTCTTCCCTCTAGGACCTAATTTGCCATGTTTATGGGAAGAATCATGAACATAAGCTGCACATCCCCATGGACGCGACTACTCAAGTCTCGGTTTCCTACCGATCCCATAATTCATAAGGGGTGGAAGTAACCGATTTTGAGGGCACACGGTTAAGTATATAGGCAGCAGTCAATAATGCATCTCCCCAATAGAAGACAGGTAAATTTGCTTGCGCCATCATAGACCTAACCATTTCCAATAGGGTTCTATTACTTCTCTCAGCTACCCCATTTTGTTGTGGAGTACCAGGAATAGTCAATTGTCGTACAATTCCCTTTTCATCACAAAGAGCCTTAAATTGCTCCGAGAGATACTCACGTCCACGATCGGTTCTCAATGCCTTTATTGTCTTGTTTAACTGATTCTCTACCATCGCTATATATCGTCTAAAGCAGTCTAATGCTTCTGACTTATGGGAGATCAGAAAGACATAACCGAAACGTGTGAAGTCGTCTATGAAAGTGATGAAATATGAGGCTCCATGCCTCGCCCTCACATTCAAAGGACCACAAATGTCAGAATGTATGAGATACAATGGAAATTCAGCTCTAGTCCCTTTACCGAACGGTTTTCTAGTTGTTTTTCCCGCCAGACAATGTTCACATATGGATAGACTAACATTAGTGAGTGACCCCAAAAGGCCTTCTCTAGCTAATCTTTGCATTCTTTGCAATCCAATGTGACCTAATCTAGCATGCCAAGTATTTGCATCAATCTCAACGTTATTTGAAGACGCAATTAAAGAAAAACAACCATCAACATTAACATTGTACTGATCATAGTCAATGTCTAACACCATAAAACCATTCAATACATGACTGAACCATAATAAACCGTTCCATACAAAATGTCAACACAATCACCATGGAAATTCAATACATAACCTAAGCTAAGAAGAACAACTACGGAGACCAAGTTTCGTCGAATATCGGAGCATAAAGAACATCATGCGAACAGGTTTCGACCACCATGTAAGATTAATTTACACGTGCCGATACCCTTCACTTCAACTCTTGAGTTATTCCCAACATATATCCATCTTCTTCCGGGCGGTATCCGACGATACTCCACAAATGCTTCTCCCTCTAGCTACATGGTTCGTTGCTCCCGAGTCTACAGTCCACATTGGATAAGATTCAGCAAGCATTACAAGTACTAGAAACAAAAGCATTACTCAAAGTAATGGAGTAATAGGGTACCTTTTTCGGCTCCGGTGCATTCACGAGCAAAGTGACCCAACTTGCCACAATTGTGGCACTCCATCTTGGCCTTGTCCTTCTTCCCACCACGCTTCTTGCGTCGGAAGGTCTTAGCTCTCTTGGGTCCCCGATCGGTCATCTTCCCTTTGTTGTTGAACCGAAGATTCCTCTTGCGCTTGAAGCCCGAAGCCTTGCGCGAACTCGATTCAGCAACATAAGCATGGGTAGAGGATCGGCAGCCTCTAGGCGCTCATCCTCTAATTCCAAATGACGCGCTATATCATCAAAAGTGACGATGTTCTCATTATGCGTCATATTGATCTTCATATGCTCCCAATTATCAGGAAGAGACCTTATAACAGCCTAAACTTGCTGTTCATCGGTAAGGAGTGACCGGCCGACTTCAGCTCACGGATCATGTTTGACATCTCCCGAAGATGCTGCCTCATCATTACATTTGGGCGCTTTCGGAAGGTGTCAAACTTGATGGTGAGTCTCCTCGCTTAGTGGCGGATGTACCCCCAAACTTATCTTTCAAGGCAACCCACATAGCTTGAGCTTTGTCATAACTCTCAAACTCACACATGAGATCATCTTGCATACGGCTCGGCAACGTGATGCGAGCAATGCTATTTTTCTTTTTCCAAGCTTGATAAGCTTCCAGATCTCTCCTGTGTTGAGCTGAAGTTCCACGCTCAGGTTCATCCATGGTATGGTTGAGGGTTTCCAAAACCTCTTGCTCCTCAAGGATATATCGAACCTTTCGGTGCCAAATATCATAATTGTCACCGTTCAGCTTCTCACCCTTATTGAGGTCAGCCACAATGGTCTTGGATGCCGAAGCCATAATCAATTGCTATAACACATTGACATAATAAACGCAGAATCAATACTAGCACACTTTACGTAAAAAACACACATATTTAATTTGCAGCAAAGACAAACTAAATTAATGATAATTCAACAAAAGACACAAAAGCAAAAGTTCACTATGTTCCCAATCAACTTCTACGTACAATTGTTCTATTATCATTACTTAGTTTAATTTGCGCAAATTTTAAGTTCTAGGTGAGAACTCCTTTCATTTCTACCAACCTACGAACTCCCACTAGGAAAAAAAAAAATAATTACATAAACTTATGTAATTTCTACATTTTCCTTGACACAAGAACATAGCATGGCAATAACCAACGTGTATAAACAACAATCATGCTTCAATTATAATCAAAATTGCAATTCAACATATAATGGATTTCCTACCATTGTTCTTATTTTCTAGCAACTAGAAAAATGCAAGTATATTAAAATATACACATCACGTCATTGAACCAAGCTTTACACAGCTTATATAACATCATTTGCACACAAGCTAGCTACTGTATTTCCCTAATCATAAGAAAATACAAGCTACAAATGAATAAACTGCATTAAAACCCCAAAAATACGCGTACATAGGGTTCCCAAAGCATTTTTATACATTTATAAAATTCAAAAGTATAAAATAATTAAACCACTTTGTGTAGAGGACACTCATACGAACCAAACGAGACCAACCACGCTCCAATCCGAGCTCGCACACGCCCCACGCGCCGCCCGAGTGTGCGGCGCGTGTGGCGCACGCGCCCCGAGCGAGCAAACGGCTCTGGCCGGTCCGACCCGGTCGAACCCGGTCCAACCGGTGACCGGTCCGACCGGTTAGACCGTCGGACCGGTTGACAAGTCCGACCGTTGACCGGTCAACGGGTCGGGTCGGGTCGCCGGCCGGTGACCGGCCGGCCAACCGTCTCCGGCGGTGACGTCGTCGATGACGTCATCCCGGCGATTATCGGCCGTTGGGTGACGTCACCGTGACGTCACACGCGCCCGGTTCGCCGACCGGCGCATGCCGGTCGCCGGCTGCGCGCGGCGCGCGTCCCGCGCACGCGCCCGGTTCGCCGACCGGCGCGTGTGGCGCACGCGCGGCTTGGCTGCCGGCTTCGGGCGCGTGGCGCCCACGCGCAGCGGCTTCGGCCGCGCGTGTGGGCGCGTCCGCGTCTCTCGGCGGCGCTCGACCCATCCCGGACTCGTCTCGACGAGCTCTTTCACCCCGTATATTCAGAAATTAATTTTGACAAAAAAAAATATTACGAAAAACGGTGAAAACCTCACGGATTACGCGACCCCGAACCTGTTCTTCGCTCCGGTTCAATTTCGAGTTTTTCATGGGGCAATTCCGATTATTAGAGATCCAAACAGTGAAGAATACATTCTCATGATCTCAATATCAAATGGTAATTAAGAAAACTCGATGAAAAACAATGCAGAAATCACGATCGTGGCTCTGATACCAATGTTGGAATTCAAGTTGGCGGAAGACGACTTACCTGATTCCGATGCGCAAAACAGTAAATGGCCCCGGAACGAACGTTGAATTGCGAATTTATCACGAACAGTACTTCCTCACGTTAGTCCGGATGCAATCACGAGGAAGACACCCGATTTCCACAGCGTAAATGCCGATTGTTCTTGCAAAATTGAAAAGGAACGCCTTTGATCTTCTTCAATGGAAATGGAGAGGAAATTTGGTGCGAATGAATAGCCAACCGTCTCAATGGTTGTGTTCGGGAGGTTTATATACGTCTCCCTTCGTACCCCTCCATTTGTGCCTTTCCATCGTAGCATATCAAAGCCAATTGGTGCGGTCCAATCGCACCCCATCATGGACGTACTAGCTAACTAGCTAAAGTACAACAATTATCATTGTGGAAAAAGCTCAGCTTCTAGGTTCAGGGAGACACCAAGATGGTGATCACAGTCATGGTCGTGATCGTGGTCATGATAGTGACTGAGGGTGGTGTCATAATTTTCATTTTGTCACATCACAGTAAAATCAATCACTTAAGTGTTATTTCCGACAAATTGTCTTACATGAAATTTCTATGTAATTTTATATTACAACATAGAATATGTAAAAATAAATGGAATTCCAAAGCGGTACTTTTTATCCACGTGGAGAGAAACGACACTGTTTTTCGGCAATATTTTGAGTCTCTCTTTAACAGAAACAACGTCATTTATGGTGATATTTCTTCTTAAAACGATGACATCATTTTCTGGCACGTCGTCTTCCTCTTCTTCGTCTTTGCAGGGCTTCGATCTATTTCTCTAATCAATCTCTCTTTTTGTAATCGCAAATCAAGCTCTCATTGCTTTGTCTCTAAAGCAAACCGAGCTCTCACTCGTAAATCTTCCTATTGTGTCTTTGAAAGTAAGAATGCCCAAAATCCCAAATCAATCTGTATCTGTAATCGCAATTTAGGGCTTTAGTCTCCCTCAACGCTCCAATTTGATGCTTGACGAACCTTGGTCGACGGAGAGTATAGGATAGTTATTTTGCCCGTAATTTGTGTGACATCCTGGACTTTCAATTTTGTTTTCAATTAAATAAATCGGGCTTTTCATCGATGTACCTATAGTGCTATTCTCAAAGCTGATCACTCTTAAGATAACTATACTATTTGGGGAAGTTATTAAGAAATTTTAATGCGATAGACTTGAGAATTTTACCGGAATCAACTACTCAACCGTGCTTATCTGCGAGAGATCATTACGGCATAGTAAAGATGGATTAAAGATCAGAGATAGGTTGGTTCAACTGAAATGTGTGGTTAAACATGGATGATTCCACCAAATTGAAAAATTTTCGTCGGTCAGCACTAAACTAATTTTTGTCATTTTAGTATCCCATGTCCGTATTTGAAATCTCGAGATTTTCACGACCATCGAGAGTCACCAATGTGTCGAAGAGGTTCATTGTGACTTGAAGAAAATCGACCACGGGTCATTTGCACTAAAAATTTCTGAAAGTTACCCAAAAGAGGCTAGGTTACGCTAAAACCGTGCCATATTGAAATTAAATACGAATTTGAATCCGATTTCAGAAATTGAAAGTTTTGTTATGTCACGAGTCATTTTAGGAACGTCGACTCATCCTCCGAAGATTTTTTTGCAAACCGAGAATTTTGGTGAAAAGTTGACATAGGGCCGTTTTTGACCAGAAAATTCAAGGGATCGTTTTTATCGCGTTTTTGGGATGCAAGTTGGTTCTATTGGCGTGGAAAAATGTCGATTTGATCGAGGACACCACGGTGGATTTTATAGGGCCAAATTCGACTTCAATTGGAATAGGATTGATCCAATTTGGGGAAAACCAAGTCCAAAATTCGTAGCCCTCCATGCCCCATGTTAGAGAAAACTCCTTTACTGTTTTGAAGTTGACAAAACGTTTCCAAAAGTATAGTCTGAAGACTTCTAGACTCAAGAGTTATAGTCTTGAGAATTCTAGACTCTACTATCCAAGTTTGAAGACCGCCAGACTTAAGTTTCAAAGTCTGC
Source organism: Eucalyptus brandiana (assembly GCA_014182725.1). NCBI lineage: Eukaryota > Viridiplantae > Streptophyta > Magnoliopsida > Myrtales > Myrtaceae > Eucalyptus > Eucalyptus brandiana. The sequence goes on along the minus strand of CM024674.1, from coordinate 25,432,844 downwards.
CCTCACTAACAGTTTCTAGACCAAAGAATGAAGACTTATCCAGATGATGGATTATCTTCAAGGTTTCGATTTGTATGGTTTTTGGAATACCTTATGGCTGGATATAGCATCTACTCGTTGATTATTCTTATTGGAATCTATTCCGATATGAAGATCTTTTGAATGGCGAGCAAACTTGGAAGGTTCTACTTATGGAAACCAAAGATCCTGATTGTATGGGTGAAGAGAATTGACGGGCTTTCATCACCAATCATTCAACGACTCGAGAACAGATTGGAAGAATTCCTTTGGAAAGTGCCAACGGTCGTGAAGGCATGAAGGAGTATTTAAGAATGACTCTACAAGTTGTTCAAAGTAGTGCGTGAAGGAAGAATTTCAAAGTCTGAATCTCTATAGTTCCTTGCTTTTTCATTCATCGAGCTCAAAGTTGTACACAAAAGAGAGAAACACGTAGTGAGACTTTGTGAAGAGAGCAGTACAAACTCTTAACTGAGAAAGTCGAAGATCAAAAGTTGTAAAATCTTGTTTGATTCATAGTGAAATTCAGCTAGTGGGCTATCAATGCGGGAGAGTGGACGTAGGCTTGATCTAAGCCGAACCACTATAAACCTTGTGTTCCAATTCTTTTTCCTTAACTCCATACCTTTATTCGTTGCTTTATATAATTGTTTAAAGTTGTTTATGTCCATAGCCAATTATCTTTAAAAGGCAATTTATTACTACTCAGTCTTGTGAGAAAATTTTGTTACACCTACTCAGCCCCCAGGTGTTGCACTAGCCCTTTCACCCTACACCATTGAACCCTCTTAATGACTTCTTATGGAAGCTTTGGCTGCTGCAAGAGGGTTGAGGAAGCCAGCCCACCGGTGGGACCAAGCCAAGGGGGACAAAGAGATAGGTTGGAGACCAAGTGGCCCCCTCCATAGTAGCCGGTCCCCTTTCTCCTTCCTCAGCCGTCAACCACCTCCTTTGCAGACCATAAAAGTTTCAAAAATCATAGAGAAAGCGACCAGCAAACTTTTCCTTTCCCGTCAACGCCCGTCCAAGCTGCTGGAGTCTAGCCGCATCACTGTCACGCCACTCGCACGCGAGCCATGCCTCCTGCTTGCCCGTGCATCTCTCGTCGTCATCCTTGTCCGTTCACACGTCCAGTCGCCTGGCCATCATGCGTCGCCACCTGAAGCCACTGGAAGCCCTGCCTACCTCCGCCTGACCTACTGTAGCTCCATCAGTCCCTTCCCTCGCTGTTTCAACCAACTCACAGCCACCAATCAGCTTGTTCGAGCCAAGACTAGAACCAAGAAGCCTGGGTCTATAGCACATTGTTTGGCCCATTTTGGTGCCCTTTCGAGCCTCGAAGAGTGCACCCGCTTTGGAGTTTGTGGCCCATCTCCGCGTCCCCGTCGCCGTGGTCCCATTGGATCGTTAATCCAGTGAGTTTACTCACTAATCCCCGCTTAGGAAGTTAATTATGCTTAAGGGTTGATTAGTTTAGGCTAAGTATGGTTTATGTGGTTAGTTAGAATGAATTAGTAATTTAATCGTTCGATATTGCATATTAGGTGGTTAGAGTAGTGCAATTAGCAAGTAAATAAGTTATAGTATTTATCTAGATAGGTTTGGAAATTTTCTGGGCCCATCTCGGCTTTTAATTGGGCTTTCCCGGCCTAAGTGGGCATTTTTGCTATTTATTGGTAATTATTTAATTAATTATTATTTTCCCAAAATTAGACCCGGATAGCCGGTGACCGGAATTTTATACTAATTGCAATGGTGTGATTTATTTAATTAATTGAGTGCTATTTTGTGCAATTTGAGTGTGATTTGTGATTTTGGATATTTATCCCAAAATTTATTAGAAAATATCGGGCATCGGTTTACAACGCCAAAAATGTGTTTATGGAGTATTGGTATTAGTGGGATTTTCAAAGGGGGAAATATTGTATTTTGGCTAAGGCTGACCATGTATCCACATACGATTATTTTTGTTATGAATGATAAGAAAAATTGTGACATTTTCAGATGGTGAGAACAGTATACTATATCAGCCTACGAGCCTTGATATATCAGCTTAGCGCAAGCAGTATACTATTTATCAGTTTAAAGTGAGTATCATAGGTATACTATATCAATCTGAGGGCCTCGATATATCAGCTTAGTGCGAGCAATATACCTTAGCAGTTTCTGGTGAGCATTGTCAGTATACTATATCAACCTACGGGCCTCGATATGTCAACTTAGCGCGAGAAGTATACTTCATCAGTTTAGAGTGAGCATTATCAATGTACTATATTAGTCTAAGGGCCTTGATATGTCAGCTTAGTGCGAACAGTATACTTTATTAGCTTAGAGAGAGCTATACTATTTATCTTCAACTTAGAGTGAGCAGTCCTTGATATGATCGAACTTTATAGATAGTATTTATTGAATTAACTGAGTGATGGTCTTGATGACATGGAATCGATTAGGTTGATTGATCGATGGTTTGATCTGATTTGATGACTTGAGTTGATTTGAGTTGAAATGATTGGATGAGTTTATAAATTGTACTGACTTGCAAGGAGGAACGGAGGCAAAGGTAAGACCTCTGACTTGTGCTTGTGCTTAGGCAGCCCTTGGGGCATATTTTTTTCCTAGTTGGGTCTTAGGGGGTGAACTTGCTAAGACGTCGTCTCACCCCGTTGTGGGATAACATTTTCAGGTCCTTAGATGGGAGCTCCTCTTGAGCGTTTTGGACAGCCGAAGAAGGTCACCGAGCAGGTATCTTACATTCCACTTCATGGGAACCCAAGAGGATGGGTCTATGAGCTTATAAGGTTTGTGGTCTGGGTTGATGAGGCTTTACCCCACAAGGTACCCCATCAATATAGATCATGGTACTGGATAGAGAAAGGGTTCCATTCCGGAATCTGAGATACATGTGTACGTGTTGGAGGTTGCTTTTGAAAAAGGTACAGTCGACCCTCCGGGTGGTTTAGTGGTGGACCCGTACCTGTCGAATCTAGGGTCCCCGGTGTATTCTGAGGAAGACTCGAATGCCTGAAGATCTTTAGTACTCTACCCCTATTTTGCAAACCTTGTATATATATCGGCTTGTATTGTATATGATATAGTTGGATATGTATATATAACTGTGGCTTGGTTTTCGAAAATTGTGCTCCTATTTTCCTATCCCATCTTGTTGATGTCTGGGAATTAATTATTTGCTTCTGCATGCGCATTAAAATGAATGGGTCGGCGATGTGTCCTGGGACATCATTATTTAATCAAGCATAAAGGGATGGACATGTGCTCGGAGGATTGGGGCATGACATCCCCGTTTAGTGGTATCAGAGCAAGGTTAGTAATTGGAGTGATAAAGTGCTATGGTTTATGGGATAGTTAGTAGAATTGACCTTTATTTCATGTTGGTGCATGTCTGTGATAGTTGATTGGTAGAATTGTTTATTGTATGGATCACTCTTCTTCTAATTCGGTGTGGATTTAGAAGGCGGGTTTTAGTAAAGAACTTGCAGAATGAGTGATCAGGAGTAGAGGACTCCTAGGAAGAGGACCATCGAGCCACTTACTTGGGGCAGGATGCCGATGAGGGTCAGTACTCGAGGAGGCCGTGGTCGAGCGCCAGCTCAGGTTAGTGCCAACGACGTAGCACCACCTTTTGTTGGTACTGGGGTAGCAGCCCTTGGTGATCCTAGGTTCGAAGGAATCATGCAGGCGCTTGAAGCGATGAGAGATCTTATGGGGCAGCAGGCCTAGAATCAAGCCGCCGCCATTGCCGACACTGCTCAAGCTGTCGTTGCCACCACCGCTGCCGTCGTTCTTTGTACACGCTACGCCTAGTTCTAGTTGGGAACTTAGTTGTGGAGAGGGAGAAACCAATCCATAAGTTGGTGGAGCAATTCTTGAAGCTGAACCCGCCGAGGTTCACTGGTACTGGAGATCTCGAGACGACCTCGCTGTGGATTCAGGATCTGGAGAAGGCCTTTGCACTGCTGATGTGCACTAAGGTAGAAAAGGTTGTCCTGGTAGTATATCAAATGCAGGGTAATGCAAATACTTGGTGGAGTGCTGCCAGAGGTTCAGTATTTCCTGAAGGCGTGGTCCCGGTGTGGAACGCTTTCCTTAGAGCCTTCAATGATAAGCATTTTTCGGCTAGTGCCTGAGGATAAAAGATGGAGGAATTTCAATGCCTCCTCCAAGGAATTATGACTGTTGACCAATATGAGGTCAAGTTTACGGAGCTTTCACAGTATGCTCCGAGGTTGATAGAGGATCCAGAAGACAAGGCTCGAAGGTTCAGGAATGGCCTTCGACTTGAGCTGAAACAACCACTAGATCTAAAGGATTATCGTGAGCTGTACAATGGAGCTCAGCTGCTAGAGAGAAGTCTGAACGAACAAGCCGCATTGTCTGGGTGGAGGTTTAATTCGAATAGAGATGGGAACCGATATGGGAAGAGGCCCATGACTAGAGGAAGATTCCATGTTTGGCCCAACAGGAAGGGTGGAATTGAAAAGTCAGCGCCAAACTAGAATGGTATGTGTCGCTCTTATCGAAGGTGACACAGTTCGGCCCCGTGCCCTCGGAGAACAGGCGCTTGTTTTGAATGTGGCCAACAGTGTCACATGGCTAGTGATTGTCCTAGAAGACCAAGAGGACAACAGTAGTTACCCCCGCCACCACCGATGGGTCAGATCAAAGGATACACGCCGTAGAATGCACCACAAGGTGGACAGATCAGACCACCAGCTCAAGGGACAATGTATGCCATCACCAGAGGTCAGGCAGAGGATGCGCCTAATGTGATTACAAGTATGGTTTTACTGAACGACCATGCTGCTTATGCTTTGTTCGACCCTAGCACGACTCACTCTTTCATTGCTGAGCAATATGTTAAGTTGATAAGATTACGTCCTGAGTTGTTATAGTTAGTGGTTAGCATATCTACAAACTTGAAGGATAAGGTGTTGTCTGCATTGGGTTGTTCTAGTTGCAAGTTAGTGATTGGTGAGCGAGAGGGAAAGATAGATTTATTAGTCCTAGCCATGTATGACTTTGATTTGATAATTGGCATGGACTGACTCACCAAGCAACAAGCTAAGATGGACTACTATTGTAAAGTGATTCAATTTAACTCGTTAGGGGGTGAAAGTTTCGAGTTTGTTGGAAGTCGAGGAGGACCCTCGATTACATTGATTTTGTCACTTGAGGCAACCCATTTGTTAGACGGGCGTTGTCAATGTTACCTAGCAACTGTCATGGATATGATAGTTGAGGAGCTGAAGATCAAAGATATCTTAGTGGTGCAAGAATTTCTAGTTGTATTCCCAAAGGAATTGCCAGGCTTGCCACCAGAGAAAGAGATCGAGTTTGTGATTGAATTAGCACACGAGACAGAGCCAATATCTAAGGCTCCTTACCAAATAACATTATCTGAGTTGAATGAACTGAAAGTGTAGATGCAAGAATTGTTAGATAAGGGATTTATACGTCCCAGTGCATCACCTTGAGGAGCACCGGTTCTATTCATGAAGAAGAAAGATGGTTCGTCGCGTCTGTGCATTGACTATCGTCAACTCAATTAGGTGACGATCAAGAACAAGTATCCACTCCTGAAGATCGGTGACTTGTTTGATCAATTGCAAGGGGTGTCAATATCTTCAAAGATCGACTTGAGGACAAGATATCATTAGTTGAGGTTCAGGAAAGAGGATATACCAAAGTTAGCATTTCATACTCGATACGGCCATTATGAGTTCACTGTAATGCCGTTTAGGTTGATGAACGCCCCAGCTACTTTTATAGATTTGATGAACCGAGTGTTTAAAGAAAATCTTGATTAGTTCGTGATCGTGTTCATCGATGATATTCTGGTATATTTGATGAGTGCTAAGGAAGACGAGAGTCATCTGAGAATAGTACTGCAGACTCTGAGGATTCATGGATTGTACGCTAAGTTCAGTAAATGCGAGTTTTGGTTGACTCGAGTAGCGTTTTTAGGTCGCGTGATCTCAGGCGAAGGAATCTCCATGGACCCGACCAAGATTGAAGCAATGATCAGCTGGCCAAGACCGACTACAGTGAGAGAGATCATAAGTTTTATGGGTTTGGCAGGTTACAACAAACGGTTCGTGGAAGGATTTTCATCCTTAGCGTCGCCATTGACTCGACTATTGAAAAAAAGAATAAAAGTTTGTGTGGATAGACAAATGCGAGTGTAGTTTCCAAGAGCTTAAGCAGAAGCTGACTACCGCACATATGCTAACCATTCCATCTGGTCCTAGAGGATACGAGATCTACAGTGATGTGTCGTTCAGAAGACTGGGTTGCGAACTGATGTAACATGGTAGGGTCATTGCATACGCATCTCGCCAGTTGAGACCTCATGAGCAGAATTACCCGATGCATGACTTAGAACTCACCACGATCATTTTCGCTCTGAAGATTTAGAGACATTATTTGTGTGGAGAAAGATTTAAGATCTTCACTGACCATCAAAGTCTCAACTATCTATTCTCTCAGAAGGAGTTGAATATGAGACATCGTCAATGGATGGAACTTCTAAAGGATTATGATTGTAATATCCTATATCACCCCGGGAAGGCGAATAAGGTCGCCAACGCTTTAAGTTGAAAGTCTTCAATCGCTCATATGCTGGTTAAAGAGTGGAATTTACTCAAGAGAGCTCGAGATTCGGTTTTCAAGTTTGAGGTAGGCCACCTTTTAAATCTTATGGCCACCTTCAGAATTGAGCCGAATGTTCAGATCAGAATCAAATTACTTCAGCCAACAGCCTCAAATGTTTAGAAGATTCTGTAAGAGGATACCGATAAGAGAAAAGCTGATTTTCAAATTTCTGAGAACGGAACACTAAGGTTTTAGGGACGATTATGTGCACATGACGATGCAAAGCTTAAAGAAAAGTTCTTATCAGAAGCTCATCATAGCAGTTATAGCATTCATCCTAGCAGTACGAAGATGTATCAGAATCTGCATCAACACTACTAGTGGTCCGGTATGAAGGCGGATATCGCTAAGCACGTCGACAAGTGTCTAACGTGTCAACAAGTGAAGGCATAATATTATAAGCCGGGAGGACTTCTGCAATCTCTTAAGATCCTAAAATGGAAGTGGGAGCATATCACGATGGATTTTGTGACCGGCTTACCGAGGAGTCAAAGAGGTAACGATTCCATTTGGGTAGTGGTCGACAGACTGACAAAGTCGGCTCACTTCATCGCAGTACGAAAGGACCTGGATTTGGATAGGCACATAGAGTTGTATGTGCGTCAGATTATTCATCTGCATGGAGTGCCGGTGACGATTACTTCAGACTAAGACCCAAGGTTCATAGCTGCTTTTTGGAAGAGTTTACTAGCTTCTTTAGGTACGAAGCTGCAGTACAATATGGCATATCATCCTCAGACGGATGGCCAGTCTAAGAGGACGATCCAAACCCTCGAATACATACTGCGAGCTTGCGTATTGGACTTCAAGGGAAGCTAAGAGGAACAACTTCACCTTGTCGAGTTTACCTACAACAACAGCTACCAGTAGAGCATTCAGATGGTTCCTTTTGAAGCGTTTTATGGCAGAGCGTGCAGAATGCCCGTGTGTTGGGATGAAGTTGGGGAAAGAAAGATTACAGGCCAGAGTTGGTTCAGCAGTCAGTGGATGCAATTGCAGTTATCAGAGGCAGATTAAAGACCGCTCAAAGCCACCAGAAAAGCTATGCAGATAAGCGTCGAAGGCTTTTGAAATTCCAAGTTGGTGATCACGTTTTTCTAAAGGTATCGCCAATGAGGGGTATTTCGTGCTTTGGCAAGAAAGGAAAACTGAGTCCAAGGTACGTAGGTCCATTTGAGATTCTAGAGAGAATCGGGATCCTAGCGTATTGTCTTGCATTGCCGCCGAAACTGGCACAAGTGCATGATGTCTTTAACGTGTTGATGTTGAGGAAGTATAAGCCTAACCCAACCCACATGCTTAATTTTGTGGAATTGCACGTGGATGATAGAGTATCGTACGTGGAAACCCCAGTTAAAATTGTGGATCGGAAAGAGCAAATTCTGTGTACCAAGACCATCCCGTTGGTCAAAATGGTCTGGCAACACCACGGCATTGAAGGAGCAACCTGGGATAGCGAAGAGTCGATGAGGCAATTGTACCCCCACCTTTTTGTTTAAAGATTGTAATGATTTAAATTTCGAGGACAAAATTTTTATAAGAGGAAAAGAGTTGTGATATCCTGGAATTTCAATTCTGTTTTCAATTAAATAAATCGGGCCTTTCATCAACGTGCCTATAGTGCTATTCTAGGAGTTGATCATTCTTGAGATAACTAAACTATCTGGAGAAGTCATTAAGGAATTTTAATGCGATAGACTTGAGAATTCGATCAGGAATCAACTACTCAACCGTGCTTATCGGCGCACGGTAAATATCGATTAGAGATTAGAGATAAGTCGGTTCGACTGAGATATGTGGTTAAACGTGGGTGATCACCAAATTGAAAAATTCTCGTCAATCGGCACTAGATTGATTTTTCTGTCGTTTTGGTACCTTGTGTCCGTATTTGATACCTCGAGATTTTCACGACCACTGAGAGTCGCCAATGTGTCGAAGAGGTTCATTGTGGCTCGAAGAAAATTGATCACGGGTCATTTACACTAAAAAAATTATGAAAGCTACCCAGTATGCTAGGTCACGCTAAAATCATGCCAGATTAAAATTAACTGCGAATTTCAATCCGATTTCAATTGAAAGTTCTGTCATGTCACGAGTCATTTTAGGAATGTTGACTCATCCTCCGAAGATTTTTCTGCAAACCGAGAATTTTGGCGAAAAGTTGACATAGGGCCGTTGTCGACCAGAAAATTCACGGGACCGTTTTTTATCACATTTTTTGGGATGCAAGTTGGTTCTATTGGCGTGAAAAAATGTCAATTTGATCGAGGACACCATGGTGGATTTTATAGGGCTGAATTCGACTTCAATTGGAAGAGAATTGATCCAATTTGGGGAAAACCAAGTCCAAAATTCGTAGCTCCCCATGCCCCCACACCTTTAGACTCTTTCAGTGGCTTCCTATGGAAGCTTTGGCTGATGCAAGAGGGTTGAGGAAGCTAGCTCACCAATGGGACCAAGCCAAAGGAGACAAAGAGATAGGTTGGAGACCAAGTGGCCCCCTTCATAGCAGCTGGTCCCCTTTCTCCTTCCTTAGCCGTCGACCCCCTCCTTTATAGATCAGAAGAGTTTCAAGAATCACAGAGAAACTGACCAGCAGCCTCCTCCTTGCCTGTCGAGGCCCGTCCAAGCCGCTGGAGTCCGGCCACATCGTCGTCGCACCACCCGTACACCAATCGTGCCCCCTGCTTGCCCGTGCGTCTCTCACCGTCTTTCCTATATGTTCGCATGTCCAGAGGCATCGTCCAGTCGCCTAGCCGCCGTGTGTCACCGCCTGAAGCCGTTGGAAGCCCCACCTGCCTCCGCTTGACTTGCTGCAGCTCCGCCGATCCTTCCCTCGCTGTTTCAGCCAACCCACAGCCACCGATCAACTTGTTCGGCCTCAGACCAAAACCGAGAAGCTTGGGTCTGCAGCACACTGTTTGGCTCGTTTTGGTGCTCTTCTAGACCTCGAAGAGTGCACCCGCTTTGGAGTTTGTGGTCCATCTCCGCGTCCCCATCACTGTGGTCCCGTTGGATTGCTAATCCAATGAGTTTACTCACTAATCCCTGCTTAAAAATTTAATTATGCTTAAAGGTTGATTAGTTTAGGCTAAGTATGATTTAGGTGGTTAGTTAGAATGGATTAGTAATTTAATCGTTCAATATTGCATGTTAGGTGGTTAGAGTAGTGCAATTAGCAAGTAGATAAGCTGTAGTATTTATCTAGATAGATTCGAAAATTTTTCGAACCCATCTCAGCTTTTAATTAGGTTTTCCCGGCCTAAGTGTGCATTTTTGCTATTTATTGGTATTTATTAATTAATTTTCATAATTAATTAATTAATTATTATTTTTCGAAAATTAGACCGGGATAGTCGGTGACCGGAATTTTATGCTGATTGTAATGGTGTGATTTGTTTAATTAATTGAGTACTATTTTGTGCAATTTGAGTGTGATTTGTGATTTTGGATATTTCTCCTAAAATTTATTAATTTCGATAAATAATTAGAAAATATCGAGCGTCGATTTACAACGCCAAAAATGTGTTTATAGACTATTGGAATTAGTGGGATTTTCAAAGGGAAAATATTATATTTTGGCTAAGGCCGACCATGTACCCACACACGATTATTTTTGTTAGAAATGATAAGAAAAATGGTAGCATTCTCAGATGGTGAGAACAGTATACTATATCAGCCTATGGGCCTTGATATGTCAGCTTAGCACGAGCAGTATACTATTTATCAGCTTAAAATGAGCATCATAGGTATACTATATCAGCTTGAGAGCCTCGATATATTAGCTTAGCGCGAGTATTGGGATGTTGGGGGATATTATTATTGCTGAACCTAATGCTTACATTGCATTCGCAGGTAAAAGAGTAATTGAACAAACATTGAATAAGATAGTACTTGAAGAGTATACCTTAGCAGCTTCTGGTGAGCATTGTCAATATACTATATTAGCCAACGGGCCTCGATATGTCAGTTTAGCACAAGTAGTATACTTTATCAACTTAGAGTGAGCATTATCAGTATACTGTATCAGCTTGAGGGCCTTGATATCTCAGCTTAATGTGAGCAATATATTTTATCAGCTTAGAGCGAGCTATACTATCTATCTTCAACTTAGAGTGAGCAGTCTTTGATATGATTGGACTTTATAGATAGTATTTATTGGATTGACCGAGTGATGGTTTTGATGACATAGAATCGACTAGGTCGATTGATCGATGGTTCGATCTGATTTGATGACTTGAGTTGATTTGAGTTGAAATGATTGGATGAGTTTATAAATTGTACTGACTTGTGGGGAGGAACAGAGGCAAAGGTAAGACTTTTGACTTATGCTTGTGCTTAGGCAGCCCTTGGGGCGTATTTTCTTCCTAGTCGGGTCTTAGGGTGTGAACTTGCTGAGATGTCGTCTCATCCCGTTGTGGAATAACATTTTCAACTCCTTAAATGGCAGCTTCTCCTGAACGTTTTGGACAGCCGAAGAAGGTCATCGAGCAGGTATCTTACATTCTGCTTCATAGGAGCCCAAGAGGATGGGTCTATGAGTTCATAAGGTCTATAGTCTGGGTTGATGAGGCTTTACCCCACAAGGTACCCCATCAATACAGATCATGGTACTGACGTGCACGAGATGGACAGAGAAAGGGTCTCATACCAGAATCTGACATACCTTTGTACATGTTGGAGGTTACTTTTGGAAAAGGGACAGTTGACCCTCCGCATGGTTCAGTGGTGGACCCGTACCTGTTGGATCCAGGGTCCTTGGTGTATTTTGAGAAAGACTCGAATGCTTGAAGATCTTTAGCACTCTACCCCCTGTTTTGCAAACCTCGTATATATATCGGCTTGTATTGTATATGACATAGTTTGATATGTATATATTAGTGTGGTTTGGTTTTCAAAAATCGTGGTCTTACTTTCCTATCCCATCTTGTTGATGTCTGGGGATTAATTATTTGCTTTCGCATGCACATTAAAATGAATGGGTTAGTGATGTGTCCTGGGACATCGCTATTTAATCGATCGGATGGGCACGTGCTCGGAGGATTAGGGCGTGAGAATTTGTACAATTGAAATCATGGGTTTGGTTAGGGTTATGGTTTGTTCTTGAAGAAGTGGTGTGATTTTGCCCCAAGTTGTTGAAGAAGGCTACAACTGTTTCAATTATCCATGTACTATGAGGTCGTTTAGCCTCTAAGAAGCTAACATCATCTTGTCAGACGCCACGTCAAATGATTTACAATAAATTAATACAACATCAGATTTTTCGACAAGCTACATTGCCAATGACACTTAAATGATCAATTTTTCAATTTTGTGCCACTTAAGTGAACAAAATGAAAATTATGGCCCTCAAATGAGCGCCGTACGAAATTTATGATACTCTTATTGTTCTTGTCCCGGAATTTTCAGGTAGAGCTTGACGGTGCATTTTGCAAATTTTCTCTTATCCTATGTAACTGTCTTTACAGTTGTTTCTTTAATCTCGGAACGAGTCACCTACATAGCTTGATCCTTGATATGAAGAATCTTCTCAAATAGATTCTTAATATTGTCAAAATCTTTTCATAATCCCAAAAAAGAAAAATAAACGGAAGCTGAAATAGGAAAACCAACAGAGCACAATGCAATAGTACTACAAGGATCTAAATCATCAGATTACAAAGTACAAGCATTTCATAGGAACAGGGCGACCCAATCTTGAAAAGAGGAGGAAATAAAAACCATAAAGAACCACAAAATTCAAGGAAATCTCCAAGTACCCTCCTCGCATTTTGCTCTCATAGCCCTAACTATTCCAAACTTTTAAAGATATACCAATTTGCATATTATATCACCATTCGTTCAATGACCGTAAACATTTGGTGGTGGAAAAGTGATGGAGCTGTTTTGAAAGAATACGGAGTCGAATCACAAGAATCGAGGTGCAAGTCAGTGATTCAAAAAGTTAGGGACGTAGAGGGGTATGAATGCACAAAAAGTCAAGGAGGGTACTCTGTATTTTTTTTCCCGAAAATTCGATTTTAGTAAAATTCCAGGAGTGGAATTTAATTTCGTAGAGCACAGCTTGGAGCAAAAAACTTGTGGGTGCACAATTTTAGCGAAGTCTAGCTCCGTTGATGGAAGAGCAGCCCATACTAGCAAGCATGGACTGCATTTTCATCTGGTGCTGAAGCTTTATCATCATAAGCGTTATATCTTTATTCTATCTCCTGTGTTATTCTCTGATGCTTCCACTGGTTCAGCCTTCACACGGTCCAAGTGCGTCCCGTAGTCGCAGCCTGCGCAATAGTAGCACCAGCAACCCTCGGCGATGCTCTCCTCGCACACGTCGCCGATCAGGCTCTGCCTTTGCGTTAGGGAACAGTACAATGCAAGAGGGCGCTCGCGGTCCTTGCGCCTCACGTAATGAGGGCGGAGGTCGTGCTGGTAGATCAGGTAATGATGGGAGGATGCGTCCCCATCGTTCTCGTGTGCATTGCGCGGGAACTCTCCGCCAACGTAAGGCGGCAAGGGGAGGAAACGAAGTGGGTGCTTAGGGCGCAACTCGTGATGAATAATCCTCATCGGCTTTTGCTTTTCACCACTGCCCGGCAATGCTTTCAGTGCTTCGACAGACCCCATATTATGGGGATGCTGGGATGATGTCGTCCCGAATGTCGGCATAGGTGGTGCACGAGGATATGATCCCCCAGGGTGGGAGAGCATTGTGTTCTTTTCATGAAGAAAAATGGATGATTCTTCACGAGTTGCGAGAAAGAGAAAAGCAATGGTAAACTCACTTAGACTTAAGCCACAAATTGTCTTGAGTGTTTTGCAAGTGTTTATCCCCAACTCCTTTTGCAAATTAGGTATAGCCTTGGCTTCAGAAACAGGCCACACAATTGCTATCTCAGTTGTAAGATTGACGCTTGCGGCGGATACCTGTGGCTGTCCAAAGTTAGAGCAGAAAAATAAAAAACACACAGGGTTCAAATCTTAGCACAAAAATTGATGAAAGCCATATCTCCTGCAATTCTTTCCACCCACATAAAAGATAATTTGGAACATTATTGCTCTTTACATTTATGAGAGGACAAAATGCGTAACCCAGTAGATGAAGATTCTGTCGCACTAACTTCAATTCAAGTTGATAACGATTCTTTTCATAAAGAAAAATGGACGATCCTAGTTACCTTAGAGAATGTAATAGCAAACGCTCTTCACGAATTACAATTTAGACAAGAGCAATGGTAAACTCACTTGATTTTCTGAAATTATCTTCACACTCGCTGCACATCCCCCACGAGTCATTCCCTGCAGAGACGAAACAGAGACACTCAAGTGACCGCACAAATTAAAAAAGAACATGATATGAACCGCGGAATAACATCTTCAGCAATATAATTAAGGGAAAGTTGGACAAGCATTGACAAAATCGAAGCTTTAGCTCGTTCACTCAGATGAACTGCAAGAGAAATAGAGAGAGAGAGGGGGGCTTACTCCGACGTCAAGAAGTATCACATCCGAGGAGACGGCCGAGGCTTCCGAGGCTCCATCCACGACCGATTTCACCTTCCCATCCTCACCGTTAACTCCGCGCCACTGCCGCCACGTCCGCCGAATGCACCGAGAGGAGCAGCGGAGCTCGAAACGCACCGCAAGCGGAACCTCGCGGGAGCCAGAGAACACAGCGACAGGGCCGGAGCGAGGCTCGGGGTGCGGATGCGGTCGGTGTAGATGCAGCGGAGCCTGTGGGCGATGAACCAAGACGGGAGGCATCGGCGGTGCAGCGACGTGGAGACGTAGCGATGGAGGCTGAAGACGAAGGGGTTGAGGGAGGACGGAGATGACGATAGAGAGAGCGTCTCTCTCTCTTTCTCTCTCTCTCTAAGCCTATCAGTTTGAGCAGCCACCGGACGGAAGGGAGGAGACGAACATGGTCAGAAACCGCTGGGGTCAATAGATTGACCTGTTTAGAAATATTAATAATAAAGAAAAGGAAAATTCTAAGTAGAAGTATAAAATACTCTCATTTTCTAAAATAAAAATATCGAGTGAACTTATTTTGTCGAATAAATATTTGAATTGGATATTGTTTCAAATAAAAGCATGAAATGACCATGCCACTTTCAAAGAAGGGTCTATCATTTCCACTTATCAATAGCATTTTCGTCATTTACATTTTCTCCTTTTTTTTTTTTTCTTTTTCTCTCCATTTTTTTTTTTTTTTTGTTTTTCCTTTCTTCTTCACCAATGGCCGATCTTAAGCAATGACCAGCCATCAATAATGTTCGGAGATGGCTAGGCGAGGGTCACTTTTACCAAACTTAGCAAAAGCCACTCTCGCTTTAGGCGAAGCCGCCCTTAAAAGCCACAAGCAAGGGTCACCCTTGTCGACCACAGGTGAGGTTGGCCCTTGCCAGCGGCTAGCAAGGGCTTATAGGCCCTCACCCGAAGCCGACGAGGGTCGCTAGTCCCTTGCTAGATTGAAAGAAAATTTTAAAATGAAAATTGTTTTTGGATGAAAATGTCATTGATCGGTCGGAATATTTAGTCGATCGGCGATTGGTGATGTCAAACCTTATTTGAAAATTATTATGGCTACTTTAGATTCTTATTTGAGAATGGCATGGCCACTTCATGCCTTTATTTGACATAATGTTCACTTTAGATCTTTATTTTAGAAAATGAGAGTATTTTAGGCCTTATTTGAAATTTTTCCAAAGAAAATGCGAAATTCAATACATGACATTATCTAGCATTGGAATGTCCAATATATATGCTATTGATTTATAAAATATGTGAGAAAACACTTGATAAGCCGATTACTTATATTAATGAGATACTTTCTCACGTACCATCGAGTGTGGTAGCTCGGTATAAAAGAGCTTATCACAATCAAGCAATGTTATGTCCTAAATTCTTTTTAAATTCAAATAATATCCATCTACATATTAATTTAAGTTTTTGGATTATACTTTTTAACATAAATGAAAAAAATCCTAGCTTAATGTGCTTGTGATTGACAATTCTTGTTTGAAATTCCATATTCCATAATGAGTGCGAGACTTAAGGTTGAGAGGGATAACCATTGATTGTCAATTTCCACCATTTTACTGATAAAAGAAATTATTATCTCACATTTAAATTTCCCAGAGGTTGCATAAATTATCTTATAGTTGAAATTCAATGTCAAGGTGATAAGTTACTTACCAATTTGCGTTTAGATTTTGTGTAGTTACCAAAATTTACATCTTTGGTACACGTAAATCCGAGGAGAGTAGTTTCCAAAATTATAGCTTGTTTGACAATGAAGTCATGAGATGATGATGTGATCAACCTTGGTTGGGGAAGTTAAAGAGTTAATCTGATAGAATATGCCAATCACATAGTGAGAGATGATGTGATTTACATTGAATCCAACTGAAAAACACAAACTTTTACAAAATTTGTTTGTGTTGTGATCGGCTCTGCGCATCTACTTCATTCACCCACATTGCTTCGAAGCGCTTCACCCGCCACCCTTCCCACTCTTTCCCTCCCACTCCTATACGAAATTTGTTTATGTTGTGATCTACTCTGGGCATCTACTTCATTCACCCACAATGCTTCCACGCGAAGCGCTTCATCCGCCACCCTTTCCCACCCACTCGCCCTAATAACCTCCCCCACCTGCCCCGCTTCGCCTCCTTCCTCTGCGGCTCCTGCTTGTCTTCCCAACACGGGCTTCTCCTTCGCTTGTGCCCCGTGCGACTTCGACCTCCGTATTCATTGCTCTCATACTATGTTTTTTACATGAACTTCCTCCAAAACATCTGTTGACGCCTAAAATTTCAATTTAATTAATTAGGTTTTATTTTTGTTTTTGTTTTATTCGGATGATAAATAAATGAAAAAAAAAAAAAAAAAAACAGAAAAGAAAAGAAGTAGCCTCCGCATGGGCCTTCGGCCCATTTCCGCCTTAGCCCGGCCCAGCCGGGTCTTCTTCTTCCTCGCGCAGTTGCAGCGCACGCGCGGGGGCGCAATGCCGGAGCGGAGAGGAGGAGCAAGCAACGACGCACGTGGAGCGGGGGGCGGCGTCGGATGGGACGCCGGTTCGGCCGGCGAAGGCCATGGCAACCGATGGTCGAGCTCCGTCGACCGGCCACCCTCGGCCTATAAATAGGCCCCCCGACGACGAGAGAAGAGGACGGAGAGATCGCGGAGAGAGAGACCGAGGAGAAAAGAGAGAGAGAGGCCACCGGAGCTTGGGGTCCCTTGAGAGACTTCGGGAGCTCGAGTTCGGCCGGCCGTGGAGTGGTGAGCTCGGAGGGGTCCCCGAGAGACTTCGGGAGCTCGAAGGGCGAGCCCGAGGGAGAGAAGCCAACTCGGCGCGGATCCGGTCGGATCTAACCGCCCAGGACCCATCGACGCCGTCGTCGTCCGCCGCGGTCATCGCCTCCTCTCAAGAAAAGGTAAAAGCTGTCGCCGTCGCCGCCGTGGCCATCCTCGCCGTCGTATTGCTTCGGCCTCCTCCCCGGCGCCGCGGATTCGCAAACCCTAGGGTTTGCGATTTTCCGGGTCGCGAAGCGGATCCGGACCCGGAAAATCGGGTAGGGTTTGCGATCCGGGGGGGCGGCTGCGAGTCGGGTCGTGGGGTGGATCCGGGTCGGGTAGGGTTCCTGGAGGAACCGGGTCGTGGAGCGGGAGGTTGGAGCGGGTAGTCGGGCCGGGCTGGGCGCACCCAAACGCCCGGCCACGGCGTCGTTTTACTAAAAAAAAAAAAAAAAAAAAAAAGGGGCAAAAATCCGAGTCGGGCCCGCGTCCTCTTTCGGGTCGGCGGCCCGGTCGGACCCAACCCGTGGATCCGACCCGGGTCAGTTTTTTTTATATTGTTTTAATATTAAATAATACTTTTAAATAAATAATAAATAATAAATAATTTCAAAAAATAATTTATTTTCAAAAAAATATTAAAAAATGTTTTAATTTCCAGAAAAATCGAAAAATATTTAAAAATGTCAAAAAAATGTTTTATTTTCAAAAATCGAAAAAAAATATAAAAAAATAATTTATTTTCCAAAAACATTAAAAAATATTTTATTTTCTGAAAAATCAAAAATTTCATATTTTCCAAAAAATGCCAAAAATCCAAAAAAAGTCAAAATTTCATAAAAACAAAAAAATCAGAAAAAGCCAAAAAGACTTGTATTTTTCCAAAAATACCAAAAAGGTCCAAAAATCCCTTTTGTGTCCAAAAAAATTAGAAAAATGACTCAAAAATGTTTTTCCTCCCAAAATGCATGGAAAATCCTTCGAACATCCAAAAACCTCGGGGTTTAAACAAGATTAGGTACCGAAAGGGCAATAGTGATTAACTAGTGTAATCAAGTCCCCGATCCTAATTTCTCTGGTTGCGCGAGAGTGAGTATTTCTCCCGATACTTCACTTGGGTTTCTAATCGACCCACCCCAAATCGATTAGTGGCGACTCCATTTTAAAATTGATTTACAGGTTAAAAAACTTGAACCATTAAGTCGTGAATTGGTGGCCTTGGGAGAGTCCGGGCTTAACTAAATTCAGCCGAGCCATTAGCCTCCTTAGGCGCTCGCACCCGACCGTGGGCGCCGAAAAAAGAGGTCGCGACACTTGGCGACTCACGGGACTTGAAGACTTAGGCCATTTTTGTCTTGTTTAAATTCTTTACTGACTTAGGTTTTTTCTTTATGCAGGTCAAAAGCTTAGAAATTTATTTTAATTTTTGCTTAAAATAGATTATCTTGTGATTATAAACTGTTGTGCATGCTTTACTTGTTTTAAACACTACACATGGCACACACAACCCCGCCGCCGGACTCCGGGCCGCCTTAGGATTTCTAGGATGGTGTTAAGAAAGATACGACCTCGAACGCGAGACTGCGATGTAGAGGTTGCCTTTCTTTTCCCCGAATTTCTTAGCCGAGGTTAAGGGGGTATGCTGCTAACGCGAGACTGCGACGGGCGGATACCCTTTAATTTCATCAAGCCTTCGAGTTAGAAATCGAGCCGCACGTCCCATCTCGTATGTCTTTATACTTGCCATTTTACTTAAAAGCAAAGTGATTTCTTTACTTTTACTCGTCTTTTTTTTGGCCCATGGCAATTTAGGATAAGCTTTTCAAATTCCAATTTATGTGCGATGGGAAAGACGATATCCAGTTCATTCCTGCTCCTAAGGCGGAGCTCTTCAGATGGTGGGGTCAATTGGATCAGCTTGCCCAAGAGCGCGTGAAAGCCAAAATCGGTCATCTCCTATCATTGATTCAAATCACTGTTCGTCCCGAAGTCATACAGGCCATGGCACATTTTTGGTGCCCGAAGACAATTACTTTTATATTCGGTAGGTTTGAGCTAACCCCAACCCCGGAAGAATACAAAGATCATCACCGGAATGCCTCTTGAGAAAAAGCTCGTCAAGCCATCGATAGGCGCCCTCCCATGGCGTGGGTTAGCACGACTTTTAGGAACCGAAATCGATGTCATGAGACAAATTCTTGAAGACAACCATAATACCCGCCCACTAGAATTTATGAATGCCTGTTTCCAAAATCAGCCTATGACCCGAAAAGTGAGATTTTCCTCCCCGGCCTTTTCGGACTCATCATCTTCCCCCATCAAAGAAATGCCATAACTCCCAAGATGGCATGGATAGTTGATCAAATCTTAAGAGGGGGGAATTATGTCAACATGATTTTAACTGAAACATTCTTGTCTTTTAATCGTTTTAAAGACAACTCGGAGAAAATCATGCGAGCCTCTCCTAAAATTTTACAAGTCTGGTTCTTTTCTCACCTAAGCGAATTTCGAGACTTCATGCGATCGCCTGAAACAAATGCTTTTGAAAATCCATTACAAAAATTTATGGTTTTAGGACCGTACATTCCCAATCAAAGCTGTTTAAATTGGGTAAGCTTCTTAAGAAACCCAGCTCCTGAGGCATTCCAATGGTGTGCTGGTTGGTTCCATGAAAAGAGGGCCCGCTTTGCTTACATGCGCACCCGCCCAATTCCGTTGCTCGGTCTCACCGGCGCCATTCCCTACTACCCGTATCGGGTAGCACGACAATATGGAGCCCTTCAGAGATCCCACCGCCTTTCAAGATGATGGTCCCTCCAGTTCTTTTCAACACAAGCCGTGACTATGAATTCGAAATTTCTACCGCCGAGAAACCTGGGACAAGTGCCATCGCAAAGGATTGTGATACCCGAAAGGCTTGAGGGAGAAGAAAAAGCCCACCACGCCTCGCAGCCTACATCCACAATCATCACATCCCGACAAGGTGGAAGCCATCGGTCCCTCACTCGATCGGCAAGCGGCCAGCACGAGCAAGCAGAGCTCATGGTGAGGGATTTGGGAATGGACTGGATACACACCTCAGAGCCGGTCCAAGAAAGCAAGCATATACGCAAGCGCAAGACTCCCCATCGCATATAAATTTGCAATCATGTGTCCCGTAGTGTTAATAGTGTGAAAGTCTTGTCCCATTGTTTAGGGACTTTTGTTTAATATCTAGTATTTTATTCTGTCATTTCAATTTCAAGTTCTAGATGTCAGAAGTCTGCGGTCTATGAAATCCTCTTTTGATGAATAAAAAAGCAGTTCGACCATTGCCATGGGTCAATTTTTGTTTACTTTCATACTCATTCATTGTTTTCGCAAACGGCAGGTAATTATGAATCGTCGGCCACCAATAGCTCGTGAATGGCCTCATGCACTAGGGCTCGATCGGAATGATGTACAAAATCGCCTCATTAACATTGAAGACGGCGTAGGACAAATGTCCATTGTCCTTCAACAACTCTCAAGACAAATGGAATCCACTCAAGTCGAACCCAACTCTGTAGTTGCCTTAAGCACCGTCATGACACCTGCAATTTTGCCGAGAAAATAGCCGACCATAGACAGTTTGAAAGGATCATGAAAAGGTTAAGCCAGGTTTCAGGAGCGAATCCCCGGACTGTCCAATTACGCCGGCATTGAGATCCCTGAAAAACTCAAAGCACCTGAATGCGAAAGGTATGCTGATACCTCTCGCCCGGAGACCTACTTGCAGGCCTACTTGGTCCGAAGAATGATTCAATCGTACCAATCGAGCTTGACTGGCCCTACCTTGCGATGGTATATTGTCAGGAAGATTAGTCCACTTAAAACCTGGAGGGAACTAATTCATGTTTTTCACCAAGAATATAATATCGACATCACCCTTGACATCACCTTGCCCTACGAAGAGCCGATGATCGCGGAGCACGAGGAGTTATTAGTCACTGAGATAGGAGAGAAGCGTGTCAATGAAGAATTGCATAATAAGTGGGCAGTTAAGCAACATCCTGTTACTGGAAAATTTTCCACTAGGAAAGGCAAGGAGCCTTTGTACGAGATCATGGACTCAAAGCCTGTTCAAAAGCAAGGCACAACTGGACAACTCCCCAAGCTGACTCCAAGAGCTAGGGTCCAAAGAATATCAACCCCTATCAACCTCGGAAAGTGAATCGAGAAAGGTGAAACTCTAATGTCCTGTCACTTCCTTGACAGAAATTGAGTTGGCAAAACGAAGGGCCTTACTCAAAAGGTCCGGACCGGGAGGCCGGAAAAGAAAGCCTAAGCGGATTAATGCAAAGATCTCGCCAACGAGCCACCGCACCAAAGCTTTGAGCATTCCCAAGAATACGGCTTTGAAGGCCACCATCCTCTAGAGTACAATCCCGAAGACCTCCCGGCCCTAGAATACAATCCCAAGGACTTCCAAATTACTTCAACAATGAAACGACGATTCATCGTATAACCTGCTTCCTACTCTCATCCGGAGATGAAGGCCCGTCGAAGAAGAAGCGTACGTCTTTATCCGCTATGATCCTAATGAAGTACTAAGCTTGTCCTCTGACCATGAGGATAGCTTCAATACTTTATCCTCATTCGGAAATTTTGACCAAGAAGAAAGTAATGGGGTAATCTCGGTAGAATCCAACTTCCCTGAAACAGAAAAATTCGCCACTACAACGAATATGCAGTGGGAAAACCAGCGGCCTAACCAGGATACATCAAGCCCATCTTACGCTCATAGGATCATGAACCCTGGAGAGATGTGGATACCTGATCTCCGTAAGTATAACGGCACAACTTGTCCCGTGGCCCACTTACAGTACCTCCATGTTGAAATGAGTCGATTACTATGACCCGATGTCATTCACAACTCAAGCCTTCCAAGAAAGTCTCACGGGTCCGCATTACAATGGTTCGTCACAAGAAAATATTTATCTCCTAAAGGATTGGAATGAGCCGACCTCCACATTCTTGCATCGGTACCAAAACCAGATTGGGCCGAATTGCCTTGTGAAAGTTTAGCTCACTTCATAAGAAGACCAATGGAGGATTTCCAAGCATACGCGGGGAGGTGGAGAGCTTTCATGATGCAAACCCGCTCTCGGTGGGTCAAGAGGAATTAATAAAGCAGCTTCATAGAAGCTTTGTCCCGCAAGCACCGCCGTTGGCTGCATGGGTTACACTTCCGTAGCTTCAACGAGGTAGTCATCGCATGCGAATACTTCGAGTCTGCATCAAGGCGAGGAATTCAAGCACGCTTAGCTTCAAGACCAGCACTATCAAAGCACTCCTTTGCACAGGGGTTTTCATGAGTTTTACTTGTTTTTATGTTTCTTATTTTGTCTAGTGTGCTACTGTTGTATTTTCCATTCCAAGTACTCTATTGTACAGTTATAATATTTTAAGAGCATGAGGCGGTACTCCAAACTTGCCCAGTGATGTTATCCAACCATGAAAAGAAAATATCATCCAAGGAGAACACTGAGGGCTGGGCTTCCTCATGCTTTTTCTCCCCCAAAGACGTATTTTGAAAATAAAAAAATATATTTCATCACCCAAAAGCTTTTGATAAATTTAATCATGTTTGTCTTTCTGACTCATTCACTTCATGTCTCAGAAGATCATTCCCATTCCCTTTGACTTAGCGTGACAGGGGACATTTGAAGCAAGCGCATCAGGTGAACTCGCCAAATTCGGAGACACCCTGCCAAGAAAACAGGGGCAAATAAAAAGAATCATCCTACACCAAAAGAGGGTAAGTCTTATTCTCTGAATATAATTTGGAAATGATGTCCTCTTTCTTCTATTTACGGGATAAAAAGATGAAACGTAATAGGTACGAGGCATAGAGTTGAGATCGAAGCATCCATGACATGCCTCACTCCCCGCCCACTCCATCCCGAGCCAAAGGACTATCTTGTTGCACGACACGCCCAAACAAACAGATGTTACAATTCCAGCTTTGACAAGCCAAGAAGCACGTAAAATGAATTTCTCCTCTCGAATTGGCTACCACAACGGGGAGAAAATCTAGTCGGTTGAGGCGAGTCTCTAACCCCTTATCTCAAATTGTGACTTAGGGCCTAGAAATCTCACTTCGTACTCCAGGACACATGTTCTTCCAAGGAGTAGTTGCCATCACAAGGCTTGAGATTTTGATCTCGATTCCATAGAAGCTTGAGGTACATGACTTTGCTCAATGCTTTGCTAATGGTCATATAGTCAAAGATAGAAGAAAATTCCACAGAAGGAAGGCGTTGAAGATGAATCAACGACCATCAATCATGCATACAGGGCCACAAATGAGAAGGGCTAATCGAAGGAAGCATTGAACTGTGTCAAGATAAAAGGGCCAACATCGACATTCAAATATCCCTATGAGTCAACAAATACAAACTTTGGAAAAGAGTAATTTGGTATCGTTTCCAATACTCCCACTATCTGAACCCGCTTTTGACGTATTTTCCCTATTTGACAGGAGTATCACAACTCGAGACCAAACTCAATGGTTAGGTTTGGCAAATCAATATTGGCCAAGCTAGTACGTGGAAATGACCCACATCAAATTACCTGGCTTCGCGTAAAAAGACATGTCATCTAGGAGCCAATTCAGAGAATAATTGACCTAACGAAGCAAGGGACATAGGACTTCGTGTCCCCTCTCACTTCAGGTTTACCCCCAATCAGCCGCAAACCAGTGAAGGGTAAAATTGTATCGCTTCCAGTTATTCGACTCTGGAAAGAGTTCATGACTAACACATTCCCTCTTGTTTGTTGCAGGATCACCTGACTGTCAAAAGTAAGAATAATGAATCAATGAGAAGCATGTCTTGTTTAAGATTACCTGACTGTCAAAAACAAAGATAACAAATCAATGAGAGGCATGACAAACTCTCCTAAACGAAATGGCGTCCTGAGTAATCGCCAAAGCAAATGACAGAAAATCTTCGGCCTCAACTTACATTTGATTTTGGCCGACTAATTGATCTACTTGTGCATCTTCTCTTCTACGGGGCAAAAGCAGAGATGCCCGATCAAATTCTTAATCCTTGGCGATCATTCATGTGTCATATCCCTAATCAATAGGGACAACCATTGACACCCCTTTGTGAATAACCTTTTGTAAATAACTTTTTTAATGTTCAAGTTTCAACACATTTGTAAATACAATTCTATCAAGTAAGCATCCCTAAAGCTGTTAATAAGGTTTCTTGAGTAAAAACCATTCATTTGTTTTGAGAGTACAAACTCTCTCATATTTAAAATGTTGCATGCATTTCCCAAATGGATTTTTGCATAATGATTTTGCCTGTCTAAGTCACTGATTCCACTAAGGATTATTAGAATAGACAGTGATTGAAGAATACAGGATTGATTGAGCATGCTAGATGAGGCGCGTCAGAATGATGAAAGGCAAGCCATATCCTATACACAGTCCCCCCCATCTATACACTTGTAAGATGAGTGCAGAAGATTCCATGACTGCAGGGTAAAGAGTTCTCTCGCGAATGGTACGATAACCAAAATAGTGAGAGGCATTACATCGCTCACTTGAGCCCCATACACTGGAGAAGCATCTCTCATACCCCCGTCAAGAACCACCCCACATTGGGGCAGATCGGAGACAAAGCAGCATCACAAGGTGAGAAGAGAGATATGAATTCTCTTGCTTGCACTTGCATCAATCTTTGAGTGTCTTTATTGCATATGAACACTCGCGTTAATTTAAGTGCCCTAGAGTCATGAAGAGCAATTCTTTCTTTACGCACTTGTATCCATTGTACAACCCAAGTGAGCCTGTAATTTTACCCTCACATTGAGACAAAGCAGAAGTTATTGCCATAGCCTGAGTGCCGGTTGAAGATGAAGACTCAAGAGTCTAATAACGGTGCTTCGATTAAACTTGCCTAGGCCGTTCCTCCGACAACAAGAATGAAAAGCATGGCATAAAAAAGCAAAGTGTACTGGTAAAAGCAAGGTCAATGCCCATGAATGAAGAACTGGGATAAAAAATAGGGGCATGAAAAAGCAAAGTGTGCCGGGTAAAAGCAAGGCCAATGCCCCCTCAAAAATACAGCCAAGAAAAAGTTGATGTTGTGGTCCGTAGAACCTCCATCGACAAGAAAGATTAGTGACAAATGCCAAAATAGTCACCAACTCTCACCCTCTTACATATAAAGCCGAGTCTACGTCACGTTCCCATTGTAAAAGTCTCTTCGACTAGGGGCACTTCAATTAACGTAAGATTTCATGTGTCTATAAGCATCGCTCGAAAAAGTACGAGCAAGACTATTCTATCTCTTTTCACAGGATTCTTGACTTACAAACTCGGAGATGATCGTGCGGCACTTCATAAGCCTTGACCTTGACGGTCCCATTTGATGAGCCATTGACCAAATCTTCGTCACAGTTTCAACAAAGACCTCTCACATTGGTAAAGTCGTGCTTGTTTGCGAGAATACTCGGACCCTGCCGACATGATGACAAAGTGAGATAGTGTGGTCCTTATAAATCCCGCATTAATGGTCGGGATAGCCTTCTCCATGAGAGTGAGTGAAAAGTCCTTTCGGTCGAAAGTCCCTCATCCGGCATGCTCAAAGCATCTATATTCCGAATAAATGCTTTGTCTTTCAAAATCTTCCCTAGTGGAATTCAAATGATGCAAAACTGACAAAATTGTCGTGCATAAATCACATGTAAATTCATGAATTTGCAGTATATACAATCATGTGTGCATATTGTGCAAATAGCAGACATACTCTCAGAGATCAGAGATATTGCCAGGTAAGCATATCTCTATCCCCATTTGTCTTAAAGTACCTATCACTGTCCAGGTACTCTCTTATTGACACTCAACCTATTCGAGTTGTCCCCAGAATATTGATACTTGTAATTGATCAAGTATCCCTTCATTGTCGACTACCTACTGTTGTCTAGGTATCGCCATTGTCTTTGAGTACCGGCCACCGTTCGAATACTCCCTCTTCTTGACACTCGACTTGTTTGAGTTGTCTTCATAGCTAGGATGCCTACAATTGACCAAGTATCCCATTACCTTTGAGTGCCTTTCATTGTCTAGGTGCTCCATTTCCGTGACACTCGACATGTCCGAGTTGTCCTCAAAATTGTATCATTGAATACTAGTGGCCATTCAAGTATTCCATCGTGTTGTGCGCCTGTGGTTATCCAGGTATGTTTTCTAACACTTGGACCAGCCTGAGTGGTCCCAGATCATATCTTTAAATACTTGTGTTCATCCAAGTATTCCAGTACTTTGTACACCTATGGCTATCCAAGTGTTCCACCCCTTTTAGTGCCTGCGGCAATCCAAGTAAGCCTCATACCACATTCAAGTTTATATTACCAGGAGGTGAGAGACCTTCACGAATATGCGGGGCATGCCCTCGATATTCCCAATTACCAGGAGGTGAGAGACCTTCACGAATATTCTCGGTACGTCCTCGATATTCCCATTTACCAGAGGTGAGAGACCTTCACGAATATGCAGGGCATGCCCTCGATATCCCCATTTACCAGGAGGTGAGAGACCTTCACGAATATGCAAGGCATCCCCTCAATATTCCCAATTACCAGGAGGTGAGAGACCTTCGTGAATATCTCAGGTACGTCCTCGATATTCCCAAATACCAGGAGGTGAGAGACCTTCACGAATATGCGGGGCATTGCCCTCGATATTCCCAATTACCGGGAGGTGAGAGACCTTCACGAATATCTCGGTACGTCCTCGATATTCCCATTTACCAGGAGGTGAGAGACCTTCACGAATATGCGGGGCATGCCCTCGATATTCCCATTTACCAGAGGTGAGAGACCTTCACGAATATGCGGGGCATGCCCTCGATATTCCCATTTACCGGAGGTGAGAGACCTTCACGAATATGCGGGGCACGCCCTCGATATTTCCATTTACCAGGAGGTGAGAGACCTTTACGAATATGTGGGGCACGCCCTCGATATTCCTCATTTACCAGGAGGTGAGAGACCTTCACAAATATGCGGGGCATGCCCTCGATATTTCCATTTACCAGGAGGTGAGAGACCTTTACGAATATGCGGGGCACGCCCTCGATATTCCCCATTTACCGAGAGGTGAGAGACCTTCACGAATATGCGGGGCATGCCCTCGATATTCCTAATTACCAGGAGGTGAGAGACCTTCACGAATATCTCAGGTACGTCCTCGATATTCCCATTTACTAGGAGGTGAGAGACCTTCACGAATATGCAGGGCATCCCCTCGATATTCCCATTTACCAGGAGGTGAGAGACCTTCACGAATATGCAGGGCATGCCCTCGATATCCCCATTTACCAGGAGGTGAGAGACCTTCACGAATATGCAGGGCATCCCCTCAATATTCCCAATTACCAGGAGGTGAGAGACCTTCGTGAATATCTCAGGTACATCCTCGATATTCCCAAATACCAGGAGGTGAGAGACCTTCACGAATATGCGGGGCATGCCCTCGATATTCCCAATTACCGGGAGGTGAGAGACCTTCACGAATATCTCGGAGTACGTCCTCGATATTCCCATTTACCGGGAGGTGAGAGACCTTCACGAATATGCGGGGCATGCCCTCGATATTCCCATTTACCGGGAGGTGAGAGACCTTCACGAATATGCAGGGCATGCCCTCGATATTCCCATTTACCAGGAAGTGAGAGACCTCCACGAATATGCGGGGCATGCCCTCGATATTTCCATTTACCAGGAGGTGAGAGACCTTTACGAATATGCGGGGCACGCCCTCGATATTCCCCATTTACCAGGAGGTGAGAGACCTTCACGAATATGCGGGGCATGCCCTCGATATTCCAACTACCGGGGGAGGTGAGAGACCTTCGCCAATATCTAAGGTATGTTCTCAATATTTCCAATTATCAAGTACCCCTTCGATACTTGTGAATGCCCAGGTATCCCCTAAGAATTCATACTTGTGATCATCCAAGTACCCCTTCAATGCCTATGGTCAGCCAAATACCCATTTTGACGCCTGCAAATGCCCGCACACCCTTCAAAGTTAGTACTTGTAAATATCCGTACTCTTTGATATGCTTGTGAATGACCGAGGTATCTTCCAGAATTGATGCCCGAGAAAGGTCGGCGCATCCTCCCGAGAAAGGTCGGGTTCCAACCGGGTGTCTTCGACGAAGTCGACGCCCCACAAATCGATGCCCTGAGAAAGGTCGGTACATCCTCCCAAGAAAGATCGGGTTCCAACCAGTGTCTTTGACAAAGGTCAGACACCCCCACAAAACAGATGCTTTGAGAAAGGTCGGCGCATCTCCCAAGAAAAGTCGGGTACCAACTGGTGTCCTCGATACAAATCAGGCACCCACAAACGAGATGCCCTGAGAAAGGTCGGTGCATCCCCCGTCAAGGCGACCGAAGAAAGGTTCGGGTCCTAGACAAATCATTGATTGTTTTAACAGGCGACCGAAGAATGGTTCGGGTCCTGGAGAAGCAATTTCCTGTCACGGCGACCGAAGAATGGTTCAGGTCCGAGACAAACCCTTGATTACTCCAACAGGCGACCGAAGAATGGTTCGGGTCCTAGAGGAGCAATCCCGATCAAGGCGACCAAGAAAGGTTTGGATCCTAGACAAATCATTGATTGTTTTAACGGGCGACCGAAGAATGGTTCGGGTCCCGGAGAAGCAATTTCTGTCACGGCGACCGAAGAATGGTTCGGGTCCGAGACAAACCACTGATTACTCCTACAGGCGACCGAAGAATGGTTCGGGTCCTAGAGGAGCAGTCTCCTGTCAAGGCGACCGAAGAAAGGTTCGGGTCCTAGACAAATCATTAATTGTTTTAACAGACGACCGAAGAATGGTTCGGGTCCTGGAGAAGCAATTTCCTGTCACGGCGACCGAAGAATGGTTCGGGTCCGAGACAAACCACTTATTGCTCTAACAGGCGACCAAGAATGGTTCGGGTCCCGGAGGAGTAATCCCCGATCAAGGCGACCGAAGAAAGGTTCGGGTCCTAGACAAATCATTGATTGTTTTAACAGGGCGACCGAAGAATGGTTCGGGTCCCGGAGAAGCAATCTCCCGTCACGGCGACCGAAGAATGGTTCGGTCCGAGACAAACCACGATTGCTCTAACAGCGACCGAAGAATGGTTCGGGTCCCGGAGAAGTAATCCCCAGTCAAGGCGACCGAAGAAAGGTTCGGTCCGAGACAAACCACTGATTGCTCCAACAGGCGACGGAAGAATGGTTCGGGTCCCGGAAAAGCAATTTCCCGTCAAGGCGACCGAAGAAAGGTTCGGGTCCTAGACAAATCATTGATTGTTTTAACAGTGATCGAAGAATGGTTCGAGTCCCGGAGAAGCAATTTCCGCCACGGCGACCGAAGAATGGTTCGGGTCCGAGACAAACCACTGATTGCTCCAACAGGCGACCGAAGAATGGTTCGGGTCCTAGAGAAGCAATTTCCCGTCAAGGCGACCGAAGAAAGGTTCGGGTCCTAGACAAATCATTGATTGTTTTAACAGGCGACCGAAGAATGGTTCGGGTCCCGGAGAAGCAATTTCCCGTCAAGCGACCGAAGAATGGTTCGAGTCCTAGAAAAGCAATCTTCTCATATCACCAGGTAAGACGAAGCCTTGATACTTGCCAAGCTCGGGGTTTACACCCTATCTCACTCACTCCCGGTAAGTAACTACAGGTATCTTCTTATCTATCTTAGTATATGTAAAGTTATATTACTCTTTTTACATAGGGTAATAAGTTCCAAATAAAATATAATCTCGCTACGCATATATGGACAAAATTTAGGCATCGGTTTGTCTTTGAATGCAACCTCTGAGCTCACCTTCAAAGAGGGGGCGGTGCTTGGACGCCTAAAATTTCAATTTAATTAATTAGGTTTTATTTTTGTTTTTGTTTTATTCGGATGATAAATAAATGAAAAAAAAAAAACAGAAAAGAAAAGAAGTAGCCTCCGCATGGGCCTTCGGCCCATTTCCGCCTTAGCCCCCCGCCCGGTCTTCTTCTTCCTCGCGCAGTTGCGGCGCACGCGGGGGGCGCGATGCCGGAGCGGAGAGGAGGAGCAAGAACGACGCACGTGGAGCGAGGGGGCGGGCGGCGTCGGATGGGACGCCGGTTCGGCCGACGAAGGCCATGGCAACCGATGGTCGAGCTCCATCGACCGGCCACCCCTCGGCCTATAAATAGGCCCCCCGACGACGAGAGAAGAGGACGGAGAGAGATCGCGGAGAGAGAGACCGAGGGAGAAAGAGAGAGAGAGGCCACCGGAGCTTGGGGTCCCTTGAGAGACTTCGGGAGCTCGAGTTCCGCCGGCCGTGGAGTGGTGAGCTCGGAGGGGTCCCCGAGAGACTTCGGGAGCTCGAAGGGCGAGCCCGAGGGAGAGAAGCCAACTCGGCGCGGATCCGGTCGGATCTAACCGCCCGGACCCATCGACGCCGTCGTCGTCCGCCGCGGTCATCGCCTCCTCTCAAGAAAAGGTAAAAAGCCGTCGCCGTCGCCGCCGTGGCCATCCTCGCCGTCGTATTGCTTCGGCCTCCTCCCGGCGCCGCGGGATTCGCAAACCCTAGGGTTTGCGATTTTCCGGGTCGCGAGCGGATCCGGACCGGAAAATCGGGTAGGGTTTGCGATCCGGGGCGGCTGCGAGTTGGGTCGTGGGGTCGGATTCGGGTCGGGTAGGGTTCCGGAGGAACCGGGTCGTGGAGCGGGAGGTTGGAGCGGGTAGTCGGGCCGGGCGGCGCACCCAAACGCCCGCCACGGCGTCGTTTTACTAAAAAAAAAAAAAAAAAAAAAAAAAAAAGGGGCAAAAATCCGAGTCGGGCCGCAACGCGGCCCGTCCCTCTTCGAGTCGGCGCCCGGTCGGACCCAACCCGTGGATCCGAGGCCGGTCAGTTTTTTTTATATTGTTTTAATATTAAATAATACTTTTAAATAAATAATAAATAATAAATAATTTCAAAAAATAATTTATTTTCAAAAAAATATTAAAAAATGTTTTAATTTCCAGAAAAATCGAAAAATATTTAAAAAATGTCAAAAAATGTTTTATTTTCAAAAAATCGAAAAAAAAAATATAAAAAAATAATTTATTTTCCAAAAACATTAAAAAATATTTTATTTTCTGAAAAATCAAAAATTTCATATTTTCCAAAAAATGCCAAAAATCCAAAAAAAGTCAAAATTTCATAAAAAACAAAAAAATCAGAAAAAGCCAAAAAGACTTGTATTTTTCCAAAAATACCAAAAAGGTCCAAAAATCCCTTTTGTGTCCAAAAAATTAGAAAAATGACTCAAAAATGTTTTTCCTCCCAAAATGCATGGAAAATCCCTCGAACATCCAAAAAACCCCGGGTTTAAACAAGATTAGGTACCGAAAGGGCATTAGTGATTAACTAGTGTAATCAAGTCGCCGATCCTAATTTCTCTGGTTGCGCAGGAGTGAGTATTTCTCCCGATACTTCACTTGGGTTTCTAATCGACCCACCCCAAATCGATTAGTGGCGACTCCATTTTAAAAATTGATTTACAGGTTAAAAAACTTGAACCATTAAGTCGTGAATTGGTGGACTTGGGAGAGTCCGGCTTAACTAAATTCAGCCGAGCCATTAGCCTCCTTAGGCGCTCGCACCCGACCGTGGGCGCCGAAAAAAAAGAGGTCGCGACATAGATGTTGCATTAGCTGCATATCGAAGAATGGGAACCATCTAGTTACAAGGAAGCATCTTCTGATCCATGATGGTAGAAAACTATGGAAGCTGAATTGTAGGCCTTAATCAAAAATCAGACATGGGAGCTTGTAAAACCACCCCCAAATCAAAAACTAATTGGATGCAAATGGGCATACAAAATCAAGTATTAAGCAAACAGATCAATTGAATGATACAAGGCTCAATTGGTGGCTAAGGGTTTTACACAACTAGAAGGATTTGACTACCATGAAACCTTTTCTCTAGTAGCCAGATATGTGACAATCCGTTCCTTCTCATCAATTGTTGCTCTATGCGATTGGCCATTACACCAAATGGATGTATATAAGGCTTTTTTTTTTTTTTTCATGGGGACCTGGATGAAGAAATTTAAATGGATATTCCTCAGGGTTTACGGAGATAGGGGAAGAGTCGAGTATGTTGTCCCTATAAATCCATGTATGGCCTCAAACAAGCTTCTAGGTAATAGTACACCAAGTTTGCTCATGCCCTCTAACAGTAGGATTCAAGCAATCCTGATATGATTATGCCCTATTTACATGGACAAAAGGTATGTTGTCTATTACTTGATGATATATGTCGATGACATACTCATTATGGGAAACGACAAAATTGCCATAGAGAGCCTTAAGAAGTATTTGAATTCCACTTTTCATATAAAGGACTTGGGAGCACTGAAATATTTTCTTGGGATTGAGATCGCTCAATCCGACCAAGGAATCTCTCTCGACCAAAGAAAATTTGTATAAGAAATCATATTAGAACCCAGGCTGTCGGGATGTAAATCGGTTGTTACTCCAATCGAGTAGAACATCAAATTAACTATGACGAACATGATACATGATCATCTCGAAATAAAGATCCTATACTTAGAGATTCGTCAAGTTATTAAAAGCTCGTTCGAAAACTTATGTACTCGACTATGACTAGGCCTGATATATGTTATCTAGTACAGACACTGAGCCAGTTATGCATAGTCCCAGATTGTATGGATGCTGCTCTTAAGGTCGTAAAATATTTGAAAAAATGCCTAGGCCTTGGGATACTTCTTTCTAGGCATGGAGATTACGACCTATTGCGATATAGACTATGCAACTTGTCCCATGAGTCAAAGATTCGTCACTAGTTTTTGCATTAAGCTTGGGGAGTCTCTTCTTTCATGGAAGACAAAGAAGCAAGCAACTATCTCACTATCCTCAGTTGAAGCGGAATACCGAACCATGGCTAAGACAACTTGCGAGATAGTCTGGATACAAAGCTTACTAAAGAATCTTGGATACAAGTGAAGGGACCAACAGAGTTATTTTGCGACAATGATGTGACTCTCAAACTTGCAACAAATCCCATAGTGCATGAGAGAACAAAACTTATAAAAATGGATTCCCACTTTACTTGAGACAAGATTCAAGGAATGATCAAAACAAGAGGAATTGGAACTATAGAACAACCTGCAGATGTTTTCACCAAATCTCTTTGTTAGAGACAACATGCATATCTATTGGACACTTACAAGCCACCAGCTCGAGGGAGGGTGTTGGAAGATATGTTCGAGTTGAATGAAATCCATTCAAATTTGAGGTTGATTCATTAAATCAATCAATGATTGGATTGAGTCAATTTAATATTAGATTTAATTCATTGAATATAATTTCCTTTCTTTTGTATACATTTGTACTATATTTACATGACTTTGTACATTAGTAAAGAATGGAATAGAATACACAAAAATTTCCCAAAGCTTCTATTCCTTCTACGTTCTTTCTATCTTCCCTTAGCTTCTTGTCTTCTTTCAACATATCCACAAATGCTTTCTATATTAGTGCAATACACAACAAATTATTTATATGTAGAGTTAATACCTTAAAAAACTCAAAACTGGTACACGTATAATAAATTTACTCAAAACTATTTTTTTGATCATAAAAAACTCCAAACTGGTACACCTGTAACCAAGGAAGCACGGACACGTTCGGAGAGCCTCCGTATCGTGTCGGACACCCCGACACGTGTCGGACACGCTCGGACACGGTTAGACATGCGGTCAACACGTGTCGGAGTTTCCAACACATGGTCAACTCTTTCCGACACGCGCGTTGGAGCGTGTCCGGAGGTTTGTGGGCGGATCTGCAGGTGGGAAGGGAAGAAGGTGATGGAGGGTGGAGGCAAGGGTGAGGGAGCCGAGGCAATGCTGCGAGCGACGGTGAGGGAGCCGAGGCGACACTGCGAGCGACGGCGAGGGAGGGCTACGACCGCTGACTGCAACGCCTAGATGGAAAACCGCAACACCGCGATGGAGGGCTGGACGCGAGGCTACGACGGCAAAGGGGGGAACGGAGGCGAGGCAGCGGCGAGAGAGGTGGAGACCGAGCAAGGGAGAGAAGAAAGAAGGCGATTGCTAGGGTTTTTGTTTTAGGAAGAAGAGCAAGGAGAGAGACGTGTCGATGACTTCTGGCTTTGGGAAGTGTTACCAAGGAGAGAGACGCGTCGACGGCTTCTGGCTTTGGGAAGAAAGAAAGCCTCCTACAGCGTTACCTCGTGCAGCGTGATTTGGGAAGTGATAGAGGCGCAGGCAGTGGGTGGGGTGGGGGAAGAAAAGGGAGGCTAAAATAAATGGGTGGGACCCATTTAGCCCTAAAAAATAGTAAATGTTAAATAATTTTTTTTTTTTTGGTAACCAACATTGAATAATTTTATTAATACATGGTAATGCTAAAAATAAATAAATCAATGGGTTAAAAAGTTATTTTGAAAAATAAAAGCACTAGATGTTAATATTATTAGTGTAAATTTATTGTAAGTTATTTATTTATTTATGAATTTGAATTAAATTAATTAAAAATAAAAAATATTTATTTAATATATAACGTGTCGGAATGTGTCGGAATTTTCTATTTTTAAGAAATGACGTGTCGTATCGTGTCGTGTCGCGTATCCATGTCACGTGTCGATGCTACCTAGCTTATAACAAATTTACCCCGATTGAATATAAAAAAAAAAAAAACTTTAAATTAATATATTTATGACAAATTTACCTCAAACTAATTTATTCGATTGCCAAAAACCCAAAACCGGTACATTTGTGACAAATATATCATCTATTAAATTATATTAATACCACAAAAATCACAAAAAATGTAAACTATGACAAACGAAGAGTAAAATCCCAAATTGGTATACCAGTCAACTATCACGTGTCATTTAACTTAATAATTTGACAGTAAAATTTAACAGAAACTAACAGAGGGTAAATTTGTCAGAAATGTACCAGTTTGGTGATGTACCAATTTGGGTAAATTTGTCAAAGGTATATCGGTTTAAGGTTTTTGGTAATAAAAAAATTAGTTGAGGTAAACTTGTCATAGGTGTACCAATTTAGGATAGGGTATTAACCCTTATGAGTATTATGGCCAATTTGTACTTTTTAGTCGAGATATTTTAGGTTATGAGGAAATTAGAGTATTTTATCTCATAATGGTCCATATGGTTTCAACGATCTCTATACAATATAACCATTGGCAATTTACACAGATACGATATCCAAATATGCATGTAACGAATTATTTGACAATGTAAGCACATGACTCTTTCATTTAGAATCCTCTGACTCTCCTTGTTCACGCTTATTTTATACGTCATTGTAGAGATATGGAGGTTGCTCCTTTCTCGTCTTGCGGCCGCCAAATTCTCTATTCCTCTATTTCGCTGTATTCATTTTCTAAACCGAATAGCAACAACATCAAATTCTCTCTCACACTCATTGTAGCATGCGACTCACGGGATCTGCGAAGCTCAACCTCGGCAAGGCTCATGGCAGCCATGTAGGCTCCCACGGTGTGCGACCAGTCCGACCTCAATCTGGACCCGATTCGAGGTCGGCGGTGGTGGGGAGTAGGCAAGAGAAGGCCGGTTAGGATTTGTGCTTGGTTTTAAGAAGAGGTAGCAGTTTGGGAAGAAAAACTGGCGAGTTGGTATAAATAAATGAGGATGCCGGGATGCAATAAGAGATGAAATAACAAAACTTGGGATGCAAATTGTATCGTTTGATATGCAGTTGAAACCTCAATGCTGCCATTTGTTTTAGGGTTTCCATCAAAGGAAGCTTCTAATTCATGTCGGATAGACTAGAACGCCCACCAGTGGATGCATGAACACCTACATTCTCAGAACTCTCTCAAGTAAAATATGTCGTATTCCTCCAATTTCAAAGCGTCATTTATATAACTCATTCTCTAATTACAAGTATATCTCAAATTGAGATAGAAAAAGAGCCTAAACGTGCCAGCAAAGATGGAGAAACTGAATTTTTCGCCATGACGATGAATGAGAGAGGAAAACCTCGAAACAAAGAGTAGCGGTTTGCCGAGTCCATGTCCGCTACATGGTCCACATCGCACTGCTGCGCGGAATGCGAGCTGCCCATCTACCATGGGTGAATGCAGCTCTTTGTCCGACCAGCCGAGCAACTCGGCCGCGTTTTCCCATCTTTGGAGGAACCCGCGTGGAGATTGAGGCGAGCATTGCGCGGACGTTGATGTCGAGCGGTAGCGGGCGGTATTGGATGTCAAGCTCTCTCGAACATCTTGACCATCTCCTCAATCAAGAGGGATCGCCTCGTAAACTTCTCTCCCATGTCCCGGTGATTCATCCCGTGGCACAGCCCACACAGAATCCTCACGCTGTTCAACTCTTCTATATCCTTCGTTATGATCATTGGCGAGGAATACCAAGTGCTCTTTCTTGCTGTTGTCGACATAACGCAATCGGTAGAACAACAAAGAAGCAATCCAGATTATTTCTTAATTATCTATACGTCGATGCAGAGGGAACATAAACAGACTGGCAATATTCATGGGAGAAAGCCCGGAATTTTAACATGGTCATCTTCCTAGTTTTAAAATCCAAACACCTGCCTGTTTCTTATCATAGATTTATCACAGTTCTCTACTTCTCCTGATAGATTTCTACGGCAGCAATCATTCCTCGGAAAAGATGCTTCAACAGACTCAGAAAACTGAACAAAATTTAGAAAATTTAGATGTTTTTACTTACCTGGTTATCTTGTTTTTCATGGCAGCAATCTTCTTTGCAGGAGTAGATATGTGCACACAGAATTCGACCGCATCCCCCATGTCAGGGCTCCGATAATAGTTGCCAATGGCCTTCGTTGCAAGAGTGCTGTTTGGGTATGTAATCTTTTGATTGTCGTCCCTCAGAAACACAGTCGTCAAGAGGTTAATCTCTACCACAACCATGTAAAAGGATAGAGCATATGAATGAGCGATGAATAATAGAAGAGACCATGAAGTAGGTACAAGCCAAATTGGATAGAGCAGTGGATAAATGGTGGACATGTGATCTTGGCATCTACCTGGACTCCATTGATCTCTGTTGGATTATAATGTCTCCGTTGCTGTTTTATGTTTTCTTTTATTTATTCTGTTTTCTGCTGTTTTTACTGTTTTTACTCTGTTTTTTTTTTATTAAAAAACAGCCAAGTTCAATGTAGTTATTTGTTTAGTGTTTTTGTTATTTTCTAGGAAGTTAATAGCACGTTTGTGTGCGGTTAAGTGTTGCACGTACGTGAGCAGTTTTTTGTTTTGTATTTAGGGGTTGTACTTGACAGTTTTTTTAAGCACAAGACGTATGAAGTGCTCTGTTTTTTCATCTTCTCTCTCTCTCAAAAACAGAAATTTTTCTGTTTTGATTGGTGTTTTTATGAGTTATAACATTGGTATCGGAGCGTGATTGATCTTGAGGGACCGTGAAGTGAAGCAAGTATCGAAGTGTAAAGAAGTTAAAGGGTGATGGAGACAGGGTCGAGTGGTTTCTCTGCGATGGCTTCTCCAAAAGATATTTCGGGGAAAATTATCGAGCTTGGGCTGTCAAGATGACGGCATTCTTGGAGGGTCATGATTTATGGGAGGTCATGGGAGGATGATTATGAGGTTACTCCACTTCCGACAATCCAACCTTGAATCGATAAAGTACCATAAAGAGAGAATCACAAGGAAGGCCAAGGCAAAGTCATGCCATCGTACGCTGTTTCACCCACTATCTTCACAAGGATTATGAGATGTGATTCTGCAAAGGCAATATGGGATTTCTTGAAGGATGAATACGAGGGAGATGAGAAGATAAGAGGCATGAAGGTGCTGAATCTCTTGAGGGAGTTTGAGAGACAAAGATGAAGGATTCGAGTCGGTGAAGGAGTACTCGATAGGT
Organism: Eucalyptus brandiana; assembly: GCA_014182725.1. Taxonomy (NCBI): domain Eukaryota; kingdom Viridiplantae; phylum Streptophyta; class Magnoliopsida; order Myrtales; family Myrtaceae; genus Eucalyptus; species Eucalyptus brandiana. The sequence goes on along the minus strand of CM024674.1, from coordinate 25,394,894 downwards.
TGGTTGGGATAGCTGAAAAAATCGAGTTTTAGGGACCGACTTGAAGGATGAAAGACTTGTTCGTAAGATTCTGGTGTCTCTTCCGAGAAGTTCGAAGCCACCATAGCATCTCTCGGAAAATACAAGAGACTTACCCGATATAAAGCTTGCGAATTGTTGAATGCTTTGCAGGCACGGGAGCACCGAAGATTGATGAGAAAAGAAGAGTTTGTAGAGGGTGCGCTGCAAGCTAGAGTGAAATCAAATGATGGAGGCAAAGGGAAGAAATGGATTCACCCGTAGAAAATGCCGGTGACTCCAAGTTTGTAGCAAAAGAAGGAAATTCTGGTGGGTCTAGCAAATGGAAGATGAACAAAAAGCCTTGTCAATACCGTGGTGGAACTAATCATCGCTTTTTAGATGTTGGAGAAAGCCCGATGCTAGATGCGAAGATGTCACAAGTTGGGTCACATGGAAGCCATCCGCAAAGAGAAAAATTACCAGCAAGCGGAAAAGCCCGGGTAGCGGTGAATGAAACGAGGAAGAGCACTTGTTTGTAGCTTCCTTTTCTAAATCTTTTGTTGGGAATGATGCATGGCCGGTGGATAGTGGTCGTACCAATCATATGACCGGCAATTCAAAGTGTTTAGGAGTCTAGACAGTCGGTCGGTCCAGAGTTAGAATTGGCAATGGACAAGTATATTGAAGTGCAAGGGAAGGGTACAGTGGCTATTGAAGGAAATCAGGAGGTGAAGCGATCGGTGATGTTCTTTTTGTGCCAAATATTGACCACAATCTGGTTAAGTGTTGGTCAATTAGTTGAGAAGGGCTATAAAGTGAAATTCGAAGGGAAGGAATGTCTTATTAATAATGCGATAGCAAAGAAGTGCTAAGAATTCCAATGGAGGACAAGAGTTTCATGTTCAAGCCACAAGAGATGCAACAAATGGCTTTAAAGTGCAAAGAAGAAAATGCGTAGATATGGCATAAAAGACTTGGGCATGTTCACGGGAAGAGCATGTTGTTTATGCGAGAGAAATAGCTTGCGATGACTTGCCAAGTTTGGAGGAGGAATTTCCACGGTGCAAAACTTGTCTTCTTGGCAAGCAAGCCGATTTCCTTTCAAAGGAGGAGGCCGGAGAGCATGTGAGAAGCCGCAATTAGTCCACACAGATTTATGTGGACCTATGTCTCGAGTCTTCTCTCAATGGTAGCGGTATTTCATTACCTTTACCGATGATATGACTAGGATGAGTTGGATTTATTTTCTGCGAGCCAAGTCTGAAGTTGCTGATGTGTTTGTGAAGTTTAAAGCCTTAGTTGAGAATCGAGTGGGAAGAAAATTAAAATGCTCGGTCCGATAATGGTTCTCGAGTATACTTGCTCACAAGTTTAAGTTGAATTGTGAGCAAGCGGGAGATTGTGCGGCGGTTCACTCGCTCCCTATTCACCTCAACAGAATGGGGTTAGTGAGAGGAAAAATAGAAGTATTATGGAGATGGCTAGATGTATGATGCGGGAGAAGATGTTGCCTAAGAAGTTCTCGGGCTGAAGCGCTAATCTGCAGTGTTCTGTGAACAGTTGCCCACAAAGGCCTTAGAGAGGTCAACACCTTTTGAAGTCTGGTATGGTGTTAAACCTTCTGTGAAAAATTTGAAGGTTTTTGGGTGTTTGTGTTATACTCATGTTCCTGAGGTCAAGAGGGACAAGCTGGATAAGAAAGCGAGCTTGGAATCTTCATTGGATACGATCTCCAATCAAAGGCTTATAGAATTTTTCACCCTATGACAGAAAGGTGACTGTAAGCGAGAGATGTTGTTTTTCTAGAGGAAGATGAGTGGAATTGGATGGAAGGAAAGAGTGCGAGAACAAAGAAGTTTGAAAAACAACCTGCAACGATTTAGAGGTTGATGAAGTTATAGATGGATTGGAAGACAAAGTGTTGATGATTTACCGGTGAGAGGTACGAGGTCACTTGCTGAAATCTATGAAAGAAGCAATGTGGCAATGCTCGAACCATCTAACTTTGTGGAAGCGAAGGAGGATCGAGGTGGATTGCGGCAATGCGGGAGGAGATTTCAATGATCCGGAAAAATCACACATGGGAGCTTGTTGACGAGACCATCCGATAAGAATGTGATTGGGGTTAAGTGGGTGTTTAGAACAAAACTTAATCCCGATGGTTCTGTTAATAAACACAAAGCTAGACTGGTGGTGAAAGGCTATGCACAAATATGGGGAGTAGACTATTCTGAAACATTTGCTCCTGTTGCACGACTTGATACAATAAGGTTACTGTTAGCTATTGCAGCAGAGAAGGGGTGGCCTATATTTCGCTTAGATGTCAAGTCTGCATTTTTGAATGGAGAGCTTGAGGAGGAGATTTTTGTTGAACAACCCGAAGGTTTCAGTATCAAAGGGCAAGAAGAGAGTGTATACGGGTTGAAGAAAGCTCTATATGGATCAAGCGGCTCCAAGAGCTTGGTATGGGAAGATAGATCGATATTTGCAGGATTTTGGCTTCGTAAAAAGCTTAAGTGAGTTCACTCTTTATGTCAAGAAGGTGAATCACAGTGTTGTAATTCTGTCACTTTATGTAGATGATCTATTAGTGACGGGGAATGATATGGAATTGATAGAGAAGGTGAAGCAAGATCTATTTGCGCTTTTGAGATGTCGACTTGGGAAAGATGGCTTATTTTTTGGGTTTGGAAGTCAAACGGGCTTCATATGAGATCTTCATCCGTCGAAAAAAAATACATGAAGGAAATTCTAAAGAAGTTTCGGATGGAAGATTGTCGAAGTGTAAGCACTCCTATGGTCAAGCTAAAGAAAAACTGCAAAAGAATGATGGAACAGATGCAAAAGATGATTCTATGTATAGAAGTCGATTGGGTGTCTCATGTATCTTACAAAGAACCAGATATTTTATTTGCTTTGTGAGTATTTTATCTAGGTTTATGAGTAGTCCTAGTCGATTACATTTGATTGCAGCAAAAAGGGTATTAAGATATCTCAAAGGAACATTGTTCTTTGGTGTGAAGTTTAAGAAATGTCGAAGTTTAATCTCGCAAGGATTTTCGATAGTGACTCGGGCTGGTTCAAGTGGATGACATGAAAAGTACGTCCGGGTATTGTTTCAATATTGGTTCTCGCTTGTTTCTCCCGGTGTTCCAAAAGCAAGAGATTGTAGCTCGCCCCACCGCAAAGGCCGAGTTTATAGCAGCTACATGCAGCTGCAAATCAAGCTTTGTGGCTGAAAAAGATAATGAAAGATCTCGTGGTTGAATTCTAGTGATTGCATTGAAGTTAACGTGGATAATCGGGCGGCGTTAGCAATATCTCGAATCCAGTTTTCCATGGCAAAACCAAGCATTTCAAAGTCAAATTTTTCTTTCTGCGTGAGGTGCAACAAAGTGGCGAAGTTAAGTTGGTCTATTGCGGATCCGAAGATCAACTTGCGAGACATGTTCACAAAACCACTTCAAGCTGGAAGATTTGAAGTACTAAGAAAGAAAATTGGAGTATGCAGCGGAAAGAATCGATCCAAGGAGGAGTTTGTTGGATTATAATGTCTCCGTTGCTGTTTTATGTTTTCTTTTATTTATTCTGTTTTCTGCTGTTTTTACTCTGTTTTACTCTGTTTTTTTTATTAAAAAACAGCCAAGTTCAATGTAGTTATTTGTTTAGTGTTTTTGTTATTTTCTAGGAAGTTAATAGCACGTTTGTGTGCGTTAAGTTTGCACGTACGTGAGCAGTTTTTTGTTTTGTATTTAGGGGTTGTACTTGACAGTTTTTTTTAAGCACAAGACGTATGAAGTGCTCTGTTTTTTTCATCTTCTCTCTCTCAAAAACAGAAATTTTTCTGTTTTGATTGGTGTTTTTATGAGTTATAACAATCTCACACCTATCGCCCACATCATACGGATGCATCATGAACAAGAAGATGATTGCCTCAAATATGGTCTTGCAGTGTTCCCGAAAATAAATGTGACAAGGAAGAGCTGCGAACCGAGAAAGAGCAGGAACTTGGTTGTTGCTATCCCCGGATAAGAAGCCGATGATCAATATGACGATACCGACTATGGCGTTGACCACCCGATGCAGCTTTTTGACTGCAGCTTGGTGTCGTTTAAGGTCAAGGCAAGTGCTCTCCTTGCTCTGAAAGCATTGACCTTAAGCAATTTGGTTAATTCGATTAGCATTGAAGACGAAAAGTTTAAACAAGCACGTCCAAGGACCTAATTTTACAGAATTCCACTCACCACGGCCCAGTTCTTCAAGCATGACTTGCCGATTTTCTTGCATTCATCGGCTCCTTCAAAGAGACTCATCATCTTCAAGGCTTCATCGACCCTCATGAACCGTATCAAGTCTTCCACGTAGATAAACCTAGCAAAAAGAAAATCATAACTAACTTGGACACTTTCCATCATAAACCAGATAATATCAACCCAATATCATGCGCCGGCCGATAATCGAAAGAGATCCAATCGGAACCAATTGCCTTATCCAAGGATTATGTCAAAAACTCAAGACATTGAGGTGAAGAACTCGTGGTCTTACTTTGAATTAGGCTTAGCCACATTTCGAAAGATCTTCCTTGCTGCAGCTTTGGCTTCGTTTTCACTCCCGATCATTGTTCCCGACTTGTCCTCTTGAGCAGAATCCCGTATCCGCTCATCCAATGTCGAGTAAAATCCGTGCCGCACAATATTAATCAATCTTTTCATATTCCGAGCGAGATACATTCTTGGGATTCAGCACATGCAAGTGCTCTATTGTGATTCCTTTCATGCTCTTTCCCGACAGCCCTCGAGAAAGCTTGTTGTTCTTCACTCGGGGACTTCTATGAAGCTCTCCGCTTCCAACTACCATCCCACTTTTAGTTGGAAAAGCGCCGCCTTTAGATCCGGCGGCATAGTTGCACCCGCTTCGTGAAGTCCGAAACTCGGCCTCAAAGTTCTCCTCTTCCTCTCGTCCTCGGAATTTCAGTCACGGGCGGACCCGACAAAGTCTCGATCACATACCGATCGAACGAGACTCCTGGATCCGGTCAAAGTAGGTGCTCACATGGAACGACGATGCCGCACCTTGATGATCGGTGTCTTGACCAACCACGGTAGAGTCCCCACCAAGAAGCACACCAAGCACCTTAGTGACGTACCTCAATTTGTCACCGCTCGTCGCCTCTCAACCTTCTTGTCGAAGAGAGCGTGCCAAGCAATCAAGACCAAACCCAACCACAGGCGCTTCCGCACCGCATTTTGAAGGCCGTAGACAAAATACGTAACCCGTTTTCGCAGCAGAAAGTTCCTCTCGATGAAGAACACAACTAATCGAATCATCCACCCAGAGACCAACCTCCCACAAATCATGACCAAAACCATGACCTCCCACTTCCACGCGCTTCAGCTTCCACGATCTCTACGCTTCAATACAGAATTGCAAGAGTACAAACTAAAGCGCCAATGATCGAGACCCAAGTCACCCACCGTAATGAGTCATGGCACCGAACTTTGCTTTCTTGAACTCCTCGGCAAGTCTTGTTCCAAGAACAGTCGTCCTCCTCCTCATCCCCCGCCCCCACTCAACATTCCGTAGATCGTAGTTGGCCCGACCGTGGAACCCGGCTCAATCTCCAAATCGGGCTCCTCCAGCGGGTCCATCGCCCGCGACTGGTTTTCGTGCGAGAGCCCTTGATTTCTGCCGGGAAGTCACAGCCTCCTCTTCGCTGTTGCTTGACAGTGTTGCCATCTCTCGCCATGGCCGGGCGAGCCCTTGTGCTGCCTTTGTGGTGTACCCGCCCGCCCCCGTCAAGATGGGCGGGGCGGAAGGACCGCTCGAGCCGTCCCGGCTATGCCTTGGCAGCTGTGGCACCGGCGGCGACCAGGTGACCGGAGGCAAGTCCCTCCACTTTGCTGCCAGCCTCCTCCATCTCCCGTGTCCATGTCCAGCAACACGTTGCCGAGGCCCGCCGCTGGTGGAGGAACCCCGATCGCCCGTGACGGTGGGTCATCTCGGCGCTAGCCGCGGTGGCGAGTGGCCGGGACCTTCTTCAGAGCTTCCTCCTTCCTCTCCTTCCCGTAACTCAATGCCGGGTTCCCTCGGCATTCTCGAACCATCATTCCCGTCACTCTTTGAATCACCCAAGAAGCGAACCATTGAGACCGAGCTCGAGGTAGGAGGGGTCGGGGTCGATGGCAGCCGTTCGTCCGCCCGGCGGGTACATGTAGGAGCCGTAGGATCTAAAGGACTTGCGCAGGTGACTCCATGGTCGGTGGGGGCTAGTCAAAGAAACGATTAGAAAAGACAAGAAAGAGAGTGACCGAAGAGGAATTGATGGTGGGAGACGCAGCGAGCGTTGAACTTCAAAGAAGGGTGAGGGGTGCCTCCGAAATGAGATTATATAAATAGCGAGAGCAGGAGGAGAAGGAAAGAGGAAACGCGCGAAACGGAGATTACAATGGCGAGAGGAGGGAGGAAGAAAGAGGAAACGTTCCGAAATAGGTAACGAAAGTTGAAGAAGCGAGGAGCAGAGCACCGGATTGCGCTGAAATTCGCTTTCCTATTCATTCTCTCGCATGGCGGGGTTCCTAAATGCCCTCCTCCTTGCATGTAAATCACTGGACTGCCACGCTTCTAACGTTGAGATTATTAACACACGTTTCGAATTTTATGCTTGGTCACGAATTCGAATTTCTCTGCCTCCGGATTCACCCTTTCTCTGCGGTCGTTCAGCTGCAATTTTCTCGATTGCTAGGGCTATAGGGAGTGTCCGAAATCCGTGCTCCGGAAATCCGTGTTCCCGGGATGAGGGCGGACGCTTGTTCCGTGCGGTGTTTTGTTAAGATAGTGAAGCGGTGGTGCATCATCGTAATGTGCATCACCTCCTTGAAAAAACTCAACCGCGCGTTCACCGTTCCTCAGAAAACCCATTGCCATCGTATCCCAAGAAACGACATTTCTCTTGGGCATACGCTTGAACAGCCATAACGCCTCATCCTTACTAACTTTTGGCACTTAAGTATGCCTGTGCCAAGTTTTGGCAATCCGGTGGTCGGGGTGTCAACCATCGTGTTCCAAGGAATGCAATATCTTTCGGGCATTCACTTGAACAGTTCCTCACTCCCGCGACATGAGACGTGACGGGAGATCATCAGATTCCACGACGTAACATCTCTCTCAGCATTCCGTTGAAAAGCTCACGCGACCTCATCATGGCTCCTCTTTTCACGTAGCCCGTGATCATGGCGTCCCACGTCACGGTGTTCCAGCGCTCGGAGCCGAAAACCGCTCGGGCTTCGCCGAGACAGCCCGTCCCCGGCGATGCGAGATCTGCTTTTTCGGTGCGAACAAATCCGGGTTACGTAACCCTTTACACCCCCTCGCCAAGGCAAAGCCGCGAGCTCGTCGCGAGTCCCCGGCGGGGAAATGGTGGATGGCCAAGTGAAGGTGATTGAGTCGACACTGAGGCCGTCTCCGCGACGAGAACATGGGTCCGTGCAAGATGAAGACGTAGAGCTTCCTCCAGCAGATCCTCATGTCTGTCGCGGAAGCTAGACGACCCAGTCGGTCGAGCTTGTGCTGGTCATCTGCAACCAAAGTCGGTTCAAGCTCGCAGCCGTGCTCGTAGCCCGTATGGTCTACGGGGGAATGGAATGTGAGCGAGACATTCTCCGCTTTGTCGTAAGGTAAAAAAATTCGTAGAAATGCAATGAAGTATGTACATTTTATGATTTAGGACCTAAAAAAAAAAGTGATACTACCACGAAAAACCTCAAACTCATATACATACCAAAAATCTATTCCAAAATAAATTTTTTATCATCAAAAACCTCAAATTAATTCACCCAATTCTCAACTTATTTTTGAACCATCAAAAACCTCAAACTAATAGATTTATCACGAATTTATCATTCGTTAGTTTTCATTGAAATTGGATTAATATATGTGATAAACAAAAATAAAATCTCAAATTAATGCATTTATCAACTTTCATATATAACTCAAAAATTTGACGGTAAAATTTAACAAAGAATAAATTTGTTGCCGGTATACTAATTCAGGAGTTTTTGATAGTTGAAAAATTAATTTTGAGTAAATTACATGTGTGTACCAGTTTGAAATTTTTCGTGATATTAACCCTTAAAAAATATATATTAACTAAGATTATAATTTTGCTTGGCTCTATAATAATATTGTAATATCCATGAATGAGATATGTCGGCATATTAAGCTTTAATTTCAGATCATTCAAATGAGTATTTCATGAGAGATTGATATGTTCTGAAATTCCTATTTGGTAACAGTGGAGTTATAGTTCGATCGCACGAGATCGCTTTGGTGGTGGCTTTCTTTTGAATTATTTCGTTGGTCCTAAATTATGTTCCAAATTATTTAGCCTTAGGATGGAGACCAAGACCTTCGATTTGTTATCAAGGTGTAGAGTGTGTTGTTCAAGAAAAACTACCCATTTGCTTTTAAAATTATATTACGAATGTCAATTTAGTTATAAACTTTCAATTTTTTCTAGTTCAGTCTTAAATTTTTGAACGAAATTTCAATGCAATCCTTTCGATCGATTAATTTTGTCAGATATTGCTGATATGATGGTCTAGTCATAGCTAGCCTTTCTACATAGCACACTGCCACGTAAGCAATTTTTGGTAAAATTGACATGAAAAACTACATTTGAATTTCACCTAAAAATTTATAACTCAATTTGATAAAATTGAAAAGTTTAAAACTGTTTTAATATATCTTCAATAGTTTCAAGGCTTGTTAGACAATTTTCCCTATTCTACGAAAGCTCTATCTTGGGCACATTCATTCCCTTTGATTGATCACTTCAACCTTACACTCGATCAATTTCATTCTTGGCATCTTCACTTATAACATCTCACGGTACATCAGACGAATGTTTAAATTTTCAGTATTGCCCCGAAGGCTTTAGTGAAAGAAATATCTAGGTGTAATAACCATTGGATTTTTCCATATATAGATCAAATCTATATACCCAGCTATTCTACATATGTTTCTTACAAGATTTCGATACGAATTTGTTAGAGTTATCTCATTAGATTTCATATATACGAGATCCTTTAAAGCACACATGCAATGCTCTGAAATTACCTAAAGAAAATATCATATATTAGAATCTTATTATAAATATAGTTTCCTCGTTTCGTGGATTTTCGGACTTTCTGATATCTCTTCTCTCTTCTGTTTACGTCCTATCATGTCGTGTGCATTGAAACCCTTTGCACTGAGCAGCCTTGAAATAATGTGAACCTCCTTAAGTTATTATAAACCATACTCGATAGCATAGCCTGAGAAATTACTTTCATCTATGCCAAAACCCTAAAATATACATATTGATTGAAATAGGTAACCAACAAGTAATATGAGATTGATAATAAGGGTGAACAAAAGAATCAAATAGAATCGAATCATTCCAAGCAAGCTCCCAATTCCTAAAATTTGAAATTGGTGAAAATCGGTCCAATTCTCAACCCAATGCCAACTATTGACAACCAGATTTTTATTGGTTATCCAAAGTGTGCAATTGTTTTTACAAAAAAATAAAAAATAAGAGAAGAAAAATAAAAATGCAATAATAAATCCCACGGAACTTAACAAAAAAATATAAATAATGATAAACAAAACAAACTTACTTCACCGGCGGCAGTTCCCTGCCGGAGGAGGGAAAAGAACCGACTCTCCCTCTAGAGAAAAAGAACGGAGAAATCGCTGCCGGAGGAGGCAGTTGCCGTCGCTGCTTGCCGTCATCAATTCCGGCCCGAGAAGAAGGGATTCGATCCGTTTAGCTTGACTTCGCCCTTTGAAGATCTCCAACCACAGAACATTCGCTTCATCCATTTGCCGCGATTCTGGCCACAGGCGTTATTTGAAATCTTCGTTCCTGACACTGCTGCCGATTGCACTCTTCCATAGCTGCTCACCAAACGGGTGATTTTTCTTTCCCTGTTTTTTCTCTGCTTCGAGTAAAACATGGTTTCGAGCGTGCTGTTCGTGCGTAGCTAATCAGGCGAAAAAAGTTCTCTTTGGGAAACCCGTAATGATATCGTTGTTCTAGTACTGGTTTAGGCGAAAAGAAAGGCTTGGATTTCGCGATCATATTCAACATCGTCCGTGCACGTAACTTGGTTTGATAAAATGCCTCGATGAAAAGCGACTGAGGATCTGGAAACATGATAGAAATTGTTCTTTTGCGGTCAGTTTAAAGTTCATGAATCTATTTTCAGTCGTGCGTTTTTATTGCTTGCCCGTGTTGATGATGATGGGAGGGAAATAATCGGAATAGAAAAACGCTGGAATCCGTAAGAGTAAAAAGAGAGTCCGGTGATTGCGGGAGTTGACGGTTGGAGAAGAGGCCTGACGGAGGTACTCCGGTGATGGCTGGCGTCGGCGGCCGAAAGTCGGAAGGATGAAGATCCGACTAGAGTTCGTCTGAAGATGACAAGATTCTCGGTGAATGGGAGCACGAACAAGAAAAAGAAATGATGAAATTATAAAAAGAGAAATTAAAAAGGAAGAAGAAAAAAAGATAATGAGATAAAGAAAAGGAAAAACGTATGTGTGTCGATATATTTGTGTGTGTGTCAGTATCACGAAAAACCTCAACCAATACAATTGTGACAAATCTATCTTAATCTAATTTTTTTTTTTTTTTTTTGGTAAGATATCTTAATCTAATTTCTTTTACTACCAAAAACTCTAAGTTGGTATACTTGTGATGAATTTATCTCTATTAATTTCCATCAAATTTTATTATTAAATTTGATGACATTGATAGTGTTATAATAACATGGTAAGTCCATGTAAAAATTAATATGGTTAATATCACGAAAAATCTCAAATTATTTAAGGTGTACCATTATATTTATCACAAGTGTCGTTTAATTTGTCACCAATTTTGGGTTTTTCATGATGTTTACTTTGATGGATTTCCACATGGACTTTCCACGTCACCATGTGTCATCTAGGTTAGTAAATTTAACGATAAATTTTGAAAAAATAGTTAACATATGGTAAATTTATCAAAAGTGTAGTAATTTGAGGTTTTTTTTTTTTGTGATAAAAAAAAAAAGTTTTGGATAATATTGTCAAAAATTAGTTTGAAATAAATTTATTACATGTGCATCAATTTGAAGTTTTTCATCGTACATTTATGACAAATTTACCTAAAACTAATTTTTGAGTATGAAAAAACTCAAACTATGGTGATAAATTTATCCTAAATGACTATATATATAAAAAAAAAAAAAACCCTCAAATTGGTATATTTTTAACAAATTTATCCAAAACTAATTTGTTCAATCATCAAAAACTCCAAACTAGCATATTCCTAACAAATATACTCTCCATTAAATTGGATTAATACCACAAAAAAATGGTACAATTATGGCAAATAGAGAATAAAATCACAAATCGGTATATTAGTCGATTGTCACATATTATTCAACTAAGCAATTTGATAGTAAAATTTGACAAAAACTATCATGGGGTAAATTATCACAAGTTTATCAATTTGGGGTTAATTTAGCTTTTGATGATCAAAAAATTAGTTTTTAGCAATTTTCTTAGATGTCTACTAGTTTGGGGGTTTTCACATATTAACCCTATAGAGATACATGCACTTATATATTTAAATGGGCTAAAGGTTTGGTGAAGCTGGGCTGGGCGTGTGGACTGATTTTGGTTTTGGCCTTGGATCGATCAAAAGGAAATAACAAATTTGGGCTTGATTTGTCAGAATAGCTAAACCCATCAGACCAAGGCCACATCCGGACCAGGGCCGAAAGCCAGTCTAAATTTGAGACCCAACCCGGACCTTCGGACCCATATATTCGGACCGGGCCCTTTTTTTTTTTTTGGTGAAGTTCGGACCGGGTCCTTTGCCTAATCCGGTCCCCATTTTTCCAGAATAAAAAATAATTCTTCTTATGAAAATCAGAAATAAATAATAAATTATAAAAAAACTCCAAAAATTTTAAAAAAATTCAAGAAAAAGCTTAGGAATTAGATTTTGATTAGTTTTGTTAGATTTTTAGCATTAATTCTAGTTTAGAATTAGTTTAATTTATAAAAAATGTAAAAATCTTTTGGTGAAAATTGGATTTAAAATTAAATAAGGGTGTGTTTCGTTACCATTTTATTCTTGAGAATAATTTTTTCTCAAAAATAGTTTTTCCTGATTTTGTTCTCTAGACAAGTTTCTAAGTATTTGAATGCATTTAATAACTGTCCAAAATTCTTGTTCAAATTCTTTTGTGATTTAGAATTTCTTTTAATTTTTAAATAATTTTATTACTTTTTCTCTTTCCTTTTTTCTTCTTCCTTTAGCCGATTGTTGGTGTGACATCTTGAATTTCAGATTCGATTTCGATTGGATAAGATGGGCCTTTCGTCAACATGACTATATTGTTTTTCTCAAGTTAGCCACTCACGAGATAACTGGCCTTATCTCAGAAAGCCATTCGGGGATTTTAAACGCAATAGACTTGAGAATTCGACTAAGAATCGACTGTTTGACCATGCTAGTCTGCAAAGATTATTACAATATTGTCAAAATCGATCAGAGATAGGAGATAAGTCGATTCGATTGAGATGTGTGATCAAGTGTAGGTGATGCCACATGATTGCAAAATTCTCATCGATCGGCACTAAACTGATTTTATGTTGTTTTGGGTATCTTGTACCCGTATTTGAAACCTTGAGATTTTCACGACCATCGAGAGTCACCAATGTGTCGAATGGGTTCATGGTGGTTCGAAGAAAATTGATTACCGGTCGATTGCACCAAAAATTCCTAGAAGCTACCCGGTAGGTAATGTCACACTAAAAGCGCGTTTGATTGAAAATAACTACGAATTTGAATTCGATTTCAGAAATTGGAAGTCCTGTCATGTCATGAATCATTCTAGGAACGTCAACTTACCTTTTGAGGAAATTCCGATGAGTTCGGGATTTTTACGGAAAACCGGATCGGACAATGCAGAAAATAAGTGGAAATTCAGATTGGCTAATTTGAAGAGACTCATGGACTTTAATTTAACTTAGTGTGAGAAATGTCATTTTCTGGGTGTGATTTGAACCGGGCATTTTTCTCTCTTTTCTGCTCTAAACATTGGACAGCCACAAGTATCTGCCACCAGCGTCAATCTGACAACCAGGATAGCGGTCGTATGGCCAGTATTTGAAGCCAAGGATGGCAAAAAGTGTTGGGAGAAACACTTGCAGAAGACATGACAAATTTTTCCTTTATGTCTAACCCTCGAGGTAAGTAGTTTTATTCACCATCTGCTTGTTGCATCTGAATGAGGTTTGGCTGACATTTGTGAATATCATTGCCACATATAACGTAAATTTTATCACAGATTTTCTGTGTTTATGACTCCATCTAAAAGTTGGAAGTACAAGCTCTTATATCTGTAATTATCCCTGTCATATAATACAAACTAACTCGGAGAAGAATATTTTTAATGCAGCGGGTGGTTGATAAGTTCTCTGGATGCTCTCATGGATTTGGTTATAAGAAGCAAGCAATGGATGAGGCTATTGAGGAAATTAATGGACTTGGATGGGAGAAATATCATTGAGGAAAAAGTTCAGCCTCGAGGTTCAGGTAGAGACTGAGATAGTGATCGCAGTCGTGGTTGTGGTCGTGATTGTGGCCTCAATCGGGACTCTGGTGGTGGACATGGAGGTGGAGGTGGAGAGTGCTTTAAGTGTGACAAGCCTGGGCATTTTGCAAGGGAGTGTCCTCGTGAAGGGGGCTGGGGAGGTAGGTATGGGGGGAGGGATGACAGGTATGGAGTTGGTGGTGGTGGGCACTATGGTCCTGACCGAAATGGTGATTGATCTGGAGGGCGCAATAGGGATAGTGGTACTCAAGGAAGATCAGGAAATGCTCCTATAATCAGGACAGTTCTGGTCCCTATGAACATTGTGGTGCAGGGAACTTCCGTCCGGGGTAGAAAGAATACTACTGATAGCTATGCAAATAATTTTTTCCAGTTATAGTAAAGCAGTTGATTCTGCGCTGATTGAAAAATATTTTGTGCTTGTAGCAGAGCAACTGGAGGTACTGCTATTACTTTCTGGAGGTGTCGAAGTCCTTCTGTTGAATCTCTTCTTTATTATTCTCCGTGTGAACGAATCTGCTTGATCAGTCTTTCAATGCGTGAACTTTGGCTAAAAGATTCAACTGTTTAATATCTATGAATGCTTGTTTTGATGTTATGGTCTGACTGCATTGCTTGCTTGACTTAAAAAATCAAATTTGGCCTTAAGCTTTCAATCATATCATGGGTACTGGATTCTCTTTCGCTTACATGCTTTAGCAATTGCAAATGCATCTGAGATCAATCTTGGTCGACTTCTTCATTGGCATTTGCGATTGTGGAGTGCAGACAGCTTTTTGGTGTCTAGATGGCTCTTTTGAAGACACGGCAAGAGATCCACCTGTGGAACTACTGCGTTTTTTCTATGCAAAAGAGAAGCTGTCGTAGGAATGAATGCCCGTTTTGGCTACAAATTTTCAGATGTCGTACTTTTTGAAAAGGAGTTAAGCGGGTAAGCTATACGCATTTAGTTAGCACTATATTAATACTGCGAAGCTTCTGGCAGGATTCTTGGCTGTTTGTGGTATTTTGATACATGGTCACGTTGCTTTCATGTCATAGGACATGACTGCAGTCTCAGAAATACTGAAAAGTCCTGTTGGCCTCAAGAAGCTATTCCTTTATGCAATTAACTCCGTAAAATCCGTCTCACCTTCCCCACATGATTGCTGGTCTCTGTCTCCTCCATGTGCACGGTGCTGCTATCGTCTTAGGTTTCCTTGATAAATTTCCCTTTCAGGTGTAATGACTCTCTTCCTATGAATCGGCAATTTTGTAATAAACACGTGGCTCTTTTCACTTCGGCAGCTTTGCATGCATTGACTTGTGTTTATGCATTAACGATCACGTATCGTCCCCTAATTCTTTTAAAAGTTGTGCTTGCTTCATCTGAAATCAATACTGGGTTTGTGACTTCTAGATGAGGTATACTCTTGGCGAAAGCAAAAACTGGATATGATCATTTCCTTTCTAGATTTTCTCTGTCGTTACTTGGTTAAGGTTATTGTGCATTCTTAACTATGGCTATGTAAATGTTTCAAGTCATTTTAAGTTGGAGAAATCTCCCCAGCACCCCCAAAAACTTTTTTGTTCTGGTTGGTATACAAATTGTGGATTGTTGTTTCGTACATCTCATAGTCCGAGTAATATCACCATTTCTTGCCCATTGTTCACTTGCAAGCCTCATTCACATACCCAGCAGAGGCGGTTCTTGAACAGAGCAAGCGTTGCTTCCGTTTCACATTCTTGAATGACCCAGGGAAGGAATTTCGAGCAACCGCGCTTCATGCAATGCAGACTTTAAAATGACTTAAAGGGAAATTTTCAAGTAGAGCTTGACAGTACATTCTGTCAATTGACTGTTATCCCATGCGACTTTCTTTACAGTTGTTTCTTTAGTCTTAGAGCTAGTCACGTACACAACTTGATCCTCAGATCTTAAGGATATTCTTAAATAGATTCTTCATAATGTCAAAATCACCTCATAATTTTGTAAAAGAGAAAACGGGAGCTTAAATAGGAAACTCAGAGGACCACAATGAAATTGGACGAGGATCTAAATCATCAAATTACGAAGTACAAGGATGTAATTGAGAACACTGTGACCAAATCACCAAAAGAGTTATGATAACTATACATGAAATGATAACAACCCTAACAAACCTCAAAATTGAAAAATATAAGAAATTTCAAGAAGTGGAATTAAATTACCTAGCGCACAGCTTGGAGTGAAAGGCCATGCTAACAAGCATTGAAGGGGGTGGGTGGAGAAGTGTGATTTCAATTTTCAAGAAGGAACTGACAAATTGTGGAGGGAATGGAACGGGGGAAGGGAACGTGGGACAAGAGAGTGAAATAAATGGGTGGGGGACTTTTTTTGGGTCAGAAAATAAAAGTATTGAAATAATTTTTATTTAGGAAGGGGTGGGGGTTGGTAAAAAAAAATGAGATTAAAAATTAATTTTGAAAAATAAAAATTTTGAATGTTAAATAATAACAAATTTTGATTATTATAGAAGATCATAAATTTATTTAAATAAGTTCATTATAATCTCTTGTTAGTTATTAATTTCATCAATAATTTTTCTTAAAGTTAGTTATTATTATTATTTATTTGTTTATGAATTTAAATCAAATTAATTAAAAAAATATTCATTTAATATATTACATATCTCAACGTGTCGGAATTTTTTATTTAACATGTCGGCGTGTCATGTCGTGTCGTGTCGCGTGTCGCGTATTCCGTGTCAATGCTACTTAGGTTGTGACACCCTCGCGCAAATTTGGGTGGTGGTCTTAGATTGCCCTAAGCCAAATTAGGCGATGGTGTTGTAACCCTTGCCATGCTCTCACAAGCCATTGCCAAGACCTCGACGAACGGTGAAGGCATGATGATGAACATTATTCATGTTAAGGAGATAACTTTTTCAAGTACCATAGTAGCCCCATGTAAAAGAGTCACACCGAGATCACCACCAAACCATGTTATAGAAAAACCTTTGGCCTGATATTCTCGCATACTTACAAGTGAATTGAAAAGTCATTACTCAAACTCAATATTTCGTAATGGACATGAGACTTGACATTTGCCTACATATTCTTTCTATCCTCAATTTTATTTTGGCATACCATTAAATTACTATAAACACACCAATAAAATTTTAGCATATTACACTTAATTAGTATTTCTCTTCTTACAAAGGTAATGACTCACAAGAATCTAATTCATTTTAATCCTCCATTTGTTTTGTGGAAAGCGAATGAGTGGGAAATCTTCTTTATATAAATGATCACTTGTACCACTAAAAGAAATCGTTAATGGAATATGTTTTAATTATTGAAAATAATTTTTATCTAAACATTTTTATGCGCAATAAAAATATTTTTGCTCATTCGGTTCGTAAAGCAACACAAGCCATAAGTCTTTTGAAAATAATTTCCAAATTATTTATTTTTATAAAATAAATCAAGCCTAAATTTCAAATTTGTTGACCAAGACTTTGTTTAAAGAGTGCTTAGTACAAAGGACATAAAAGTGATTCCACGCATCTCTCTTTGTCCCGCATCACCCAATCATATTGCCTTATCATGCCATTCTTGTTTGATTCCCTTTCATAAAGATCATGACACGCGACACCAATCTTAACTGTTTCCTAATTATAGTCTTATTCCCAACATATTCACTGTTCATTTTTCGTTTGTCTAGTTCAAATTGGTCTAAGATGATTGCTATATATATATATATATATGTTAGTTACATCGCACCAAAAATATTTGAAGACCCTAGAACTATTTTTTCATTTCTTTTGCATGGTCGTCATTACTAATTAAACAATAATTTGAAGTTAGTTAAAGGAAGTAAATTGAATTGCATTCGAATGGATCTACACATGGAGAGAATTTGGTTAGCATGAGAGGCAAAATTGGCTTGCCATGCACTTTGATGCAATGCGCATAACAACTTTCTCATATGTGAACAACATTGAATTCCCACCTTCTTTCTATGGCCTTTTTCTATACTCTTGCTTTTGAAAAGTATAATACCAAGCACCCTCCCTTAGATTAGGATCACCTTCATCCATTAGGCATAGGCACGAAACCAATCAAATCAGGTAAGGACACGTGGTGTGTCTCTAATAATTAGCTAAAATTTGGTATTATGACTTTAACTAATTGGGTCTTTGTTTATAATTCATTGATTCTAGGGAAACAAGAGCAGACAAAAGCTTGGATTGATGAAGTAGATTGACGTTCTTATGAATTTTCCCATGTGAATAGTCTCAGTTGCACCTTGTCAAAGGAATTAGAAGGAGAAGAAGTGTCACAACCTTGACTTCATCCCTAGGGTCACGAGCGACGGGGGCTATTTTCGTGACGTTCTAGGCGCGTCGTCATCCCATTCCCTTTTTTATCTTTTCATTAAGCACATGCGGAGGTGTTACAAACAATACCTATACAACAACAAGCAGTCAGGAAAACAACTATTTACAAACATACAATTACATCAGTTACATCCACAAGCCCTTTTTGTCATGGGCCGTTATATTTACAATCATTATGTGTTGTATGCTAAAGAAGGTTGGAGTAAATTTTATCTCCTCTATTGAGACTGCAACTCCTTTATACCTACAATTCTAAAAAACAACGGGGGTGAGTCATGGACTCAGTAAGTAAAATCCCTAATTCTTTACTAGGAGGACATCTCATCATCAAAATCTAGTAGATATAACACTCGCAATGCAATGACGATGGCATATCAATAGCAAACTTATTACTATTCTCGACTACATGTAGATGTCCATCACCGCATACTTCAATGCATGCTTGCTTTTGGCATATCAATGAACATATATACATATCATGCTTATGCATATACCGGCACTCATGCAAATTGATTTACCGCTGTATTGGCTCAACCAGGCCTTTTCAGTTGAATCAAGGCATCCAGCTTCAAGCTAGGCATCCTGGCTCAACTGAGGCATCCTAGTGCTAGCTCACTAAGGCATCCGGACTCAATCTAGGCCTCCTGGCTCAACCAGGGCATCCCGAGGCTAGCTTACCCGAGGCATCTGGGCTCAAACCCAGGCATCCTGGCTCAATCAGTGCATCTCGTTCAATGAACAAGGTATCGCTGCCAATGCTATGTGATGACAATGCACACACAAGTGCATCACACAAGCCGATTTTTCATCTTTTATCTTAGTCGATGTATGCAAGGCTTGAGGGTGTGCTCATTCTAGTGAGTGTGCCATGACCCTCAACATCATGTTATAAGATATGCTGGGAACGATTCTTGGTTCGTGGGTTGAGTCGCATGTTTAGGCCATCATGACTTGATGTCGATTCCAAGCCAAATGAACCTTGACCTCATCCCGGGGTGTGAATCACTCAAGCATGCAAACATGAGCAAACACATAAAGGAACATACAACATACACATGGCTTACACGGGTGAGCATACCATTAAACTCAATGATCCCTAGCCAAGAGCTAGAGATTTTACTTCCCTTTGATGAACCTCGAGCTAAGACACGAACTACAAAGGAAGAGCGGCTTATTTTGAAGGCCAAGAGAGAGAAACATGAGGTGGAGGGCGAAGTTTGACAATAATAATGCCAAAGTTACCAACTTAGCAAATTCTAAAATCTTCGGTCATTAATGAGGGCCCTTTATCGCTCTCCAATTGGTCCATGTATATGCCATTTTTCTAGAATATCCAAGATAGTTTGGACCACAATCATGACCTTTGAAAAATCAAGGGATACCTCACTTTCTTCATGAAGGAATTCTAGAGTTTTTTTTTTTTTTTCTACTTTCCTTTCCTTCTCTAAGAAGGCAAATTTTCCTTCCTCAAGAAGGCAATCTAGAAAAGTCAATCATCCAAGTTAGTTCTGGGGCCAAAAAATGGATCATTAGGTACACCTCGAAAAACCAAATCACATACACTTGAGGTTCGGCCATTACGTCCCATATTCACCCAAACCGTTCCTTGAACGGTCGGTCGGCCAATAGGGTCGGTTGTCCTTTGATTGGTTCGAAACTAATCCTAAGGCTACCATGGACTAACACTATGCCAAGACACTCACGGACCTTAATATAAGTGACGGAATAGCTAGGTTTATCCCTAGGCTCATTCCGATCGATACCCGATTGATCGATAGGGTTTGTGGTTGGTGTGTTACCAATCCATGATCGGACATCATTAATTCAAGATTCCATTCCAATCACTAAGAATTAAACAAGGAATGATGCATTTTGGGTTGGAAGGAAGTCATATTTGGTCAATTTGGATCATCCGTGTATCGGTGCATAATCGGGCGGAATCACCCGCAACAAAAAATTACGACTGATCGGATCGACCCATGACCATCCACAGATCCAAAATCATCCCGTGACCAATTCTCGTGATCAAAAAGTTATCTTATGAGCTGGTGATCCTATCCCATCGGTATGGTCGGTAGAAATTCACGGCCAACACCCTGGCCAATTCGTGATCGGTCAGTCGGTCGGTCGGTCATGATTGATCTGTGATTCCTTGCTAATCGAACCAATTGATCCATGGCCAATGGCCTATGAATGATCCTTTTAGGACCTTATGGCCAATCCTTACGGGGTCGGAATCGAGGATGTTACAAAAAGGATCATTTACTTGACTTGACTTGAACTATCGGACTTTTTAATTAAATAACTTTGTTACTTTTTTTACTAGCTATATATGTGGCATCCTAAAATCTCATGACAACCTCTGGAGTACCATGAACCATGATTAGGTAATGGAAGTGCCATTGGATTTTGTATTAGCCATTGAATTAATGAATTTCAATTAATTTAAGGCCGAGCATTGTAATGGACAATTGTTTGGATGGAGATGTGTCTACAAGTGACCCAAGGATTTTATTAAGGTGCAAATTGATATAGAAATCTTATTCTTGGTGGTGTACTTTATAAGTAGAATTTTATTGATTTAAATTACAAAGTTTTGTGGGCTAGCCCAAGCGAAGAGAAAGAAAAGGGAAAGAAAGAGGCCAGCCGACTTGCCCCCGGCCCGGTCTCATTTTTCCATTTTCCTTTCTTTTTCTTTTCTCTTTTTTTTGTAATTAATTTCTTTAAATGATTTTTTTAATTTTTTTCTTTTTGATGATAATTTCTTTAAAATAAAAAGACCATTCACTATGTAGTGAAATAATGAAAACACGATACCTTTTAATGATTTTTTTTTTACTTTTTACATTTTTTTTTAATTTTCGATTCTTTCTTATAATTTTTAAAATTTTATAATCTTAACAATTAGTGATAGTTATGTAAATGTTCCTAATGTCTACGCGTGATGGATTTTAATGAAAACATACACCATGCATTTTAATGGGCTTAGAACCAGGGAAGACAGAGTCAGTTTTCTGCAGGTATGCTTTCCCATAGTGGGCGAACCTCTCCTGTTCAAGCCCTTCAAAGATAGCCTTTTAGCATGAAACTACTCTGACCTTTAGTTTAGAGCCTGGAGACACTCAGAGATGCCAGGATGATAACATTTCTAACTATTCGAGCTGCATTTCTTAGAGGATCCTACCAGGCTGAAGAAGAAGAAAGAGTTTAGAAAGCCATAGAGAATTTCACAAAATACTCACTTTACTTCAAGAGACTCTGCCCAACACATTACATCATCATTGCCTTTTATAGACATTAGGAGGTCACATATAAACAAGGACCATGCTCACGGGTCCTAAAACAAATAGAGGCTCTAGAAACTTTCAGTAAGGACTTATTTGTGTGATATGAACAATGATAGTAAACAGTGATTTCCGTAGCCTACTGCTACAATAACACTATAGTGACTTGCTACAGTGATTTGCTATAGTGATCTGCTACAGTCACTGGTCTTGTTCATCACAAGCATTGTAGTCATGGTCTGAGTGATCATAACTATGCATTGCCAGAAAATGTTCTTCATATTTTTGCTCAAGTCCTGCAAGTGAATCTGGTGAGAGAATCTGGTTTGACGAGGATACTTCCTCTTGATTCTGGGAGGAGCCTGTAGTGTTAATAGGAATGTTTGGCTGAGGCCAATTGGATGGCCGAGCATAGTAGGATATATCTATGCCTAGAGATAAGGACAAATGTTGTTGATCATAGGGATCTTGGAAAAGAGGACCTCCCCATTGTGCATAGGGATCTTGAGAGGACTGTGCAAGGTCATCTGTGTCTGTCATTTCATGCTCCTGTGATGATGCAGCTTGTTTGAATTCCTCGATTGCTTCCTTGGCTTTTGGTGCAAGGCTATAATGATCATATGCAGTGGGTACATTATATTTCCATACATCTTCAGGAATGGTTTTATTTCCCTGGTACAAAAGTCTTTGGAGTTCTCGGTACTGGTGTTCACAGCAACCAATAAGTCCTGGAAAGGATTCGTAAATCCGAGCTTCTGTAAGGTACATTTGAGGTTTATAGGATGTGATACCTATAATTTGTGGAGCATCAGTGATGCTACCATTGTTTTTTACAAAAGCCTATGTAAGTCGGAAAAATAGAATAGTGTGAACCTCAGGGTTTGGTTGGATGGTTCTCAATTCTTGCTGTAAGAGTTGCTTCTAGTGAGTTAGAGGATAAAACCAATTGAGGAAGGCCAAGAGATTTCTGCAATTGTTTTTTCAATATTTTGACTGAGTCCAAATATCCTGGTGAGGTTGGTAATAAATCTTTTGGTTGGAATTTCAATAGCTATTAAGTACTTTTTGGTTAAGTACTATAATAGCCACCACAACTGATCAGGGAAGTCTTCTTCCTTCCAAATTAAAGGATGTATAAACAGATAGTCCGAATTTAATCCAAAAGGATAAAGAATTGAACCTCCATGAAGTCTGAATAGATCTATGTGACATAGCTACATAAGGTTTTCTAAATTTTCAGTGAAGCTGTCATTCTGGACATGTTCAACAATCTCTTGGGGGTATTGCCAACTTGGCTAATCTCGTATTCTTTTAATCTTATATTTTTCATTGTGATGAAGAGTATGGAAAGCATGCTTTATAATGTACATGTTGATTTCTGCTGGTACTTTTGGTCTTGACAAGAAGTTAGCAAGCATGTTCTTCTTTCCAGTAATGTGTTTCGTTTTAAAAGAGTATTTTGAAAATTATTTAGCCCATCGAAGCAGTTGAGAATTTGGAATCTACTTCTGCTTGAACTTGGTCATCTAAGAAAAAGATGCCATGTCTAATTCGACCAAAAAGTGATGGCCGATGAGATGGAATTTGAACTTTTTTATTCAATTTTTCACCGCCAAGATTTCTTTGAAAGTGGAGTGATAATGCATTTCAACCTGGGAAAATTTTCCACTTTTATAAGCACACAGATGTCTCTTACCATCAATTTCTTCGAATAGGATGGTTGCCCAGTAATCATCACCGGCGTCAGTCTGGAGAATTCTCTTTCCTGTTGATGGGATTTGTAATGGAGGAAGAGTTTGCATAATCTCCTTAAGTTCAGCAACTGCTTTAGTTTTAGATTTTCCCCAAGGTGGGGGATTCTTCTTCAGCATTGATTGTAGTGGAATCAACAGTTTGGCAATGCTTGTAATAAAGTCTCTGAGATAATTAATTATCCCAAGAAACTGAACTTGCTTTGTCGTAAAGTTCTTTTCAGGAAATTTCAATAATTCCTGAGCAATGTGTGGCCCCGGATAGTATGTTCCTTTGTTAAAGTGCATACAAAGAAATTCAATTTCTTTCTGGGCAATATTCATCTTTTTTTGGGAAAGCATAATCCCATGTTTTTTTCGCAATTTCTGAAAACTACCCAAGAAGTTGGCAATGTGATTCTTCATCAAGGCTGTAGAGCATAATATCATCAATATATACTGCTGCACTTGACAAGATGGGTTGGAAAATTTGACACATAGCCTTTTGGAATAGGGATGGTCCCACCTTTAGGCCAAGAGGAAGAACTTTCCATTGAAAATGTTAGTTCGGGATGCAGAACCCTATTTTGGGTCTATCTTCAGGATGGATACCCAATTGCCAAAATCCGACTGTAAGATCAAACTTGGAATAGATATGGGCTTTTGATAATTCAGTAAAGAGGAAATTTCTAGAAGGTAAACGAAATTTGTCATCTTGAAGGAAAATGTTAAAAGGCTGATAGTTAATTACCAATTGCATCTTTCCTCTGTTTTGCTCGACACGTTTATTGACATAAAAGGCTTCACAAGCCCATTGAGAATTTGAAACTTCAATAAGGCCTTGTTGCAATAGTTTCGAGCATTCCTTTTGGGCCAAAACTAAATGTTCTGGCTTCATTCCCATGTGACTCGCCTTGGTTGGATTGATATCTTCATTTTTCTTGAAAGGAAGGTGAACAAAGAATTCCGGATTTTTTCTTAAAGGATGAGAACACTTTTGAGAGAATTTAGAATGGGATTCTGAATAGGATTCTAATAGCTTCTGCATGATCAGATCTAACAAATTCATTTGAATGGAAAAAAAGTTTTTGGATATTGACGAATTTAGAGAATTGGTCCTTATACTTAAGACCCTCTCCAGGAATGATACGAAGCTGAGAAATTTGAGTCATGATGTCTCAACCAATGATCAAATCTTTGTTGGGGAGATTGGATCTGAAGATTTTTGTGGTTATAGAATATTGAGGAAAAAACTGAATAGTTATTGGGGTAGTTCTTACATTCGTAGAAAAAGTATCTCCTGAGGCAGAATTGAAATACCGAACGCAGGAAGTCCAATATTCTTTAGGAAGAACTTTAGTGTCTAAGATTGAAGAACTTGCACCAACGTCTATGAGAGCAATAATAGTGATAGGTTTGGTAAACTTTGAGTGAAGATTTTTATGGGGAAACCGGGACAATGGATTTGGCTTGAAAATATGTCGGGTTTTGTTCTAATGAAGTGATGGATATGTGAAAAATGTCTTCAAATTCTGAATCTGAATTAGTTTCACTGGGAGTTTGGTAACATGGGATGACACAAAGGGTTTGTTCAGATGATTCTTCATCCGCAAAGAATAGAGATTCGATATCATCATTTTTAAGTGAAATACTTGTCTTAATCTCTATGTGATTTATTAGATGATTTTGACCTTTTCTTGCCTAGAGGCAATTTTTGGCGAAATGGCCATTTTGGTTGCAAATGAAACATCGAGTTAATTTCTTGTGGCCCGAACGATCTTTTCTCCCGCGTAGGAATCGCCATTTCTTCTTTTCT
This sequence comes from Eucalyptus brandiana, assembly GCA_014182725.1. Lineage (NCBI taxonomy): Eukaryota > Viridiplantae > Streptophyta > Magnoliopsida > Myrtales > Myrtaceae > Eucalyptus > Eucalyptus brandiana. The sequence continues at coordinate 25,370,054 of CM024674.1, read as the reverse complement.
TCGAAAGTGTTAGATCTGTGTGTGAATTTCTTTATCTAGAATTTCTTAAAGTGCCTTTTTTCTGGAAGACTTTCTATAAGAACCATCACAGTCTTTTTGGAGCATTTGATCTTTAGCTCCTGGTGAGAGCAGACTTTATCAAGTTCTCTATTGTTCGTGAGATAAGTTTTGACCATTTGGCGCTTTAGACACAAATCATCAAGGCACATGGATTTCTTGTTATATATTCTCCCAAAGGAATGTCCATAATTCTTCTTTGTCTGCTGAGAAAGGATTTCTCAACTTGCTGGGATAACTCCTTGGGGATGGAAGTCAGAAAGATTTGTTTTAGGTTTGGATCAGCTCCAATACCATAGAAAAGCTTAAGCATTTCCCGATAATGTTTATCAAGATGTTTTTTCTAGAGAGAGAAGCATTTTCTTTCAAAGAATTCTCTTCTTTTGAGCTCTTGAAGGTCAAAAGGTTTTCCAATGAAAAAATGACATAAGAGGGAAATGGCATGGCTAAAATTTGGTGAAAGCAAAAATTGAACCTGATCTTGTTCCGTCACCGATTGCCACCAATGTTTGAGACTTCCTGTAAACCTTGTGACAAAACCAAAAATGACATTATATTTATCATGATTGGTAAGAGCTTGGGCATTTAACTAAGTATGGAATTCCTCAAATCTTTTTGGCCATTTGGAATAAGGAATGTCATCAACAGTAAAAAACTTTTTGGAAGAAGTAGACATATGCTGAGAGGCATTGTTTGGTTAAACAATCTCTCATTCAGAAGGGTTGGATTCCATATCCTGATCTAGAGGATTAGCCATGAATATTGATGAGGTTACTGGTGCAATAGGAAAGGAATCAATGGCAGGGATTGAGAAAGATACTGAGTTTGACTCGGTTTCCAAGTTGTCTGGAAAAATCAATTCTAATGGAAATAAGATATGGTCTTCTAAAGTAACAGGTTCAGGCTATCTTCTTGATTGCCCAGATCTTTCAGGAATGTTTCTAACGGATTTGATAGCATCATTTGGTTTGGCTTTTATTTTATAACAAGCGAGGATTCTTCAAGCATATTCTCTTTTCCCTTTTCTTTCCTTATTCGATCCAGTTCTTTACGGCGATTTCGCATATCTACCACATCTTTCTTGTCTTGTCTAATAGGAACATCTGTGAGGGCAGCAAAGTAGATGTATTCAGAGGTGGTGGAAGCGAATGTTCTGTCCGTAACATAGTCGGAAATTGACTCAGGAACACATGGCTCAATCATAAAAAGGGAATGGAAGATAGAAGGACTTTCTTCATTTTCCTTGCCAAATTTGATGGTGATGCGTGATGGGGTGAGTGATTCTAGAGCGGATTTTTTTAGAGGGGATTTTTGTGGTTAATAAGTGTATGGAGTAGTGTATATGAGGAAGAAACAAATAGGAATAAGAAAAGATAAAAACGATCTCCTCCCAAGGTATAAAGGTCTCGCCACCAACCGAGGATGAGAATCGAGATCTACGAAGCTCACCACCAAGGCCTAAAGCTTCCACCAGCCAAGGATAAAGGACTTCGGGATAGGAGAAGCTCACCACCAAGGCCTAAAGATTCCACCAGCCAAGGATAAAGGGCTTCTTGGCTCACCACCAAGGAGTGATCTATGCTCCAAGGATAAGGAAACCGAAAGGAGTTATCCACTCTCCAAAGGAATTCACTCAAGTTGAGGAAATCTCACCATTCTCATTCATGAAATTCGTATCTCCCCTACATTGGATAGTTTCCTCTATTTATAGGAGGATTTTAGCCTTAGGAAATATTAAAAACAAACTTTAATGACCTAGGAACTTAAACGTTCGACTCTTGAGCTACATAATAATAAAAACAGCTAGGAACTTAATAAAAAGCCTTTACTAACACAGAACTAAATGCCTTTAATCTTCGGCTTTCCGCATTCTCGAACCGTTAGCTTTCCGTGTTCTTGAACCTTTGGCTTTCCATATTCTTGAACCGCTTTCGTGAACCTCTAGCCTTCCCAAAATTCGAGCTCCTCCCTTGACCAGAAAATAATCTTCCTGAAACTTCCTCAATTGGTCATACAAGACATCTAAAATGACCTCCCATTGATACCTATGGATATACCACAAAGTACCGATAAGTAATTAACATTAGTCATTCAAAATGTTTCATCGAAGCACATAATGCCCAACTTCTTTATTGGCTTGGATAAACATCGATGGTTCTGAGTTGGTCGATGGAGCTACGTTGGATGCTCCCGCATCAGATGGAGACAGTGCCATCTTTTTTCTTTTTTTTTTGATGAATTCAGAGTCCGAAAACTGGAAAGGCTTGTTGTTCTGATGTAGCTTTTCATAGTTGGTGATCCAAGTCTCTGGAAGGAGCTTGGCGAACTTTTCTTTTGGGATTTTTCTAGGAACATGGATGCAGGATGCTTGATCATTCTACATAGAGATGAATAAAGCATCTTCATTTCCATTGTGGAAATTCAAGTTAAGAGCATGGTTCTGCACTCGATAAACCATTTGGTAGTGCAATGTTGCTGCTATAAAGTCAGCAGTTTGGGAGCTCCTGTGAGCTGGACTTGGACTTTTAGAAAGGAAAGTAGCTTGAGGTCTGAAAGAGCGATATTGAAATTTGGATATAAGGTTACAAATGAAAGTGTTAGTATGAACACCTAGAGGGGTGTGAATAGGTGTTTAAAATAAACATAGGCAAAAATGCGGAATAAAATAAATTTTGAGCAAAGTATAAATAAGAATTAGAGTTTGATAAACGAGCCACCAGACTTCTAGTAGATATTCAGAATTTGTTATGCGATGGAATAGACTTCTGAAATGACCTGTAAGTATGCAATAAACTTAAATATGAAGAGCTAAGGAAGGAGAATATTGCACACAAAATTTATAGTGGTTCAGCTTAGATCAAGCCTACGTCAACTCTACCACATTAATAGCCTTATGGCTGGATTCCACTATGTGATCAACAAGAGATTATAATTTTGAGTGTAAACACTCGGTGGTAGATCATACTATCTCACTAAATCATTCTTTTGGTATTTCTCTTATGATCATAAATGTTTAAGCTCAACAAAGACAATTGTATGATCAAAGGTCGCTTGGACTTTGGAATCATAAAATCTACGCTCTGTCTCTTACTTGCTCATCGGTCCTTGATCTCCTTAAATGCTTCTCCACTTCCAAACTAGCTATTGGATAATCTAGAGGATTGTCTTCCAATTTACCCATTGGACAGATCTGTATCTAGAAGATTTAGTAACCATTGAGTAATAAAAGTAGAATCGCAAATTGATTCTGATAGCCCATACAAACAGAATCTTGGTTTCCATAAATAGAGCTTCTTCATTTAGAAAATTCTTGTCTTCATGATCCAATTGTCAACAATTAGATTGAGTCAATCAAATCTATATTGATGTAAAATCCAAACCAGATCATTAGCCGTTATATATTTTGGGCTTGTGTTACGTTCTGTCAAGTTATCTCGTTCTGAACATGCTTCGTTATGAACTTATGTCTCATTTTGGACTTTGTCACGTTCTGAACTTGTGTCTCGTTCTGGACCTTGGCACGTTCTGAACTTGTGTCTCATTCTATATGTAAAGTTTGAGAGTGTTCTATCAAAAGTAAAGTTTGAGTGTCTTCCATCTGAAGTAGAGTCCTAGTGTCTTCCATCTGAAGTAGAGTTTAAGCGTCTTCTGTCTGAAATATAAGTTTGAACATATTCTAATTCTGAACATATTTACCCTTAAGGCCTAGACACATTCTGAATGGTTCTTTTAAGTATAGACTTCGACAATATTCTTTACATGTTGATATAGCTAGTACGATTACCTAGAGGGCGGTGAATAGGTATAATAGATTTTTCTTTTGATAATTACACACTACTTAGATAGATAAACGATTTGCAGCAATTAAAAAATCAATCGTAAGACTGAGTAAGGGAAAGAGAGAATTTGACACGCGGTTTATAGTGGTTCGGCTTGTTTCAAGCCTACGTCCACTCTTTCGCACCGACAGCCAATTGGCTGGATTCCACTATGAACAAAGAGATGTTACGGTGATGATCTTCCTTGACTTCTTGGTGTAGACGATCTTCCACACTCTCAAGGTATCACTAAGAATGAACACTCTCTGTGTATACAATTTCGCTCAAATAGTATCGACTAATAATCAAGGATCTTCAGACTCTGGATTTTTTCTATCGATCACGCTCTACAAAACAACTTGAATGTCTTCCTTTTATACTCCTTTATGCCATCATAGCCGTTGGCACTTACCAAAGGAATTCCTCCAATCTACCCGTTGGGCGGAATCAATCAAGAAGATCATTCGAGCTTTTTAAGGAACATGGCGATAGCCCATCAATCATGTTCGCCCATACAATCAGGATCTTGGTTTCCAAGAATAGAACATTCCAAGAATACTTCGACGACCATCGGATCTTCAATCGATCTAGATAAGAACAAACAAAGAATCCGAGATGTTTATTCAACCAAGGGATCTTTTCCGAGGGATAGGATCGAATCCTCAACCATAAGCTTCGGCTCGGATTTCCTTTACTACCGGATTAGAAAGATCGTTAGTGAGAATAGTCTTGAGTCTTGAGTCTTGAGTCTTGAGTCTTGAAATAATAAAGTCTTGAGACTTTAATTTTCGGTCTCCGAATATCCAGACTTAGACTGATAGAAACGTTTTGTCAGCTTCAAAATACTCTGGAAAGATTTCTCCAACACATGTTCTATCATCTGCATAGTCTGTTACTCAACCATTAAATACGTTAGTAGCCTTTGATTTATTTTGTCATCTTCAAAACATCATAAGGGATTTCCTTAACAACAAAGACTGTTCTAGCATTCAAAGTGGTTTGGACAGTACCAATTCAAGTATGCTGGTATTCTAGGAACCGAGTATCCAATAACGCGATTCTTGCCACAATTGACAAGCCCTTGCGACCATGAAAAGTAATAGCAAGATGAACAACTCTATAGTGGACATGAGAATAACCCTGTTGAGTCCATTACCTGGGAAACTCTGGAGGGATCTAGAGAGTAACAAAATACTCATTTTCTGTGGCAGGAATGGGATGTTGATCGAACTTGGAGGACTGGACATACTCTTTTACTTCCTTTGGAGTTTGGCGGATGAGTTGTCGGATGGAGCGGATAGGAGAAAATGATGAGGTTGGTTTAGCAAAAGCGGAGTAGGGGTTCATAAGAGGGAGTTGAGTTTCAAAGATTTTGGTTTCATCGCTTAGAGAGACTTCATAAAGATAGTCAATCTTAGAAGCGTTTGATACACGAAAATCTGAAGGGGTTAAGGAAGATGGGGATGAGGCAAGAGAAACAGGTGCTTCTAGTTTTTCTAGATCAGTCATGATGTAAAGAGTTCTTGTCAACACTGGATTCACCTATTGAGCGCATGGAGCGGATCTTGTTACAAACAAAACCATGGCTCTGATACCATTGAATGGGCCTAGGCTTAGAACCAGGGAAGACGGAGTTTTAGTTTACTCTTTACTTCTTTTTTCTTTTTCTTTTTTAGCGATTAATTCCTAATTTTATATGCGATTAAGTCCTAAATAAAATGGTAAAATTTAGGTGTCAACATATTCACCATCTATTTGTTGCAGTAGAATGAGGTTTGGCTAACATTCGTGAATAACATTAATGCATATAAGCATATAACGTACCTTTTATTATAGATTTCCTATGTCGTTGATTCCATCTACTAGTTGGAAGTACAAGTTTTTATATTTGTAATTTTCCCTACCATATAATACAAACTAACTCCGAGAAGAATAATTTTAATGTAGGGGGTGGTTGACTGTTAGAGAAAACTCCATTATTGTTTTGAAGTTGACAAAACATTTTCAAAAGTTCACCAAGACTTGCAGACTCAAAAGTTATGATCTCGAAGAACTCCAAACTCTTTTGTCAAAAGTTTGAAGACCGTGAGACTTTAGTTTAAAAGTCTGCCCTCATTGACAAACTCCAGACTGAAGAATGAAGACTTATCTAGATACGGGATTATCTTCAAGGATTCGATTCATATGGTTCTTGGAAGACCTTATGGCAGCATTTACTTGATTGATTATTGGAACTTTCTCCGATATGAAGATCATTTGAAAGGTGAGCAAACTTAGAAGGTTCTACTTATGAAAACCAAAGATCCTGATTGTATGGGTGAACATGATTGACGGGCTTTCATCTCACTCATCTAACGACTCAAAGATCTCTTTGATTGATTCTGTCCAATGAGTAGATTGGAAGAATTCATTTGGTAAGTGCCAACGATTATGAAGGCATGAAGGAATATTTAAGGCGGTCTCTCAAGTTGTTCGAGTGTGTGCGTGAAAAAAGAATTCCAAAGTCTGAAGCTCTCCAGTTACTTACTGTTTCATTCATTGAGCTCAAAGTTATAATACAAAAGAGAGAGATACCTAGTGAGACTTTTGTTAGAGACCAGTAGAGACTCATCACTAAGAAAGTTGAAGATCACAGGTTGTAACATCTCTTTTGATTCATAGTGGAATCCAGCTAGTGGGCTGTCAGCGTGAGAGAGTGGACTAGGCTTGATATAAGCTGAACTACTATAAATCTTGTATTCTAATTCTCTTTCCTTTAACTCCTTACTTTCATTCGTATATTCACATATTCATTTAAAGCTGATTACGTTCTTAGTCTATCATCTTCTAAAAAGCAAATTACTTTTACTTAGTGTTGCGAAATTTTTTATTTACACCTATTCACCCCCTCTAGGTGTTTGTATTAACCCTTTCAATTGGTATCAGAGCCTGTGTGCTTATTTATTGAAGTGTTCTTACTTCTTAAGCTAAAGATCTATGGCTAGTATTTTGGCTCCAGGTTTAGTTGAAGGCTAAAGCAACATCAGACAGCCTTACTTTGATGGGAAGGAATACAATGTTTGGAAAAACAAGATAAAGTCATTCTTAAGATCGAAAGATCCCCTGGAATGGGATGTGGTAGAAAAGGGGATTATTCCCAAAGCTACATCAACCTCAAAAAGAGGAAAGGAAGTTGCAGATGCTGGCGAAATGGCACAAGCATAAATAACCAAGAGACAAGTACTTGATGCTAAAATGATCAAATTTGCAATTTAATGGGCAAAATTGGAGATTACCTGAAATTGAACTCAATTGATGTCCCAATTACCTATCTAATGAACTTCCCATGTGTAGGATCACTTATCGCATTCAAATTGACCTTGAATTGAGGCGCTCAAGCTTATATAAAAAATGAATCTAAGTCTATTATTAAAATTAGACCTAAATTTATGAAATTAAATCATAACCATGAATGGATCAATTCGAATTTCGTCAATTGAAGCTTAATTGTTTGACTTTCTCATGCTTGGGAGGATAAAATTCTTCAAATTGATGATTTTTGATGTGAATTTTCCAAAATTAATTTCGGATTTGAACTTATTTTAAGAAAATGAACGAAGAACGATTGTTCATTTGCAAGTCATGAATGATTGATTTTGATCTTCTAATTAGAGCTCAAAACAGTAATTCGCATTTTGACTCGACAATTCGCGAAATTGAACACATAGGTGGATTTAAAATAGTCCCTAAACCAAATGTTGGAAAAGGAACTACGCCTAATTATTACTAAAATAAAACCAATTTTATGTTTGAATGATTTAAAACCTAAAACTGAAAAATTCGAAAAACAATGCTCTTAATCGAATTTTGTGAAATTTTCGATATAAGGATCAAATTGACATTAAAAAAAAAAAAAAAAAAAAGAATTTTTTATGCATTTTTTATTTTTTTTCAATTTTTTGGTCAAAGGCTTGACCAAAAGTCAACCATTTAATTGATTTTTATTAAAATGTTAGATTTTTTAGTCAAACCTTTGAATTTTTAAGAAATTGATTTGATAAAAGTAAAATTAAGCTACATGACATCTTTTTGGGTAAAAAGCCAAATTTTGAGCCGAGGTTGACTTTTGGTTAAAATGTTGACCAAAAAGTTAATCCGAAAATCAACCATTTAACTTTTCCTTTTTTTTTTTTTTTTTCTAAAATGAACTAGAAATTCCTTAAAAACAACAATGCAAAAGAACTAAATAAAAAACAACACTTTTTGGTCGAGAAATGAGTCTCCGTCGTAATTAGAAACCCAAATCTCGATTTTATTATCTTTTAATAACATGTTGACCAAAAATCAAGTGTCAACACCTAGGTTTATATACAATCGCATAGTCATAATATAATAATGTGGACTCTATTGTTATTAATTAATGATTCATCTAGAACTATTCAAGATGTAAAATTTACTTTCCATATAAATATGGGTGTAGAGGTAATATTTTTCAATTTAATTCTCCTTCACCATGGTAGACTTTGCTCTCCTTTCGGCACGGGAACTATTTCAAATTTTAATAAGAAAAACCATATTCAACCGCATAATGTGCTACATTACATACGACACTTTTAGCTAGAACAATCTATAAGAGGAGGTGGCGGTGGGCGCTATGGTCCTGATCGAAATAATGATCGATCTGGCGGGTAGGGATAGTGGTACTTGAGGAGGATCAGGCAATGACGCTTTAATCGGTTCCTTTCTGGTCTCTATGAACGTCACGGTACAGGAAACTTTCGTTCGGGTAAAAAGGATACTCATGAGAGGTATGCACACAATTGTTTCCAGTTATACTAAAGCAATTGATTATGTGCTGATTGAAAAATAATGTGTTTGCAGCAAGGCAATTGGTGGTGCTGGAGGTGTCAAAGTCTCTTCCTTCACGTCTCTTCTTCATGGTTGTCTGGGTGGACAAATCTGCTTGATCAGTCTTCCGATGTGCGAACTATGGCTAAAAGATTTGACTGTTTAATGTCCGTAAATGCTCATTTTGATGTTTTGGTCCAACGACTTTGCTTGCTTGACTTAAATAATCAAACTTGGACTTACTATTTCAATGCTACGATGGGTACTGGATTCTCTTTCGCTTACATGCTTTGGCAATTGCGGGCTAGATATTTACCTGTGGATGTAATGCGTTTCTCTTGGCAAAAAAGAAGCTGCCTCAGAAATGAATGCCTGTTTAGCATGTGAAAGGAGTTAAGCAGGTAAACTTTATGTTTGTTATACATATTTAGTATGTGGGCTTTCTGTCTATAATTTGCACTATATTAACTTTGCTAAGCTTTTGGCAGGATTCTTGGCTGTTCGTGGTGTTTCAATACGCAGTCCCATTACTTTCATGTCATAGGATATGGTTTTTGTCTTAAAAACTCTGAAAGTCCTTTTGGCCTCAAGAAGCTATTCCTATATGCAATTAACTTGGCAAAATTCCGTCTCATCTTCCACAAATTGTGCTATGGCGGAGTTCCTTTCTCAGTAAAATGTGGAGATCTTTTGGAAGCTTTGGTGAGAATGGCAATTTGATTTTCATGATCTTCTTCCTAGCTATCTCGTGTCCCTTATCGCCATCTTCAGTGGAAGACTGCTTGTCTCTGTCTCTTCCGTGTGCATGGTGCTGCTTTTGTCTTAGGTTTCGTGGATAAATTTCCCTTTCAGGTGTAATGACGGCTTTTCCTATGAATCGGCTATGTTGCTAATAAGCACATGGTTCTTTTAACTTCTGCATTAATGTTCTTCGCCACCCTCTGTCGGTCAGTCATTTGTGATCATGCATCTTCCCCTGGTTCATTTAGAAGTTGTGCTAGCTCCATTTGAAATTGATACTGGGTTTGTTACTCCTAGATGAGGTATATTCTTGGCATAAGCCAAAAAGCCGATATAATCATTTCCTTTTCAGTTTTTTCTCTGTAGTTACTTGGTTAAGGTTATTGGGCATTTTTAACTATGGCTCTGTACATGACTTTTTTTTTTCTTTTCTCGTTATGCTTGTCAGAACATGTGGAGATCAACTTGGCAATACGTGCTCAGCAGGATAGAGTTATTTATTCTTGCCGAAATTTGGATAATTTTCAACCAGAGCTTGACAGTACATTCTATCAATTTTTGGTTAATCCATGCACACTTGCTTTGTATAGTTAATCTTTTATCTCAGACCTAGTCACATACATAACTTGATCCCTCGTTTCAAGGATCTTGTTAAATAATTTTTTTCATAATTTCAAAATCATTTTGGAATCCCAAAAAAAATGAAGCTGAAATAGGAAACTCAAAGGACCACAATTAAACCGTACAAGGATCTTAATCATCAATTTACAAAGTGCACGGGGAGGTGGCCGGGGGTTCGCATCTGGAGCATCGAATTGGATGGTGAAGCCCTTGTTGAAGGGTTGGCAAAAGGATCGCAGTGTGTGGATGGCTGAAATGCTTGTGCGACTCCATCTATGTACCAGGCTCTGTGTGCGCACACTCGCTTATGTGCGTGAGAGAGCGCCGGGTTGCAGGAAGGTTGGCTTTTGTTTTAACTAGGAAATCATCATATATGTAGGAAACAGTGATGGTTCAAGAATCAAAGGTAAATATATTAAATATACTTTGAATGACCCGATGGACATAGTCAATAATATTATGCGGAAATTGTGTGGACACTTGTTTTTCAGTTGGATCCAATATGGATCACATTATCTCTTAATATGTGCTTGGCATAATATATTGTATTAACTCTATATAACAACTTTCTCAAGCAATGTTAATCAATTTTCTTCTTTTACGCTATAAGGGGAAGTACATTGAGCATGGTAACCTATAACATTACCTAGTATATAACATGCAAAAGAAGAGAGACTAATGCAGTTCACTGAATACAGCTTCCTACATGCATGAAATCATGCTAATTTCTGTCCCTCTCTTCTTCAAGTTCAAGCTTCTCCATGTTATTGGCAAAGTAGTGTGATCCTTCCTTTGATTAACTTGTTTTATGATGTGTCCTTATTCAAGGGGTAAGTTAACTTGTCTCGTATTCCCCGTATACTTCATTAAAATGACTACGCTATGCTTTTTTGGTAAAGTTTTTTTTTTGGTAAAGACTAAGCTATACTTTTGATCCCCAAGTTTGAGCATTTTGTTCCTATCAAATCCTCTAAACTTTGAGTTTGTCTCATCAAATCATTAAATTTATTTAAAATTCCTTCAGCTCCAAATCTAATTGATTGGAACATAAGATTTGGAGCTGATTGGAACATTAGATTTGGAGCTGATACCTTATTCAAAAACTTTTGCATTTTTCACTATTCTATTCTCATCGCCTATGTATTCTTTCTTTCCTTAATTTTTTTGGCATACTATTTAATTACCACAAACACACCAATAAAATTTTAGCATATTATACTTAACTAGTATTTCTCTTACAAATTCTATAGTCTAGGGATGGTATCTACATCTTTATATAACGACTCTCAAGAATGTAATCCATTTTAACACTTCATTTGTTTTGTGGAAAATATATTTTTATCAATGTTCACTTGTATCATTGAAACAAATCGTTTATGGAATTTTTTTTATTATGGACAACAATTTTTATTTAAACTTTTTCATGGGTGATGAAGATATTTTTCGTTTATTCATTTTTGTAAGTAATAGAAGCCATTAGTTTTTAGAAAATATTTTCCAAATCATTCAGTTTTTATGAAACAAACATGATATTAATTTCAAATTTGTTGACAAAGACTTTGCTTAAAGAATGCATAGTAAAAAGGACAAAAAGTAATTCCACGTGTTTCTCTTTGTCCCACGTCACCCAATCACATCACTTTCTCATGCCATTCTTGTTTGTTTCCCCTTTGATAAAGGTCATGCGGTGCGACACGAATCTTAATTATTTCCTAATTCTTTAGTTACACTGCACCAAAAAGATTTGAAGACCCTAGAACTATTTTTTCCTATTTTAATTTTCCGTGGTCATCATGATTAATTAAAGGATAATTTGAAGTTAATTAAAGGAAGTAAATCCGATTACAATCGAATGGGCCTATACATGGAGAGAATTTGGTCATCGGGGGAGGCAAAGTTGGCTTGCCGTGCACTTTGATGCGATGTGCCTAGGTCGCTTTCTCACATTTGAATAGCAAAGTTGGCTTGCCGTGCACTTTGATGCAATATGCCTAAGTTGCTTTCTCACATTTGAACAACAAAGTTGGCTTGCCGTGCACTTTGATGCGATGTGCCTAAGTCGCTTTATCACATTTGAACAGGGTCGAATTCCCACTTCTTTCTATAGTCTTTTTCTCTACTTTTGCTTTTGGAAAGTATGATATTGAACACCTTCCCTCGGATTAGGATCATCCTCACCCATCAAGTACGGGCACATAACCAATCAAATCAAGTAAGGACACGTGGTCTTTGTCTAATAATAAGCTAATTTCCATAATTACAACTTTACCTAATTGGGTCTTTGTTTATAATTTCTTGTTTCTAGGGAAAAAAGAGCAAACAAAAGGTTGGATGAATGAAACAGATTCACATGGATGAATGAAACAGATTCACATTCCCATGACTCTTTCGATGTGAACTCTCTCAATTGCACCCTATCAAATGAAGAAGGAGAAGAAGGATCGTTTACTTGACTTGGCTTGAACTATCTCACCTTTTCAGTTTAATATCATTTGCCAACAACAACTTGTTTACTTTTTGACTAACTATATACCTTTTGGATTAAATATATACCTTTTTTTTTTTAATAATTTTTATAATTTTTAAAATAACAATGTGACTATATTAACATGTTAAAGATCATAATAAAAGTGTGGACTTTGTCATATTAATTCACCTATTAGTGTTCGAGATGTGAAATACAATTTGCATATCCATATAACAAGTATGCCATTACAGCATAGATCTAAAACGTAGTATTTTGAAATACATTCTTCTTCACCAAAGTAGAGATTTTGCTCTTACACACATTATTTTCAATTTTGATAATAAGAAACGATATTTCAACTGCAAAAAAAAGGGACATTACAAATGTATAATAGTATAATTGACAAATGGAAGTAAAGGTGATTATAAATTGTGTAATAGACCTACTTACATGTACGATCAATAGTGTTCTGTTTATGAGAACCTAAAAATCAAGATTTTATGTGCGCTGAAAAGACTAAAGTCATTGCGCCTACTAAAAAGCCTAGCAATTCAGGGATTGAAAGATAGATTATAGGATAAAGGACAAAATTGATAAATAATAAAGAAAACTAAGGCCCCATCGACTGACTTGATCATCAATAATTACGTAAGACTTGTGTTTCACTTTTCATTGACGGACTTGATCATCAATAATTACCTTACTTGTAACGGTCTTGTAATTTTCTCAACTTGTGTGAATGGCTGAAATACCTGGGTGCTTCCATCTATGTTTTAGATTCTGTCTGCTTGTATGTACGAGAAGTGGTGAAGAGAGGTTGGCTTATAAACTCCACAAGGAATTGCTCATATATGCAGGAAATATTGGAGGTTTGGGAATCAGCGAAAAAAATATCGATGTCCTTTTAATGACGTGCGGGACAGAGTCAATTATAATGTACAAAAATTACATAAAATTTGTGTTTTTCAGCTGGATCCAATGTGAATCACATTATCTCTTAATAGATGATGGGTATAATCTATCACAGGAATGTTATGAAAGTACTAGATAATTTTCAAGTAGGGCTTGATAGTACATTCCGTCAATTTTCCATTAATCTATGCAACTTTATCTATACATTTATTTCTTTAATCTCAGATCTAGTCACATACATAACTTAATTTCTATTGTCAAGGATCCTCTTAAATAGACTTTTCATAATTTCAAAATCATTTTAAAATCCCAAAAAAAATAATAAAATTGAATATCCTTTGAATGACTCAATGGATAGAGTCAATCATAATATGCAGAAACCAGGTGAAAACTTTTATTTTTCAATTGGATCCAATATGAATCACATTATCTCTTAATATGTGATTAGCATAATATATCGTATTAACTCTATATAACAACTTTCTCAAGCAATGTTAATCATTTTTCTTCTTTTGCGCTTTAAGGGGAAGTACATCGAACGTGGCAACCCATAACAACTGGATACAGCTTCCAACATGCATGAAGTGGTTGTGGAAATCATGCTAATCTGCCTATCTCTCTTCTTCAAGTTCATGCTCACGCATGTTGTTGGCGAAGTAGTGTGATCCTTCCTTCGATTAACTCGTTTGTCCCCGTAATTCAAATTTGCTTCACGATGTGTCCTAATTTGAAGGGTAAGTCAACTTGTCTCAAATTCCCCATATGCTTCATTAAAATAATAAAATCCCTCCGCTTGAGCATTCTTTTCCCATCAAATCCTCTAAATTTCTAGTTTGTCCCATCAAATCATTGAATTTGTATGGCTTTTCTTAATTAAAATACCTTCAGCTTATTCTTTCCATCCTCAATTTTTCTGGCGTACCATTGAATTACCACGAATACACCAATAAAAATTTAGCATTTTACACCCAATTAGTATTTCTCTTCTTACAAATTCTACAGTCTAGGGGTGACGCCTATAACTCTGTATAACGACTCGTAGTAATCTAATCCGTTTTAAATTTTAAATTTGTCGAGGAAAACTTTGCTTAAAGAATCCCAATACAAAGGACATGAAGTAATTTCACGTGTCTCTTTTTATCTCACGTGTCTCTTTTTATCTCACGTCACCCAATCACGTTGCCTTATCACGCCATTCTTGTTTGACTCCCCCCTTGATAATGATCATGTTGTGCAGCTTGAATATTAATTATTTCCTAACTACTGTCGTATTCCCATGATGATTAATGTGTTAGAAGATATGCGATATTCTTTTAGGAGATTGTGATTTGATTTGACTATGTACATATCAATTAAGGATTAGATACAGATCTAGATTGATACATAGGATTCTTTATTTCCATTAATTGTACAACCCTAGTTCTATATCTTTAGGATCTGTACAATTTACATACATCATTGAGGAAATACATAAATTGATTATTCCTCTCTCTACCACCTTCTCTCCATCACCTTCGGTTTCTTTCATGGTATCAGAGCCTCCAGGCTTCTGATTTGCTTCCGCTTTGTTCTTCAACCTACAGAAAAGGGTTCTGTTTGGCATTAGAATAAATATCCGGAGGATTTTTTTCACTTACCATGACCTTCCCGCAAACTAGCATCTCTGTCTCTGGAAATTCACTGACTGGAGAAGTAACACCCCAAGATCTGCAAGCTGATCTTCAACCTACGACACTTGCAGCCATAATTCAGCAGACTCAATTTCAACCCGCTTAGTGGCGACCCACGCAGACTCAGCTCAATGTGGGGCAACCCTTGGCGGGCCAACCATACCAGTGGATTCCGTATCCACTTTATTTTAGGCCAAGCCCAAATCCATCATCTTCTGCATATGTGGGCCACCAGAGCTACGTCCAAACCGATGGGGGCCCACCAACCACGAGCGGGGCAAGCCCAGCCATCGGATCGGAGCAGTTGAGCGGGTCGGGAGAGCCGGGTATGGGAACAAATCCCTACCCGGGTTTTTATCATGCGGGTTATCCAATTGGGGTGAACGAATCGGGTCAAGGAAATACCTACCCGAGCCTCGCACCTGGTTTTCTACCTTTTCCGGCGGTGGCGCTCGCCGGACGACCAGAACCCGGCGATCCACTGTTCGTCTCTAATGCCGACGGACCAGAATTGCGGCTCATCAGCCAGCAATTGACCGGGCCAGAAAACTATACAAGATGGTCGCAGGAATTCCGGCACGCCCTGGCAACCAAAGATAAAGATGGTTTCCTCGACGGAACCGTACCAGTTCCCATGGACGAACGCCTGGCCCGACTTTGGAGGAAGAGCAACTGCCTGATCCAAACCTGGATCGGCAATTGCGTCTCCTCTGCGAGGTCGCGCGACTCCCACCAACAAGACGCAAAAGAAATATGGGAAAATATCCGAAATGTACGGAAAGGCTGGACCGGCGAAAATTTTTAATCTAATGCAAGAACTCAGTGAATTGAAGCAGGGTAATATGACGGTCACAGCCCTTTTCAACGAGGCTCTCGTCTCTGTGGAACAATCTCGAGGCGGCCGAGGAGAAGCTCGTGGGACCAGAGTCCACCCTCAAGCAATACAGATCCATCAAAGATAGGGAGAAAGCTACGCGCTTTCTCCTCATTTTGAACGAAACTTACCTCGGATTTTGCTCACATTGGATCCCATGCCGTCGATTGGGCGGATTTTTCAATTGGTTGTGCAGGAAGAGAGTCAGCGACACGCGACGCCAGACCACACCAGGAGCGGCGAGAGCGTCGCACTCGCAGCCCGCGGAGATCGGCGAGACGAGGCCACCGGAACTTAAAACCTAAACCGCGAGAGAGAGAGGCGAGCGGCGAAATTAGGGTTCGGAGAGGAGGAATACAGGGTATTTAAACCAGACCGGATGGACGGTCAGGATCTGATACGAGGATCGGACAGCTTGCAGGCTTTCGATCCCTCGCTCGGATCTAACGATGGACAGCAGCTCGTGACCAAAGGATCGGATGGTCAGATGCTTGCCACGTCATCAAGAAATTTCGGAAGAAATTTTATAGGTAAGAATAAATTATTTTGTGATTACTGCAAACGTACTAATTACTCAATTGATAATTGCTAGAAATTACATGGGAAGCTCGATGAAAAGAAAAAAGATTTCAGCACTTATCAAGTTCTTGGGTTGACATGGTAAAAAATTGACCAAATTTATCTCGTATAGTCGGTTGATGGAGGCAATTCAAAAAATGGACACGACAAACGAGAGGAGCGAGTTTCTCGGGTATTATCCATTGCTTGATTAATTCAATATCCAGAAAGAGTTGGATAATTGATTCAGGGGCAAGTGACTATATTATATGTGACAGGGGATTTTTCTCAAGTATAAATGACAGATTGAATTTCCCTATTTCTGTGCAATTGCCCAACGGGGATATTACTCATGTTCATGAAACAGGAACAATCAATCTCAGTTCACAAATTACTCTCAGAAATGTTCTTTATGTCCCAAAATTCCAATTTAACCTAATCTCTGTGTCCAAAGCTTGTCAAGAAAATTCATGCCAGGCCATTTTCAATGCTGACACGTGTTTCTTTCAGGACCTTTCAACTGGGAAACTGATGGGCTTGGGTAGTCTCTCTGAAGGCCTATTTTTCTGGAATAGTTTCTCAAGTAATTTTCCTTGCAATCATTTAAATAAGCCATCATTGTGTAACCTTACTACCAATGATAGAAATTCCATTATGCATTTGAGATTGGGCCACAGTGCTTCTTTTCCATGTCAACATTGTCCTATATGTCCTCTTGCTAAACAATCTCGTACGCCTTTTCCGTCTAGTAACACTCGGACTAGTGAGATTTTTTTTCCTTAATTCATGTGGATATATGGGGACCATACCACACATTAAATCATGATGGGTCTCGATATTTTCTCACTATTGTCGATGATTATTCTCGTGCGACTTGGATTTTCTTGATGCAATCTAAGAATCAGACATATTCTCATTTGAAGAATTTTATCTCACTCTCAAAGAATCAGTTTGGCAAATCCATACAGCGGATACGTTCTGATAATGGGAAATAATTATTCAGCCATGATTGCTCATCACTATTTAATGCACATGGCATACAACATGAAAGCTCCTGTATCTATTCACCACAACAAAATGGCGTGGTAGAACGGAAACATCGTCATCTATTAGAAGTCGCACGAGCCTTGAAGTTCCAAGCATCAATTCCAGACGTTTATTGGGGAGATTGTGTGGTCACGGCCACTTACCTAATCAACCATATGCCAACTCAGATACTTAAAGGGAAAACTCCATTTGAGTTATTATTTCGGAAGAAACCAAAACTCCAGCACCTCAAGGTCTTTAGATGTCTTTGTTTTGTTGCAACAGTGGGACCTAGAGACAAATTCAGTCCACGTGGTCGGCGATGCATTTTCATGGGATATCCCAATTTGCAAAAGGGGTATCGAGTTCTTGACATTTCCGCAAAGGAATTTCTAGTAAGTCGTGACGTCACTTTTCATGAAGACATTTTTCCTTTTTCTGAGCAGACAACTTCAGATGCAAATACAGGGATGACAGCTTCTCCCCGTAGCATTCTATCCGATAAAGCAGTGCCTCATGGTCCTACCTATATACCAATGGAAGGATCGAGGTACATTCCTCCCACTAATTCATTTCTTCCAATATCAACGTCAACACCTGTTGAGAGGACCGATCGCTCAGAAGAAATTTTAGAGTCACGACTCAAAGATTTCCATGATACTGAGGAAAGTCAGCATATAGAGTCACCACCTACCAGTGCGACAAATACATACATCACTCCTCCAAGGCGCTCTGGTCACACCACACGACCTCCTACCTAGACTAAAGACTATATATGTGCAACTCATCATTCTCCAGGTACTCAATATCCAGTCTCATCATATGTTTCCTTTCATAGATTATCACAGGAACATAGATGTTGTATTAGTCGATTATCAGAAGAACAGGAGCCATCTAGTTATGATAAGGCATCTATTGAGCCAAAATGGCAACAGGCCATGAAGTCGGAACTTCAAGCATTGATTGAAAATAAAACATGGGATCTTGTCCCATTACCCTCTGGTCGCAAGCCAATTGGCTGCAAATGGGTCTATAAGATAAAGTATCGTGCTGATGGTTCCATTGAACAATACAAGGCACGGTTGGTTGCAAAAGGATTCACACAAAAGGAAAGTTTTGACTACCACGAGACCTTTTCCCCGGTTGCCACCGATGTCATAGTTCGTTCTTTTTTATCTGTTGCTGCTATTAATAATTGGAGTCTACATCAAATGGATGTGCACAATGCTTTCTTGCACGGGGATCTTGATGAAGAAATTTATATGGATATTCCTCAAGGCTTACGGAGACAGGGGGAGAATAGAGTATGTCGTCTCCGCAAATCCCTTTATGGATTGAAGCAAGCATCCAGATAATGGTATGCCAAATTTGCAAATGCTCTGACAACAGCAGGCTTCAAGCAGTCTAAACATGACTATGCTTTATTCACACGGACTAAAGATATGTCATCAATTTATTTAATGATATATGTCGATGACATACTTGTTATGGGAAATGATAAGGCTGCCATAGACAATTTCAAGGATTATTTACATGCTACCTTTCACATTAAAGACTTAGGAGCACCTAAATATTTCCTTGGAATTGAAATTGCTCGATCTAATCAAGGAATTTCTCTTAGTCAACGAAAGTTTGTCTTAGAAATTATATCAGAAGCAGGCCTATCGGGATGCAGACCAACTGTGGTTCCTATTGAGCAAAACATTAAGTTAACTACTGCAAAATATGATAGGGGTATATCACAAAACAATGATCCCATACTCAAAGATCCATTAGGTTATCAAAGACTTGTCGGGAAGCTCATATACCTGACCATGACTAGACCTGATATCTCTTATGCAGTACAGACACTTAGTCAATTCATGCACAATCCAAAGCGATCTCATTTGGAAGCTACATTGAAGGTTGTGAAGTAATTGAAAAAGTGTCCAGGACTTGGAATTCTTTTGTCTAGACAATGTGACATGAAGATGAGGGCATACTGTGATGCTAATTATGCTACATGTCCTATTAGCCGAAGATCAGTCACTGGATACTGCATCAAATTAGGAGATTCGCTTCTCTCATGGAAGACCAAGAAACAGCCTACTGTATCCTTGTCTTCGGCCGAAGCTGAGTATCGAGCTATGGCAAAAACCACTTGTCAGGTAGTGTGGATACAAGGGTTGCTTAAGGACCTCGGAATACAAGTACGAGGAGCGACACAATTATTTTGCGACAACGATGCAGCTCTCAAATTGGTAGCAAACCCTATAGTGCACGAGAGAACTAAGCACATAGAAGTGGACTGTCATTTTACACGAGACAAGATTCAAGAAGGGGTAATTGAAATAGAAGGAATTGACACAGCAGAGCAGCCAGCAGACATCTTCACCAAACCCCTATGTCATCGACAGCACGCATATCTTTTGAGCAAGCTAGGCGTCTTGGACGTCTACAAGCCACCAGCTTGAGGGGGAGTGTTAGAAGATATGTGATATTCTTTTAGGAGATTGTGATTTGATTTGACTATGTACATATCAATTAAAGATTAGATACAGATCTAGATTGATACATAGGATTCTTTATTTCCATTAATTGTACAACCCTAGTTCTATATCTTTAGGATCTGTACAATTTACATACATCATTGAGGAAATACAGAAATTGATTATTCCTCTCTCTACCACCTTCTCTCCATCACCTTCGGTTTCTTTCATAATGTTCATTTTTTTTTTGTTTGTTTGTCTATTTCTATTTGGTCTTAGGTGATTGCTAGGAAAAAAAAAATTCCTTTTAGTTACATCGCATCAAAAAGATTTGACTACCCTAAAATTATTTCTTCATTCTTTTTTAGCATGGACATCACGACTAATTAAAGGATAATATGGAGTTAATTAAAAGAAGTAAATCCAATTACGATCGAATGGGCCTATATGTGGAGGAAATTTGGTTAGCGTGGGAGGCAAAGTTGGCTTGCCTTGCACTTCAATGCAATGTACCTAAGTCATTTTCTTACGTTTGGACAGCTTTGAATTCCCACCTTCTTTCTATGACCTTTTTCTATACTTTTGCTTTTGGAAAGTATAATACTAAACTGATATAGCTAGAATAAGTACCTAGAGGGGGGTGAATAGGTATATGCAAGATTTTTCTCGATAATTTCACAATACTAGACAGTTTATAGATTTGAGACAAACAATAATCAAAGTAAGACTAAGAGAAGGGAAGAGAAAATTGAACACGCGGTTTATAGTGGTTCGGCTTATTTCAAGCCTACGTCCACTCTTTTGCACTGACAGCCTATTGGCTGGATTCCACTATGAATAAAGAGATGTTACAGCGTTGTTCTCCCTTGATTTCTTGGTGTAGATGATCTACCACACTCGCTCAAGATATCACTAAGTATAGACACTATTTGTGTGTACAATTTTGCTCAGAATGTATCAACTAATAATCAAGGTACTTCAGACTCTGGAATTTCTCTATCGATCATGCACTAAAGCAACTAGAACGACTTCCTTTTATACTCATTTATGCCATCATACCCGTTGGCACTTACCAAAGGAATTCCTCCAATCTACCCGTTGGACGGAATCAATTAAGAAGATCATTTGAGCTATTAAAGGAACCTGACGATAGCCCATCAATCATGTTCGCCCATACAATCAGGATCTTGGTTTCCAAGAATAGAACCTTCCAAGAATATTTCGTCGACCATCGGATCTTCAAACGATCTTGATAACGAATGAAAGAATCCATTATATTAATCCAGCCAAGAGATCTTCTCTAGAGGATAGGACTAAATCCTCAACCAAATACTTCCGCTTTGGATTGCCTTCGTCACTAGATTAGAAGAACTGTCAATGAGAATAGTCTTGAGTCTTGAGTCTTGAGTGCTGAGTCTGGTGATCTGAAAGTCTTCGGACGCTAGAAGGCTTGCAATTATCCGACTAGACGATAGAAACGTTTTGTCGCCTTCAAAATATTTTGGATAGATTTCTCCAACAATCTCCCCTTTTTGATGGTGACAAAACTTTCCCCGTAGATTTGAACAACTTTGACACCGCAAAACATTACTCAAGTAATATGGCTATCTCATAAAGATTAATAAAATCAACAACCGGACTCGCATCCACGTAAAATCGGTTAGTCTTTCATGAGTAAAACCATATAGCAATACTTGATATAAATGCAAATAGTCAAGCATCAAAATCCACATCCAAGTCAGCCAAATTTAAGTTCACACCCAAGTCATACTAAAAAAACATTCAAACACACAAAGAAGAAATTTAAAGTCAAAGTTTTAAAGAGTTGAGTTCAAATTGCAATTCTCCCCCTTTTTGTCATCATTAAAAGGTGAGAGAAGAGTCAATTCTGCTTGGGAATGCGCACGATCTGGAAATCTCCCATCGACTGTACGATGCCTTCCAGCCTCTTCAAGTCTTCCCGTAGATGAGCCACCTCTTCTCCTTTGGCATTGGCTTGAATTTGAAGAGAGATGTCTTTCATTTGATCCGCCAGGGTAGTAGAGGATGCTTGTCCAACATTCTTCAGGACTTGAAGTTCACAGTCCAGAGCATATATTTGACCACGCATTTCCAGAAGAACATCAAGGATACGACGAAAATCTGCTGAATTGTCCATATGTCTGCTTGCATTTGCTCTCTCAGATGGAGTGAAGTCAGACGATGGAGCTTCGGTGACATCGAGCAAATTTGGTGTTGACGTATCATGTCATTCTTCAGGCATTTGAGAAGCCTGAAAATCTTCTGGATTTGCTGGTGAGTGACTCACACCTTCATTCTTAATAGCCTGTGGTGTAGTCCTTTCTTGCTCGCCATCTCCCCCTGTCTCTAGGACCTCAATTGGGGAAGAGTGATGGTCATGCTCTTCAGTGCCTTGATTCCCTTTCTCTCCTGCTTAATCTGCAGACTTTTCTTTCACCGCTTCTTCTTCTTCTTCTTCTTCAGCCTCTTTCTCTTTCTCTTGTTGCTCCTCTGCTTCTCTGTTCTTTGCTTGTCCCTCTTTTTCTCTCTGTTCTATTGATTCTAGTACAGAACGTCTGGTTCTTTTCAATGCAGGAATAGAGAGATCTTCCTCTTCATCTTCATCCTCCAAGATAAGAGTTCTTTTCTTTTGGATGGAGCACTCATGGGCTCCTTCCCTTTTCTCTTTGATGCGAAGATCTTTGGAGTCTTCACTTTGAACTTCTCCATTGCCTTATTAAGCTCTTTCAGACGCATTTTTATCAGCATTTTCAAACCCACCACCATTTTGTCGCATGGTCGAACACAAAGAGTATGTGGAGGCTCAATGTTCAAGTGTCTGCAGATCTTGGTCACAAGACCTGCGTAAGGCAATTTGCCATTGTCTTTCACCATTGCTCTGTACATGTGAAAGAGAATGGTGTGAGGGAGAGAGAACTTCTTCCCCGAATTGATCGCGTACATCAATTTCGCCTCGGAGTTAGACACGTCGCCTCTTTGATGTAGACTTTGGCCCGAGACAGTTGATCACAATTTTGTGAAGCACGATGTTGATGGCACACATCCTTGAGTAGGTAATTCTTTTCTCTGTATCCCTGTCTTTGACAAGCTCCAGTGTGGTACGAGCAATCGAAACTTTGATCGTTGATAGCGTCCTCTTTCAACTCCAATTATATTTGCCAACATGTCCACATCTACCACATAGTCTTGGTCTCGAACACTGAAAGATATTCTATTCGCATTTAAAAAGCTGAGATTTGAATAGAAGTATGCTATCAATTGTGCATAACCGTCTGTGGTATCGGAGCAAAATTGCTTTAAACCATACAAGGCCTTTTTCAGTCTGAAGACTAAGTCTGGCTTCTTTGGGTCTTTAAACCCTGGTGGTTGTTCCACATAAACTTCCTCATGGATAAATCCATTTAGGAATGCACTTTTGACGTCCATTTGGAATAACCTGAAATTTTTGTAACAAGCAAACGCAAGTAATAATCGAATAGCTTCTAACCTTGCTACTGGAGCGTAGGTCTCATCATAGTCTATTCCTTCTTCTTGCGTATATCCCTTCGCCACGAGTCTTGCTTTGTTTCGTACGACTTTTCCTTTCTCATTCATCTTGTTCCTGAACACCATTTGGCTCCAATAACAGTTTTACCTCTTGGTTTAGATATCAATTCCCAGACATCATTAATGTTGAACTGTCTGAGCTCTTCTTGCATAGCTTCAATCCAGCTTTCATCAGTTAAAGCTTCTTCTATGCTTTTTGGTTCAATTTCAGAAATGAGAGCCACATCACTAGATTCTTCATGCCTTTTGGATCTTGTGCGAATTCCTTCATTGATATCGCCAATGATAAGATCTTTGGGATGACTGGACTTATGCTTCCAGTTACTGGTTAATTTGTCAGGTTGATGATCTCTTTCTTTATTTGAATCTTCATGAACAGCTTGGCGTTGGTCTTCCAGAGTTTGAGAAGCTTCTTGAGTTGTAAGCTTTGGAGGGTGCGGAGCGGTTCGGACTCTTCATGATGAGTCACGGATCGGAATCGTCTTGCATAGAGTCTTGAAATTTGACATTCATTGACTCCTCCACGGGCGACTCTTCTTGTTGTAGACTCTCGTAGGCTTTACTTGATGAAGAATATCCAAGGAAGATGCCTTCATCGATCTTTCTTCAAACTTACCAATTCGATCTTTAGCATTTTTCAATATAAAGCATTTGCAACCGAACACATGAAAGTATGAAACAATAGGCTTCTTACCTTTGAATAACTCATAAGGGGTTTTCTCTAGAGAATGTCTTAAAAAGACTCTATTAATTATATAGCATGCTGTTGAAACGACTTCACCCAAAATCGTGAAGAAATCTTACTTTCAATTAAAAGAGTTCTAGCCATTTCTTGAAGAGATCTATTCTTCCTTTCCACAACTCCATTTTGCTTTGAGGAGTGTATGGAGAAGAGAACACATGCTTAAAGCCGATTCATCACAAAACTTTGTAAAATCTTGATTTTCAAATTCACCTCAAGATCTGTTCTTATACTTGAAATAATACATCCTTTTTCATTTTGAACATTTTTAGCAAATTTTTCAAAATACGAGAAGGATTCGGACTTACTTGCAACAAAATATACCCAAGTATAGTGGGAGTAATCGTCCACAATTACTAGGCAGTATTTCTTACCTCCAATGCTCTGGGTTCTGGTTGGTCCGAAGAGATCCATATGCAACAACTGCAGTACATGATTAGTAAAGACATGATTTATTGGCTTAAATGAATTTCTTACATGTTTTCCAGAATACATGGAGTGCATGGATTAGACTTTTGGTATGGCAATTTGGGTAGACCTCGAACAAGCTGCTTTGATGAAATTTTGGCTAATTGCTTCATGTTGACATGACCAAGCTTTCTGTGCCATAAGCTTGCTTCGTCTTGAATTGAGATTAGGCATTGCGATTCATCTAGTTTCACATCTAGAAGATAGATATTTCCATGTCTTTGACCCATGAAAGACTAAGTAGAGTCTTTACTGGTTCCAGAACATGTTCCTTCTTGAAAGAAGATCTTAAAACCAGTGTCATATAATTGGCTAATGTTGAGAAGATTGTAATTTAGTCATTCCACTAAGGAAACATTACTTATTGTGAGATTTCCAATTTTCACATTTCCAAATCCCACAATACTTCCTTTGCTGTTTCCTCCAAATGAAAAATTTCCACCATTTACTTGCACAAGCTTTATGAAGTAATTTGAGTCTCCCGTCATGTGTCTTGAGCATCCACCGTCAAGATACCACTTTACCTTTTTCTTGACGGAGACCCGCATTTAAAAGAGAGTCTCAAGCTTTCTTTGGTACCCAAATTTTCTTGGGTCCTTTGGTGTTAGTAAAATAAACGGTATCGGCCTATACTTTCTTAACGGGTTTCCAAACCATAGGACACTCTTTTTCAAAGTGATCCTGGACTGTTGCACTTTGAACACCTGAGGGCATTTCGACCTACAAACTTTACAAAAATTTTCTTGAAATGATTTTTGTAAGCCTCTCTCGAGGGTCTTTTCTTAATTCTTTCTTTTACTTTAGGAAAATCAATCAAGGTAATAGTTTCCGCTGTCATACCTAGACCGGACTTATTGAAGTAAGGTCTCTGAGCTGAAAGAATTTTTTCAAGTTTTTCGGACCCCTATTGAAAATTTCTTTGAAATATTTGATAAATCAGTTTTTAAAAGGGAATTTTCTTTCAAAAGATTATCTTCATTATCTTTAAGAGTGGAGACATTTAAGTCTAAACTTTTAACTTTTTCTTCTAAAACGATTTCCTTTTGTTTTAGAGCTGAGTTTTCCTTTTAAGTTCGGAAATTCTTTTGAGAGAAGTCTTAAGACTAAAACACAACTCATCAATGTATTTAGAAACTTTGACAGAATTTTAAAATCACTTACCTCAAATTCACCGTGTCGAGTCCGATCCAGAGTTTGAGTCTCGAGTCCGATTGTGCCATCAGACATAGGTTTGCATATTCATTATCACTTTCTTCACACTCTGTATCACTCCAGGTTTCGGCTTTGAGAGCTTTTCGAAACTTTTCAGCTTTTCCTCTCTTCTTCTTCAAAAGAGGACAGTTGGGTCTTATGTGTCCCTTTTTCTTACATTCAAAGCAAACTACATCTTTGTTTGGTTTCTCATCATTAACAGACTTGGTCTGCTGTCTTTGAAAACTTTGTTTCCTTGAGTTGAACCTTCTTCCTTTTTTATTCGGTTTTACAATCTTCTTATCATGAGAGCAAGCTCCTCATCATCCATGTCATCTTCGAATCTGTATCATCGAATCATCATTTGATTTTAATGCAATGGATTTCTTACCTTTTTGATCTTCGTCTTCATTAATTCGTTCCACTTCATAAGACTCGAAGAGTTCCAATCGCCTCGTCGACGAGATAGTGGCATAATTCTTTGCGTCTCTCGATTGAAGTCTTTATGTGATTCCAATCCTTGGAGAGTCCACGCAAGTAGCTTGTTTACCTTCATGGGATCAGAAATTTTTGTCCTTGATTCTCAAGACTATTGACAATATCGTAAACGGCTAAACATGTCGGTTATAGATTCTCCTGGTTTCATTTTGAAGGCTTCATATTGACCGAGGAGAATGTTAATTCTCGGTCTCCTTCACTTGATCTGTTCCTTCATAGGTGATATGCAATCTATCCCAAACTTCTTTTGTCTGTAACACAAGAAGATATTCTGTTATATTCGGTTGGTGACAAAGCACAATATAAAGAATAAATTGCTTTTGCATCGAGTGCTTGTCTCTTGATAATCTCTTCCCGAGTCATTCCGGTCTCAGCAGGTTTCTTTCCCTCTTTCGAGACCGATGCATTGCGGGAGTAATTCCTTTTCTACAACGTCCCATTCTAGAGGATCCTTTGATCGAAGGAAGGCTTTCATCTTGTTCTTCCAGATGTTGTAGTCCTTTCCATCAAAGTAGTGTGGTCTCAGTATTGCTTTGCCCTTCCACCACCTGGTGCTAGCATACTAGCCATGGATCTTTTACTCAAGTAAAACACTTCAAATAAAGTGAGTACACGAGCTCGATACCAATTGATATAGCTAGAATAAGTACTTAGAGGGGGTGAATAGGTATATGCAAGATTTTTCTCGATAATTTCACAATACTAGACAGGTTTATAGATTTGAGACAAACAATAATCAAAGTAAGACTGAGAGAAGGGAAGAGAAAATTGAACATGCGGTTTATAGTGGTTCGGCTTATTTCAAGCCTACGTCCACTCTTCTGCACTAATTGCCTATTGGCTGGATTCCACTATGACCAAAGAGATGTTACAGCGTTGTTCTCCCTTGATTTCTTGGTGTAGATGATCTACCACACTCGCTCAAGGTATCACTAAATATAGACACTCTTTGTGTATACAATTTTGCTCAGAATGTATCGACTAATAATCAAGGTACTTCAGACTCTGGAATTTCTCTATCGATCATGCACTAAAGCAACTAGAATGACTTCCTTTTATACTCTTTTATGCCATCATACCCGTTGGCACTTACCAAAGGAATTCCTCCAATCTACCCGTTGGACGGAATCAATTAAGAAGATCATTCGAGCTATTAAAGGAACCTGACGATAGCCCATCAATCCTGTTCGCCCATACAATCAGGATCTTGGTTTCCAAGAATAGAACCTTCCAAGAATATTTCGTCGACCATCGGATCTTCAAACGATCTTGATAACGAATGAAAGAATCCGTTATATTAATCCAGCCAAGAGATCTTCTCCAGAGGATAGGACTAAATCTTCAACCAAATATTTCGGCTCGGATTGCCTTCGTCACTTTGGATTAGAAGAACTGTCAATGAGAATAGTCTTGAGTCTTGAGTCTTGAGTCTTTGCCGAGTCTCGGTGATCTGAAAGTCTTCGGACGCTAGAAGGCTTGCAATTATCCAGACTAGACTGATAGAAACGTTTTGTCAGCTTCAAAATATTCTGGATAGATTTCTCCAACACAAACACCCTCCCTTAGATTAGGATGATCTTCACCCATCAAGCACAGGCACATAACCAATCAAATCAAGTAAAAACACGTAGTGTGTCTCTAATAATTAGCTAAAATCCGGTATTATGACTTAATCTAATTGGGTCTTTGTTTATAACTCCTTGATTCTAGGGAAATAAAAGCAAACGAAAGGTTGGAAAGATGAGACAGATTGATGTTCCCACAACTTTTTCCATATATGAATTGTCTCGATTACACCCCTGTCAAAAAAAGGAGAAGAAAGATCATGTTCTGGACTTGACTTGAACTATTGCACTTCTTCAGTATATATAATCTGCCAACAACTTGTTTACTTTTTGACTACCTATGTACTTTTGGGATTAGATGTATACCTAGTTTTTTTTTAATTACAATAATTTTTAAATAACAATGTAACTATATTAAAATGTTAAATATCATAATATAATAGCATGGACTTGTTATTATTAATTAGTGATTCGTCTATTGGTATTCCAGATGCAAGATACAATTTGCATAGCGACATAACAAGTTCAATGCTAGTACAGGATGGATCTAAAAGGTAGTAGGTTGAAATAAATTCTTCTTCACCAGAGTAGAGATTTTGCTCTCTTTTATTTATAAGCATTATTTTCAATTTTAATAGTAACATATGGTATTTCAACCGCATATAAGGGGACATTACAAATGAATAAATTGTGAAATAGACCTACTTACATGTACGGTGAATAGTGTTTTTCTTCTGAGAATCCAGAAGTCAAGATTTTATATAAGCAGAAAAGACTAAAGTCGTTGTCCTTACTAAACAGCCCGGCAACTCAGGGATTGAAAGATAGAATATAGGAGAAAGTACACAATTGATAAAAAAGAAAACTAGGGCCCCATGGTGTTTCAGCCTTCATTAACTGACTTGACCATCAATGATTACCTTGCTTGTAAACGGTCTTGTAATTTTCTCAACTTGTGTGGATGGCTGAAATGCTTGCGTGGTTCATCTATGTTTTAAGTTCTGTGCGCTAGTCTGTGAGATAAGTGGCGGAGGTTTTTTTTTGTTTTGGTCGGAAAAACACCAATAGATATTAATACAAGTAACCCATACAACCAGTGGCTATAGCATCCGCACAAAGCAAATTCATGAGAGGAAAGGGAGGAAGAAGAGCCCAACTACGGCTCGAAGGAGTCCTATTATGGGCCTTGTAGGCCCAGTCGGCTGCCGCATTTGCCTCCCTTTGACAGAACCCTAGAGAGAGATTAGAGAATAGGGTTAACAGGAAGACTGCCTCAGAGAAGAGAGCGTGATCCGTCCATGGCGGCTGTGTCCGACGATTCAACGTTTCTATAAGAGTGAGATTATCAGATTCCACCATGATCTTTGCTTGTTGGAGACCCTGATCAAGAAGATGCCGAAGCACCATGATCTTGGCGGAGGTTGGTTGGCTTATAAACTCCACAAGGAATTGCTCATATAAGTCGGAAATATTGAAGTATTGGAAATCAGTGAAAAAAAATATCGAATGTCCTCTTAATGATGTGCAGGAAAGTCAATTATAATTGGTAAAAATTACGTAAAACTTATGTCTTTCCAATTTGATCCAATGTGTAATGACCCCAACTCCATCGCCAGCGTCACAAGTGACAAGGGTTATTTTCGCGACGTTCTAGGCTCATCGTCGTCCCAATTCTTTTTATCTCTTATTTATGCACATGTAGAAACCTGAACAAATAACTCCCTAGACAAACAATAGCTAGAAGATTGGGACATACATCACATAGAACACATTGAATTATATTATAACAGTACTTTTACAAGCCTCTTTCTCTACGGCCCTCTTTTCTTTGTGCATCACACCACATGTTTTCCACATAGGCCAAGGGAATTCCTATCTCCTTTAGCATGACTGCAGCTCCCAACACCGATGTGAGACTTCCATGCCTATGAGATTGAAAGATAAGGGAGTGAGTTTCGGAGAAAATCAGTAAGTAAAATTCCTAGTTCCCTACTAGGAAAGCATTTCATCATCAAAGTCGATGGTAGATCAATCACAAGTCTATTGCCACCTCTCGACTATCTGTATGTGATCTACTTTCAACTTACCAAATAAGCTATTTCACCAAACAAGCTTATTAAGAGCACATAGTAACATGTACAATAAGCTCCAATAAGTTCATTAAGCATATTGACGGTTGTTCCCATACTTTCAGGGGTTTCCAGCCACAGGCTGGGCATCTAGCCTCAAGCCAAGCATCCCATACTCTCAGGGGCTTCCCATACTTTCAGGGGCTTCCTAGCTCAATTAGGGCATCCGGCCATCAAGCTAGGCAATCCATACTTTTAGGGGCTTCCTAGCTCAATTAGGGCATCCGGCCATCAAGCTAGGCAATCCATACTTTTAGGGGCTTCCTAGCTCAACCAAGGCATTCCGTTCAATGAAAATGCATTGCCGCCAATGCTATGTGATGACGAGCGCTTTTTCCTCTTTAAGTGCACACACACAAGTGCATCACATAAGTCGGTTCTTATCTTGTCTCTTAGTTGACATATGCAAGGCCCAAGGCAAGCTCATTTGGTCGTGTGCCATGAGTTCTTGTACTACTCTAATAAACATGCCGGGAATGATCCTTGATCCGTAACTTGAACCAATCACTTAACGTCGATCTTTGCATTGGACAAGGCTCGGAAACGGCACGCCTTAATGCTGATCCGTGACCTTGAGGCTTGGGTACACCTTGCTTAGGTGAAGATCCTAAGCTTGAAGGACCTTGGTTTGACCCGATGTGAGCATACCACGTGCTGTGAATGATCCTCTGCTCTTGATTTGATTCAACATCAAGGGCAAGGTCTCCGCACCAAACCAAACCCTAGAATCAACACCCTTTTGTGCCTTACTAAAATCTCATAGGTTTGGGCGATTCCTCTACTAATCAAGGTTTAGAATCGGCACACCTCAATGTCAATCTAGGAGTGAAATTCGGAACTGATACACTATTTATGTTGATTCAAGGCCTTATGGTTTGGACAACCTTGCCTTGCGATGAACTCAATCAGAGCAAACCTCAGCTTCATTTCCGGATGTACATGACATAAGCACACGGCCAAACACAATTGCGAGTAAAACCAAACAAAAGACTTCACACACCACCCACGACTTGACGAGTGAGCACTCGGCTAGCCTCAACAACGAAATCTACCTTCTAAGAGGAGAAAAAGGAACCTTACTCACCTCAGCAAACTTGAGAACCAACCTAGATAGCTTGGTGGGTTGAGGAAGCAAGGCCTAGAGAAAGGAAAATGGGGAGGAGAGTAGGCATTCAAGAGGAGAGGAAGGGAGGAAATGGATGGCAATGTGAGAAAAATGAGAAGGGCTCCTCCTATTTATACTATTCGATGTCATCATTATCGAGCCAAGCGGTTCATTCCAAATTTTCTGAGTGGACCTCCTAAAATGCTTAGGTGACAAGCCTACTTGTCCAATAATTGCGGCCTAGAGAATGAGTTGGATGGCTAAAAGGCCTTGCTTGTCGATCTCGCTCGTAGGCGTCATCAACGATGGCCCACTTTTTGCTCTTCCATTAGTCCACCTACAACCCGCATTTAATGAGCATTTGATGAAGTTTAATGATGATGGCATTCTAGGTTGCCAACTCGGTATCTAGATTCTTTAGTCATTAATGAGGGGTTTATGTATCATTCTCCAATTGGTCCATGTATGTGCCGCCTTTCTCTAGAACATCCAAGATATTTTTTATTGCCATCGGGATGTTTAAATTTTCAAAGGACACCTCACCCCTTCATTTGATGAGGGAGTTCTAAAATTTTCTTCACTTTGTTCTTTTCTTCCTTAAGATGGCGATCTAGAGAATTCTACCATCCAAGTTTGTTCCAAGGCCGGAGAAGGCATCATTAGGTTCACCTAGAAAAGCCGAATCATGTACAGCCAAGGTTCGGTCACCGTACCCTACGTTTGCCCAAACCGTCGCCTTAGAGGGTTGGTTGACCTAGAGGGTCGACTCATTGGTTGGCACCTCGGCTAGCCTTGCAGTTAGCATGGTCGTGCCCCTCCAGGTCCAAGACTAGCCCTTGAGTGGTCTCTAGCCTATCTCTAAGCTTGTCGTGACCAATTTCCATATTTTCGGTCCCTGGTCCTTCCATCGATTCAAGGTCAATCCTAAGGCTATTAATGACCTAGCACTAAGACAAGGCACTCATAGACCTTAGAATTTATGATGGAATAGTTGGGTCTATCTCAAGGCTCATTCTAATCAGCACCCAATCTATCCGTATGGTTCGTGGCCGATTCATTAGCGATCCATGATCAGATATCACCAATTCAAGAATGGTTTCCCATCACTAAGAATTAAATAGGGAGTGATACATTTTTTGTTGGAAAGCGATCGCATCTAATCGAGTTGGATTGTTTGTGTATCAGTACATAGCTAGGAGAAATCACCTGCAGCCGGGCGCTATGACCGGTTGTGACCATCTATCGATCCATGGTCATTCCATGACCAATTCTTGTGATCCAAAAGTCATCTTATGAGCCGATGATCCAATCCCACCGATATGGTCGGTAGACTATTTACGGCCAACACCTCGGTCAATTCGTGCTCAGTCGATCGGTCGG
Source organism: Eucalyptus brandiana (assembly GCA_014182725.1). Taxonomy (NCBI): domain Eukaryota; kingdom Viridiplantae; phylum Streptophyta; class Magnoliopsida; order Myrtales; family Myrtaceae; genus Eucalyptus; species Eucalyptus brandiana. The sequence goes on along the minus strand of CM024674.1, from coordinate 25,337,370 downwards.
TCGGTCGGACCATGATTAATCCTCGATTATAGAAATACTGTATCCTTGGCGGCTCTCCACCAGATACTTACATTGCCTTGAAGGTGGTACACAGCCGATACCACCTTCTCTTCTTTGTTGCACATTAGAAGTGCAAATGGTTTTTTGAGGTCTTGAATCTAGAGCGACGCAGCTTCCGGATCTCCGATACCAATGAACCTCAGCTGGTTTAGCTTCAAAAACTACTCTATGAGCTTATGGATCAATCTCTCTCTCTCTACACCACTATATTCTCAGGTTGAACGTCGGCAGGTGCAGCAATAGGTGCGGCGGCAGGTGCGACCTTAGTAGCGACGGCAATAGTAGCAGCAACATCAACTTGATTCCGTGCCTGCTGTCCTAACACGTCTCTCATAGCTTCTAGCGCCTGCATGATCCCCTCGATTCTGGGATCACTTGGTGCTGCTACCCTAGCATCAATTGGATGTGGTGCCACTCCACTCGCACTAGCCTGAGCTGGCGCTCGACCTCGGCCTCCTCGGGTACCGACTCTGATCGGCGTCATACCCTGAGTCACGACCCTAATGGTCCTCTTGCTAAGAGTTTGCTGCTCTTGATCTAAACAACAAGCAATTCTACTAAACAACTACCACAGACATGCACCAGCATGATTATAAAGGTCTTTCCTACCACTATTCCATGAACCATCGCACCTTATCATTCCAATTTTTAACCATTGCTCTGATAACACTTAAATGGGGATGTCATGCCTCGATCCTCGAGCGTGCGCCCATCCCTCACCAGTCAATTAAATAGCGACATCCCAGGACGCATCGCCAACCCATTCATTTTAATACGCATACGGGAGCAAATATAAAATCCTAGACAATAAAAACAGTGTAATAGAAAAGTAAGACTAAAAACTTTGAACCTGAAACAACCACACATATATACATATATAACAACTGAGTTATATATATACATTCAGTACAACTAACAAGTGCGGTTCTACTTAAAGCCAGTTCAGCACACAAGTCTTGCAAACAGGGGTGGGGGTTTCAATTCTCCTTTAAATCATCCTCCTCGACAATCTCTCCTTCCTCGCTCCAACTAGAGCCCACAGCTGAATACACCGAAGAGTGATAATCACCTTCGAGCTTGGGATCATTCGCATCCACCACTGGTCCTCCCTTAGGATCTCCTGTCCCCTTTTTGAACGCAACCTCCATCACACATAAAGGTATATCAGATTCCGGTAAGGGGCCATTCCTTCGACCATCATGATAATGGCGATACCATGCCCGCTATTGATAAGGCACCTTGTTAGGTTCACCCACATCAACCTAGATGATAGATTTCACCAATACATACTTTAAGCCTTTAGGGTTCCCGTGTATTGGAATATGGCAACCCTGATTTGTGAATTTCTTTGGTTGTCAAAAATGCTCGAGAGTAGCTAGGGGTCCTGCCATCTATGGATCTGAAATGTTGTCCCAAAACGGGGTGAGACGACGTCTTATTCACCCCTAAGACCCAACTAGGAAGCAAATACGCCCTAAGGGCTGCCTAAGCACAACACGAGACAGAAGACTTACCTTGGCCTTAGTTTCCTTCCTACAAGTAAGTTAAATTCATAATTAGTGACAATCACATCATCCAATCAAATAGATCAAATCACTAATTAATCGACTTGGTCGATTACATGTCATCACGACCTTCTTTTAGTTAGCTCATTCCATACTATCTATGAGTTCGATCAAAATCCAAGACTACTCACTCTAGGTGATATATAGATAGTAGCTTGCCCCAAAGGATGATAAATAGTACACTGTTCATTTTCTAAGATGACATACGAGTCATGGAGTTAATATAGTATACTATTCCTTCTCCAGATGATATACAGAGCCATTGAGCTGCTATAGCATAATGTTCTTTCTCCAAAATGACATATAGAGTCATTGAGCCATTATAACATACCGTTCTTTCTCCAAGATGACATATAGAGCTATCGAGTCAATATAGTATAACGTTTTTTCTCCAAGATGACATATAGAACCATCGAGCTGTTATAGTATACTATTCCAATAGTACAATCAATTTACCATTTTTATCATACCCGATAAAAATACACATGTGTAGGTACATGGTCGGCCTTAGTCAAAACACAAGGTTTTCACTTTTAAACTTCCCACTATTTTCAACAGTCCCAAAATAGATTTTTGGCACTATAGATCGACGCTCGGTAATTCTCTAATTAATTACCAAAATTATCCCTTTTTTGGAATTAATTACCAACAAACACTAATCACAATCAATTCGCACAATTTGGTACTCAATTAATTAACAGAGAGCACCACTACAATCAGCACAAAATTCCGGTCATCACCTATCCCGGTCTAATTTTCGGAAAATAATTAATTAATTAAATAATTCCGAAAAATATTAAATAAATTCCAATAATGCAATTTAGGCTCGGAGCAGCCTAATTAAGCGCCGAGATGGACCTAGAAAATTTCCAAATCACTCTAGATAAATACTAGAGCTTGTCTAGACCCTAATTGCAATAACTATCCACCTAACATGCATCAATAAATAATTAAATTAACTAATCTAATCTAACTATCCACCTAAACCATGCTTAACTTATACTAATCAGCCCTTCAGCATCATTAATCTACTAAGCAAGGATTAGTGAGTTAAACTCACTTGATCGGTGATCTGGTCCCTGCAAATCGACAGGGACGTGATGGGGCTCACTCTCACCAAGGCAAGCCTAGCTTTCGGGGCCGAGAACACCTCCAAAATAGGCCCAAGGTGTTGCTAGAAACCCACTCTTTCAGGTTCTGTTCTTGGTTGAAAAAGAGAGAAAACGGGGCTGGTTTGGCGAGGCAAGACCAGCAGAGTTGCAGCAACGTTCAGCGAGCCTCACGGTAGCGGTACGGTGGCAGTTTGGTGGTGCTAGAAGGTCCGACAACCACGAGAAAGGACTCTGGGACTCTGCTGGACTGAGATGAAGGCAAGAGGGAGGCGCGGCTGAACGGCGCCGGGCACACTCGGCCAGCGGCGGTGCACGACAGCGGGGGTGCGCGATAAGCGGGGGCTGCCCCAATGGTCTCTCTAGTTTGTTGGGGTGTCGAGCAGCAAGGGAGGAGGGGGAATGAGGTGTTGATAGTGGCTGAGGAGGGAGAGGGGACAAGCTTGGTTGGATGGGGGCCACTTTGGTTCAACCTTGTTGACACCTAATTTTGGAAAAATAAAATTGCATTTTTGAAAATAGGGAAATTAATTTGATTGAATTATGCCGAGAAAATTGGAATTCTAATGGATATTCGGATTTTGTCAAATGCGAAAGAAATTTAAAAATCATGTGAATAAGGGGCAATAATTTTTGCAAAATGGAAGAAATCGAGCAAGATCAAACGGTTGCAAAATCATGCCATAATTCTGATTTGATTTAATGTGACAGGAGATAGAAATTCGAAAATGCCATAAAAGCGGCTGTTTAGAATCACTATAAAAAGAGGTTCATTTTTCGTAACTAAAAAGGGGGATTCAGAAAAATTTTCAGAGCAAAAAAGTGAGTGGTTCTTTCGCTTCGTTAGAATTCGAAATTCAAAGAAAAAAAAGTTCTTTTGTCTTTGTTTTCAAGAAAAAGGTCAAGAAAAGAAAAGAGGGAAACGAGAGAAGAGACGTGAGGGTAGAGAGTGCAGTGACAAAGAGAAAAGAAGTGACGTGAGAGAGAGAGAGAGGAAATAAAAAAAAAGAAAAAGAAAAAAGAAAAGAGAGAGGAAAAGGGATCGTCTTCTTCGGGAAGGCTTCGCTCAACACCGGCGCCCATCTCTTGCAGCTCGTCGTTGCACCACCGCGACAGCTCAGCCCACCTGCCACCACCGTCACTGGTTGTGGCACTGTTGTCCACCCATCACTGCCGTGCCCCTTTGAGCAACGCCGCGCCTACATCTCCGCCCTGGCATCCCCTGCAGATCTAGATCCTCGCCACTCCTCTTCGACACCCATCGCTTGAGCATTGTGCGCCTTCTGCCTGTTGCTAACACGCCCTCTTCGAGCACCGCTAAACGTTGCCCCTGCCCCTGCTCGCCGGCGGCCAATGCCCAGCCAACTTCTGCAGCAACCCGCGCCACCTCTACCGCCCTCCTTACTCCGATCGTCACTGTGTTTGCCCCCTTTCCTTCTGGCGAACCCACGTAGCTGACGTTGCTGCATCGCAACAGCATCTTCGTCGCTCGCTCACAGTAGTTGCCGACGCTCCCTTTGCCTCCGCCTGTGCATCCGTTCGGGCTAGCACCTTTGCGCCACCTTGCTGGTCGCCGCCCCTCGCCTGAGCGACCACCAGCAGCTCGCTCGAGCACTGCCACTGTAGCCATGTCTCCCTTCGCCAATAGCCCGAGCTGATCACCGCACCTCCACGCCCTTGTAGCAGCCCACGACGCCACTATTCGCTGCCATCGCTACTCCCCCCGCCTCGCCTGCACCAGCGACATTCGCATTTCCGCTGCCGTGCCTCTGCCCGCACCACCACCGCCTATGACCTGCTCGCCCATCGCTGCCGCTGGTCCACCCATGCTTACTCCCATCATGCTGCCGTCCTCTTGGAGCCCCCTTTAGATAGTTTAGTTTATTTTTATTTAATGTTATTTTATTTTATTTTTTAAAGTTTCATTATTATTGTTAGGTGGTTCTCATTTTATGAATTTTGTAGGCATTATCCATAGGGATTTCGTTCCGAATTATTGTAATTATTAATTTAATCCGAGAGACATCGGATTATTTTTTTAATTATATTAATTTTTGGGCTTTTAGTAGAATTTTAATTTTTAAATCATCATAATTATTAATTTGATCCGTAAGACTTCGGATCGATTTTTAATTATTTTGATCTATTTGTCGTGATAATTAGGGTTAAGATAATCGTTAATTTGACTGTGAGACAACGGGTTATTTTTTCGATTATTTTAATCCTTTATTTTGTTGATAGCTTAAATTTAATAATAATTACTTAACTTTTAAAAAAACTAAAAAAATCAAAAAATCAAAAAAATCAAAATTTTCCATGAGCATATAGGTTTGCTAAATCGAACATTTAGGTTTAGTAAATTAGAATTTTCTTAGGATTACATTTTTAGGATTGCATTTTTAGAAATAAGTTAGGGTTGAACCTAAATAAATTCTTTAGGGTTTTAGATAGTGTTCGCACATTTTAATTATCTCATTTAAAAAAATAATTTTCTAAGAAAGGATAGGGTTTAAGTCAAATAATCCCTAGAATAAATTGGAAGATTATCCCTTTTTAGATAGATTAATTAGGATTTTCATGAATTCTGAATTTCAATAAAAAATACAAAAATACTAGGTGCATGTTAACTAGTTTGCATAATAGGATCATTTAATCGGGAATTCGTTCATTTGTGAAGTTAGGTCATGAGGTGGATAACAACTAGTTTGCATAATAGGCCCATTTAATTAGAATTTGCATAATAATAAGATTAATTCATGTAGTGAAAATGCATGCTTTATTAAAAAAATCCAATTTTAAGAAAACCGAAAAAATGTCTGTTTACTTTGTGTGATGCAATTTATTTTATTTGAATGTTTGAGCATCTATATGATCACCACATTGCATGATAATAATTTAGGTTAAAATAAATCAGCTGCCTGAAAAAAAAAACCATTTTTGAAAATTAAAAAAGAAATGGTACCGAAAGGGCATTAGAGCAATCTATTGTAACCAAGTCCCCATATCCTTAGTCTCTGGTTTGTAGGAGTAAAATAATTCTCCAATTATTTTACTTAGGTGTCTAATCGACCTACCATAAACCAATTAGTGGGGACTCCTAGTTAATAACCTCTTGCATGTTTAAAAATTTAGACTCACATCGCGATTTGGTATGGCCTTGGGAGAGCCCAAACTAAGTTTTAAAACTTAGTATTCTATTAACCTAGTTTTAGGTGGTGCACCCGAAAATTAGGTTGCGACAGCTTGGCGACTCTACTAGGGACTTGTGTTAAAGCACTTAGTGGACTTAGGCCAATTTTCTTTTTTTTTTTAAAAATGTTTTTGTTTGGCAGCGAGGATCCCAGGTATGTCCCTAACATTTCTAAGGTGTTAAATGTTCTTGCAGATGGGAGGTATAAGGGGAGTAGTCTATGCTAACCCTTGTCTTGCAGGTTGAAGTGTGGGATTAATGATTTATTTTTCCATGATTAGAAGTGTTGTTTGCATTTAAATTGTTGTGTATGTTTTATTGTCTTTAGCACTACACTATTGCACACACAACCTGTGATCGGACCTGAGCTGCGATAGGATTTCTAGGATGGTGTTGAGAAGGATACTTCCTCCAAAGCGAGACTATTATATGGAGGTTGACCTTCTCTTCCCTGAATTTTCTTTCATGGTGTCGAATGTGTTTGTCCATATCCGCGAGACTGCTTGATTATTAGGCATTCTATTCGATTGAGCCGGGGTTAGGAGGACCTGACACATTAATGCGAGACTGCAACGGTCAGATCATCCTCTTAGCTCCACTTCGTTAAGAATCGAGCCTCACATTTCATGTGCATGTCTATGTGATTGCCATTGATTTTCTTTGGTGAAGTAAGTCTTCTATACCTATACCATGCAATTTATTTTGTCGTATTCTTGGGTCGGTCCATGACAATCTAGGTCAATCATTGATTAGATTCATTTGTCAATTGGAAATGAAATGAGAAATTGCTAGGGAATGATGCATTTTAAAAAAAAAAAAAATTGAAGAATTTCTTTTTACATCATGTTTAGAAAATTTAGTTTTACTAGGATATCCATTTTTTAGGAAATTCCCTTCTTGCATAGACTTTTCATGAATAAATGAAAAAAAATTAAAAAAATTAAAAAAAATCGATTAGATTATTGTCATGGATTGACTCTCCATTTACACCTCATGCTTACATGTTCCCGTTTATTTCCTTTAGGTGATTATGGAGTGATCTCGCTCACCCATCCGTACACAGCCGAGAGCTAAAATGGCGGATCAAAATGAGGTGCTAGACCGTATCATTGTCAATATAAACAAACGAATTACGTTCCTCCAAAGTCAAGTCGATGAATTGTCTGCTACTGTGGCTTGTCTCATCAAGCAAAAGGGCTGTGATGACATAGGTACTCTATCTTCAGTGAGAAACTACGACTCGAAGAAGAGAGCCAAGAAGACTTTCGAACCGTCCTATTTTCCTGAGGTAGCTGAATTTGATGCCACTATGAAGAGACTAGTGACATATCTAGAAGGAATAATCTCTGACCTAGAGAATTTGCATCACAAGATCAAGGAGGGTGAAGAACTCAAGCACACATGATTCATGATCCTAAGTAGTTAGCTTTCCTTATTTAATTAGGGGCATGTTCAGTTGCACCTTCTCCTACGTGGGAATTCTTATTGCTTTTTAGAGATTGGTAAAAATTTCTCCTGTTTTGCTTTAGTGCTTGAATATCACATTTTTCATTCCAATAAACGTAATTTGATTGATGAATATCAATAAAATTACAAGTTTTGTTTTGAGGACATGATGGGGTATGCCAAACCAATTCGGTGACGATATCCAACAATGAAAAGAAAACATCATCCAAGGAGAATTCTGAGAATTAGGCTTCTTCATGCTTCCTCATAAAAAAAAAATTTTAAAAAATCATTTTTGAAGCCATTTCCAAAAGCATGCATTAGCCCTGTTTAATTTTCTGACTCATTTACTTCATGTTTCACAGCATTACTTTTTCTGCCTGGTGAGAAGGCATCTAAAAAAGGCACACCAGGTTGTAATTGGCCCAATTGTCAAGGACACATTTCTAAAGAGTTAATGTGACAGATTGGAGGCATGACAAATTTTGGGGCAAAAGCGGATAGGGACAATCCAAAGACATCAACTGCCGAGGCAATCCCATTGTAAATGAATCGTTGAATGAATGCGTACAACCATTTTGCAGTGTGGAAAACTATTTGTTTTGGAGTTGATAATTTTTCATGCCTAAAGCCGTTGAGCTCTTTTTTTTTTTTTTTTAAAAAAGGATTTTGCATGATGACTTTTAGTCACCAATTCCACTAAAGAACATCAAGATGGACTAATTTAATGAACGATGTGGAATTGATTGAGCATACTAAATGAGACGAGCCGGGATGATGAAAGGCAAACCTTATCCTATACACAGTCCCCTACTCGTGCACTTGTGAGATGAGTGTAGGAAGGTTCATATACACAAGGTAAAGAGTTCTCTCGCAAAAGGTACGGCAACTGAAATGATGATAGGCAGTTCATTTCTTTATCCCAAACACTACAGGTGATCCATTGCTTAACCCTTTTGAGCCCATACACTTGTGGATATTCTTTTCAAATTACCCTTGTCAAGAATCACCCCAAATTAGGGCAAAGGGGAGATAAAATGGCATCATGAGGTGAGGAAAATGAATTGAAATGTTCTTGCTCTCACTTGCATCAATCTTCAAGTCGTGCTATTGCATTGAATTCATGTGTTAACTTTAGTGCCTTAAGATGACGAAGAGCATTTCTTTCTCTATCCTACATACTTATACCATTTGCATAGCCCACTTGAGCCTACAATTTCATTTCTTTAAACCTAGTTGGTGATCATTGCCCACACTAGGGCAAGGCTAAAGACAAATGAAGGCTCTTGAAAGTTTGAGTGTCATTCAAAGTATTGCTTGACGCATGCATTGTGCGCAAGGATTGAAACCAAAATAGAACTAAGGGGCATGAAAAAGCAGTGTGCCTGGTAAAAGCAAGGCCAATGCCCATGAAAAATAAGTGAAAAAAAATATGAATGAGAACTAGGGGCATGGAAAAAGTAGTGTGCTTGGTAAAAGCAAGGCCAATGCCCAGAAAAGAGAAAGAAATCAAACTCATAATATGGTGAGTCGTATCCCCAACAAGGCGATACTAAAAAACTCAAATGCTGTTACAATCAATGGAGTTATAATATGAAAATCTTCAACAGTGGAGAAGGAAAGTGGTGGAAATATCAAGATGATCACCAACTTTGACCCCCCTAAACACTTTTTCAGCCTAATGATCCTTTCATTTCTCAACCCATGAGCCAAGCCTATGTTACATCTCTTGCAAAGTCTCTTCAGATTATGGCACTTGAATTAATGTAGGGGTTCATATGTTTATAAGCATCGCTCGAAGAAGTGTGAGCAAGATTATTTCTTTCTCATTTTGCAGGGTTCTTGACTTGTAAACCCGGAGATGATTGCGAAGCTGTTCTTTCAATAGCCTTGACTCAAAGAGTCCCTTTGTTAAGCCGTTGACCAAACCCACAATATGGTCCCTATTAAAGACCTCTCAGATTAGTAAGGTTGTACCGCTTGCGAGAATACTCGAACCCTTGTCGATATGATGAGATGGGGTGATTCTCTTTAAATTGAGAGTGAGTGAAGTCCTTTCTAACCGAAAGTCTCTCATTTAGTATTCTTAATAAATCCATGTCATGAGTGAAAATTATCTTGAATGGTAATTCTCTAGTGGAAATTTGGGTATTGCAAATGTTATTATGCATGAACCTCGATTGAATTGATAAGAACTTCAATGGATTTTGAAGTGTGCATTCCAGAATAGCATTAATTGCTTATTTCTTTGGTGAATGCATTGTTGCTCTAATCATGTCTAACAGATAATGTTTTCTCAAAGACCCAAGAGCTTTTGACATTCAGTAGGTGAGAGACCTCCATAGGATATCTAAGTTCCAAAGGACATATCCCCAAGAATCAGAGATATCACCAGGTAAGTATATCTCTATCCATACTTTAAATACTTGTCATTGTGCAGGTATTCTCTCCTAAGTGCATCAACGCTTAACTTGATCAAGCTGTCTTCTATATTGACCCGGCATGCTTTTGTAGCTCGGTGTCCTTTAAATTGACCTGGCGTGCTTTCGTAGCCTAGCGTCCCTTTCATCGACCCAGCGTGCTTTCCTAGCGCGGTGTCCTTTAAATTGACTTGGCGTGCTTTCGTAGCCCAGAGTCCCTTTCATCGACCCAGCGTGCTTCTGTAGCCCGGTGTCCTTTATATTGACCTGGCATGCTTTCGTAGCCCAGAGTCCCTTTACATCGACCTGGCGTGCTCTCGTAGCCCAGTGTCCTTTATATTGACATGGCGTGCTTTCGTAGCCTAGAGTCCCTTTCATCAACCCGGCGTGCTTTTGTAACCCAATATCCTTTATATTGACCTGGCGTGCTTTCGTAGCCTAGAGTCCCTTTCATCGACCCTGCGTACTTTCGTAACCCGGTGTCTTTTATATTAACCTGGCGTGCTTTTGTAGCCCGATGTCCTTTATATTGACCTGGCGTGTTTTTGTAGCTCAGAGTCTCTTTCATCGACCCGGCGTGCTTTCATAGCCCGGTGTCCTTTATATTAACCCGGCATGCTTTCATAGCCCGGTGTCCTTTATATTGACCTGGCGTGCTTTTGTAGCCCAGAGCCATTTTCATCGACTCGGCGTGCTTTCGTAGCCCGGTGTCCTTTGATATGACATGACGTGCTTCTGTAGCTTAGAGTCCCCCTATCAAATCGGCGTGCTTCCGTAGCCCGATGTTCCCCTTCATCGACATGGTGTGCTTCCATAGCCTAGAGTCACCTCATTAATTTGGGAGACATATCTCTAAGGATCAGAGATATCATCAGGTAAGTATATCTCTATCCATACCTTAAATACTTGTCAGTGCACATGTATTCCTTTTCAAGCACTTGCACTCTCTAGAGTTGCCCCTCAAAGAATTTTCCCAGATTCATCAAGCGATCGTAGAATGGGACGGGTCCTGGAAATGAATCCCAATTTAGGCGACCGTAGAATGGTACGGGTCCTAGACAACACCTATTCAAGCGACTGTAGAATGGTACAGGTCTTGAAAATGAATCCCAGTTTAGGCGACCGTAGAATGACACGGGTCCTAGACGACACCTATTCAGGCGACTGTAAAATGGTGCGGGTCCTAGAAATGAATCCCAGTTTAGGTGATTGTAGAATGGTACGGGTCCTAGATAACCCTAGTTCAGGCGACCGTAGAATGGTACGGGTCCTGAAAATTGAATCCCCGTTTAGGTGACCGTAGAATGGTACGGGTCCTAGACAACCTCAGTTTAGGCGACCGTAGAATGGTACGGGTTTTGGAAAATCATTTTTTCGTTTAGGCAACCGTAGAATGGTATGGGTCTTGGAAAATCATTTTTTCGTTTAGGCGACCGTAGAATGGTACGAGTCCTAAACACAACCAAACAATGCCATACTAGGCGACTGTAGAATGGTACGTGTCCTGGGAAAGCAGTCACTTTGTGAAGTTATGTTATTATTCTAGGCGACTGTAGAATTATACGAGTCCTGGATATGTAACGCCAACTATCTTTAATCTTTGTACCCTTCTCGAAGGTAAGTAATTTCAGGTAAGTTCCTTTATCATTTGCATTAGCATTTCCATGCATCGTATAACTTGCATTCAAAAAAGGAATATGTTTTCCAACAAAAAGTCATTTAGTGCACGTGCATAATTAAAATTAGGTCTCAAATTGTCTTTGAGGGCAACGTCTACGACTCACATTCAAAGAGGGGCAGCGGTTGACACCTAATTTTAGAAAAATAAAATCGCATTTTTGAAAATAGGGGAAATTGATTTGATTAATTTATGCCGAGAAAATTGGAATTCTGATGGATATTCGGATTTTGTCAAATGCAGAAGCAATTTAAAAATCATGTAAGGGGCAATAATTTTTGCAAAATGAAAGAAATCTGAGCAAGATCGAACTAATTGCGAAATCATGCCCTAATTTATAGATTTGATTTAATGTGACAGGAGATGGAAATTCGAGAAATGCCATATAAAACGGCTGTTTAGAATCACTATAAAAAGAGGTTCATTTTTCGTAACTAAAAAGGGGGATTCAGAAAAATTTTCAGAGCAAAAAAAGTGAGAGTGGTGCTTTCGTTTCGTTAGAATTCGAAATTCAAAGAAAAAAAAAGTTATTTTGTCTTTGTTTTTCGAGAAAAAAGGTCAAAAAAAGAAAAGAGGTAAAGAGTGAAGAGACATGAGGGCAGAGAGCACGGTGAGAGAGAGAAAAGAAGTGACGTGAGAGAGAGAGAGGAAATAAAAAAAAGAAAAAGAAAAAAGAAAAGAGAGAGGAAGAGGAATCGTCTTCTTTAGGAAGGCTTTGCTCGACACTAGCGCCCATCTCTTGCAGCTCGTCGCTACACCACCGCGGCACCTCAGCCCACCTGCCACCATCGTCGTTGGTTGTGGCACCATTGTCCACCCATCACTGTCGTGCCCCTTCGAGCAACGTCGCGCCTACATCTCCACCTCGGCGTCCCCTGCAAATCGGGATCCTCGCCACTCCACTCCAACACCCATAGCTTGAGCATTGTGTGCCTTCCGCCTGTTGCTGATGCGTGCGCCCCCTTCGAGCGCCACTGAACGTCGCCCCTGCCTCTACTCGCCTGGCGGTCGAAGCCCAGCCAACTTCTGTAGCAACCCGCGCCTCAGCCTGCGCCACCTCTGCCGCTCTCCTTACTCTGATTGTCGTTGTGTCTGCCCCCTTTCCTTCTGGCGAACCCACGTAGCTGATGTTGCTGCACCGCAACAGCATCTCCGTTGCTCGCTCGCAGCAGTTGCCGATGCTCCCTCTGCCTCCACTTGCGCATTCGTTCGGGCCAGTACCTCTACGCCACCTTACTGGTCGCCGCCCCTCGCTTCAGCGACCACCAGCAGCTCGCTCGAGCACCGCCACTGTAGCCACATCTCCCTTCGCCAGCAACTGGAGCTGATCACCGCACCTCCGTGCCCTTGCAACAGCCCACGACACCATTGTTCGCTGCCATTGCTACTCCCGCTGCCTCACCTGCACCAGTGATGTTCGCATATTCGCCGCTGTGCCTTAGCCCGCACCACCACCGCCTGCAATCTTCTCGCCCATCGTTGCCGCTGGTCCACCCGCGCTTACTCCCATGGCGCTGCCGTCCTCCTGGAGCCCCCTTTAGGTAGTTTAGTTTATTTTTATTTTATGTTATTTTATTATTATTTTTTAAGTTTCATTATTATTGTAAGGTGGTTTTCATTTTATGAATTTTGTAGGCATTATCCATAGGGATTTCGTCCGGAATTATTGTAATTATTAATTTAATTTGAGAGACATCGGATTATTTTTTTAATTATATTAATTTTTGGGCTTTTAGTAGAATTTTAATTGTTAGATCATTATAATTTTAGGATTGCATTTTTAGAAATAAGTTAGGGTTGAACCTAAATAAATTCTTTAGGGTTTCGAGATAGTGTTCGCACATTTTAATTATCTCATTTTAAAAAAATAATAATAATTTTCTAAGAAATGATAGGGTTTAAGTCAAATTAATCCCTAGAATAAATTGGAAGATTATCCCTTTTAGATAGATTAATTAGGATTTTCATGAATTCTGAATTTCAATAAAAAATACAAAAATACTAGGTGCATGTTAACTAGTTTGCATAATAGGATCATTTAATCAGAATTTGTTCATTTGTGAAGTTAGGTCATGAGGTGCATAACAACTAGTTTGCATAATAGGCCCATTTAATTAGAATTTGCATAATAATAAGATTAAGTCATGTAGTTAAAATGCATGCTTTATTAAAAAAATCATATTTTAAGAAAACCCAAAAAATGTTTGTTTGCTTTGTGTGATGCAATTTATTTTATTTGAATGTTTGAGCATCTGTATGATCACCCCATTGCATAATAATAATTTAGGTTAAAATAAATCAGCTACCTGCAAAAAAAAAAAAACCATTTTTGAAAATTAAAAAAGAAATGGTACCGAAAGGGCATTAGAGCAATCTATTGTAACCAAATTCCCGTACCCTTAGTCTCTGGTTCGTAAGAGTAAAATAATTCTCTCATTATTTTACTTAGGTGTGTAATTGACCTACCATAAACCGATTAGTGGCGACTCCTACTTAATAACCTCTTGTATGTTTAAAAATTTAGACTTAAGTTGCGATTTGGTATGGGCTTGGGAGAGCCCGAGCTAAGTTTAAAAACTTTTAGTATTCCATTAACCTAGTTTTAGGTGGTGCACCCAAAAATTAGGTCGCGACAAACCTCATCTTCTATGTCCCCTTGACCAAGTCCAACTTGGTTGGTAACTTCCATGGCCACAAATCAGCCACCATTCCCTTCTAGAAGCCCATTTGAAGTGGTCCATAAGTCATGGCAAGGGGGGCTACAAATTTGCATGGATTTCCCATCGATTGGACCTTAATTGTTGCACCCCTCGATGGCCCCCGATCCATTAGAGTCAACATAGTTCGCTTACCTTTCACTTTCCCTAATCATATGTCACCTTAACACCATTTCAATTGTAGCGGGTCCATACAACCATGGGGGTTTACATTTTTTTTTTTCTTTTGACTAAAGGTCCCTTACGCAATTCATATACGGAAGCATGTCCAACGACTCCCTTCCTTATATTTAGAAAACGATGCATACCAACTAAACATCTTATATGAGTTAAAGCCGAACACGTTTATTTACATAAAGCAGATGGACATCTTTAGCCGGTACATCGAAATGCCAATGTTTCTATACTCGGCTATACTTCAAAAGATGACTGACATCTTCTCCAACAGTCGAATACTTAAAGTCCATCGATCAGTGTCGGCGTCCAAAGGTTCCTTTCTTTGCTATCCTCCTCCTCGCGGTCATATCCAACCACTTGATCCATCTACCGGTGACAGTAGCAGCAGAGGTATCTTATCTAATCTGAAATGTTATTCCCCAAAAAGGGTGAATACAACCACTCAGCAGGTAAATGACCAATAAACCACTCAATACATCATGCCATGCAATCATCACAATCATAGCATCACATGTCATACAAGCATCCATGCACAACATACCATGGCATCATGCACATGTCATCATACCTCATGTACCATCATCATCATATAGACATCACCATCATATCATACACTTACCATCATCATGTCACATATGGCATCATCCTTACCATGCATTCATGCGTATAACATCATCATCATATCACCATATCACATGTACCATCATCATTACCATGCATTCATGCATGTAACATCATCATCATATCATCATATGACATGTACCATCATCATTACCATGCATCCATGCATGTAACATCATCATCACATCATCATATCATCATATCACATGTACCATCATTATTACCATGCATCAATGCACATCTCATCATATCATGCATATATCATCATGCATAATTCAATTTCAATTTCATTTTGGACCGCCACATTTCTCTTTCCCAGGACCAATATTTGCATCCCACATTTATCGCTCGCGCCCAAACTGGCATCGTAAGGAACCTCCGGGCATGTATCCAATATATAATCGGGCATCCGGCACCCCCACATTCCGGGCATCTCGTATCCCAACTGGCATCACGAAGAACCTCCGGGCATGTATCCAAGATACAACCGGGAATTCGGCATTTACATTCCCTGGCCGGGCATCTCGTATCCTAACTAGCATCACGAGGCATCTCCTTGGGCACAAACCTCCAGGGCTTCCGGCATTTACACTCCCTGGCCGGGCATCTCGCATCCCAACTAGCATCGCGAGGCATCCCCACGGGCACAAACCTCTGGGGCTTCCGGAATTACGTACCGACATACCACCAGGATTCCCCCCCTCCTCTAGAATTACGTATCGTATACCACCGGGCATCTCGAAACTCCCGAGGACCCTTCGGAATTACGCCACTAGGCCACCGGGCATCCCGACACTCCCGGGGCATTATCAACTGCCTCCAATAGTTTCCTCATTTATCATTGTTCATGTTCACCAATTTATGTCTCAAAATTAGCATGGCATATGATGTAATGGCAAACAAGATCACTTTCATCCTTTGATTCATACATGCATCTCCAAGCATCATCATACATGTAGCAAGACACAATCATTCATAACAATACAATTCATGGAGTCCATGCAATTTAGAATAGTCCATTTATCATGCCTTTTGAATTTACCAAATTCCAGCTTGTACCATTTTAGAAAATATTTAATTTAAATATCCATATGATTCTCAAAAATCATGAAATTAAGGCATGTGATAGAAAATATAATAAGATAATGATTTCATGAAAATTACATGGCCAATAGAGTTCCACACAAAAGGTATAATTCACACAAATTCAGCATACAATTTCGGATAAAAACAGAATGTGCAGTTTTTGAAATAATTCGATTAAAATACCCAAAAGACCTCCGAAAATTATGAAACTTTACCAGGTTATAGTTAAGACACTAAATTAGATTTTTCATGAAGACTCCTAGGCCATATTCGTTTTAGATAATTTCCTATAGTAGTCCGAAGCTTCTGGTTCTCATACCGAAACGTCCAGTGTAGTCATCTCCGAAATACCGAGTTTTTACCCTTTATTATTCTTCTTTTCCTCTGAAATTTGGATATGTTTTACTTCAAGAGGTCCCCTACAAATTTCATGAAGGGATCTAAGTCAAATTTCCAAAGAACAGTCACCATATGGGTCCATGAAGTCTCGGGTGTCCAGTACCACGTCTCCAGATTTACCGTCTTCAAGAGTAAGTCGATGCACTAGGCCATTCTTGTTCATTTTACTTCAAATTTTAGTATGTTAGTCTTTAAGATGTTCTCTACAAGTTTCATGAAGAAGTCGAAGAGAGATTCTTGATAAAAATCAACATGCAACCACAAATCTACCACGAGGTCAGCAAAACAGTTCGAGATCTAGTGTCTCCATAGGATGAGAGTTTGACCCCTTAAATCTCCACCATTTTGCACCAAATTTTAGTATGTTTTATTTTAAGATGTTGGCTACAACGTTCATGTGGAAATCAAAGTCAAAGTCGAACTCAAAACATGCATGCAAGCTCTCACAAAATTCTGGCTCAGGCGGTTCATGCGAAAACAGCAACATCACTCAAGAACAAGTCATTCTAGCTTCGGTTTCTCCCTCCTAATCACTCAAAATTCGACACTACTCCAAACATACATGCAACACACACATGCAAGAGTAGAAATTGATCCTAACTTGCCTTAGATTAAGCACAAAACAGCAACAAGAACGGCGGCAAAGCAGTGAACGGACGGCGGACGATCCTCTTCCTTCCTTCCTTCCTCTCTTCCTCTCTTCCTCTCTTTCTCTTTTTTGGACGGTACTCTCTCCCTCTTCTCTCTCTTCTGGTCGAATTCCCCCTCCCCCTTTTCCTTTTATTCTCTTATTTGCTTGTAATTATTAGGTTTTGCATGCAAGTGACAAGTGGCCCCAAGGATGAAGACACTTTGCACGTCCATGCAATGGGCGTGCCTCCACTTGTCCGATTACATGCAAGGCTGATGGGCCTTCTTCTTGGGCCGATCTTGGGCTTTCATTCGGCTGGGCTTGGGCCAGCCTTGGTCGCCGAATGGGGGGGAGGGCTGCGTGGGCTGGTTTTGGACGGGCTTTGGGCCTTAGGAAATCATCCCACCCTCTCCTATTCTTATTCCATTTAATCCCCATTTAAATAAATGCACCTAATTAAATTTATAAGGCCACAAAAATTTGTAATTTAAATAAATAAGAATTAAATCTTATAAGATGCATAGTCAAGAACAAAATCTTCCTTATCAAATTGTCTTATAGCACCAACCTTGATCATCCATTAACATAAAATGTATTTCTACCCAAATAATTCTCCATTAAAATACTCGGCATTAATCTATTAAAATTCTTTGGTCTAAAGGCCATAACATAAATCAATAACACTCCCATCACCTATTCATAGACCTTAATGTATCTGGAGGTTGCCATGAATTTTGGGATGCCACATTAATTCTTCTTTGAATCCATCCAATTTGGCTCCTCAAAATTCAATCATTGAACCAATAATCAAATTGGTACTTTTCCTCACCAATTGAACCATCTTGCTTCCCAATTTTGCGATCAAAATCGATTCCCCGACATTTTTGGACAAAAAACGGCCCTACCTCGACTTTTTCCAAAAAGTCTTGGTTTGCAGGAAAATCTTTTGAGACTGAATTGACATTCCTAAAATAACTCGTGACATGACGGAACTTTCAATTTATGAAATCGGACTCAAATTTGCGGTTAATTTCAATTCGACGCGATTTTAGCATGACCTAAGCTACCGGATAACTTTTAGATTTTTTTTTCCAAATGACCCATGGTCGATTTTCTTTGAGCCACAATGAACCTATTCAACACATTGATGACTCTCAGTTGTCGTGAAAATCTCAAGGATTCAAATACGGACACAGGATATCAAAACGATAGAAAAATCAATCTAATGTCGTTCGACAAGAATTTTCTAATTTAGTGCAGTTATCCACGATTAGCCACACATTTTAGTCGAATCGACCTATCTCTGATCCTTAATCAATTTTTAACTATGCCGTAATGACCTCTAATGATGAGCATGGTCGAATAGCTGATTCGTGATCAAATTCTCAAGTCTATTGCCTTAAAATTCCTTAATGGCTTCTCTAGATAATCATCTCAAGAGCGATCAACTCTAAGAATAGCCCTATAGGCGCGTCAATGAAATACTCGATTAATCTAATTGAAAGCAGAAGTGAAAAATCCAGGACGTCACAAGTCTTCCCCTCGTATAAAAATTTCGTATTCGAAATTTAAACCATTACAATCTTTTGGAGCAAAAAGGTGGGGGTATAATTGTCTCATCGACTCTTCAGTCTCCCATGTTGCGCCTTCAGTACCGTGATGTTGCTAGACCACTTTAACTAATGGAATGGTCTTTGTATGCAGAACTTGTTCTTTTTTGTCCACGATCTAAACCAGGCTTTCAACGTATGACACTCGATCATCCACATCCAATTCTTCAAAATTAAGCATGTGAGTCGGGTCAGGCTTGTAATTCCTCAACATCAACATGTGAAAGACGTCGTGCACTTGCGCCAATATCAGCGGTAATGCAAGACAATATGCTAGGGTCCTGATTCTCTCTAGAATTTCAAATGGACCTATGTACCTCAGATTCAGTTCTCCTTTCTTGCCAAAGCACGAAGTTCCCCTGATTGGTGACACCTTTAGAAAAACGTGATTACCAACTTGGAATTCCAATGATCTCCGGCGCTTATCTGTGTAACCTTTCTATCTGCTCTGAGAGATCTTTAATTTGCCTTTGATCACTACAACGGCATCAACTGACTGTTGGACCAACTCTGGGCCTATAATCTTTCTTTTCTCAATTTCATCCCAACACACTGGTGTTCTGCATACTCTGCCAAACAACGCTTCAAAATGAGCCATCTTGATGCTCTGCTGGTAACTATTGTTATAGGTAAATTCCGCCAGGTGAAGCTGTTCTTCCCAACTTCCTTTAAAATCTAGTACACAAGCTCTCAACATATCCTCGAGGGTCTAAACTGTCCTCTCAAATTGGCTATCCATTTGAAGATGATATGTCATATTGTACTGAAGCTCGGTACCTAAAGCACTTTGTAAACTCTTCTAAAAAGTGGCAATAAATCTCGGGTCTCGATCTGAAGTTATCGTAACCAGCACTCCATGCACACAAACTATCTGACGAACATACAGATCTGTGTGTGTATCCAAACCGAGGTCCTTTCGAACTGCAATGAAGTGAGTCAACTTTGTCAGTCTGTCGACTACTACTCAAATCGAATCATTTCCTCTCTGACTCCTCGGTAGTCCAGTCACAAAATCTATCATGATATGCTCCCATTTCCATTATGGGATCTCAAGAGGTTGCAGGAGTTATCTCGGCTTACAATACTGAGCTTTGACCTACTAACACGTCAAACACTTGATGACATGCTTGGCGATGCCCGCCTTCATACCCAACCATCAATAATGTTAATGTAGATTTCTGATATATCTTGGTACTACCAAGATGAATACTGTAACTGCTACGATGTGCTTCTGACAAGATATCCTCTCTAAGCTCCACATCGTCAGGTACAACCAAACGTCCTTGGAACCTCAGTATTCCTTCATCATAAATCTGAAAGTTAGCCTTTCTTTTCTCAGTGTCTTCCTATAGAATCTTCTGCACATCTGGGTCTGTCGATTGGAGTAGCTTGATTTTGATCTAGACATTCGGTTCAATTCTGAGGGTAGCCATAAGACTCGAAAGGTGGCCTACCTCAAATTTGAATACCAAATCTCGAGATCTCTCGATTAAGTTCCACTCCTTAATCAGTATATAAGCGACTGAAGACTTTCGACTCAAAGCATCGGCAACCTTATTCACCTTCCTTGTGTCATATAGGATATCACAGTCATAGTCCTTCAGCAATTCCATCCATCGGCGTTGTCTCATGTTCAACTCCTTCTAAGAGAACGGGTACTTGAGACCTTGATGGTCTGTGAAGATCTGGATTTTTCTCCGCACAGGTAATGTCTCCAAATCTTTAGGGCGAAAATAATTGCCGCGAGTTCTAATTCATGCATCGATTATTCTGTTCATGAGGTCTCAACTGACAGGAGGCGTATGCAACAACTCTGCCATGTTGCATCAGCACGCAACCCAATCCTTTGAATGACGCATCACTATAGATCTCAAATCCTCGAGAACCAGATTGAATAGTCAGCACAGGTGCGGTAGTCAACTTTTGCTTCAACTCTTGGAAACTACGCTCGCACTTGTCTATTCACACAATTTTTTCATCTTTCTTCAAGAGTCTTATTAGTGGCGACGCTAATGATGAGAACCCTTCCACAAATCATCTGTAATAACCTACCAAACCCAGAAAGCTTATGATTTCTATCACTGTAGTCAGTCTTGGCCAATCGATCACGGCTTCAATCTTACTCGGGTCCACCAAGATTCCTTCGCCTCAAATCACATGCCCTAAGAAAGCAACACGAGTTAACCAAAACTTGCACTTACTGAACTTGTCGTACAACTAATGGACTCTTAGTGTCTGCAGCACTAATCTTAGACAACTCTCGTGCTCTTCATCACTTCTTGAGTATACCAGAATATCATCAATGAATATGATCACAAATTGATCTAGATACTCCTTGAATACTCAATTCAGCAAATCCATGAAGGCCACTTGAGCATTTGTCAACCCGAATGGCATTATAATGAACTCATAATGATCATAACGAGCATAAAATGCTGACTTATGAATATCCTCCTTCCTGATCCTCAGTTGATGATATCCTATCCTCAAGTCGATCTAATATCGATGCTCCTTGCAATTGATCAAACAAGACATCGATCCTCGAGAGTGGATACTTGTTCTTGATTGTTACCTGATTGAGTTACCAATAGTCGATGCATAGGCGCAACGAACCATCTTTCTTGTTTACAAACAGAATCGGTGCTCCCCAAGGTGATGTACTGGGATGAATAAATCCTTTGTCCAATAACTCTTGCATCTACACCTTCAGTTCTTTCATCTCAGATAACGCTATTTGGTAAGGAGCCTTAAATATTAGCTTTGTCCTGGGTGTTAGCTCGATCACGAACTCAATTTCTCGCTCAGGCGGTAATCCTGGCAATTCTTTTGGAAAGACATCTGAAAATTATTGCACCACAGCAATGTCTTCCATCTTCAGCTCCTCAATTATCGTATCCACGACAGTTGCCAGGTAACCTTGATAATCCTCATCTAACAAACAAGTTACCTCAGGCGACGAGATTAAGATAATCGAGGGTCCTCCTCAATTTCCGACAAACTTGAAGCTCTAACCTTCTAATGGGTCAAACTGAATCGCCTTGCAATAACAATCCATTTTAGCTTATTGCTTGGTGAGCCAGTCCATGCCAATTATTAAATCAAAGTCATACATGGCTAGGACTAACAAGTCTATTTTCCCCACTCGCTCACCAATCGCTAACTTGCAACCAGAACAACCTAAAATAGCTATTGTTTTATATCCTTCAATGGTGTAGATATATTAACTACTGACTCCAATAATATAAGACTGACTCCTATCAACTTAACATATTGCTCAACAATAAAGGAATGGGTTGCTCCTGGGTCGAATAAAGTGTAAGTAGGATTGTCGTTTAGTGAAACCATACCTGTTATCACATTAGGCATAG
Source organism: Eucalyptus brandiana (assembly GCA_014182725.1). Lineage (NCBI taxonomy): Eukaryota > Viridiplantae > Streptophyta > Magnoliopsida > Myrtales > Myrtaceae > Eucalyptus > Eucalyptus brandiana. The sequence goes on along the minus strand of CM024674.1, from coordinate 25,315,293 downwards.
CCTTTGCCTGACCTTGTGTGATGGCATACACCATGCCTTGAATTGGTGGTCTGAGTTGTCCTCCTTGCGGCACGTTCGGAGGCGCATACCCTCTGATCTAACCCATCTGCGGTGGTGGCGATAACTGCGGTTGTCCTCTTGGTCATCTAGGACAATCTCTGGCCATGTGACCCTGCTGGCTACACTCATAACAAGCGTCTGTCCTTCAAGGGCGTGGGTTCGAACCATGTCGCCTTCCATAAAAGTGACACAAATCATTCCTACTTGGCCCTAGCTTGCCAACTCCACCCTTCTTGTTGGGTGGAATCTGGAATCTACCTCCAGTCATGGGCTTCTTTCCCTAACGGATCCCTTCTCTATGAGAGCAAAACCTCAATCTAGACAAGGCAGTTTGGTCATTCAAACCTCTCTCTATTATCTAGGCTCAACGATAGACTTCTCGATATTCTATCAAATCTAACGATAGCAGAGGTTGCTTTAGTACAGAATGAAGACCATTTCTGAATCTTTGAACATTTTCTTCTAGGTCCTCAATTAGCCTCGGAGCATACTAAGAAAGCTCCACAAATTTGACCCCATATTGGTCGAGAGTCACACTCCCTTGGCGGAGACGCTGAAACTCCTCAATCTTTTGTTCTCAGGCAGTACCCGAAAAATGCTAATTGTTAAATGCTCTGAGGAAGGCGTCCCATATCGGGACCACCCCTTCTAGAAATACTGTATCCTTGGCGGCTCTCAACCAAATATTTGCATTGCCTCGAAGTTGGTACACAGCCAATACCACCTTCTTTTCTTCGTTACACATCAAAAGTGCAAATGGTTTTTCAAGGTATTGGATCCAGAGTGACGTAGCTTCCAAATCTCCGGTACCAATGAACCTTGGCAGGTGCAGCAACAGGTGCAACAACGGGTGCTGCTTTAGTGGTGGCAGCAATGGCAACAGCAACAATGGCTTAGTTCTGTGCCTGCTATCCTAACACGTCTCTCATAGCTTCTAGTTGTGCATGATCTCCTCAATTATAGGATGACCAGGGGCTACTACCCCGGCACTAACTCGAGGTGGTGCCAGTCCACTCGCCCTAGCCCGAGCTAGCGCTTGACCTCGACCTCCTCAATTACCAACCCTAGTCAGCGTCTTACCCCGAGTCACGGCCCTAACAGTCCTCTTGTTAGGAGTTCGCTGCTCCTGATCACTCATGGCTCAGCTTTATCTACTAAAGCCTGCTTCCAATTCCACACCGAATTAGAAACAGAGTGATCTAAACGACAAGCAATTCTACCAAACAACTACCACAGACATGCACAAACATGAATTTAAAGGTCTTTCCTACCATTATCCCATGAACCATCACACCTTATCACTCTAATTTTTAACCATTGCTTTGATACCACTTAATGGGGATGTCATGCCCCGATCCTCGAGCGCGCGCCCATCCCTTACTGGTCGATTAAATAGCAATGTCCCAGGACGCATCACCGACCCATTCATTTTAATACGCATGCGGAAGCAATTATAAAATCCCCAGACAACAAAAACAATGGGATAGAAATGTAGGACTAACAACTTTGAACCTAAAACAACCACACATATATACATATGTAACAACTAAGTTATATAAATACATACAGTACAACTAACAAGTCAAGTTCTACTTAAAGCCAGTTCAGCACATGATTCTTGCAAACAGGGGTGGGGGTTTCAATTCTCCTCTGGATCATCCTCCTTGACGATCTCTCATTCTTCCTTGCTCAAGCTGGAGCCCACGGCTGAATATACCGGAGAGTCATGATCACCTTCGAGCTTGGGATCCTTCACATCCACCACCGATCCTCCCTTAGGGTCTCCTGTTCCCTTTCCGAGCACAACCTCCATCACATACAAAGGTATATCAGATTCCAGTACGGGGCCTAGTATTGATGGGGCACCTTGTTGGGTTCACTCGCATCAACCCAAACGGTGGATTTCACCAATACATAGCCTTTAGGGTGCCCATGTATCATAATATGGTAACCCTGATTTGTGAATTTCTTCGGTTCTCCAAAATGCTCGGGAGGAGCTAGAGGTGCTGCCATCTATGGACCTAAAATGTTGTCCCACAATGAGGTGAGACAACATCTCAGCGAGTTCCACCCCCTAAGACCCGACTAGGAAGCAAATACGCCCTACGAGCTGCCTAAGCATCACACGGGACAAATGACTGACCTTGGCCTCAGTTTCCTTTCTTCAAGTAAGTTAAATTCATAATTACTGACAATCACATCATCCAATCAAACAGATCGAACCACCGATCAATCTACTCGGTTGATTACATGTCATCATGACCTTCTCTCGGTCAGCTCAGTCCATACTATCTATGAGTTCGATCAAAATCCAAGACTGCTCACTCTAGGTGATATATAGATAATAGCTTGCCCCAAAGGCTTATAAATAGTACACTGTTCATTCTCTAAGATGACACACGAGTCATCGAGTTAATATAGTATACCGTTATTTCTCTAGATGACATACAGAGCATCGAGTTGCTATAGCAAAACGTTCTTTCTCCAAGATGACATAAAGAGTCATCGAGCCGTTATAGCATACCGTTCTTTCTCCAATATGACATAGAGAGCCATCGAGCCAATATAGTGTAACGTTCTTTCTCCAAGATGACATATAGAGCTATCGAGCCGTTATAGTATACTATTCCGATCGTACAATCGATTTACCATTTTTATCATACCCAATAAAAATACACATGTGTGGGTACACGGCCGGCCTTAGCCAAAATACAAGGTTTTCACTGTTGAACCTCCCACTATTTTTAGCAGTCCCAAAATAGATTTTTGGTGCTGTAAACTGACGCCTGATAATTCTCCAATTAATTACCAAAATTATCCTTTTTTGGAATTAATTACCCACAAACATTAATCAAAATCAATTTGCACAATCTGTTACTCAATTAAATAAATAGAGAGCACTGGCCGCAATCGACGAAATTCCGATCACCGACTATCACGGTCTAATTTTCGGAAAATAAATAAATAATTAAATAAGTATAGAAAATATTAAATAAATGCCAATAATGCGACTTGGGCTCGGCATAGCCTAATTCGGCACCGGCGGACCTAGAAATTTTTTTGAATCACTCTAGATAAATACTAGAGCTTGCCTAGGCCCTAATTGCACTAACTATCCACCTAACATGCATTGGTAAATAATTAAATTAACTAATATAATCTAACGATCCACCTAAACCATGCTTAACATAAACTAATCAGTCCTTAAGTGTCATTAATCTACTAAGCGATGATTAGTGAGTTAAACTCATTTGATCGGCCATTCGGTTGGTGCAAATCGACGGGGATGCGATGGGGCTCACTTCTCTCCAAGACAGGCCTAGCTTTCGGGGCTAGGAACACCTCCAAAACGGGCCAGAGGTTGTGCTAGAAACCCACTATTTCGGGTTTTGTTCTTGGCTGAAAAAGAGAGAAAACAGGGTTGGTTTGGTGAGGCAAGACCGGTGGAGCTGCAGCAACGTTCAACGGGCCTCAAGGCAATGACATGGTGGCGGTTTGGCGGTGCCAGAAGGTCCGACAGTCACGGTAAAGGACTCCGGGACTTTGCTAGGCTAAGACGAAGGTGAGAGGGAGGTGGAGGCGTGGCTGAATGGAGTAGGCACACGGGCCAGCGGCAGTGCACGATAAGCGGGGGCTGCTCCGGTGGTCTCTCTGGTTTGTTGGGGTGTCAAGCAACAAGGGAGGAGGGGAAATGGGGCGTCAACGGTGGCCGAGGAGGGAGAGGGGGCAAGCTTGGTTGGATGGGGGTCACTTTGGTTCAACTTCATCTTCTATGTCCCCTTGACCAAGTCCAACTTGGTTGCTGTCTTCCATGGCCACAAATCAGCCACCATTCCCTTCTAGAAGCTCATTTGAAGTGGTCCATAAGTCATGGCAAGGGGGGGCTACGAATTTGCAAGGATTTCCCATCAATTGGACCTTAATTGCTCTTTGAATCCATCCAATTTGGCTCCTCAAAATTCATTCATCAAACCAATAATCAAATTGGTATTTTTCCTCACCAATTGAACCATCTTGCTTCCCAATTTTGCAATCAAAATCGATCCCCGACATTTTCTAGACAAAATCGCCACTATCTCGACTTTTTCCCAAAAAGTCTCGATTTGCGAAAAATCTTCTTAAACTGAGTCAATGAACCTAAAATGACTCGTGACATGAAAAAAACTTTCAATTTCTAAAATCGGACTCAAATTCGCGGTTAATTTCAATTCAACGCAATTTTAGCGTAACCTAGTCTATCGGGTAAGTTTCAGAAATTTTTAGTGCAAATGACCCATGGTCGATTTTCTTCGAGCCACAATGAACCCATTTGACACATTGGTGACTCTCGATTGTTGTGAAAATCTCAAGGATTCAAATACAGACACGGGGTATCAAAATGATAGAAAAATCAATCTAATGTCGGCCGAGGATAATTTTCCAATTTAGTGGAGTCATCCACGATTAGCCACACATCTCGGTTGAATCGGCCTATCTACGATCCCTAATCAATTTTTAATTATGTTGTAATGACCTCTAAAGATGAGCATGGTCGAATAGTCGATTCCTGGTCGAATTCTCAAGTCTATCTCCTTAGAATTCCTTAATGGCTTCCCTAGATAGTCTAGTTATCTCGAAAGTGATCAGCTCTGAGAACAACCCTTTAGGTGCATCAATGAAATGCCCGATTAATTTAATTGAAAGCAGAAGTGAAAAATACAGGATGTCACACCCTTGACTAAGGGAATAGCCCTGTTTCTGATTACTTGCTCACATCTGTCCATGATTCGCATTGGCTCCTCAATATACGGCCCTTGGTCATCTACCTCGATCTCTTTGAAGTTGAGCACATGTGCCGAATCTGGCCCGTACTTTATTAACTTAGACACATGGAATACATCATGTACCTGAGCAACTTTCGGTGGCAAAGCCAACCAATATGCCATATTCTCTAACCTTTCTAGAATTTTAAAGGGTCATATGTACCATGGACTTAACTTACCTTTCTCACCAAAACGAGACATACATTTCAATGGAGACACCTTGAGAAACACATGGTCTCCTACTTGGAATTCTAGATACTTTCGTTTCTTGTCTGCATAACTCTTTTGCCTACTTTAGGCGACTCTAAGTCTCTTTCTAATTGCCTGCACTACCTCGGTAGTAAGTTGCACCAACTCAGGACTAGTGAGATTCTTTTCCCCGACCTCATTCCAACGGACTGGAGTTCTGGAAGCTTGACCATATAGTGCCTCGATTGGAGCCATGCCAATACTTTGTTGGAAGCTTCAGCTTCACCCTACTTTCACTATGCCACTCTGATTTCAACTTCTTTGGGATCTCCTCTCTCGAAAAACCTTGAGAGTTGCAACTTTAAGAACTATTCAGCAGTCCTTGTATAAGGCGTTCACCATTTCCATTTCCATTTCCACTTGTAGAGGCATTAATAGAAGTAGAGGCTACTTATTATTGAGCCTGCTAATCCATCGGGCTTTCAATGATTGTAAGAGCTTGCAAAATTCCATTTAGTTGTGGGTCATCTTTCGACTTTCCTTTCAAAGTCACCTAATCCCGAGCACTCATATTATCTACTAATAGGACAACTATAGGAACTCTAGGAAAACCTTTCCACAACACCATCAAAGGTTAGTAGTCATGAGCTACCATCACACAAGATATCAATCAAGCAAACAATCGCATGCACATATGTTTTCCTAACTAACAATCCCATGACTCCTGGTGCACCTTATGACTCTCGATAATAACCCCGTTTTGATACCAAAAATGCAACAACCTCAACTCCAGCTCTAAGGTCATGAGTGACAAGGGTTATTTTTGCAACGTCATAGGCTTGTCGTCGTCTTGATTCTTTTTATCTCTTATTTATGCACATGCTGAAACGTGAACAAATAACTCCTCGGACAAACAATAGCGAGAAGATTGGGACATACATCACATAGCACACACAAATTTATATTATAACAGTACTTTTACAAGCCTATTTCTCTGCAACCTTCTTTTCTTTGTGTATCACACCATAAGTTTTCCAAATAGACCAAGGGAATTCCTATCTCCTCTAGCATGACTATACCTCCTAGCACTGACGTGAGACTTCCATGCCTACAAGATAAAAGATAAGGGAGTGAGTTTCGGGGAAACTCAGTAAGTAAAATTCCTAGTTCTCTACTAGGAAAGCATCTCATCATCAAAGCCTAGCACTCGCAAACAGTGTCAATTGCAGATCAATTGCAAGTCTATTGCCACCTCTCGACTATCTGCATGTGATATACTTTCAACTTACAAAATAAGCTATTTCACTAAATAAGCTTATCAAGCACATGGTAACATGTACAATAAGTTCATTAATCGTATCAACGGTTCTTCCCATACTTTTAGGGGTTTCCAACTGTAAGCTGGGCATCCGACCACAGGCTAGGCATCCCATACTCTTAGGGGCTTCACATACTTTCAAGGGCTTCCTAGCTCAACCATAGTATCTCGTTCAATGAATGAGGCATCGCCGATTATGCTATGTGACGATGAGCACTTTTTCCTCTTTAAGTGCACACACATAAGTGCATCACACAAGTCGGTTTTATCTCTTCTCTTAGTCAACATATGCATGGCTCGAAGGCGTGCTCATTCGGTCGTGTGTGCCATGATTTCTTGTAGTACTCTAATAAACATGCCGGGAATGATCCTTGGTTTGTAACTTGAACTGATCACTTAGCGTCGATCCCTGCATCGAACAAGGCTCGGAAACGGCATGCCTCAATGCCAATCCGTGACCTTGAGGCTTGGGCACACCTCGCTTAGGTGAAGATCCTAAGCTTGAGGGACCTTGGTTTGACCCAATGTGAACATACCACATGCCGTGAATGATCCTCGGCTCTTGGTTTGATTCAACATCAAGTGCAAGGTCTCTGCTCAAAATCGAACCCAAGAATCGACACCCTTTTTTGCCTTACCAAGATCTCGTGGGTTTGGGCGATTCCCGTACCGATCAAGGTTTAGAATCGGCACACCTCAATGTCGACTTAGGACCTTGCGGCCTTGGGCGATCCCCGCACTAAGCGAGATTCGGAACCAAAACACTATTTATGCCGATTCAAGGCCTTATGGATTGGACAACCTTACCTTGCGACGAGCTCAATCTGAGTGAACCTTGGCTTTATTTATGCACGTACATGACACAAGCACATGGCCAAACACAATTGCGAGTAAAACCAAACAAAAGACTTTACACACCACCCACGACTTGACAGGTGAGCACTTAACTAGCCTCAACAACAAAATCTATCTTCTAAGAGGAGAAAGAGGAACCTTACTCACCTTGGCAAATTTGAGAACCAACCTAGATAGCTTGGTGGATTGAGGAAGCAAGGCCGAGAGAGGAAAAGGGGGAGGAGGGTAGGCATTCAAGAGGAGAGGAAGGGAGGAAATGGATGGCAAGGTGAGAAAAATGAGAAGGGCTCCTCCTATTTATACTACTTGGTGTCATCATTACCAAGCCAAGCGGTTCATTCCAAATTTTCCAAGTGGACCGCCTAAAATGCTTAGGTGGCAAGCTTACTTGTCCAATAATTGCGGCCTAGAAAACGAGTTGGATGGCTAAAAGGCCTTGCTTGTTGATCTAGCTCGTAGGCATCATCAACGATGGCCCGCTTTTAGCTCTTCCATTGGTCCCACCTATACCCCGCATTTAATGAGCATTTAATGAAGTTTAATGATGATGGCATTCTAGGTTGCCAACTCGGTATCTAGATTCTTCGGTCATTAATGAGGGTCTTTGTATCATTCTACGATTGGTCCACGTGTGTGCCGCCTTTCTCAAGAACATCCAAGATATTTTTGACCACCATCATGATGTTTGATTTTTCAAAGGACACATCACCCCTTCATTTAATGAGGGGGTTCTAGAATTTTCTTCACTTTGTCCTTTTCTTCCTCAAGAAGGCGATCTAGAGAATTCTATCATCCAAGTTGGTTCTAAGGTTGGATAAGGGATCATTAGGTATACCTCGAAAAACTGAATCATGTACACCCAAGGTTCGGTCACTGTACTCCACGTTTGCCCAAATCATCGCCTTGGAGGGTTGCTCGGCCTAAAGGGTCAGCTCATTGTTCAGCACCTTGGCCAGCCTTGCGGTCAACATGGTCATGCTTGTCCAGGTCCAGGACTACCCCTTCGCTGGTCTCTAGCCTATCGCCAATGCTGTCGCAACCAATTTCCTTATTTTTGGTCCTTGGTCCTTTTGTCGATTCAAGGTCAATCATAAGGCTATCCATGGCCTAGCACTAAGCCAAAGCACTCATGGACCTTATGATTTATGACAAAATAGCCGGGTCTATCCCGAGGCTCATTCCGATCAACACCTGATCCATTCGTATGATTCATAGCCGGTGCATTATCGATGCACAATCAGACATCATCAATTCAAGAATCCTTTTTAATTACTAAGAATTGAGTAGGGAATGATACATTTTTGGTTGGAAAATGATCGCATTTGATCATGTCAAATTGTTCATGTATCAATGCATAGCCAGGCAGAATCACCCGCGACCGGGCGCTATGACCGGTCGTGACCATCCGCCAATCCAAAAGTCATCTTATGAGCTGGTGATCCAATTCCACCTATATAGTCGATAGACTATTCATGGCCGACACCTCGGCCAGTTTGTGCTCGATCAGTTGATTAGACCATGACTGATTCTTGATTCCTTACTTATGGCCAATGGCCCATGGTTGATCCATTCAGGACCTTATGGCTGATCCTCACGGGGTCGGTATCGAGGGTGTTACACAATGTCAATCACATGATCTCTTAATAGGTGATTGGCATAATCTATTAGAGGAATTTTACCAAAGCATTGGGTAATTTTCAAGTAGAGCTTGACAATGCATTCTATCAATTTTCTATTAATTAGTGGAACTTTATTTATATACTCATTCCTTTAATCTCAGAGCTAGTCACATGCATAACTTGATTTCTAATGTCAAGGATCTTCTTAAAAAGATGTTTCATAATTTCATAATCATTTTGGAATCCAAAAAAAAAAAAAAAAAAAAAAAAAAAAGAATTGAATATCCTTTGGATCACTTGATGGACAGACTCAATCATAATATGCAAAAACCGTGTGAAAACTTTTGTTTTCCAGTTGGATCCAATATGAATCACATTATCTCTCAATATGTGATTGGCATAATATATCGTATTAACTTTGCATAACAACTTTCTCAAGCAATGTTAATCATGTTTCTGCTTTTGTGCTTTAGGGGGAAATACATTGAACATGGTAACCTATAACATTACCTAGTATATAACGTGCGAAAGAAGAGTGACTGATGCAGTTCATTGAATACAGCTTCTTACATGCATAAAGTGGTCTTGGAAAATCATGCTAATTTCTCTGTCTATCTCTTCTTTGAGTTCATGCTCATGTATGTTATTGGCAAAGTAGTGTGATCTCGGTTTGTCCCTGTAATTCAACTTGTTTCACGTTGTGTACTTATTTGAAGGGTAAGTCAACTTGTCTCATATTCCCTGTACGCTTCACTGAAATGGTAAAAGATACATTTTGTCCCTAAGTTTGAACATTCTTTTCCAATCCAATCCTCTAAACTTTAAGTTTTGTCTCGTCAAATCATTGATTTTATATAGTTTTTTCTAATTAAAATTTCTTCAGCTCCAAATGTAACTAATTGTAACCGACACACGATATTCAATTACTTTTGCATTTTTCACTGTTATATTCTCATCATCTACGTATTCTTTCTGTCCTCAAATTTTTTGGCATTCCATTTAAATACTATGAACATACCAGTAAAATTTTAGCATTTTACACCTAATTAGTATTTTCTTCTTACAAATTTTACGGTCTATGGGTGATATTGACAACACTATATCACGACTCATAGGAGTCTAATCCATTTTAAGTTTCAAATTTGTTGACGAAGACATTGCTTAAAGAATACATAGTATGAAGGACATAAAGTAATTCCACGTGTCTCTCTTTGTCCCACGTCACCCAAACACATTACCTTTTCATGCCATTCTTGTTTGTTTCTCCTTTGATAAAGATCATGTCGTGCGGCACGAATCTTAATTATTTCCTAACTACGGTCTTATTCCCATGATGGTGTAAAGTTCATTGTTTTGTTTGTCTAGTTCTAATTGGTCTTAGGTGATCGCTAAATCAAATAAATTATTTTTAGTTACATCACATCAAAAAGATCTGATGACCCTAACACTACTTTTTTCATTTTCTTTTGCATGGGAGTCACGATCAATTAAAGCGTAATTTGAAATTAATTAGAGGAAGGAAATCCAATTACGAATGAATGGGCCTATAGGTGGTGGAAATTTGGTTGGGAGGCAAAGTTGGCTTGCCCTGTCCCTGGATGCCATGCGCCGAAGTCACTTTCTTACATGTGAACGGCTTCGCATTCCCTCCTTTTTATGGTTTTTTTCTATACTTTTGATAAGTATGATGTTGAACACCCTCCCTCGGATTAGGATCATCTTTACCTATCAGGCATGGGCATGTAACCAATCCAATCAAGTAAGGACACGTGATGTGTGTCTAATAATTTACTAAAATCCTATATTATGACTTTACCTAATTGAGTCTTTGTTTATAATTTCTTATTCTAGGGAAATAAGAACAAACGAAATGTTGGATAGACGAAACAAATTCACGTTCCCATGACTTTTTTAATGTGAACTGTCTCGATTAAGCCTTGTCAAAATAAGAAGAAAGAGAAGTAGGATCATTTATTTAACTTTATTTTGCAGAAACAAACAATTTCGTACGTATTAAATTCGTTCAAACACGTGTCAGATTACTTTTTAAGATTCTTGACAACTAACTTGTCTCTATGATCTTCTCTTTGCCCGGGGCTGCCCTAGGGGTGAGCATGGTTCAGATTGGGCCGGTTCACCCCTTAACCCTAGGACTAACCTACACAGTGCTGGTTTTCAATTTTTGTGATCGAGGACTAACCCTACTAAGCTTGGGGCTGAGGACTAGACTGACCCAGTGGGTTCGCTCCAGTTCTAGGGTCAACTCGAGAACAACCAATAATTTTTTTATTTCATTTTTTGTACTCCTTGAAAAGGCGACCATGGACTGAACTGACTCAATGGGTTCGATCTGGTGCCAGGGTCAACCCGAGACTAGCCGATAATTTTTTTATTTCATTTTTTGTACTCCCTGAAAAGGTGACCAAGGACCGGACCAACTTAATGGGTTCAGTGACAAGTGAGGTCAGCTAAGAGAGGCAAGTGGTGAACGTCAAGTGGGGTGAGCGTCGAGCGTCAAGTGAGGAGCAACAAGCCAGGCGAGCATCGAGTGGCGAGCGGCATGAGTGACCTAAAGTGAGCGAGGCGAGTGTTAAGTGACGAGCGAAGAAGTTATTTCTTTCGATTTTGGCAAATTGAAGACTAAGAGGACAAATAAGACATAAGAGAACGAGTACTAGAAGAGGATATCCCGAGGAGTTGTTTATGCTTTTTGGATGCTATGAGAACTCCTCGCAAAAACATTTTCCTTATTTGTAAATTATGACTGTTGACGCTGTAAAAAATATTAAAAATATAAGTTATTAAAGAACAGTATAAAATTACTTGAACTCCTCACTAAGGAGCTGTTTAATGTTGTTGATGCCATTTATTTTAGGGTTTTATCTATATAAAAAATTATAAATAATATATTAAATATATAATATATATAGAGTCAAGGTTGATTTGGGTTGGACCAACCCTGAACTCTTAAGATCGATGACCAACCCACATAGCGCTGGTCTAGGAATCCTAGGACTAAAGACCGACCCGATCTCTTTGGGAACAAGACCGGGACTGGAAGGGTTGGGTCAGTCCAGGGTCAGTCTAAGGTTGACCCTAGACCGATACTCACCCCTAGGCTGTCCTATCTTCCAGTTCTATCGTGACATGCTGTGAGTGTAGGGGTTGTCAGCAATTGTTAACTTGTCTGCTTTTGGTTGTTAAGCATTATCCTGTTGGTTAGGTTCTGGAGAAATAGATGGTGACTAGTCTTGTGTGAATTCTCCCTCTCACAGGCGCTGCTTATCAGAGTCTATCCAATTCAGTCAAATAACGAACCCGACTAATTGTGAGTCTTGCAATAATTAAGTCTGGCTAAAAGTTTCACGTGATTGTCAAGTTAAATGAACATAAAATATGTTAAAATAATAATTGAATATTGAATACCGAATTATACTAGTTTCTCACCGAATATAATATAGTTGTGAGCACTTTAATAGGTTTTTTGCAATATTGTTAACAAGATTCAAAGTGCCACTAAATATCTTTTTATATTGAATGAATTCAACCCCTAAGAATATTTCTTTCTTATTGATTGCGTTAAAACTGTTTCAAACGAAGGATACTGATCTAGATCTTGTTGAAGAAGCAGCACTCTGATCTCATGTGATACAGATCATGGCCACCGGTGAAAATTCCCTTCTCTCTCTCTCAGCAAATCCCTTCATCTTCCAAAAACTCTTCCCTTTTTTAAGCTCCCCCGTGCTCTTGGCTTTAGTTTTTGAAGCTGAGAACCTACTTAGCATTGATTCTTTTTTTTTTTTTTCATTCCTTTGATTGTCTTTTCATTTCTCTTCTCATCTGTTTTGGGAGTTTGTGTATGTAATAAATTTCTATGGCTGATTTTGGCTGAATGTGGAGATCAGTTTGGCCATTCGTCCAATTGATAGCCATCGAGGAGGATATTTGTGACACGGCTCCATGATCTCTTCAAGATTAGGCTGCTCTCCTCTCCTGATTTAGACTTAGATCTGGATCGGGGGGTTTACTCTCCTGATTTAAATTTAGGTTTAGATTTGGCAGTTCCTTATAGATATTTAATCTATGTTTTTTGAACATATTGACGTTGGTGTCTCTATACGACGGTGGTGATGAGGACATTGAAACTAGACATGTACCACAAGTTGTTGCAATGGAATGGGAGTTTTTGGCGTGTGCTCATCACTAAATTTGGTGATTGGTTGTCGAGTGTTTATGGTGACAAATCTAGTCTTGAGGGATGAGAGGGTGCTTTGAGGTATAGATTGTGCTTTGTTATTTGCATTTTGGCATTTGCTTTGTTCGGTAGTTATTTGGGATTTGCTAGGCTTGAAAGTCTTCTATGTGCCTCCTAAGTATTATCATGATAAATGAATGGAATCTTCCTTTTGACCAAAAAAAATAAAATCTCATATGGTTATGGAAGAGATAAAACTACCAAACGAATATATTCATCTTTTTTCAAAAGAGTTACTGCATTCAATTTAATGTAATTTACTCTAGTCACATCCCAATCTTCATCAAAATGAAACATCCATTCACAAAAATTATTAAAATCTCTATACATCATGAGAATACTCTGATAGGGCTCTTGTTGCGGAAACAAGAGATCAGAGAGTAAAATTGAACAAGATAATAAATCAGACACTAGATTTTCGTGATTCAGTCGATGTGACCGATGTTCACGAGGAAAGCAACAAAGACTTTCAATATAAATCTAGTGATATTACAGAGATTACAACCATACTCGAGTCACTCAAATACTCTTAATGTTTCGTAGCCCCTAATTACAACCAATAGCTCACACAGTGTTTAGTCTTGAAATTTCTCATGAAATAATCTCTCAATCTCACAAAGAAATTCAAAAATCTTACAAGAAAATTAATTAGCTTCAAAACCTTTAATTGCTTTAGGGAGCAATTCACAAGCAATTCACCACTTGGATGCTCTTCACAACGAATACAATTTGTATATAGAGACAATAGTCAAACCAAAATAGAGAACCTACTCAAGCTAGGTAACCATCATCAAATAGGAAACCAACTCTAAATAGGAAAAATACCCAAATTAGGAACCCTTTTTAGGTTCAAACTCGAGACATATTATCAATAATCTCCATCGTGATTCAACATGTTGAGTCAAGTCACAATTCGCCGTAACCCAAAACTTCTCCCCTACTCTCTTACATCCCTTGATCGATTCAACCACCACAAACACATTTCAAGTCCAAATGGTGCTTGAACTTCATCATAACCATTATTCAAGAACTTTTGCATTTTTTCACTATCCTATTTTGATCACCTACGTATTCTTTCTATCCTCAATTTTTTTGGCATGCTATTTAATTATTACAGCCTCATTAACATAATTTTAGCATATTAAACTTAGTATTTCTCTTGTTAAAAATTCTACAGTGTAGAAGTGATGTGAACAATTCTATATAATGAGTAGTAGGAATGTAATCCAATATAAAATTTAAATTTGTTGACGAAGACTTTGCTTAAAGAATGCATAGTTAGTATGAAGAACACTAAGTGATTCCACAAGTCCCTCAGGTCCCTCTTTGTCCCACGTCACCCAATCACATTGCCTTCTGATGACAATCTTGATTGATTACCCTTTCCAAATTACATTTTTACACCCAAGATAGTTAATGTTCACTTTTTGTTTGTCTAGTTCTAATTTGTCTTGGGTGATTGCTAAAAAGTAAAATTATTTTCAGCTACATTGCATCAAAAAGATAATTTGGAGTTAATTAACGGAAGTAAATCCAATTACGATGGAATGGAGGTATACATGGAGGAAATTTGATCGGCTTGGGAGGCAAAGTTGGCTAGTTGAGCACTTTGATGCGATGCTTCTAAGTCGCTTTCTTACGTGTGAACAACTCTGGATTCCCACCATCTTTTTATGGTCTTTTACTCTCTACTTTTGCTCTTGCTTTTGGGAAAGTATAATTTCCCTACTTTTTGCTTTACAAAACTTCTGATTCACACCTTCTTTGTCATTTTCTCTCAACTTTTGTTTTTGCTTTTGGGAAAATATACTTTCTCTACTTTTGCTTTTGTCTTTTGAAAAGTACAACACTGAACATTTGCCCACAGATTTTCAATACGAAAGGATCATCTTCACTCGTTAGGTACTGGCACGTAATTATTCAGATCAAATAAGGACATATGCTGTGTGTCTGATAATTACCTAAAATATGGTATTATGACTTTCCATAATTGGGCTCTTTTTTTTCTTTGTAATTCCTTGATTTCAAGGAAATAAGATGCTCCCACAACTTTTCTCATGTGAACCGTGTCTCGGTTACATCTTGTCAAAAGAAGAAGGAGAAGAAGGAGCGTTTACTCGACTTGACTTGAACTATCACACTTAATTAAAATGTCATCTGCCAACTACAACTACTTTAGGGACTAGCTATATACCACTGGGATTAAATATATGCCTAGTTTTTATAATTCCTATCATTGTTATGTAATAATGTGATTTATTAGAATATTAAAGATCATACCATAACAAGGTGGATTTTGTCGCTATTAATTACTAATTCAACTATAAGTATCTAAATTGAATTTAAATATTAATATAATAAGTTAAATGCCAGTTCCACATTTATTTATTTATTTGTAGTTTATGGTCTGTAGTCCCACGTGGGTTTAAAAATTAAAATATCGAAATAAATTCTTCGTCAACATAGTAGAGATTTTGCTCTTTGATGTATAAAACTATTTTCAAATTTAATAATAACAAATGGTATTCCAACCAAATATAATGGGACATCATAAATGTATAATTCAGGGCAAAAATATACATTATAATTGACAAATGGAAGTAAAGTTGATTATAAATTGTGAAATAGTCCTACTCAATGTACGGTCAATAGCATCTGGTATTGAGTACGGAAAGTCAAGATTTTAGATGTGCAGAATAGACTGAAGTCGTCCATTTTACTAAATGACCCGATAATTCAGGGATTGGAAAGACACATTTGACAATGGACAAATCAAGGGCCCCACAAAGTTTCAGCTTTATTGACTATCAATATGTAGTTAGGTACCTTGCTTATCACGGCCTTGTAATTTTTTCCACTTGAGACGACCGCAAAAAGATCTGTCGTACCATTCTTGCATTGACGACATTAGCATGTCTTAGTATGGGAAAATACGTTGCCCCCAATTATATAATCGGAATTACTATGGAACAACATCGCAAGAAAACCAAAAAAGACTTGAGCTGAGAAAGCTTTGTTGCAAATCCTCATGGACCTTCCCCATGGAGATCGAGTTTTACTCAGGTCATTCTCATGCTTAACTACTATCATTCTCCTATTAGGGAGTGTCTTGCCTTTCTTAGAAGTCGGCGGGCATGAGATTGATCGGCTGGCTCTATTGGAATTCAAGACCCGAATAGCTTATCCTGGCTGGGTTTTGAGTTCGTGGAATGATACTAGCCACATCTGCAAATGGTACGGTGTCACATGCGGCCATAGACACCGTAGAGTCACCAGATTGAACCTCAGCTCCGAGAACTTGATCGGGTCCGTGCCGCCCCACATTGGTAACTTGAGCTTTCTTAGGGAAGTCCATCTACAAAACAATAGTTTCCACTCCGAAATTCCCTCACAATTTGGTCGCTTATTTCGGCTGCAGAAGTTGTTCCTCAATAACAACTCTTTTAGTGGGCAAATTTCTTCAAATATCTCCCATTGCTCTAATTTGCTTGTTCTTGACTTAAGCGACAACATGCTTGAAGGAAATTTGCCTACAGAACTTAGCTTCTTGCCCAAGCTCCAACAACTTGTACTTCACAAAAATAGCTTGATGGGAAACATTTCGCCGTTGGTTGGAAACTTATCCTCTCTTCAAAAGTTCTCAGTATGGTCAAACAACCTCACTGGTACGATTCCGGAGATTCTCGGCCAACTGAGAAATCTGAGCCATCTCTATCTCGGCTGGAATAATTTTGTTGGTACAATTCCTATCTCAATTTTTAATATATCCACCATGATAGTGTTTGACGTGGCTGTGAACCAATTAAAAGGGGGTTTACCCAATGATTTAGGCTTCACTCTTCCAAATCTCGAGAGAATCTTTTGGAATGACAACCACCTCAATGGACTCATTCCTGAGTCAATATCCAATGTCTCTAATCTCAATCTATTCCAAATCGGTTCCAACAACTTTACTGGGAAAGTTCCTTCTTTCTCAAATATGAGAGGGCTCTCTAAGTTTAGTATCGACATGAACAACTTTGGAAGTGGGCAATCTGATGATTTGGACTTCCTCTGCTCTTTCACCAATTCCACAAACTTAAGGAAGATTGTTTTAGCGGACAATGCTTTTAGAGGACCAATCCCCGACTGTATCGGTAACCTCTCTACCACCCTTCGTGAGTTATGGTTATATCGCAATCATATTTCTGGAGCCTTACCTTCTGGAATTGGAAATCTCATCAATTTGGAGATCATGAACCTGGAACACAATAACATCTCTGGGAACATTCCTTCTGAGATAGGAAAGTTGAACAAAATGAAGGTTATGGTTTTCTCCCATAATAATTTATTGGGGCAGATACCAAAATCTATCGGGAATTTAAGGATGTTAATTGAATTGTACTTGAATGGCAATAATTTACGGGGCTCGATACCATCGTCTTTAGGAAATTGCCAGAATCTACTTCTCTTGGACCTTTCAAGCAACGACCTCAATGGTAACATTCCCCCAAAAGTTGTGAGTCTCTCATCTTTGTCGATTTATCTTAACTTGTCTCAAAATAGTCTTACAGGCTCCCTTCCAAGAGAAGTTGGAAATTTGCAAAATCTTGGCGAATTAAGTCTTAACGGGAACAGATTATCTCAACGTATCCCAAGTAGTATAAGCAGTTGTACATCTATGGAACGCCTATATGTACAGGATAACTTTTTTGAAGGACCCTTGCCATCAACTATGAGTTCCATGAGAGGCCTTCAAGTTTTGAATGTTTCGAACAACCGATTGTCCGGCCAAATCCCAAAATATCTAGCGTTACTAAATCTGACAAATTTGAGCCTATCTTACAATGATTTTGAGGGTGCATTGCCTATAGGAGGAATTTTCAAAAGTGCCATCTCAACTTCAGTTGTTGGAAACAAGAAGCTTTGTGGGGGTTTGCTAGATTTTCAACTACCGAAATGTGACTACGAAGAGTCAAAACGGAGAAGAATAAGAGGACCAGCTAAAGTTCTGATATCCATAGTCTCTGCTTTTGTAGGAGTAGCCGGCATACTGTCTCTGTTATACTTCTTCTGGTTTAGACACAATAAGAAAGCATTTGCTTCTAGCTCTTTTAAAGATGGGTTTTTGCATGTTTCTTATCATAGTCTACTAAAAGCAACATGTGGATTCTCCTCCACCAATTTGCTTGGCATGGGCAATTTTGGGTCCGTGTACAGAGGGCTTCTTGATCAAACTCAATTGATTGTGGCCATCAAGATTCTCGACCTTACATGTCATGGAGCTTCCGAAAGTTTCGTAGCTGAGTGCAACATCTTGAGAAGAATCCGACACCGTAATCTCGTGAAGGTACTCACAGCATGTTCTGGGTTTGATTTTTATGGAAATGATTTCAAGGCAATGGTCTATGAATTCATGTCGAACGGAAGCTTAGATCAATGGTTGCACCCAACTGCATTACAATATACGGAGGGAAGCAAGTTGAGTCTACTTGAGAGAGTGAACATTTCCGTTGATGTTGCTTGTGCACTAGATTATCTCCATCATCACTGTGAAATGCCAATAGTTCATTGTGATCTAAAGCCAAGCAATGTCCTTCTCAACAATGAAAAAGTTGGACATTTAGGCGATTTCGGGCTTGCCAGGTTCCTCCCAGAAGCAATGCATAAGTTACTGGACAATCAATCAAGCTCTATCGGATTAAAAGGATCTTTCGGCTACATAGCTCCAGGTAATTACACATAAGCTAGGCTTTTTAGTTTATCTCTTTATAAGAACACGTGCCGAAAAGGCACGTGAAACATCACTGACATGACATTTCAACATCAATTATTCACCTTGCATCATTATGCTCTGTTTATTGTTGTAGAGTACGGCATGGAAAGTGTGATATCCACACAAGGAGATGTGTATAGCTTCGGGGTCCTCATTTTAGAGATGTTCACAGGCAAGAGGCCAACCGATGACATGTTTGAAAATGGGTTGGACCTTCATCACTTTGGAAAGGAAGCTTTGGCAGACAAAGTGGAGAAGGCAATCGATCCTGTTTTGCTTCAGGAAATCGAGGAGTCGAATAAGACACAAAGAATCTCTTCGGAGGCCAAGGCCAAAAGCTGGAGCAATATTCAGGACTGTTTGGCTTCAATAATCAAAATAGGAGTCACTTGCTCTTCTCAGTCTCCAAGGGAACGAATGGACATCAGCAATGCATTGACTAAACTTGAAGGAATCAGGAAGAAACTTCTTAATTTCATTGTCATTGTTTAGTTGATGTGCAATCTAAACTTCATATGGAGTCATGTGGTCTTTGTGGTCATTGCTTTATCAGGAATTAGATATGGAGTTTTTCCATTCACGGACAGTTTGAATCTAGTTGTGACTTAGCAATTGGAGGAAGATCAAAATAGTTTATGCTGTCTTAAGCAAAAGAGCACTATACTTCAGTTGTTTGAAAAATTAATGTACTTTATTTTGATGTAGCCCAAAAGAAAGAAATTGTAACCTAATTGAGAGTTGCATCAAGAAAATGTAATAATATAAAAATCACCAAAGCATAGCTTATAATGTAAGTATTTCTAGACATCTGGTAATATGGACTCTTGTCATGTTCTCTTGCAAACTTGGCCCGTTTGTTTTAGCTTTTAAAACAGCTTACATGGAAAAAAAAAACTAAATTAATTTCCTCTAAAAGTTAAATGGTGTTCCAAATTTCATAAAAGCTTATGAAAAGGAATATGTGATTACATGTATCAATATTTGTTCATCTTATATCTATAGATGAAGCTAGGGCTGAGAGAATACAAGCTTCTATGATTGCTACATGGCAAATTTTATCTCTATGATTGCAATGTGCAAACCATATGGCATAATAGTGCCACATCCAATTAGTGGTAGAAGTACACCTCAAGCGCCAAAACTTGGCACAGAGGGACACTTAATTGCCAAAAAATAGAAAAGTGACACTTAAGTGCCAATCGGCCAAAATTCGGCCAAAATGCTGACGTGACAATTTTTCGGCAAAGTAAATTTAAAACGGCGCCGTTTTGCACACTAACGTGACTAGACAATACAAAAACGACAACGTTTTGGTGCGACATTGTAAAAGATTAATATAAAAATTAATTGAATTAAATTTAAAACTAAATTTATTTAAAACATTTAAAAATAAAAATAAAATATTAAAAATATTAAAAAACTAAAACTTCAAAATTTAATTTATTTTTTAGAAAAAAAAAGAGGAAGGGGGCGGGCGAGGGTCGAGCCCTCACCACCGTTGCCTCCTTGCCACCGCCGAGAAGGGCCGACAATGGAGGGTCGATTGGGGTCACCGAGCCTTAGCCAAGGGTTGGCGACCCAGGTGACCCGCGATGAGGGCCCACAAGCCCTCACACCTGGCCGGGCCAAGGGCATTGCCCGCGAGGGTTGACCCCAGCGAGGCAACGGCCCTTAGCCGGCCGGGCGAGGGCCATCGAGCCTCGCCGGATTTGGGCGAGGGCCGCGACCCTCACCTAGATCTAGGGCAAGGGCTTGTGGGCCCTTGCCACTAGTTGGCCTGGTTGCAGCCCTTGGCTGGGCCCGACAACCCCGGCCAACCCTCCTCCCTCCGTCATTGGCCTTTCCCGGCGGCGGCAGGGAGATAGCAATGGCAGCGGCGTGTGGCATCCTAGAATTTCATGTCAATCTTTAGATGTTCTTTGATCCATGATTTGCAATAAGATTTAAGGCCAAGCTTTTAATGGATAATTATTTGATAGGAAAGAAAATTCTATTCTTGGCTGTGTGTTTTATAGATTGGAATTTATTAATTTATGTTGCAAGTTTTATGGTTATATAAATTTCAATTAGATATTTTATGACTGGGGGTTTAGAACAAACTATTAAAAGAGGAGAAGGAGTGGCCTGATTTCTTAAGGCCCAAAACCAGCCCACAACCCCCCACCGTTTGGTCGACCAAGGTTGGCCCAAGCCTAACCAAATGAGGCCCATCTTCTTTGCATGAAAATCAACAAGTGGTGTGAAGGATCCTCCATGTGTCCTCAACAAGAAGACACTTGTCTCCTTCTTGGAGCCAAGTGTCCTAGCATGCAAAAATTAAATTAGATGCAAGCAATTAAGCAACCAAAAAGGAAAAGGGGAGGGGGCAGATTTAGCAAGGCAGCGTCGAGAGAGGGAGAGTGAGCGTGCGAGAGAAGGAGGAGGTTCGTCATCGCCGTCAAGCCGCCGAGTCCCGCCGTCGAGTCTGCTTTGCCCCGCCGTTTGCTTGCTGTGTTGTGCTCGGATTAGAGGCAAGTAGAGTCCTAAAACCTACCCTTTGCATTGCTCTGATGTGTGTGTAGAAGATGGTGAATTTTGGTTATGGTAGATGTGATGAAAGGTCGAAGCTATGGGGAGAAATTCGTTGGCCTAGCATGCTGTTTCTGGAAAAAAAAAAAAAAAAAAAAAAAACTAGTCCGACCATCCATGAGTTTGTGTGCTGCATGCGACTTTTTAGTTGGAATCTTGTTTCGATTTCTTCATGAAATTTATAGAGAACATCTTGAGGAACAACATACTAAAATTTAAGGAAAAAAGAACAAGTATTGGTTGGTGAAATGATTTTTCTTTGGAGAAATTAGATCTGGAATTTGTTGTGCTGACCTTTAGTGATTTCGTGGTCTGTAAAGTAGTTTTCATGTAAAAATATCACTTTGATATCTGAATGAAAGTTGTAGTGAACTTATTGAGGTAGAACATATAAAAAATTTAGAGGAAATTAACGAAAATAGGTCGGTGAAATCGTTGTTCTTTGAAGAAACTGGATCTGGGAAAAAATGCTACCTCGACCTAGTATGATTTCATGATTTTTATAAAATCATACAGTTAAAATTTGATCATGTCTCCTGAATGAAAGTTGTAGGTAAGATTATGAGGTATATCATACTGAAAATTTAGAGGAAACGGACATATGTAGGTCGGTGAAACGAGTTTCTCTTAGGAGAAGATAATCCGGAAAAACGACACCAAGAACAGGGGAAAATAATTGTCTATATCTATTAATCTAGATGAGTTTCGATTTCTTCACGAGATATTTAAATTTAGGACTTTTCTAGAACATGTCAAAATTTTATAAATTTTGGAGTTCATTTGGATATTTAATTTAAATTACTTCGGAAACTGTGCAAGCTGGAGTGTCGAAATTTTGAAATCTGTGATCTATTGACCGTACTGTTTTGTGTGAGATTCTTTTGGTATGGTGTCTTGCATGAGATATCTGCCTTTAGGTCTCATCTATATTGTGTCAATTTTTCAGAATTTATTAATACCATTTACTAATTTTTCTAGAGTTTTAACTAAATGAGTGCATTCTGTTTTATTCGAAAATTGATGCATTTTCAAAAATAGATGAATTTTCCATGTGATGTAATGCTTTGAGTGGTTGATTTTGCTAAATATGTGGTGACATATGGCATGTTACTTGACATCAAAAGCTGATTGAGACCTTTGATATTGTTGCATCAAATGCCATGTTGAAAATGAGACATATATGTGAATATACATTGTGATAAGGATGATACCGTCGGAGGTGTGAGCCGATGATGCCCCAGGAGTCGGGATGCCCAAAGGTTCAAATGAGTCGATGCCCTTTGGATGCCTGGTTGTGTTATGAATACATGCCCAGAGGTTTTCCCCGGGAGTGTTGGGATGCCTGGTTGTATTATGATACATGCCCGGAGGGTGATGGGTTGTTTGTATTATGATGCATGCCCAGAGGGTAGGGGTAACCATTTTCATGGCGATCCCCAGAGATTTCTCGTGATGCTAGGTGGGATGCGAGATGCCCGAAGGTGTGTGTCGGATGCTCGGAGGTGTGTGCCGGAGGTTCCTCGTGACGCCAGGTTGGATGCGAGCGATAAATTGAGGGATGTAAACATTGGTCCCTGGAAGAAAAATGAGGAGATCCTTGTGAAAGATAAATATATAAATTGAATCATGTGCATTGATGTGTACATATGTCATGGGATGAACCTCATGGGAATGCAAGCATGAAGTGCATAGTGGTATATGCACGTTGCATGGTGATATATGCATGGCTGCTTGATGATATATGTATAAGTGCATAGTGGTATATGCATGTTGCATGGTGATCTTTGCATGGCTGCTTGATGATATAAGTACAGGTGCATGGTCACATATGCACGTTGTATGGTGATATATGCATGGCTGTAAGGTGAGGTATGCTCGAATGCATGGATGATATGTGCTTTACTTGTGATATCTTGATTGTCTTGCTTGTTGTATTGTGTAGTTTGGTGGATCTTTACTGCTGAGTGGTTGTACTCACCCTTTTGGGACTAATATTTCATATTAGATAAGATACCTCTGCTGCCACTACCATCGGTAGATGGATCAAGTGGTTGGATATGACCGTGAGGAGGAGGATAGCAAAGGAATGAACTTTTGGACGCCAACACTGATGGATGGACTTTAAGTATACGACTGTTGGAGGAGATGTCGGTCATCTTTTGAAGTATAGCCAAGTATAGAAGACTATGGCATTTTGATGTACCGATGAATGATGTCCATCTGGTTTAAGTAAATAAAAGTGTTCGGCTTTTATCTATAAATGTTTAGTGGGTGTGCATCGTTTTCTAAATATAAGGAAGGGAGTTGATGGATGTGCTTCCACCATATAAATTGCGCATGGACCGATCTAAAAGATATAAACTCCCATGATTCATGAATTATAATGAAATTCCTTGGTATCAAAGTATTACATTATAAGGTCAAGTGAAAGAGAAGCGAACAGTGACGACCCTAACGGTTCAGGGGCCATCGAGGGGTGCCACATGGCAAGGACTCGGCCCTCAACCGTTTGCCTCCTTTATTTTATAATTCATTTTTAAATATTTTATTTTATTTTTAAATGTTTTAAATAAATTTAGTTTTAAAGTTAATTTAATTAGTTTTTATATTAATTTTTTACCATGTCACCACAAAAACGACGTTGTTTTTACATTGTCTAGCACTTACTTCGCCATAAAATTGCCACGTTAGCATTTTGGCCAAATTGACACTTAAGTGATCTATTTTGCTTTGATTATGGCACTTAAGTGTCACTTTTTTAACTTTTGGCACTTAAGTGTCCCTCCGTGTTAAGTTTTGGCACTTTGAGTGTACTTCACTCTCTAATTAGTATTAGTGTTATGATTTATCATCCTCGAGTATCTATCATTTATTGTATTTGAATTTAAACTTAAGAATGGATGAAAAGCAAGTGTATTATTCTTTAGTATATTCGTCAATAAAATAAATAAATAAAAACGTTGAAATGCATTTCTATTATCCTTCCTAAAAATCTATCTTCTTTTGACTTACGTAGTTGATTTTATATTTGAAAGAAAAAAAAAGAAAATAAAGATAAAGTGTCTTTAAATATGTAATTAATCTATTGAATCTGAAATTTATTCAAAAAAGCAAATATATCGTATTAAATGGAAAGTTCGAGTTAACTACATAAATAAAATCACCAATTATCCATTTAACTCAAAATTAAATTGAAATAATGTGAATCATAACTAATTTTATTACTTGAATAAAATTCTACTTAATATGCACTATTAAAAATTACATTTGAATTTTCTTACCTAGAGCTGTATTGGACCGTATTGAGCAGATAATTAGACAATTCCTATGGGAAGGCACTGGCCTTGGTAGCAGGGGTGCGAAAGTTGCTTGGGAGGATTTTGCCTTCCATAAAAATGAGGACTAGGTATTCACAAACTTAGGGATTGCAACTCTGCCGCAATGCTTAAACACATTTGGATTCTCTTCACGAATAAAGAATCTTTGTGGTGTAAGTGGATACATGCTACATACTTAAAGAAGAAGAACTTCTGGGTTGTTCCAAGCCAACCTTTTGTTCTTGGGCGGAGGAAACTCCTTGATCTTAGGAAGGCTTTTCAGGAGCTGTTGACTTGGCGGGTTGGAGACGGTCTTACGGTTTCCCTTTGGTTCGACCCCTGGCACCCTCGGGGTCCTTGAACTGTTTCTTCCCAGATGCTTTCATCTATCGTTATGGTCTTCCTAGGCATGCTATAGTTGCCGACCTTTTTTCTCCCCAAGGCCGTTCTAGCAAGGTCATTCTGGACTCGTGGATGCATCCTCTCCCGGCCCTTTCATAGGTCCCTGATCGGTTTATGGTTGGAGCATCCATCAGGGGCTTTCTCAATTGCTTCGGCATGGGAAGCAATCCGTCCAAAGAGAAATATTGTCCCTTGGCTCTCTTTTATCTGGAACGCCACACTCTCCCTTCGGTACCAGTTTCACCTTTGGCTCATCACTAAAAACCGACTACCCACTCAAGTTTTTCTATTATCTAATGGCAGAATAATGGAGGGTTCATGTGCTTTATGCAATCTTAGACCCGATTCTATTGATCACTTTTTTTTTTTTTGGTTGCCTTACTACTTCCACTCTTGCTTTGTTTTGGGCTGTGAGATGCAATCTCACTTGGCAAAATAGGTCCTAGACGGAAAACTTACATTGGGCCATTAAATATATTTCTGGCAATGACTTCTCGCAATGCATTGCTCGGTTTGCTTTTGGCGCTCTCTGTCACCTTATTTGGAAGACAATGAACAATATCTTCTTCCGGAGGCATGCCCTTTTTGTGCCTGCCTTGAAGAATCTTCTCATCAAAGTCATTAAGGACAAGGCTTCTATGTTGAACCAGGTTGCGGACACACCAAGGAATAGGAGGACTCAACGTAGTTGAAGGCTAGATCCCTCTATATTTTCATCCTAGGTGTTTGTCCCTTCGTTGTATAGTTGTTTCAAGGGTGACCACTGTTTTGGTCTTCCCTTCATTTCTTTTCTCTCGGCACCCTTCCACTCGTGATGACTTGTGTGTCATCTAGAGTGCAAGTTTTGTTGGAGCCAAGCTTCTTTTGCTATATAGCTGTGTTTGGTTGAAAGTCAATATACTTCTTACCTTACCAAAAAAAAAAAAAAATTACATTCGAATAATACTAATTTCAAATTATTTGAATTACACCATTTAGTTTTGTTTACTTATTTAGAATGCACTGTTTTAATTTATTTTAGATAAAGCTTACATCATTTGAAGAAGCAAATTTGTTTAGCAATAACTGAAAATATTCTTTTCCAAAATCCACTTAATTTGACAATGAGTCAATGACATTTATCGAATTGAAATTTAAAATAGATTGGATATACCTTTTAATTCCAAATTATGAATTGAAAATCTTAAATTTGTCAACTCAAGTACGAGGTAGAGACTACTTTCCTTTTTGTGAATGAGGGCTATCCATTTATTTCAATATGTTTGATACATTAAGAAATACCAAAAATTTGTCAAATTAATCTTTCTTGGATACAGCATATTTCACATAAAAACGAAGCTCTGCTGGATTCAACGTCATCATGACCTGAGGACTTGAAATTTTTTATGAGTAATATGAGACTAAGCCATAAAGGCCCTCAATTTGATAGTAGTTATATTTATCGATGTTGGAAATGAAAATAAAACATGCTTCATAATAACTAAATATTAAATACCACATAATACTAGTTTGTCAACTAAGCATGAGCACCTTTAATAAGTTTTTATTTATAAAATATTTTGCAAGATTCTTACTACCAATAAGTATCTTTTTCTATTGAATGAATAAGTGGCCTGTCACACCCTGACTCGGTTCGAGTGTGCAGCACCCCTCGCTCCCATACTTGTGGTCATTCGATTGCGACGTCCCAAGAGGTGCGTCAAACCTAATTCGCAATAACGATAAAACGCACAAACGGAAACCTAAATTAACCTCCACTCCATCATCAAACAAGGATAGTTAAAACATACTCTTATATACATATATATATATATATATATATATATATGTGTGTGTGTGTGTGTGTGTATCATAAGTCAATGTCACATACATGTCATGTTCAAGAGTTAAACAAAATAGATTCTTCCTAACAAGCTTCATCGCATCTGATATGCTTGACCACACTATTATAACCTTCATCAAAAA
This sequence comes from Eucalyptus brandiana, assembly GCA_014182725.1. Lineage (NCBI taxonomy): Eukaryota > Viridiplantae > Streptophyta > Magnoliopsida > Myrtales > Myrtaceae > Eucalyptus > Eucalyptus brandiana. The sequence goes on along the minus strand of CM024674.1, from coordinate 25,288,188 downwards.
GGGGCCAGGGGTAATACCTATGCCTCTAATACTAAAAGGGCAGTTCAAAAAGTACTACCAACCCCACTTCCCCTAGTTGACCTAAATGGTCGTGATGTAGCATGTGTAATGCGCGTCGACTCTTCCTTCTATAGGAGACTCTATCACTTCCTAGCTGTGCTCCACGGGGTGGCCGAACCGGATCTGGCGTAATGGCTCAGCCATTCTTAGGGCCTGTAAACATTTAATAAACAACCATGAGAGAAACTCAATGAGTGAACTTCCTAGACCTCGTGTAGGGAAGTCGTTCACCTCGAAAATGCCCTATACATGCAATTATCTATCGATCACAAAACATTGCAACGCTCTTCTCGCTTTACCCTCACTATTCACATAAAAATGAATCTTTTGTTCAATGCCATCAATATATGCACATAGGCAATTTCAATCATATAGTTCATGCTCTTGAGCCAAACATACGAAATCACACTATGGTTTAAATCATGCGCTCATGCCATGCAATAATTTGGACTTGAACACATACGAATCTCATGCACTTTCCATACAAATATGTTTATACATATTACGGCCATTTGGAACCTAAGGCCAATACAAAGGTTCACAGTTATCCAGCATAACCGAGCATTGCCTTGCCCTATTGAGCACGGCATCATCCCGTGTAAAACATATTAGGACAGTCATTCCTGTAAGGAGCTTTGTTCCGAAATCCATTCGCGAATAGCATCGCGTTGACTTGGGGGCATCTAAACTTAATTGGGTATCATCTCACATAAAACGCATCAAGATGGGTTCACACCCTGCGTAAAACACATTAGGGTCTTAGGTGATTACACGGGCATATCATCACATAATTTTTCTCATATCTTTCTTATTAATCCACATTTACCCATGCGATATGCCACATCACTTGTCCAATGCCATCATGTCACACACGCGCATCATATTATATCATATATATAATTGCACCATTTAATTCGTAAACCCATGGCATATAGACTACTTTATCAAAATAAATTAAAATTATTTATCAGGTGCCATCATAACCTATCACATAACTCATCTTTCAATTACCATACCATGCATAACACTTATAACTCACATAATATGTATAATACATATGACACTTCAACATGTACAACACATAATACCTATAACCCATTTGGCACGTACAACTCACAACCTATATAACATGAGTAACATATAATCCGTACCCCATATAACACATATATCACATAATAGTCTATCATCCTATTATGGCATAATATAATAACATATCAACTTTATTTGGTACAACCCGATAGCTTATCGCCCTACACATGATAACTTATCATTTAAAAATCCAATAACCTATTGCCCTAAACATGATAACTTATCATCCAAGGTCCAATAGCTTATCACCTAAAGTCTGATAACCTATCATCAAAAGGTTCGATAACCAATCGCTAAAAATTCGATAACCTATCACTTTAACCTCGATAACTAATCGGTAAAAGTTTGATAACCTATCTAAACCCAACAATTGCTTATCACATAACATCCACTTATCACAATACTAAATCACCATTTAACCATAAACAAGCCCTAAACTACTCCCTAAGTGCAACGATAACCCTAATCAATGGCTAGAAAGCCACTTACACTCACATCTGAGCTTCCACAAGCATCGAGAGAGGAGTGGCAAGGACATATAGTAGCTGAGGGCTGCGGGTCGCATGTCTACAGTGTGCAGGGGAGCTAGGCAATGGCTCGTCGGCAGTTCGACGGCGGTTTGACATATGGGCTTTGCGAGGACCAAACCGAAGAAGAAATGAGCGAGAGAGAGCCCCTGTGTGGGCTTGATGGCGGCCTCCATAGCTTCAAAAGCATGGCTACAGTGATGGGAATAGTGTGAGCGAGCGGTATGGTGTTGGGGTTCAAAGGACGGTTGTTGATGAAGGAAAAACAAGAGAAAAAAATGGAAGAACAAGCTTGCTATGGAAGTAAAAATGGAGATGGTTGTTCAGCTAAGGCTAGGGGGAGAGAGACAATGAGCTTGAGGACAAACAAGTGAGGAAAAATGAAAGAAAGTGAGAGTTAGGGAGAGTGGCAGGCAGTGAAGGAGAGAGGAGAGAGAGACAACGGAAAATCTTGTTCATTAATACACATCAAATCCATATCTTCTTGGACTTATCTCCATCAATCAAAGATTGCTTCTTCAATAAGCAAAAATCCTTGCATTAATGAGGGGATTTAGGCACTTGAGTGCATAGGCTAGGGTAGGCTAGTCTAGGTTTGTTTCCAACTCTCCTCCTTTGCCACCCACATGTGCCGCCCCTTCACTTGCCAATTTCCAACATTGTCCAAAGGAAGGGCATTTCAGTCAATTGACCAAGATCTCGCACTATTCACATACTTTGGATGCATTAAATGCCAAGATTTGAGGAATGATATCTTGATGGGCTTGAAGGGCCCATTGGCCTCTCTTGGCCACCCACCCCTTAGGCGTGTGGCTTTGGGCTGCCCACTTGGGCTTCGGCCCCCTGGGGTCCTCGCTTGTGGCCCGTTTCCCTTTTTTCAAACTTTTAAGTCTTGCCGATGGAAAAATCAATTTTTCGCCCCAAAGTTACCTTTTCGATGCCTTCGTGGCTTATCGATCTTTAAGGTAATCCCGTCTGATGATCGCTTGTTGAAATAATTCCATTATGAAAATTGAGTCGGAACGATGATGGCACAGGGCCTTTCCTTACCTAGCGTATTAGTGATTTTCTGGCTTAATTAAACCTTTTAAGCTTATTCTTATTATGATAACCGAATGTGTTTAATTTCACTTAGTGCTAAATATCTAAGTTTTCAAGACTTAACCAAGTTATCATATAACCAACAAATTTTGAAACAACTCTCCTCAGATTTACTCTTAGTAAATGCCATTTTAATGTATTGTAGCATAGATGTAAATTTTGGCAACTATACATAAAATTTAAATGCAAAATAGTAAGTTACTTATCACCTTGATATTGAAATTCAAATATTATAAATTTTATGTAGACTTTAGGAAATTTATATATAAGATGGTCATTTCTCGCGAAAATTCCAAATAAGGGTTTGAAATATTCTCATTTTCTTAAATAAGAGCCTAAAGTGAATTTTATGTCAAATAAGAGTCTGAAGTGGCCATATCTATCATGCCCCAATCCACGAGCGTGTGTCCATCCCTCGGTGGTTGATAAAATTGTGACATCCCAAGACACGTCGCCGACCCATTCATTTTAATACGCATGCTGAAAGGAAACAATACCCCTAATAATGAATAGCTTGGGATAGAAAAGAAGGAAACACATTCACAATCAAAACACTTTTATACACAGCTGACCAGTTTATTTACAATATTAGACTATAGACAAAAGTCTACAAAAGATCAGTTCTCAAACAAAACCATAGAGAAATCAGTCTAGTACCGATCGACAAGAATTGTGCACTTAGGTGGAATCACTACTTAATCACATACATTTGTCAAGTCGACCTATCTTTGGTCTCTAATTGATTTTTGACAGTGCCGTAATGACCCTTGCATATTAGCGCGGTCGAGCAGTCAATTCCTGGTCGAATTCTCAAGTTTATTGCGTTAAAATCCCTTAACGGCTTCACCTGATAGACTAGTTATCTTGTGAGTGGCCAACTTAGAGAAAAGAACCATAGGCGCATCAATGAAAGCCTGACTCATTCAATTGGAAATAAAACATGAAATTCAGGATGTCACAACTCTTCCCCTCTTATAAAAATTTCATCGTCGAAATTTAAACCATTACAAGTCTTTAAACAAAAAGGTGGAGGTGCAGTCGTCTCATCAACTCTTCACTTTCCCAAGTCGCTCCTTCAATTTCATGGTGTCGCTGGACCACTTTAACCAACGAGATCATCTTTATGCACTAAATCTGTTCTTTTCGATCCATAATCTGAACCGGGCTTTCCACGTACGACACTCTATCGTCCACGTCTAACTCTTCAAAATTTAGTACACGGGTCGGGTCAGGCTCATACTTCCTCAACATCGACATGTGAAAAACGCCATGCACTTACACCAGTCTCGGCGGTAATGCAAGACAATACGCTAGGATCCCGATTCTTTCTAAAATCTCAAAGGTATCTACGTACCTCTGACTCAGCTTTCTCTTTTTACCAAACCGCAAAGTACCCCCTCATTGGTGACACCTTCAGAAAGATGTGATCATCAACTTGAAATTTCAAAGGCCTTCGACGCTTATCTGGCGACTCTGAGCAGTCTTTAATCTATCCCTGATGCAGCAACTGCATCCACTAACTACTGGACTTACTCTAGGCTTGTGATGTTTCGTTCTCCAACCTCATCCCAACACACCTGCATTCTGCACGCTCTACTATACAATGCTTCAAAAGGAGCCATCTGAATGCTCTGCCGGTAGCTGTTGTTGTAGGCAAATTCAATAAGATTAAATTGTTCCTTCCAACTTCCCTTGAAATCCAACAAGCAAGCTCGCAGCATGTCTTCGAGGGTTTAAATCGTCCTCTCAAACTTGCCATCTGTCTGAGGATGATAGGCCGTACTATACTGCAGCTTCGTTCCTAAGGCAGCTTGTAAACTCTTCCAAAAGGCAGCTGTAAACCTCGGGTCTCAATCTAGTGTAATCATCACCGGCACTCCATGCAGACGAACAATCTAACGTACATACAACTCTACATGCCTGTCTAAATCAAGGTCCTTTCGTACTACATTGAAGTGAGCCAATTTGTCGACTACTACCCAAATGGAATCATTATCCTCTAACTCCTCGATAAACTTATCACAAAATCTATTGTGATGTGCTCCCATTTCCACTCGGGAATCTCAAGGGGTTGCAGAAGTCCTCCCGGCTTATAGTGTTATGCCTTCACTTGCTGACATGTCAGACACTTGGTGACATGTTTGGCAATGTTCGCCTTCATACCGAACCACCAATAATGTTGACACGAATTCTGATATATCTTCGTATTGCTAGGATGAATGCCGTAACTACTACGATGAGCTTTTAATAAAATCTCTTCTTTAAGCTCTGCATCGTCCGATACACACAATAGCTCTCGAAACCTTAGTGTTCCATTCTCAGAAATCTAAAAGTTAGCCTTTTGCTTTTCAGTATTCTTTTGCAGGATCTTTTGAATCTCTGGCTCTGTCCACTGAAGTATCTTGATCCTAATTTGCACTTCTAGCTCAATTCTGAGGGTGGCTATAAGATTTGAAAGGTGGCCTACCTCAAACTTGAAAACTGAATCTTGAGCTTTCTCTAGTAAAATCAATTCCTTAACCATCATATGTGCAACTGAAGACTTCCAACTCAGCGCATCGGCGACCTTATTTGTCTTTCTAGGGTGATACAAGATATCACAATCATAGTCCTTCAGGAGTTTCATCCAATGACGTTGTCTCATATTTAACTCCTCTAAGAGAGTAAGTACTTGAGACTTTGATGGTTAGTAAAAATCTAGAATCTTTCTCCGCACAAGTAATGTCTCTATATCTTCAGAACGAAAATGATCGCTGCGAGTTCTAAGTCATGCGTCGGGTAATTCAGTTCATGAGGTCTCAACTGACGGGACGCATATGCAACAACCCTATCATGTTGCATCGGCACGCAATCCAGTCCTTTAAACGACGCATCATTATAGATCTTGTACCCTCCAGTACCAAATGGTATGGTCAACACAGGTGCAGTAGTTAGCTTCTACTTAAGCTCTTAGAAACTACACTCGCACTTACCTATCCACACAAACTTCTTTTCCTTCTTCAGGAGTCGAGTTAATAGCGACGTTAACGTTGAAAATTCTTCCACGAACCTTCTGTAGTAACCTACCAAACCCAAAAAATTTTTGATCTCTGTCACTATCATCGGTCTTAGCTAGTTGATAACTGCTTCGATCACGTGACCTAAGAACACCACACAAGTTAACAAAAACTCACACTTACTGAACTTAGCATATAGTTCATGATTCTGCAGAGTCTAAAGCACTATCTTTAAGTACCTTTCGTGCTCCTCGGGACTACAAGAGTACACCAAGATGTCGTCGATGAAAACAATCACAAACTGATCCAGATACTCTTTGAACACTCGGTTCATCAAATCCATGAAAGCAATTGGGGCGTTCGTGATCCAAATAGCATTACAGTGAACTCATAATGGCCGTACCAAGTACGAAATGCTGACTTTAGGATGTCTTCTTTTCTGATCCTCAGCTAATGATATCCCATCCTCAAGTTGATCTTCGAAAATATTGACACTCCTTGTAGTTGGTCAAATAGGTTGTCGATCCTCAGGAACAGATATTTGTTCTTAATCGTCACCTGATTAAGTTGATGATAGTCGATGCACAGACGTAACGAACCATCTTTCTTTTTCACGAACAAAACTGGTGCTCCCCAAGGTGATGCACTGGGGCGTATGAATCCCTTATCCAACAACTTATGCATCTGCACTTTCAGCTCTTTCAACTCAAACAATGTTATCCGATAAAGAGTCTTAGAGATTAGTTTTGTCCCGGGTGCTAACTCGATCACGACATCTATCTCTCTCTCTAGTGACAAGCCTAGCAATTCCTTTGGATTTGGAAATTCTTGTACCACTACGATATTTTCGATCTTTAGCTCCTGAACTATCATATCCATGATAGTCGCCAAGTAACCTTGGCAACCCCCGTCTAACAAACGGGTCGCTTCAAGTGACGAGATTAGGAAAATCGAGGTTCCTCCTCAACTCCAAGTAAACTCGAAACTCTCACCCTCTAATGGGTTAAATTGAATCAATTTACAATAGCAGTCCATCTTAGCCCGTTGTTTGGTGAGCTAATCCATGCTAATTATCACATTGAAATCATACATGGCTGGGACTAACATATCTATCTTCCCCTCTCGCTCACCGATCATTAACTTGCAATCATGACAACCCGCCGCAACTAACACGTTATCCTTTAACGGGATAGATATGCTAACCATTAACTCCAACAACTCAAGATTCTATCCTACTAGCTTAACAAACTATTCAGCTATAAACGAATGAGTCACGCCAGGGTCAAATAAAGCATATGCAGCACGGTCATTCAGTGAAACCGTATCTATAATCACATTAGGTGAGTCCTCTGCTTGTCCTCTCGCGATAGTGTACGTCCTTCCCTGAGCTGGAGGTCTGTTCAGTCCACCCTGTTGTGCAATCTGTGGCGCAAACCCCCTATTCTGACCTAACGGTGGCGGCGGCGGTAACTACTGTGGTCCCCTCGGCATTCTGGGACAATCTCTGGCCAAGTGACCTTGTTGGACACACTCGAAACAAGCACCCATCCTTAAATGACACGGGGCTGATCCAAGTTGCCTTCCACAGAAGCGACATACGGCATTCTGACTTGGCACTGACTTTCCAATTCCACCATTCTTATTGGGCGGAATATGGTACATTCCTTCGATCATGGGCTTCTTCCCAAACTAGTTCCCATATCTGTTCGAAGTGAACCTTGAACTAGACACAGTAGTCTGTTCACTTAGGTCTCTCTCTGTTAGTTGGGCCCAACCATAAACCTCGCCGTAATCCTTCGGGTCGAATGGCACCAGTGGACTCTTCAACTCTGGTCGGAGGCCGTTCCTAAATCTCCGAGCTTTGTCTTCAGGATTCTTGATCAATCTGGGAGCGTATTGAGACAACTCAACAAATTTAGCTTCATACTGGTCTATTGTCATCATCCCTTGACGGAGGCATTGAAATTCCTCCATCTTGTGCTCTCAGGCACTACCGTAATAGTATTTTCCATTAAAAGCTCTAAGGAAGGCATTTCACACTGGAACCTTGCCTTCTGGGAATACTGTGCCTCTGGTGGCCCTCCACCAAGTATTTGCGTTTCCCTATAGCTAGTATATTACCAGGACAACTTTCTCCTCCTTAATGCACATTAGAAGTGCAAAGGCTTTCTCCAAATCTTGGATCTAGAGCGACGCAGCTTAAGGATCTCCTGCACCATTGAACCTCGGCAGGTTTAGCTTCAAGAACTACTCCACGAACTTATGAATGGGCCTCTCTCTTTGTACAACCATGTTCTCAACTGGAACCTCTGCAGTGTAGCAAATGCGGCGAAGAATAAAGAAATTGTAGTGATGGCGGCTTGATTTTGGGCCTGTTGCCCCATCAAATTCCTAAGCGTCTCAAGCGCCTGCATGATGCCTTCGATCCTGAGATCACTAGGGACTACTACTCCAGCACCAATAGGAGGCAGTGCTACTCCACTAACACTAGCCTCAGCCTGTGCTCTACCTTGGCCTCCTTGGGTACCAACCCTAGTCGGCGTCCTACCCCGAGTCACAGGAGCTATTGCCCTCTTCCTAGGAGTTCTCTGCTCTGATCACTCATCAACAGGATCTCTATAGAAATCTGTTTTCCAATTCCAATATCAAATTAGAATTTGAGTGATCCACACAAAACAATCCACTAACCAACTATCAATCACATGCACCAAAATGAAATAAAGACCGTCGCTGCTAACTATCTCATAAACCATGGCACTTTATCACTCCAACTATCGACTAGCTCTGATACCACTCCCGGGGGGGTGTCACGCCTCGACCCTCGAGCACGTGCCCATCCCTGGGTGTTCAATAAAATTGTGACGTCCCAGGACGCGTCGCCGACCCATTAATTTTAATGCGCATGCAGAAATGAAATAATACCTCAGACAATGAACATCTTATGATAGAAAAGAAGGAAACACATTCATAACCAAAACACTTTTATACACAGCTAACTAGTTTATTTACAATACTAGACTATAGACAAAAGTCTACAAAAGATCGGTTCTTAAACGAAGCTATCCTAAGACCAGCTAGTCAGACTCGTTCGCCGATCCTTCTATCTCCACAGGCTCCGGGGGTGTCGGGTCCACCACCACACCATCAGGAGGGTTAGCTACATCCTCGTCTATAGTAGCATCAATTACCACAACAGGGATTTCAAAACTCATAAGGGGACCCATCTTGAATCCATTGGGTCCATAGTGAAACTACGCTTTGAATCGATGAGGTACCCTATGAGGTAGGTCCTCTTCGACCCAGACGGTGGTCACCCTAGGTTCATAGACCCAGTGACTTCCAAGATCAGGGTAACTAAAAACTCGCTCGGTAATCGTCATGGGCCGGCAAAAACGCTCTAGAGAAGCCGCCATCTAAGACTTGAAAATGTTGAGCCCACGATGGGTAGAGATAATGTCTCGGCAAGTTCACCCCCAAAACTTTGCCTAGGAAGGAAATACGCTTAGAGGCCTAACCATACAATACAGATGACTTACCTCGCCTCAGTTCCCTCCTGCATGTCAGTACAATTCATATTCAAGCATTGCACGCACAAGCATGAACTACCGACACACATCAGTCCACTGGCGTAGGCAAGGATTACTACTCACACAAGCTGATATGAATTACTGCTCGCACGAGCTGGGATACACTATTGCTCACACAAGCTGATGTACATTAATGCTTTCACAAGCTGGCAGATCAATGCTCTTACAAGCTGAAGATCAATGCTCTCACAAGCTGATATGAATAACCGCTCGCACAAGCTAGGATACACTATTGCTCACACAAGCTGATGTACATTAATGCTTTCACAAGCTGATAGATCAATGTTCTCAGAAGCTAATGTACATGAATGCTCTCACAAGCTGAAGATCGATGCTCTCACAAGCTGACGTCGACTATTGCTCACACAAGCTGACATGTATAATTGCTCACACAAGCTGACGTCAACTATTGCTCACACAAGCTAACATGTATAATTGCTCACCCAATAGCTTATCGCCCTACACATGATAACTTATCATTTAAAAATCCAATAACCTATTGCCCTAAACATGATAACTTATCATCCAAGGTCCAATAGCTTATCACCTAAAGTCCAATAACCTATCGTCAAAAGGCTCGATAACTTATCGCTAAAAGTTTGGTAACTTATCACTTTAACCTCGATAACTAATTGGTAAAAGTTTGATAACCTATCTAAACCCAGCAATTGCTTATAACATAACATCCACTTATCACAATACTAAATACCAATTTAACCATAAACAAGCCCTAAACTACTCCCTAATTTCAACGATAACCCTAATCAATGGCTAGAAAGCCACTTACACTCACGTCCGAGCTTCCACAAGCATCGAGGGAGGAATGGCAAGGACAGACAGTAGCTGAGGGCTGCTGGTTGCATGTCTATAGTGTGCAGGGGAGCTGGGTAATAACTCGTCGGTGGTTCGACAACAGTTCGACATTTGGGCTTCGCGGGGACCAAACTCAAGAAGAATGAGCAAGAGAGAGCCCCTGTGTGGGCTTGACAGCGGCTTCCATAGCTTTAAAAGCTTGGCTACAGTGATGGAAATGATGTGTAGCAGGCGGTACAATGTTGGGGTTCAAAGGGCGGTCATCAATGATGGAAAAACAAGAGAAAAAATGGAAGAACAAGCTTGCGATGGAAGTGAAATGGAGATGGTGGTTCAGCTAAGGCTAGAGGGAGAGAGACAATGAGCTTGAGGATAAACAAGTGAGGAAAATGAAAGAAAGTGAGAGTTAGGGAGAGTGGTAGGTTGTGAAGGAGAGAGGAGAGAGAGACAACGGAAAATCTTGTTCATTAATGCACATCACATCCATATCTTCTTGGACTTATCTCCATCAATCAAAGATTGCTTCTTCAAGAAGCAAAAATCCTTGCATTAATGAGGGGATTTAGGCACTTGAGTGCATAGGCTAGGGTAGGCTAGTCTAGGTTGGCTTCAAACTCTCCTCCTTTGTTGCCCACATGTGCCTTCCCTTCAATTGCCAGTTTCCAACTTTGTCCTTTTGTCCTTAGTCCAAAGAAAGGGCATTTTGGTCAATTGACCAAGATCTCGCACCATTCACGCACTATTCACGTACTTTGGATGCATTAAATGCCAAGATTTGAGGAATGATATCTTAATTGGTTTGAAGGGCCCATGGGCCTCTCTTGGCCACCCACTCCTTGGGCGTGTGGCCTCGTGCCGCTCACTTGAGCTTCAGTCCACTGGGGTCCTCGCTTGTTGCCTATCTCATTTTTTTCAAACTTTTAAGTCTTGCCCATGGAAAAATCGAGTTTTCGCCCCAAAGTTACCTTTTTGATATCGCTTGTTGAAATAATTACATTATGAAAATTGGGTCGGAACGATGATGGCACATGGCCTTTCCTTACCTAGCAAATTAGTGATTTTCTGGCTTAATTAAACCTTTTAAGCTTATTCTTATTATGATAACCGAATGTGTTTAATTTTACTTAGTGCTAAATATCTAAGTTTTCAATACTTAATCAAGTTATCATATAACCAACAAATTTTGAAACGACTCTCCTCATATTTACTCTTAGTAAACGCCGTTTTAATGTATTGTAGCATAGATGTAAGTTTTGGCAACTATACATAAAATTTAAACGCAAAATAGTAAGTTACTTGTCACCTTGATATTGAAATTCAAATATTATAAATTTTATGTAGACTTTAGGAAATTTATATACGAGATAGTAATTTCTTGGGAAAATTCCAAATAAGGGTTTGAAATATCCTCATTTTCTTAAATAAGGGCCTAAAGTGAACTTTATGTCAAATAAGAGTCTGAAGTGGCCATGTCTGTCACGCCCTGATCCTTGAGCGTGTACTCATCTCTCGGTGGCCAATAAAATTGTGACGTCGCAAGACGCGTTGCCAACCTATTCATTTTAATGCGCATGTGGAAACAAAACAATACTCCTGACAATGAACAGCTTGTGATAGAAAAGCAGAAAACACATTCACAACCAAAATACTTTTATACATACCTGACTAGTTTATTTACAATACTAGACTATATACAAAATTCTACAAAAGACCAATTCTCAAATGAAGCTGTCCTAAGATCAGCTAGTTAAACTCGTTTGCCGATCCTTCTATCTCCACAGGCTCTGGGGGCGTCAGGTCCACCTCCACACCATCAGGAGGGTTAGCTGCATCCTCATCTAGAGTAGCATTAATTACCATAGCGGGGATTTCAAAACTCTTAAAGGGACCCACCCTGAATCCATTGGGCTTGTTGTGAAACCACACTCTGAATCGATGTGGTACCCTATGAGGTAGGTCCTATTCGACCCAGATGGTGGTTACCACAAGTTCATAGTCCTAGTGACTTCCGAGATCGGTGGAACTAAAAACCCACTCGGTAAGCCTCATGGGCCGACCAAAACGCTTTGGAGGAGCCGCCATCTAAAGACCTAAAAAGGTTGAGCCAACGACGGGGTGAGACAATGTCTCAGCAAGTTCACCCCCTAAACTCCGATTAGGAAGGAAATACGCTTAGAGGCCTAACCACACAATACAGAGGACTTACCTTGCCTTAGTTCCCTCCTACATGCCAGTACAATTCATATTCAATCATTGCTCGCACAAGCATAAGCTACCGACACACATCGGTCCATTGGTGTAGCCAAGGATTACTGCTCACACAAGCTACTATGAGTTACTACTCGCACAAGCTAGGATACACTATTGCTCACACAAGCTGGTGTACATTAATTCTCTCACAAGCTGATGTACATGAATGCTCTCACAAGTTGGCGTCGACTATTGCTCACACAAGCTAACATGTATAATTGCTCACACAAGATGACATGTATAATTGCTCATATAAGCTAACATACAATATTGCTCACAAAAGCTGACTATTCAATGCTCACCCAAGCTGACAATTTGATGCTCACACAAGCTACTATGGTACTTAAAAACCACTTTCGGTGTCAAAACCCGATACCTAGTATTTTCTTAGTTAAATATCAAAACTTCACAATCATCACTCAATTGTACAAATTAACAATCAATTTGTACAAATTAACCACACCACCGCGATCAACACAAAATTCTAACGACCGGCTATCCCAACATAATTTTCGGAATTATTAAATAATTAATTAAATTCCAAAAATAAATAAATAAATAATTACACAATAAATAAATGCAAAATAATTAAATAAATGCCTAATTAAAATTGCACTAATCTAACCTCCTAATTAGGCTAATTAATCAACCTACTAAACTAATTGAATCGCTTAATCTAATTATCCTTTAACTAAACTAATCTAACCACCTAAACATACTTAGCCTAATCTAAACACCCCTTAAGCATCATTAACTCGCTAAGCAGAGTTTAGTGAGTAAACACACCGGTTTAGCGATTTGGTCAGTCCACAGCGACGGCGACGCGGAGGCCGTCGACAAACCTCCTGGAGGCAACACCGAACAAGGCCCGAAAGGGACCTAAAACGGGCCTCAAAGACTAAGAACCCCTGTTGGCTTTGGCTTATGTTTCTTGCTAGAAGATCCAGCCGAACGCTGCTTGGCTCGGGGAAAAAGGCATGACGGAACTTGGCGGCTTGGAAGGTTGCGAAGGAGCTTGACGACTACGCACGGTGGCTGGGACAGCTTCAGCAAATGGTGACAATGGCCAAGTTGATGGGCGCAAGCGGCGAGGACACACAGACAACACGCAAGCGAGACGGCGCGTGGGTACGCGCGAATGGCGCACGACGGGCAGTGGCATCTCGAGCGGGCTTAGGTGGGCGACGGAGGGGCTTAGCTGGTCTTTAGCTGGCTTCCTCTAGTTTCTTGAGCTCTCAAATGACCTCTACAATGGAGAAAGGGGGGAGGAAGAGGAATAAGAAGGCTGCTGAAGAGGGGGACCCCAAATGGCCTCTCAAGCTATCAACACTTGGCCATCTCACTCAAGTGGCTGCCCCCACCTTACTTTGCCATCCACAGCCAATTTTCTCTCTCCTAAATCTTCCTTAGCAAGCCTCTCAAGTGGTCCAAATGTTGTCTCCTCCATTGGCTACGAATTTTGGACATTTGCTCATCAAATTCATTCAATTCCCCTTCAATTCAATCCAATTGAAGCCCAACAATTCAGCCAAGGCGTCCACACTTAATCCATGATTTTTCCTTATCAATTGAACCAACTTGACAGCCATGGGTGCACTAAAAAATGGTCCCTCGAACTTTCTCGGTCCAATTTTGCCAAACTTTGAATTTCCGCCAAAAATCTCGGTTTGCAGAAAAATCTTCGGAGGATGAGTTGACACTCCTAAAATAAGTCGTGACATGACAGAACTTTCAATTTATGAAATTGGGTTTAATTTCGCAGTTAATTTCAACCAGGCGCAATTTTAGTGTAATCTAATCTATTTGGGTAGCTTTTAAAAATTTTAGCGCATTTGACATGTGGTCGATTATTTTCGAGTCACAATGTACATTTTTGACACATTGGCAACTCTCGGTTGTCGTGAAAATCTTGAGGTTTCAAATACGGATACGGGGTACCAAAACGATAGAGAAATCGATCTAGTGCCGATCGACAAGAATTGTGCAATTAGGTGGAATGACATACACTTAATCACATACCTTTGTTGAGTCGACCTATCTCCGCCTCTAATTTTTTTTTTTTTGATGACCCGGGAACCGCCGTCCGCCGGTAGCCTAGACGTAAACCCGGGGCGGACTGAGCCACAACCATAGACCCAGCCACGTTTGAGTTGCGCGAACACGACACCTCTGGGATTCAAACCCCTCCCCTTCGTGAGGGGGAGAGGGCCCGAAGCCAGCTACGCCACCGCACGCGGTGGTATATCCGGTCTCTAATTGCTTTTTAATTGTGCCATAATAACCCTTACAAATTAGCATGGTCGAACATTCGATTTCTGGTCGAATTCTCAAGCCTATTACATTAAAATCCCTTAATGGCTTCACTTGATAGACTAGCTATCGCGTGAGTGGCCAACTCAGAGAAAAGAACTATAAACATGTAGATGAAAAGCCCAACTCATTCAATTGAAACCAAAATCCTAAATTCAGGATGTCACAATGTCGGTCTTAGATAAGAGCCTAAAGTAGCTCATGGCAATATTAAATTAGGGCCTGACCTTGCCAATCGCCGTCCAACTAGAAATTTTGGCTAGTCAAGGGCATTTTCGTCATAAATAATTCTAATTTTCAATTATTTTTTCCTTTTTCTTTTCTTTTTTCTTTTATTTTTTTCTTTTCGATAAGCACCAATGAGGGCCTGGCGACCCTCGTCAGCCACTATAAGCCCTCGTTGGTCACTAGCGAGGTCCATGACCCTTGCCAAGATCTGGTGAGGGCCCACCTCACCTAAGGCTGACAAGGCTATCCTATGCTTATGGTTGAGGTATCACTAAAGGCTGGCGATCACTTGAGACCAACCATTGGCAAAGAAGGGAAAAGCAAAAAAAAAAAAAAAAAAAAATCAAAAAAGTTAAAGGATGAAAATGCCCTTGATCAACCGAAAAGTCAAACTCTTCATTGCAATTTTAGGCCCTTTTTTAAAACCAAATCTACTTCAATCCTTTATTTGATACAAGGTCCATTTTAAGCTTTTATTTAAGAAAATGAGGGCACTTTCTATGGCACCCCTTGACGGCCCCCAAATCCGTTAGGGTCACCACAAGTACCTTTCACTTTGCCCCGGTAGTCGATATTCTAATACCTAAGAATTTTGTTATAACTCTTAATCCACGGGGTTTATATTTATCAATTTGGTCCTTGTGTAGAAATTATAGCGAAAGCACATTCAACTATTCCCCATCCTAAAATTCAAACGATGCACACCTACTAAACGTTTTATAAGTTAAAGTCGAACATTTTTATTTACATAATTAGATGGATGATACAGGTCGGTACAACAAAATGTCGAGGTTTTCTATACCCAGCTACTTTCAAAAGATACCCGACCCTTCCCAACAGATTATCTATAAAAGTCCATCACTAGTGTCGGCGTCCAAAAAATATGCCTCCTCTGCTGTCCTTCACCCTCGGTCACACCCACCCATCCAGTCCATCAGCTGACGGTGGTGGTAACAGCCCCAATTTATCTCCATCTCGATGAACAAAGACTGTGAAGTACTCTTAAAGTACTGGGTTGGTGGGAGAACCAACCTCAAACATCACCAACACCCGCACTCGTATGAAAACTAACCCTCACACCTTGGGATGGTGACGCTCCGACAGCTCACATTGTAAATCAACTGGAAGTCCATTAAATGTGCTGGGAGATACAGGCAGCGGAGGCATGATATCTAATCTGAAATGTTAATCTCCAAAAGGGGTGAGTACAACCATTTAGCAATAAAAAATCCACTAAGCCATATCATGCATAACCATCACTATCCAATTTCATGCAAAATAGAGAAAACATATGATCAAAAATGAATGAGTATGCATCAAATAAGTAAAACTTTTCAAAGTAATGGCAATGCAGTTTTAAAAACCAAATGCATTGTTTCAGTCACACAGGCCAGATTATTGAATCAAACTGATATGACACGTTCCATTCCATGTCATACAATTTAGTCCTATATTCGAACCACGCGCACACACTTAGTGTATCCATCAGTTTTAATTTTCAAAAAGGTTTCACCCCCCAGAGGACTAATATTTGCGTCCCTCTGGGCATTCGCATCCACCCTGGCATCGCGAAAGCCTCCAGCATTCAGCCACTTAGGGCCATCGGGCATCTAGAGCGTGTTACGTCACACCATCGGGCATCTCGCACCCCACCTGGCGTCACGAGGAATCTCCGAGGCCATGAAAATGGTTACCCCTACCCTCTGGATTTACGTACCGACTAGCATACAACCAGGCATCCCGAAGCTCCCAAGGAAAACCTCTAGGGCACTACAGACACTAGGCATCCAAAGGACATCGACTCACTCGAGCCTTCGGGCCTCCCAACTCCTAGGGCATCGTCGACCCAAGGGTCCGACGGCAACATTAACATCTTAATTTATTTCAATTTCCAAAAACATTTTCAATGCAAAAACATTTGAAATCTCATGAATTTTTTTTATTGAAAACCTCTGTGTTGAATGCCATGCCAAATGCCAAAAACCACCATGTCAAATGACAACTCATGATGCATTCACTTTTGGGATGAATTGAGCAAATTCGGAATAAAGACAATTTGAAAACCAGGATGCACAGTTTTTGTAAAAATTTTGGAATAAACCCCAAATGAACTCAGAAAATTATAAATTTTTGATATGTCATTTCTAAAGATGTATCCTACAACTTTCATTAAGGATTAAAAGTTCAATTCTAACTATATAATTACAGAAAATTCACATAATCATCAAAGGTCAAGCTATTCTCTACGAAACAGTTTACTGATGTCAATAGGTACACTTCTACCTTCATGTTTTTACATTCATATAGCTATAACTAGATGTCAAACTCAATCTAATGAATGTTATCTTAAGAAAATGGTTCCTTTCCTTATTTTCATCATTATAAATCAAGGCGGCACAAAAACATAAGACTTCCTATCTATATTCTCTAAAATAGAATCTTCATATACGGTTTTCTTCATTTCTAGTTCAATTAAACCATTTGTTCCTCTACCAATCTCTTTAGTATTATTCTTGACATTCTTTCATAGCATCTAAGGGAAATCACAACATGTTTTCACTCACCTAGAATCCTTTCACAGCTCGTTACAAAACAAGTTCTCACACCTCGATTCACTTACCGCAACATGCACCACTCCTCCTTACTCGGCAACCATCGCAACACCTTGCCCGACAACCACAGCTCACTCACTCTCAAGTTCTAAACATGCAAGGCTCTAATGCAACATGCAATGACTTATAGCCTCCATCTAGAGCTCATCTAGCTTAATCCAAGACAAAACAACAACAACACACCAAATCCTCCACCATTTGGCATCCAACCTCCAAAAATCCAAAATATTTCTGAGTCTATTGCACTACATTAGACAATAATAGCATTGCATTATATGGATTAGTGGACTTTTACTTGCCTCAAGTCCTAAGTGTCAACGGCAAGTACGAACAAGAAGCTTGCAGGGTCTCGGGCGTGGCTCGGCAACGGCGAACACAAGCGGCGTGGACAGCGGCAACACGCGCACGGCAGAGGGTGGTCTCCTTCTTTCCTCTCACCGTTCGCACTCTCGCTCGTTCTCTCTATCACTCGCTCACCCGCTTGGTATCTCACTCTCTCACTCACTTCTTCGGTCACTCTCTCTCTCCCTCGACTAATCCGCCCCCTCTCACCTCAATTAATTTCACTAACCAATCATTTGCATGTTGATCTTTTTGGTGGCTGCAGCAACATTGGAAAAGTGGAGGAAATGTGGAGATTTCCTCTTGCCACTTGGAGGCACGATCGGAGCCAGCTGCATGAGGAAGCAACGTGGCCATTGCTGGTCTTCTTTCGGTCGAGTATCACCAAGCTCAAAGACTCCATTTTGTCAACAATTAAGGGAAAGAATAGAGTTGCATGGGCTCGTGGGCTTGTGGCCACACGGCCCTTAATTCATCGCCCAAATCCTCCAAAAATAAATCCTTAAATTTTTCTGTACAAAAATGGAGCATTTCGGTTTCATGGTTTTCCAGGGAAATCGACTAATCCCCTCTTATTCAACCCACATCATGTATAAGTACGTGATTGAAGTTCTTGCATGGGGAAAGAAATCGACAAGGCTGCATGATCCTCATGCATGGTCCTACATCTTAATTTAACATATGCGTGGGAGGTTCGGTTCATATATATCTTGTCGACACATCTCGTGGAATAATTCTTGGTCTCACTAATGGTAGTATGTAGGAATGAGTCTATAACTTCTTCAACGATCGAACCATTAAAAATACGTAGTGCATCGGTCCAGTGATGAGAATAAAACAATGTCCGTTACTTAATCATGGACCGTCGCATATCTAAGGGTCATCTCAAAATTCCGGATGCCACACTTTCAACCATTATTCAGAATTTTCCCTAATTTCCTTTTATCAGCAAAAAAAAGTTGAAATAGGCAACTGGCAGTTACTCTATGGATGTTGGGTCTCACTGTCATTGTGGAATATTAGATTTTAACCATGACTTTTCAATGCAACCACAAGTATACAAACATGTCGAGCTGGGTTTTTATTTCATAACATTGCTTGATTGTGATTAACTCTTTTATATTGGGCTATCACGTTGGGTGATATACAAGAAAGTATCTCGTTACTATGAAAAATCTGAATTATAAAATGATTTCTCACATATTTTATAAAATAAATACCATGTATATTGGAAATTACCAATCCCAGATAATTATCGTGTATTGAATTTTTTCATTTTTTCATAATTAATGTTTTTGACGCCATTAGTTTGTGACCCTGTTCATCTCCTCCTTTCGTCTGGTGGCTCTGCTCAAACTGCGACACGTACAGTCAAGGAGAGTCGAGAGAGAGAGAAGGAAGGAGAGAGTGTTAGCTGGGTTCACTCCTATGTGGAGGAAGCCCAATAAGTTGCAAGCCCAAAAAGGGCTTGAGCCCATATAATAAGTTATATGGAGAAATAAGGTTTCTCACTATCTTTAAAGTGGTAGCCACAAAAAGACGTAGTAATAAAAGAAAAAGAGCAAGTAGAAAATCTGGGGGTTGAGGTAATATCTTATTTACATCAAGTTGGCATCGGAGGTTGATTCGTGGTCCGATTGAGCTGAAATTTTGTCAGCATGTTCGTGGCACAATCTTCTCGAATATGAATGGTTTGATTTTCGTTTGAAGCTGCCTACATAAGGTTTTTCATGGATTGATCAAAACTTTCATTTTTGGTCAAATTTATCTTTGATCTCTTGTGAAATTCATGTGTATTGCCAAGAATTATGTTCTTGAGGTCTTTGCTGCTATGTACCTCTAGTATTTGCTAGAGAAGAACATTATTCACCCAATTTTGTTGATAGTGAAGATTTTCGGGTGGACTCTGGTCCCGTGGTTTTTTATCTCCTCACATCAAGGAGGTTTTCCACGTAAAAAAAATTGTCTCGTGTTTGTATGTTTGGTATTTATTTTACTTTATTATATCGGTCCCTATTAGGTTTACACAAAATGGGAGATTATTTTATTCCGTTGCGTTAATACGATATTGTTTGAATTGTTATTGTTCTCCCATCAGAGTGGCATCAGAGCATCTGGCTATTGCTTGATTTTTCTATCTTGTGTTAACCAATGGAAACGAATACGAGTAGAATGGTGACACTGAATGGTTCGAATTATCATATTTGGAAAGGAAAGATGAAAGACCTTTTATATGTGAAAGATTTTTATTTGCCCGTATTTACTGAGGAGAAACCGAAGAATAAAACTGATGTTGAATTGTCTATATTTCATCGTCAATTGTGCGGTTATATAAGGCAGTGGGTGGATGATAATGTTTTGAACCATATTATTGAGGAAACACATGCACGCAGTTTATGGGATAAGCTCGAGCAGTTATATGCTCGAAAGACTGGGAATAATAAGTTATTTTTTATCAAACGGATGATGGCTCTGAGATATCAAGATGATACTCGTTTGACTGATCATTTAAATTCTTTTCAAGGAATTATAAATTAGTTGCCTATGATGGAAATCAAGTTTGATGATGAGATACAAGCACTATGGTTGCTTAGTACTTTGCCGAACTCATGGGAGATATTCCGAACATCTTTGTCTAATTTTGCTCCGGATGGTACGATTACCATGGATTTGGCTAAGAGTCGTATTTTGAATGGAGAGATGAGAAGGAAGACACAATGATCGTCATCTTCACATTCTGATGCCTTGGTTGTTGAGAAAAGGGGAAGAAGTGAGTCTCGAAATCCGAGAAATAGAGATAAAAGTTGAGATAAAAGCAGAGGTAAGTATAATAAATTTGCTAATGTTGAGTGCTATTATTGTCATCAGAAGGGACATATCCAGAGGTTTTGTCACCAGTTAAAAAGGGAGAAACAAAGGGAGAAAGGTAAATAGAAGAAAATTGATAATAACAGTGATGACTATCGTGTTGCTCCACTTAAAAAAGACTTTCTCATTATTTTTTATGATGATGTGGTGAATTTTGTATCTCACGAGACTAGTTGGGTAATTGATAGTGGTGCATCTGTTCATGGTATGTCTCGTGGGGATTTCTTTACATCATACAGGTCTGGTGACTTCAGATCTGTGAAGATGGGAAACAATTGGCTAGCTCAAGCTGTAGGCATCAGTGATGTGTGCCTAGAAACCAACAATGACACAAGGTTAGTATTGAATAATGTTAAACATATACTTGATATTCACTTGAATTTGATTTCCACAGGCAAGTTGGATAATGAGGGGTATTGCAGCACCTTCAATAATGGTCAATGGAAGCTTACCAAAGGTTCTCTTGTTGTGGCTAGAGGTGAAAAATATTCTTCGTTGTACATTATGCAAGCAAAGTTGTCCACAGACAAAATTAATGCAGTGGACAGCGAAGATGCAGCTAAGTTATGGCATAAGAGGCTCAGTCACATCAGTGAGAAGGGTTTGTCAATATTGGCTAAGAATAAGCTCCTTTCAAGATTGAAAAATGCGGCGCTAAAGAAGTGTGCTCACTGTTTAGCAGGAAAACAGAACAGAGTTGCATTTAAAAGCTACCCTCCTTCAAGAAAGTCAGGTATACTGGATTTAGTGCATTCTGATGTTTGCGGTCCTATGAAAACAAAATCACTTGGTGGCTCTCTTTATTTTGTTACCTTCATAGATGATTTTTCAAGGAAAATTTGGATTCATACATTGAAAACTAAAGGTCAAGTATTAGATGCTTTTAAACAACTTTAAGCTTCAATTAAGAGACATACTGGAAAGAAATTGAAATGCATCAAAATTGATAATGGGGGAGAGTATATTGGACTTTTTGATGAATATTGCAGATAACAAAGTATTCGACATCAAAAGACACCTCCCAAGACGCCTAAGTTAAATGGCTTAGCTAAGAGAATGAATAGAACATTGGTTGAAAGGGTAAAATGCTTACTTTCACAGTCACAACTACCTAGATCCTTTTGGGGTGAGGTTTTAAGTACAGCTGTGCACATATTAAATCTTATTCCATGTGTTCCTCTAAAGTTTGATGTTCCTAATAGAGTTTGGACAGGCAAAGATGTTTCTTATGATTATTTGCGTGTCTTTGAGTGCAAAGCATTTGTGCATATTCCTAAAGATGAGAGGTCTAAACTTGATGTGAAAACACGACAGTGCATATTTATTGGTTATGGACATGATATGCTTGGCTACAAATTTTATGATCTGGTTGAAAAGAAAATTGTAAGAAGCAAAGACGTTGTGTTTATGGAAAATCAAATAATAGAGGATATTGAGAAAGCAAAGATGATTTCAGCACCACAGGTTAGTGATAATTTGGTTGAGTTAGATCTAGTTCCTCTTACAAATTTTCCTACACAAGTTGATGATGAGCAGCAGGAAGTCAATGTTCTAAATAACGCACATGTTCCTAAACTTGTTGAAATAAATAATATTATTCCTGAACCAGAGGCTCAATTAAATGTTCCACTAGATGTTCTAGTCCGGAGATCTGTTAGAGACCGACGACCTTCCACTAGGTACTCTAAAGATGAGTATGTATTATTGATTGATGCAGGTGAACCAGAGTGCTATACAAAAGCAATAGAAGATGAGAACAAAAGCAATTGGTTTGATGCTATGCGAGATGAGATGCAGTCACTTAATGATAATCCTACTTTTGAGTTGGTGAAGTTACCTAAAGGTAAAAGAGCTTTGAAGAACAAGTGGGTATATAGGTTGAAGCAAGATGAACATACTTCACAACCACGGTACAAAGCTAGATCGGTTGTTAAGAGATTTGGTCAGAGAAAGGGTATTGATTTTGATGATATATTTTCTCTGGTAGTAAAAATGTCTTCTATCCATGTGGTACTAGGCTTGGCAGCTACCCTAGATTTGGAAATTGAGCAAATGGATGTTAAAATGGCCTTCCTACATGGTGACTTGGAGGAAGAGATATACATAGAACAACCTGAGGGTTTTAAAGTGGAAGGAAAAGAGGATTATGTGTGCAAATTGAAGAAAAGTTTCTATGGCCTAAAACAAGCACTGAGGCAGTGGTACAAAAAAATTGCGTTAGTTATGATAAAACAGCGCTATAAGAAGACTTCCTTAGATAGCTGTGTGTTTATCCAAAAATTTTCTGATGATCACTTTATTATTCTTTTGCTTTATGTTGATGATGCTGATTATTGGCAGGAATGCTTCAAGAATTGAGTTATTGAAGAAATAGTTGAGCAAGTCTTTTGCCATGAAAGACTTGGGCTCGGCGAAGCAGATTATTGGCATTAGAATTACCCGAGACAGAGATGCTAAGAAGTTGTTTTTGTCGCAAGAGAAATATATCGAGAAGATCCTTCAGAAATTTTACATGGACAAGACTAAAGTGGTTAGTACTCCTATTGCTGCCCACTTTAAGTTAAATATGAAGCAAAGTCCTACGACTAATAAAGAGAAGAAAGATATGGAAAGTGTTCCATATGTGTCAACTATAGGAAGCTTAATGTATGCGATGGTATGCACACGCCCAAACTTGGCGCACGTAGTTGGCGTTGTTAGTCGCTATTTGTCAAATCTAGGTAGAGAGCACTAGAATGCAGTAAAGTGGATTATCAAATATCTTCGGGGAACTTCAAATTTGAAACTCAGTTTCGGGACCGGGAAACTTGAGTTAGTTGGATACACAGATTCCAATTTGGTAGGAGATATTGA
The DNA here is from genome assembly GCA_014182725.1 of Eucalyptus brandiana. NCBI lineage: Eukaryota > Viridiplantae > Streptophyta > Magnoliopsida > Myrtales > Myrtaceae > Eucalyptus > Eucalyptus brandiana. The sequence continues at coordinate 25,264,552 of CM024674.1, read as the reverse complement.
TACTCGTAAATCTACTTCTGATTATTTGATTTCTTTTGCGGGTGGAGCTGTGTCATGGAAGTCAAGATTGCAGAAGTGTGTTGCACTTTCTACAACTGAAGCTGAATTTATTGCAGTGACTTAAGTTAGTAAAGAGATGCTATGGATGAAAAAGTTCTTAGAAGAACTTGGGTTCAAGCAAAAGATGTATGTGCTATTTTGTGATAATCAAAGCGCAATTCATCTTGGTAAAAATTCATCTTTTTCATTCTAGATCGAAACATATTGATGTTAGATATCATTGGATAAGGGATGTTCTAGATAAAAAGTTGTTGGAACTTGAGAAAATTCATGCGGATCATAATTGCTCTGATACGATGACAAAGACTCTACCAAGAGAGAAGCTTGAACATTACCAATTGATAGTAGGATAATGAATCCATCCACATTGTCATGAGGGGGAGATTTGTTAGCTGGGTTCATTCCTGTGTAGAGGAAGTTCAATGAGTTGCAAGTCCAAAAAAGGGCTTGAGCCCATATAATAAGTTATATGAAGAAATAGGGTTTTTCACTATCTTTAAAGTGGTAGCCACAAAAAGACTTAGTAACAAGAGAAAAAGAGAAAGTAGAAAATCTGGGGGTTGAAGCAATATCTGATTTACATCAAGTTGGCATTGAAGGTCGATTCGTGGTCCGATTAAGTTGAAGTTTTGTTAGCATGTTTGTGGCGCAATCTTCTTGAATCTGAATAGTTTGATTTCGTTTGAAGCTGCCTACATCAGGCTTTTCGTGGATTGATCGAAATCTGCGTTTTTTGTCAAATTTATCCTTGATCTCTTGTGAAATTCATGTGTATTGCCAAGAATTATGTTCTTGAGGTCTTTGCTGCTATGTACCTCTAGTATTTGTTGATAGTGAAGATTTTCGAGTAGACTCCGGTCCCATGGTTTTTTTATCTCCTCACATCGAGGAGGTTTTCTACATAAAAAAAATTGTCTCGTGTTCGCGTGCTTGGTATTTATTTTACTCTATTATATCGATTCCTATTAGGTTTACACAAGAGGGGAGATTATTTTATTCCGCTACATTAATTCGATATTGTTCAAATTGTTACCGTTCTCCCATCAAAGAGAAGGAGGGAAGACGAGCTTCAATGGAGTCAACCATATCAATGACACTCTCTCTATCGTCATCTCCGTCCTCCCTCAACACCTTTGTCTTCCGCCTCCACTGCTACGTCTCCCGGTTGCTGCACCGTTGATGCCTCCCCTCTCGGCTCATCGCCCACAGGCTCTGCTGCATCTACGCTGGCCACATCGACAACCCAAGCCTTGCTCTGGCCCCGTCTCTATCTCCCCTAGCTCCCGCAAAGTTCTGCTTGCAGTGCGTTTCGAGCTCCGCTACTCCTCTCGGTGCATTCGGCAGATGTGGCGGTGGCAAAAGGTCAAGACGCACTTCCTTGTCATCGGAAGTATATCTCTTTGGCTTGTCACGGGTACATATCAAGAGTTGGATTTTATTCACTTAAGATGCACTTCCTTGTCATCGGAAGAAAAAAAGGCGAAAGGTTACATAACAAGGAAAGCAGTTGGGCACTATGGTGTAAGGTTTTCTTTTGAAATATTGAACTGGCAACTTTTGGAATCTTTATTTAGTATGGAGAATCTTGGTCATGATTATAATCAAATAGTTAGAGTTGTCACCAGTACAGAAATGTTGCTTGCCAAATTATGCCAGCCTTTGAGTTGCTACATTAGTCCAACATGGTGCTTGCAATAACTATACCTCTTTTATGTCATCGTCATTGGTCAGCCTTGGCTTCATGAATCTCTGTTGCTCATTAAGATTAGTCCAGAAATTCTTACATCAACCGAGCTCAACGTGGAGTCGAAATCTTTGTTGCTCTTTGAGATTTTGGGGTTTAACAAGCCACAAAGTGTGCAAATACTGTGCTTATTTAAGTGTTGAAATTTGGCAGTCACAATGCATGACAGGAGAGGACAACCAAATAAAACTTCATAGTTCTGACTAAACTTATGCATGATATTGACTTATGGTTTGAAACCCTGAGAACCTAGCTAGGGAGCGAAAGGGGCAAATTATGAAGGATCAAATATGTTGCTTTTGCTTGCTTTTCTTGTGAAAAACCATATTCGTGGCAATGGAGACTGAATTGTGGTCCCTGATTTGACTAAACAATCAAATTTTATAGGTAGTTTTAGACACTAAGAATCCTCATTACTTATTCTTGCTGAGTGGTTAGGTTGAGATCGCTGGTTGGATTTGAATGAAAAATCTCTTATTGTAATTTTAGGGGCTAGTTGTATTGCTTTTAGAATGGATCAGAGTCGATACGTCATGTTCATTGGCTGAACTTGCCAAGTTTTGGATTGGTGCTCTTATCTACCAAATGGTTTTGTGTCATCTATTAAGATATTGTAGACTCTTTTAATAGAAAAGTTGACAGAACACATGTGGTGATGGAAAATGTGTGGGAAGTTGTATTTCCCATTGTGAGCTAGTTTGGGTCCCTAGAATTTTGTAATTTGATCAATAAGGTCTAGTTTAATGAGTATGGGCAATAACTGCTCTAATATTGTGGTTAGTTTGCATGCTTAAGATTAGTTAACTCTAGAAACTTAAGGTTTTCATTTTTTTGAACATGAGATGTATCTTTGCTGAAATTTCATTTGGCATAGTCACTATCCCTGATATCATATTAATATCATATAGCGTAATTGTCAAAACCATCCTCAATTTTGCTTTTTATATTAAATACCCTCCACATATTTCAAAATCTACATCGTGCATCTCCCAACATAAATTGACCTATTTGCCCTTACGCACGCTTGAGATCTACACCTAGAAAGTGGAATGCAACATTGAGGATGTGGTAATTCAAGAAATATGTGTGGGTGCGAGATGCAAGCTGAATCCACAACAACAACAACAAAAGTGGGAGTGATAATTGGATGTTCTAACATGTGAAAATAGGACGCTTGATATGAGGAGCAAAGTCTAGGATGATATCTGTAATTTTCCATGTCATATAATACAAACTAACTCTGGGAAGAATATTTTTAAAGCAGGTGGTGGTTGACAAGTTCTCTGGATGCTCTCGTGGATTTGGTTTTCTAACTTTTGATGAGAACTAACCAATGGATGAGGCTATAGAGGCTCTGAATGGGAAAGATTTTGATGCGGGAGCATCCAACGTAGCTCCATCGACCAACTCAGAACCATCGATGTTTATCCAAGCCAATAAAGAAGTTGGGCATTATGTGCTTCGATGGAACATTTTGAATGACTAATGTTAATTACTTATCGGTACTTTGTGGTATATCCATAGGTATCAATGGGAGGTCATTTTAGATGTCTTGTATGACCAATTGAGGAAGTTTCAGGAAGATTATTTTCTGGTCAAGGGAGGAGCTCGAATTTTGGGAAGGCTAGAGGTTCACGAAAGCGGTTCAAGAATATGGAAAGCCAAAGGTTCAAGAACACGGAAAACTAACGGTTCGAGAATGCGAAAAGCCGAAGATTAAAGGCATTTAGTTCCCGTGTTAGTAAAGGCTTTTTATTAAGTTCCTAGCTGTTTTTATTTTTATGTAGCTCAAGAGTCGAACGTTTAAGTTCCTAGGTCATTAAAGTTTGTTTTTAATATTTCCTAAGGTTAAAATCCTCCTATAAATAGAGGAAACTATCCAATGTAGGGGAGATACGAATTTCATGAATGAGAATGGTGAGATTTCCTCAACTTGAGTGAATTCCTTTGGAGAGTGGATAACTCCTTTCGGTTTCTTTATCCTTGGAGCCTAGATCACTCCTTGGTGGTGAGCCAAGAAGCCCTTTATCCTTGGCTGGTGGAATCTTTAGGCCTTGGTGGTGAGCTTCTCTTATCCCGAAGTCCTTTATCCTTGGCTGGTGGAAGCTTTAGGCCTTGGTGGTGAGCTTCGTAGATCTCGATCCTCTTCCGGTTGGTGGCGTGGCCTTTATACCTTGGGAGGAGATCGTTTTATCTTTTCTTATTCCTATTTGTTTCTTCCTCATATACACTACTCCATACACTTATTAACCACAAAAATCCCCTCTAAAAAAAATGAGAATGGTGAGATTTCCTCAACTTGAGTGAATTCCTTTGGAAAGTGGATAACTCCTTTCGGTTTCTTTATCCTTGGAGCGTAGATCACTCCTTGGTGGTGAGCCAAGAAGCCCTTTATCCTTGGCTGGTGGAATCTTTAGGCCTTGGTGGTGAGCTTCTCTTATCCCAAAATCCTTTATCCTTGGCTGGTGGAAGCTTTAGGCCTTGGTGGTGAGCTTCGTAAATCTCGATCCTCTTCCGGTTGGTGGCGTGGCCTTTATACCTTGGGAGGATATCGTTTTATCTTTTCTTATTCCTATTTGTTTCTTCCTCATATACACTACTCCACACACTTATTAACCACAAAAATCCCCTATAAAAAAAATCCGCTCTAGAATCACTCACCCCATCACGCATCAAAATATTGGTATCAACGTGAGTTTTTCCCAAGACTTGATTCGGCCTTTTCCTTCCCTTGCTCGTTGATGCTTTAGATTCTCCCACCATAGAGAAGCATATTTGGTCAACTTTAGGACAGCAACCTTACATTTCTTCTCATCCGAATAGGATTTGAAGTCAAAAATTCGTTCGGTTTTGTGTAGCCAATCCACAAAGTCGTCGGGATTAAGATTACCGTCAAACTCAGGGACCTCCACTTTAATGTCTCTTTCATCCTCCTTATACCTCCCTCTCCGTCTTCGTCTTCGAATTGGAGATTCAGAATCACTAGAGTGCGAGAATCGTTCGATTGTCTCCGGTGGACTCGGAATCGCCATCGAATTTTGACGAGATTCGGGAATCGTCACGCCGTGCCGTTCATGGGGACACCTTGCTGGTTGTCCTTGTCTCGCCAGATTCTCTAGAAGATTGAGGACTCGCTCCATTTGTTGTTGAAGATTTTGGATTGCACGATCTCGCCTTTCGTTGTGCGCTTACTCCAGAGTCAAGCCTCTAGGAACTTGTTCATCCATAAGGAATTTGTAACAAAAGAAAGAAAGGAATCACTCAAATGAGTTGAACCTTGAGCTCTGATACCAATATTTTGATGCGTGATGGGGTGAGTGATTCTAGAGCGGATTTTTTTGTTACAAATTCCTTATGGATGAACAAGTTCCTAGAGGCTTGACTCTGGAGCAAGCGCACAACGAAAGGCGAGATCGTGCAATCCAAAATCTTCAACAACAAATGGAGCGAGTCCTCAATCTTCTAGAGAATCCGGCGAGACAAGGACAACCAGCAAGGCGTCCCCATGAACGGCATCGGCGTGACGATTCGAATCTCGTCAAAATTCGATGGCGATTCCGAGTCCACTTGGAGACAATCGAACGATTCTGCACTCTAGTGATTCTCAATCTCCAATTCGAAGACGAAGACGGAGAGGGAGGCATAAGGAGGATGAAAGAGACATTAAAGTGGAGGTCCCTGAGTTTGACGGTAATCTTAATCCCGACGACTTTGTGGATTGGCTACACAAAAAACCGAACGAATTTTTGACTTCAAATCCTATTCGGATGAGAAGAAATGTAAGGTTGCTGTCCTAAAGTTGACCAAATATGCTTCTCTATGGTGGGAGAATCTAAAGCATCAACGAGCAAGGGAAGGAAAAGGCCGAATCAAGTCTTGGGAAAAACTCAAGAAGTTGATGAAGAAGAGATTCTTGCCCGACAACTATAAGCAAGATCTCTTCCTCAAACTAAACTCCCTAAGACAACATGGGATGAGCGTTGAAGAATAAATTCGTGAGTTTGAACAACTCAAAATGAGGAGTGAAGTTCCAGAAGTTCCTGAGCAAACCATCGCTCGTTTCCTTGGTGGCATGAATCGAGAAATTGCTGATATGGTTGAACTTCAACAGTATTGGTCCTTTGAAGACGTATGCAAGTTAGCCATAAAAGTTGAAAAACAATTGAAGAGCAAAAGGTTTTCCTCCAGAACCTCAACAAAGGCGACATCCTATTTTAAGGGTGCTTCCTCAAGTAAGGGCGAGAGTACGTCGATAAAAGACAAAAGCAAGGGAAAGAATGTAGAGCCTTCCAAAGAAGTCCAAAAGTAGTTTGAAGGTGATGCAAGGAAATGCTTTAAGTGCCATGGTTTTGGGCATTTACAAGCAAATTGTCCAAATCGGAGAGTTGTGACTCTTCAAGAAATTGAGGAGATCAATTCGGCGATTCAAGAGGCCGATGGCAATGAAGACCAAAAGATTTCTGAATCGATCGGGAAGAAGTTGTGGAGAAAGCCGATGATGGTGAGCTGTTGATCATCCGAAGAGCATTGCATGTTGAAGTTTCTCCTAATAAAGAGCAAAGGGAGAATATATTTCACACGCGTTGCACTTTTAATGGAAAGGTGTGTTCGGTGATCATCGATGGTGGAAGCTGCACCAATGTTGCTTCGACAACTCTTGCTGACAAGTTGAAGCTTCCAACAACGAAACATCCTCAACCATACAAGCTCCAATGGCTCAATCAAGGGAATGAACTCAAGGTAACCAAACGCGTTCTTATATCATTTTCGATTGGGAAGAACTATCGAGATGAGGTTGTATGTGATGTGATTCCTATGGAGGCATGCCACTTGTTATTGGGTAGACCGTGGCAATTTGATATAAATGCTATGCATGATGGTCGGAAAAACACATACTCTTTTCATAAGGAACAAAAATGCATTACTCTTTTACCATTGAGTCCTTATTCGATACATAATAATCAACCTGGGGAGGGAAACACTTGTAAGGAAAATTTGTTCTTGAGTGAGACACGGGTTGAGCGAGCCATTAGCAAACAAAAGAATGTATTTGCTTTGCTTGTGGTCGAGAAAAAGAGTGAGATAGAGCGACCCATACATCCAAAAATGCATTGCCTTTTGAAAGAATTTGCAGATGTGTTTCCGGAGGATTTGCCACTTGGATTACCTCCCATAAGAGGTATTGAGCATCAAATTAATTTGATCCCCGGTGCTCCACTACCAAACAAGCCAGCTTATCGATGCAATCTAGAGGAAACCAAGGAGTTGCATAGACAAGTTGATGAACTTATCGTCAAAGGATACGTCCGAGAAAGCATGAGTCCATGTTCTATTCCGGCTCTACTTGTACCTAAGAAGGATGGTACATATCGAATGTGTGTTGATAGTCGGGCCATCAACAACATGACCATTAAGTATAGGTACCCTATACCTAGACTTGATGATATGCTTGACGAATTATATGGTGCTTCTGTGTTTTCAAAGATAGATTTGCGGAGTGGTTACCATCAAATCGAAATGCGAGAAGGAGATGAATGGAAGACAACTTTCAAGACCAAGGGTGGCCTTTATGAGTGGTTGGTTATGCCATTTGGATTATCTAATGCTCCAAGTACCTTCATGAGACTTATGAATGAGGTTCTTCGTTCATTTATTGGTCAATTTGTCGTTGTTTATTTCGACGATATTCTTGTTTATAGCGGAACGAGGAGGAGCATATCTCTCATTTAAAACAAGTCTTCAATGTCTTGAGAGATCAAAAACTGTATGCTAAAATGGAGAAATGTGAGTTCTTCTCTCCAAGCATTGTGTTTCTTGGTTATGTGGTTTCCAAAGATGGAATCTCTGTTGATCAAACCAAGGTGGAAGCTATGAAGACTTGGCCAGTTCCGACGTCCATTTCCGATGTAAGAAGTTTTCATGCACTTGTTTCTTTCTATCGACGTTTTGTTAAAAACTTTCGTACCATCATGGCTCCTATAACTGAATGCATGAAGAATGGTGCTTTTGAATGGACAAAGGCTGCTCAAAACGCCTTTGACATAATCAAGCGAAACTTGTGAGTCCCCTATTCTTGCACTTCCTGATTTTGACAAAGTATTTGAAGTTGAGTGTGATGCAAGCGGAGTTGGTATTGATGCTGTTTTGGTGCAAGCACAAAAACCATTGGCATATTTTAGCAAGAAGCTATCCGATTCCAGGAGGAATTATTCGACTTATGACAAAGAGTTCTATGCCATTGTCCGAGCTCTTGATCGTTGGAGTCATTATTTGAGGCCAAAGCAATTTGTCCTTCATTCTGATCATGAGGCGCTTAAGTATATTAGTGGCCAACGCAAGCTTAATTCGAGACATGCAAAATGGGTAGAATTTCTTCAATCCTTTTCTTTCGTCTCAAAATATAAACCGGGGCACACTAATGTTGTAGCAGATGCTTTATCGAGAAGATATTCTATGCTTGCGGTTTTGGACTATAGGATTCTCGGATTTCAATCAATGAAAGAACTTTATTCGAAGATGCGAAGTTCTCCTCAATCATCAACAATTGCAAGCAAGGAGTTCAAGGTACATATTCTTTGCAAGATGGGTTTCTTTTTAAAAGAAATCAATTATGTGTGCCGAAGAGTTCTTTTCGTGAATTACTGATTCGAGAAGCACATGGTGGAGGATTGGCTGGTCATTTTGGTATTAACAAAACTCTTGAGGTTCTTCAAGAGCATTTCTATTGGCCAAAGATGAGTGGAGATGTGCATGCTATCATCTCAAGGTGTGCAACTTGTCAAAGATCAAAAAGCCATTTCCATCAAGGTTTGTATACTCCACTTCCGGTACCATTGCAGCCCTAGGAGGATGTTAGCATGGATTTCATTGTGGCTCTACCAAGAACTCAAAGAGGAAAAGATGTTATCATGGTGGTCGTCGATCGGTTCTCTAAAATGGCTCATTCCGTGCCATGTCACAAGACCGATGATGCATCTCATATTGCTGAATTATATTTCAAAGAGATTATCCGCATTCATGGAGTACCAAAGACAATTGTGTCGGATCGTGATTCCAAGTTCTTAAGCCACTTCTAGAGGACTCTATGGAGAATGCTTGGTACAAGGCTCTTATTCAGCACAACTTGTCACCCCCAAACGGATGGTCAAACGGAGGTAACAAATCGTACTCTAACCACTCTTCTTCGTGGTATGGTGAGTAAATCGTTGAAAGATTGAGATTTAAAGCTTGCACATGCTGAATTTGCTTACAATCGATCACCAAGTTATACTACTGGTCGATCGCCATTTGAAGTTGTGTATGGAATTAATCCTCTCACACCCATTGATTTGATTCCAATTCCATCTAACTCTCAAGTGAGCTTTGATGGCAAGAAAAGAGCTGAATCAATGAAGAAGCTCCATGAGCAGATTCGATCCAACATTGAAAAGGCCAACAAATCTTACAAGAAGAAAGCTAATCAACATTGCAAGAAGACTCAATTTCAACCTGGCGATCTTGTATGGCTTCACATGAGGAAGGAGAGATTTCCATTTCGTCGAAAGAACAAGCTCATGCCTAGAGTTGACGGTCCCTTTAAAGTTATTCAGCGAATTGGTGACAATGCTTACAAGATTGACCTTCCAAGAGAGTTTGGAGTTTTAGCAACATTCAATGTGGGAGACCTTTCTCCTTACTTGGAGGATGAAAACCTTCTTGATTTGAGGACAAATCTCAAACAACCCGGGGAGGATGATGCGGGAGCATCCAACGTAGCTCCATCAACCAACTCAGAACCATCGATGTTTATCCATGCCAATAAAGAAGTTGGGCATTATGTGCTTCGATGGAACATTTTGAATGACTAATGTTAATTACTTATCGGTACTTTGTGGTATATCCATAGGTATCAATGGGAGGTCATTTTAGATGTCTTGTATGACCAATTGAGGAAGTTTCGGGAAGATTATTTTCTGGTCAAGGGAGGAGCTCGAATTTTGGGAAGGCTAGAGGTTCATGAAAGCGGTTCAAGAATATGGAAAGCCAAAGGTTCAAGAACACGGAAAGCTAACGGTTCGAGAATGCGGAAAGCCTAAGATTAAAGGCATTTAGTTCCCGTGTTAGTAAAGGCTTTTTATTAAGTTCCTAGCTGTTTTTATTTTTATGTAGCTCAAGAGTCGAACGTTTAAGTTCCTAGGTCATTAAAGTTTGTTTTTAATATTTCCTAAGGTTAAAATCCTCCTATAAATAGAGGAAACTATCCAATGTAGGGGAGATACGAATTTCATGAATGAGAATGGTGAGATTTCCTCAACTTGAGTGAATTCCTTTGGAGAGTGGATAACTCCTTTCGGTTTCTTTATCATTGGAGCGTAGATCACTCCTTGGTGGTGAGCCAAGAAGCCCTTTATCCTTGGCTGGTGGAATCTTTAGGCCTTGGTGGTGAGCTTCTCTTATCCCGAAGTCCTTTATCCTTGGCTGGTGGAAGCTTTAGGCCTTAGTGGTGAGCTTCGTAGATCTCGATCCTCTTCCGGTTGGTGGCGTGGCCTTTATACCTTGGGAGGAGATCGTTTTATCTTTTCTTATTATTATTCCTATTTGTTTCTTCCTCATATACACTACTCCATACACTTATTAACCACAAAAATCCCCTCTAAAAAAAATCCGCTCTAGAATCACTCACCCCATCACGCATCAGATTTGGATCGGAGGCATATCATTGTGGAAAAAGCTCAGCCTCAAAGTTCAGGTGATGACCAAGATGGTGATTGCAGTCATGACTATGGTCGTGATCGTAGCCCTAATCAGGACTATGTGGGGAGGAATGACAGGTATGGAGGTGGAGGTGGTGGACACTATGGTCCTGATCAAAATGGTGGTCGATCTGGCGGATGCAATAGAGATAGTGGTACTCAAGGAGGATCACGAAATAACTGCTATAATAAGGACCGTTGTGGTCCCTATGGACGTCATGGTACAGGAAACTTCTGTTCAGAGTAGAAAGAATACCCCTGATAGGTATGCACACAATTTTTTCCTTTTATAGTGAAGCAGTTGATTCTGCGCTGATTGAAAAGGGCTTGTAGCAGAGCAGTTGGAGATACTGCTGTTACTTGCTGGAGGTGTCAAAGTCTCTTCTGTTGCGTCTCTTCCTCATGGTTCTGTGCTGATTGAAATGATTCAGCTGTTAATGTCCATGAATGCTCGTTTTGATGTTTTGGTCCAGTGACATTGCTTGCTTGACTTAAACAATCAAATTTGGCCTTACTATTTCAATGCTAGGATGGGTACTGCATTCTCTTTCGATTACATGCTTTAGCAATTGCAAATAAATCTGAGATCAATGTTGGTTGACTTCTTCATTGGCATTTGCAACTATGGAGTGCAGGCAGCAATTTGGTGTCTAGTTGGCTCTGTTGAGGATGGGGCAAGAGATTTACCTGTGGAAGTAATGCGTTCTCTCTTTGAAAAAGAGAAGCTGCCTTAGAAATGAATGCCCGTTATGACTATCATTCTTCAGATTGTCCAACTTTTTGAAAAGGAGTTAAGCCGGTAAACGCCATGTTTTCTTATACACATTAAGTATGTGAACTTCCTGTCTATAGTTTGCACTATATTGACTCAGCTAAGCTCTTGGCAGGAATCTTGGCTGTTCGTGGTGTTTTGATATGCGATCCCGTTACTGTCAGGGCACAAGAAGTGGTTTTAGTCTTAAAAATCTGAAATGTCCTTTTGGCCTCAAGAAGCTATTCTATGCAATTAACTAGATAAATTCCGTCTCACTTTCCACCAATTGTACTGATGGAGGAGTTCCTTTCTCAGTAAATCGTGGAGATCTTTTGGAAGCTTTGGTGAGCATGGCAATTTGATTTGCATGATCTTCTTCCTAGCTATCTCCTGTCTCTTATCGCCTTCTTCAGTAGAGGATTGCTGGTCTCTGTCACACCCGTGTGGATGGTGCTGCTATCGTCCTAGGTTTCCTGGATAAATTCCCTATCAGGTCTAACGACGGCTCTTCCTATGAATCGGCAATGTTGCTAATAAACACATGGTTCTTTTCGCATGGGCAGCTGTGTGTGCATTGATTTGCATTTCTGCATTGATGATCTTTGCCACGCTCTTTCAGCCAGTCATTTGTGCTTGATTATGTATCTCTCACTAATTCTTTCAGAAGTGGTGCTAGCTCCATTTGAAATTCGATACTGGGTTTGTGACTCCTATACGGGGCATATTCTTGGCATAAGCAAAAAAGCGGACATGATCATTTCCTATTCAATTTTTCTAAGTAGTTACTTGGTTAAGGTAATTTTTCATTCTTAACTATGACTTTGTAAATGAATATTTTCTTTTCCCGTAACGCTTCTCAAAAAATGTGGAGATCAAATTGGCAATACGTGCTCAGCAGGGAAGACTTATTTATTCTTGTAGGAATCAGGAGGAATTTTACCAAAGTATCGGTTAATTTTCAAGTAGAGCTTGACAGTACAATATGTCAATTTTCTGTTAATCTATGCGACTTTTTTTATATAGTTATTTCTTTAATCTCGGAGCTAGACACATACATAACTTGATTTCTAATGTCAAGGGTCTACTTAAATAGATTTTTCATAAACTTCAAAATCATTTTGGAATCAAAAAAAGAAAGAAAAGGAAGCTGAAACAGGAAACCCAAAGGACCACAATCAAGCGGTACAAGGATCTTAATCATCGATTTACAAAGTACACAAGGAAGCGGCTGGGGGTTCGCATCCGGAGCATTGAACTGGATGGTGAAGCCCTCGTTAGGTTTGACAAAGGATCACGTTGTGTGGATGGCTAAAATGCTTGTGCGACTCCATCTATGTATTAAGCTGTGCAAAAGAGCGAAGGGAGGAAGGAAGGTCGACTTTTGTTTTAACTTGGAACTGCTCATATATGTAGGAAACAGTGACGGTTCAGGAATCAATGGTAAAAATATTGAATATCCTTTGGATGACCTGATGGAAAGAGTCATTTATAATATGCAGAAACCATGCAAAAACTTTTGCTTTTCAGTTGGATCCAATATGAATCACATCATCTCTTAATGTGTGATTGGAATAATATATCGTATTAAAACTATATAACAACTCTCTCAAGCAATATTAATCATTTTTCTTCTTTTGCACTTTAGGGGGAAGTATATTGAATATGATAATCTATGAGGTTAAGCTTCGCCAGCCGGATTGGAATTGGGATATGATAGGATAGGATAAAAAGGGGATTTTGAATGCTCCATATATCCCTCGGATTGTAGAAATATCCCATCAAATGTTTGATGCAACCTAAGATAAGATTTGAAATATTTGAAAATCTGCAACTGAATATAGAATTCAAAATCTTTAAAAAATTTCTTGTTTGAAAATCTTGGAATATCCATTTCCGACGGGATCCTCATGTATGTGACGACTCAAACTCTATCGACCACTATCGTCAACCAATAGGGGAGCTTAACGACTTTAAAGATCGACCTCGAGAGGATGACAACTTTCAACAGATGTGTCTTTTATTGAACAAAATTCTGAACTGAATGTGAGGAAGACCTCTCTCCGGCGTTCATCAAGTCGCCTAGTTCAGAGTTGACCAAGAGAAAGATCGTGGAACAATGGAGGCCGAGATTTGAGTAATCAAATGTGAAGTAGAGAAAAAAACCGAGATGATTCGGTGGTGATGGAAAAGCTAAAAAAATGATTGAGAAAGAGAGGAGCCATGGATGAGGTGGTGAGCTCAAGCCTTCCAAGTGAGCTGTGAGCCAAGACATTGGCGAGGATACTCGAAGACGTCGGAGCAAGGGACCATCACGGTTGATGGCCATCAGAGTGTTGGTGGGGTGTCGCCAGCGACGAATGCCAAGGACAGTGAGTCTCATCTGAGATGGGATTTTCTTGATGTGTGGGAATTATTAAGTTAATTCTTAAAATTTTATATCCAATTTGGATTCATCCAACTCTTAGGCCGGATTTCTTATCCGGCATTTTATTCGGATGTATCCGAGTCAATCAAGTTCGGAGAATGTCACCAAATATCAGATAGGATAAATTAATATTCTATTTGAACTCAAATCCGGACCACTATTACCTAGTATATGACATGCGAAAGAAGAGAGACTAATGCAGTTCACTAAATACAGCTTCCTAATACATGGTCTTGGAAATAATGCTAATCTCTGTCTCTCTTCTTCGAGTTTATTCTCATGCATGTTATTGGCAAAGCAACGTGATCTCAGTTTGTCCTCGTAATTCAACTTGTTTCATGATGTGTCCTTATTTGAAGGGTAAGTCCACTTGTCTCGTATTCCCTGTATGCTTCATTAAATTTGAGAATTTTTTTTTCCTATCAGATCCTCTAAATTTTATTGTCTAATCAAATATATATAGCTTTAGCTGATTAAAATGTCTTTCACTCCAAATCTAACTAATTGGAACTGACACACCTTATTCAATAACTTTTGCATTTTTCACTATTCTATTGTCATCACCTACATATTCTTTTTGTCCTCGATTTTTTTTTTTTTTGGAATACCATTCAGTTACTACAAACACACCAATAAAATTTTAGCATATTGCACTTAATTAGAATTTCTCTTCTTATAAATTCCACGGTCTTGGGTGATGTCTACAACTCCATATAACATCCCTCAAGAATCTAATCCAATGTAAAATTTGATTTGTTGATGAAGACTCGGCTTAAAGAATGCATTAGTTTGTACAAAGGATGCAAAATAATTCCACGTGTCCCTCATTGTTCCACGTCACCCAATCACATTGCCTTCTGATGCCATTCTTGTTTAATTCCCCTTGGATAAGGATCAGGTCGTGCAACAAGAATCTTAATTATATCTTAATTACAATCTTATTCCCAATATGGTCAATTTTGTTTCTTGTTTGTCTAGTTCTAAATGGTCTTAGGTGATTCTTAAAACAATTTCTTCATTTTCTTTTGCGTGTACGTCATGGCTAATTGAAGGATAATTTAGTGTCAATTCATGGAAGAATCCAATTACGATACAATGGGCCTATACGTGTAGGAAATTTCGTTGGCGTGGAGCCAAAGATAGCTTACCATGCACTTTGAGGCGATGCGTCTAAGTCGCCTTCTTACACATGAACAGGTTCAAACTCCCACTTTCCTTTTATGGTCTTTGTCTCTGCTTGTGCTTTTAGAAAGTATAACACTAAACGCCGTCCTCCGGATTTTCAATACCAAAGGCACAGCACGGCACGTAATCTGTCAGATCAAATAAGGACACGTAGTGTGTGTATGATAATTAGCTACATTGGTGTTGTGACTTCCCATAATTTGATTTTTGTTTATAATTCCTTGATTTTAGGGAAGTAAGAGCAAACGAAAGGTTGGACAAATGTAACAAATTCACGTTCCCACGACTTTTCCCATGTGAACTGTCTCGATTACGCCCTGTCAAAAAAAGAAAGAGAAGAAGGGTCGTTTACTTGACTTGACTTGAACTATTGCACTTTTTCAATTACATATCATATGCCAACTATAACTTATTTACTTTTTTGACTAGCTATATATATTTGGGATTAAATATATACCGAGCTTTTTTAATTCTTAAAATTTATTAAATAACAGTATGAACAGATTAAAATGTTAAAGATCATGATGTAATAGCGTGGGCTTTGTTACTTTCAATTAATAATTCATATATAAGTACTCAAGAAGCAAAATTCAATTTGCATATCAATATAACAAGTTAAATGCCGGTACCACATTAATCTCAGAGGTAATATTTTGAAATAAATTTGTTTTTACCATAGTAGAGATTTTACTCTCTTTTATATATGACCACCATTTTCAATTTAAATAATAATTCCAAAATGTATAATCCATAGAAAAGATATATATTATAACTATTAAATGAAAGTAAAGTTGATTATAAATTGTGAAATACACCTGCTTACATATATGGTTAATTTTTTTTTTTTTGGTAAAGGCTTACATATATGGTTAATTGTGCTCTGCTTCTAAGGAAAGTCAGGATTTTATGTGCGCAGAAAAGACTAGAGTCATTGCCCCTACCAAACGGCCCACAAATTCAGAAATTGGAAAGACTAGAACATGTGACCAAAATCCAAAGCCAATGATGAGCAAATCTTAGGTAACTTACGTAGGAAGGATTCTAGGAGCAAGGAGGGTGCCTTATGTCTCTAGACCATTTTCATTCCTTATGTGGTAAGGGTTTGGCTTGGTGAGCAAGGAAATGCATGAAACATGTGCCTAAAATCCAAGTCTCATGATGACCATATCTTTGACATTAAATGGAAGAGGTGACTCACCCTCTTAGGAGGCAAGGATAGATTTAGTAATCATTACACCAAGATTTTCCTTGGAGAGCAAATCAAGCCAAGTGATCATCATAGGATGACTCATGGTTAAAGGTGAGCCAATAAAAATAAGACACAAAGGCTCTTAATCATTCCCCTAGAACCTTATAGCACCACGCCATCAAACTAGCTATGCTACTCCAAGAAAGTTCATTGGACTATTTGTTAGAGTCATTAAATGAAGCTTGGCCTATAAATAGGGAACCACCCCCTCCATTCTCTCCAACGTTTGGCTCACTTCTTCCCCTCCTTCTTTTCTACATGCCATTTTCCTCTCTCGGCCTTGCATGCCCACTGCGTCACCGGACAGCTCTATCTCTTGGTAAAACCACTTCTAGGTCATTGAAGGTAAGTGAAATCTCTAACTCTTGGCTAGAGCAATAGCCTATATTGTCGAGTTTAGTTGCATGCTCACTTGTGTAAGTCGTGTGTATGTTGTAATGTTCTTTTGTATCATTTGCTCATATTTGCATGCTTAAATGCTTTCTTGCCTTGGGACGAGGTTGAGATTCGCTTAGCTTAGAATCAACATCAAGTTGTGATGACCTAAGCCCGTGAGGTCTTGGATTGGCATTAAAGTGTGTCAGTCTCAAGTCTTGCATGGTAGGGGGATCACCCAAGCCCACTGGATCTTAGTATGGCATTAAAGCATGTTGGTTCCAAGTTTTGCTTGGTAAGGGGATCGGCCTAGGTGTGTAGTTTGAGCCATGAGCAAAGAATCGTGTCAGACATGTTGTATAGTATTGTAATGAGGGTTAAAGCACACAAACTTGAATGAGCACACCTTTAGGCATTGTACTGTCAGCTAAGAGGAAAGATAAGAAATCGGCTTGTGTGATATATGACATGTGGTCACATAAAGGAAAGTTAAATTGTCGTAGACGTGTTTTGGCTACGCCAAGGGCAAATCCTTGAGGGGGATGATCTAGAAGCACACCCCGAAGAGGATAATATCAAGTTGGCATGAGGAATGGTGCAAGCCTCTACATCAAACAACATGTTATGTTGCCTCGTTCACAAGAACGGGATAATCTAATTGAGCTAAGAAGCCCCTAAAAGTATGGAATTTCTGGCTTGATGGTCGGATGTCCTGGTTGAGCCAGAAAGCCCTTAAAAGTATGAGATGCTTGGCTTGATGGCCGAATGCCCTAGTTGAGCTAAGAAGCCCTTGAAAGTATGGAATGCCAAGCTTGATAGTCGGATTACATGGTTGAGTCAGGAAGCCCTTGAAAGTATGAGATGCCTGGCTTGAGATCGAATACCTAACTTGAAGCCGAAAGCCCCCGAAAGTATGGAAAAAATTGTTTGATTATGTTAATGAACTTATTATGCATGTTATTGTTTCTTGTTTGATAAGCTTGTTTGGTGAAATAGCTTGTTTGGTAAGTTGAAAGTGAATCACATGTAGACAGTTGAGAAATAGCAACAGGCTTGCTATTGATCTACCATCAACATTGTACTGTGAGTGTTGTACCTAGATTTGAGGATGAGATGTCCTCTTAGTAGAGAATTAGGTATGAAAGTCTCGCGTCAGTTTTGGGAGCTGTAGTCACACTAAAGGAGATACAAATTCCCCTGGCCGACGTGGATACTTGTAGTGTAATGTAAAAAGGAAAGAGGACCCATGGGGAAAGGGCTTGTAAATAAACTGTTCTAATATAAAGTAGTGTGTATTGTGTGATGTATGTCCTAGTCTTCCAGTTGTTATTTATCTGGGGAGTTTGTTTGTTCACGTTTCCACATGTGCATAATAACAAGATAAAAAGAATCGAGACTGCAATGAGCCTAGAACGTCACGAAAATAACCTAGCCACTTAAGACCCTAGAGATAGAGATAGGATCGTTACATTTTTGGTATTAGAATAGGGGTTATACCTAGAGTGATAAGGTGCAATGGGATTCATAGGATAGTTAGTTAGGAAAACACCTCGTGCATGTAGTTGTTGCATGATTGGTTTTCCAATAGTAGATTTTGATCACTAACCCCTTATTTTGTTGTAAAAAGCTTCCCTAGAATTCCTGTAGTGGCAACATGAATGCTTAAGACCAGGTGGCCACGAGAGGAAAGTTGACTCAGTGCCAGTCAAGTTCTAAAGGAAAGTCAAAAGGGGACTTCCGACTAAACGGAATTCTACAAGCTTTTAGAAGTTTAATGGAGCAATAGGCACAACATCAATTAGCCTTTACTTCTGGGAATGCCCTTATGGGAATGCCTCTATGGATGGAAATGGGAATGGAAATGGTGAACGTTCCATGTAGGGATTGGTTGGGCAATTCCTGAAGTTGCAACTCCTAAGATTTGCTAGGATGGGCGATCCTAAAGAAGCTAAATCATGGATCGACTAATTAGAGAAAATCTTCGAACTTCTGAGGTGCTCTGATGAGGACAAAGTGACATTGGCAATGTACCAACTGTAGCGTAACACTAGTCGCTAGTGGAAGGCAATAAAAAGAATAGTATTTCTTACGAATACTGCTATAATTTGGAATGCCTTTGTCAAGACGTTTAATAGGAAATACCTTTCTGTATGTACTCGTGACAAGATGGCAGAATTCATGCAACTTCGGCAAAGGAATATGACCGGTGATCAGTTTGAGGCAAAATTTGCTAAGTTGTTAAAGTACACCCCCAGGCTAATTGAAAATCCAATGGATAGGGCAAAAAGATTCCGAGATAGCCTAAAGCCGGACATTCAGAGCCAACTAGTCTTGCTTACCCTCAAGGACTATAATGAGCTATATAAACGAGCTTAGCTAATAGAAAAAGATTTGCTGGAACAAGCCATCATAGCAACTTACCGAGGAAGGTCTTATCCTTCAGTCTCTCAAGTCAACCAGCGTCATAGAAAGAGAAGGAGAACATTCCTTTACGTCTAATAAGAAGAATAATAAGCCAACCTTTGCTCAGGGAAATATATGCCGCTTTTGTAGAAAATGACATGGCAACGCTCCATACTCTGCTCATATAAAAACTTGTTTCGACTATGGTTGGCAAGGTCACCTACGAAGGAATTGTCCGCAACAATGGCCAATGATGCCACTGCAGCAACCACAAATGATGCCATAAGGTAGAGTCCCACAGCACAACAATTCCAAGCGCCCTTTGACCTAAGGAAGAGTATATGCAATCATTTAAGAGAAAGCAAAAAATTCTAAGACTATCATTATGAAATGAAGTACTATCTACCGTAAACCACGAATAGTGTAGGATTGTTATGAGTAAACAAAAATGAGAAATTCAGTCATGTTGACATCATAATAAGAAGAAAATAATTAAAGTGCGCAGTGAAATTGGGATCAAGTTGAAAGTGCTACAGAAAATTTAAGCTTTACAGTAGACGGGTGGTCACATATAGAGGATCATCCAAATATTGGAAGATACGTTAGGAGCTTGTGCTATCGATTTTAAGGGAAGTCGAGATGAGCACTTACATCTCATCTAATTCACCTATAACAACGGTTGCTAGTAGAGCATTAGTATGGCTCCATTTGAGGCATTGAATAGCTGAGGTTGCAAAACTCCAGTTTGTTGAAACGAGGTCAGGGAAAGAAAGGTCACTGGTCCAAAGCTAGCCTTACTTACTACGGATGCCTTGTGAGTAAGTAGAAATAGGCATTAGGACTGCCCAAAGTAGATAGAAAAGTTATATAGATAGATGATTAAAACCTTTAGAGTTTCAAGTAGGTGATCATGTTTTCCTCAAAGTATCACCCCTGAAGGGTGTATCTCGCTTTGGAGATAAGGGAAACCTAAGTGCTTAATACATAAAACCATTTAAAATCTTAGAAAAGATTGGGAATCTGACCTATCGATTGGCGCTGCAATCGAAACTTGCTCAAATACATGATATCTTTCATGTATCTATGTTAAGAAAGTATAAGCTTGATCCAACACATTTGCCGAACTTCGATGAGATCAAAGTGGATGACAAAGGGTTGTTGTACATTGAGGAGCCGATGTGGGTCATGGATAGAAGAGAGCAAGTGATAAGAAGTGAAGCCATTTTCTTATTAAAGGTCCTATGGCAACGCCACATAATAGAAGAAGTGACATGAGAAAGCAAGGAAGCGATGAAGCGCAAGTACCCGAATCTATTTGGATGATTAGGTACGTTATGAAATTTTGGGGACAAAATCTTTTAAGGGGGGACAGTTGTAACATCCAATGGCCTAATTTCCATGTTGTTATATTCCTTAAAAGAGGACAAAAGAGAAGATTCTAGAAGGCTTATACTTGGAGAGCAAGTTTTGATTAAAGTCATGTGATGCATATCTAAACTTAATGATTGCACAAAATCTAAACATTAAATGCAAGAAACTTAGTCGCTAGCTTAGGTGTCCATAAAATCATTACATGTCATCATTATATGGTGACTCAACTCATTAGGTGGCCCAAAAAGGAAGAAGGTTCTAGAATGCCTCATTAAATGCGAGGAATGAGTCACCCTTCTTAAGTGGCCATCTTAGGATTGTGTAATGATGGCCGAAGATTCACCTTGGAGAACAAATAGGGATAAAAACACATGACCAAAATCCAAAGCTAAAAATGACCAAATCTTACGTAACTTATGTAGGAAAGATTCTAGGAGCAAGGAGGGTGCCTAATGTCTCTCATTCCTTATGTGGCAAGGTTTGGCTTAGTGAGCAAGGAAAGGCATGAAACGTGTGCCTAAAATCCAAGTCTCATGATGATCATATCTTGGGCATTAAATTGAAGAGGTGACTCACCCTCTTAGAAGGCAATGATAGATTTAATAATCATCACACCAAGATTCTCCTGAGAGGGCAAGGCAAGCCAAGTCATCATTATAGGATGACTTATGGGTATAGGTGGACCAATAAGAAGAAGACACAAATGCCCTTAATCATTCCCCTAGAACCTTAGGGTGCCACACCGCTAGCCATGTTACTCTAAGAAAGTTCATTGGATCACTTGTTAAGGTCATTAAATGAAGCTTGGCCTATAAACAGGGAACCACCCCCCTCCATTCTTTCCAATCTTTGGCTCACTTCTTCCCTTCATCATTTCTTTAATGCCATCTTCCCATCTCAACCTTGCTCGCCCACTGCATCATCAGATGACTCTATCTCTTGGTAAAACCACTTCTCGTTTATTGAAGGTAAGTGGAATCTCTAACTCTTGGTTAAGGTAATAAGTTACGTCATCGAGTTTAGTTGTGTGCTCACCCATGTAAGATGTGTGTGTTGTAATATTTTTTTGTATCGTTTGCTCGTGTTTGCATCCTTAAATGCATTCACACCCCGGGACAAGGTCGAGGTTCGCTCGACCCGGAATTGATGTTAATTCGTGATGACCTAAGCCCGTGAGGTCTTGGATTGGCATTAAGGCATGTCAATCCTAAGTCTTATTTGGTACAGGGATCACGCAAGCCCATGGGGTCTTTGTATGACATTAAAGTGTGCTGGTTCCAATTCTTGCTTGGTATGGGAATCGGCCTAGGTGTGCAATTCTAGCCATGAGGCAAGAATCGTGCCCAACATATTGTATAGTATTGTAATGAAGTTTATGGTACACATACTTGAATGCGCATGCCTTCGGACCTTGTACTTATCAGTTATGAAGAAATATAAGAAACTGGCTTGTGTGATATATGACGTGTGGTCACATAAAGAAAAGCTAATTGTCGTAAACAAGTCTTGGCTATGCCAAGGGAAAATCCTTGACGAGGTTGATCCAAAAGCACGACCCAAAGAGGATAATATCAGGTTGGGATGAGGAATGTTGCAAGCGTATGCGTCTACCCTAAACGGCACATTGTGTTGTCTCGTTCACAAGAATGGGATGCTCTGGTTGAGCTTGAAAGCTCTTGAAAGTATGTGATGCTTGGCTTGATGGCCAAATGCCTTGGTTAAGCTAGGAAGCCCCTAAAAGTATGAGATGCCTACCTTGATGGTCCGATACCCTAGTTGAGCCAAGAAGCCCTTGAAAGTATGGATTGCTTAGCTTGATGGCCAGATGTCCCAATTGAGCTAGGAAGCCCTCGAAAGTATGGGATGCTTGGCTTGATGGTCAGATACTTTAGTTGAGCCAAGAAGCCCCAAAACTATGGAATGCCTGACCTGAGGCTAGATGTGCAGTTTGAAGCTAGAAGCCTCTGAAAGTATGGGAAGAATCATTTAATACGGTTAACGAACTTATTTTGCATGTTACTATGTATTGTTTGATAAACTCGTTTGGTGAAATAGCTTGTTTGGTGAGTGTAAAGTGGATCATATGCAGATAATCGAGAGATAACAATGGGCTTGCTATTAATCTGCCATCGACATTGTATTGCAAGTGCTATACCTACTAGATTTGAGGATGAGATGTCCTCCTAGTAGAGAATTATTTTACTTACTGAGTTCCCCAATTGACTCTCTTGTTTTTCGGACTTGTAGGTATGAAAGTCTCATGTTAGTTTTGGAAGCTGTAATCACGCTAGAGGAGATAAGGATTCCCCTGGCCTATGTGGATACTTGTAGTGAAATGGAAAAAGGAAAGAGGGCCCATGGGGAAAGGGCTTGTAAATGTACTGTTGTAATATAAAGTAGTGCATACTATGTGATATATGTTCCAGTCTGGAGAGTTTATTTATTCACGTTTCCGCATATGCATAATAACAAGATAAAAAGAATCGAAACAGCAATAAGCCTAGGACGTCACAAAAATAATCACTGCCACTTAAAACCTTGGAAATGAAGTTGGGGTCATTACAATTTAAGCATTTAACATGCCAAAAATTATTGTCTAGGAGCCGTCACCAATTTATTTTATTTAGATTGATTAGAAACCCCAATAAAGCAACAAGAGTATTACTTCACTCTTACGCATCAAGGATTATGGGAACAAGGACTTGATTACTCTAGATTACTCCTACACCCTTTCAATACATTTTCTCTTTTATTCTCAAAAATATTTTAAGAGGCAATCTGCATTGACTTTAGCCTAAATTACTAAAATGTAAGGATGATCATGCGAGTACGCAAATATTAAAGGTAGCACTCAATAAATCAAATAAATCGCAAAAAATTAAACACCATAACATCAATGATTTTTTTTGGGTTTTCATTCTATTATGGAATTAAAACTAGCCTATATGACACGCAATTAAATGAACCTAACATGAAGATGATATAACACGCATGTGATATTTTTGGTCTTTTCTAATTAAATTCGAAATAAATAATTAACCAAGATTAACTACCAACCTCGAAAAGTTATCCTATTTAAACTAGGATATAATTTAGATTAAATCGTATTTTAATTCAGAAACTTATTTTAAGTAAGTAGATTTTACTGTGGCATGCAATCTAACCTAAAAGACAAATCTAACTAGATAAATTCTAAACATGTAACCTAATATATTTAGGAAACTACCCTATCTATCACACGATTCGATTTTTTGAGTGTTTTTCAAAATAAGCAGTTATCAAGTATAAGCATTATACCCAACCCACTTTAGATAATCGTCATGAATTCAAATAAATGGTTAAAATAATTGAAAAAATAATCTATCATCTCCCGAATTAAACTAACAATTATTCTAACCCTGAACATTACATCACAACAAAAATCAAAATAATTAAAAAAACTGATCTAAAGTCTCACAAATCAAATTAGTAATTATATTGATTTTTGAACATCATCAATGCCTACGAAAAAAAAAAAAACAAATCAAAATAATTAAAAAAGTGATCCCAAGTCTTACAGATCAAATTAGCAATTATGTCTATCGCTATCGGATAATGTCTAACGCCACAATAGAATCAATATTAGCATCCAATTTAAGCAATAAAATATCAAGATGACAATTAAGAAAATTACCTAGTTCAGATAATTCGTTTTCGCAATGGGATCAGCGCAAAGGATTCACAAGTAGTGGTTTGCTCAGGACGGGCTCAGCGATGGCAAGCTCAAGACCAATGAACTAGCAAGAATAGAAAGCTCACGGAATCGACTTGGTTCGGACACGAGCGGGAACGGTGGTTGCCATTGGGGGTTCGGACGGCAATGGGTCGGTGAGGCAACTGTTGGTTTTGTCTTGGTTGTGGCAATAGCGAGCTGCGGCAGCGGCGAATAGCAATAGCTCATCATCAAGAGGCTAGCACACAGCAGCTCGTCGACATGCAGGAGGCTCATCGTCAAGGGGTCGGGCCGACAGAATTGACTGCGAGGAGGCATGGCGATGGTAGGAGCAACGAGAGCGTCAAGGACATCGAGGATGGCAAGCAACATCTAGTCATCATCGAGGGCGACAAGTGAAGAGTAGCGATGTCATGGGTCGAAGCTCATAGGAAGAAGGGAGGCGGATCCTGTCGAGTAGTCATCGAGCAACGCGTCGGTGTGCAGCTAAGTTGAGCGGTCGGGTTGTCACAGGTCAGCGAGCACAACGGCGCTCAGGGTAGCAGCGACGACGATGAAACAGCTACCGCAGGTGTAGCTAGCAAGCGCCGGGTGTGCAGATGGGCAGCAAAGATGAACCCCAACTTTCTTTTCTTCTTTTTATTTATTTTTTCTCTCTCTAGCGTTACTTCTCTTCACTTGTCAGAGAAGAATAGACCTCCCCTTTTCTCTTCTCACTCATGAACAAACGTGCTCTCTCAAAATTATGGCTCCCCCTCTTTGTCGTGTAATGAGTTTCCTTTATAGAGAAAGGGCTTGAACTATCAAGGAAAGTCAGCAAATTTTACCTCCTATGTTGGACTCTTAAAATATTATATCCTTTCCTTTTCGGTTCATGCACGAAATCTCCCTTCACCATGTCATCTTTCTTGTTTTATATCACTCAATATATGCCCTACATGCAATATTCCCTCTTATTATTTTGATAGTTCACGCGAAATCTTCTATTTATTGAATATTGGAAGAATGATATGAATTTTTTCTGTAATTAGCAAATCGGCATTCCTTATAAGTCAATTTTCGATCATCAGAGAATAACAAGCTTGGCTCAATTCCCTCTCTTCGTGGGCTTAGTCCAACTCATCAAATTAAAACTCAAATTCATCAATTCAAACCCATCCGTCACCCATCCAATGCAAATGCAATAATAAAAAGCAAAATAAATGCTCCTAAAACTACATGCTATTCAATTTAATTTTAATATATATATGTCTAGGGCTTAAATATTAATCTCTAATTTTCTATACAATCAATGAATGAATTGATCGCCAAAATTTAGGTGTCAACAGCTACACCTCTTTGAAGGTGAGCTTGTAGAGGTTACATATAAAGACAAATTAAGACCTGAATTTTGACCATGCACATGCAATAGATGTTATTTTTGGTGAAACTATGGATCCCATTTTTTTTAAATACAATGTACTTATAATGCTAATGCAAATGCATGATATAGAAGTTGAAAATGTACCTGTAATTACTTACGGGCTAGTGTGGTAGAGCATTTTGAGGTATGAGATGAATCTTCATTTGGTCAACAAGTATCTAATTTCATTACAGATGTCTTGAAGAGTATAATGTTTATCGAATTACCTAGATTCAGACTGAGGCAACTGAGTGAATTTAACCAACATATGCTCAATGTTAGGTGAGATAACCATTGGATTAAGATGACTCAAAATATCTACATTCAAACTAAGGTGTAAGGAAAGAGTTGGGGAGAAACATTCATATCCAAAATGAAATGTTTAACACAAGGATTCAAGACATCTAGATCCAAACTGATGTCAAGAGTTTGGTGAACTTAACTAATAGATACTCAATGTTAAGTGAGATGACTATTCGATTAAAATGGCTTAACCAATCTATGCTCAATGTTAGGTGAGTCAAAAATTGGGTTGAGATAAGTCAAAATACCCATATTCAAACTAAGGTATCACAAAGGAGATTAAAAAAATTCATATCCCGAATGAAATGCTTAACAACAAGATTCAAGACATTCAGATCCAACCAAGATGTCAAGATTAGGGAAACTTAATCAATAGACATTCAATATTAGGTGAGATGAATATTGGATTAATAAAGATTAACCAACAGATGCTCAATGTTAGGTGAGTCAAGTATTGGATCAAAATAATTCGAAATACATAGATTTAGACTTAGGTATAACGAGAAAGATCAAAAAAGCATTCATATCCAAAATGGGATGCTTAACGAAAAGATTTTTGACATTCAGATTCAGACTGAGATGTCAAAAATTGATTGAAAAATAGTTGGTGAGATATTTGAATCATGGACTATCAATTTTTGAAAATCAAGTGAGATACTCAAATTTTACCTTGAACACTTAAATCTAAATTAGAGGATGAGTTACCTAAGTTTTTCCTTGAGCACTCAGAGAGATTTGACACTTACCTAGGGTATCCTACCCAAAGGTTTGATTAGGTTGCTAGAAGGTTACTTGCTAGCAGTGCCTTGGGAATCTAAGAGTGTTTGGACACATCCTAATGCTTCATAAAGCAAACTATTGCTTGATTTTTGTGAGAACTTCACCTATCAAATATAGTAAGCAATAAAAGGTATATGCATTCATCACACATTTCAACTCATTTGTGGTTCATGCATCATGGCTTTAATACTCCCAAATTTCCATGGGGAGAGTCATAACCAAGACAATCCATTCTTGCAATGTAGATATTTTGAAAATCCCAAATGAGAAACTTTCGATTTGAAAGGGCTTTCACTCGCTCCCATTGAAAATGTTGTTTTGCTCCAACAATCGATGCGGGAATATGAAAATCTTTCTAACTCACCATTATCATGCTAAACAAGGGTCCAAGGATTCTTGCAAGTGGTATTATCTTACCAATCTGAGAGGTCTTTAACATGGACCGTAATGCTAGCTTGGTAAATGGCTAAACAAATGGGACTCCTCGAGTCAAGGCTATTGAAAAAACGATACTTCATGATCATTTCCAAGTTTACAAGTCAAAAAACCTGCAAAATGAGATAGAAATAATCTTGTTCGCACTCATTCAAGCGGTACTTTGAAACATATGAACTCTTACATTAACTCAAGTGCCCTAATCTGAAGAGACTTTGCAAGGGACGTAATGTAAGCTAGGTTCACATGTTGAGAAGCAAAAGGATTGTTAGGCTCAAAATGTGTTTAAAGGGGTGAGAGTTGGTGATCATCTTGACATTGCCACCAATCTTCTTCTTCACTATTGGGGATTTTCTTCACATCAAAGCTTCACTGACTATAACACCTCGGCATCTGAGTTCTTTGAGTATCGCTCCATTAGGGATATGAATTTGTACAAATAATAATTATCTATTTGATTTTTTTTCAACAAGCATTAGTCTTGTTTTTACTAAGCACACTACTTTTTCAAGTCCCTCATGTAACATCCTCGATTTCGACCCTCATTTTGACCTTGACTGGTAGGCCAAGGATTGGTACGCCTATGGAGAGATTAGACCATAAGACGGCTCGAGGGCTAGTCATGAGGTAATTAGCCCATCCAGTGATTAGCAACCAAAGGTCCAGTAATAGAGTGTTCGATCATGAGAAAATCATTCCACCATAAGGATCGGCCATGGGATGATCATGTACCATTATGGATTGGTAAATGGTCATGGATTGATTCAGCTCGATCAAGGCACCAGTCACCGGTGATTCTGTCTGGTCATCGTGTCAATCATGGACAACCATGAATTGATCCAAAACGGTCATGAGTTAATTCCATCTGGTCATTGTGTCAATCATGGACAACCATGAATTGATCCAAAATGATCATAAGTTGAGACGGATTGATCAATCCCACACGATTACATAACAACCGATAATCGACCACGGATCGAATAAACTCAATGCGTATCAATTTCAAACTAGCCATGACTAGTGACAAAGGACCTTAGACTGGCCACTAGACTAGCTACAAGATTGGTTGGCTAGCCCAAAGATTGGCCATAGGACTGACTAGGGGAAATTGGCCCATGGACTAGCCCATAGATTGGTTAGAGGACCAACCGATGAACCGAGTCACGATTTTCTTGGTAAAAGAGAGCTCAAGCTCGGTTTGCCATTGAGCTCGATTGTGTTCAGCTCTATTTGGCATGGCTTAGGCATGAACGTTAGGCCAAGTAAAGTCGTCAATCGTGGTCAAACTCGACTAATTCCCACCCAATGACAAGGCTTCAAAAACTTAGATATTTTTCCAAGTTGTATTTAATACATTCGTCGCGTAGCAACTTAAAGAGTGTGGACACTTTGCACGTTGGGGTTTTACCTTGAAAGTTGAGATTAGACATGAACCTAGAACCATTAATGAAAGGGACATTTAGGTATGGTTTGACATCCTGAATTTTCAATTCTGTCTTCAACTAAATAAATCGGGCCTTTCATTGACGTGCCTATAATGCTATTCTCTAAGCTGATCACTCATGAGATAACAAGATTATCTAGGGAAGCCCTTAAGGAATTTAATGCAATAGGCTTGAGAATTCAACCACGAATCGACTACTCGACCATGCTCATCTGCAGAGATCATTACGGTACAGTTAAAAATCGATCAAAGATCAGAGATAGGTCGTTTCGACTGAGGTAGATGATCAAAGTGTGGGTGATGTTCTCGTCAATCGGCACTAGGCCGATGTTTTTGTCTTTTTGGTATCCTGTATCCGTATTTGAAGCCTCAATGTTTTCACGAAAACTTAGGGTTACCAATGTGTCGAAGAGGTACATTGTGACTCGAAACAAATCGATCACAGGTCAATTGTACCAAAAATTTCTGAAAGCTACCTAGTAAGCTAGGTCACGCTAAAAGTCAAAATATGGTCGTTTTCATCAAGAAAATTCAAGGAACCGTTTTTTATCACATTTTTGGGAAACAAGTTGGTTTTATTGGTGAGGAAAAATGTCAATTTGATTGAGGACTCGATGGTGGGATTTATGGGGATCGAATTAGACTAATTCAATAGAGGATTGAAGAGGATATAGGGAATTTAAGTCCAAAATTCGTAGGTCCCATGGTCCCCAACCTTTTGGACCACTTGGGACTTGTTCTAGGGGGATGGAAGTGCACAAAATTGGCTGAAGTGGTTTGCCAAGGGAGGTGGGGCATGGTCAAAGGGACAAAAGGATAAGAAGAAACCAAGAGAGACCCTCCACTTGACATAGTTGTCTTCATCTTCTTCCTCCAGCTTTGCTTTCCCCATTTTCACCTACTTTAGAGCTCAAGAATCACAAGAAATTGAGCTCAGCCCCTCCCCTTGCTCATCGATGCCTGCCGAAGCTTGGATAGCTGCCGCACGCCGCTCGCTTGTGCCCAGTTCGCCATTCCCACACCTCTAGCCATGCGTCGCAAGTCTAGCAGCTCGCTAGGCCACTGTACGTCGCCATCGTGGTTGCAAGAAGCCTCGTCGTTGCCCCTGCCCACCCGTCCAAACCGCCATTCCTCCTCCTTGGCTGTTTCTAACACAACTGGCCTTCAAAGTAGCTCCTTTAGCCCAGCAACAAAATCGAAGCCCTAGGGTCGGCCATGCACTATTTGGCCCGCTTTGGGCCTTGCGAGCCTCGCAAAGGTGCCCCCGCTTCGGAGTTTATCGCTCATCTTCGACTTGCCATCCTCATGAACTCATTGGAATGCTAATCCGGTGAGTTCAGTCATTAATCTCCACTTAGGGAGTTAATTATACTTAAGGGTTAATTAGTTTAGGTTAAGTATGGATTAGGTGGTTACTTAGAACAGATTAGCAATTTAATGATTCGTTTATACATGTTAGGTGGTTAGAGTAGCGTAATTAGAGACTAGATAAGCTGTAGTATATATCTAGATAGGTTTGGAAATTTTCTAGGCCCGTTTCGTATTTAATTATGCTTTTCCGGCCTAAGTTGCATTTATTGGTATTTATTAATTAATTTTGGTAATTATTTAATTAATTATTATTTTTCGAAAATTAGACCGAGATAGCCGGTGACCGGGATTTTGTGTTGATCATAGTGATATGACTGGTTTATTTAATTGAGTGTTAAATTGTGTAAATTGAGTGTTGATTGTAATTTTGGGTAATTATCCCAAAATTTAATAATTTCAATATTTAATTAGAAAATTACTAGGTGTCGGTTTACAGCGTAAAAAATGTTTTTATAGACTACATAATTAGTGGGATGTTATGAAATAAAAATTATTATATTTTTGACTCAGGCTTACCATGTACCCACACACAATTATTTTACCGAGTACTATGAAAACAATGAAATGGTTAGTAGATGAGTATAATATCTATAAATCAGCTTCGGTGAGCATAAATCAGCTTTGATAAGTATATATCAGCTTTGATGAGTTATACTATCTATATATATTAGGTTCGGTGAGCTATACTATCTATCCATATCAACTTAGGCGAGCATTGGTTGTATATCAGTTTAGGTGAGCAGTGGTCGTTTCAATGAAACGACTGGATAGATAGTATTGATTTGGATTGACAAATAGATGGTATGGATGACGTTGAATCGAATGGGTTGATTAATCGATGATTTGATTTGATTTCAAGTAATTGGTTAAGTGGTTGAACCGTACTGACTTGTAGGAAGGAACTGAGGCAAAGGTAAGTCCTTTGTCTCGTGCATGTTTAGGTAGCTTTTGGGCGTATTTCCTTCCTAGTCAAGACCTAGGGGGTGAACTTGCTGAGACGCCGTCTCACCCCGTTGTGGGATAACATTTACAGGTCCTCAGATAGCAGTACCTCTCGAGCATTTTGGACAGCCGAAAAAGGTCACTGAGTAGATATCTTACATTCCGCTTCATAGGGACCCAAGGGGATGGGTCTATGAACTCGTTAGGTCCGTGGTCTGGGTTGATGCGCATCTACCCCTTAAGGTACCCCATCATTACAGATCGTGGTACCCTCATGAGCGAAATGGAAAAAGAGAAGGTCCCATACCGAAATCTGAGATCCCTATGTCGGTGCTAGAGGTTGCTTTTGGAAAAGGCACGGCAGACCCTCCTAGTGGTTCAGTGGTGGACCAGAGTCTGTCAGATCTAGAGTCCTTGGAGTATTTAGTTGAAGACTCGAATAGAGGATCTATAGCACTCTAAACCCCTTTTTGCATACCTTATATATATCGGCTAATATTGTATATGACATAGTTTGATATGTGTATATAAGTGTGTTGTGGTTTGAAAATTTTGTGGCCCTACTTTTCTATCCCATCTTGTTGTTGTTTGGGGATTTAATTATTTGCTTCCGCATACGCATTAAAATAAATGGGTCGGCAATGCATCTTGGGATGTTGTTATTAAATCGACCACCGAGGGATAGGCACCTGCTCGGAGGATCGGGGCGTAACATTCCCATTAAGTGGTATCAGAGCAAGGTTAATGGTTGGAGTGATAAGGTGCAATGGTTTATGGGATAGTTAGTAAGACTGGCCTTTATTTCATGCCGGTGCAGGTCTGTGTTAGTTGGTTGGTAGATTGCTTGTCTGGGATCAACCAGCTTCTAATTCAGTGTGGAATTAGAAGGCAGGTTTCCGTAGAAAACTACATTATGAGTGATTAGGAGTAGAGGACTCCTAGGAAGAGGACCATAGGGCCTGTTACTCGGGATAAGACGCCGATGAGGGTCGATACCCGAGATGGTCGTGGTAGAGCGTGAGCTCAGGCTAGTGCAAATGGAGTAGCACCGCCTCCTGTTGGTGCTGGGGTAGTAGCCCCTAATGATCCAAGGTTTGCTGGGATCATGCAAGCGCTCGAGATGCTAGGAAATAGGATGGATCAGCAGGCTCAGATTCAAACTGCCAGTCCCGTCGCTTCAGTCACCGCTACCATAGCTGCAGCTAATGTCGTCGCAGATGCTGCTGCTGCTGCCGCACCTGTCGCTGCACCTGCTAAGGTTCCACTAGGGAACGTGGTCACTGGGAGACTGATGCATAATCTGGTGGAACAATTTCTAAAGCTGAACCCACCGAAGTTCACTGGGGAAGGAGACCCCGAAGCTACAACTTTATGGATCCAAGGCATGGAGAAGACCTTTGCACTGCTAATGTGCACCGAGACGGTGAAGATAGTCCTTGCAAACTACTAGCTGTAGGGAATTGCGAGTACATGGTGGAGAGCCACCTAAGGAATAGTATTCCCTGAAGATGTAGTCCCAGAGTGGAATGCCTTTGCCGAAGTCTTCAACAACAAGTACTTCTCTGACAGTGCCAGAGAATTGAAGATAGCAGGATTCCAACGCCTTTGCCAAGGTTCAATGACGGTAGATCAGTATGAAGCGAAGTTCACTGAACTATCGTAGTACGCCCCCGAATTGGTCAAGAATCCAGTAAACCGAGCTAGAAGGTTTAGAAATGGGCTCAAATAGGAAGTGAAAAGCCCGCTGGTGCCATTGAATCTGAAGAACTATAACGACCTTCATGAATGAGCCCAGCTAATAGAGAGAGATCAGAACGAATGAGCTGCCACATCTAGATCGCGGTTTGGATCTAATTGAGATGGGAATCAGTATAGGAAGAAGTCCATGATCGGAGGAAGATTTCAGGTCCCGCCCAATAGAAAGGGTGGAGTTGGCAAGTTAGGGCCAAGTCAGAATATCGTGTGTCGCTTATGCAGAAGGTGACATGGCTCGGCCCTGTGCCCTTGATGGATGGGTGCATGTTTTGAGTGTGGCCAACAGGGTCACATAGCTAGAGATTATCCCCAAAGACCGAGGAGACAACAACAGTTGCCGCCACCACCACCGATGGCTCAGAATAAGGGGTTAGCGCCGCAGATTGCATCACAGGGTGGACAGAATAGACCCTTAGATCAAGGACGAGTCTACGCCATTATGAGAGGTGCTAAGGACGCACCTGATGTGATTACAGGTACAGTTTCGTTGAATGACCATGCTACTTATGCTTTGTTAGACCCTGGAGTGACTCATTATTTTATTGCCGAGCAATATGTTAAGCTGATAGGATTAAGTCCTGAATTGCTGGAATCAGTGGTTAGCTTATCTACACCATTAAAGGATAAGGTGTTGTCTACATTGGGTTGTTCTGGTTACAAGTTAGTGATTGGTGAGCAAGAGGGGAGGATAGATTTGTTAGTCCTAGCCATGTATGACTTTGATTTCATAATTGGCATGAACTAGCTCACCAAATAACGAGCTAAAATGGACTGTTATCATAAAGTGATTCAGTTTAACCCATTAGTGGGCGAAACTTTCGAGTTTGTCGAGAGTCGAGGAGGATCCTCATTTCCCTAATCTCATCGCTTAAGGCAACCCGTTTGTTAAGCGATGGTTGCTAAGGATACTTAGCTACATTCGTGGATATGACAGTTAAGGAGATGAAAATCAAAGATATCTCGGTAGTCCAAGAATTTCTAGACATATTCCCAAAGGAATTGCCAGGCCTACCACCAGAGAGAGATCCAGTTTGTGATTGAGTTAGCACCCGAGACAGAGCCAATCTCTAAGGCTCCTTACCAAATGGTATTGTCTGAGTTGAAAGAACTGAAGATGCAGATGCAAGAATTATTGGATGATGGATTTATACGTTCCAGTGCATCGCCTTAGAGAGTATCAGTTATGTTCATAAAAAAGAAAGATGATTCGTTGCGCCTGTGCATCGACTATCATCAACTCAATCAAGTGACGATCAAGAACAAGTATCTACTCCTAAGGATCGACGACTTGTTTGACCAATTACAAGGATCGTCAATATTTTCAGAAATTGACTTGAGGACAAGATATCATCGGCTGATCAGGAATGAGGATAATCCAAAGTAAGTGTTTCGTACTCAATACATCCATTATGAGGATAATCCAAAGTAAGTTTGACAAATGCCCCAACTACTTTTATGGATTTGATGAACCAAGTGTTCAAAGAATATCTTGATCAGTTCGTGATCATGTTCATTGATGATATTCTGGTATATTTGAGAAGTGCTGAGGAGCACAAGAGTCATCTGAGAATGATATTGCAGAATCTGAGGATTCATGAATTGTACGTTAAGTTTAGCAAATGCGAGTTTTGGTTGGCTCATATAGCATTCCAAGGTCACGTGATTTCAGGTGAAGGAATCTCCGTGGACCCGACCAAGATTGAAGCAGTGATCAACTGGCCAAGACCGACTACAGTGACAGAGATCAGAAACTTTTTAGGTTTGGTAGGTTACTACAAAAGGTTCATGGAAGGATTTTCAGCTTTGGCGTCGCCATTAACTTGACTCTTGAAGAAAGAAGAGAAGTTTATGTTGACGGACAAGTGTGAGTGTAGTTTCCAAGAGCTTAAGCAAAAGCTGACTAACACACCTTTGCTAACCATTCCATCTGGTCTTAGAGGATATGAGATCTATAGTGATGCGTCGTTTAGAGGATTGGGTTGCGTACTGATGTAACATGCTAGGGTTGTTGCGTACTAATGCAACATAGTAGGGTTGTTGCATACGCCTCCCATCAGTTGAGACCTCATGAATAGAATTACGTGACGCGTGACTTATAACTCGCAGCAATCATTTTCACCCTAAAGATTTGGAGAAATTATTTGTGTGGAAAGATTCCAAATCTTCACTGACCATCAAAGTCTCAAGTATCTATTCTCTTAGAAAGAGTTGGACATGAGACAGCGCCGCTGGATGAAACTTTTGAAGGACTATGATTGTGATATTTTGTATCACCCTGGAAAGGCGAATAAGGTTGCAGACACTTTGAGTTGGAAGTCTTCAGTTGCACAGATGATGGTTAAAGAATGGGTTACTCAAAAGGGCTCGAGATTTGGTGTTCAAATTTGAGGTAGGCCACATTTCGCATCTCATGGCCACCCTTATAATTGAGTCGGATGTGCATATCAGGATCAAGGCACTTCAGCCGACAGACCTAGATGTTCAGAAGATTTTGCAAGAAGATACCGATAAGAGGAAGGCTGACTTTCAAATTTTTGAAGATGGAACACTGAGGTTTCAAGAATGATTGTGTGTACCTAACGATGCAAAGCTTAAAGAGGAGATCTTATCAGAAGCTCATCATAGTAGTTACAGCATTCATCTTGTTGAGTTTGCCTATAACAATAGCTATCAGCAGAGCATCCATATGGCTCCTTTCGAAGTGTTGTATGGCGGTGCGTGTAGAACGCCAATGTGTTGGGATGAAGTCGAGGAAAGAAAGATCACGGGCCTAGAGTTGGTTCAGCAGTCAGTGGATGCAATTGCAGTCATTAAAGGCAGACTAAAGACTGCTCAAAGTCGCCAGAAAAGCTACACAAATAAGTGTCGAAGGCCTTTGGAATTCCAAATTGGTGATCACGTTTTTCTGAAGATGTCACCAATGTGGGGTACTTCGCGCTTCGGCAAGAAAGGGAAACTGAGTCCGAGGTACGTAGGTCCCTTTAAGATTCTAGAGAGAATCGAGATCCTAGCGCATCATCTTGCATTACCGCTGAGATTGGTGCAAGTGCACGATGTCTTTCATGTGTCAATGTTGAGGAAGTATGAGCCTGACCCGACCCACGTGCTTAATTTCGAGGAATTGGACGTGGATGACAGAGTGTCGTACATAGAAAGCCTAGTTCAGATTGTGGATTGGGAAGAATAGGTTTTGCGCACTAAGACCATCCCGTTGGTCAAAGTGGTCTGGCAACATCATGGCACTGAAGGAGGAACTTAGAAAGTGAGGATTCAATGAGACAATTGTAGCCCCTCCTTTTTGCTTAAAGTATTGTAATGGTTTAAATTTCAAGGACAAAAGTTTTGTAAGAGGCGAAGAGTTGTGACATCCTGAATTTTCGATTCTATCTTCAATTAAATAAATCGGGCCTTTCATCGACGCATCTATAGTGCTATTCTCTGAGTTGATCATTCATGAGATAACTAGATTATCTGGGTAAGCACTTAAGGAATTTTAATGCAATAGGCTTGAGAACTTGACCAGGAATCGATTACTCGACCGTGCTCATCTGCAGAGATCATTACGGCACAGTTAAAAATTGATCAGAGATCACGAATACGTTATTTCGACTGAAATAGATAATCAAAGTGTGGATGATGCCACCAGATCGCAAAGTTCTCGTCGATCGGCACTAGGCCGATTTTTCTATCTTTTTGGTACCCTGTGTCTATATTTGAAGTCTCAAGATTTTCACAACAACCGAGGGTCGCCAATGCATCGAAGAGGTACATTGTAACTCGAAACAAATTGATCATGGGTCAATAGCACTAAAAATTTCTAAAAGCTACCTAGTAGACTAGGTCACGCTAAAATCACGTCAGATTGAAATTAACCGCGAATTTGAATCCGATTTCAGAAATTGAAAGTTTTGTCATGTCACAAGTCATTTTAGGAATGTCAACTCATCCTTCGAAGATTTTTCTGCAAACCGAGATTTTTGGCAAAAAATCAAAATAGGGCCGTTTTCGTCCGGAAAATTCAGGGGACCGTTTTTTACTGCTTTTTTTTTTTAAGCAACTTGGTTCTATTGGAAAAAAAAAATCTCAATTTGATTGAGGACTCGATGGTGAGATTCATGGGGATCGAATTTGACTAATTCAAGAGAGGATTGAAGAGGATTTAGGGAATTTAAGTCCAAAATTCGTAGGTCCCATGGTCCCCAATCTTTTGGACCACTTGGGACTTGTTCTAGGGGGATAGGAGTGCACAAAATTGTCTGAAGTGGTCTGCCAAGGGAGGTGGGGCATGGTCAAGGGGACAAAAGGATAAGAAGAAACCAAGAGGGACCCTCCACTTAACATAGATGTCTTCATCTTCTTCCTCCAGCTTTGCTTTCCCGTTTTCAAGAATCACAGAGAAATCGAGCACAGCCCCTCCCCTTGCCCGTTGACACCCGCCAAAGCTCGGACAACCGCCACACGCCGCTCGCTCGCGACATGTCGTATTTATTAATTAATTTTATTAATTATTTAATTAATTATTATTTTCCGGAAATTCGACCAACATAGCCGATGACCGGAATTTTACGCGATCGCGGTGGTATGATTGGTTTATTTAATTGAGTGATAAATTTTGCAAATTGAGTGTTGATTGTAATTTTAGGTAATTATCCCAAAATTTAATAATTTCAATATTTAATTAGAAAATTACCAAGCGTCGGTTTACGGTGCCAAAAATGTTTTTATAGACTATATAATTAGTGGGTTATGAAATAAAAATATTATATTTTTGGCTCAGACCTATCGTGTAGCCGCACACGATTATTTTACTAGGTACTATGAAAACAGTGAAATGGTTAGTGGATGAGCCTAATATCTATAAATCAACTTCGGTGAGCATAAATTAGCTTCAGTGAGCATATATTAGCTTCGGTGAGCTATACTATTTATCTATATCAACTTCGGTGAGCTACACTATCTATCCATATCAGCTTAGGCGAGCATTGGTTGTATATCAACTTAGGTGAGCAGGGATTGTTTCAATGAAACGACTGGATAGATAGTATTATCTGATAGATAGTTTTGATTTGGATTGACAAATAGATGGTATGGATGACGTTGAATCAAATGCGTTGATTGACCGATGATTTGATTTGATTTGAAGTGATTGGTTAAGTGGTTGAACCGTATTGACTTGCAGGAAGGAATCGAGGCAAAGGTAAGTCCTCTATCTCGTGTGTGTTTAAGCAGCTTTTGGGCGTATTTCCTTCCTAGTCGGAACTTAGGGGGTGAACTTGCTGAGACGTCGTCTCACCCCGTTGTGGAATAACATTTACGAGTCCTTAGATAGCAGTACCTCCCGAGCGTTTCGAACAGCCGAAGATGGTCACCAAGCAGGTATCTTACATTCCGCTTCATGAGGACCCAAGGGGATGGGTCTATGAACTTGTGAGGTCCGTGGTCTGGATTGATGCGGGTCTACCCCATAAGGTACCCCATCAATACAGATCATGGTACTGTCGTGAGCGAAATGGACAAAGAGAATGTCCCATACCGGAATCTGAGATCCCTATGTCGGTGTTGGAGGTTGCTTTTGGAAAAGGCACGGCAGACCCTCCTGGTGGTTCAGTGGTGGACTCGAGTCTGTCGAATCTAGGGTCCTCGGAGTATTCAGTTGAAGACTCGAATGCTTAGAGGATCTGTAGCACTCTCAACCCCTTTTTGCAGACCCTGTATATTTCGGCTAATATTGTATATGACATAGTTTGATGTGTATATAAGTGTGTTGTGGTTTGAAAAATTTGTGTCCCTGCTTTTCTATCCCATCTTGTTGTTGTCTGGGGATTTAATTATTCGCTTTCGCATGCGCATTAAAATGAATGGGTCGGTGATGCATCTTAGGACATCGCTATTAAATCGACCACCAAGGGATGGGCACGCGCTCGGAGGATCGGGGCATGACACATGGGACTAGTCAAATTTCCTTAGGAAAGAAAAAAAAAAACAAGTGTGAACAAATGTGAATATATTAAATGAAGTGTGGTATAGGTATCCTTATAGCTTAAGCCTAATTATACCATAATGACTAAGTGTGAAATGTGGCCTTTAGAGCCCACAAGGATAAGCCACATGCCCGAGAGAGAGAGAGAGAGAGAGAGAGAGAGAGAGAGAGAGAGAGAGAGAGAGAGAGAGAGAGAGAGAGAGAGAGAGAGAGAGAGAGAGAGAGAGAGAGAGAGAGAGAGAGAGAGAGAGAGAAGCAAAGGCAAGTCCAAACTTTGAACTAAAGATAAGCCCACATTAATTTCTCTTGGATTTTGCCATTCAATAATCAAGATGAAGTGTCCAAGCTAACTTAGAATTTAGTTGGAAACTTAGAAGATAAGATTGTCCAATTATTAATGATCCTTGACTCAAGACTAGGTAGGGCACCCCCATTTCCAATTGGATTTGCTATCTTTGATTTTTTTGAAACTGTTGGGCTTTCACTGTTTGCCAATTTTATAGAGCTTTCTATAGTTCGAATTTGGAGAAACTTCCCTCACAGAATTTGTTCAAAATATCTTAATCTACAACATACTTAAATTTCAGATTTTCTAAGGTCAAATTGTTAGGACAAAGGCCCAATCATTTACCATTTGGAATCTGACCAGTGTAATAAAGACGGTGACCAAGTTTGCTTCCCAATTTTCTAGAAAAATTTCCCTTTCGAATTTGGTATGCTTCCTTCAACAAATTTTAAGGGATGTCTATGTCTACTATATATTAAAATTT
Source organism: Eucalyptus brandiana (assembly GCA_014182725.1). Lineage (NCBI taxonomy): Eukaryota > Viridiplantae > Streptophyta > Magnoliopsida > Myrtales > Myrtaceae > Eucalyptus > Eucalyptus brandiana. Next base: position 25,225,360 of record CM024674.1, on the reverse strand, counting down.
TAAAATTTTTTTGAAAAGATTTAGATTTCAAAATGGGTCCTTCTTTGCGGTCGTTAGATCTGCTCAACGGGCGGATTGTTGGGTTGTGCGTGGTGACTTTTTGCTCTTTCCAAAGCACGAATTGGACTTGGTTTCCTTCATGAAAAATATTATTTAAGGTCTTCTCTATAACATATTAAATTTAATAATTTTTTGATTTCGTTTGATATGGTAATTACACTGATTTCATAAATTGTTCAAAATTATTTTTCACCCTAGGATGGATGAGTTACGCCCTAGCTTGGAGTCTAGTTCTTAATTGCCATCTTGAGGTGTCCAAGCTATTTAACTATATCCATACTCTACTTTGAGGCTTGATGACAAAGTAAGGCCCGCTTAAATGCCTCTTGACCGAATTTATTCGAGACAATAATGAAGGCCTATTAGAAGACCTAGGGCCCCTATTAAAGGGGAAGACAAATGTGACTATTCATTAATTAAGGACCGTTGTTGTAGATTGAGTGGACCAATTGGAAGTTGACCACCTTGCCCCCACACTTTTCACGTAAGCCACGTTAAGTAATGGCTCATTTAGATTATTTTTGGGAGAGGAAGCCCCATAAATAGGAATAAAAACCATTTACCCCAACACAACTTCACCAAAGCCATCCTTCTCTCCTTCCCTTCCACCACCAATCACCCTCCTCTCAAAATTTGGCCTCCTCTAGGAATTCTTACTACCACCTTTGCCGCTTTCACCATCTTTTCAAGACTGTCGAATTAGAAAGTCGTAAGTAGACTTATTAACGTTTGATTAGGACATTGTATTATGCTGGTCCAAACTTGTAACAAGTCCATATTTGATTTGTTATTTTGATTGAGGTTTTATTTGTGCTTACTTGAGTTGGTTTTGGATTGGTATTAGGCCTTGGCTTGACCTTTGGCTTTTGAATTTGAAGTGGCCTAGTTCTTATGCTTGATTGTTGTACCTTGACTTGGCTTGTTAAAGTGACTCGATTCTTGTGCTTGTTTTACTATGCCTTCGCTTTACTTTGATCCCAATAGTTTTGAAAGGTGTTTTAAAGAAAGTTTGATGTTGTTTTATAAACTATTCTAAACAACTTTTGTAAATGTATGTTCATGACTCGATTTCCAAATAAGGGTTTCGTTGGCCTTCGATGAACGTGAGACCATGACAGATTGGTCTCTTTCTTGGTCTTAAGGCGATATTGAGGTATATCGGTTTCCCGAGCCAAGTTTGGTATTGAATTGGTGTATCATACAAGTCAATTCAAGCCGCGAATTCGTATTCGAGCTCGGCATGTTCAACAAGTTGGAACTTGTAAGGCATTTCACACACTTATGCATGGCAAACCTTCAGGCCTTGAATTAAAATGAAGATAAGAACCGGTTTGTAATGCTTGATGCTCGGACACACAAGGGACTAAATTATGCCGTTGATGGATGGATTTCGGCGATAATGCTTGATGGATTTGGGAAGAACCGATGGATTTTGGTTATGCCATCAACAGATGGATTTTGGATGCCCTATGGATTTCAAATGCTCAATGGATTCCGAAAGGGTCCATGGATTTTAATCATTAATAAATAAACCTCGTGCGCATGAGTTTCTCATATATGTAATAGATCCTTAGTGTATACTTGCAATTATTATTCGAGGATCTCTCATGTTTTTTACTAAAGGCATGATTTTCATCTTTTTATTGATCTACCATCAACCACTGCATGAGATAAGTTATTTGCTTGTTGAAGGGCGAGGCATCATCTTACCTAGATTTTAGTGAGTTTACTTATCGGGATATACTCACTTTTTATGAGTCCGGGACACTTGGAGTGCCAAAACTTAGCACGAGGGGATACTTAAGTGCCAAAAGTTAAGAAAGCGACACTTAAGTGCAAATATCAAAGCAAAATAGTTCAGTTAAGTACCAATAACAAGAAAATCCAGCAAAAATGCTGACGTGGCGATTTTTTGGCGAGCCAAGTGCAAAATGACATCGTATTGCATGCTTTGACGCAACTAGACAAGTGCTAAAATGACGTCATTTTGCTGCTGACGTGGGTAAATAATTAATATAAAAAATAGTTAAATTAAATTTAAAACCAAATTTAAAAATAAAATAAAAAAGAGGAAGATAAACGCGGCTAGTGGCTATCGTCGAGAAGGTGGGGGAGGGTCGACCGGGGTCGCCGAGCCCTAGCTAGGGGCCGACAACCCCAGCTGCGAGAGGCGAGGCTTGCGAGCCCCCACGGCGACGGCCCTTGGCTCAGCCATGCGAAGGCTAGTGACCCTCGCCGAATCTGAGGGAGGGTTGCAACCCTCGCCCTAGATTTGCGCGAGGGCTCACAAGCCCTTGCCGGAGGTAGTGGCGAAGGCTGAGTCCTTAGCCGCAAACTGCTATTCATCTTCCTCTTTTTTTTTTTTTCTTAATTTGGTTTTAAATTTAATTTAATTATTTTTTATATTATATTCAAATTGTGCCAAAACAACGTCGTTTTTGTGTTTCTTTGCTAAGTCAGCCTTCTAGCTAGCTACATAAGTGAGTAAAATTAATAAAAAAATTACACGTAGAATTTCTGGCAAGGTTTGTAGAATATGGTATTCAAGTGTCCCATTTTTCAAAAAAAAAAAAAATTGACACTTAAGTGTCACTTTCCTAACTTTTGGCATTTGGAGTGTTCTTTTGCCCACTTCTAGTTTTTTCCTCCAAATTTGTAGGATGGATGTGTTGCCCGAAGATTCAGCATACCTGTGGGTATTGCTATGGCCAAGACCGTAGTATATTTTGCGAGTATTAATAAAAATTACTAGATGTTCTCCACAACCATCTAGGTAGACAAAGGAATTGACTTGCTCGTCCCACACAAGTACCGTGCATAGTATGAGTAGGTTGACGGAGGCTTCATCGGTCCCCTTCGTGATTTTACCCCAAGGTTGATGGCTACGTTCCACCTGATAACACTGTAGAAGACTAAGTAAAAGTCGGTCCTTAGGGGTACCAATTTTGGTAGAATCTCATTAAAGGAGATTAGGATACCTTGAAATCTAACGTGTTTCAGAAAAAATACTGTATGTACTAGATAGTGTGGAACTTGACCTGAGTAAATTGGTTGTAAAATAAATAAGGCATGTATGTAAAATTACAAGTAGTTGCCATGTGTATGTAAACATATAGTTCTATGTGTGTTTTTCTTATTAACTTGTTATGATGTTTTGTCATCGGGTGTTAATTGCTTGCACATGTGTATAATTCAAAGATCAATAAAAGAAAAAAATATGGGTCAGCGACATGCCCAAGATGTCGCAAAAAAAAAAAATCCTTACCACTCATGAGCCTGGAGATGGAGTTAGGGTCATTATACCCTAGTTTTCATTTCTTTCTTCTTCTTTTTTTGTCCTTATGTCCCTAGTTCTATTGTCAGGCACAATGCTTTCTAATGCCCCTAGTTCGATTGTCTTTTAACACCTTTGTCCACATTTTGGTTTTTTTTTTACAAAATGATTCAACATTTGGGCTCTTTCATTTTCTGTTAGTGGTCCGAATCATGCTATTTGAATTTGGGGTGACTTATTCTTTCCCCTGGTGTAGGGGATGATCACCAACTAGATTCAATAAGAAATGAATTTATAAGCTCAAATGAGCTATGCAATTGATAAAAGTATGTACGATAATGAAAGAACTGTTCTTCGTCATCCCAAAGCACTTAAATTACTACATAAGTTGCACTGTAGTAGCAATACTCAAAAATTGATGCAAGTGTGAGTAAGAGAATCCCTACCAATTTACCTCCAGTTTGCCTTAATATAGGATGGTTCTTGACAGGGATAATTAAAAAATTCTCTTGTGTATGGGCTCAAAAAGGTTAAACAATTTATATATCTATAGTGTTTGGGATAGAAAAAGAAATTGCCTCTCATCACTTCAATTGACATACCCTTTACGAGATAACCTTTTATCTTGTGGACATGAAATTTTTCAATTCAACTCATTGAGGACTGGTGTATGAAATAATGTATGGAACAAGGCTTGTCTTTTATCATTTCGATGTATTCCATTTGACACATTTAGTTTATCTCATACAATTCATTTGGGAAACAATTGCCTTAAAATGGTCATGCAAAATTTGCAACAAATGTGAACAATTTGCAATTCTTTAAGGTAATTTATTCATCATAAAAATATTTGCAATTCAAGACATAACACGGCAGATTCTATCATGGGTAATACTTCTTAACAACATCAAAGTTAACAAGATTGAAAAACTCACGACCATCCATTTTTTCCAAGATCAAAACACCTATAAGGGGTTCCTTCTTCACCACATATGAGCCACTATAATTTGGAGCAAACTTAAGACTAGATCATTTACCTCGAAATATCTCGGCTGTACCCTCCAATTAAAACACTTGGCCACTATCTCTTGATAATTTTGGCCATGGTAAAGAGCCTTTAGTATTTTCTTATCAATCAGGTATAATTGCTCAAACCTTTGTTGTGTCCATTCTGTCTCAAACAACTCCACTTGGGATAAGACTCTCAGAGAAGGGATTTCCTCTTCCACAAGTAGAATTGTTTCAATGTCGTACACTACATAAAAAGGGGTTGCTTTGGTAGAAGAACGAATCGATGTCCGATATGCTATTAGTGCAAAAGGTAACATGTCATGCCAATCTTGGTAATTCTTGATTATCTAGCCAGGATCTTCTTAATGTTCTTATTGGCTACCTCACAACTCCATTCATTTATGGTTGGTAAGGAGATGAATTCAAATGTTTGATTTTGAACTCATCAAACAACTCATCAACCAATTTATTGTTCAAATATGTCCCATTGTCAATGACGATTACTTCAAAGACGCCATAACCAACTACTGTGTCACGCCTAATGAACCTCACAACATTGTGAGCAATGACATTTGAAAAGGATGTAGCTTCAATCCACTTGGAGATATAATCTATTGCTATCAAGATGAGTCGATGCCCAATTGAAGCTTTAGGATTTATTGGGCTAATCACATCAATGCCCCACATTGAGAAGGGTCATGGCTCAGATAACTGGTGTAGCTCAATTAGAGAAACATTTATCTTATCTCTATGAACTTGGCAATGGTGGCAACTTTGCACATGCTGGATGCAGTCACCTTCTAGCACAAGCTAGTACTAGCCTAATCCCATAATTTTCTTGACTAACATGTGTCAATTCACTTGTGAGCCACACACTCCTTCACGCACTTCTCGCATGATTTAGGTAGCTTCGACTGCATCTACATACCATAACAAGATTGAATCATAAGACCATTTGTATAAATTCTTACCACCGACAAAGAATTCTAAGGTCATCTTCATGATGTATTTTCTATTTGCTAGAATACTTCCCTCAAGGAATTCCTGTTTTTGAATGTAGTTCATGATATTGTAATGCCATGATTTTCCATTAGGTTCTTTAGTCACGATCATACAATAAGCTGGTTTTGCCAAAACTTCTATTTTCAATGGCTCAACTCATAACCCGTTAGTAACTTGTAACATGGATGACAACGTCACGAATGCATCAACAAATTTATTATGAGACCTTGGCAAATATTCAAATGAAACTTCATCGAATTCCTTCACTAGCTCTTTTAGATAATCATGATACATGAGTAATTTGGCATCCCTAGTCTTCCATTTAACTATAGTTTGGAGTATGATCAATGCAGAATCTCCGAACACTTTTAATTTAGCCACTGCCATCTTGATTGAAGCCCAAGGATGCAAGCTTCGTACTCTGTAATGTTGTTAGTGCATGGAAATACCAATTTTGCAGCTACTAGATGGTGTTGTCCATTTGAGGATATTAGAATTACCCCAGTGCTAGAACCGAACAAGTTTACAGCTCCATCAAAGAACATAGACCATGCATCATCATTCACAAGCAGGATACGATCATCTAAGGAGCATGCATCATCCCCCGAGACACTAGGACTTTTGGGCAATACATCAGCAATCATGCAACCCTTCACTAATTTCCGTGGCATAAACTGTAATATCCTTGATTTTGACCTTTCTTTTGGTCTCAATTAGAAGGCTAAGTTAGATAGGCCAATCTTCTTGAAGAACAAGACTCAAATGCATTAAATGGAGGTGATGAGTATGGAGGCTTAGGTTTCCTAAGTAATTAATAAAATAAGATGACTCATAAGCTTAGGTGTATAGTCATCATGACAAGCCATTAATGAATGAGGTGAATTACATGTCCATGTGTCCCTATTAGATTAGGGTCATCATTTCCTTTACTTTGAGACTTTGAAGACAAGGTATTTCCAACTTTAAATGCTTAATGAATCATCGGCCAATTAATTAATGAAGGATGGTCTTGAAAGACCATTAGGGGCACCACCTCTCCTCCATAGACTTGCCACCTTGAGTTTCATAGGTTTTGACTTCTCGGTTTTCAAAATTGCTGGACCTTCCCTACTTTCCAATTTTATAGAGCTCTTTGTGCTTCGAGTTTGGAGAAACTTTCTTCGCAAAAGTTTTAAATGACATCCATATCTACAAATATATTAAAATTTCAAAGAGTTTTGTGAAGATTTGGATTTCGAAATGAGTCCCTCTCTCTCTCTCTATCTCTGACCGTTGAATCTGCTCGACGGATGAATTTTTGGGTTGTGTTCATTGAATTTATGCTCTTTTTACAACACGAATTTGGCTAAGTTTCCTTAATGATTTTTTTTTTTTTTTGAGGTCTTCTCTACAACATATCAAGATTTTATAATTTTTCGAGCCCGTTTGATAGGGTAATGATGCTGATTTCAGAAATTACTCGAAATTGTCTTTCACCCCGGGATAAGAGGGTTACATGCCCAACTTGAGGAGCAAGCTAATTTAGAGACTTCTTGGCTTGAAGATAAGAATGTATTAAATGCTTTTGGACCTTAGTGTGTTAAAGAGAAGAAACTTGGATAACAAGTTGGCTTAAGTAAACTATACCATGTAAGGTTCTAGAATGCTTGACTTAATGAGCAAGAAAAACCATGAAAAATGTGCCAAAAATCCAAGACTTATGATGGCCATTTAAGGATTTGATCATCATTGCATAAGATTTTCCTTGAAGATTAAGTTATGCCAAGTAATGATGAAATGGTGACTCACAAGCTTCGGTGGACCAATCAGGAGTGGCTTGGAGAATAAGTAGCATGTCTTCCTTGGAGGCTAGTCATTAATGAAAGAGGGTGACTCAATATCTTAGGTGTCCCTATAAACTTAGGTCATCATGACCTTAATATGAGCCTTGGAATGCAAGTTAGCCAATTCATAAATGCTAGATGACTTGTTAATACAAATGGACCAATGAGAAGAATGCCATTTGTCTTTAATCATTCCCTTAGAACCTTAGGGCACCACACTGTCAAACTACCCGTCCCACTTCAAGAAAGCTCATTGGACCACTTGTTAGGGCCATTAAATGAAGCTTGGCCTATAAATAGGGAACCACCCCCTCCCTTCTCTCCAACTTTTGACTCACTTCTCCTCATCCTCCTTTCTTGCATGCCCTTTTTCCTTTCTCTCGGCCTTGCATCCTCAACCCACCAAGCGATCTAGGTTAGTTCTCAATTTTGCTGAGGTAAGTAAGGTTCCTTTTTCTCCCCTTAGAAGGTAGATTTGTTGTTGAGGCTAGCTAAGTGCTCACCTATCAAGCCGTGGGTGGTGTGTAATGTCTTTTGTTTGGTTTTACTTGTAATTGTGTTTGGCTGTGTGCTTCTATCATGTACATTCGAAAATGAAGCTGAGGTTCACTTGGATTGAGTTCATCGTAAGGTAAGGCCATCCAAATCATAAGGCCTTGAATCGTCATAAATAGTGTAGTGCAAGAACTCATGGCACACGAACGAATAAGCACGCCTTCAAGCCATGCATGTGTCGGCTAAGAAAAAAGATAAGGATCAACTTGTGTGATGCACTTGTGTGTGTGCACTTAAAGAGGAAAAAATATCCGTCGTCACATAGCATTGGCAGCAATGCCTCGTTTATTGAACGAGATGCCCTCGTTGAGCCAAGAAGCCCCTGAAAGTATGGGATGTCTGGCTTGATGGTCGAATGCCCTAGTTGAGCTAGGAAGCCCTTGAAAGTATTGGATGTCTAGCGTGATGGTCGGATGCCCTAGTTGAGCCAAGAAACCCCTGAGAGTATGGGATGCCTGGCTTAGGACCGGATGCCCAGCCTACGGCTAGAAGCTCCTGAAAGAATGGGAAGAACTTTTAAAATAGTTAATGAACTTATTGAACATGTTAGGATGTGTTGTTGATAAGTTGAAAGTGGATCACATACAAATAGTCAAGAGGTGGCAATAGACTTGCGATTGATCTGCCATCGACACTGTTTGCGAGTGCTGTACTTGCTAGGTTTTGATGATGAGATGCTTTCCTAGTAAAGAACTAGGAATTTTACTTACTAATTTTCCCCAAAACTCACCCCTAATCTTTCAGTCTCGTAGGCATGGAAGTCTCACGTCTGTTTTGGGAGTTGTAGTCATGCTAAAGGAGATAGGATTTCCCTTGGCCTATGTGGAAAACTTGTACTATGATGTAAAAAGAAAAGAGGGCCCGTAGAGAAAGGGCTTGTAAAAGTCTTATTATAATATTAATCAGTGTGTTATGTGTGATGTATGTCACAGTCTTCCAACTGTTGTTTGTCCGGGGAGTTATTTATTCACATTTCCGCATGCATATGATACAAGATAAAAAGAATTAAGACGGCGACGAGCCTGGGACATCACGAAAATAGCCTTTGTCTCTCTTGACCCTAGAGATGGAGTTGGGGTCGTAACATAAACTGTATGTCGAATTCCAAAATTAAAATACTTTATTTGGCCAACTTTCTCACCAGAGACAACCGATCAAGTACATATTTGATGGAATCATTCTTCATTGCAAGAAACTTTGATAATGCAATGTATATTGTCGCAGTCTATGCAATACCGACACTAATGCTATTTATGTCTTTTTGACATTAGAATATTTTAGCTCTGAGACAATGAACTTCTTACTCAAGTAATAAATTGCCATTTCTTTTGATCCATGGGGTTTTTCTAAGCTAAAATAGCTCTCAATGACTCACTATGGATTGTGAGGTAAAGGATCAAAGGATGCCTTGGCATTGGTGGGACAAGAACTAGCAGATTCATCAAGTATTGCTTTAACTTGTCGAACGCCTCTCCACATTCATTATTCCAGTCAACTTGAGCATTCTTCTTCAAAATTTAAAGAATGGCTCGGTAGTCTCAAAGAGTTGGGAAATAAATCATGCAATATAATTCGATCTCCTCAAGAGGCTCCGAACTTCTTTCACCGTTGATAGAAGTTGCAACTTACATATGGCCTTGGCTTTAGATGGGTCAATCTCAATCCCTTTATTACTCACAATGAATCTAAATAATTTACCGGATGTTGCTCTGAATACGCATTTTGTAGGATTTAGATGGAGCTTGATCTCACGAAGTCGATTGAACAACTTTTTCAGGATTTCAGCGTGGTTTCTTCGAGGTTGGGTTTTTGCAATCATGTCATCGACATAAACCTCAATCTTCTTATGCATCATGTCATGGAATAGTATTACCATGGCTCGCTGGTAAATTTCCCCTACATTCTTGAATCCAAAGAGCACGACCTTATAATGAAAGGTTCCCCGAGATGATAAATGCAATTTTCTCCTTGTCTTCCTCCTTTATCTTTATCTAATTGTACCAAAAAAAAAAAAAAAACCATCCATGAATGAGAACAATTCAAATCCAACATTACTATCCAGTAGGACATCTATATGTGATAACTGGAAATCATCATTTGGGATGGCCTTATTCAAATCTTGATAATCGACACAAACTTGGACTCGATCGTCTTTCTTCATCACTGTTACTATGTTAGCCACCAATTGACACTTGATTTTTGGTCGACACGTCATTAAAAGGTAAAAATCGATATTGGAGTTTCTGATTGCAACGAAGCTCGTTTCTCGACCAAAAAGCATCGCGTTTTATTTATTTGTTTTGATTTGTCATTTTAAAGCAATTTCTTATTCATTTCCATCAAAAACCTAAAAAAGTCAAATGATTAACTTTTGTGTTGATTTTTTGGTCAACCCTTTTAACCAAAAAGTCAACTCCGAGTCAAAAGTTAGCTTTTTGCACAAAAAGATATCGAATAGTCTTAATTTCACCTTTGCCAAGTTAATTTTCAGAAATTTCAAAGATTTAACACGAAAATCAACATTTTAAGAAAAGTCAATGTTGACTTTTGGTAAAACTTTTAATTAAGAAAATCGAAAAAATCAAAAATCCACAAAACACTTTATTTTAGTGTCAATTTGACTTTAGTGTTGAAAATTTTGCAAAATTCAATTAAGAACCTTGTTTTCCAAATTTTTCAATTTCGGGTTCAAAATCGACCCAAAAAAAAAAATTACATTTATTCTAGTCTTAATTAGGTCTAGCTTTTTTTTTTTTTTTTTGACATTTCATCTAGAGGTAATTACCTATTCTCTAGTTCAACCAATTTCGAGATTGGGCATGTCGGGCGTAAATTGCCATTTTTGCCCTAGCTTAGGGGTTCGGATCGATTTTTCATGATTTGCGTATCAACACTTCCTTTCAACTCCTTTTCATAGTGACATTCCAAATCTGGGGTCAATTTTGAGACATTCACTTGGGTACATTCTAATTTGGTCAATTTGACTTATTCAATTATTAGAAAACCCAACTAAGGTGCTTCAATTGATGTAATTCGACTTGTCTCATTCTAAAGTAGAATGTAATTAAAGTAATTGAGCTTCAATTTGGCCAACTGAAGTTCAACCTTGAAGTTTAATCGAAAATATGAGTTTAGCTTGTGGCCTCGCTTCAATAGGAATTCAATGAATTTGAACATTTTTTTGTGCATAATTAGTTGACTTAAGATAGTGCAATTGCATCTCATTTCATCTAATTCATATAGAAACGTTTGATTTCATTTAAATTGGGTAAAATGAGAAAAATCATGACAAAATTCGGACAAAATTCTGATATAGCTAGAATAAGTACCTAGAGGGGGGTGAATAGGTATATGCAAGATTTTTCTCGATAATTTCACAATACTAGACAGTTTATAGATTTGAGACAAACAATAATCAAAGTAAGACTCGAGAGAAGGGAAGAAAAAAATTGAACACGCGGTTTATAGTGGTTCGGCTTATTTCAAGCCTACGTCCACTCTTACGCACCGATGCCTATTGGCTGGATTCCACTATGAACAAAGAGATGTTACAGCATTGTTCTCCCTTGATTTCTTGGTGTAGATGATCTACCACACTCGCTCAAGGTATCACTAAGTATAGACACTCTTTGTGTGTACAATTTTGCTCAGAATGTATCGACTAATAATCAAGGTACTTCAGACTCTGGAATTTCTCTATCGATCATGCACTAAAGCAACTAGAACGACTTCCTTTTATACTCCTTTATGCCATCATACCCGTTGGCACTTACCAAAGGAATTCCTCCAATCTACCCGTTGGACGGAATCAATTAAGAAGATCATTCGAGCTATTAAAGGAACCTGACGATAGCCCATCAATCATGTTCGCCCATACAATCAGGATCTTGGTTTCCAAGAATAGAACCTTCCAAGAATATTTCGTCGACCATCGGATCTTCAAACGATCTTGATAAGGAATGAAAGAATCCGTTATATTAATCCAGCCAAGAGATCTTCTCCAGAGGATAGGACTAAATCCTCAACCAAATACTTCGGCTCTGGATTGCCTTCGTCACTGGATTAGAAGAACTGTCAATGAGAATAGTCTTGAGTCTTGAGTCTTGAGTGCTGAGTCTGGTGATCTGAAAGTCTTCGGACGCTAGAAGGCTTGCAATTATCCAGACTAGACTGATAGAAACGTTTTGTCAGCTTCAAAATATTATGGATAGATTTCTCCAACAATCTCCCCATTTTTGATGGTGACAAAACTTTCCTGTAGATTTGAACAACTTTGACCCGCAAAACATTACTCAAGTAATATGGCTATCTCATAAAGATTAATAAAATCAACAACCAAACTCTGCATCCACAGAAAATCGGTTAGTCTTTCATGAGTAAAACCATATAGCAATACTTGATATAAATGCAAATAGTCAAGCATCAAAATCCACATCCAAGTCAGCCAAATTTAAGTTCACACCCAAGTCATACTCAAAAAACATTCAAACACACAAAGAAGAAATTTAAAGTCAAAGTTTTAAAGAGTTGAGTTCAAATTGCAATTCTCCCCCTTTTTGTCATCATTAAAAAGGTGAGAGAAGAGTCAATTCTGCTTGGGAATGCACATGATCTGAAATCTCCCATCGATCGTACGATGCCTTCCGGCCTCTTCAAGTCTTCCCGTAGATGAGCCACCTCTTCTCCTTTGGCATTGGCTTGAATTTGAAGAGCGATGTCTTTCATTTGATCCGCCAGGGTAGTAGAGATGCTTGTCCAAAGATTCTTCAGGACTTGAAGTTCACGGTCAAAGCATATATTTGACCACGCATTTCCGAGGAAGAACATCAAGGATACGACGAAAATCTGCTGAATTGTCCGTCTGTGTGCTTGCATTTGCTCTCTCAGATGGAGTGAAGTCAGACGATGGAGCTTCGGTGACATCGAGCAAATTTGGTGTTGACGTATCATGTCCTTCTTCAGGCATTTGAGAAGCCTGAAAATCTTCTGGATTTGCTGGTGAGTGACTCACACCTTCATTGTTAACAGCCTGTGGTGTAGTCCTTTCTTGCTCGCCATCTCCCCCTGTCTATAGGATTTCAATTGGGGAAGAGTGACGGTCATGCTCTTCAGCGGCTTGATTCCCTTTCTCTCCTGCTTCATCTGCAGACTTTTCTTTCACTGCTTCTTCTTCTTCTTCTTCTTCAGCCTCTTTCTCTTTCTCTTGTTGCTCCTCTCGCTTCTTTGTTCTTTGCTTGTCCCTCTTTTTCTCTCTCGTTCGTTGATTACGGTACGAACGTGCGGTTCTTTTCAATGCGGGAATAGAGAGATCTTCCTCTTCATCTTCATCCTCCAAGATAAGAGTTCTTTTCTTTTTGGATGGAGCACTCATGGGATCCTTCCCTTTTCTCTTTGATGCAGAAGATACTGGAGTCTTCACTTTGAACTTCTCCATTGCCTTATTAAGCTCTTTCAGACGTATTTTTATCAGCATTTTCAAACCCACCACCATTTTGTCGCATGGTCGAACACAAAGAGTATGTGGAGGCTCAATGTTCAAGTGTCTGAAGATCTTGGTCACAAGACCTGCGTAAGGCAATTGGCCCTTGTCCTTCACCATTGCTTTGTACATGTGAAAGAGAATGGTGTGAGGGAGAGAGAACTTCTTCCCTGAATTGATCGCGTACATCAATTTCGCCTCGGAGTTAGACACGTCGCCTTTGATGTAGACTTTGGCTCGAGACAGTTGATCACAATTTTGTGAAGCACGATGTTGATTGCACACATCCTTGAGTAGGTAATTATTTTCTCTGTATCCCTGTCTTTGACAAGCTCCAGTGTGGTACGAGCAATCGAAACTTTGATCGGTTGATAGCGTCCTCTTTCAACTCCAATTATATTTGCCAACATGTCCACATCTACCACATAGTCTTGGTCTCAAACATCAAGGATATTCTATTCGCATCTAAAAGCCGAGATTTGAATAGAAGTATGCTGTCAATTGTGCATAACCGTCTGTGGTATCGGAGCAAAATTGCTCAAGTTGAAGCAGATTGAACTTCTCCCTTAAGTTCACATTGATGGCATCCAAGAAGTCGAAATCAACACTACTAGGGTTTATCACCCCTCTTTTCAACAGTTTGAAAAACAGATTCTCCTGATTCTTTGATTTAAACAAATCCATCTGATTTCCCTTCACCTTTGCTACAACACCCATTCTAGGTTGGAATTCAAGGAACATTTTATCATCACCGTTCCTGTCAGTCGGATTCTGTCCCGGTACACGAGGGTCACTTGGAATGTTCGCAAGTGCTTCCTCAGCCTTTCCTTTGGGAGCAATTCCCAAATCCTCCATTTTCCGCAGAAAAATATACTCATTCCCATAATTCTTATCTTTAAGAAATTCATCTACGACGTTCAGCGGAGACCCAATGCTTTTCAACGCACGATAGAGCTTGTAAATAAAATCGGGTTTTTGGACTCTTACAGGGTCTGCGTCCTCGATTATTTCTTCCTCCAGTTGATGACCCACACCTTGTGGGGTAGATGGTGAAGATTGACGTGGAGGAGAGCGAATCGGGCTCTGTTGCTTACTCGGTAAATCTTCCTCCTCGGTGAGATCGAAATGGGTAGGCCCCTTCCTCATTCTCTGTGGTCCCCTGTTCGCGATTCTTGATGACTTTCTCGAAGAAGACATCCTTCCTTGTCGTTGAAAGATTCCTTCACTCGCTTTCCCAAGAAAAGTTGACAACTTTCTCGAAAATGAACACGAAGTAGAGACAGGATTGGGAGGAGAATGCCTTTTTAGGGTTTTGAAGTTTAATCGAGAAAAACTGTATATATATATATATATATATAACCAATCGGCACAAGGAAAATGAACAGACGTTTCTTTTGAAATTGATAACTGCCAAATTTAAGTAAATCTTTTTGAAAAAACACAATTCCGTTTTTTACGGAAATTATAAATTAACTGAACTAATGATCGTACCTTTTCTAGATTGAATATAATAACAACTTACAGTCGATAGCCATGAATGTCTAAGTCTGAGGGTTGGATCGTCTCTAGACTTTAACTTCCTCAAGCTTCAAAATGTTGAGTCTGGAACAGATAAAATCAAATTGATTTTTCTCCAAAGGCTTTGTGAATATATCCGCTAGTTGGCTCTTTGAATCAACAAATTGAATCGAGATTTCTCCATTTTGAACATGATCTCTAATGAAATGATGTCGAATCTCTATATGCTTTGCTCTTGAGTGAAGGATTGGATTTTTGGTGAGATTGATTGCCCCGGTGTTGTCACATCTAATCTCGTGCTTGAGTCTTCAATTCCAAAGTCTTGTAGCTGTTGTTTTATCCATAGAATTTGCGAACAGCAACTTCCAAGAGCTACATACTCGCTTCGTTGTTGAGAGAGCCACGTGCTTTGTTTCCTTGAAAACCAAGACACCGTCCCCGCTTCTAAGCAATCGGCAAGTTCCCGAAGTGCTCTTTCTATCAACTCGCAACCGGCCAGATTCGCGTCCGAATATCCCCGGAAGATTAAAGTCTCCTTCTTAGGATACCAAAGACCGATGCTTGATGATGAAGCAACGTATTTAATAATACGCTTCGCAAAGACCGAGATGGGATTCTCTAGGATCTGATTGAAACCTAGCACGAGATGCAAACACTCAACAAAATGTCGTCTAGAAACGGTAAGATAAAGAAGTGAACCAATGATGCTCTGTACAGCTTTTGATCAACTTTCTTCCCTTCTTCATCTTTGTCTATCTTCAAAGAATTTGACATCGGTATGTCGGTCTTTTTGCACTTTTCCAGTCCAACTTTTTGACAAGATCATTAGCATATTTTTCTTGATAAATAAAAGTTCCTTCCTTTAATTGTTTTATTTGGAGTCCAAGAAAGAATGTTAACTCTCCCATCATACTCATTTCAAACTCATCCTACATAGACTTAGAAAATTTCTTGCACAGAATTTCATTAGAGGATCCAAAAATAATATCATCCACATATATTTAAACAAGTAAAAAGCTTTTGTTTTCCTTTTTGATAAATAAAGTAGTATCTACTTTACCTTTTACAAAACCATTCTGTATTAAGAACTTACTTAGCTGTCGTACCAAGCTCGAGGTGCTTGCTTTAAACCATACAAGGCCTTTTCGATCGAAGACCGAGTCCGGCTTCTTTGGGTCTTCAAACCCCGGTGGTTGTTCCACATAAACTTCCTCATGGATAAATCCATTTAGGAAGGCACTTTTGACGTCCATTTGGAATAACCTGAAATTTTTGTAACAAGCAAACGCAAGTAATAATCGAATAGCTTCTAACCTTGCTACTGGAGCGTAGGTCTCATCATAGTCTATTCCTTCTTCTTGCGTATATCCCTTCGCCACGAGTCTTGCTTTGTTTCGTACGACTTTTCCTTTCTCATTCATCTTGTTCCTGAACACCCATTTGGCTCCAATAACGGTTTTACCTCTTGGTTTAGATATCAATTCCCGGACATCATTAATGTTGAACTGCTCCGAGCTCTTCTTGCATAGCTTCAATCCAGCTTTCATCGATTAAAGCTTCTTCTATGCTTTTTGGTTCAATTTCGAAATGAGAGCCACAAAGACTAGATTCTTCATGCCTTTTGGATCTTGTGCGAATTCCTTCATTGATATCGCCAATGATAAGATCTTTGGGATGACCGGACTTATGCTTCCGATTCTTGGTTAATTTGTCGGAGTTGATGATCTCTTTCTTTATTTGAATCTTCATGAACAGCTTGGTGCTTTGGTCTTCCGAGTTTGAGATGCTTCTTGAGTTGTAAGCTTTGGAGGGTTCGGAGCAGTTCGGACTCTTCATGATGAGTCTCGATCGAATCGTCTTGCATAGAGTCTTGAAATTTGACATTCATTGACTCCTCCACGGCATCGACTCTTCTTGTTGTAAACTCGTAGGCTTTGCTTGATGAAGAATATCCAAGGAAGATGCCTTCATCGATCTTTCTTCAAACTTACCAATTCGATCTTTAGCATTTTTCAATATAAAGCATTTGCAACCGAATACATGAAAGTATGAAACAATAGGCTTCTTACCTTTGAATAACTCATAAGGGGTTTTCTCTAGAGAATGTCTTAAAAAGACTCTATTAATTATATA
The DNA here is from genome assembly GCA_014182725.1 of Eucalyptus brandiana. Classification (NCBI taxonomy): domain Eukaryota; kingdom Viridiplantae; phylum Streptophyta; class Magnoliopsida; order Myrtales; family Myrtaceae; genus Eucalyptus; species Eucalyptus brandiana. The sequence goes on along the minus strand of CM024674.1, from coordinate 25,208,505 downwards.
GCATGCTGTTGAAACAGCTTCAGCCCAAAATCGTGAAGAAATCTTACTTTCAATTAAAAGAGTTCTAGCCATTTCTTGAAGAGATCTATTCTTCCTTTCCACAACTCCATTTTGCTGAGGAGTGTATGGAGAAGAGAACACATGCTTAAAGCCAGATTCATCACAAAACTTTGTAAAATCTTGATTTTCAAATTCACCTCCATGATCTGTTCTTATACTTGAAATAATACATCCTTTTTCATTTTGAACCTTTTTAGCAAATTTTTCAAAATACGAGAAAGATTCGGACTTACTTGCAAGGAAATATACCCAAGTATAGCGGGAGTAATCGTCCACAATTACTAGGCAGTATTTCTTACCTCCAATGCTCTGGGTTCTGGTTGGTCCGAAGAGATCCATATGCAACAACTGCAGTACATGATTAGTAGAGACATGATTTATTGACTTAAATGAATTTCTTACCTGTTTTCCCAGAATACATGGAGTGCATGGATTAGACTTTTGGTATGGCAATTTGGGTAGACCTTGAACAAGCTGCTTTGATGAAATTTTGGCTAAGTGCTTCATGTTGACATGACCAAGCTTTCTGTGCCATAAGCTTGCTTCATCTTGAATTGAGATTAGGCATTGCGATTCATCTGGTTTCACATCTAGAAGATAGATATTTCCATGTCTTTGACCCATGAAAGACTGAGTAGAGTCTTTACTGGTTCCAGAACATGTTCCTTCTTGAAAGAAGATCTTAAAACCAATGTCACATAATTGGCTAATGCTGAGAAAATTGTAATTTAGTCCTTCCACTAAGGAAACATTACTTATTGTGAGATTTCCAATTTTCACAGTTCCAAATCCCACAATACTTCCTTTGTCAAGTTTCCTCCAAATGAAACTTTTCCACCATTTACTTGCACAAGCTTTATGAAGCAATTTGAGTCTCCCGTCATGTGTCTTGAGCATCCCCTGTCAAGATACCACTTTACCTTTTTCTTGACGGAGACCTGCATTTAAAAGAGAGTCTCAAGCTTTCTTTGGTACCCAAATTTTCTTGGGTCCTTTGGTGTTAGTAAAATAAACAGTATCAGCCCATACTTTCTTAACAGGTTTACAAACCATAGGACACTCTTTTTCAAAGTGATCCTGGATCGTTGCACTTTGAACACCTGAGGCATTTCGACCTACAGACTTTACAAAAATTTTCTTGAAATGATTTTTGTAAGCCTCTCTCGAGGGTCTTTTCTTAATTCTTTCTTTTACTTTAGGAAAATCAATAAAGGGAATAGTTTCCGCTGTCATACCTAGACTGGACTTATTGAAGTAAGGTCTCCGAGCTGAAAGAATTTTTTTCAAGTTTTTCGAACCCTATTGAAAATTTCTTTGAAATATTTGATAAATCAGTTTTTAAAAGGGAATTTTTTTCAAAAGATTATCTTCATTATCTTTAAGAGTGGAGACATTTAAGTCTAAACTTTTAACTTTTTCTTCTAAAACGATTTCCTTTTGTTTTAGAGCTGAGTTTTCCTTTTAAGTTCGGAAATTCTTTTGAGAGAAGTCTTAAGACTAAAACACAACTCATCAATGTATTTAGAAACTTTGACAGAATTTTAAAATCACTTACCTCAAATTCACTATCTGAGTCTGATCCAGAGTTTGAGTCTGAGTCTAATTGTGCCATCAGACATAGGTTTGCATATTCATTATTACTTTCTTCACACTCTGTATCACTCCAGGTTTCAGCTTTGAGAGCTTTTCGAAACTTTTCAGCTTTTCCTCTCTTCTTCTTCAGAAGAGGACAGTTGGGTCTTATGTGTCCCTTTTTCTTACATTCAAAGCAAACTACATCTTTTTTGGTTCCTCATCATCAACAGACTTGGTCTCATTGTCTTTGAAAACTTTGTTTCCTTGAGTTGAACCTTCTTCCTTTTCTATTCGGTTTTCAATCTTCTTATCATGAGAGCAAGCTCCTCATCATCCATGTCATCTTCAGAATCTGTATCATCAGAATCATCATTTGATTTTAATGCAATGGATTTCTTACCTTTTGGATCTTCGTCTTCATTAATTCGTTCCACTTCATAAGATCGAAGAGTTACAATCCCCGTCGACGAGATAGTGGCATAATTCTTTGCGTCTCTCGATTGAAGTCTTTATGTGATTCCAATCCTTAGAGAGTCCACGCAATAGCTTGTTTACCTTCATGGGATCAAAAATTTTTTGTCCTTGATTCTCAAGACCATTGACAATATCTGTAAAACGGCTAAACATGTCAGTTATAGATTATCCTGGTTTCATTTTGAAGGCTTCATATTGACCGAGGAGAATGTTAATTCAGTCTCCTTCACTCGATCTGTTCCTTCATAGGTGATATGCAATCTATCCCAAACTTCTTTTCTTTGTAACACAAGAAGATATTCTGTTATATTCAGTTGGTGACAAAGCACAATATAAAGAATAAATTGCTTTTGCATCGAGTGCTTGTCTCTTGATAATCTCTTCCTGAGTCATTCCGCTGGTCTCAACAGTTTCTTTCCCTCTTTCTGAGACTGATGCAGCTGTAGGAGTAATTCCTTTTTCTACAACTTCCCATTCCAGAGGATCCTTTGATCGAAGGAAGGCTTTCATCTTGTTCTTCCAGATGTTGTAGTCCTTTCCATCAAAGTAGGGTGGTCTGGTATTGCTTTGCCCTTCCACCAGCCCTGGTGCTAGCATACTAGCCATGGATCTTTTACTCTGAAGTAAAACACTTCAAATAAAGTGAGTACACGAGCTCTGATACCAATTGATATAGCTAGAATAAGTACCTAGATGGGGGTGAATAGGTATATGCAAGATTTTTCTCGATAATTTCACAATACTAGACAGTTTATAGATTTGAGACAAACAATAATCAAAGTAAGACTGAGAGAAGGGAAGAAAAAATTGAACACGCGGTTTATAGTGGTTCGGCTTATTTCAAGCCTACGTCCACTCTTCTGCACTGACAGCCTATTGGCTGGATTCCACTATGAACAAAGAGATGTTACAGCGTTGTTCTCCCTTGATTTCTTGGTGTAGATGATCTACCACATTCGCTCAAGGTATCACTAAGTATAGACACTCTTTGTGTGTACAATTTTGCTCAGAATGTATCGACTAATAATCAAGGTACTTCAGACTCTGGAATTTCTCTATCGATCATGCACTAAAGCAACTAGAACGACTTCCTTTTATACTCCTTTATGCCATCATACCCGTTGGCACTTACCAAAGGAATTCCTTTAATCTACCCGTTGGACGGAATCAATTAAGAAGATCATTCGAGCTATTAAAGGAACCTGACGATAGCCCATCAATCCTGTTCGCCCATACAATCAGGATCTTGGTTTCCAAGAATAGAACCTTCCAAGAATATTTCGTCGACCATCGGATCTTCAAACGATCTTGATAACGAATGAAAGAATCCGTTATATTAATCCAGCCAAGAGATCTTCTCCGGAGGATAGGACTAAATCCTCAACCAAATACTTCGGCTCGGATTGCCTTCATCACTGGATTAGAAGAACCTGCCAATGAGAATAGTCTTGAGTCTTGAGTCTTGAGTCTTGAGTGCTGAGTCTGGTGATCTGAAAGTCTTCAGACGCTAGAAGGCTTGCAATTATCTAGACTAGATTGATAGAAACGTTTTGTCAGTCTGGATAGATTTCTCCAACAAATTCAACCCGCGTCGACTAGGTTTGACCAAATTTGACCGGCATATACTGGCGAATTTTTCCGGTAATTTTTTGGCTAGGAACCACCTCCATCTGGCCCACCTCATGACCAACACATCTATGCCCTTAACTTTCGAATTTCCAATTTTTCCCATATTTTACAAAATTTGTAAATTTGCTCCTCAAGTTTATTGAAATTACGAAAAGACCCCAATTAACCCATTACCTCAAGATTAGATCATCACCATCCACTAAGAACATGTCATGACAGTTGAAATTAGCATGTGCCTAATTATGGTGTCATCTAGGGTTTATTGAAAATAAGATAACAACATAGTCTTTGGATCAATCCAAGAGCGAGGATTTCATCCCCAAGCCCATATAAATAAGATTTCATCATAGACTGGCAAATTTTTCCGGTCATTTTTTGGCTAGGAACCACCCCTATCTGGCCCACCTCATGACCAACACATCTATGCCCTTTAACTTTCGAATTTCCATTTTTTCCCATATTTTACAAAATTTGCAAATTTGCTCCTCAAGTTTATTGAAATTACAAAAAGACCCCAATTAACCCATTACCTCAAGATTAGATCATCACCATCCACTATGAACATGTCATGACAGTTGAAATTAGCATGTGCCTAATTATGGTGTCATCTAGGGTTTATTGAAAATAAGATAACATCATAATCTTTGGATCAATCCAAGAGCGAGGATTTCATCCCCAAGCCCATATAAAAAAGATTTCATCATAGACTGGCGAATTTTTCCGGTCATTTTTTGGCTAGGAACCCCCCATCTGGCCCACCTCATGACCAACACATCTTTGCCCTTAACTTTCAAATTTTCAATTTTTTCCCCTATTTTACAAAATTTGCAAATTTGCTCCTCAAGTTTATTGAAATTACAAAAAGACCCCAATTAACCCATTACCTCAAGATTAGACCATCACCATCCACTAAGAACATGTCATGACAGTTGAAATTAGCATGTGCCTAATTATGGTGTCATCTAGGGTTTATTGAAAATAAGATAACATCATAGTCTTTGGATCAATCCAAGAGTGAGGATTTCATCCCTAAGCCCATATAAATAAGATTTTTTCCTAAAAGGAGGGTGCTTCATTTTTGCAGATTTTTTTTTTGGTGAAATGTAAAAAATATATTGATAACTTTGGACAAACAAGAAATGGCGCCAACTTACACTCGACCGCGCAACAGGAAGAGTAGAAGGGAGTCGAAGGGAAAAACAAAAGAAAGAAGAAAATGCCCACAACCCAGGCCAAGGCAAATCCAAACCTAGCAAACCTCTACTACAAGCTTAAAAGCGGGACGAGAGAACTAGGACAGTACAAAGACAAGCACCAACAACAACAAGCAAAGCTACCGAGAAAAGACCGAGGGATCTAAGCCCCAATTCCTTTGAAGTCTTCTATTTCTTGGGGTAGGAGGCACATTCTTGAAGGAGAGAACTCTGTCCTTGACAACTTTGATCAAATGATTTTCGAGAGCCGACACGGAAATGGTTTCACCCCGAAAGATGATACAATTTCTCTTCTTCCAAATTAGATAACACAAAGCTCTAAAAGATAACCTAGCAATTTTGTGGAAGAAATCCTTACCCGATAAAAACTTTAGAGCCCAAGTGGAGGTCTCAGTCCACAGTCCGATTCTCCAAGGTAGGTTGTACCTAGAAGCCCATAAATAAGCTAGGGTAGTAGGGGTTTGACAATGAAAGAAAAGGTGATCAATAGAGTCCAGCTGAGTTAAGCAAAAGGCACAGACCAAGTAGTCAATCCTACCATAAGAAAGTAGGAGTGATTGAGTCAGTAGGCACTTCTTGGCAATAAGCCATAACAGAAATTGATAACGCGGCGCCAAGGCATTATCCCAAACCAAAGTCTCCCAAGGAACTCGATCTTTTTTAACTCTGATTAAATTCCAGGCCAAAGCAACCAAAAAAAGGCCCAAAGAATCGCCGCACCAAAGGAACCGGTCACAAACATTAGAAAGCGCCGGCAAGGAGAAGCCCCAACTTTCTAGGCGGGATTTAAAGGCCGGGGCAGAAGTGTACAGTTCAGAGATAGCTGCCTTCTTAGATAAACCCAAGTCCTCCATTACAGTGGAAGAAAAAATTGCGTCCAAAGGACCACACGGAAGCCAGTTATCATGCCACAGAGATGTCTGCATTCCGTTGCCAATTTTCCAGCAAAACGACTAGCGAAAGTAGGGCCTAAGCTGCAAGATTTTTTTCCAAGCCCACAAGCATAAGGTTGGTTGAGGAGGAATCCAGAAATTCACTCTCTTTAAGAAATTCGAGTGAATCCAACGACACCAGAGTGACTCCTTATCAGTAAATAGGAACCAAATATATTTGAGCAAGGAAGCTCTATTGCAATCTTTAAGGTTTCTAATAGCCAAACCACCCTCAGATTTTGGCACGCAAATATCTAACCACGAGACTTTGGCCTTGCCTTTTCCCAAGGCAGAACCTTTCCAAAGAAATTGTCTCAAGATGCGCTCAATATTCAGAAGAACAGCAGCAGGTAAAGAAAAGACACTAGCTCAAAACGCATGAATGGAATGGAGAACGGATCTTATAAGTTGGAGTCTCCCCACAAAAGAGAGAAACCAATGAGCCCAAGATTGGACTCTTGCTGTAATACGGTTGATCAACTCAGTGCAGTCAGTCTTGGTCAATCTAGAAGAGATGATAGGAACCCCTAGATACCGAATAGGGAGTTTGCCTTCTTCAAAACCAAATGCAGATAGAATATTCCTCTGAAGGGAAGAGGAGCCCCCCGATAGGAAAACATCACTTTTGTTTTTGTTCGGTACAAGACCGCTCCAGGAGGAGAACGTGTCAAGGCTCCTTTTAAGCACCACCGCTAACTTCCAATCCGCACGGCAGAATAGGAAGACGTCGTCAACGAAAAAGAGATGGGAGAGTCTCGTAGATTTACATCTCCAGAAAAACTTGAAATCTTTGACGGAGGTCCTCAGATTGATGATGCCTGAAAAAACTTCCATCACAAGGGTAAATAGATAAGGAGCCCGTCCCTCAAATTTACAGAAAATCTCTCTCTTTCTCTCTCTCTTCTCTTCTCTTCATTGCGTGAATGAGCCCGTCCCTCCCCAATTCATGGGCCCCCACTAGCCATCTAGCCGTCGCCGTCCAATCCTCTGATCTTCATCAGTCAGTCCTCTAGCTAGTATTGATCAAAGCCACCTTCATTGATCGCCGGAGCCGCTTGTTTGGCAGCCTTCTCTCTCATGAGTCACTTCATCGCCGATTGAACTGGTAAGTGCATTGCTGGTTGTTCCTCAACCAACCGACAATCCATGGTGTCTCCTTTAAGTCTTGATCACCTCTATTTGCTGTCCTGAAGCCCACAACGTCTAGCTGGCCGGAGGATTGATCGATGAATTTTCGATTGGCTCCTAAACTGCTCGGTCTATCACCGGTGTTCAAATTGGTCTAAGTCAGACCGGTCTCCTTTGATTGCATCAAACCAATAGTTCAGTATGTCGATGCAAACCATAGACGATCCGATCGTGATCCTTGGAGATCCATTCGCATTCCAACAAAGTCAACTTCGTTCAATTGCGCTTCGTTTCAAGGAAAAAACGCAAAGGTAGGCGTTCTCAAACCTGAATCCAATGAAATGAGATCAGTGTATTCAATCGAGGCTAAGATTTAAGCTCAGATTTATATAAAATGCCTTGATCTAAGATTGATGATATGGTGGATCGATCTGCTGTAGTTTGATGCTCATTGATCATCAATTTGTGATTGATTGAACTTAATCTTCATTAATCTGCAATTTCCATAACTCTGTGATATGCCTACTATTTTGACTTGAATGAGGTCTTAGATAAGCTTTTTTTATCTCGAGCCCTTCTAGGCTTAGAAAATAAACTTAAAGAGCTTCAATTTGATAGGTCACATGCCTGGAATGGAGGTCTTCTAGTCATCGAAAAACACCTCGGATTCCAGTCGATTCTACAGTAGATTTAGGTTGATTTGTCTTGGTTCCGATTTTTTATTTTATTGTTTTCGCGCTAATTTTTTTATCAGATTCTGGAAAAGTATTCTTCACAAGATTTGTTTGAAGTTGTCTTGTCTATAACATACATTTTTTCCAGATTTTTTGGAGATATTTTGATTAGGTAAAATCGCTTGGAACTAACCTTAGGTAGATCTGCCCAACTCTACGTCCGAGTTACATTTGTGTGAAATTGAGCTCCTACATGTCGTGTGCATTCTAAAGATGTATGATTTGCATAGTTTGATCATCGTTTGGTATGTCAATTGCATGTGTGATCATGATGAGTTACCGCTGCACTTAGCACATTATATAGCATGCATCTGTTTTTCTATTTTCGCATATGATATTGTGATCCAAGTTAAGTCTCAATGTCTTCATGAAAAATGTTCTCATTGTGTGTTCTGCATTTAGAAATTTTCGTTAGAATTTTACACATCTTTAGTTAATCGAAATTGTGCATGTTCTGTGATGTTTGTGTTGGATTGAGGGTTTATCACAAACCTACTAAAACATGTTCGTTAGGGTCTCTTAAAGATCAAATCTTGCACCAATGCCTTCTCGACATTTGAAGTGCACATTACAAGCTTCGTGTTCATATATGGCATGTCATAATTAGACCCCATTTGCTATGTAAATGTCATGCATCAATTAGGCTAGTTACAATTTGAAATCCTTCGAACATGTCATCGTTAGCTCTAAGTCATTTGCAATATTGATGGATTGCACGATTCTTTAACATCATGACCTAGGGTTAGATGTTTTGCCCAAACCATTATCACATACAATTCTTCGTCGTATGCAAATTTCGTACCATCCATGCATTGTTTAAGTGATCTTTTGAACTCTTAATCATAAATCATGTTTTGTCTTGGTTACTGTTAACATGCGCACTTTCACAAACCTCAATTTTTTACCATCGATTCGACCTCGATGGAACTCAGAGATTCGACCTCGATGGAACTCGGATCCTTCTAGGAAGGGATTGGATTCATCTAGATCTTTCCAACATCAAATTTTGTGTGATTTGCTTATCATTTATCCCCCTTTTTCTTTTTTTTCTAAGTTAGGTTTGAAATCTGACTTAGGATAAATTCGAAACCCCCTATTTTATCCCTGTTTAGTCAGTCTTTTGTTATTTTTGTGTAACTTTCTAGGTAGAGATTCTTAAATCGGACCCTTAATGAACTTTGATTATCACTGTTTTATCTACATTGTCGTGAAATTTTTCTCTTTTACCCTGCTATTTTGTGAAATTCCTGATGCGATATCGAACTTTATTGAATTTTAAAAAAATGCTTATACAACTCGTTTCAAAAAACTTTCTTAACAAAGTTTGTTCCTTATGATATCATGCACGTTGTATGATTTTGTCAAACATATAATCAATAGGCCCTTTTCAATTTTGTTGATTCTATTTGTCATATTTGTAATGTTTTGTTGTAAATCCTTGTTGTGATTTCCTATTAGGATTTTTTTGGATGAATTACATGTGGAATTAGGGTTCATCATCTTCATGAAATGCATTCCAAATTCATTAATCTTCATTGTCAGAAATTTTCAATAAATGAAATGATCTTTCGATCACATTTTCCCCAAACTTGATTTGAAATGTTAATGTTGTGTACCAAAATGAATTTAGAACATGTTTAAAATCCTTTAAATATTTTGATTTGACATTGGAATGGTCAAGGTTTGGACAGTATTTTAAAATGCCAGCGACGTCTATGAGTGCATAATATGCGAGCCCTAGACTAACCTTAGCAATTAAATGTGCTCCATTGCCAAGATGCTCCTTTGTCTAAGTGTTTTAAAATCTTTCGAATACTTGATTTGGCATCAAGATTGTCAAGGTTTGGGCTGTATTTAAAATGCATGCGACGTTTGTGAATGCATGATATGTGAGCCCCAAACTAGCCTTGGCAATTAAATACGTTCCATAGTCAAGATGGTCTTTTGTCCAAAGGTCTCGTTTTCCTTTCTTGACGTTTCAAACACATCTAAACCTTTTGAAGCATCACATGAACCACACTGATGGATGAAACCGCTCCATTTGTTAGAAATGACTGTGATTGTGATTGGTCCATGTCCATTGAATAAGTCATAAAAAATGAATTGGGTAGATGTCTAGAGGGACCGATGCATGAATTGTAAAGGTCGACCCCGAGGCCCTATTTGTTCATTTGTGTACATGATTCCCTTGTTCCATTTTGATTGATTGTTTGTCATGCTTGTCGCGACCCGATCTCGCCGCCCCTCGAAATGTCCAAGGTGGGAAAGGTCAGGTTTAGGGGTACTTAATCTCAAGATCGCGAGCTCTCCCAAGCTCGTACCCCGCGTGACAGTAGGATTTATTTATACGATCTAGGTATTTAACAACCTAAAAAAAAAAAAATTGACAGCAGTCGCCACTAGCCTCACTTTTGGGGGTCGGCTAGAAACCCAATCGAGGGTCAGGAGTGTTCCCTTGATTCCTACGCAATCAAATATCTAGGTTCGGGGACTTGGGTTATGCTAATATTGCTATTAGCGCCCTTTCGGTACCTAAACAGTATGTTGTGTTTTTTTCTAACATGTCCATGCGTTTCTTTTTATATTTTCAGGATCGTTATTTCTAGACTAAGTGATCATGCGTGGTGGATTACTTTCATTCTATTCTATTCTATTTTATTCCTAAGAAATGAAAGGAAAACAATCAATGAAAATGAAATTGCAAGACATTAAGTAGACAATCAAGGAAAGCAATTAAACCTAATCATGCAATTCTAAAAATATAAAAGAGAAAACAATTGGGAAAGAAAGAAAACCCGCAACTCGTCGGGTTTTATATAATGCATGGAACTTGAGACATATGTCGGGAAAACGAAAATTACATGACAATGGTCGGAATGGACATCGACCTTCACCATCTTCACGCTTTATCCATGTTCAGGATCCTATTCTAAACCTAGTCTAAGGAACAAGGATCCCTTGCCTCATCTTATATGACTAAGACAACGCATAGAAATCATTATTATAACGAATAGACATAGGCATCAGACATGAACATGAATCCAGCAAATTCAAGTCACAAACGGGACAAAATACAAGGCATGTTTAAAGGTTCATAAGATCACCTAGACAATATACAAAAATGTGAAACTTACACATGACATAAGGTTGAATGCGAAAAAGGTTTAGGTAAACATTTAACCCTAAATCAGAATGCAAAGAAGTCACACAAGTCATTAACATTGCAAAGTGACTTAGAACTAAGAATCATGCTTGACAAATTTCAATTGCAATTAGCCAAATGGATGCATGATATTCACATCAAACGAGATTCAAATATGATATGCCATGCATTAATGCGAAACTTGTAACACGTGTTTCAAATGTCAAGAAGACAATGAGGCACAAGTTTCATGCAAACAACTTCGTCAAAAAATCATCATAGAAATCATAGCACGAATGAAAATCAGTCTAATATATCCTCTGAATTTCTAGAATCAAACATTGATATGATAACATTCATTAGGCAGGGCAAACGATAGTCAAATCGCACATATAATATGTCTATGGAAAGCTCGAGAAGTCTATTATAAATCTCCAGAAGACATTAAGTCCTAATAACATCATCTACCATCATCTACCAGCTCATTCTAAGGACTGAAGCATATCGGTCAAAACAAGCATACGAATTTCCACATTAGAGCAAAACACAACAATTTTCCAGAATTACTTCCTAACTTTTTAAAGAAGATTTCATGTGGCTAATGAATTCGGATCATGGTGTATTATAGCTCGTTGGAAAGCTAGTCGAACCATCTTCAGCTCTCATGAAGGCATCAAACACAGAAAACCACAGCAACCAGCTCGTATCAGGTCATTTACACAAAAGGTCATCCGAAACAGAGAACCAATCAGAACAGCAAAATTTCAAACAAAGTCAGGGATATTGTAGACATATTCGACCTAGGTAAATGATCTTCAATTATCACATAATTTTTATTTGATATAGATTGGAACCTAATGAACAACTTTCATTTAGGCATCAACTTTAGAATCTAATCACAAAAAATCATATGAAAATGGCAAACAGCACAGGTCATTAAAGGCATGAAAACAGAACACTTAATCATGTACAAATTGTGGCTCCGTTTTTAACAATTGTTGAATCTAGTAAATGCTGACCAAATCCAAGAGCTCTTGGCATCCATTACAAAATATCAAGAAAGAAGCAAAATCTATCCAGACATGCTCGCATGTTGACACAATCACAATGTCTACAGATTGAAATTAGCAGAATTTCATCAAAAGAACACATTACAAAGTGCACATTCTTGTACCACATGAGGAGGTAGACAAAAGGGCTCACAACAACCTAACCCATATAGAACAGAGCTACAAAACTGTATACATCGACATTAAAATACTCAATGAACCAAGCAAAGTAGAAGAACGTACAGAACAATCTCCTCCTTCTCCTCGGCAGACTCAACATCTCAAAGTAACATGCAGGAGCACCATTTGATATATAAAATCACATATGAACAGGATTCAATCCACACAAACAATCATGAACAGTATTCGACCCACATCACCTATACATCTAATTAGTTCATATTTCAATCAACTATGTGCAGGAAATCCAGCAAAGACACAACCAACGCAATGTCAATTGAATATCAAGACATTGGTAAACATAATGCAATAGGAACTATCGGCAATGGAGTCCGGCTTTCTGTCGAACAGGTCGTAAGCATGTAGTGTGAAGTACTATTAACACCAGAATGGCATAGAGTAATACAGAACAGAGACATCAGAGTAGAAAATCTGTGCGTACAAGCAATTCTTACCACTTAACTGAAAAGAAACAACTTGGCAGTGATGAGGTGATGACGATTGATAGATCAATCAACCAAGGGATTGAGGAGGATCGTGTAAAACTCCAAGATCATTCGGCCGTTTTGCAGAGAGAGCGAGGACTTCCAATCGAGCACCTGAGAGCGATCGATCGAGAGAGAGTCCGATCCGGCGAGCTCCCGTACCTTCGATCGCGCCAATAAAGGAAAACCCTAACTGATCGAGCTCCAAATGAGAGAAAGCACTGATCTCCAACCGCCGATATCACCACCTTCGGATCCCTACCCTCGGAACCGAACTGATATCTCCGACAACTTGGCGCGATTCCGAGTCTCGCACCACGAGTTCCTCGATCAACAGTATTTCCGTCTTCTAGAGTTGATCAGGAGAGAGAGAGAGTCTCCGATCGTGAGGATGCCGGATCCGGCGCAATACTTCTCAAGAGGAGCACCGCGAGACTTGGAGGCAATCGTCGAGGGAGGGAGCGGAGCCATGGCCGGTGCCGGAGGGTTCTTCGTCGGCCTCCGAGATGGTGAAGAAATAGAGAGAGAGAGAGAGAGAGAGAGAGAGAGAGAGAGAGAGAGAGAGGTTGTTACGGCCAAAGAGAGGGAGTGTGCGAGTCCCTTCGGTCGTTTTACCGAGAGAGCGGGAACCAGGGAGAGAGAGAGAGAGCTCCCCGCACCAAAATTTTAGAGAGAGCGGGAGAAAGAGAGAAACGGTTGTCCGAGAGAGAAAATTCCCCGTTGAATGGCCCCCCCCTCCTCTTTTTTATTATTTTTCTCTCTTTTACTTTTTCCTTTTCTCTCATTTTTCCTTATTTCCCTCCTCTCTTTTTTTTGTTTTCGTTTTCCCTATTTCTAATTTTTTGTTCATTCATTTTTTTTATTTTGCAAAATATCTATTTAAAACGTCGACGAAAATTTCGGGTGTCAACAATGCTTTATGTTTGTTTTGTCATGAATGATTATTTCTTTTTTGCTGTATGTACCTACCTAGATTTAGGTTAGCATTAGATTAGGCCCTGAATGTGGAGAATCATCAAGACATGAAGATGATGGAAGGTCAATTTCCATCCTGACTGTATTATTATGCCCTTTTCCCTAATATATGTTTCAGATTTCTTCATTTGCATAAACACCAAACGAGATATGGATTTTATTTCTTGCATTTTATGTTTGCTCATTGTTTGGGGTGACATGTTAGATTTATCGACTTCTATAACTGTCTACTTGGTTGCTTACTTAACGATTTGTCTTTAAATTCAATTATGTACTTTCTTTTCTACTTTATAGATATAGAATTGCATAAAAAAGACCATCCATGCGTGGTCACTTAGTTTAGGTTTATCAATCCCAAAGAAGTAAAGACACGCATGATCACCTTAGATAACACGATAAAATGTTAGGTACCGAAAGGGCGCTAATAGAAATATCAACATGACCTAAGTTCCCAAACCTAGATATTTAGGGTGCGCATGGTAACGCTTCTTGGCTGGAGAATAGTTTCTTTTTAGAAATGATTCTTTTCTATTTCTACTCCAAGGAACAATTTCTAAGTAAAATAAGGTATTTAATAACTATACAAAATTTATACTCTTGAAATAGAATAAGAATAGAAATGTGTTTGGTACGAAACCGCTTCTTTTTTATATTTATTCATTTTGTATTCTTGCTTACGGATCGCCGGTGGTTGGCGACGACCCGATGGGCTATGTGGCGGCAGTCGGCGACAGCAGCAGCAGTGATTGGTGACTAGCGGCAGTCGGCGGTGAGTGATGGTCGGCGGTGGCTCTGAGCAATTGGAGGTGGCCGCGGCAAGAGAGAGGAACAAAAGAAAAATAAAAAAGAAAATTGGCTTATTTCTAGAAATTGTTCTCACGAATAAAAAGTTATGTTTTTTTGTTTCTTATTTTTGTTCAAAATCTATTCTCGGGCTACTTTTCTATTCTGGGGAATAGAAAAATAAGTTGGCGTTACCAAACGGATTAAAGTTCTCTTTTTTTTTTTTTTTTTTTGTTTCGGGATGAACAGAAATGTTACCATACAGGCCCTCGGTTGCCTAGAATCAAGGGATGACTCCCAACCCTCAATTGGGTTTTCTAGTCAACCCCTATAAACAGGACTAGTGGTGACTCTCATCTTCATTAGGTTGTCTAAACAACTAGTTAATAAATAAACCTATCATGAGGGGTATGGGCCTCGACGAGGCTCACCTTGGTTTGGCATACCCGGTATAGAAAGCTCTTAATGGATGAAGTGTCATCCTTAGGGAAAAGAGTATTATCAGGAGGGCTACTGTGATAAAGGTACCCATAAATTCGATATCCACACCCAATCTCCTCTTTCAAGGTGTATCACCCATGTGGGTACGAATCACAACACTTTTCGCTATCATGTGAGGTACGAGCTTTGTGACATCCTAAATTTAAGGATCTATTTTCAATTGAATGAATCAGGCTTTTCATCGATGCGCTTGTAGTTCTATTCTCTGAGCTGATTACTCACGAGATAATTAGTCTATCTAGTGAAGCCTTTGAGGGATTTTAATATAATAGACTTGAGAATTCAATAAGGAATCGACTGTTCGACCGTGCTAGTTTGCAAAGATCATGACGGCATAGTTAAAAATCAACCAAAGATCAAGGATAGGTCGATTCGACTAAGATGTGTGATCAAAGTGTAGGTAATTCCACCCGATTGCAAAATTCTCGTCGATCGGCACTAGACCGATTTTTCTATCGTTTTGGTATCCTATATCCGTATTTGAAACCTCGAGATTTTCATAACAACCGAGAGTCACCAATGTGTCAAAGATGTACAATGTGGCTCGAAAATAATCGACCACGGGTCAATTGCACTAAAAATTTCTAAAAGCTACCCGGTAGGCTAAGTCAAATTAAAATCGCGTGAGATTGAAATTAACCACGAATTTGAACCCGATTTCAGAAAATAAAAGTTCTGTCAAGTCACAATTTATTTTAGAAATGTTGACTCATCCTTTGAAAATTTTTCTGCAAACCGAGATTTTTGATGAAAATTCAAAGTGGGGCCGTTTTTAACCGGAAAAATCAGAGGGCCGTTTTTTATCGCGTTTTTGGGATTCAAGTTGGTTCAATTGGCGAGGAAAATGTGAATTGAAGTGTGGGCACCTTAGTGGTATTTATGGACTCCAAATTAGGTCCAATTGGAGGGGAATTGAACTCAATTTGGGGAAAATATATCAAAATTCGTAGGCCATGGTCACTACAACATTTGGACCACTTCATTGGCTTGCTAGGGAAAATTGTGAGCTGCAAATTGGCTAAGGATAGAGCTGAAACAAGTGGGTAGCCATGCAATGATCAAAAGAGAGATATTTGTGCCTATTGGGTCCCTCCTCCCTTGCAATTGGCTCCATCTTCTTCAGCAAAGCTACTTTCTCCATTTTCAATGTGTTTTGAGCTCCCAAAAACCAGAGGACACTGCCAGCCTTCCCCCTGCCATCGCAAGCCGCCCGCCGAGCCACCAGGACTGCTGCGTTGCCGTCACGCCCTCGCGCGAGCCTGTCGCGCCCCGTCTGCCAGTCCACTACTCCTGCTCGTCCCGTAACCCCAGTCGTGCCCCCGAGCCTCCCTAGTCGTCGTAGGGCTCAGTCGGAGCCCCGTCGACGTCGTCTAGCAGCCATCATCACCTGCTATAGCCACCGCCACCCGTCCTCACCGTTTCCAGCTCAACCCATCGCCCAATTCACTCTCCCGGCGTAGCAACCAGAGCCGAAGCCCAGCAAGGGTCTTTGGGCTTCGAGGCTTGTTTTGGACCTCTTCTGGGCCTCGCTTGGCTTCACCGCCAGGAGGTTTGTCGCCCATCTCTGCGTTGCCATCACCGTGGACTTATCGGATCGCTAAATTGGTGGGTTTACTTGCTAAACTCTACTTAGGGAGTTAATTATGCTTAAGGGTTGATTAGTTTAGGCTAAGTATGGTTTAGGTGGTTAGTTAGAACGGATTAGTGATTTCATTATTCGATTTTGCATGTTAGGTAGTTAGAACGGCTTAATTAAAGACTAGATAGATCATACTATTTATCTAGATTGGTTTGGAAATTTTTCGGGCCCATTTCAGTGTTTAATTAAGCGTTTCCAAACTAAGTTTGCATTTTTGGTAATTAATTGTATTTATTTAATTATTAATGATTTTCTGAAAATTATACTGAGATAGTCGGTGACTGGTATTTCGTGCTGATTGCAATGGTATGCTTGTTTTATTTAATTGAGTGCTAATTTGTGCAAATTGAGTGAAAATTATCATTTCAGTGTTCAATTAAGCGTTTCCCAAAATTGTGTAATTACGATATTTTAATTAAGAAAATATCGACCGTCAATTTTTAACGCCGAAAATGTCTTTGTGGACTATATAAATAGTGGGATTTTCTAAAAGAAATATATAGCATTTTGGCTTAGGCCGACCGTGTACCCGCACACGATTATTTTTATCGGGTATTTTTAACACGATGAAATTAGGCCAATTGTGTTATTTAATTGAGGAATTGGTGTGCAAAGCACAAGGTCCTTGGCCAGGATTGATTTATCGTGTATCAGTTTGTGTGAGCATTATTATTGAATTGTCAGCTTGTGAGAGCAGTATATTATATTAGCCTATATGAGCTTGACATGTCAACTTGTGAAAGTAGTATACTTTATCAGCTTGTATAAGCAACGATCGTTTATCAGCTTGTGAGAGCAACGATCCATATATCAGCTTGTGCGAGCTACTATCTATCTATATCAACTTGTGCGAGCTACTGCCTATCTATACATCGGCTTGTGAGAGCTATTACCATCTATATTTCAACTTGTGTGAGCATTTATCGTATAGATGAAGTGAATTGATAGATGGTACTTAATTGATAGATGGTATTGATTGATAGATAGTATTGAATTGATAGATGCTACAGATCATACCGATGGTGTCGAATTGAGTTAATTGACTGAGTGGATCGTTGGATCGATGATTTGAATTGAATTGATTGGTTGAGTATATGAATCGCACTGACTTGCAAGAAGGAACCGAAGCAAGGTAAATCCTCTGTCTTGTGTGTGCATAGATTGCCTTTAGGCATATTTCCTTCCTAGTCGGAGTTTAGAGGGTGAATTTGCTGAGACATTATCTCACCCGTTGTGGGCTAAACCTTTTCAGGTCCTTAGATGATGGTTCCTTTAGAGCATTTTAGCCAACCCAAGAGGGTCACTAAATAGGTCACTAAGATTCCTCTTCCCGAGGGCCAAGGAGCCTGGGTCTATGAGCTTGTAAGAACCATTGTCTGGGTTGATGCAGGTCTACCTTGGAGGGTACCCCATCAATTCAAAGCATGGTATTATCGCGGGCACAATGGACCCAGAAAAAGTCCCCTACAGGATTCTATGATCCCTGTGTCGATGTTAGAGATTGCTTTTGGCGAAGGTACAGCTGACCCTCCTGGTGGTGTAGTGGTGGACCCAAGTTCCCAGGAGAGCTCAGGTTTTCAGCTGGGAACTCAAACGCCTAGAGGACTTGTAGACTTTATACTTTTGTAGATTTTTGTCTATAGACTAGTATTGTAAATAAGCTAGTCAGCTGTGTATAAAGGTGTGTTGTGGTTGTGCAATTGTGGTCCTATCTTTGTGCTATCTGGGGATTTATTTATACGCTTCCGCAAGCACATTACAATGAATGAGTTGGCGACGCATCCTGGGACATCGTATTTTAAATCGACCACCGAAGGATGGGCATGCGCTCAAGAATCGGGGCATAACAAGCTTGGGAAAGCTCGCAACCACGTATAAGGGTACTCACAAATGGTTCATCCCGAAAGGCGAGGTAATGACACCTTTGTGAATGCGAACCATGAGAGAACTCTCATGATCAAGTACCCATAAACCCAACATTGTCCCCTTCATTTAAGCCGGCGAGGTTAGGTAGCGACACCACCCATTCAGGGTATTATGAGACCTCAATGAATCCCATCCTTAAAAGCTTCTTTACTTCTTCATCTATCTTCTTTGAGAGTTCGAGTTTAGTTCTCCACAACCTCTACTTCTTAGGTGGCATGTTTGGATTAGCAAGTAAACAATGCTCGACGATTGATTGGCCCAAATTAGGCATGTCAACATAGGCCAGCCAAAGACATCTTGATATTTACTTAGCAACTGAATTAGGTTATTAGCCTCATCTTTGGGGAGATTTGCCCTAATTTTCGCCTCCTTGGCTTCTTTCATATCACTCAAATTAATAGTGACAGTTTGTTCATATGTAACAGCCTCGACTTTTTCATATTGCTTCTAGCTACACTGCACCTCAATGGAATCTTCAATTGAGTTTCGGGATCATCATTATTAGTGTGTACTACATTGAATTGGACAATTCACATACCCTCGCATGTCATAACATCGTACTTGAAATAGGAAATAGATGAATCAAAAAGACAAGCGAGGTTAAACTATTTTTTTAAACTCTTTTGTAGAAACATTTTTTGGAAACATTTTGACACGAAGAAGCATGATGAAGCCTATGACTCAAAATTCTCCTTGGATTTTTATTTTCTGTTACACTTATTGAATGGAAAATACGATATTCAAGCTCTAAGAAGGAAGCGAAGAAGAAGAAATTGAAAACAATCCCTAAAAAGCAATAAAAATTCCCGTGCAAGGGAATGTGCAAGAACAATAAATGAGTTACTCTTGTGCGCTAGTGCCCTTTCCTTCTGATGGTCCTTCGCTAATGGCGCCTATAAAGAGGTTATCGAATAAGCTTGCGATTACTTCCAATCCATCATTAGGGTTATTTGCCTTTGGAGGTGTCGAATCATCAATGCCACCCCATTCATTCTAGGACAATGTCACGAGGGTCAATGTAAAAATTGGGGAAGCCAAATACTTCACATATTAGTCAAATTTCGCTACTTGGCTATCCCAAAGTGTTTGTCGCTTCTCTCTCGTCCTGCCTCATCTAGTAAGGCTAGGGAACGTATCGCAAATGTTGGCAAGTAGCAAGTCTTGCCTCTCTTACTCCTGCTTAGGTAGTAAGTTTTGCCTCCATTGCCCTTTCTCAGATGGCAAGTTTTACCTTATTTGTCTATGCTCATATGGCAAGCTTTGCCTTTCTTATCCATGTCCTTTAGGACTTTCTCCACCTTTTCTGT
Source organism: Eucalyptus brandiana (assembly GCA_014182725.1). Taxonomy (NCBI): domain Eukaryota; kingdom Viridiplantae; phylum Streptophyta; class Magnoliopsida; order Myrtales; family Myrtaceae; genus Eucalyptus; species Eucalyptus brandiana. The sequence continues at coordinate 25,188,772 of CM024674.1, read as the reverse complement.
GGTATCCTATTCTGACAAAACAAGACCTTCGAGAGGCTTCAATACGATTTCGAATACCTTGATCTCTTCTTCCAAGATCATGGTCAAGAACAAAGCCATTTCCAACCATCACCCTTCCCACTATAATGGCAACATTAGAAATTTCAGGAGTGAGTGGCAATGAACCTCAAGAAACATGTATAATGGACACCAATTCAAATGAGTGGTAACTTGATTTAAGCTTGAAATCTAGCTTGATATAGGGAATAACAATCTCATGATAAATTCAATGGTCTTCCTCGCCATAGATAGTGACTAGCTTCCCTTTGATCACAAACTTCATGCTTTAATGGAGACTTAGTTGCACCACTCCAACAGTATGTATATATAGATGACCCAACAAAAAATTAAATGCAATGGGGATGTCCATCACTTGAAATAGGATGTTGAAGACTACCGACCCTATTTACACATCAAGGTGGTCTCCCAAATCACCTCATTCTTTGTCCCATCAAATGCTTGCATGGAAGTTTCCGCTAAGAGTGTCAATGGTTCGGTTTGGTTTGGTTTTTTTGAAAAACCGAACCGAACCAAACCGTTAGAAAAAACTTCCAAACCGAACCGAATGAGATCTGAACCGAATACGAATCGAACCGAAATTTCGGTTTGGTTCGGTTTTTCATTTTTCGGTTTTTAATTTTTGGTTTTTGGTTTTTTTTTTTCGTTTTTTTTTCAACTCAAAATAATCTAAATTCAATATGTTACTGCACTTCAAGCTTAGAGGATTTTGCAATTTAGATCATATACTTCATTCCTTTTTTTTAAGCATTGGCCAAGTAATGATATCCAATTTAAATAATTGCTTAACATAATCTCTCTTGATGATTCTCTAAGAGACAATTCTATTGTTCAATTGAAAAAAAGAAAGAATTTTTTTTTTCCGTGCGATAAATTACTAAAAGAGTTTATGTGTCAAAAAAACTATTGGCAAAAAGTATTTACTTTATTCCATTCCCGAATAACATATTGGTAAGTGCTAAAACAAATCTTAGAGTTTCCAGTTTTTAGTCCATTCTCGACTAGAAAGTTTTAGTTTGGTCAATAGAAGACTTGTTTAAGAAGTCTCAATCAAATCGTGTGCTCACCACCAGTAAAATTGAAGTGTAGGAAATCTGACGTGGCTTCCATGTGCAATATTTGGCTACTTGCCACATGCCATTTCCAATCGTGTAATTCCATCAAAGATGAGCTTGAGACTTGATTGAGGCTTTTTTGAAACCTTAAATTATCATTTGACAAAAATAAAAGCTTAAGCTCCCAATCAACCAATAGCTGAAACGTTCGGTCTTGTTTCCACATTATAAAATTTGGGGGAATGCCATTCCTCTAAAAACAAAACAAGCCCAAGTAATTTTATCTCCCAATCTCTAGGAGCTCTATCAACACGATGAAATTGCAAAATGACCCTCCAAACTTTCAAAGAGAGAACATAAAAACTGAAAAATTGACCAAATTCCTGAGCAGGGTACAACTCTGCATTAAATTCACAATCAATATGAGAATTGAAGTATCAATTGTAATATTGAAAGATATAAATATGGATAATTCTTACATGTCAATCATCAAGAGAAATTGCTATTGAATTTAGGTCCATGGTCGTAGATGACAACTCTGCATTAATTCACAATGAAAATGAAAATTGAAATATCAATTGTAATATTGAAAGATATAAATATGGATAATTCTTACATCTAAGTTCGTCAATCATCAAGAGAAATTGCTATTGAATTCAGTCCATGGTCGTAGATGACAACTCGCATTAAATTCACAATGAAAATGAGAATTGAAATATCAATTGTAATATTGAAAGATATAAATATTCCATGATTATATTTTTCTCACCTGACTAGAAATTTTCAAGTTCTTCTAAGTCCTCCTCGATTGACTGTGAAAGTGGTGCGGATCGTAGCCAATCTCGAGTACATATAAGAGCCTCTACCATCATTGGGGTCAAGGAGCTACGAAATACATTAAGTACTCGACCTCTGGTGCTAAATGCAGACTCTGATGCTACAGTGGAGATGGGCACGGAAATATCTCGAGCAATGGAAGATGAGATAGGATATCTGAAAGAATTGACTTTCCACCAATTTAATATATCAAATTTGGAGCTATACCATTCACATCCTTCTTCAAAATACTTATTTAATTCAGATTTTTCTTCCACATATTCTTGTCCCATTTGGCTAAGATACATTGCAGTCATAATGTCCGCACAAACCATAGGAGACATTGAAATGTTCACTGTCCTTGTCCCCTTTAATCTCACGTTGCTTTAGGGGCATGTACCGATGTGGTATTGCTTAAACAATAATGTCAGAGATTTTGTTACTCTATCTCGCAAAGTTTCTGCCCGGTTGCCTTCATACACTTGATTAATCATCCATTTCACATACTCCATCTTATGTCGAGAGTCAAGTATACATGCAATGAACCATGTGAGATTTATGTTGTTCACATTGTCAAAATACTTATTGAACTTGATCTTCATTCTCTTGGCTATTTCTTGCAAACTCATATCCTCATTTCTATAATATCTATCAATCATCATATAAATCACATAGACATATTTTGCCATATCATTGCAAGTGACATAAGAAGAGCCTAATACTTTTAAAGTCGCATCATAGAACAACTTCAAGAAAGGAAGAAATCGACGGGCATAATCCCAATGATCATCAGTAGGCAACCCTCTTACCTTGGAAAGCTCTTCAGCAAATCTTCTATCCTGAATATTTAATGAGATAAAAGCATTTCGAAACTTCAAGGCCACTTCCAACATTAGGTATGTTGAATTCCACCGAGTCTCCACATCTAAACATATAAGATTATTGGAATCAATATTTTCCAGCGAAATGCACTCCTTAAACCGTTGCAATCTTGAAGGAGAAGATCTCACATAACATACAGCTGAGTGTATTCTAACAATGGAATCATTCTTATCTTTCAAACATTCTCTCACAATCAAACTGAAAAATATGAGCACGACATCTTATATGGAGTAACTCACCTGGTAATATCATAGCATTCCAAGAGTTAAGTCTTTTCTTCAAGTATTGAACTCCCGAGTCATTGGAGCTAGCATTATCAATAGTGATAGAAAAAATGCCTTTGATCCCCCAACTAGTTAAGCATTTCTCAACCCATTTCCTAAAATCTTAGCCAAATGTCTTAGGATTTGACAAAAATTCAAAATTTTCTTTTGCAACTTCCAATTAGCATCTACAAAGTGAACAGTGAGACACATGTAACTTAGATTTTGACATGAAGTCCATGTATCAATCGTAAGACAAACCCTTGGAGAAGTATCGGAAAAATATTTTTTCAATTTGCTTCTTTCCTCCAGGTATAACTTATAACAGTCCTCCCTTAATGTGTTTCTCAAAGGGATGAAAAACTTTGGCTGGATTCTACTCACAAATTTCCAAAATGCCTCAAGTTTCACAAACTTAAAGGGCAGTTCACCAATAATAAAAATCACCGCTAGATCTTTTTGACTAGCATCTTGATCAAATTTCCAAGGACCAACTGAAATAGAACTACCAACCCCAACAGATTCATTCGAGGCACTTTTTTGCCTTTTCTCCACGTTCGCATATGGATAATTCTTACATCTATCTAAATGATTAAGCATCTCACTAGTCCCTTGAGTACTAGAACAACCAATAATAGCCCCACAATATAGACATTCGACATTATTTTGGCTATTTTCTATCCTTTTAAAGTGTTCCTATGCAACAGATCTCAGCCTCCTTCTATTTGTACCGCTAGATTCACTAATTAAAGATTCGCTCATTGTATATTTCGCTTTACAAATGATGTCACTGCCTTGACAAGGAAATCTACAAATGGCTTATCATGAGTAGAAAGAAACCCTTTTTAGATTCACCAATTTGAAAAGTTGTCTAAAGTCATCAATAAATTAGATTAAAAAAAGTCATGAGAATAAATATAAGACATTGAGCAACCATGTTCGAGAAGTAACATACCAAAACAAATAAGAACTACAGAAAAAGGTAGGACAAATAACCTTATATAAGCAGAATAGATTGAAAAAATTAGTTGGTGAAAGAGCGCTCTACATTTATAATTCTCAATTCAAGTATGCTCATATGTACCTTAAAGACCTTTTTCAGCCCTTCCACAGATAACAATTTCGCTGGTTGTATTGCCTCCTGAACAGTAGAACAAGCATGATAACAAATGTGGAGAAAAGTCATAAACATTCCACATATTTTAGAGATTACATGGGGAATTACCTTAACCACTAACTTTGCAACTAGTTCTGCTGGTAAACTTCGACAAGACTTGGCAGCAACATCAGAAGACAAAGCATCCCATATACCATCAGAAGCAATTATGAGTCTTCACCCAACATTTGAAACCTGTAACCATGAATGTGTTTTTTCAACTTCATCATGCATGTTGTATACCAGGTGAGACTTATTTACATGGTAAAATGCTGGCAAAAAGAAGCGCTTCGGGTCCTTGTACTGTGCACAAAAAGAGAACCAAATTACAATTCTGAAATCAGATAAAGACTGCATGCGCTTACAATAAAAGAATACACAAGCAAATGTAGAGATCTCCTAGCTTTATTGCGAAAGATCGTTAGATTATCATGTCTTGCATGCCATGTCTTTTTATGCTAAGCTACTAAACATAAAGGAGAAAAGACAAGGAGACATGAAGGACTCAGGAACAACCCTATAAGCTTTAGTTCTAGACCAGGAAAAAGGCCATACAATCCCTCCCAGAAGGACTAAACATGCCCTGCATCAAAAAGACATCGAGGGTGCTCTCGGAACGAGAACTACTTTCCTCAGGAAGCTGGATTCTATAATGACAATTTTCTATCCAAGCAAAAATTACAGCATGATAACACTCAGTGTCCTAGGTTTACAATAAAAATTGCGGGATATCCATATAGTACGGAAAACACACACTAGAAAGGACTCTTACTGATCTTCACGAAGATCACAGCGTGCTCCAGAAGGAAAAGCTGCAAATCTAGCTATAAACAACTTGACAAGTATCAGACTCACAAATTAATAACCACAAATTCAACACAAAAGCCTCGAAGCCAGCTGAAACTCAGCCCTCAAGAACTCCACAAATTTAGAAACTTTAACGATCTAGCAACTACCCAGTTCCCCTCTTTCAACTTCTATCAAACCCAAGCATCTCTCTCTCTCTCTCCCCCCCTCTTCAGTTGGGAACCAAGCACCTAACTTGATCATACTTCCCTAATCCACACCACCCACATACGAGATTCCTTCCCTCGCACCATGCCCTTCGACGACAAAGCCAATCTAATCCATGCCTCTTCAAGCACAAGGCAACTCAAATCCAATCCCTCCGAGCAAATCCAACTCCTATGCCCGCTCTCCCCGAGATAATTGTCCCGAATCAACTAAACAAGGCTCAAATGGGTGATGAAGACATGCCTGAGTTGGAGGATGATCCACTGCTGGTCGCTATTGAAAAGTGCAAACCTGACAATGTCCCTAAGGCGGAGCAAGATGAACGCTTCGCAAAGCTAGAGGAAAAAGTGAAGTAATTACAAGAGTCGCAGAGTTCACTTCCGTTTGACTTGTCCGTATATGAGAAGGTTAAAGTGCCCAAAAAGTTTAAAATACTGGAGTTCGAGTAATACGATGGTACTTCATGCCCAAAAGCACATTTGCAAATGTACCACGTACGTATGGCTCAATACGTCAAGAATGAGCCCCTCATGATTCAATCATTCCATGCAAGTCTAACTGGGCCCACGTTAAATTGGTATATAATGAAGAATGTAAACCTTCTCAACACCTGGAATGAAGTGGCTGACGCGTTCCTCTAGCAATATAAGTTCAATATGAACATTGCACCTTCCCGTGAGGATCTTGAGCAGATGAAGAAGAAGAAAAGAGAGTCATTCAAAGAATATGCTGTGAGATAGCGAAACCTAGCGGCTCAAATCACTCCTGAACCTACGAACAAGGAGTTGATGAAGCTGTTTGTCAAGACTCTCCCGTTTGAGTTCCCTAACCGGATGGCTAGTACATACGTGGAGAACTTCAACCAACTTATCCCAGTGGGTGAGCAAATCGAGATTGGGCTGAGAGATGGATGGTTCAATGAACTTACTCATCAAGGCAAAAGGTTCACCATGAAGAAAGACAAAGAACCTAGCACGGAAGTCAATGTGGCATATACACAATCTAGCAAGCCTCCGATTGTTCATGTCCCTAAGAATCAACAAGGCAGAGGCCGACCGTCTGCCCCTCGGCAATTTGTTAAGAGGCAATTCACTCCTCTTCCTGGCCCTCTGTCCCAAGTCTTAAAGGTCCTACAAAAGAAGGGGTTGCTGTCTTACGAGCCGAAGCGACCTAATGCTGAAAAATTTTCTAACTATGACCCCTTCAAGAAATGCGAGTACCATATGGGGGAAGTGGGGCATTCGACTGACGAATGCATGACTTTGAAGCATAAGGTCCAAAACTTATTGGACACCAAGGCGTTTGCCTTCAACACCGCTCAACCAAATGTCAAGAAGAATCCTCTACCCGAGCATGAGGATAGGGTAAATGCTATTTTTGAACATGATGCTAGTCGAATCAAGAACTCGAAGGTGCACGTGGTGGATGCTTACAATGGGCTCGTAAGAGCTAGATATTATCCAAGTCATGAGAACATTCCCCTGTCACTGATGAGAGAAAGGGTTGCCAAAATGGTGGATGACGGTATCATCATATATGCTAACCATAATTGCATAATTTCTACTATTTCCCATATCATCATTGATTGGGAAGAGGAGCAGGCTGCACTCGATAATGACACGGAAGAGGTAGATCCGTCGCTTGCAAATATGCCCCCACTTGAAGATGCATCCGATGAGGAGATTATGATTGAAATGCCTCAACCTTATGAGTATGTCGACAATAAAGTGATGCCTTGGTTTTATAACCTAGATGTTGACCTCGTTACAAAGTCTAGTCGAACTTATGCTCAAACTAATGCTCAACCTGCGAAGCCTGTCATTGACGAAGAGGCTAAAGAATTTCTGGCTGTTATTAAAGCAAGTGAATATAAAGTGGTCGATCAGTTGTGAAAGATGCCTGCTCAGATCTCTTTGCTCAAACTCTTGCTAACATCCCCTGTGCATCAAAAGTTACTAATGAAGGTGCTGAGTGAAATTCGTGTACCAGAAACGGTTTAGGCAGATAAGCTGGAGGATTTTGTGGGATTGGTTCTTCTCAAGGACATGATTGTTTTTTTCGATGAGGAATTCCCTCTTGAGAGTAAGGGCATAACAAAGCACTCTACATATCTGTCAAGCACAAGACTTCTCATGTGTCCCGAGTGCTCATTGATAATGAGTCCGCCCTAAACATATGTCTGTTGGCCACTCTTCATCGCCTCAAGGTAGACTCGTCCAAGATACGTGCTGTGAAGACTTCAATGCGAGCTTTTGATGGCACAAAGAAAGAGGTGCTTGGGGAGATTCATCTCGATGTGCAAATAGGGCCGATTGTTTTCAACATCCCATTTCAGGTGATGGATATCCCCACCGCCTTTAATTTTCTGCTGGGTCGTCCCTAGATTCATACCGCTGGAGCGGTGCCTTCAAGTCTGCATCAAGCTGTGAAGTTCGTGATCAAAGGGAAGCTGGCCACTGTCTATGATGAGGAAGATCATCAGATTTACCATGAGACGGCTATCCCCTATGTGGAGCCAGATGTTGAATTCGAATCGAGTTATCATTCATTTGAATTAGTGTCCACAATACATGCATCTCAAGATTCGTCACTGCCCACTCCTAAAATTTCAAATGCTGCCCTTATGGTGGGAAGGGTGATGGTTGGAAATGGCTTTGTTCCTGGCCATGGTCTTGGAAGAAGGGGTCAAGGTATTCAAAACCCCATTGAAGCCCCTCAGAGGTCCCAATCTGCTGAATTAAGGTACCATGGAAGAGGTGGAGAAAGTTCTGGAAGGCAAGGATGAGGAAGGCAGAACTGTCACCTGTGCAAGGGCGAGGAAGGCAAAGCTTACTACCTCCAAACATTCACGAGACGTTCCCTGGTCCGCCAATTATGATGCAAGATGAAGCTAAAGTGATGGATACTCTGGGGCAGCCAATTGGAAAATTCGACTATATGGTGAAGTATTCGGCTCCCCCTAGCTCTTACTTTGATCCCCGCAATATAGTTCCAAGTGGATGGGATCGCATGGATGATCCGACGCCTCCAAAGACTGAGAACTCTGATGATGGCCTCGAAGGAATCACAAGTCTATTCGGTGACCTCTTCGTAGGAGCTATTGATGAAGAACCTCTGGAAGAAATGGGGCCAGGCCCACAAGAGTAACCTATTTATCGCTTTCGCACATTCCCCTACGCGGGAATTTTTATCGCTTTCTAGGAATTTTTATTGCTTTGTTTTAGGAGTTATTATCGCTATCTAGCGATTGTTTTTTTATTTCTTCTTAGCACTTGAATTACCATTTTCCATTCAATAAATGTAATTGATTGATGAATTTCAATGAAATTATAAATTTTATTTTGAGGGCATGAAGAGGTACACCAAATCAGCCCGTGATGATATCCAGCCAATCAAACAAAAGAAAAATTCAAGGAGAACTCTAAGGCCTAGGCTTCATTATGCTTTCTCGTGTCAAAATGTTTTGAAAGAAATGCTTTTGCAAAAGAATTTCAAAAAAAAATTCAAAAAAAAGTTTCAAAAAAATAATAATAAAAAATGATTTACCCTGCTTGTCTTTTTGATCCTTCTATTTCCTATTTCGGGGACAATCATATAGCATGCAAAGTTGTGGAAATGGTCCAATCCAATGCAAAAACTGCTAATAACGATGATCCTGAAAACTCGATCAAGGATTCCATTGAGGTGCAACGTAGCTAGGAACAACATGAAAAAACCAAGGCGGTGAAAATTGGGGCAAATCTCCCCAAAGATGAGGCTGAGCGCCTAACTCAGCTACTGAAGGAATATCAAGACATCTTTGCATGGACCTACGTTGACATGCCTGGGTTAAACCCGTCAATCGTGGTGCACTGTTTGCCTATTAATCCGGACATGCCACCTAAGAAGTAGAGATTGCGGAGGACTAAACCCGGCTCTCAAAGAAGATAGGGGAAGAAGTGATGAAACTTCTAAAAGTCAGATTCATTGAAGTCTCGCAATATCCTGAATGGGTAGCAAACATCGTGCCGGTGATGAAGAAAGATGGTCGGGTTTGAGTTTGTGTCGATTATCGGGATTTGAACAAGGCTAGCCCGAATGATGATTTCCCATTGCCCCATATAGATGTCCTTGTAGATAGTACCGCCGGATTTGAACTATTCTCCTTTATGGATGGTTTTTCCGGGTACAATCAAATAAGGAAGAAGGGGGAAGACAAAGAGAAAATTGCATTTATCACTCCGTGGGGAACCTTTCATTATAAGGTCATGCCCTTTGGACTCAAGAATGCAGGGGCAACTTACCAGCGAGCCATGGTAGCACTGTTCCATGACATGATGCATCAAGAGATCAAGGTCTATGTTGATGATATAATCACCAAGACTCGACCTGGGAAAAGCCACGTTGAAACCTTGAAGAAGTTGTTTGATCCACTCCGTGAATTCAAGCTTCGACTAAATCCCGCTAAATGCGTGTTCAGAGCAACATCCGGTAAATTACTCGGACTTATTGTGAGTAGTAAAGAGATTGAGATCGACCCGGCTAAAGCAAAGGCCATATGTGAACTACAACCTCCGTCAACGGTGAAAGAAGTCCGGAGCCTTTTGGGGAGATTGAATTACATTGCTCAATTCATTTCCCAACTTTCTAAAACTGCCAAGCCGTTCTTCAAGCTCCTGAAAAAGAATGCACGAGTCAACTAGGATGATGAGTGTCGAGAAGCGTTCGATAAGTTAAAACAGTACTTGATGAATCCACCAGTTCTTGTCCCGCCATCGCCAGGGCATCCTTCCTCACCATTCATAGTGAGTCATTGGGTGCGATGTTGGCTCAGGAAAGTCCTATCAATAAAAAAGAACAAGCCATTTATTACCTAAGTAAAAAAATTCATTGTGTCAGAGCTTAAATATTATGATGTGGAATAGACTTGTGCTACACTAGTGTGGGTGTTGCATAGATTGAGACTATACACACTGCATTACCAGACATTCCTCGTAACTGAGAACGATCCTATCAAGTACCTACTTGATCGACCAGCTTTAGTGGGTAAGTTGGTTAAGTGGCAAATTTTGATCTCAGAATTTGATGTGCAATATATGCCACAAAAGTCAGTTAAGGGTCGAGTGATTGCCGATTTATTGGCTGAGAATCCGAAAGTCTCAAATAATGATAATCGTTCCCTGGATGACCGTATCTTGAGTGTAAATGAAGAGTCATGGATAATGTTCTTTGATGGAGCTATGAACTTGTCTGATTATGATACCGGGGCAATTCTAATATCCCCAAACAGACAACATCACCCAGTAGCTGCAAAATTGATATTCCCATGCACTAACAATATAGCCGAGTATGAAGCTTACATCATCGGGCTTCAAGCTGCGATCGAGATGGGTGTACCCAAATTAAAAGTGTTTGGGGATTATGCGCTGATCATACTACAGACCGTAGGTGAATGGAAGACTAAGGATACTAAATTGCTCCCGTATCACAAGTATCTTGAAGATTTGGTCAAGGAATTCGATGAAGTTTCATTCAAATACTTATCAAGGTCTCACAATCAATTTGCAGATGCACTCGCAACTTTATCATCTATGTTGCAAGTCACTGATGGATTAGAAGTCGAGCCATTGAAGATAGAGGTTCTGCCAAGGCCAACTTATTGTATGGTCGTGACTGAAGAACCTAACGAAAAACCATGGTATTACGATATCCTAAACTATATCCAAAAACAGGGATTCCCCGAGGGAAGTACTCCAGCTGATAGGAAGTACATCATGAAGATGGCCTCAAAGTTCTTCGTCAGTGGTGAGAATTTGTACAAGAGATCTTATGATTCAGTCTTGTTGCGGTGTGTGGGTGCAGCTAAAGCCACTCAAATCATGCAAGAAGTTCACGAAGGAGTGTGCGGCCCTCATATGAATGGGCACATGTTGGCTAAGAAGATTATGAGATTAGGCTATTATTGGCTCACACTATAAGGTGACTGTATTTAGCATGTTCGAAGTTGTCATCGTTGCCAGATCCATGGTGATAAGATAAATGTCCCTCCAGCTGAGCTACACCAGTTTCCCGAACCATGGCCCTTCTCAATGTGGGGCATTGATGTGATCGGCCCAATAAATCCGAAGGCTTCAAATGGGCATCGATTCATTTTGGTAACAATAGACTATTTCTCCAAATGGATTGTAGCTACGTCATTTGCAAGTGTCACTACCCGCAATGTTGCGAAGTTCATCAAACATGACATAATTGCTGCTATGGTGTCCTTGAAACAATTATCATTGACAACGGGATAAATTTAAACAACAAGCTTGTTAATGAGTTGTTCAGCAAGTTCAAGATCAAGCATCTGAATTCGTCCCCTTACTGCCCTCAAATGAACGGGGTTGTGGAGGCAACCAATAAGAACATTAAGAAGATCTTGGCTAAGATAGCTAAGAATTATCAAGATTGGCATGACAGGTTACCCTTCGCACTGATGGCATACCGGACATCGATCCGTACTTCTACTAGGGCAACCCCTTTTGCTTTGGTGTACGGCATGGAGGCAATTCTACCTATGGAAATGGAGATTGCTTCTCTGAGAATTTTATCTCAAGTAGAGTTTTCTGAAGCAGAATGGACGCAACAAAGACTTGAGCAGTTAAACTTGATCGATGAGAAAAGACTAAAGGCTCTTTGCCATGGCCAGACTTATTAGCAGAGAGTGGCCAGATCCTTCAACCGAAAGGTACGATTGAGACATTTTGAGGTAAATGATCTTGTTCTAAGGAAGCTATTGCCGATCTTTCCGGATCCTGATGGCAAGTTTGCTCCAAATTACAGCGGCCCATATGTAGTGAAGAAAGTGCTTCCTGGAGGCGCTTTAATCTTAGCAGAAATGGATGGTCGTGAATTTTCCACTCCAGTAAATTCTGATGCTATCAAAAAATATTACCCATGATTGAATTTGTTGTGTCATGTTTTGAATTGCAAACATTTTATGATGAATAAATTGCCTCCTTGAGTTGCAAATTCAATTGTCCAAACTTGTTGCGAATCTTGCATGTTTTCCTTGATGAATTGTGTGAGATAAATTGAATGTGTCAAATGGGATACTTTGGAATGATGAAAGGCAAGCCTTATTTTATACACTGTTTCATACACTAATCCCCGATGAGTTGTGTGGAAAAATTCCATGCCTATGAGGAAAAGGGTGATTTCGCAAAGGGTACGTCAACCGAGGTGATGAGAGGCAGTTTCTTCTTCTATCCGAAACATTACAGATATACCCGTTGTTTAGCCCTTTGAGCCCACACACATGAAGAAATTTTCAAATTATCCCTGTCAATGATCATCCCATATTGGGGAAAAATTTGAAATGAATTATAGAGATTTTCTTACTCACACTTGCATCAATCTTTGAGTATTACTTTCGCAGTGTAACTTATATGGTAATTGAAGTGCCTCAGGATGACGAAGAGCAGTTTTTTCTCCATCCTATACACTTTTATCCGTTGTGTAGCCCCTTTGAGCCTATGAATTCATTTCATGTTATTCCTAGTCAGTGATCATCCCCCACATTGGGGCAAGACAAAAACATTCAAGTGGCATGAACTAGAATATCAACAAAAAATAGCGACTTAGTCCAAAAATAATGCAAAAAATGGGGCATGAAAAAAGCAGTATGCTTGGTAAAAGTAATGCCAATGCTCAAGGAAAAAAAGTCAAACACTTGAGTCATATCCTTGACAATGTGGTACCAAAAAAACTCAAATGCTGTTGCAATCAATGAAGTGGCAATGTGAAGGAAATCTTCAACATTAGAGAAAAATTGGTGGAAACGTCAAGATGATCACCAACTTTGACCCCTAAACACTTTTTGAGCCTAATCATCTTTTCGTTTCTCAACCCATGAACTTAGCCTACGTTACGTCCCTTGCAAAGTCTCTTCAGATTATGGCACTTGAATTAACGTAAAAGTTCATATTTTTGAAAGCATCGCTTGAAGAAGTGCAAGTAAGATGATTTCTGCTTCATTTCTCATATTTCTTAACTTGTAAATCCCAAGATGATTGCAAAATATCACTCATTTTCAATAGCCTCGACTCAAAGAGTCCCCTTTGCTAAGCCATTGACCAAGCTCGCATTACGGTCCCTGTTAAAGACCTCTCAGATTGGTAAGTTCGTACCACTTGCGAGATTGCTCGGACCCTTGTTTGGCATGACAATGATGAGATAGAGTGATTGTCAAAATCCTGCATCAAAGGTCAGGATAAAATGGCCCTTTTAATGAGGAGAAGTGAAAAGTCCTTTCAGACCAAGAGGTCCCTCATTTGACACATCCATGACACTTATGTTCAAATTGGAATATTCTTTTGAAATCTTTCCCAATGGAAATTAGGTGATGCAAGATTAATAAAAATCATCATGCATGAATCTCCCTTGAATTAATGCATGTTTGTGATTACAAATACATGTTGTTTCTCCTATGACCATGTTTTACAAGAGACATATCCCCAAAGATCAGAGATGTTACCAAGTAAGTATATCTCTATCCACACCTTAGATACTTGTCATTGCATAGGTATTCTTCCCTCAAGTACATCAACACTCAACTCAATCGAGCTGTCCCCCAAAGATTTTTCTCCAGATTCAATTTGATTAAGGCGATCGAAGGAAGGTTTGGGTCCTAGTCAAGCATAACCCCAATTTAGGCGACCGTAAAATGGTACAGGTCCTAGACAGCATTTATTTCCCTATTCAGGCGACTCTAGAATGGTACGAGTCCTGGAAAGTAAATCCCCGTTTAGGCGACCGTAGAATGGTATGGGTCCTGGACAAGTAATACCAGCTATCTTGAATCACTTTACCCTCCTTCAAGGTAAAATATTCCAGGTAGATTCCTTTTGACATCTCAGTCTGGATCTGGATGTCTTAATTATTTTTGTTAAATATCTCACTCTGGACGTGAATATTTTTCAATCTTTCTCGTTATACCTTAGTATGAATCTAGGTATTTCGAGTCTAAAAATTTCAACATTACAGTCTAGATCTGAATGTCTTAATTATTTTCGTCTAAACATTTCACTCTGGATGTGAATGTTTTTTCGACCTTTCTCGTTATACTTAGTTTGGATCTAGGTACCTCGAGTACAAAAATCTTGACATCTCAATCTAGACCCGGATGTCTTGATTATTTTCGTTGAACATTTCACTCTAGATGTGAATGTTCTTCGATCTTTCTCATTATACCTTAATCTAGATTTAGGTATTTCAAGCTTCAAAAATCATGACATCTCAGTTTGGGCCCGGATGTCTTGATTATTTTCATTCAAACATTTCACTTTGGATACGAATGTTTGTCAATCCTTCTCGTTATACCTTAGTCTGGATCTAGGTATTTCAAGCACAAAATATTGACATCTCAGTCTAGATATGGATGTCTTAATTCTTTTCGTTAAACATTTCACTTTGGATGTGAATGTTTTTCGAGCTTCCTCATTATACCTTAGTCTGGATCTAGGTATTTCGAGTTAAAAAATCTTGACATCTCAGTCTGGATCTAGATGTCTCCATTCTTTTCGTTGAACATTTCACTTTGGATATAAGTGTTCTTCTCAATCTTAATGTCTCAATTTATTACTTGTTAAGACTCTTCAAGGAACCTGAGTGAGAGTTGGGTACTTCTGGAGTAAATAGGGATTTATCATGTACCTCAAGATGCTTTACTGCATTGACTTGTAAGTAATTGTAGGTACATTCTTTCCTTTGACATCACGCATTTGCATTAGCATTTCCATGCACCATATGAATTGCATTTATAAAAAAAAACCCGACAAAAAAAATCATTCAGTATATGTGCATGGTCAAAATTTAGGTCTCAATTTATCTTTGAAGGCAACCTCTACGAGCTCACCTTCAAAGAGGGGCAGCTGTTGACACCAAATTTTGGCGATCCGGTCATTTATTTATTGCATAGAAAATTAAGGGTAATTTTATCCTTGGAAAAATATTAATTGCATAGCATATAAATTTATATGCATTTACTTTTAGTTTGTATGTTTGCATTTTTTTATTGAACCGATGGTGGATGGGTTTGAATTAATGTTTGAGCTCTAGTTCGGCGAGGCCGGGCTAGGCCCACGAAAGGAGCAAATTAGCCCAAGCTCATTATTTTTTAAATTAATTATCTTGTGAGAAATTGAGATTTCATGTGACATTACAGTGGGTTTTGGAATTTAAGAAAATCGCACCGCAATCTTATCTTTAGCAATAGATAATAAAATCATGGGAAAATATTCATAAGATAAGGATTTTTGTGATCGGGGAGGAGGTTATAGGCAATCTTCGTGAGATAAAATATTCACAAAAGGATCACACTTTGTTTTGCCTATAAAAGGGGGGCTTTTTCTAGGGTTTGGGAGGGGACGGAAAGAGAAAAAAAGTCAAAAAGTGAAAAGAGAGAAAAAGGAAGAGGGGTTTCGGTTCTTTGGGAAAAGAAAGTCAGAAAAGGGGCAGAGGAAAAGAGGCGTGAGAGTGACATGTGAGAGGGAGAGAGAAAAAGAAAAAAAAAAAAAAAAAAGAGGATTGTTCCTCTTCTTCGGTGAGCCTCCCCCTCACCGAACCCCCTGCCGAGTCGACATCCACCGATCACCGACCGAGAAGCCCGACACCGGAGCCGCTCCTGCCTTGCCTTGCCACTCATCTGCACATCTCGCCAAAAGCCAACGCCTCCTATAGCTAGATCCGGCCAGCACGATCTCCAACCAATGACCTGATGTTGCGAACCAAGCTGGCTCGCGACACCCTATTTGACACCGAACACCGCCCTCGAGCCGTCCGCATCCCATCGCAACATCTCCATACAGGTGCCCAACCGCGACCCGTTTCTGCTCGCCTGCGACCCGTGATCTGCAGATCTTGAGTCGCCCATCGCTACCGCCTCACATTGGTCACTGCAACTCCTGTGACCAGCCCCGAATTGCGTCTCCAAAGACCGGTGATCGACACTCTCACTCACTCGACGTCCCCGCCGCCCGAGCACGACTATCCTGCGCCACTCCTGCTCGCATGTTCATCGCCCGTGACGACTTGCTCCTCTGCCGGACCACTGCCGAGCTGGTCCGCCTACACACCGGTTGCCACCCTTCGCCGAAGCCCCAAACGCCGGCGACCCATCACCTCTGGTGACCCACCACGAAATTGCCAAATATGAGTGAAAAAAAGCAAGAAAAAAAAAAAAGGAAAAAAGAAGAGAGAGGAAAGATTAGGTAGTTTATTTATTTATTTCTTATGTTTCACTTATTTTATGTTATTTTATTTTATTATTTTGTTATTATTGATCAAATAAGAATATGCTCATTTTACGAATATCTTAGACATTATCCATAGGGTTTTATCCAAAATTATTATAATTATTAATTTGATCCGTAAGACATCGGATCATTTTTTTAATTATATCAATTTTTGGATATTTTGGTAGTATTTTAATTTTTTAATCATTATAATTATTAATTTTATCCGTAAGACTTCGGATCAGATTTTTAATTATTTTGAACTCTTTGTTGTGATGTTTAGGGATAGAGTAATCATTAATTTAACCTTTGTGAGACAACGAGTTATTTTTTCGATTATTTTAATCTTTTTTTGTTGAATATCTTGATTATTTAGATCTAATGTTTATTTGATAATTACCTGGCTCAGAAAATCACTAGAAAAAAAAATCAAAAAATCAAAAAATCAAAATCTTACATCAGCATGTAGGTTTAGTAAGTTAGACATATAGGTTTAGTAAGTTAGATTTTTATTAGGATTATATTTTTAGGGTTGCATTTTTGGAAATAGGTTAGGGTTAGACCTAAATATTTTTAGATAGGGTTTTTCATAATGTCTGCACATTTTAAATAATCTCATTTTTCTAAAAAAATAATTTTCTAAGATAGGATAGGGTTAAGTCAAATTAATCCCTAAAATAAATTAGAAAATTATTCATTTTAGATAGTTTAATTAGGGTTTTTATTAATTCCGAATTTCAATAAAAATATAAAAATATTAGGTGCATGTCAATTAGTTTGCATGTTAGGTCCATTTAATTAGAAATAGTTTGTGAGTAACATTAAGTCATGTGGCTAAAGTGCATGATTTAATTTTGAGATAAAAGAAAACCCAAAAAAAAAAAATTGTTTGCTTTGTGTGATTATTTCTTTTGATGCAATCTATTTGATTAATTGAGTGTTTAATAATGATTGAGCACCCGTGTGGTCACCATATTTGCATGATAGTAATTTAGGTTAAAATAAATCCAAACTGCTTGCAAAAACATTTTTGAAAATAAAAAGAAATGGTACCGAAAGGGCATTAGAAAAATTTAGTATAACCAAGTCCCCATACCCTTAGTCTTTGGTTCGTAAGAGTAAAATAATTCTCCCGTTATTTTACGTAGGTGTCTAATCGACCTACCATAAACTGATTAGTGGCGACTCCTAGATAAAATTCATTTGCATGTTAAAAAACATAAAACTAAGTCGCGAATTGGTATGGGCTTAGGAGAGCCCGAGCTAAGTTTAAAGACTTAGTAGTCCAGACTTAGTAGTCCATTAGCCTAAACTTAGGTGGTGCACCCGAAATTTAGGTCGCGACAGCCGCCACTTGAGGTCATTGGTCTAGAAAGTTATAAATAGATTTACTAATGTTTGGTTAGGACGTCGTGTTATGTCAGTGCAAGTTGGTAACAAGTCCATGTTTAATTTGTTGTTTTGATTGAGGTTTTATTTATACTTACTGGAGTTGGTATTGGAATGATGTTGGACCTTGGTTTAGCCTTTGGCTTTTGAATTCGAAGTAGCCTAATTCTTATGCTTTTTTTGTACCTTGGCTTGGATTGTTGAGGTGACTCGGTTCTTGTGCTTGATCTACTATACCTTTGTTTTACTTTGATCCTAAGTTTTGAAATGAGTTTTAAGGAATGCTCGATGTTGTTTTATAAACTATTTTTGTAAGTGTATGTCCACGTCCTGAGCTTTCAATAAGGGTTTGGTCGGCCTTGGACGAACACAAGACCACGATGGATTGGTTCCTCTCATGGTCTCAGTGCGATATTGAGGCGTATCGTTCTTGAGCCAAGTTTGGTACTAAATCGGTGTATCGAGAGGATCCGATCGTGTCGTGAACCTTAACTTGTGCTTGGCATGTTCAACGACTTGGAACCAATAAGGCATTCCACACACTTATGCATGGCACGCCCTTGGGCCCTAAACTAAAGATGAAGATAATAACCGAATTATGATGCTTGATGCATGGACACACGAGAGACTAAATTCTAGCCATCAACCATTGGATTTGGCGATGTTGCCCAATTAAGTTCGGATGCCCGAAGAACTCATTGTTGGAGGATAACCATCACCTTGGATTAGGGGAACATTGCTCGACAAACTCATTGTCGAAGGATAGCCATCACCATTGGATTAGGAGATGTTACCCGATGGATTTCAGATGCCCAGTGGATTCCAAAAGAGTTGATGAATTTCGGCTATTAATAAATAAATCTCGTGTGCATGTGTTCCTCTCATTATGGAATGGATCCTTGGTGTGTGCTTGCAACTATTTGAGGATCTCTCATGTTTTTACTAAAAGCATGATTTTCATCTTTCTATTGATCTACCATCAACAAGTGTTTTGGATAAGTTATGTGCTTGTTGAAAGGCAAGGCATCATTCTATCCGGATTTTAGTAGGTTTTACTTACTAAGTTATACTCACTGGTTGTCTCTTTTCATACTTGTAGGATGGCCGCGTGCCGCTCGTGAGGTTCGGCATCCCCACAAAAATGACTGTGACGGAGACGTTGCTCTACTTTGCTAGTACAGATAAATACAATCGGATGGTCACTACAATTGTTTAGGTGGATGAAGGACTAGATGAACTCATTCCCCACAAGTATCGAGCCCAGTACAAGTGTTTTGATGGGGATTTTGTTGGTCCACTTCATGGTTTCGATGGACCACCAGGGCCATATGATGACGCTCCACCCGATGGCGCCGTAGAGGACTACTAGATAGCCGGTCATTGTAGGGGTACCATTTTGTTTAGGATCTTGTTAAAGGAGATAAGGTTACCCAAAATTGATGTACTTTTTGGAAGGGACTGTTTGTTCTTATAATGTGAAACTTAGCCCGAGTAGATGGGCTTGTAAATATCAAAAGAAAAGACATGTAATCATATATAGTATGCTATGTATATGTAAATATATGGTTGCACATGTGTTTTTCCTACTACTCGTTGATGTTGCCGATACTATGGTGATTGGGTGTTGATTTATCACTTATGCATGTGCATAACTCAAAGATTAAAATAAACAAACAAGTACAGGTCGGCGACATACCTGGGATGTCGCAAAAAAATTTAACCCTTACCGCTCGTAACCCTAGAAGTGGAGCTGGGGTCGTTACAGAATGAATCGGACATGGACTAGCCTTAGACCTCATCCAGGCCAACCTCGATTGTTATGTGGCCATTTGAGAGCGTTTAGATTTGTACTCGATAGACAATCATATGAAGTCAAATTATGATCATCCATAGCCAGTACATGACCAAACGAAATCACTCACAATTGGAACATGACTGTTTGGAATCGATCCACGATCTTCAATTAATCCGTGGTGGATGTGACCATTCCTCAGCCAACCCTTATGGTCGGGTAGTCGTCCATCGACTGGACTGCTTGGGCCCATTAACGTGGTTAATAGATTGGTCCACAACCATTCCCTTGATCAATTCATGATTGATACATGGCTGATTCTTGGAACGATCCACAACCTATCCTTGCCACTGGCACATCATATTCACAGCCATTTCTAATAGGTCGAAAATCGGGATGTTACAACAAGTCTCACACTTGTAATGGGCATCCAACTCAAACCTTGGGATAAGCTCCATGTTTGTTATTTTCTTCACTTTACCATAGTTTACATGTCCTAATCTACCATGCCATAGATAAAGAAATGCAACAGTATAATCTGAAGACTTATCTTTTTTAATAGTCTTTGGCTACAAGGATTTCGAATTAACATCAATGACAATCATATTGGCTTTAAATATATTATTACACAAGTACAATTTCCTCACAAACATCACCCCTTTGGAAAGTACAAACTTGTCCAATTCAAATATAATTTTGAAACACTTGTTGATAAGTATGGGGCTAGAAATTAGATTCCTTTCGGATCTTTGATACATGCAGCAAATTAGCAAGGTGATTTCCTTGTCAAAGGTGAATTTCAAGATCACCTTTTCTCTCTCGGTAATACTTGTTGATGTAAAGTTAGCCATATAAAGCTTCTCTTCTTCCTTAGTCTTCTCATAAGACAACATTTGTTTTTCCACACTAGGATCAATCCCATGCATGGCCGTGGTGATGTACATCCATATAGCTAGTCAGCAGGCTGAGGTCTTGTTCATTGTCAAAATTAACTAGATAGATCGCTCCACCAACTAAGAACGGCCATGCACCACCACCCATAGAATTAAGAAAGAGCCACCAGTCTATCAATCCTTATTATGTCTAGACCTGGTAAATTTCCTTATGTTGATTCAAATTAAGTCATAAGCTCCACTCCTAGTGATGCCCTTTCATCAATTCCTTTAAGTTTCAGCCTTGCAACCATACATCCCCTTGGAACCCAAAAACTTTGATTTCTCATAAGGTGCCGGCAGAGTTCTAAAAGCAACATCTGTCGATCCCTAGTCGGCATCATTTATGATTGAGACTAAGACGGTATCTTATCATCTTTGAGCCCCCGACTTTCGTTCTTAATTAATGAAAACATCATTGGCAAATGTTTTTGCAGTTTTTTTTTTTGTAAGTAATGTTTTTGCAGTTGTTCGTCTTTCATAAATGTAAGAATCAAGAATTTCACCAATGACTATGAAATACAAATGCTCTCGACTATCTCTATTAATCATTACTCCGATCTCGAAAGCCAACACAATAGGACTAGAATCATATGATGTTATCCCATACTAATATATATAGAGCGTAGGCTTGCTTTGAGCACTCTAATTTCTTCAAAGTAATAGCATTGGAGACATGACCCAGCTAGTTAAAGTGAGGAGCATATCACCAATAGAAGGGAGGAGCTAATCGGTGCACATCGTGAGGTGGGCTGGTCGACCTAACCCAAAGTCCAACTATGAGCTTTTTAACTACAACTTAAATATGTACTATTGGAGTTGGAATTACCGCGCTGCTAGCACTAGACTTGCCCTCCAATGGATCCTCATTAAGGGATTTATATTGTACTCATTCCAATTACCAAACTCAATGAGCCTAGTATTGTTATTTATTATCATTACCTCCCCATGTTATGATTGGGTAATTTGTGCGCCTGCTACCTTCCTTGGATAGCTATTTCTCAGGCTCCCTCTCCGAAATCAAACCCTAATTCTCCATCACCCATCACCTTCATAGTATGCCACTATCCTACCATCGAAATTTGATAGGGTAGAAATTTAAATGATGCATCGTTGGCACGATGACCATGCGATCCATCAAGTTATCATGAATCATCAGAGCAATGGGCAAAGCTCGCATCGACCTTTTATCTAATAAATGCATCCCTCACAAAAGTTAGGGTTTGTTGCATGTATTAGCTTTAGAATTACTACGATTATCCAAGTAGGAAATACCATCAAACAAATTATAACTGATTTAATGAGCTATTCGCAGTTTCACAATCTGAATCAGTTCATACTTACACATGTATGGCTTAATCTTTGAGACAAGCATATGACTATTGGTAGGATCAACCAAGTAGCATTCTTTTACGACGTCTACCGAGCATGATCCATCACAATGCCCGAGGGCGTTGCATGGTCAAAGACAAGGTGAGATCATCATTCTAGTGAAGCAATAAATGCTTAACAATTAAGGAATAAGGGCCAATGACTCCATACCCATGAAGAGAGTTCTGTATCCAAGAGAACGAGTAGGCACTTGTGTCTAACCACCAATCGGTGTTATTCCATACAAAGAATATCTTAGACATTACCACAACAATTAGTCTCATGTTTGCTTTGTCAGACTCAACTGCTTGGCTGCTCTACTTCCTTTGCCTTTGTTTGGGTGCTTCTTGCAATACTTAGCTCAATGGCCAATCTTGTTATAAATAAAGCATGTCCCTTGGTTTCTGGACTATTCCTTTTGCTTGCCTTTTCCTTGAAAAGACTTTTCCTCTTCCTATCTTGTTGGAAATTGGAAAATAATGTTGGCCTTTGGTTCCATTGGAGGGTTTACATTCCTCTTATTGTCCTCTCAATTATGATGTACAAATGAGATCTTCAAGTCTTATCTCTTTCCATTTGTGCTTTCAAATTTTTTTTAAATCTAACCAGCCTAAAGGCAGGTTCTCAATAATAGCTGCAACTTAGAATGATTCACTAAATAACATTCCCTTAGCAAATATGTCTTTCATAATTATTTGTAATTACCAAACCTAACTCATGACAAATTTAGAATCCATTACTTGAAGTCCAAGAATTTGACAACCACGAATTTCTTGGTGCCTACATCCACATTTTTGTATTTCTTTTCTAAGTACTCCTATAATTGTTTAGCAGTTTCAATGTTACAATAAATATTAGACAAGGAATTTACTAAACGATTGAGAATATAGTTTCAGCATAGGAAGTCCCATGCTTTCAAACCTCCAACACCCCAAACATAGTGACATCTTGCTCATCAAGATTAATCATTGGGCACACCTAAGATAAGTACTTGATCAGATTTAGGGTGGTTGGATAGAAAAACATCTTTTGTTGCCACCTCTTAAAGCCCATATTGGTGAATTTCTTCAATTTCTCATTTGGTGTTTACTCGAGTTGGTAGCATCATATTAGGCAAAGCTTGTTGAACCATCCCTCTAGAAATTGAACCATACACCATTTGGCCAATACTATTTTGAAAATAGTCTTAGGGATATCAATCAAGCGACTTGTACCAGTACCACTATAAATGGTTTTGGGCTAAAAAACTAGCAGCATTTATTGCTAGAACACTAGGCCATGAGGTTTGAACCTCACAAGTCAAAACAACCATAAAAACGTCCCCAAAACATTTTGAATATCATTGGGTACTTGATTATTATCAATTATCTCAATTTTTTGATAAACCAACAAACGGTAAAAATCACCAACTAAGCGCCTTAAGATTGTTGGAAAAATTAATCACATATTAGGAAAAAGAACGTAACATTATTTGTTGTAATAAAAAAAAAAAAAATCCCTAGAAAGCAATAATAAAATAAACAGGATGTAAGGTATGGTTAACCGAATCTTCTTAAGGTGATTAGTTACCATCAACAGTGCCAAGCAGTTTCATGAACTATGCCCCAAAATGCAACACCTCAAATTTGTTTGTAGTAGCACTATATAAACAGATTTTTTCAAATAACTCTCGAAACTAGAACACTTAAAAGAACGACTATTGAGAAAATTAAATGAGTACTTTGAGGAGTTTTTTGTTGTACTTTTGAACTAAGGAGCATGCCTATTTATAGACATGGGAAAAGGTTATAGAAAATTGAAAGGAGATGAACTCAAGAGTCATGTCAGTTATGCTCACATTAGTTGAGCCATTAACCCTTAATAACAACAATATTAAATTCAGAAACTGCAGAAAAAGTCATTGACCCATAATTGCAACAATTAGGGCATGACCCGAAGAGACATAACGGTTACAAGTGAAAGGCATAAAGTGAAGAAACGTAATGTCGAGCCGTTAAAACCTATAATTACAATAATAATTACAACACTCGTCTCCAAGGTCAAGCTCTCCGCCAGTGAAATCTCCGCTTCCGCAAACAACGGGAGGAGGAAAACATCAACGACCACAGCGTCGTTTTCGTCAGATCCTCTTAACAGTCCTCAAATGCGCCGGAATCCAGAGCACCACCCTGAAGGTGGATTTAGAAAAAGTTCTCTTTTTTCCTCCTTTCGGGTTCTCTTCTTTGGTGGTTGGTATTCTCTGCTGTTCCGCGAGGCCATATGCTGGAGTCTTGCTTGTTTTGGTTCGATTGTGTTTCTTCGCCCTGTGAAAGTTTGTGTCGTTGGGGTCCATTTTGCTCTAACTTCATTGTCATGAGCGTGTCTGAAAGATTGTCTTTTCTGTTTCTTGGCCATGTTTAGGTTTCTGCTAAAGATGTTTTACCTGATGCCCGTAAAGTACTCGCTTTGATCTGTTTCTTGTGGGGTCTGCTGATATGTTTCGTGCATTGTGTGCATGCAACTAACGATAGTGTCCTGTCGGCATGATTCTCATGGAAGGTTGGTCATCAATCCGCAATCTGCTACCTTTTTTTTTTTTTCTTTTTATTTTCTTATTTGGACTTGATTTTTGTCAATTACGTTTTGTTACACCGGGAGCTATGATTGCAAATTGAATAAAATAAAAATGGGTCGATGTCGATTAAATGTATCTGTTTAGGCTAAACCTATTTCAATCTAGAAAGTTTTATTCGATTTCTTAACTCTTAGGCATGGTTTTGTGTTTTGAGACCTTTTTCGAGTATCCAAAGATTTCATCAGAATTTGACCCCGGCGATTACTTTCTCATCCGACATTTGATTGAATAGATTTTTGTTGCAATACTTACGATCCATACTTTCAAGATGAGTAATTGATATCCGCAAATCACAGGACTTTGCAAAAAATGCAGAAATAATGGGTGACCGAATTTGAAGGATCGACAAAAATTGAGTGTTGAATTCAAATGGCAATATCGATGAGAAAAGACTCGTTTCGTGTTTCTAAGGAGATACGTCAGTTCATCTTATATTCCACTCAAATCCGGCCCTATCCATCCACTTGAATCACTTAAAAACATCGAAACGGCACCGTTTTGGAGCTCCTCCGCATGAAAACTTCCTCTTGTCTTGATCATCTCCCTCCCTCTCTCTCTCTCTCTCTCTCTCTCTCTCTCTCAGTTTTACACCGTTCTCGCAACCCACACAGACTCGAAAAAAATGAACTCAGGCGCTTCGGAGGTAGCGCACGATTTCCGTCCCTTCTTTAGAGTCTACAGGGACGGACGCGTGGAGAGATACAAGCTGTTCGATCGCATCCAACCCGTCCCGGCAGGGCTCGATCCATCGACAGGGGTCGAGTCCAAGGACGTCGTGGTCTCGCCCAAGACCGGCGTGTCAGCCCGCATCTTCGTCCCAAAGATCGATGGCCCGGACAGGAAACTGCCTCTCCTCGTCCACTACCACGGCGGCGGTTTCTGCGCGGGGTCGCCGTTCGATACGATCGTGAACGATATTCTCTCCACGATGGTGACTCGGGCCCATGTCGTCGCTATTTCCGTCGGTTACAGGTACCGCCGGCAGCGTCCTTGGTGAACTGTGATGCTTTCTATATTAGTATTATTGATAGTCTCCCCCACTCAAATTATTATTTGATTTTTTTTTAATTTTGTGTTTATATTGGGAACAAAACAATAAAATTTAGAATTTTAATTGGGTTTACTGTCAGTGTAAAAATCAACAGAATTACCGCTACTCTATTTTCTTAGCCGTTTTCACTTTCACCGACAATCTCGACTTTGTGCTTATTAGAAGCTTAAAATTTTCTTCTTTTTACCTTCATTTTGTCTTTTTTTTTTTTTTTGTGACTTTACTTTTGTGGTGCTTTTATTTCGTAGAGAATGAATGATTTGGAAAAGATTTTTAAAAATATGATAACTTGTTTTGCGTACAAAATATAAATTAATGAAAAATATTTGTTTTTTCATTTACGAAAATATTTAGATATAAGATGTTGTCAATAATGAAAACATTTTTTATTGACTAATTATTTGAAATAATACAAATGATTATTTTTAGAAATTTTTTTATTAAATTATTCATTTTCTGTAAAATAAAACATATCGAGTATGTAGCATTTTCTACCTTTTTTTCATTTCTTTTTAAATAAAGCCAAAAGTACTTAAAAAATGCAGGAGCCAACCGATCTTCCAATAAAGTGATAAATTCTAAACATATATAAGAATATAAAATAGCCCGAACTTACTAGCGACAAGTCCCTTGATCAAAATTAAATACAACTAATTTAACACTAGTTTATATGTATAGATTAGTGTGGAAAGAGTTTTCGTTTCGTCGCTCGGATCTTGACGTGATGGCGCGGCATGTTAAAGAAGTTGCTTTAGACCTGTAGAGGTCGGAATTCATTATTTTTAGCAAGTTAAAAGTTTCCGAAGAAGGGTTGATGTAAGGCGGGCGGGCACAACAAACATATTTTAGTAGTGGGTGGCAAAATAAAATAATAAAAAAGTTGTACGTTTAAGATCGGTTGATACCCTGTAAAATGTAAAACTTATACCCCATAATAGATGTATTTCCAATTAATTTTCATCTCACAAAATAATCTAATTTAGTATTTTCCTATTCTTGGTACCCATGACACATTATTCTTAAGCTAATTTTCGTCTAAAGAAAATACCGAACCAGTACCCCCGTTACGAATTTATCTTCCATTAGCAATCTGTTGAATATTCTAAATGCATATGTGTGGACACACATGACATACAACTGTAAGACACATGTAATGCAAGGAATGATAGACCAGATCTGAAAAATCCACGTATATTGACAGGTATGCATTTAAAGGTAGGGTAGGTTTGGATTGAGAATATCAGTTTGAGATTTTTTATGAGACATAAATTATTTTGAATATATTTGCCATGGAATACCAGTTTGAAATTTTTATGAGACAAAAATTTATTTGAAGTAAATGTTTTATGAGGATTCCAATTGGGTATCTTTTTTAGATGAAAATTAGTTTGAACTAAATAAATCATTAGGTAGAAATTTGAGATTTTTTGTGATATTAATTCTTTATTCTCGTACATAAAGATTGAAATTCATTAGAAGTTTTGAAGTAGATATTTTTTTTATCAGTCTAAGCTGGTTTTAGGTAACTTTCATAGGCATTGTTATAAATTCAACACATGCAAATGTCTATGTGAAAACGCATCTCAAATCCTAGAAATTTTTTATTTTTCTACCTTGTAACGACTGCTTGCAGAAGTAAAAGTTTGTGTTGGGGAAAGATGTAATTATCAATCGGGATTGGCCCAGGAAATGGTGGGGTAAATTTCATGGGGGGTCATTAAGATATAGTAAATTCTGCGATCAATTCAATAAACCTTGATTTTAATCACTAAATTTACTAAGTTTTCATATTTTTTCGATGGATGCACTTTGATCAGAATCTAGCTAATTTTTAGGGCTCATTTTCCATTATTAGTGCTGACATTGCGGAAACATGGCCAATTTTAGATGCAATGTCATTGTCATGTGTCCACTACATTATTATTTTGTTGAAATATTGATTGCGATCCTGACAAAATGTATCAATTGTAATATATATACATATATATATATATATATATATATATATATATATATATATATATATATATATATTGGGTAATTCAGATCAAAATCCAATAACTTGAATCGCATATTTAATTAAAGCTTACTAACCATCGTTGAATTTTACCGGGTGATTTTTTTTCTAATCATAGGAATATGATATGTATAGTTATAACCGTGTTTAAACACAATTTATAATTACTTCCGGTAATTGAAGGTTGGCCCCAGAATACCCACTGCCCATTGCTTACGAGGACTCATTCGAAGCCCTAAAGTGGATCGCAGGTCACTCCGACGGATCCGGCCCAGAACCATGGCTGAACCGGTATGCGGATCTCGGGCAGGTCTTCATACAGGGGGAGAGCGCCGGAGCCAACATAAGCCAATACGTGGTGGTCCAAGCCGGTGCAGCCCGATTGACGGAGGTCAGGATCAAGGGCGTGTTGATAGTCCACCCATTCTTTGGTGGCACAGAGATGGACGAGATGTACAAGTTCATGTGCCCGACGAGCTCCAGGCTCGACGACGACCCAAGGCTGAACCCAGCGGTCGACCCGGACCTGCCAAAGATGGCGTGCGAGAAGGTGCTGGTGTGCGTGGCGGAGAAGGATTCGCTGAGGAATACGGGAGTGAAGTACTATGAGACGCTGTGCGGGAGCGAGTGGGAGGGGAAAGTGGAGCTTGAGGAGGCCAAGGATGAGGGACATTGCTTTCATGCATTTAGCAAGAACGAGAGGGCTGAGCAACTAATCAAGAAGATGGTTGATTTCATCACCAAGGATTAAGAGGAAAATAGCCTTTTAAGTATCGGTGACTGACTTTCCACATGAATAATTGAAGCCTGTTTTTATGCGTTTTTTTTTTTTAAAAAAAAAAAAACATTTCTTCTTCTTGTTAAGTCTGCTTAATAATGGAAATATCAAAATACATGTTAATATCATTTGAGAGAGGTGACTTTCATATTGACCCATATGTTTTTTTGCTTGGTCTAGCACAAATATGAGCGTCATTAAAATTTATATTCAAAGTCAGAAGTAGTGCAATTGATTAGGCAATTGATAGATAGCGATAAGTTTGCTTTTTTTTTTTTTTTTGTAATCATATCAAGAGACGGAGTCAACGAAAGAAACAAAAGGACATTGTGTTCTCTCTCTTTTTGCCGTCGTTTCCACTCGTCCCGATGAAACTCATAATTTATCATTTCTACACGATTCCCAAAATTTATTTCGTTGTAGCTGAACAGTAACCCACGGATCTAATCAACTTCATGAATGCAAAGAAGAGATGATCACTTTAGGTGAGAGAATTCGCCCGTGAACTTGTGCTAATGCTTGCGTAGCATAGGATTTACGCAGCGTAATCGAAGAAGTCGCCGGAGATGCTAATGATGTTGACCAATTACTATGTCGTTGACCAAGTAATGAAATCAGTGACTATGATTGTGGAAGTTGACTCCCTTCACTAGTCTCTCACACGCAATGGAACGTCCTTTATTTGTTTTTTTTTTTTTTTTTTCTATTTTTTTGGGGTGGGCGAGGGGAGGATAGAAGAGAGTCAAGTGACACGGCCCACAGATGAAGCATGATCCAAGATCAATTGATGAGGTTGTGTCACGCACGAAGGGTAGCCCACAAGTAGCCTACGACCGATCCATGAACAACCCCTGATCAATGCCCGATCGGCCCATGCACTATACAGACAAAAGCCCATGACCGTTCACCTACTTCATGTCAGGCAGCCCTACTATCGCTGCTCTTACTTCTAACAAACGCTTTGGGCCTTCCCAACGTATAGAGCTATTAAACTTGTAATGATGATACACATTCAAACACAACCGTTGGATCAGAGTGAAGATCAATAGATGAGATGAGACCCGAACTTGTATAAATAGGGGTCCCTCCCTCTCATTGTGTTTAGGTCGTTCATAGCAAATACACTCGCCCCCTGTGCTCATACGACCCTTGTGTTTGTGCATGTGTGTGTAAGGCTGACTTGGGAGTAAAATCCTTAGGTCGTACGGGTGTTTGATCATTCGTAATCGACTGACCCGTGGCACAAGGTTAGTCGTTCACAACACCTTTTGACAAAATTCATGTATCCTTTTTGTTGGATTTGAGGTCCATTTCCCTAATATTTTAATAAAGATTAATGCTATGAAAAATCCTAAATTAATACGCATATAACAAATTTATTTCAAATTAATTTTTGGATCATTAAAATTTTCAAGCAAATATGTTATAATAAATTTATCTCAAACTACTCAAAATTGATGCAAAGCAATTCATGAATTTTGCTATAAAAAGTCGAAATAATAAAAAATCTAACCCGACGTCTCGCGGCTCAATATTTTTTATTATCATGACTTAATATGACCAATTTCCTAAATCGGGTAATGATAATAAATCAGAACAAATCAAGTTAGAATAAAAAGAAAATTATGAGTCCAAATACTCAAAATTAACTTAATCTAAAGATCTACCTAGTCCACCTCACGATTAACTTGAGGAATGGCGAAGAAACAGTGGTGGCCAAGCTGCGATGGTGGTTCGGTAATGGGTCGCCGCTCGAAACAGGGGCTGTTCGTCGGAACTCTGGCGAGGCTCGGGTGATAACCGGACTCGCAACAAAACAGGGGGCGGCGGTGGCTCGTTTGGGCATGCGAGCGAGCGGAGGAGCAAAGCAACGTCGGGTGCGGGGCGTGGCGTGAGCGGAGCGGGTTGCGGCTTGGCGGAGCTTCAGGTCGGCGTCGGGACTCCGGTGTGTAAGAAATTGAGTATAATGTAGTCGAATAGAGAAGATGGGAAATTTTACTTTGTATTCATTGCATCTTCAATGTACATTGTGTTCCGTATATAATACAATCTGTGTACAAGGAAAAGGTAAGTAAATATTCTATAATTGGAATTACAATCGGAATCCAATTGGATCCGATATTGAATGATCTTGAGAGATGCCGTGTATCTTCCAACACTCCCCCTCAAGTGGTGGCTTGTATATGTCCAAGACGCCTAGCTTGCTCGGAAGATACGCGTGCCGGCTTTGACATAAAGGCTTGGTGAATATGTCCGCCGGCTGTCAGTCTTCCATTCGGATCCCCAAAGTGTTTCAATTATCCCTTGTTGGATCTTCTCTCGTGTAAAATGGCAATCTACTTCTATGTGTTTCGTTCTTTCGTGGACTATCGGATTTGAGGCAAGCTTTATGGCTGCATCGTTATCACAAAACAATCTGGTTGGTCCTTCAAGCCGCACTCCAAGATCTCGAAAGCAATCCACGTAACCACACTACTTCACATGTTGTTTTTGCCATAGCTCGATATTCTCGGGCTTCTGCTGAGGATAACGAAATGTCGGTTGTTTCTTCGTCTTCCATGAGAGTAAAGAATCCCCTAATTTGATACGAAACCCGTGATCGATCTTCGCTCATCGGACACGTCGCATAATCTGCATCACGGTATGCGATCATCTTCATATCACATTTCTTGGAAAGAAGAATCCCAAGGCCAGGCATTTCTTCAAATATTTGACCACTTTGAGTGCTGCATTCATGTGGGATCGCCGGATTGTGCATGAATCGCTAAGTGTCTGCACAAAGATAACTAATGTCCGGCCCGGTCATGGTCAAATAAATAAGTTTCCCAACAAGTTTTTGATAACTCATTGGATCTCTCGGTGTAGGGTCAGCTTCTTGAGAGATTCCAGCGTCATACTCGCCGTGGTCAATTTGGTATTTTGCTCGATTGGAATTACAAACCGGCCTACACCCCGATAATCCAAACTTCCGATATGATTTCCAAGGCAAATTTTCTCTCGG
Organism: Eucalyptus brandiana; assembly: GCA_014182725.1. Classification (NCBI taxonomy): domain Eukaryota; kingdom Viridiplantae; phylum Streptophyta; class Magnoliopsida; order Myrtales; family Myrtaceae; genus Eucalyptus; species Eucalyptus brandiana. The sequence goes on along the minus strand of CM024674.1, from coordinate 25,157,329 downwards.
CTAAGAGATATTCCCCGGCTTGAACAAGCAATTTCTATTCCAAGGAAATATTTTGGTGACCCTAAATCTTTAATGTGAAAAGTGGAGTGCAAGTATTGCTTGAAACTATTGATAGCTGCCTCATCATTTCCCATGATCAATATATCATCTACATATATCATTAAATATATAGATGACGTACCTTTGGTCCATGTGAAGACAGCATAATCGAACTTTGATTGTCGAAACCCTAAGCGGCGATCAAGGACTCAGAGAATTTTGCATACCATTGTCTAGATGCTTGCTTGAGCCCATATAAGGATTTGCGGAGACGACACACTTTATCCTCCCCCTGTCTCCGTAAACCTGGTGGTATGTCCATATAGATTTCTTCATCCAGATCTCCATGTAAGAAAGCGTTGTGGACATCCATTTGGTGTAGTGGCCATTCTTGATAAGCTGCAACGGAAAGAAATGACCGGACCGTAGCATCTTTGGCAACCGGGGAGAAGGTCTCGTGATAATCAAAACCTTCCTTCTGTGTAAAGCCCTTTGCCACTAACCGTGCCTTGTACCTTTCAACAGAGCCATCAGCTCGGTATTTGATTTTGTAGACCCACTTGCATCCTATAGGCTTGCGATGTGGAGGCAAACTGACAAGATCCCATGTCTGGTTATTTATCAGTGCTTGTAATTCTGATGCCATGGCCTTTTGCCATCGTGGATCAGTGCTTGCTTCATGATAGGTTGAAGGTTCTCGTTCTTCAGAAATCCGAGCAATGCAACATCGATGCTCCTCAGATAAGCGGTCGAAGGAGACATAAGAAGAAATAGGAAAGAGAATACCTGGTGAATTCTTTACTCCACATACGTAATCCTTGGTCCAGGTTGGGGGACGCGTGGCTCGCCCTGATCTTCTTGGCTGGATGGCCTCAGAAGGGGATGGAAGTGCTGGTGTTTCCATCAGATTTTCAGAAGGAGATTCTGATGTAATCTCTTCTCCCAGGTGTTGATCCATGTTTTCTTCTAAGGGTGTTGTGCCCATGGCATCAGTCCCTTTACTTTCTAGATAAGGAACCAGAAAATATCCCGATCACTATGTGACTCTTCCATATGAGGACTATCGAATGCCGATATCTCTCGCGCATCCGATTCTGGATAGAGAAAGGAAACGAATCTTCTTGAAATTGAACATCTCTGCCGACGAAGAAGTCGTTTGTGGATGGATCAAATACTCGATATCCCTTTTGTAGAGTCGCATACCCCATGAATATGCAACGGCGAGCCCGTGGACCCATCTTATCCTTGGGTCCAACTATAGAAGCGTAACACGTACATCCAAAAATTCTTAGATGATCAAGATATGGCTTCTTCCCAAAAAGAAGCTCGAAAGGACTTCGACCATTAAGAACCTTAGTCGGCATACGGTTAATTAGATATGCTGCAGTCCAATACACATTCTCCCCAAAAATATCTGAATAGAACCTTGAAATTTAAGGGCCCGAGCAACTTCCAACAAGTGACGATGTTTCCTTTCCACCACTCCATTTTGTTGTGGTGTGTAAGTACAAGAGCTCTCATGTAGGATTCCTTGAGATGTCAGCAAGGACGTACACTCATAATTGAAGAACTCTCTTCCATTGTCTGTCCTAATTTTTTTGACAGATTTTCCAAATTGAGTTTTTGCCAGGGAAAGAAAAGTCTTTAAATGGGACGCGACTTGACTTTTAAATTGCATAAGGAAAATCCATGTAGCTCTCGAATGATCATCGACAATGGTGAGAAAGAAGCGGGAGCCATCATGATTCGGTGTATGATATGGTCCCCAGACATCGATGTGAATCAAGGAGAGAATATCGGCCGCACGATTTTTACTTAATGGAAAAGAATTGCGTGATTGTTTGGCAAGAGGACAAATGTGACATTGAGAATATGGGAAAAAGAACTATGACCCAATGGAATGGGAAATGAAATTTTTATCACTTTGGTAGTTAAATTACACAATGATTTATTATAAGGAAAAACATCTAAATTCTTGGCCGAACTTCTCCGGAAAAATAGTCCTTCGGATAGATCGCCCCATCCTATCAATTTCCCAAAATAAAGGGGCCCGAAAATGACAACCATGAACATTGAAGGAAATTTGACATGAATTTTCCTTACAGGCTCTAGACACAGATATAAGATTGAACTGGAATTCAGGGGATATAAAGGACATTTGTGAGAGTGATGTCGGGACTAAGATTGATTGTCCCGATTCTGACTTTAGCAATGCTCCCATTTGGTAATTGCACTATAATAGGACTATCCAACTTATCATTAACGGTAGCAAATAATCCCTTCTCACATGCAATATGATCACTAGCTCCGAATCAACTATCCAAGTACTTCTCGATATATTATTCAATTGGCAATGAGAAATACCGTAAAGCTTTCCTTTCTTTTGAACATCCAATTTTTGCAGTGCTTGCATCAATTGCTCATATTCTCCATGAGTGATGGGTTGATTTGGACCGACTTGTCCAAGATGGTGATATCTTATGCTGCCGCTGAAATTTCCCTTCCCTTTTTTTCTCCAGGTCTCCCATGTAATTTCCAGCAATTTTCCACAAAGGTGTGATGGGGACGTCGCAAAATTCACAATATAATTTTCCTTTGCCCTTCGAATTTGGCCCAAAATAATTAGGCCCATAATTACTCGGCCCATACGAATTTGATCCGTAGTTCTTCGAAGCAAGCCCAAAAGAATTAGGCCCATGTTGAGTCAGCCCATGAGGCTTTGAAAAATCCCCACCGTTGGATCCTTTAATGAAGAGTCCATCGTCACCGTCGATATCTCCATAAGTTCGCGCGCCTTTTGGACCGTCCGATCGTTGCATGCGATCGTGGCCGTCCGTTGCGAGTCCCTTTAAAGGGCTTCTTCCCGCAAACCCTAGGGTTGATTCGCGTCTTCTTTGCGATCCCCTCTCCGCTCTTGCGGCAAGAGCTAGGGTTTCCGCCCCCTTTCCCTCCATCGATGCGAGCCTTTGGTTTTCTTCTTGCACGCGAGTTGAAAATACGCCCGATTGAAGGCGCGAGCTCCATCGCGAGAATTTGTGACCTGAAATGGAGGTAAGAATCGTTGAGAATAAGTAGAAAACGGGTCGCCTTCTCTCTGTCTCTCATCTCCTTGTACTGTTGAAGGGTGGCCTCGGGTCCATTGAGTTTTTCCTCCGCTGCCTCAAGCTCATTCCAGAGAGCCGACAGCTTGTTGAAGCACGTTGTCGTTTCGGTAGGTAGGCCTCCATCGACCCGCACGCCTTGGTAGCCCGGCTGTGATGTACCTGGGTTTAGCCCCTGGATCCAAGGGTAAGGCATCCACTGATAAGGATACCCCGAAAGAGGTAGCCCCGGATTGAACTGAGCCGGAATCTGTTGCCTCGGCGTGTGTCCAGACATGGAGGTGACCACGGATGGGTCTGATGGTGCTGCGTTCCTTTCCGATTGATCTTCAGTGGGCGAGGTAATCTCTTGTGGGTCTGCCATGATGAATTCTTTTTGCGGATGAATACGAAAAGAATTCCTTCCCCGACGTTGTTACTGCTTTTGCGAATGTCGCGGCAGAAAAGAACAGAAAAATGGAAGGCAATTCGATCAACAATGCGGAAGCTAGATTGGGATCAGAAGTAGCTCTGATACCATGTAAGAAATTGAGTATAATGTAGTCGAATAGAGAAGATGGGAAATTTTACTTTGTATTCATTGCATCTTCAATGTACATTGTGTTACGTATATAATACAATGCGTGTACAAGGAAAAGGTAAGTAAATATTCTATAATTGGAATTACAATCGGAATCCAATTGGATCCGATATTGAATGATCTTGAGAGATGCCGTGTATCTTCCAACACGGTGAAGGCAGGCGGTGGCGCGGCGAGCGTCGACGGACGGCGAGTGGAGCGGTGAGGTGCGCTGCGGGCGTCGGGCGCGCAGTAGCTCGGACCACCGGCGATGGGCGTCGCGGGCAGAGGATTTCGAGTGCGGGCGTCGGGCCGAGTGGAGACAGGGGCGTCGGTGCTCAAGCGGGCGCCAAATTCTGGTGTTGCTTTGCAATCGGTCGAGCGGTGTTGCTTGGTTGCGGCGCTCAAAGGGGGAATCGCCCGGATCGGCGTCGGGCCGTGGGCGTCGGCCGGCGAAGGGCACGTCGGAGGCGAGTAGCACAGAGGTCCGGGCGCCGCAGCGGCGGCGTCACTCGGGTCTTCGTGGCGGTGTGGAGTCCGGCGGCTTGATCGGCGAGGAGGGATGATGCGAGCGGCGGGCGGCGGCTCGCGGGATTGCGGCGGAGGTGGCGCGAGAGACCGATAGCGCAGAGCTCGGTGGCCTGGTAGCAGGCGAACGAACCGGCGAGGAAGAAGAACAGTTTTCTTCTTTCCTCCCCTTTTTTAATTTTTCTCACCTGACACTCTCTCTCTCTCTCTCTCTGTCGAACCCTCCCCCACTCTCCCCTTTTTTGACTTTTCTCTCACAAAAAACTCTATACCCTTTTGTGAATGCTTCGAAAACTCATCCCAAAAGTCCCCCATTAAACCTCACCATAGTTTGCCAAATTCTCTCACTATGAAAACACACGAACACTTTTTGCTAATTTCTTCAGCCCTCTCCGAAAGAAACGAAGCTCTCCTTTTCTCTCCTTTTCTATTTTCTCTTCTTCAACCTTAGAGAAATTCCCACCCCCCCTGATTCCGAAACCTCTACCTCTTTTTATAAAGGAAAGACTCGAAGTTATTGAAGATTTCCCAATATTCACTCAACTTCTTCAACAAATAAGTGGCTCCAAAATAACATGACTGTTGATTTTTTTTTAATTCAATTTTTTTTCAAAATTTCCCTCCAATAAAATATTATCTTTTATTTCTAAAAATTAAATTTAAATTAGGTGTCACACTGAGGCTTTGTTACATAAAAGAGTGGAAAGGGCTTGAGGAGAGAAAGGAAAGCCAATTCTGAAAAACATTTTTCGTTTGAGCCTTAGCTACCCAAGTTATGTTGTAATTAGCCTCTACGAAACAATGGGCTAGCTTGATATCTGAAAAGTAGGATAACAAATCGACCCCCCGTGAAGGGGAAGAGTAATATTTGTCATCTAACCAAACATTTTTTCCTACCACTAGACTTAATCTCACGAACTTCTCTGTCATCTCTTTTTTTTTCCTTTTTCCTTTTGGAATCAATTGGAATTACGTGGACTTTGGAACAAAAAGTTAAGTTCATTTTAGTTTTCTACCGAATAGATTTTCTTTAAAGGATATAAAATATATTTAAAGTAAGTGGATTTCAAGTGAAGGACATAAAATTTAATTAGATGTCATGATGCATGTTTCCAATAAGTTGAATATTTATACTTGATGAAATATTGAGTAAATGAAGTCAACAAGATGTTGCTATCCTTCAAATTATTCTAATGTTAATCTAAATTGAATAGAAAAATTGGTTACTTATTTATATGTTGAAATAAGTTAGGCAAGTTATACTTCAAAATTATGATTATAAATAATCTAAAAAAGATATATATATTAACTTGTTTTCTAATTTCTTAATAAACTATGTATATATAAAAATTTATTTATAACTATGCACTTTTTTTTTTCAACTATATAATCAATGAGAGCTAAAAATCGAAATGTTTCAAAATGATATTTATATATTTCAAATATTTTGTCCCTTATTAATTTCGTACAAATTTAGAACCAGTGAGAGAAAAAAAAACTCAAAAGAGATAAATATTGGAGAATATATTCGAGATACTTTCCTTTATTCATTCTGTTCTTTTATATCACAAATAATAATAAGTCCCCGAAATCAAAAGCATTTACCATAATTATTATAGAAATAATTATAAATGCCCAATGAAAATCTGGACATACGCCTTACTTATGACTTTATTCAACACCATAAGCAGTCACCATACTAATCGAAGAGGAAAAAGAAGAGAATCACCGTCACCCTGACTGATCTCGTTCTCGTTCAGGAAAGAAACGAATCGCCTCATCAGACTCACAGATGAAACTGGTGACCCTTTCCTTTCGCCTCCATGACCTCCACGGTCCCTTCCCATCCGCTCTTCACCAGCGAGTCCCGGTAATGCCACTCTCGCTCCCTCTGCACCTCTCTCTCCGCGACGAAGATGAGGACCCGAGCGCAACCCATGCTGGAGAGCCTCAGATCCTTTTCCGGGTTGATCCACGGGTCGTCGCACCCGTCCCTGGCCGACGGGCACGCTAGGTGCCACAGCCCGACGAGCAAGGACCGGGTCGCCTGGTCAGTTCTCTCGTTACCAATTGGTTCATTGCCCATGAAAGATGGTTGAACTAGGATGATGCCTCTAAGGTCAATTCCTTCAACCCAGTCTGAAGTCTTAGATTTCAGTGCGCAACCTGTTAAAAGAAATACATTAATATTACAAAAAACCTCAAACTATGCCGACTACAATATAAATACACCAAACTTTTTTTTGTATAATGAAAAACCCTAAACTTACCCACTATGACACAAATATCCCAATTTTTCTTTTTGTATTATAAAAACCCAAATTTATATCAATGTGACAAATATACTTGGGATGGAACTGTAATAAAATGTATATATATATATAGTTTGGCATTTGTATTATAGTGGATAAGTTTAGAGTTTTTGGTGATTGTGAGTATATGTGTCACAGTGGGTATAATTTGGGTTTTTTTTTTTTTTTTTTGTGGTATTTGCCCAATAAAAATTGTGCCAGTTTAGGTAAGAAGTGTCAGACCAAAAAAAAAGGGTCAGAAGTGGATAAATTTATATATAGGTCTAGCTCATTTTCGTGGGATATACATACATATAAGCATTTATTCGACATAGTATACTAGGTTTCAATAAATAAAAATAAAAATACATAGTATACTAGGTAATAATAGTAGGGGTTAGTTAGCCACGAGCAATTGGTCTAACATATCTCCCCCACCTAAAATCACATGCAAATCTAACTTATTTCACAGCATTTGGATTCATCAACTATCTTCTATATTGATCTATCTATATTCATCTATTGCCAGCAGCTTTCGTATCACTTTTGGCCCCCTATTTTTCCAATGAATTATATGTACTCGGAACATTCTAAAGGAGTAGTTTTATGATTTGAATGCATATTTTGAAATAAATAACTAATCTGGAAAAAAAAAAAAAAAATTAAGAATTTAACTTTGATCCATTTTTCTGACTTGCAACTCTGGGACCATATTTTCTCTCAATATCTCTATCATATATTCTTTTTCCCTCAACTTTGAGTATTAATTAGTATCGTGTCATTGAAGGTAAATTATTTACGTCTGTATCCATACCCATCCTTTAAAAGTGCATATCCTTTCTTTATCTCCACTTTTAGTTTGCGTAGAAGTTTGAATATCTTTCTTACCAATGACTTTTTAAAAGGCCGAAATCATTAAACTACTGAGAACAAGAAGCCACAACCTTTTACATTCGAGAACTATCCAATTACCTAAAAAGAAAAAGGAAACTATTATTGATTTCCTCTTTGACATATTCAATTATTTTACCATTTTTAAATGGGAATGAATTTTAACTCAATATGTAATGAGATTCATGAATTTTTAATTTGTTCACCATGGTTCTTGAACTCTTTGTTTTTTATTTTTGACTCAATATGTAATGTGGTTCATGAATTTATTTACTGTGATTCTTAAACTCTAGTCCAATGTATAATGATGTCCCTAAACTTTTAATTTGTTCTTGTACTTTTGGTACATGTTCAATCTACTCATTGGATTATATGAAAATGCCCAATGTTATCTCACATTGAGTATTTTCATATAATTTAATGACTAAAATGAATATGTACGAAAAGTTTGGGGATCATAATAAACAAATTAAATATTTATAGACGACATTATATATTAGGTTAAAATTTAAGGATCACACATGAATAGTTTATGTCATTATTTCGTTTTAAATATGCAAAGAACTACTCCTGACTTCATGCAGGCTGCAACCAGGCACATGACAATGCTTGTATTTGTTTTTTCTTGGGTTTTTTTTTTGGGCGGGGGGTAGCCCCAGCACATGGCAATGCTTGTATTTTTTTTGGGGGAAGGGGCACACGGCAATGCTTGTATTTTGTGGGGTGGGGAGAGCCCCGGCACACGGCAATGATTGTATTTTGTTTATTTGTTTTTTTTTTTGGGTACCCAAAATCTGGAACCAAAGTGGTAAAAATTCTTTTTTAAATTCACTTCACGGAGAAATTTAGATAAAGCAGTTTGCGGCGTACGGTTGTTATTTTGATTAGCCACGCCAACCAAGACATTGTTATTTCCCTCGAGTCAAAGGAGGTATTCAACTCTTGAATCAAAGAGTGAATAAGCCTACATGCCTTAAATTTTCTTTACACTTACGGGGAGTATCATAACTTATTCTACAATCACTTAATTGTTATAACTTTTAAAATTATTTATGATCAATGTTTGGTACAACCCAAAAATTTGTGTGACTTAAAATTTCTTTTTAATATATTAATAATTTTATTACATTTTTTCTTTTTTTTTTTTTTTTTATTTTCTTTTTCTATTTCTCTTCCTCTTAACCGGTCGTTGACTTGGCCATGGTTGGCCAGCCCAAAAATTTTGTGACTTAAAACGAGGTCACTTTTTTCTTTCCTCTTCTCCTTCCTCTTAGGAGAGCCTCACCTTGGCCATCGATGAGGTCCCCCAAGCCTCGCCCAGCCACCGCAAGGCCAAATTTCTTTTAATATATTAATAATTTTATAACATTTTTTTCTTTTTTCTTTCCTTTTTTTTTCTTCTCCTTCTTCTTAGCTAGTCACTGGCAACCAACCAAACGAGGTCGTCGGCCTCGGGAGCCTCGCCCGTCCACCACGAGGCCAAGCGACGCCGACCCAAGCAACGCTGGGCCTCGTGGTGGCCGGGTGAGGCTCAACCTCGCTAGATCTGGGCGAGGTCGAGCTTCGCCTAGCCATGGCGAGGCTCAAGGGCCCTCACCCAGCCACGGTGAGGCTCCCCCAAGCCTCACCGGGGGCCGACAAGGCTCCAACGAGGTTGCTGGGCCTCGTTTGGCCGATTGTCGGCCATCGCCGGGTCGGTGACCAACCAGGGAAGAAGAAAGGAAGAGAAAAAAAAAAAAGAAAAACCTGTTTCTTGAGTTGTTCCCAGGAACAAGAAACAATTTTTTTTTTTTTTTTATTGTTTCTGTTCCAAGAACAATTGTTCCCATAAACAAAAAACTTATCAAACACATTTCTGTTATATTTCTGCTCCCGAGAACAAAGAAATAGAAATAAGTGTTTGCGGGAGCGTTACAAACGCAGCTTAATAATTTGAAGGATGTAAAGGTACACCCTCTAGAGCTGCAATCAATCTTAATCGATGATCAACAGCTCGTTTATTACACACATCAAATATGAGATTGATAGAGGCATCAAATGGCAATCTTTATGATCCATGGTTTCTCGATCAATCTCAACCATTGATGTTTATAAATGAGGCGGTCAGCAGGTATAATTGATTAAAACACCAAGGGAAGTACCTTGCAAATAGAGATCTATGTGCCACTAGTTGGTACTAACTCACCAAATCGCAGCCCCATTTGGTGCGCTATGTTACCTCCGGCACTGTCTCCGGCCACGTACACCTTCCTCAAGTACGCGTATGCGCTCAGCCACTCATCAGGACCATCGCCACCCGAATGCGATGATACCCATTCAAGTGCAGTCCATGAATCGTCATAGGCCGCCGGTAGTGGATGCTCCGGCGCTCTCCTATAGTGAACGGACACGGCAACCACATCGGCCTCCGACACCAAGGAGTTCAGGTAGTTATGGTACATGGGAGAGAATGGAGTTTCCAAGCAAAAGGCGCCTCCATGGAAGTAAACAAGAAGTGGGAGTTTTCTTCTTTTTGCACCGCAGTGATTGTTGATGGTGTTTTCTGTTGGGATGTAAAGCCTAGCAAAGAGGCTTGGTGTCGAGGCCGAGATGATGACGTCCTTGGACAGGACACGGGTGTTCTGGTCGTACGATGGAGGGACGGTGGCTGTGCCCTCGAGTCTTTCCACTCGGCCATCTTTGTAGACTCGAAGGTGTGGAGAGAAATCATGGGCTATTTCAGAAGAACTCATGGGATTTGCAGGACTACTCAGTTGTGCTGTGTAATGAAAATAATACCGGGATCTCCTTCTAGTTTGGGAGTTTCTTTGTTCAATTATTAATAAACAATGCTAGCACAACAGCGCACAACAGTTGTTATTGACAGCAACTGCGGCATGTGCGCCATGGGTTGAAGTTGATCCTTTCGATATATAAAATATGTTTGTGAAACCATCACGTATTGTCCAGCAAAAACTGAGACTTTAGACACAATATTTGTATAAAATAAAACACCGCAAAAATTATGCAAGTTGTTGCCGGGCGGCAGCTTTTTCTCTCAATCACAACATGTGGCCCACTTGCCCCCGTTACTTAGGTGTTTTGCATTATTTATTGCATTGATATATGGGAATGACTCTCTTTATTCAATTATTTAATGCATTATTAAGTGGCATTAGCCTTTGCCGTTAAAGAATTCGCGGGACTGTCGTCACGGCATCTCCTCCGTCCTGAGCAATCTTTTCAGAGAAGATAATGTAAAAATAAGGTGGGAGATCTGACAAAACCATTAAAGCTTGTGCATTCCATTACAAGTTACTCAAATATGGAATTTTTATTCTCCATAAATTCCCCAATCTTGACGTGGACAGTTGGCCTTTGATTGGATCGTGAGGTGATTTGATTTTTGTTTTTATTTTTTTTTGGGTCAGGTGATTTGATTTGGGTTAGTAAAGGATTGAAGCAGTGTCTAATAAATAAAAAATTAATGCAGCAGTTTCAACCGTTAAAAAATTGAGCGGCTACGATTTTTATAAGGTGTTTGACAAGTATTTAGTTGTTTTCGACCAAAGAAAAAAGACAAGTATTTAGTTGCAATAGCTTGCCACAACTTTTTAGCTGCCTCCATTCAATCTTAAAGTAGTTCTTCGGGTTGTTGTGACCTGTAAGGTTTCGAACTAGGAGTCATATCATGCCTAAAAGAACTTGAAAAATTAGAATGGAAAAAGAGAGAAGAGCAAGAGGCATTTGCCAGCTTTGCTCGAGAGTTGCCAGCTCTTTACAAGAAATGGTAGAGGGGTTCGTGACCCTTTGCAAGCAACCTTAATGGGTTGCCTGACCCTAAAAGAAAGCAGCAGAAACCCGTTGACCCTCCATGAGATCTGTTAGAGATATTTAGATTTTTTGTTTGAGATATTTAGGATATTTTCTTGGATTTTTTTTATATCTATTTTAATTATACATATATCTGATTTCATTTCATTCAATTTTTTTAGAGTCATCTCATAAAGCCTATGCTATTTATGTATTCTTTTATGCACATTGAAATACGCACAAATTTCTCAATGCATATCTTCTGGATTATTCTTAATTAGAAGGTACCTAAATATCTCTAATAGGGTCTTTGCCCTTTGCCATTTGTTCAGTTGTTTATTTATTTATTTTTTTCAGATTTTGTTTAAGGCTAACATACCTAAATATCTTTAATAGGGTCTTTGTCCTTTGCTATTTGGTCAGTTGTTTATTTATTTACTTATTCAGATTTTTGTTAAGGCTAACATGACACTAAGTAGATGTTTTTTCAGTTGTTTATTTATTTATTTTTTCAGATTTTTGTTAGGGTTAACATGACACTAAGTGAATGTTATACCAGCACCACTTAGTCATTGTGCCAACATTTTGTCAGAAAGTTGATCGGATCTTTGGCCAAAATGCATCGATTTGCTTCAGTGCATTGGGCAATTGAAACCACAATTCAATGATCTTATTGTGAATGCCACCAAAATTTTGTGACCGCAAACAGAAACTTATCCAGTAGGCCAAGTACATAGATATCATGAGCAATATCGTTTGGATTTGTCCTTTCGAGAGGAGGGAAATAACAATTGACTTCTCATGATAGATGAAACTCATTCAAACAACTGGGCCGTGCAGCAATTGATGACAATATAGATTGACTCATATCTTGTAAGGACTAAATGAAAAAAAAATCAAATGTCCCTTGTTGGATGGTCAAAAGAAAAACCGGAGAACAGATGCCGAGACATTATTTTTAGATTATCTACTCATAAAAAGATTGGTCAGAAGGACCTCATATGGGACTTTGTTCTATTATGAAAGATTTTTGCCAGTAACTATTTGTAACATTTTGAGGTAAATAATTATCTAAAAGTAGTGTATTTACACCTAAAAATTGGATTCTATTCTTCCTGATTAATTAATTTTTCCCAAAAAGAAAACTCTATACTTTTGAGTATGGAAAAATAGAATTCTGCTATCAAACAAGGTTAGATATTTTGATAATGTTAAATGATTTCATATGACTTCCCCAAAGCCATCTTATGTGAATTCTTTTCATTCTTGCCGGATGAAATGTATCAATAAACAAAGAGCATAAGTCGTCAGTTGTTGTGTATAATTGTACATCAAGATGATCACTAGGTGCGCAAGGGTTGAGGCGGGTCGAACCTGAAGGTCAAGCCTAGCGCGTTGCCCAAGTTTACTCATCACATAAAACTATTATGTAGTAATTTCCAAATTGGGCAAGCTCGGGATCGGGCCAAAGATGAGTGGGTTCAGCTTTTTCTTATGTGAAAGCATTGCCCAAGTCTGCCTATGTATGTATCCTTGGGGTTAGGAGAGCGGAGCGGGCCGCCCATAGGGAGAGTATGTTCAAGGTGCTGCAATATTTAAATAGTATATTGTGCACTCATCTAATAGCTCAAACATCTAAACTAGTTAACAATCTTCCCATAAAATCTTATATAGTATCAAAGTACAAGATCGAAAGTTTTCAATTCACTATAGATTTTGTAAAATCAATGCTAACATCAATTGATTGAGTGCCAACTAATGAATTATTACATCATCAATCTAAAATATTGTATGTTGGTAAAATATGGCTTCAAATTGGGTAGAACAATGAAGTCGGATCGAGTAATCAAGTCGGACTTTGAGGCGTGGTATCACTTTCTTTAAGGATTTATTTGCCCCACAAAGTTGCTAATGGTCACCGGCAAATTTCCTCCAGGATACAACAAAGTCTCAAAAATGAGAATACTAGATAACAATTCTAGTATTTCTCCAGGGTCTCTCATGGGAAACAATTGGAAATAATGGCTGTAGTTTCTCTCGAAAGAAAACGAAAAAATGGAAGAAGATATTGGTTTGATCTCAAAACAAACGTACTTATATTGTCTTTCGAATAAAGGCAACTTTTCAAAAGGTTGCAAAAACAACAAAGACAACCTTTCATGAATAAGTACGTCCCAAATGTTATGTTCAAAAGATATATAAAAAATTCGGAATTAAATAAATAAAAAATAAAAAATAAACGTAACTTTTCACGAACAGTCACACTGTTTCAACAAGATTTATAGTTAATTTTTATAGAAATAAATCCGAATTTTCTCAATAAATAAAATAATGATCGTTGGTTAATGCCAAATCTCGTCCACGTGCGCACTCACATCTTTTCGATGTGGGACAAGGCATCTCTTCATTTGTTTTATAAAAAATTACCAACAATCCCCCACTTTTGTTTATAAAACAAAAACAAAAAATAAAACGTTAGAAATATACAGCCAAAATTTCCGTGAGATTAATATACATACGTAAAGGTCTCTTTCGAGTTAAACATTTACTTAATGCAAGTATCTCAAAGCTCTATCAAAGTGAAAAGTAGCTCGGCTTTAAATTTGTACTTTTATATAATAGAACCGGACATACCGCACATACACTAACCTCTTGTTTCAGCGAGAAGTTCTATATTACTCCGCACTATTATGGCCTTGTGCTTGATCCTGTTTCATGAGCTCTCTAAAAGCAACCCTAACTTTCGTAAGAAGCGGCACCACTTCTAAGCTCATATAGGTGAAGTATCTACCATGTGTTTCTGTTACTATCAACACATTACAAGTTTGTACAATACTTCATTAAGAATTCAATTCAACCTACAAAACGTAACAGACGATACTGACTTCTCATATCAGGGCTACGTCAATATCAAACAATCACATTCAATAACTTGTTCTTACCCATTAAACCTTGTAACTAGTGATGTTCTAGAAAAAGGTCGGGTTACCATTATTGGTGATTTCAATTAAAGGGTTTCAGCCCCATTTCTTGTGAGGTCATTATTACCATATGTTTTGGTAAAGCCTTTGTTAAGGGATCATCTAGATTATTACTTGACCTCACGTAAACAATTGTTATGGTACCATCTTTAATCAATTGTCTCACATATTCATGTCTTAGACTAGTATGTCTAGACTTACAGTTATAGGTGCTACTATAGGCTCTTACCCAAGTAGCCTAACTATCACAATGGATAGAAATAGGAGCCATAGGACTAAGCCATGAATTGATATTCAACAACAAATTCATAGCCCATTTAGCCTCTTTCCCCAAATTTTGCTAAAGCAACAATTCAAATTCCAGAGTTGAGTGAATTATGCACATTTGTTTCTTGCTTGCCCAAGAAACAACACATTCACGTAATGTAAAAATTAATCCATTAGTGGATTGTTTATCTCTCACACTTACAATCCAACTAACATCGGTATATCTTTCTAATATAGCCGAATTATTATAGAACAATAAGATAACTCTCTAATGTTCTATATTGGATTACTAGTATTTACTCAACTTGCATATACAAAAGTAATATCAGGTCTAGATAATGTATCGCATACATCAAAAACCAATATCACTCACATTAAAAACTCTCCACCAAGAATCAAATGGAGTACTCATATATTTGAAAACAAGATGTTTAAATCTATGCAACATCTTCTTCGTGTAATCACTTTAGCTCAAAGAATAACCCCACTATTTTTAATTTTAATACTTAAGATAGTATCTGCTTCTCCTAAATATTTCATTTTGAAAATGAAAGCTAGATACTTCTTAGTCTCAATGACTTCAAGTCCCCTTCGGATACCCCCACCACAAGAATATTTGATGAGGCATCCAATCAAAACTATGCATTGTCAAATTTCATGCTCAATGAAATACATACATCAAAATAGAAAACCAATGCAATTCTACTCTCTTGGCTCATTTATGTTATTCCTTAGAATCAAATCTATCAGGGGCAAGGACAACAAATGGAACGCATTAGAACCAAACAAGGGACACCCAAAAAACCCATTCGGTATCTCCAGATTGCCTCCATAAATAGAGCACTACATATCATCCCATGCATGTAAGAACATTCTCTAAAAATTCAGTAAATGCAAGCGAATCGAGTATCAAGGTATAATAAGTGCATAAACTGGAAGTGAGAGAGGCGAAAAGAAGATACCAGCAATTCTAGGAATGGAATCAACAACATCGTATAATCCGAAACCTTCTAAAAGGTATAATCAAAGCCATACCTCATTTCTTCATCAAATTGCATGCAAGGGCAAAACCATAAATTTAACATTATTATGCTTGAAACCATTAGATAATATGATTGAATCGAATTTTCATGCCACTGCTTATGTGCTTGCATAAGCCCATAATAACATAAAATTTGTGCACATATTAATCCAGGACATCAAGCAATCAAGCTAATTCCAATTAATCCTGTGCTTGAATGCATGGCTCAAAAATACTAAAGCATGAAACTAATCAAGACCAAAAGTCTAGCTCAATCACACGATACCAAAATTCTATAGACATCTTCTAGTTCTAGATCAAAATTCACACGCTTGTGTCAATCTCGTAATGCATTGTGATTGAACTCACTTTTCTTGGTCAACCGCCTACAACGATTAACAGCTCAAGCATACACATGCGTACCAATTTCTTGTTACTGAAGTCTTAAATAGGGGCATATCGCATCTGTTCAATTCTATCATGATCCCACACATGGAATTGAACACACATGCCAAAAGATGACTAAAGACCTCAATGACAAATAATGCAGCAGTTTATGTGCTAAACATGGAGATAAAAATATCGCATACCTTAGCATATAAGCCGATAAGCAAGAAAGCAATACCTCAGTACACTCTCAAGTAATCATCCAAAACATCCATGACTGACCCAACTCAATTTCAAAACCATAAAAAGTCAAGTATTACCAACCACAGCATCCACAGGGTCATGCAAAAGTTCGTTTCATTTTACATCAAGAATCATGTAGAGGAACAACATACCTGTGATAAGCGTCCCACCAAAAGCAAGGGACATGAACCCGAGCATATCAAACAATATGGTTATACTGCCTTTCCCAGGCCTTAGTGTCCTTTGAAATAAATAGTGTAAAAACATTTTGAAATGGTTAGCAAAATAGAATCAGATGTCCAGATGACCAAAGTTATGCATTCATGTGCTAGAAGCTCAGAGCGGCCTCACGAGGAGACATGGGGCACCCTCCATGCAGACGGCGCGCCACGCCATCTATCTCCTTCTCCTTCCAATGCTTGACATCATACCTCATAATCCAAACCTCCTCCATTTCCTTTGCATATCTAAGAGCTTCGTAATTGACTCGACATCTGAGTCATAGGGGTTGCTTCACAGCATATTTGGGCGGTAAGGACTCGACAATCTCGATGTCTTTCAGAACCTCTATGAAATGCTTCCAATCGAATATATCTTTCAAGTCACTGGGATCGGTCCAAAACGATTTGTGATTCAGAAAAGGAAGAACCAGAGTGGCATTCATGATCTTTTCGACCACAACCATATCGCAGATTCCTGTCCTCATCTGATTCAAACCCCCAGTAGCATGAACTAACAGATAACCATTGGTTTTTGCATCCGTTCTTATTCGATTCTTCAGCCGAGTGACGCACTTGTAGTAGTTGTCACTGTTTGGCTTCATCCAAATTTCTGGAGTTAACAATTTCTTCAAAATGCGCTTCGGCATATATTCATCATCACCGCCATTGCCACCGCCACTGTTCTCGACGACATAGCCGCTGAAGAGCGACGCCTTGAGGAAGACCGAGAGCACGATGATCAGGATCAGGCCACCTTGCGCCCGACGTGCCGCCGTGATTGCACCCCATGCATCACCCACGCGGTAGAATCCTCGATCCTGAGCACCCTTTTTCTTGCACTTGATCTCACGAATCAGAGTCTCGGCATCCTTGACGTCGTTTTATGAGATGCGATGCCATCTCCCATGATATGTCCACAATGGATTTCGCATCGTGAGCAAGAGCCTCGTCCATCACCTCTTGCTCCGGGAAATTAGCGTCGTAATTCAAGACTCCGCCATCTTGTCCTTATGACAGAACCAAAAATGGACAGATAAAAATATAAAAAAAACAGAGAGAGAAAATTCAAGAGAAAAGAGAGAGAGCCTGTATATCTCTTTCATGCCAAGGTCACTGGCATTGTGTTTGTAAATCTCATAAATAGCGTTCTCCAGAACCTCCCACGAGTGATCGGCGTACTTCGGATCCACAAACACCTCCTTGAATGCGATTATTTGCGGATTGCTCATCTTACCCACCCAGAAACTTACAATCACGACCCGAAACGGAAGTTTCGGGTGTGCTAATCTCGGCGATGGTAAGGAGAGAACCAGATCCAATTGCGAGACTGGATGACGACTTGGTATCACTAAAAGCAAACGATGCAGAGTCGAACACAGGCGAGAGAAGAGCATGCTTCAATAGACCGATTCGACGAAGAGATGTGGTGTTGTCTCAGTGCACAACGTTGGCCATAACTTCAATGTTGATGATTGCTATATCACCGGCTCGGAATGGGTTGCTGTCCAAGCGGGCTGTCCTATTTCTTGGGGTTGACACGTGAGGGCCATTAGAGAGAAGAGAGAGAGCCACGACTGCCAACATGAGTGGAGATAAATGCCATAATAACCAGAGAGAGATTTGTCCATGGAACGAAGAAGAGGGCTCCTTTTGCGTTTCGCACATCCTTTGCTTAACCCACCATCAACCGCATCCTTAACTCCATCGTTGCACAAATAAATCCTTAAAATTGTTGGTAAAATATGGCTTCAAATTGGGTAGAACAATGAAGTCGGATCGAGTAATCAAGTCGGACTTTGAGGCGTGGTATCACTTTCTTTAAGGATTTATTTGCCTCACAAAGTTGCTAATGGTCACCGGCAAATTTCCTCCAGGATACAACAAAGTCTCAAAATGAGAATACTAGATAACAATTCTAGTATTTCTCCGTCTCTCATGGGAAACAATTGGAAATAATGACTGTAGTTTCTCTCGAAAGAAAACGAAAAATGGAAGAAGATATTGGTTTGATCTCAAAACAAACGTACTTATATTTGTCTTTCGAATAAAGGCAACTTTTCAAAAGGTTGCAAAAACAACAAAGACAACCTTTCATGAATAAGTACGTCCCAAATGTTATGTTCAAAAGATATATAAAAAATTCGGAATTAAATAAATAAAAAATAAAAAATAAACGTAACTTTTCATGAACAGTCACTGTTTCAACAAGATTTATAGTTAATTTTTATAGAAATAAATCCGAATTTTCTCAATAAATAAAATAATGATCGTTGGTTAATGCCAAATCTCGTCCACGTGCGCACTCACATCTTTTCGATGTGGGACAAGGCATCTCTTCATTTGTTTTATAAAAAAAATTACCAACATTGTAGCTCTGGAAAAGCTAGTATTTCATTATTTTGTTATTATAATAGTGCAATCATAGTGATCAACCTATGGGCAGCCCGCTCGGCTCTCCTAACCCCAGGGATACATAGGCAGATTTGGGCAATGCTTTCACATAAGAAAAAGCTGAACCCACTCATCTTTGGCCTGATCCCGAGCTTGCCCAATTTGGAAATTATTACATAATAGTTTTATGTGATGAGTAAACTTGTGCAACACGCTAGGCTTGACCTTCAGGTTCGACCCGCCTCAACCCTTGCGCACCTAGTGATCATCTCGATGTCCAATTATACGCAACAACTGACGACTTCTGCTCTTTGTTTATTGATAAATTTCATCTGGCAAGAATGAAAAGAATTCATATAAGATGGCTTTGGGGAAGTCATATGAAATCATTCGATATTATCAAAATATCTAACCTTGTTTGATAGCAGAATTCTATTTTTCCATACTCAAAAGTATAGAGTTTTCTTTTTGGGAAAAATTAAGTAATCAGGAAGAATAAAATCCAATTTTTAGGTGTAAATACACTACTTTTAGATAATTATTGACCTCAAAATGTTACAAATAGTTACTGACAAAAATCTTTCATAATAGAACAAAGTCTCATATGAGGTCCTTCTGACCAATCTTTTTATGAGTAGATTATCTAAAAATAATGTCTCGGCATCTGTTCTCGTCTTGACCAATCTTTTATGAGTAGATAATCTAAAAATAATGTGGAAGTTCCGACAAAACCATTGAAGCATGCGTAATCTTATGGGCTCAGTGCGCATCTCACTTCAAGCTCCTTGTACACGATCCATTACAAATTTACTCAAATATGGAATTTTTATCCGCCATGAACTCCCTAATCTCGACGTGGACAGTTGGCCCTGATTAGATCGTGAGGTGATTTGATTTAATTTTTTTGTTTGGTCGAAAGGTAATTTGATTTGGGTGAGTAAAAAATTGTAGCAGTGTCTGACAAATAAAAAATTATTGCTGCAGTTTCAACCGTTAAAAAATTGAGCCGCTACGATTTTTGTAAGGTTTTTTGACAAATATTTAGACACGATAACTTACCGCAACTTTTTAGCTGCGTCCATCCAATATCAAAGTAGTTTTTCGAGTTGTTTTGACCCGTGAGGTTTCGAACTAGGAACCATATCGTGCCCAAAAGAACTTGAAATATTAGAATGGAAAAAGAGAGAAGAGCAAGGGCCATTTGCCAGCTTTGCTAGAGGGTCGCCAGTCCTTTGCAAATAATGGCAGAGGGTTGTGCAGAAGCAACCGCAAAAGGGTCGCCTGACCTTAAACGAAAACGGAAGAAGGCCAGTGACCCTCCATGGGATCTATTAGAATAATTTCTATGATTTTCTATATTTATTTTGATTATATGTATCTGATTTGATTACATTCAATTGGTTTATATAGTCATCTAATAAAACCTAAGCTATCCATGTACTCCTTTTTTTGCACATTGAAATACACACAATTTTTTCAAATATTATTTTCCACATTAGTCTTAGCTAAAAGATATATAAATATCTCTAACAAAATCTTTGCCCATTGCCATCATTGACACTTAAGTTTTGATTAGGTTTTTAATTAGGTCTTAATTTCTTTTATTTTTCCCTTTTTTTCGGATAATAAATAATAGTAATAAAAACCACAAAAAAATACAAATAACCAAAAAAAAAAAAAAAACCAAAAGAAGAAGCAGCCCATCGAGGCTGGGCCTTCCCGCCCAGACCTGCTCAAAGAGCGAGCAAATAAGGCTTTGGGGAACCTCCCAGAGCGAGCAAGGCCGGGAGAAAGCCCGGGCCCATCGAGAGACTTCGGGGGTGGAGGCTAGATCGGCAACCACTGCTCCACCACCGTTCCGACGCCGTTCCTGTTGCTGCTGCTGCTGCGGCTACCACCCGAGCCGTGCCGCCGTCACCCCCAGATCCGCAGCTGTTCCGGAGTTAAAAAAAAAAAAAAAACCGGCGCGACTCGGAACCCCCATCGAGATCCACCGCTCCACCGCGCTGGGCCGCTGTCGCCTCGCCAAACCCAGCGCCGCCGCCGTCCGTCCGTCGCCGCTGCCCACACCGCCGTGCCCGTGCCAACGCTGCAGGTAACAGCCGCCGCTTGCCGTGTCGTCGCCAGCGAAACCCTAGCAGCCATCCCTACGTCTCGGCTCGGATCGGACGAGCTAACTGCTCGCCGTCTCGACGATCTGCCACCACCTCGCCGTCACGCCCGCCAGCCGCAGCTGGTTAGCTGCGCGCGGTCACACCGGCGAGCGTCCATTGTCCGCCCGCCGTCTCCTTCCCTGCGGACAAGCTGCGGCAGAAAGGGGAGTCGAATCGGGTTGGCCGGGTCGGACGCGTGACCCGGCACCCTAGGGCTTAGTCGATCAAACCGGGTCATGGGTCGGACCCGGGTCGGCGTCCGGGTTGGGTTTTTGTTCGCGTGGGCCGGGTAGCCTTTGGGCTGGAATTCTTTTAACGAAGCGGGCCGAGTCGGTTTGGGCTTTTGTGTTTAAAAATCCCGGGCGGGCCCGTCCGCATCTTGGGCGGACGACCTGGGTCAGACCCAACCCGGGATCCGGCCCGGTTCGTTTTATATATTATAATAATATTAAATAATATTTTAAAAAATAATAAAAAAATGATTTTCCAAAAAATAAAAATAAAAAAATTTATTTTCCTAAAAAAAAAAAAAAATAAAAGTCAAAAATGATTTATATTTAAAAATAGCAAAAATCAAAAAATGCTCCTAGAAAACCCCAAAAGTCAAAAATCCAAAAAAAAAAAAAATAACTCCTTTTTTTTAGTAAGGTAACAAAAAAAAAAAAAATGCTTTTTATATCCAAAGAATGAGAAAAAATAAAAAAAAAAAATGCTTTTCCTTCCGCAAATGCATGGTAAATCCCTTAAAAATCCAAAAATCCTTAAAGTTTAAACAAGATTAGGTACCAAAAGGGCATTAGTAATTAATTAGTGTAATCAAGTTTTCGATCTTAATTTCTCTAGTTGCGTAGGATCGAGTATTTTTCCTGATACTTTGCTTGGGTTTCTAATCGATCCACTCCAAACCGATTAGTGGCGACTCATTTTAAAATTAACTTATAGGTTAAAAACATCAAACCATTAAGTTGTGAATTGGTTAACTTGGGAGAGTTTAGGTTAAGTCTAATAGACTTAGCCAAATCATCAGCCTCCGCAAGGCGCCTGCCCCGATTGGACGCCAAAAAAAAAAGAGGTTGCGACAACTACTTGTTCAATTGTTTATATATTTATTTTTTCCAATTTTTCTTAGGGCTAACATGACACTTAGTGGACGTTATATTAGGACCATGTAGTTGCCATGCTAACATTTTGTTAGAAACTTGATTGGAACTTGGCTGAAATGCATCAATTTGCTTAAGTGCATTGGGTGATTGAAACCACAATTCAGTGGTCATGTTGTGAATGCCACCTAAGTTTCGTGATCGCATGCAGAACTTATCCGGTAGGCCGGGTACACAGATATCATGAGCAATATCATTTGGATTTGTCCTTTCGAGAGAAGGGAACTAACAGTTGACTTCTCATGATAAATGAAACTCATTCAAGTAACTGGGTCGTTTGCCAATTGATAACCATATAGATTGACTCCATATCTTGCAAAGACTTAAATGAAACAAGTAAATGTCCCTTATTGGCTGGTCAAAAGAAAGACCAAAGAATCAATGCAAACTTGCCTATATCAAGTCAATGTCACCATTTCAAATGAAAATTCTTTCCTTCCACATATTGCAGACTCTCGACAATGGCAGAGCATATATAAACATCAAAATAATGCAAAAACACTACGAACTTTTCTTCTTCCCTTCCTCCTGCCCAACATTATTTTCCGCTTCCATTTCACACTAAACTTAATGGAAACAGAAGTAGCTTATGAGTTGCTTCCTCTCCTAAGGGTTTACAAGGATGGCCGAGTAGAGAGACTCAGGGAAACAGCCACCGTCCCTCCGTCGCTCGACGAGAAAACTGGCGTCCAATCGAAAGACCTGGCCATTTCGTCAGGCTGTGACGTGTCGGCAAGGCTTTACGTCCCACAAGCGGCAATGGGTTGTCCCCTGAGGCTCCCCGTTCTCGTGTACTTTCACGGAGGCCGCTTCATAGACCACTCAGCTTCGTCACCAACTTACCACAACCATCTCAATACCCTTGTCGCGGAGGCTAACGTCATCGCCATCTCCGTCAATTATAGAAGGGCACCGGAGCATCCTCTACCGGTGGCTTATGATGATTCATGGACTGCCCTCAAATGGGTGGCCTCTCATTCCGCTAGAAACGGCCCCGAGGAATGGTTGAATTCCAATGCCAATCTAAAGAAGGTAATCTTGAATATTCAATTTTTTTTCTTCCGTTTGTAGCCTACTTTTTTTTTTTTTTGAAATTTCTAGACTACTCAATGACATATAGATACGAGTCTATTCTCATTATGTCCCTCAAATGAATGTATAAGCTCTTATTTGAGGTGTTCAACATTGAAAAAGTGCAACTTTAAGCTCTAAGAGTTCGAGGGAAAAAAATGGTAAAAAAGCACACTAAACACCTAGACACTTGTTAGTCTGAGATTTCTGTTTCTTGTTTGTGCTTTTTGTATGTTTTGTCCCAAAAGGTCTAGACGATTTTTAACGAATTGATCGAATTGCAATTTCTTGAAATAGGCGACAATATATTCACGACTTAAGGAAGACTTTTTTTTTGGTCTGAACTTAATGAAGAGTTAACTAAATAGGATATATTTCACGTTGATTGTGCTACTAAGTTAAAAAAAAAAAATTTATTTTATTTTTATTGTAGAGGTAAATTTCTAGAGGAATCGATATGTTGCGAATGGTAGTGGTAAAAAACATTACCTGCCACCTAATATAGTTTCTGATGACCTATCAACACTTTTATAAAATTATCAACTCCTTTCACAGTTTCTAAATTACCAAAATTTCCTATTTTTTACCAACTTTTACTTGTTTTTTTCTTAACAATGCCTTAATATCTACTAACTCTTGTATAAATTTATCCGTCTTTATTTAAGTGACTTACCAATATTTATTTAATTTTTTTCCTAAAGATATGAAATATTTTATTGAGTTACCACTTTTATTTGTCTTGCTTACCAATTTTTTTGACTTTACTAACACATTTTCAAAATCACCAACCTCAACAAGTGTTATTACTAACTTTTCTCCAACTAGAGTTATTACCAACAAGTATTGCATTACAAACTCTTATTCGACTTATTACCCACATTAATTTGGATTATTTTAAATTACCAACAACACTTAAATCTGCAGAAAAAACTTCTCTTATCTTTGACCAACTTTTTATTTACGGTCCATACTAACAAAATACTTAGAAAAAAAGGGACACCTATCATTTTTTTTTTTTACCAACATTTTTTTTTTTTTTGCACTCACCAACATTTATTGAAGTTAAGTAGCGTGGGCAAAATGTTGATAGGTTGTCTGTAAAATAAACAAAAAGTGCCTTATCCCACATAAAAAAGATAGGAGTGTGTGGGTCAATATATAAGTGTGGAAGTCTTCCAAAATAACAATTAAAGACAATGGGCTAAGTGAGCGTGTCCCTACAATACCTATGTGGAGGTGTCCGATTATTAGGCGCACTATAGCATTTTGCACACTTGCCACTAGAAATCATAATTGGCACTAATCAGCGATTATTATTATCATGATTTTTTTTATTTTGGCGATTATTTTTGCTAATGGTTGTTAGGCATCTTACAACCTTTGAAAGGTTGTATCTTTTCAGAATTGATTAAATTTGGAATAAAATATTATTTATTATTATTATTATTATTATTATTATTATTATTATTATTATTATTATTATTATTATTATTATTATTATAGTTCTAATTTACAATTTGTCTTCTGTTCTTAAAGCAACGTTTCAGAGTGAAGATTGTATCTATTCTAAAACACTGCTATAAATTTGTCGTCTTCAACTCAATATTTTTTACAACTATTATTTTTAATTGTTTCCTTTCAAGAGTTCTTCAAGAAATAGCAGAATTGCTATCCAGTATTTTTGTTTGAAACATTATTCTATTCTAAAGGATTTTTGCCAGTAATTATTAATAACATTATGGGGTAAATAATTCCTTAAAAACAGTGCATTCACGCCTCGAAATCCAATTTCTTTCTTCCCGATTGATTAGTTTTCCCCAACAAAAGAAGTCCCATACTTTTGGGTATGGAACAATAGAATTCTGCTGTCTAAAATGGTTAGATATTTTGACAATGATAAATGATTTCATATGACTCCCCCACAGCCATCTTATATGAACTTGTACTCTGAGAGTAGTTTTCATTCTTGCCGGATGATATGCATCAGTAAATAAAGAGCAGAAGTTGTCAGTTATTGCATATAATTGGACACAGATGATCATTAGAAGGGCAAGGGTTGAGTCAGGTCGAATCTGAAGGTCAAGTCTAGCGTGTTGCCCAAGTTCACCCGTCATATAAAACTATTATCATTGGCAATGATATACATTCAAGCAACGCTGACCAAAACAACAATCTATTCTCTTGTCAATTAGTTTAACTAGGTCATTTTTCGTTCTACTTAGGTATTCCTGGCTGGAGATAGCGCAGGTGCCAACATAGTTCACAACATGAGCATTCGATTGGGAGAGGAAAAGCCAGAGGGAATTGAAGTTTCAGGAGTTATTATGGTGCATCCTTTCTTCTGGGGCAATGAACCGTTGCCTTTGGAGACAACCGAACCTGAGAAGAGGTCCTTGGTCAAACGGTCCTGGAACATAGTGAAACCAACCAACATTGGCTGTGATGACCCGCTAATAAACCCGACAATGGACCCGAGACTCTCGAGTTTAGGTTGCAATAGGGTTCTAATTTGTGTTGCTGAGAAGGATATTTTTCGACACAGAGGGTGGTATTACAAGGAGGTGCTTAGTAAGAGTGGATGGAAAGGAGTTGTGGAAGTGATGGATGCACCAGGGGAGGATCATGTATTTCATTTGTTTAATCCTACTTGTGATAATGCTGTGAATTTGATGAAAAAGATGGTCTTTTTCATCAAGGAAGATAAATAGTGTTATGACATATTAGTGTTAGCGACTTCTTTGCGTGGGCTAAACCTCGTTTATCTCTATCTCTATTTGTACTGAAGACGAATTCCTCAGGATTTTTATCTTCTTGAGATAATCTTTGTTGTCATATCAAATGCACTTTATAAGATATGTTATACTTTCGTACTAATTTAATTTTCAGAGGATTTGTCGAAGGAATGCAAAATCTCCTTCGAGTTTTTCATCGGTACAGTCCTTGGCATGTATCACCCTATAAAGTAATTTCATGTAAATTCCCTGATCTTGATGTAGACAACCGACCTTAGATTGGACCAAGAGATGTTTTTGTATGGTGAGCAAAACTTGGCTCAAAAGGTTCCCTGACTGCTTAAAAAAAGTTATACGTCTCATCATTTTATCAAAGTTCGATTAGTTTAACATGGTAGAATAAGCAAGTAATATTTTCTTTCTATAGACTTGCAAAAACGTTATGCTTCCGAATCATTGATTCATCCTTACATTACGACATTATGTGATAAATGCCATCTTGGTACGATAATTTTGCAGCACTTCAATAGTGAAAATACGGGATACTATAGTTTTTGTAAGGTGCTTGGCAAATGTCTCGTTTTAATGGCCAAACACGAGGTCCTCATAGCAAAGAGGTGGAACTTAGGCCTGTGCATGAAAATCACTTTTCATTCGAAACGCACCTGCAGAATTCGAAAATCTTATTATTTTCATTTTTGAAATTTCATGTCACACAACACGTCATATGTATTCAAAATTCCACGTCACAGGACATTTCGTTTGCATGTCACTTTTCCAAATACCACGGTTACCCGACAAGTCCTTTGCATCGGTAATCGTTTTGAAATTTAAGGTCCCATGCCATTTGATTTGAACACGTCACCTTTTCGAAATTCCAAATTAATCCGTCATATCTTAGCATAATTTCCAACCCTGTCATACGCAAATGGGTAATTCGGGTCCGCAAGATGACGTAGACATTTCGCCTGATTGCTGACCAGCACATGTCGATGTCCAAAAACCATGTTGGAATATAATTTCTATTTCGAAATTAAAAAAGTGCACGTTAAAAATATGATTTAGAGTTTAATTAAAGGGTTGCGGCATTGAGCGGGTGTCGTGACATGCTAATCCATCCTACTCACAACCAAACCCCTAGAAACTCTAGGATAACGCAATAGACCATCAACTTGCACATGTAACTTGAGGTGGGTTTGATAACATTTATATTCCCTAGAACAATTCTTTTTAGAAATAATTTTTAATCTATTTTTGAGTAAAATAACGCGTTTGGTAATTGCACAAAATTTATACTCTCAAAATTAAAAAAGAATAAAAATGCATTTGATATGATTCATAAATTTTTTGGTAGCGTAGAATTTCTTTTAATTTTAAATAATTTTAACGAGATTTTTCTTTTTTTCTTTTCTTTTTCTCCTCTCTTCTTCCTCCTTTAGTCGATCACCGAGGGGCAGTAGGTGGTGTCCGATGACAGCGGGTGATAGTGAATGGCAGTGGGTAGTGGGTCGTCGACGGTGGCAAACAGGTGGTAGCAACGGTGCACGGCGGTGGATGATGGCAAACAGTAGCAGAAACAACTAGTGGATGATGGTGGCGGAGGGTGATGGTGGCGGAGGGTGATGGTGGATGACGGTGATTGACAATGGTGGTTAGCGACATCGGATTGCGGTAGAGGATGGTGGCGATCAACAGCAGCTGACAAGGGGCAGTGATGAAGAAGAAGGAAAAAGAAAAGAAAAGAAAGAAAATGACTTACTTCTAAAAATTATTTCCAGTTTTCTACTTCTTTTTTCCGTTCTAAATCTATTTCTTAGCCGCTTTTCTATTATGATGAATAGAAAAATTAGCTGATATTACTAAATAGATTTCTATTCTTTTCCTATTTCAGGAAGCAAAAGAATAAAACAACAGAGAAATTGGAATATTGCCATGCAAACCCTAAGTAGTTTAATCCCATAATACTACTTAGGTTTCTAAGTGTCCAATCTGCCTGGGCTAAATAAAATGATTGGTGGTGATTTCTCTCTATTCTAAAATATGAACCTGGATTAGGGATTTCTAGGAAATCTTGATGCACCACAGGACTGGTGGCCCTCGGAGACGTTCTCTGCGAGGGAAATTTCGGGTCTCTTCAAAGTTTATTGAGTCATGTGGCAAGATTATGTCACTTGTCTTGTCACATGACAAGTATATAGATAAAGCGAAATGTCACGCGATAAGTACATGAGCGAATATTCTCTTAAGCCCGTCTTAATTAAATATAAGTGATGAAAGTGCATATATAAATTTTACGTTCATAAAATAATAATGAGTTCATCGTTCGTCTTCCTCGACCCCGGATAATTTCACAAGCTGGTCTGGCAGGAGCTCCAGGGATTCACATACACTGTCGCACCACGGTCTCTTTTCACTTCGTTTTGAGCGCATGGTCAGTATATCATAGAAATGAATTATACCGACGTATCACAACCCAAGGTATCAAGCAAGAAAGAAGGTTGTTGGGGCTGTTGGAGATGAATTTGAGATGAGATAGAATTTTGTGACTCTCCCAATCCCGTCACTAACTAAACTCCACAATCAAATAACGACCATCTTGTCTGATTGCCTATTTGATTCGTCACGACCGACTAGGTGTCATTGACCCATCATGGGCGCCCCCACAAAGAAAAACTCAATCTTTTAGTCATTTAGCCTAAATCACTAAATTATGCAAGTCAATGAACAAAAATCTCAAGCACAACTCAATTCAAATTTCGCTTACTTAACAATGGAACAAAAATGGTATTGAATATATATCATGACTCGATGTCCTTTTTATATGGTCCAGATAAAGGAAATAACAATGGAACAAAAATGGAACTTTCGTGGGAGTTGCTGTGATTATCGAAACTAATAACCATATAATTCAACCCCCATAATTACGAAGGTTTATGCAACCGGTAAGTAACTTTTTGCTCTGCCTAAATCAACACCATATAAACATTCTGACTAGCTCTCTTTCTTCTCGTCCTCGATACTAATCTTTCTTCTATTTCGCTCAAAACTTAATGGAAACAAAAGTGCACTATGATTTGTCTCCATTCGCAAGGATTTTCAACGATGGTCCAGTTGAGAGACTTTGGGGGACAGACACCGTGCCCCCGTCCCTCGACAAGAAAACTCGCGTCCAATCGAAAGACGTGGCTATTTCATCCGATTCCACTATCTCGGTGAGACTCTACATCCCGAAAGCGGCAATCGGTTTTCTCCAAAAGCTGCCCGTGCTCGTGTACTATCATGGAGGATGCTTCATATTTGAAACGGCGTGGTCGCTGACTTGTCACAACTATCTCAATGACCTAGTTGCAGAGGCTAACGTCGTTGCTGTCTCCGTCGAGTATAGAAGGGCCCCGGAGGATCCTCTTCCAGCGGCTTCTGACGATTCATGGACTGCCCTCAAGTGGGTGGCCTCTCATTCCCACGGAAATGGCCCCAGGAGTGGCTCAATTCTTGTGCTAATCTCGAGAAGGTGATTAGGAGTGGCTGAATTCTTGAGCTAATCTCGAGAAATGTTAGCTAGGTTCACTCCTATGTGGAGGAAGCTCAATGAGTTGCAAGCCCAAAAATGACTTGAGCCCATATAATAAATCATATGGATAAATGGTTTCTCATTATCTTTAAAAAGTGATAGTTGCAAAAAGACATAGCAACAAAAGAAAAAGAGAAAGCAAAAAATATGGGGTTGAGGTATATCAAGCAGGCATCGGAGGTCAATTTGTGTCTGATTGAACTCAAATTTTGTCAGCATGTTCGTAGCGCAATCTTCTCGAATTTGAACGGTTTGATCTTCGTTTGAAGCTCCCTACATCAGGTTTTTTGTGGATCGATCAAAACTTGCGTTTTTTGTCAGATTTATCCTTAATCTCTTGTGAAATTCATGTGTATTGCCAATAATTATGTTCTTGAGATCTTTGCTGCTATGTACCTCTAGTATTTGCTAGAGAAGAACATTATTTACCCAATTTTGTTGATAGTGAAGATTTTCGGGTGAACCCTAATCCCGTAGTTTTTAATCTCCTCACATCAATGAGGTCTTCCACATAAAAAAAAAAAATTGTCTTGTGTTCGCATACTTAGTATTTATTTTACTATACTTTATTAATTCTTATCAGGTTTACACAATAGATGATATTATTTTATTCCGCTGCGTTAATTCGATATTGTTCAAATTGTTACTGTTCTCCCATCAAAGTGGTTTCAGAGCTTTTGGTTATTGCTTGATTTTTCTGCCTTGTGTTAAACAATTGAAACAAATATGAGTAGAATGGTTACACCGAATGGTTCGAATTGTCATATTTGGAAAAGGAAGATGGAAGGCCTTTTATATGTGAAATTTTTTTATTTGCCCATATTTGCCGAGGAGAAACCGGAGAATAAAACTGATGCTGAATGATTTATATTTCATCATCAAGTATGTGGTTGTACTTGGCAATGGGTGGATGATAATGTTTTGAACCATATTATTGAGGAAACACATGTACGTAGTTTATGGGATAAGCTCGAACAGTTATATGCTCAAAATACTGGGAATAATAAGTTATTTTTTATAAAACAGATGATGGCTCTGAGATATCAAGATTGTACTTGTTTGATTGATCATTTAAATTCTTTTGAAGGAATTATAAATCAGTTGGCTGCATGGGAATCAAGTTTGATAATGAGATACAAGCATTAGGGTTGCTTGGTACTTTGCCGGCATCATGAGAGACGTTCCGAGCATCTTTATCTAATTTTGCCCCGGATGGTGCGATTACCATAGATTTGGTCAAGAGTAGTATTTTGAATGAAGAGATGAGCAGGAAGACACAAGGATCGTCCTCTTCACATTCTGATGCCTTGGTTGTTGAGAAAAAGGGGAAGAAGTGAGTCTCGAGGTTCAAGAAATAGAGATAAAAGTCGAGATAAAAGCAGAGGTAATTATAATAAATTTGCTAATGTTGAGTGCCATTATTATCATCAGAAGGAACATATTTAGAGGTTTTGTCGCTAGTTAAAAAGGGAGAAACAAAATGAGAAATGCAAAAGTGATAATAACATCGATGACAATCGTGTTGCTGCACTTAAAGAGGACTTTCTCATCATTTTTAATGGTGATGTGGTGAATTTTGTATCTCATGAGACCAGTTGGGTAATTGATAGTAGTGCATCTATTCATGCTACATCTTGTAGGGATTTCTTTACATCATACAAGTTAGGTGACTTCAAATATGTACAGATGGGAAACAATAGGCTAGCTCAAGCTGTAGACATCAGTGATGTATGCCTAAAAACTAGCAATGACACAAGGTTAATATTGAATAATGTTAAACATATAGCTGATATCCGCTTGAATTTGATTTTTACAGGCAAGTTGGATGATGATGGGTATTGCAACACCTTCAGTAATGGTCAATGGAAGCTCACCAAAGGTTTTCTTGTTGTGGCTAGAGGTGAAAAATATTCTTCGTAGTACATTATGCAGGCAAAGTTGTCCATACACAAAATTAATGCAGTAGATAGTGAAGATGCAGCTGAGTTATGGCATAAGAGGCTTAGTCACATTAGTGAGAAGGGTTTGTCAATATTGGTCAAGAAGAAGTTCCTTTTAGGATTGAAAAATTCGGCGCTAAAGAAATGTACTCATTGTTTAGCAGGAAAATAAAACAGAGTTGTATTTAAAAGCTCATCTCTTTCAAGAAAGTCAAGTATACTGGATTTAGCGCATTTTGATGTTTGCAGTCCTATGAAAACAAAATCACTTGGTGGCTCTCTTTATTTTGTTACCTTCATAAATGATTTTTCAAGGAAATTTTGGATTCATATCTTGAAAACTAAAGATCAAGTATTAAATGCTTTTAAGCAATTTTAGGCTTCAGTTGAAAGACAGACTAGTAAGAAATTGAAATGCATCAGAACTGATAACGGGGGAGAGTATATTGGACTTTTTGATGAATATTGTAGATAACAAGGTATTCGACATCAAAAACACCTCTCAAGACACCTCAGTTAAATGGTTTAGTTGAGAGAATAAACAAAACACTAGTTGAAATGGTAAGATACTTACTTTCACAGTCAAAGTTACCTGGATCCTTTTGGGGTGAGGCTTTAAGTACAGTTGTGCATATATTAAATCTTACTTCATGCGTTCCTTTAAAGTTTGATGTTCTTAATAGAGTTTGGACATGCAAAGATATTTCTTATGATTATTTGCGTGTCTTTGGGTGCAAAGCATTTGTGCATATTCCTAAAGATGAGAGGTCTTAACTTGATGTGAAACGCGACAGTGTATATTTATTGGTTATGGATAGGATATGCTTAGCTACAAATTTTATGATCCGGTTGAAAAGAAAATTGTAAGAAGCAAAGACGTTGTGTTTATGGAAGATCAAACAATAGAGGATATTAAGAAAGTAGAGATGATTTCAGTACCACAGGTTAGTGATAATTTGGTTGATTTGGATCCAATTCCTCTTACAAATATTCCTACACAGGTTGATGAAGAGTAACAGGAAGTCAATGTTCCAAATAACGCACATGTTCCTAAACATGTTGAAACGGATAATACTATTCTTGAACTAGAGGCTCAATTAGATGTTTCACTGGATGTTCCAATCCGGAGATTTGTTGAAAATTGACGATTCCACCAGGTATTCTGAAGATGAGTATATATTATTGACTAATGCAGATGAACCAGAGTGCTATGCAGAAGCAATAGAAGATGAGTACAAAAGTAATTGATTTGATGCTATGTGAGATGAGATGTAATCACTTTATAATAATCATACTTTTGAGTTGGTGAAGTTACCTAAAAGTAAAAGAGCTTTGAAGAACAAGTGGGTATATAGGTTGAAGCAAGATGAACATACTTCACAACTATAGTACAAAGCTAAATTGGTGGTTAAGGGATTTGGTCAAAGAAAGATTATTGATTTTGATGATATATTTTCTCAAGTAGTGAAAATGTCTTCTATCCATGTGGTACTAGGCTTGGCAGCTACTCTAGATTTGGAAATTGAGCAAATGGATGTCAAAACAGCCTTCCTACATGGGGACTTGGAGGAAGAGATATACATAGAACAACTTGAGGGTTTTAAAGTGAAAGGGAAAGAGAATTATGTGTGCAAATTGAAGAAAAGTCTCTATGGCCTAAAACAAGCACCGATGCAGTGATACAAAAATTTTGTGTTAGTTATAACAGAACAGGGCTATAAGAAGGCTTTCTCGGATAACTGTGTGTTTGTCCAAAAATTTTCTGATGATGACTTTATTATTCTCTTGCTTTATGTTGATGATATGTTGATTATTGGCATGAATGCTTCAAGAATTGAGTTATTGAAGAAACAGTTAAGCAAGTTTTTTGCTATGAAAGACTTGGGCTCGGTGAAGCAAATTCTTGGCATTAGAATTACCCGAGACAGAGATGCTAAGAAGTTGTTTTTGTCGCAAGAGAAATATATCGAGAAGAGCATTAAGAAATTTTACATGAACGAGGCTAAAGTGGTTAGTACTCCTCTTATTGTTCACTTTAAGTTAAATATAAAGTAAAGTCCTACGACTGATAAAGAAAATAAAGATATGGAAAGTGTTCCATATGCTTTAGCTATAGGAAGCTTAATGTATGTGATGGTATGTACACGCCTAGACTTGGCACACGCAGTTGGCATTGCTAGTCTCTATTTGTCAAATCTAGACAGAGAGCACTAGAATACAGTAAAGTGGATTATGAGGTATCTTCGGGGAACTTCAAATTTAAAACTTAGTTTCGGGACTGGAAAACTTGAGTTAGTTGATACACAGATTTCGACTTGGCATGAGATATTGATACTCGTAAATATACTTCTGATTATTTGATTTCTTTTACGGGTGGAGTTATGTCATGGAAGTCAAGACTGCAGAAGTGTGTTGCACTTTCTACAACCGAAGCTGAATTTATTGTAGCAACTAAAGCTAATAAAGAGATGCTATGGATGAAGAAATTCATAGAAGAACTTGGGTTCAAGCAAAAGAGGTATGTGCTATTTTGTGATAATCAAAGTACAATTCATCTTGGTAAGAATTCATCTTTTCATTCTAAATCGAAACATATTGTTGTTGGATATCATTTTATAAGGGATGTTTTAGATGAAAAGTTGTTGGAACTTGAGAAAATTCATACAGATCATAATAGCTTTGATATGATGACGAAAACTCTACCAAGAGAGAAGCTTGAACATTGCTAATTGATAGCAGGGATGGTGAATCCCTCCACATTGTCATGAGGGGGAGATTTGTTAGCTAGGTTCATTCCTATGTGGAGGAAATCCAATGAGTTGCAAGGTCAAAAAAGGCTTGAGCCCATATGATAAATTATATGGAGAAATATGGTTTCTCACTATCTTTAAAAAGTGGTAGCCGCAAAAAGACGTAGAAATAAGAGAAAAAAAGAAAGTATAAAATTTGGGGATGATGCAAAGTCTGATTTACATCAAGCTGGCATCTGAGGTCGATTTGTGGTCCGATTGAGCTCAAATTTTGTTAGCATGTTCATGGCGTAACCTTCTCGAATCTAAACGGTTTGATTTTCGTTTGAAGCTCCATACATCGGTTTTTTTGTGGATTGATCAAAACCTACGTTCTTTGTCAGATTATCTTAATCTCTTATGAAATTCATGTGTATTGCCAAGAATTATGTTCTTGAGATCTTTACTGCTATGTATCTCTAGTATTTGCTAGAGAAGAACATTGTTCACCCAATTTTGTTTTGTTTTTTGTTCACCTAATTTTGTTGATAGTGAAGATTTTTGGGTGGACTCTGGTCCCATGGTTTTTGATCTCCTCGCATCGAGGAGGTTTTCCACGTAAAAAAATCGTCTTGTGTTCACGTGTTTGGTATTTATTTTGCTCTACTATATCGATTCATATTAGGTTTATACAAGAGGGGAGATTATTTTATTCCGTTGCGTTAATTCAATATTGTTCAAATTGTTACTGTTCTCCCATAAAAAAGGTGATCTTCAATGTTCTCCTTTTCTTTATAGTGGGACGCATGTGCGTGTGTATGCATGGTAACAAAACCCCCAAGATTGGCATAGTTGATTGACAATTGACTAAATAATGTTCATCTAGATACCACTAGTTCAAATTCCACTAACCCCGTGTATCAAAAGTCTAAATTTAACCGATATGTATTGATTCGTGGGTTCTCATAGGGTATTGTATGCGTCAAGTAGCCTGGCTGTTGTGAGCCGTGCCCTTGGGTTATTAAAAAATTTACAATAAATGATACAACACTCTGTTTTAATCAATATAACAAGTTCAATTCTTTTTATTTTTCATAGGTGTTTCTGGCTGGAGATAGTGCCGATGCTAACATAGTTCACAAGAGGTCCACAGAACCAAACAAGAGGTCCTGTTGGAAGTTTGTTTGTAAAAATAAACTAAGTGCATGTTTCCTTGTCCCACATAAGAAAAGTGGGAGAAAGTGAGCCAATTAATAAGTACGAGCTTTCTTTAGTGTACTTAAAGAATGATTGGGAGTGGGCTAGACCCCACCATACCCAAGTGCAGGTGCGCGATTTTGGTGCATTTAGCACGCTTGAGCGCCCATAGTTTAATTAGTGAGCTGATTAATAAGTGTGGGATTTTTTTAGTGTACCTAAAGAAATGATTGGAAGTGGGCTAGACCCCACCATACCCGCGTGCAGGTGCGCGATTTTGGTGCTTTTAGCACGCTTGAGCGCCCGCAATTTAATTAGTGCTAACCCTTTGTTATGTTTTTTTATAATTTTTTTAATTTCCGAAAATTCTCAATTAACAAAAACAAGCTTTGAATTGATTAAAGTTAATAAGACAACTGTACAAAGAAAAGTTGATTAAAGTGCGCCAAATAATCGCATATCCACATGTGGGTATGGTGGGGTTTAGCCCACACTCAATCATTTCCTTAGGTATATTAAAGAAACCCCACACTTATTAATTGGCTCACTTCCTCACATTTTTCCTATGTGGGATAAGAAAACATGCACTTAGTTTGTTTTTACAAACAAACTTCCAGTAGGTCCTTCTATGAAATGTTTTGGCAAGCGGCAAACCTAATGACCACCGGGTGTGACCTACTAATTAATCCGATGAAGGACATGAGGCTCTCGGGTTTGGATTGGAACAAGGTCTTGGTTTGTGTTGCTGGAAAGAATGTGTTGAAATATAGAGGGTGGTATTACAAGGAGGCGTTGAGTCAGAGTGTACGGAGTGGAGTGGTGGAAGGGATGGAAACGCCCGGAGAGGATCATGTCTTCCATTTGTTGAATCATGGTTGTGATGATGCTGTGAAGTTGATGAAGAAATTGGTCTCCTTTATGAATGAGGATACATAGGGTAGACGTTGTGGTGTTGGTAACTACCTTTGGTGGGCTAATCCTTAGTTATTTCTATCTCTATATGTAAGTATTGCTTGTGATAAGTTAAAAAAGTCAGGAGCAACTTTTCTGCTTTATCAAATATGATATGTGAATGCGTGTGCATAACACTATAGATAATATATCATTTATATCCAGTCGTATGTATTTCTTATTTCTTAGTCAAATAGATTTGGTTGAATTAATTAGACTGTCATTTAAATGAATTATTGTCTAATTGTCAGTAGAGATTTTCCAATACATATGGGAAGGAGTGTTATCCGTAGATACGCCTTTGAAAAGTGTTCAGCTCAAGATGAAGTTGAAAAAAGAAACTCCTAAAGTAGTAGATATTTGTGCAGTAATCGAACAAACGGTTCTTGTAGCAAGGTAGAACATATAAAATTGATAGTTGTTGTGACAGTTGAATTTGATAAAGTGTTTATTCAATCTCCTGGTAAATATAGGTGCAACAATGCTTTTTACTTCATATGTGATAGGGGAAGTTGTGTTTGAAAATCTTATGTAGTATCTAAAGGTGCATGTGGAGTTTTAGCATTCAGTTAACATCTAGAGCTATGGAAAAATTTAACCGTAGCTTGGACTTAAAAAATATTTGTGCAGATCAAGCCCATGAGAGACTATGGGATAGTAGAAGTGATAATATGAGGTTCCAACAAAACAACTGAGTCACAGTTGGAGTCGGCCAAGCAAAACAAGGTTATTAACTTTCCTAATTAGAGTTGGCGTCGGCCAAGCGCAAAAAGAGCTTGTTTTTCTTTTGACACGTAGGACGACATTTCCTGGGCTGTTTTAAGTGTGCCATGTGAGTTCTTTGGGCGCTGCTTTTTGTTGGTGTTACGCTCAATGGGTCGCATGCTTCGTGGATATGATCCTAGCGGAGAAATTGCGAGTGTTTAGTTTTGAAGCCAAGAGATCTTGCGTTACTATTTTGGTAATTTTATTTGGTAAGATTTCATAAAAATATATTAGGGCTAAACATCTTGAGTTAGCAGATGTAATTATAGTTAGGAAACATTGAATGTTTGGATGACTTAAAAGTGTGATTATACTTTTCATCATATCACTTGACATATACTGGAGTATGGTGCTACTTTTCTATAGAAGTCACACTGACAATAGCTAGAAGTGGCAAATTGGTAGGTTTACTGTTTAGTGTGTTATGATTGGGTTCACCCCAAATTCACTCATTTAACTCACATTGACTAATTTATTCGGTAGATAATTTAGATAGCTCATACCCTATCCTAACCAAATCCAACCCAAATTTACCCACATAACTCACTCAAAACAAATAGAATAAGTCCAGTATATCTCCAAAAATAAAAACTGGAAAATAAAAGAAATTCAAGTTGCTCTAAGCTCAACCCAATGGAAACACCGCCCTCGTGAAATCCCCCAGCAACCACTCCTCCCCCGCCACCAGGGACGGATTTGTGGCCAGAGGATGGAACATCAACGAAGTAACCGCGATCAACGATAAGCCATTCCCGTCAACTGAAATCAGGTCGGCATCCGTGGCTGCGCAGTGGAGAGGCTGAGGAGATGCTCCAGCAATTCATGGGCGAGACCTTCATTCTAATTGTTTGCGATGGATGAGTAACAGGTGTCATTCCCTAAATCCAACAAGATTAGAGGATCACCCGGCTATCCTTCTATTTTGATAAAAGATTATTGGTTTTATTTGAGATTAAGTCATTCAGATGGAATGACAGCCATGTCATTCACCTAATCTTGTTGGATTCAAGATATGACAACAAGAGCATCTACGTGCAACCACAATGGGATAGGCAGAGGGTTTATGGAGGATTTTGGGAGAATTTGTTCGTTCACTCACTAAAGGCCACTAACGTCAAAATGGGCCACTGCGCCTCCGACGGCACCACCACGAGCCTCCTCCTCCAACCCTGAAGCCTCACTGGAGCAGGGGTAGGGGTGATCAAGTCCAGGGTGGGTAGGGTCTAGACTTGGATCCTGTACCTAATCCTGTTATAACAGATTCCCATTTTTTGGACCCTATACTCGATCCTATTTGTATTGGACCTTGCACCCGACCCACCCTGTTTTTCCGGTTCAATTCCAGGGTCAACCCTGTTTCCACTGGAACGTGTTTTAAAATCTCCCGATATCTTATACGACTTCGAATTTTATATTAATACACGAGAAAATCACATAATTTTCATAATTTGTATCGAAACATTAAGCACTTGTAATAAATAAATACATGAATTTTTTTGACTAAACAAAAAATTAAGGATCCACGAGACTAATTATAATAAATGAAATCATAAGGCAAATAATTAGCAACAAACATAGATATGATATTAGTTTTATTCCCACAACTATTACATGAAGCTACTCATTTATACAAGTATAATTCCTCCTATAAAAGAAAATTAGGTGAGCCAATTCATGTGGTACAAAAGAATTTGGTGGCGACGAACACCGTTCATCCGACAGACAGATGGACACAAGAGGGAGCCAACAAGGGAGGGAAGCAAGTGAGAAAGAGGAACGATGAAGAAAGAGTGTCATGCGTGTTTGAGAGAGTTAAGAGGAAAAACACCGTGTGATTGTGGGAGTAATAATAGAAATAAGGGGAAAAAAATAGAGTTTTGGACCTATACTTACAAAACCGGTTCCCAAACCGGTTTCAAAATCGTACCCGATCCGATTGCACACCCCTAAGCAAGGGATCTTCAATTTGCACGTTCACTCTTTGAGGTTCCATCTTTTCTCTTTTCTCGATTCATAACAGTTGATCAAATTGTCTTACGAATTTAATACCCAGATTGCGACTTCTCTTAGGAAAAGTCCATCCTGCAAAACTCCGATCGTCTTTGACATGACTTGGCAACCGCTGTTGGTGAAGCTCAATCCCACCAATCCTGAGCGTTGACTTGATGCAATTGACTTTGCAAGGGCGAGTGGCCTCAAAGATGTCACCATTGGGGATTCTCTTGAGGGCAATAGAATAATCGAGGTCGAAACGGTCGAGGTCAAGGCCGTCCGTGTCAGGTTCGAGCATCCAAGAAGGGCTCTTGGGGGAGTGACCTAATAATGGGGACGATGGAGGAAATGAGGTGGCTTCGATCGTGGAGTAACAGGGAGAATTGAGTTGGAAGGATGTTAATATTGGTATTTGGGCATGAAGAGAGAGAAGGAAGAGGAGGAGGCGAAGGAGGAGGGAAATTTTGGTCTTTTGGGATTACACCGGTAGGGTTATAAGAGAAACGGATAAATATGTTGTAAAATGAAAATGAGTTTATTCATAGCCCATTTTTAGACCAATATATATTTAGGCATTTGTTTTTTAAACCCATTTAAATTTGTTTCTAATATTTTAGCCAATTCATTTATAACCTGATTCATAAAAGATGAGTTAAAGAATAAGTTTTGAACTCATTTTGACGCCTCTAACCATAGCCACGTAATTCTTTAATTTGCAAATTATCCATAAGCCATATTGACAAACTTCCCAATATATTAAGTCAAATCTAACTTTCGAAGCCACAGCTCATTTCTCACGTCACAACTTTAATTAAGCTTCCGATCAACAGTTTTTTTCACTATACTTTCTGTATTATATCATGCTATACCTCATCATGATTAATGACTTTCATATTATATTGTGCTATATCTTGTTATATAATGCTATACTAGACATCGGTTGATACAGACATCATGATTCATGATTCCTTATCTTTTATGTGTCAAGAAAAGACAAACATGAATCGGTTTCTCGAGATGATAACCATATAAATTAATCCCATATCTCGACAAAGAGTTATTAGTGCTACCGGTAGACTTTGTCGCTTATTTGATTGGCCAACCTAAAAAGCAAAGATTCAATGCACATGCGCGTGATCCAAATTTTATAATCCAGTCAATGTCGTTGTTCCATATAAAATAAAACTGCATCTCAGAAACGCATTTATCAACCATCAACCGCATGAAAGTTCTTCCTTTCCAAGTTTGACGAGGACTATCGACGAGACGAGGCGAGTGCGCAGGGCATATAAAAACCAGCATATTAATGCAAAAACTCAATATAAACTTCGGATCAACTCTCTTTCTTCTCATCCTTTATAGTGAACTCGCTTCTATTTTGCTTCAAAACTCCATGGAAACAGAACTGCTCTATGATATATCGCCGTACGTAAGGATTTACAAGGATGGCCGAGTGGAGAGATTTGTAGGCACGGAAACCGTCCCTCCATCGCTCGACGAGAAAACCAGCGTCCAGTCAAAAGATGTTGCCATTTCATCAGACTCCGCTGTCTCCGCAAGACTTTACATCCCGAAAGCTGCGACCGATTCTTTCCAAAAGCTCCCCGTGCTCGTATACTTTCATGGAGGAGGCTTCATAGTTGAAACAGCGTGGTCGCCGACTTACCACAACTATCTCAATGCCCTAGTTGCGGAGGCTAACATCATCGCTGTCTCCGTTGATTATAGAAGGGCACCAGAGCATCCGCTTCCGGCAGCTTACGATGATTCGTGGACTACCCTAAAATGGGTGGCCTCTCATTCTACCGGAAATGGCCCCGAGGAGTGGTTGAATTCTCATGCCAATCTCAAGAAGGTGATCTTGATTGTTCTTCAATTTCTATTTTAGATCACTTACTGGCATATACATACTATTAGAAACAACGGCCAAACTCATAATATTAGATTCGACTTTTGTTTGGTATAATTGTGGCTGTAATATCATCATGTTGCTTTATGACTGTGCTATGAAGTGTCGTATCTGGTGTCTTTTGGTAATATGTGTTTTAAAGTTATTAAATCTTAGGTTACGTTTGGTCATCTGGATTTCTAATCGGGATATGATTGGATATGATAGGATATGAAATCCTTGGATTTTTTTATATCCTGTTCATTGTTTGGTGAATCACAGTATTAAAGTTGGATATATTCACATCATATCATGTACATTTTTTTGATATAAATGGCATATAATTATAAATGAACCTAAATGTTCATAAACGGAGATGGTGAAAATCTCTCGTAATACTATTCCTTAATTTATTTTTATTTTACTTTTCCACTTTTTTATATTATTTTCTTTATTATTTCTTTTTTCCCCTTTCATCATTCTTTAATAAAATTCTTTAATAAATTTTTAGCAAATAGTAAACTGTACTAACATACCTAAAATACAAAAATACCTAAAATATATAATAAATATAAATATTCTTAGATTGAATGTTTATTATAAGATATAATTAAAATTGAATATATAAATCAAAATAAGATTAATTAAAAATAAATTTCTTAAATTAGAATTCAAATATTATTTATATTGAAATATAATTTCAATTTTGTTAATTTAATAAGTTTGTTATTTGAGAAAAATAAATTACCTATTATGGACATTAGAAATCATATCCACCTTTATCCCACCTCCACATGGAATAATTTTATCCTACCTATATCCCCATTATATTCGAATTTATTCTGTCCAGAGCGAGCATCAAACGTAGGATAGGATAAATCATATTCTATCCTGAATTTTATCTTGACTGCCAAACACAGCCTTAAGATTGGGATAGGCAATTTCTTGTATGCCATTGCTAGGGATGACGATGAAGCAAGGCGGGGGACGGGAACCTATGCCTTTACCGCCGTGTGCTCCCTACGGGGCGGTTTTGCCTTCGTGGGGTGCCATCATACTTTGTGAGGAAATTGTGCTAAACCAATTCTTGTTCACTTTTACAAATAGGTCCAGTGTCTTTGTCTATTAAGAGAGGTTGAAGCAAAAAAGAAAGAACAGAAATCTTGTTTGAATTTGCCTCCAAAATGTACAAAAGGGTCAGTTTAAATTGTAGAATAAAATCCAAAAGTTAAGGAAACTTAAGATAATGTACCATACGAATTTAAAAATATGGGGTTGTCAATACTGAAAGGATAATTTCATACTTTGAAGTTAGAAGAATATGCCAAAAGGAAAAAAAAAAAAAAAACTAAAGCCACACTAAAAATTGAATGCAAGAATTGTTCTTAGAATATATTTTTACTGAAATACGGGTTATCTATTTCATCATGGGTGCTATTCTATCCAGCGATCGATCGGTCGCTTGAGTTTTCTCAAATAATTGAAATCAGTTGGCGGTCACAAAAACAATGTTTGATAATTACATAACATAATTTTTCTGTTGTGAAATGCTTATTGCAGCATCCTTGATCATGCTTGGTAATGATTGTACACACTAATACAATATTCTCTAAATTCTCCATAGGTGTTTATGGCTGGAGATAGCGCTGGCGGCAACATAGTTCACAACATGGGCATCCGATTGGCAGAACAAACTCTGAAAGGAATTGAATTTCTGGGAGTTATTATGGTGCATCCTTACTTCTGGGGCGACAAACCATTGCCTTTGGAGACCACCGAACCTGAGAAGAGGTCCGGGGTGGAGAAACTCTGGTGTGCGGCGAATCCAACGACCACCGCGTGCGACCACCCTCTGATAAATCCAGCGATGGACCCTAGGATGTTGGGTTTGGCTTTCAATAGGATCCTAATTTGTGTTGCTGAGAAGGATATCTTCAGACAAAGGGGCTGGCACTACAAGGAGGTGTTGAGTGAGAGAGGATGGAGTGGATTTGTGGAAGTGACGGAAGCACCAGGGGAGGGTCATGTGTTTCATTTGATCAATCCCAGCTGTGATAATGCTGCGAAGATGATGAAGAAATTGGCCTCCTTCATGAAT
Organism: Eucalyptus brandiana; assembly: GCA_014182725.1. NCBI lineage: Eukaryota > Viridiplantae > Streptophyta > Magnoliopsida > Myrtales > Myrtaceae > Eucalyptus > Eucalyptus brandiana. Next base: position 25,114,370 of record CM024674.1, on the reverse strand, counting down.
GAGGAGGACAAATAGAGTATTTCTTGTTCCGTGGGTGGTACTTTTCATATACGGTTTGTATATTTGAAATGTTTGTTGGTAAAATCGTGTGATTGGCGATGCTGACTGTACTTTACCAATAATATTAACTACTTGGGATCTTAAAATGCAGTTATCAACTTTTTTAAAAAAAGTTTATTACCAGAAAGAAAAGTTAAATAGTTAAAATAGTGGCTTAACTGATCACTCGGAGTAAGGAATTTACCAACTTCAAGTGGAATGTATAAGTTACTTACTTATGTAGAAATTTGTTACTCAAAACAAAACTTAGTATTGAAATTGATAACTTACAAGCGTAGGTCCACTTACGAGTTAGTTACCTATCATGGAAGAATTTTGTCATTGAAAACAAAATTCTTGAATTTAGTACCTTGTCATTGAAATAAGCAACTTACTAACATAGGCCTTTTATTACTTTAGTAAGTTATTGACACTTTGTGAGGAATCTATGAACGCCAACTTCAATGGCATGTTATCAATTTATTTAGAAATTCACCATTCCAAATAGAATCTTTCTGTTAAATTTAGTAACATACTAACCAACTAGGTGATCGATCGAATAGTCCAAGACTTGGTTTGCAAGCTACAGTCACAAGTTTGATTCCTCAATCTCTCCCTAATCTTAAAAGACCTTGGTTAGTAACTGAAGGAAGGACCTTGACCTAGGTGTTCCCTGCTTGCACCTAGTGGGATTGCGGTGATTGACTCACCCAGTGAGTAATTGGTATTTTATTAGGGCCTTAAACAAAACATTCTAGCAACACATGAGGTAAGTCCCAACTCCATCCAAACATTTTCGTTCATAACAAAAATTAGCAATGTATTGGGGAAAGTACTAACTTACTGTGCGAATGTAGGCTTGCATTTAGGGTGGTAAGTTATCGCTTAAGTAAGGAACGTACCAAAGCTCAGTTCAATAGTAAGTTATAAAATTAGAATTAAATTCTTGTATATTGAAGTTATTCACTTATTAATAGAATTAGTAATGTACCAATGAATGCTCACTTTTAGGAAGGTTTTTTCTTTTTACCTACCTGATAAAGAATGTCCTAAAATCTATTAATGGTAAATCATCAACCTATTTACCTGCGCAAATTGTAAACAAATGTAACTAGTAAGTTGGTTATTTGCCAACGTAAGCCCATTGAGTATCAAGTTACCAACAACTCAAGGAACTTACTAAGTTGAAATTAATGTTCTATTTGATTACAGAAGGGTCAAATCATGATTTCATTGCTAAGTTGCAAACGATAGAATGGGCCCAATTGTAAAATTGAATTGAAGCTGGTAATGTACTGTTAAATTTGAAGATCGTAAAGTCATTATCTCATTGATATGTTACTAATTTATGAGCCACCCCACTTGTAAAACTTAATAATAGTTGGTTTGAGAGCGGTAACGTCAAACTATCGTCGACCTGATTAGAAAAATGGAGGGGGTCAGGGGGGGCAGTTGCAGCCTCTGGGACCATTAGTTAATAGAAAAATCCTACCCATTAGCCTAAATTAGTAAATTATGCCTGTCAATAACATAATCTTTAATTTGTAGAACTTTCGTAGTCCAAATTAGCAAACTCCTGAAATCAACTTTCCAAACACAACTCAATACTATACATCGGTTGATGCACCGATATCATGATTCATGACTCTTGTATATGTCTACAAAAGGGAAATATCAATCGGATTTTTACAATAAAAATGAATATTGAAATTGGTGTGTGAAAAATGATAGATGATAATAACCACATAAATCAACCCTATAAATCGCAAAGAGTTATCAATGCAACCAGAAGACTTTGTCGCTTATTGGTGGGTAAAAAATAAAGCAAGGAATCAATTCACACGTGCCTGAACTGGCACGTGTGAATTGTTTCTCATAATTTTCATCCACTCATTATCATCGTCTCAAATAGAAGAAAATTGTATCTCACGAAACGACATTATCAAGCACTAATATTTTTCACATGCGACGAGCACTAACGACGATGTCTAGGCAAGTACGTAGGGCATATAAAATCCAGCAAATTGATGCAAGAACACAATATAGACTTCTGATCAACTCTCTTCTTCCCATCCATATTGAACTTGCTTCTGTTTCACTTCAAACTTACGAGGTGTGTTTGGTAACGCATTTGAGGAAAATCTTTGAAAAAATGCAAAGGACTTTAGGTGAAAAAGATTTTTCTAAAATACAAGTAGTGTTTAGTCAAGTATAATTTAAGAACATAATGGGAAGCAACTTTGATTTCAATGCTATTTGGAAAAAAACTATACTTTGTAAAACACTTTCACTATTATGAAAAAAAAAAAGACTTACTATTTCTTTTTAAAAAAAATATCTCAACTTTTTGCCAATAGAACTTAGGCCATTGATGAGCCTCATTGGTTGCTAGATAGCCTTGCTTGAGGTTGTGCAATCTTAGGCATCACTTGCAACCTGGGCAACTTCAAGTGAGGTTGGTTGTGGTTTGCACATGACTTATTAGGGGTAAAAGTGTATTTTCATCTCATGTGAAAATTTCTATAAGTAAAATGGACAAAAATACACCAACTAAAATATTCATTAAAAATATTTAAAATAAATATCTGATAAATATAGCCACTTCAATGGAACTATATAAGACATTTTGAGAAGAAGAATTACATGAATTGGATAAAAAGGAAAATAACTCAACATAAGAAGGTCAAGATGACGACAATTGGTTACTCATCATATATTTAAAGGTTAACAACGGTAAAAAAAAAAGACCATTGATAAAAATATTTAAAAAATTATAAGGAGAAGGATGTTTTCAAACTCATTTAAGAAAATGATTAACCGAAATTGAAAGTGATTTTTTATTTGTATCAATCAATCATTTTTTAAATTATTTAACCATTTAAAAATACATTATGAATACTTGTTTTTTAAAGTTGACCTTTTTCTTATTGAGCCTTATTTCCATTTTACTCAGTTCTATTTTTTTTTCTGAAAATACCTTAGTAGTTTTATTAGTATTTATTAGTATTTCATCTATATTTATCAAATCTTTAATTATTTTCGATACTTATTTTATTTTATTAATATTTCAGTTAGTTTAGTTTTCTCGTATTTCCTGTACTATCTTCTTCTCATTTTTTTTTTCTAACATCAACTACGAGTAGAAGAGAGATTTCCTCCAGGAAATGAGAAAAGAATACACTATCACGCCTTCAAAGCATTGCACATGTTAACCAAAAAAATAGAGAATTGACGAATGGAATACAATAAAAGTTCGGGGCGTATTGAATAATAATTAAAAGATTGAGGACAAACTTGAACTACATCTAAATTTTATGGGGGCATTTTGTGTAATTTCCCTTTAAATATATAGATTAGGAGAAATGGTTACTGAATTATATTAAATTTTTGAAAGCTTCATTGAGGTATGTAAAATCTCATTTATGTACAACCTCTAATGGTAAGCCATCGGTTTGTCCTGTTTTTCATGATTTTCCAAAAAAATTTCTCTCTCTTTCTTTGGATGAACCATAGAAAATTACTAACTTGGAGCATTTTCTTTTATCAATGAGCGACCAAATCTTTGATCACTAGACTAATCCTTATTGGGAGTTACAATCCCCCAGTTCTAAATAAGGATGTGCAACCAAACTGGTTCTATCGGGGAACCAAACCAGATCGCTTGAAAAATAGGTCCAGGAACAGATTCTAAGTGAATAACCACCCAAGAACTAAATTGGACTGCCTTGTTTTGGAACCGATTTCTGAACTAGTTTGATAAGCTAAATTGCCAAAATCCTAATTTCCTTTTCCCCTAAATTTTAAGCTCAGTACTCCTTCATTTTTTATCTCTCCTCAAAATTGTTCATCAGTCTTTCATTTTCCTCTAAATTTTTATGGATAAATGGGAAATAGAGTTTTATAATTTATGTTTTATTTTATGTGTTTGAAATTTTTATTGTTTATAATTGTACATGATTGCATATTCAGTTTGTTGTTGTTGGCATATTAAAATTTATGTTGCTCATATTTTACTTTAAATTGTTTCGTTATTAATAGCATCATATGATTTTATTGTTAAAAAGAAAAAGGTTCTTAGGTAAACCCTAGAACAGGACCAAAAAAAATAGGGTAAGTTCCAAAACTAGTTCCAAGCAAATTGAGTAGGTTTTAGGATCTAAAAACTAATAATCAATTATAATAGGATAGGTTCCAAGTTTTAGCTCTAGAATCGATCACCTATAGTTCTAAACACATTGGGTAATCACTAATATCAAATAGGTCCTTGCTCTTAGAGGGGGAAAAGTGTCAAAAAAAAAAATCCTAAACCTAGTGTATTTGTGTTAATTTAGTTCTAAATATTTTAGTGATACCAATTCAGTCCTAAATATTTTGACTTAATATCCATTCAATCTTTCCAAGTTAATTTTGGCAAGATATTGTAGATGTGGATACCGGTTAGCTTACGTGGCATAGGGGTGCTAATGTGGACAACTTTTAAAAATACTTTAATATTTTTCAATTTTTTATTTTTTATTTTATTCTTTTTATTTTCTTTATTTTCCTTTTTTTCCCTTTACTTTCTCTTTCTTTTTTTTTATCTTCCTCTTCCTCCAGCCAATTGCCAACCAGAGGCAAGGGCCTTTGGTAGGTCATCAGGCCAATGGCCGACCAAAGGGAGATGGAATAGAAAGAAAAAGAAAAAGGAAAGAGAAAAAAAAGGAAAATGAAAGGAAAAGAATAAAAAAATAAAAAATAAAAAATTATTAAAATTATTCATATTAGTGCCGGCTGTACCACATAAGCCAACTACCATCCACGTCAGCAATGTCCAATCAAAATTAGCTCGAAAATTGTATTGGCACCAAGTCAAAAGGTTTACGAATGAACTGGCATTAGGTTAAAAGGTTTAGGATTAAATCAACACACATACAATAAGTTTAGAATTTTTCTGACACTTTTCCCCTCCCAAAAGTTACTACAAGAGAATGTGTAGGCCTGATGATTCGAATCCAAATCTCAAGTAAGGAGGACCAATTGGTTTACCAATCGAGTGACCCATTAGGTATACTAGAAGCGAAGTGATGTAAACTTATTGTTTATACACTTAGGGGTGATCGGGTCTAGGGTGGATAGGGTCTAGACCTAGACCCTATACCCGATCCTGTTATAATCGGTTTCTCTTTTCCAGACTCTATACTTGACCCTATTTATATTGGACCCTATACCCGACCCACCATATTTTTCCGATTCGGTTCCATAGTCAATCTTATTTCTATTGGAACCTGTTTTGCAATCTATATCCTATACGACTTCGAATTTTATATTAATACACGAGAAAATAACATAATCCTTCTATTTTGAATTGAAATATTAAGCACATGTAATAAATAAATACATAAACTTTTTGACTAAATGAAAATTAAGGATCCACAAGGCTAATTATAATAAATAAAATCATAAGGCAAAGAATTAGCAACAAACATGAGTCTAATATTAGTCTTATCCCCACAACTACTACATGAAGCTACACATTTATGCAAACATAACTCTTCCTAAAAAAGAGAAATTAGGCGAGCCAATCCATGTGATACACAAGAATTTGGTGGCAACAAACATGGTCCATCCATTGGACAGTGCGAGAGGGAGCCAGTGAGGGAGGGAAGCAAGTGAGAAAGAGGAATGACAAAGGAGGAATGCCGTGCGTGTTTGAAAGAGTCAAGATAAAAAACATCGTGTGATTGAAGGAGTAAGAATAGAAATCGGGGGAAAAAAAGGGTTTTAGATCTCTACTTACAAAACCCGTCCAGGAACTAGTTCCAAAACCGATCCAAGAACCAGTTTCCGGGTGAGTAATCACTTGAAACTTGTTCCCGGACCTCTTTAAACCGGTTCCGAATTTTGGAAACCCGTTCCCGGATTGGTTTCAAAGGGAACCGGTTCCCGACACTATTTTCCAGGTGGGCCGGTCCGGGAACCAGGTATACCCGGTCCGGTTGCACACCCCTACATACACTAATGCAAGTAGCTAGATGTTCCTTTAACTTTTTTCGGTCAAATATATTTCCCTCTTACCAAAAAAAGAAAAAAGAAAACGAGAAACATTTTCTTGATTTTAGTTTCTGTATTATATTATGCTATACCTTATTATATAATGTATTACAATATGTTTTGAAAAAACATCAAATGATGCACCAATTGAAGCACAAATAGCAAAGGATGAAAGCAAAATTGAATCTCATAGCACGCAAGTTATATATGGAAATCCAAAACGAGAAAAAATTACAGGGAGAGAGGAGTTTCACTATCTTCAACAATAAGTACAAGAGTACAATCCAGAAGCTCAAAAAAAAAAAACACTTGGTGAGCCTCAAGAATTATAAATCTAATAAGAACATAGGAGAAACAAAGAATGGAGATAACATGGAAGCTAGGAATTTTAGATGTATTGTATACCACATCTGTTTTATAGTACCCCTTCAAAAAAAAAAAATGTGCATGGTCCAAAATGCCCTTATCACTAATTTGAAAGTAAAAAACTCAACAAATTTCCACCTTGACTTCCAATCTCCAAAAGGGTGTTATGCCAAATGCCACAAGACCTTTCTCCCTCACCACCAAAAAGTGACCACACAAGGCCACCCCTAAAATGGCGGAATCGATGACACACATCCCTACGCCTCCATGAACATACTTAGTGTAGGAAACAATGGATGAAATGCCACCAATCCGTCTAGACAACTCTAGCGGTGGAAACGCTAATTAAGTCGAAGCAATGCTTGAACTTGGTCAAAGGAACTAGTTTGGTCAACATATCTACCAAATTATCCGTCGTAGATATTTTTTCATTGTAACCATACCCTAACAATCTCATCATGTACAAAGTAATATCTGATGTCGATATGTTTTTCCCTCTCGTGATACATCGCATTCTTTGTCAATTGGATCACACTTTGATTATGATAAAAGACAACGAGGCTCTCTTATGCTTTACCCTAAATTTTATAACCAAAGGCTTCAACCAAAGAACTTCTTTTACTGCTTCCGCTACTACCATGTACTTTGCTTCGGTAGTAGACAAAGCAACTATATCCTGCAAAATTGCTTTCCAACTAATTGTGGAACTGCCAAGCATAAAAGCATAAACTGTCAAAGATCTCCTTTTGTCGAGATTGCTTGCATAGTCAAAATCAACAAAGCCAACAACCGAATGTCCTATATCACAACTTTTGTCAAAGACCATACACACATTTTGAGGTACCTTGGATGTACTGAAGAATCAATTTCACGATTTGGCAGTGAGCTTTACCTAGATGTGTCATATACACACTCACAACACTAACAGTCATATAAAAGTGACATGTTACAGAGCATATCTAAAGACCTTAGCCTCTCTTTGTTTTTCCTATCTTCCTATTAGACCTTTAAATCTTGTGGCTCACCAAGTATTTTTTTTTTGCTTTTGGATTATACTCTCGTACTTGTTGTTGAAGATAGTGAAACCCTTTATCTCCCCATGGTTTTTCCCATTTTGGATTTCCACATATATCATGCGTCTCATGTGATTTTGATTTTGTTTTCATCATTTACTATTTGTGCTTCAATTAGTGTATCTTTTGACGTTTTTTCACAACATCAGAGTAAAGGAATTTCGGTCTTTTTATTTGATATGGCATCTATCAAATTCAAGTGGCACCCTTCGAAGGGCCAAAACAATTTTGGTCAATGGAGAATTAAGATGAAGGTATTGTTATTTTGAGAAGGTTTAGTTAGAGTCTTGGACACAAAGACAATGGGGAGAGAGGAGGATTTTACTATCTTCAACAACAAGTACAAGAGTACAATTCACAAGCTCTAAAAAAAAATCACTTTAGGAGTCACAAGATCTAAAGATCTAATAGGATGATATGAAAAACAAAGAAGGTAGATAATATAGAGGATAAGGTTTTTGGATGTATTGTGTAACACATCCATTGACATCCATTTTATAGTCCTACTTCAAAAAATCCTAAAACAAATTTGCATGGTCCAAAATACTCTTATCACTAATTTGAAAGTCAAAAACTTAACACTTGTTGCTACCTAACCTTGCAGGCTTTTGATACTAAGGAACAAGTTTAGAGATACTTGTTTAATAGACAGTCCTCAAGGTGCATCACACAAAGAAAACTCGAAAGCATCTTCTTTAATGTTCATCCAAGGGATCCATCAATTGAGAACGTGAATTCTCCCAAATCAGTATCTAGTGTCACAACCAACAAAACTTATCTATGAGTCGCAACTAGCCTTTTTGTTTGGGGCCGGCTAGAAACCCAATCAAGGGTCAGTAGAGCTCCCTTGATTTCACAGAACTAGAGATTTCATGCGTTCAAGGATTTGGGTTGCTCTAAAATTTCTATTAGCACCCTTTTGATACTATGAGTATGGTTGTTATTTAAGGTGGTCAAGCGGTCTTTTTACATTTTTTTTTTGTACAAGTTTAATTTTTAATAGTAAGTGATCACACATGGATGGTTCATTTGTGTATTTCTATTCTGACTATTGAAATGAAAGAAACAATCAATCAAGTAAATTGAAATTGCATTACAAAAATAAACACTCAAGATAACAAAATAAATAAGTAAAGAAAAACAATTCAAAGTACAAGTAAAGTAGACTCACAACTCATCAACACAAAAGGGAAGCCAAGAGATATATCGGGAAATGAATTAGTACAAATTATCAAAACCAAATTGAACATTAGCTATCATACCATCTTCAAGTCCCTATAATCACCTCCTTCAAGGTTCGTTGTTGGAACTAGTCTAATACTAACTAATGCTAAAACAACAATCAATGGTTGAATCAAACACAATCAAAAAGTGCAAACATTTCGAGGCAATTCAAAACACAAGGCATGCCTCAAAATTGGCCTTTGAAATTCATACATTTCCAGCCATCCTATAGCCACTAATTGATTGTTTTTAACCATTGGTATTTGGTCATCCCTTATGTTCATAAGCGGTGGACAAAACTGGATTTCCTAAAATTTGGGTCTTGGTGTGTCCTTTTGGTTTACCTTGTGTGCATGCATTAGTCATAAGCCATACATCTAGAAAACACATGCAAAAGAAGTATAAGCTCATGCACTTGGGTCATAAGACCTTGGTTCTCAATCAATCAATCAATGAAAGTGAATTGAAACAAGTCACTTGCACAATCAAGGCAAATGCAATCATTTAAGTATGCATACAAGAAAGAAAACCAAAAGATCAAACTTTTTAAAAATTTGCAACCAAGAACACAAGTTTAGAAAAATTGCAATCAAGGACACAAGTTTTGAAAAATTGCAATTTACTCCTTAAAAGAAAATTTTTAAGTTACAAGTGATAACAAACAAGGATATTAAATTTGTTTAAATTTTGAGACAAGTACGATGTCCTTGGGAAATGAATTTCTGGACCTGAGTGCAAATAATGTCTGCACACTAATCGAGTCTTTTGAACTATCAAACATGACTTGATTCCAACAAACTTGATATCAAAAGAAAACTTAGATCAACATCTAAAAATTTTCAGGTTTTGAGAATTTTCTAAATATGTCATTAACTTCGTTAAAATTGTGAATTTGGGTGCGGAATTAAAAGCACTCTAATCAAGCTCTCTTTTGAATACCTTAAGGAATTTCAAGCTTAATGAAACTAATGCCATATGAAATTTTTAAAAATCAAGGAGCAAGTCACAATGGTGTAGTAATAGCAAAGTGACAAGCAAGCATTACACAATAAGAGTATGTTCATGCATATCTAGAGATGTGAGTTTTCCACGAAAATTTTATGGCATACAAAACATGTAAACACCTACATTTTCATGAAGAAATCTACTTTTGAATCCAAATGCATGATTTGATCAAGGTCAAAGAATCAATACACTCAAATCAACAACATAAACTTTATAGAATAGAGCATGTACACTTCAAAGGCAATCATCCTAACCAAGTGAATTTCAAAACCTTTTAAATTTTTACATGTTGTATGTCACACACAATTGTCATGAAGAAATCACATTTAGAATCAAAGTATGACATCCTGATTTTCTGATTCTGTTTTCGCTTAAATGAGTTGGGCTTTTCATCGACGCACCTATAGTCTTTTTCTTTGAGTTAATCATTCCAAAGATAATTAATCTATCAAGTGAAGCCGTTAAATAATTTAAACACAATAGACTTGAGAATTCAACCAGAAATCGACTGCTCGACCATGCTAATCTGCAATGGTCAATACGGCACTATTAAAATCGATCGGATTGGAGATAGGTTGATTCGATTGAGGTATGTGATTAAAGTGTGAGTAATTCCACCTAATTGCAAAATTCTCATCGAACGGCACTAAATTGATTTTTCTGTCATTTTTGTACCATGTGCCTATATTTGAAACCTTGAGATTTTCACGACAATCGAGAGTTGCCAATGAGTGGAAGATGTACAATGTGGCTAAAAAATAATCGACCACAAGTCAAATGCGCTAAAAATTTCTAAAAGCTACTCGGTAGATTAGGTCACGCTAAAATCACGTCTAGTTGAAATTAACTGCAAAACTGAACCCGATTTCAAAAATTGAAAGCTCTTTCATGTCACGATTTATTTTAGGAACATCGACTCATCCTCCAAAGATTTTTCTGCAAACTCGAGTTTTCGGCAAAAATTCAAAGTTGGGTGTTTTTGGATCGGGAAAATTAAAGAGCCGTTTTTTAGCACACTTTTGGCCGTCAAGTTAGTTCAATGGACAATGAAAAATGTGGAATGTGATGTGGACACATTGGATGAATTTATAGGCACCAATTTGAGTCCAATTAAGTTGGAATTGAAATGAAATTGGAGGGAAAATGTCACAAATTCATAGGTCCAAGGGGGTGCAACATTTTAGCTTCTTCCATGGCTTGTTGGGGAAGATTTGTGAAGGAAAAGAGGCTGAGGATGAGGCAGCAGCTGGTGGGGCAACTGTGATGAGTATTTGCATATCTTTAGAAGACTTTTGAGGCCATTTGGGCCCCCTCCAGCTGCAGCTCCTCCCTTCTCCTTCCTCACTCCCCTTTCTCTATTGTTGTGATTGTTGAGAGCTCAAGAAAACTAGAGAAAGCAAGTTGCAACCCGTCGATAGCCCTTGCTACTCACCGAGCCATCGCCAGTTGCTGCCGTTGCATGCCAGCCCGCATGCCCACGAGCGACCGTCCGCGCGCCCCTATCCGCTCATGCTTTGCTTGAGTCGCTTGACTACCATCGAGCTCCGCTTGAGCTCCTCTGTCACCATCTAGCATCCCCCGACCTCACCTAGACCCACTGTCACCGCCTAGCCCTCTCTCACATCATCCTAGCCGCTGAACTACCCCTTCATCCGCGACTAGATGTGGGCCATTTCCAGGCTCGTCCAGACCTCGCTTGGAGTCACCATAGGTTTGTGTTCCGCTCGCCATCACATTGCCGCGCCGTGGACTCACCGGCCCGTTAATTTAGTGAGTTTACTCACTAAACCTTGCTTAGGATGTTAATTATGCTTAAATGGTTAATTTGATTAGGCTAAATATGGCTTAAGTGGTTAGTTTAGATGGATTAGTGATTTAGTTGCTTAATTATGATTGTTATGTGATTAGATTAGATTAGTTAAGGGCTAAATAGATTGTACTATTTATGTAGATAGGTGCATTATTTTTCTAGGCCTGTTTAGGCGGTTAGATTAGCATTTCCGGCCTAAGTATGCATTTATTGGATTAATTTGCATTTATTTAATTAATTTTCTAACTTATTTAATTATTTAATATTTTCCGGAAATTATTCCGGGATAACCGGTGACCAAAATTTCGTGTTGATTGTAGTGGTGTGCTTAGTTTATGCAATTGAATAATAAATTGTGCAAATTGAGTGGTGATTGTGATTTTGAGTATTTATTTCAAAATTAGGAAATTTTGGTATTTAATTAGAAAATACCGGGTGTCGGGTTTTGATACCGAAAATGTTTTTAGATGCTATATCAAATAGTGGGATTTTAAAGAAAGGATATCAATTTTTCAGGTTCGATATAACCGTGTGCTCACATACGATTATTTTCACCGGTGTTTTTAATATGAAGAAAATAAGCCAAGTTCATTATTTTAATTGAGGCATTTGAGAGCAATGCATGATGTCCTTGGCCGGGAATGGATGTGTGCATGATTGGTATGAGAACATGTTACGAGCATTTACGCTAGAAATGTTACCCCTATATGGGATGCCCCTGAACAACGGACACCGGTCGCAGTAGAGGCTAGATTGATGCTCCTTCGGGATTGCCATCTCGTGTAGATGTTGCTATGCTCAATGGGATGAGACAATGCCTAGTTACACTAGAAGACCGCCAAATATTGAATAGGCCATGCCCTGGGGGCCATAATTAATTGGAATGCGTGATTGATTGAGATAGACGTGCCGGGTTATGGGACAAAATTATGTGGCATGGAATGGAAAGTGTCATAACGATTTGGCCTTATAATTGGGACCCATGTGATTGATTGAGATTGAGTGAAACATTCCAATTGACGTGTGCATCTGTTATATGAATCTGTGATATGAATTGTACTAACATGCGGGAAGGAATTGAGGTGAGGTGAATCATCTGTGATGTGTGGTTAGACTACCTTTAAGCATATTTCATTCCTAGTCGAGACTTAGGGGTGAACTTGCTAAGACATTGTCTCACCCCATCATGGACTCAATCTTTTCAAGTCCTTAGATGGCGGTCCCTTCGATTTGTTTTGGATAGCCTTGGGGGTTACTGAGTGGAGTATAAACATCCCTTTCCCCGGGAGTCACTGGATCCATGAGCTTGTTGTGATCACTATATAGGTCGATGAGGGCCTACTTCAAAGGGTACCTCATCGATTTAGGGCATGGTTTCGTCATGGGCTCAATGGGCATAGAGAAGGTCCCTTTCAGGGTTTTGATATCCCTACCGTTGTAGTCAACGCCACTCCAAATGAGGGTGCAGATGACCCATCTGATGGGGTTGTAAAGGACTAAGCCCCCAGAGCCTGTGGAGGTGGAGTCCAAAGGATTGGCAAATGTGTCCAACTAGTAGATTGTAAGACAGCTTCTTTTTAAAAGCTGATCTTTTTGTAAACAAACTAGTTTGTTTATGAAAGTGTGTTTTTTGTGAAATTTTTATCCTGCTTTTCTATACCATGTTTGATTGTTGTTTGGGGATTATTATACGCTTCCGCATGTGCATAATCGATTGGGTCGGTGACGCGTCCTAGGACGTCATAAGTTTTATTGACCACCGAGGGATGTGCGCACGCTCGAGGTTCGGGGCATGACATCCCCTCCCGAAGTGGTATCAGAGATAGTTAGTGGTTGGAGTGATAAGGTGCAATGGCTTATGGAATAATTAGTAGGAACGACCTTTATTTTATGTTGATACATGTGATTGATAGCTGTTTGGTAGATTGTTTTGTGGAGATCACTCAATTTCTAATTTATATGGAATTGGGAACATGTTCCGTAGAAAGTCTACATAATGAATGATCAAGAGCAAAGAACGCCTAAAAAGGGACCATAGGACCAGTGACTTGGGGTAGGATGTCGACAATGGTTGGTACCTAGGTGATCGTGGTAGGGCACAGGCCCAAGCCAACACGAGTGGAGTAGCATCACCTCCAGTCAGTGCTGGGGTAGCAGCCCCTAGCAATCCTAAAATCAATGGGATCGTTCAAGCGCTTGAGACTCTTGGCAGCTTTGATGGGGTAGCATGCCTAAAATCAAGCTACCGCCACTATAGCCACCGCTACAGCTGTTGCTACTATTGTCGTTGTTGCGCCACACCTGCCGAAGTTCCACCTAGGAACGTAATTGCTGAGAGGCCAATGCACAAGCTTGTAAGCAATTTCTGAAGCTAAACCCGCCGAGATTCATCGGTGCGGGAGATCCCAACACTGCAACACTCTGAATCCAAGACTTAGAGAAAGCCTTTGTACTACTGATGTGCACTAAAGAGGAGAAAGTTGTCTTGGCAATATATTAGCTGCAAGGTAATGCAAGTATCTAGTGGAGGGCCACCAAAGGCAGAGTAGTCCCTGAAGGTGTGGTTTTGGTGTGGAACGCCTTCTTTGGAGCCTTTAATAGCAAATACTTTTCTGACAGCACCCTAGAGCAGAAAATTGAGGAATTCTAGCGGCTCCGTCAAGGGATGATGATTGTGGATTAGTATGAGGCTAAATTTGCTAAGTTATTGCCGTACGCCCCTAGACTGGTGGAAGATCTAGAGGACAAAGCTCGAAGGTTTAGGAATGGCTTTCAACCGAAGCTGAAGAATCCTTTAGTACCGTTCAATTCTAAAGGACTACAACAACTTATACGAACGGGCTCAATTGATAGAGAAGAACCTGAGTGAGCAAGTTGCTACATCTAGGTCAAGGTTCAGCTCGAGTAGAGATGGAAACCATTTTGGGAAGAAGCGCATGACCAAAGGAAGGTATCCTGTCCCACTTAACAGGAAATGTGGGGTAGATAAGTCAGTATTGAGCTACAATGGAGTATGTCGCTTCTGCGGAAGGTGACGTAGATTAGCCCCGTGCCATTCTAGGCGGGGTGCTTGCTTTGAATGTGGCCAGTAGAGTCACATGGACAAGAATTGTCCCAAAAGATCAATGGGAGAGTAGTTGCCGCCATCACCGCTGATGGGTCAGAATCGGGATCTGCCATAGAATGCATAGCAGAGTGGACTGAACATACCTCCAACACAAGGAAGAGTGTACGTTGTCACTAAAGGACAGGCAAAGGACTTTCCTAATGTGATCATAGGTATGGTCTCCTTGAATGATCATGATGCTTATGCTTTATTTGACCCTAGTGCAACTCATTCATTTATAACTGAGCAATATGTTAAGTTGGTAGGATTGAGTCCTGAAATATTGGAGTCGGTGGTTAGTATATCTACACTATTAAAGGATAAGGTGTTTGTTGCAATAGGCTATCCTAGTTGCAAGTTAGTGATTAGTGAGCGAGAAGAGAGAACAAATTTGATAGTCCTAGCCATATATGATTTTGATGTGATAATTGGCATGGACTAGCTCATCAAGCAACGATTCAGTTTAACCCCTTAGCGGAAAAAGTTTCAAGTTTATTGAGTCAAGGAGGACCCTCGATTACCTTAATCTTGTCGCTTGAGGCAACCCGTTTGTTAGACGGAGGTTGTCAAGGTTACTTGGCAACTGTCGTGGATACGACAATTGAGGAGCTGAAGATCGAAGATATTGTAGTGGTGCAAGAGTTTCCAGATGTGTTTTCGAAGGAATTACCTAGTTTGCCCCTAGAAAGGGAGATCGAGTTTGTAATCGAGTTAGCCCTCGGGACGAGCCAATCTCTAAGGCTCCTTACCAGATGGCATTATCAGAGTTGAAAGAACTGAAGGAGTAGATGCATGAGTTATTGGATAAGGGATTCATATGTCCCAGTGCATCACCTTGTGGAGCATTAGTTTTGTTTGTGAAGAAGAAAGATGGTTCGTTGCATCTGTGCATCGACTATCGTCAACTCAATCAGGTGACAATCAAGAACAAGTATCCACTACCAGGATCGACAACTTGTTTGACTAGTTGCAAGGAGCGTCAATATTCTCTAAGATCGACCTGAGGACAAGGTATCATCAGTTGAGGATCATAAAGGAGGATATATCGAAGTCAACGTTTCGTACATGATATGACCATTATGAGTTCACTGTAATGCTGTTTGGCTTAATGAACACCCCAACTGCTTTCATGGATCTGATGAACCGATTGTTTGAGTATCTGGATCGGTTTGTGATAGTTTTCATCATGATATCCTATTGTACTCGAGAAGTCTTGAGGAGCACAAAATACAGCTAAGGACAATGCTCCAAACTTTGAGGAATCATGAAATGTATGCTAAGTTCAGTAAGTGCGAGTTTCGATTGACTCGTGTGGCATTCTTAGGTCACATGATTTTAGGAGAAGGAACCCAACCAAGATCAAAGCAGTTATCAACTGGCCAAGATCGACGATAGTGATAGAGATTAGAAGCTTTTTGGGTTTGGTAGGTTACTATAGAAGGTTTGTGAAAGGATTTTCAGCATTAGTCTTGCCGTTGACTTGGCTGCTAAAGAAGGAAGAGAAGTTTGTGTGGATAGATAAGTGCGAGTGTAGTTTTCAAGAGCTTAAGCAGAAGCTGACTACCACACTAGTGTTGACCATCCCATCTTGTTATGGAGGATACGAGATCTATAATGATGCATCATTCAAAGGACTGAGTTGCGTGTTAATGCAGCATGGCAAAGTTGTTACATACGCGTCCCGTCAGTTGAGATCTTATGAGCTGAATTACCCGATGCATGATTTAGAACTTGCAGCAATTATCTTTGCTTTGAAGATTTTAGAGACAATATTTGTGTGAAAAAATGTTTTAGATCTTTACAGTTCATCAAAGTCTCAAATATTTATTCTCTTAGAAGGAATTGAATATGAGACAACGTCGTTGGATGGAACTTCTCAAGGACTATGATTGTAACATCCTGTATCATCTTGGAAAGGCTAATAAGGTCACAGATGTGTTGAGTCAGAAGTCCTCAGTTGCGCTGATAATGGTCAAGGAGTGGATCTTACTTGAAGGAGCTCAAGATTCGATTTTCAAGTTTGAGATAAGCGACCTTTCAAATCTTATGGCCACCTTAGAATTGAACCGGAAGTACAGATAAGGATCAAGACTCTTCAGTTGAGCAGACCCAAAGATTTAGAAGATCCTGAAAGAGGATATTGAAAAGAGAAAGGCTGACTTCTAGATTTCTGATGACGAAACACTAAGATTTTGTGGACAATTGTGTGTACCTAACGATGCAAAGCTTAAGGAGGAGATTTTGTTAGAAGCTCATCGTAGCAATTATAGCATTCATCTAGGCTGTACAAAATGTATCAAAATTTGCGTTAATACTATTGATGGACCGATATGAAGGTGGATATCGCCAAGCATGTCGCTAAATATTTGACGTGTCAGCAAGTGAAGGCATAGCATTGTAAACCGGGAGGACTTCTGCAACCTCTTGAGATTCTCGAGTGGAAATGGGAACACATCACGATAGATTTTGTGATGGGCTTACCAAGGAGTCATAGGGATAATGATTCCATTTGGGTTGTGGTCGATAAATTGACGAAGTTGGCTCACTTTATCGCTGTATAAAAGGACTTTGCATTGGATAGGTATGCAGAATTGTACATACGTCAGATTGTTTGTTTGCATGGAGCGCCGGTGACGATTACATCTAATAGAGACCCGAGATTTATAGCTGCATTTTGGAAAAGCTTGCAGATCGCCTTGGGAATGAAGCTGCAATTCAGTACGGCTTACCATCCGTAGATAGATGGCCAATTTAAAAGGACAATTCAGACTCTTGATGATATGTTGAGAGCGTGTGTGCTAGACTTCAAAGGAAGCTAGGAGGAATAACTTCATCTCGTTGAGTTCGCCTATAACAACAACTTCTAGTAGAGTATTCCGATGGCACAGTTTGAAGCATTGTATGGCAGAGCGTATAGAATGCTAGTTTGTTCAACAGTCAATGGATGCAGTTGCAGCTATCAGAGACAGATTAAAGACCACTCAAAGCCACTAGAAAAGCTATGTAGATAAGTATTGGAGAGCATTGGAATTCGAAGTTGGTGAGCACGTCTTTCTGAAAGTGTCACCAATGAGGGGCACTTCAAGCTTTGGCAAGAAAGTGAAGCTGAGTCCGAGGTACGTAGGTCTTTTCGAGATTTTGAAATGAATATGGACTCTAGTGTATCGTCTTGCATTACTGCTGAGATTAACGCAAGTACATGATGTCTTCCACGTGTCAATATTGAGGAAGTATGAACCTAACCTAACCCATGTGTTTTGAATTTTGAAGAATTGGACGTGGATGATAGAGTTTTGTACGTGAAGAGACCGATTCAGATTATGGATTGGATGGAACAGATTCTGCGCACCAAGACGATCCCGTTAGTCAAAGTGGTTTGGTAACACCATAGGACAAAAGAGCAACTTGGGAAAGTGAAGACTCGATGAGACAACAATACTCCCACATTTTTGTTTAAGATTTGTAAAGGTTTAAATTTCGAGAACAAAATTTTTATAAGATGGGAAGAGTTGTGACATCCTGATTTTCTGATTCTGTTTTCAATTAAATGAGTTGGGCTTTTCATCAACGCACCTATAGTCTTTTTCTTTGAGCTAATCACTCACGAGATAACTAATCTATTAGGTAAAGCCGTTAAGGAATTTAAACACAATAAACTTGAAAATTCGACTAGAAATCGATTGTTCGACCGTGTTAATTTTCAAGGATCAATACAACACTTTCAAAATCGATCAGAGATTGAAGATAGGTCGATTTGACTAAGGTATGTGATTAAAATGTGTGTGATTACACCTAATTGCAAAAATTTTGTCAAACGGCACTAAACTGATTTTTCTCCTGTGCCCATATTTGAAATCTCAAGATTTTCACAACAATCAAGAGTTGCTAATTAATCGAAGATGTACAATATGGCTCGAAAATAATCAACCACGGGTTAAATCGCTAAAAAATTTTAAAAGCTAACCGGTAGATTAGGTCACGCTAAAATTGCATCCGGTTGAAATTAACCGTGAAATTGAACCCGATTTCAAAAATTAAAAATTCTGTCATGTCATGATTTATTTAAGGAATATCAACTTATCCTCAAAAAAATTTTCTATAAACTCGAGTTTTCAGAGAAAATCCAAAGTTGGATGTTTTTGGACCGAGAAAATTAGAGAACCGTTTTTTAGCACACTTTTGACCGTCAAGTTAGTTCAATGGACAAGGAAAAATGTGGAATGTGATGTGGGCACCTTGGCTAAATTTATAGGCACCAATTTGAGTCCAATTGAGTTGGAATTGAATGAAATTGGAGGGGAAATGTCACAAATTCGTAGGTCCAAGAGGGGTGCAACATTTCAGCTTTTTCCATGGCTTGTTAGGAAAGATTTGTCAAGGAAAAGAGGCTAAGGATGAGGCAGCAGCTAATGGGGCAATTGTGATGAGTATTTGGATATTTTTAGAAGACTTTTGAGACCATTTGGGCCCCCCTGAAAATGTAGCTCCTCCCTTTCTTCTTCTTTGCTCCCCTTTCTCCATTGTTGTGATTATTGAGAGCTTAAGAAAACCAAAGAAAGCAAGTTGCAACTCGTTGACCGCCCTTGCTACCCGTTTGAGCACCATTGTGCCTTGTCGAGCCGTCACTAGTCACTGCCATTGCACACCAGCACACACACCCATGAGCAACCATTCATGTGCCCCTGTCCACTTGAGCTGCTGCCCGGTCACCTGGCCATTGTTTAGCTCCACCTAAGCTCCTTCGTCGTCGTCCAGCGGCCCTCGACCCCACCTGGACCCACCGTCGTAGCCTAGCCCTCTCCCGCTTCATCCTAGCCACTCGAACTGCTCCCTTTAGCCACAACCAAAGCCGAACCTCACAGCCCAGCTATGAGCTTCATGAGCTGTTTCTAAGCCCGTTCGAACCACGCTTTGAGTTGCCATAAGCTCATGTTCCACTCACTGTTGCGTTGCCATCACCATGGATTCACTAGCCCGTTAATCTAGTGAGTTTACTCACTAAACCTTACTTAGGAGGTTAAGTATGACTTAGGTAGTTAGTTTAGATGGATTAGTAATTTAGTTGCTTAATTATGATTGTTAGGCGATTAGATTAGATTAGTTAAGGGCTAAATATATTGTACTATTTATGTAGATAGATGCATTATTTTTCTAGGCTCGTTTAGGTGGTTAGATTAGCATTTCCAGCCTAAGTATGCATTTATTGGATTAATTTGCAATTATTTAATTAATTTTAATTATTTTAATTATTTAATATTTTTCGAAAATTATACTGGGATAGCCAGTGATCGGAATTTTGTGTTAATTGCAGTGGTGTGCTTAGTTTATGTAATTGAATGATAAATTGTGCAAATTGAGTGGTGATTGTGATTTTGAGTATTTATTTCAAAATTATGAAATTTTGGTATTTAATTAGAAAATATCGGGTGTCGGGTTTTGACACCGAAAATATTTTTAGATATTATATCAAATAGTGGATTTTAAAAGAAATGATATCAATTCTTCAAGTTTGATCTGACCATGTACCCATATACGAATATTTTCACCAAGTGTTTTTAATACGAAGAAAATATGCCAAATTCATTATTTTAATTGAGGCATTTGAGTGTAATACTTGATGTCCTTGATCGGGATTGGATGTGTGCATGATTGATATGGGGTGCCCTTGGACAAAAGATGCCGGTTGTAATAGAGGCTGGACCGATGCTCATTCGGGATTGCCGTCTTGTGTAGACGTTGCTATGTTCAATGGGGTGAGACAATGCCTGGTTACACTAGAAGACCGCCCAATGTCGAGTAGGCCATGTCCTAGGGACCGTAATTAAATGAAACGCGTGATTGATTGAGATAGATGCACTGGATTATGGACAAAATTGTGTGGCACGGAATGGGATGTGTCCTAACGATTTGGCCCTATAATCGAGATCCCTGTGATTGATTGAGATTGAGTGAGAAGTTCCAATTAATGTGTGCATTTGTTATATGCATTTGTGATATAAATTGTACTGACATGTAGGAAGGACTAGGCGAGGTGAGTCATCTGTGATGTGTGGTTAGACTACCTCTAAGCGTATTTCCTTCCTAGTCGAGGTTTAGGGGGTGAACTTGTTGAGACATTATCTCACCCCGTTGTGGGCTCAATCTTTTCAAGTCCTTAGATGGCGATCCCTTCGGTTTGTTTTAGACAACCTTAGGGGGTTACTGAGTGGAGTATTAACATCCCTGTCTCCGAGAGTCACTGAATCCATGAGTTTGTTATGACCACTATCTGGGTCGATGAGGGCTTACCTTAGAGGGTACCTCATTGATTTAGGGCATGGTTTCGCCATGGGCTCAATGGGTATAGGGAAGGTCCCCTTCAGGGTTTCGATATCCCCGCCGTTATGGTTAATGCCACTCCAGGTGAGGGTTCAGCTAACCCACCTGATGGGGTTATACAGGACCCAAAGCCCACGGAGCCTGTGGAGGTGGAGTCTGAAGGATCGGCAAATGTGTCCGACTAGTAGGTCGTAGGACGGTTTCTTTTTGAAAGCCGATCTTTTTGTAGACAAACTAGTTTGTTTATGAAAGTGTTGTTTTTGTGAAATTGTTATCCTGCTTTTCTATCTCATGTTGAGTGTTGTTTTGGGGATTGTTATATGCTTCCACATGTGCATAATCGATTGGGCCGGCGACACGTCTTGGGACGTCACAAGTTTTATCAATCACCGAGGGATGTGCACACGCTCGAGGTTTGGGGCATGACACAAAGTGTATTATTTTACAAAAATTAGGGAATGTGGATAGACCAATCAATAGAACAAAATCACAACAATGAGCATGGATGTAGGCAATCGACCTAAGTAAATGTGTTTTGATCATCATGGAAATTTTTATATGTGGTAGATATGAACCTAATGAATAGCTTTCATTGAGGCATTGACTTAAGAATCTACACACAAAAAAAAAAATCATGGAAAATCAATAGATAGCAATGGTCACAAAAACAGAACAATCAAAAAGAGCATGTCAACTTTCCAAATTTGACTTCGATTTTTTAAAAATCATTTGACCTAGCAAACACCAATCAAATCTAACAAACAAGATGTCCACAAAAACCTCTTAAATCCTCTATAAATCATTATAAGGCATCAAAGATATTCAAAGTCATCTATAAGCTCAATTGAAGATGTTAAGCAAATTAGTCTAATCTGTCATCCGAATTCCATGATCAAACATTGATATTGTGATGATAATTTGACAAGGCAAATGACAATCAAATCATGCACATTATATATCATTGGAAAGCTTGTCAAATTTATTTCAAATATCATGAAAGCATCGAAGCTGAATAAGTTCATTTAACAACTCATATCAAGTCATCAATCAAGTCGGTCATATGAGAATTTCGATTTTCACAAAACCATCAACAATGCATCATTGAGCTATAGTATCATCATTAAACCTTAACATATCACCAAATATCATCCTCAATCATTCATATCATTCATATAAACATAGATCGCAACCTAAGTATGATTCCTAGCCCTGGTTGCCTATTGCAATCTCTCTTCATCATATTCATGATTCGAGGTATACCTTGTTGTGATTATTCTTCGGCTTGAATGAGCTAGGTCAGGCTAGCTATGAACTTTGAGGAATGATTGATCTAAGCTCCTTGTGAGATCTAGATTACGATTGCAAGAAATACAAAGTGAATAGGTAATTTGATCAAGCTCAATTGGACGAAAATGATATGCAAATAAAGTTTAGAGGATTAGAGGTTGATCGTTGAAATTTTGGAAGATGGCTGGCCAACATGAGTTCAACAACTCAATGACAAGCACCAAGGGATGATTGGACCACCAGGAGTAAACATTAAACCGTTGTTGTGAGTTGATCAACTTGCTGATCTTCTCACCGGTGTGAGAATCGGCCAATTCACTTGAGAGGAAATGACCTTGATCAAAGCTAGCCAGTGACAAAAAACTTTTGCAAGTCTTACAACGAAAGAGGGGATGTCGTGGAGGAGCTAGTCATAATGGAGATTCACCGATGGAGGTTGCTGATCAATTGATTATGGTAGTTCTCCTCGGCATGTATGAGAGAGAGAGAGAGAGAAAGAGATTTGAAGAAGTGACCAACCCTCCCTCAATTTTGGAGGGGAAAATGGTTTTATACCTTATCTCAAGATCAAATTTGGGCCCTTAGACTAATCCAAGAGGCTCATGTTGTTCCTTCTTGATCAAGGCTGAATCCTATGGGTTTAAAGATGATCATATGGATCAATGACATGTCTAGATGAGTGGTTAGGATTAATCGTTGATGAATGGCTGAAATTTAATGCTTAATCCCTAAGCATGTCTCCTAATTAGCTTAACTTCAATAATCGGGATTTGTGACACAACACTTTGGAGCAATCTAGCAAATTTAGAAAGCACAATTCCGTCATCTTTGTGTAAGAGGGGTATGGGAGAGTTGACCATAGTATTGGGCAACTGGGGTGGTTGCTAGCCACCTGAGCATTGTTGGAAATGGCTAAACCAGCCATTTCCTAATCGAAAGTCGGCTGAGCCAATTAGACTAGTTTGAACAGGTTTTAATTGGTTCGAACTGATTTTGATTGGTTAGGTCGAATTGATTTTGATTGGTTAGGTCGGTTTTTGACTAAATTTCATGCAATTTAGTCCTAGAGAGACCTAATCATAAAGAATTTTTGCACATTTGGGAGAGAAATAGGCTAATTTGGGAAGAAACTATCCAAATTCATTGAAATTAAACCAAGCAAATCTCTCAAATACATCTAAATTGATTTTAATTGGCTTAATCACCTCAAGAATATTGAAAATCATGCTTAAACTCAATGGGTGCATGAATTTAGAATTTCTAGCCGATTAACATAATTTGCACAATCCCCATCCTCAAAAACCAAATTAATTGAAATTGACTCTAATTCATACAACAAGATATCAATTGATTCAATTACTTATGTTCATGATGGCTTGATTCATCCAAATTAACACTAGAATGATGGGACTGACTTTATGTCAAAATTCAATTAAGGGCTAATGACAAAATTAAACCTCAACCTATCAAATTAAACCTTAGTCTAGACAACTTGAATTATACCAATTGAAGCTCATTAGCCTAACTTTCCAAAGTTCAAGTAAGCAAAATCCATCAAATCGAAAATTCCCAAGTAAATTTCGAAAATTGATCCTAAACTTGGATTTAGTTGGGGAAAATGAGTTGATTAGAGATAAAATCTTGTAAACCACAAAGAACCGATCAAGACCCCTCATTGCGGTTGAAAACGGCAATTTTTTCCAAGATATGCCAAATCACCAAAATGGTCACTCGAGTGATCTTTAAATGGCCTCTAGATCAAATGTTGTAAAAGAAGTTAAGTCAAAATACAATTAGAAAGAAAGTAATTCAATTTTTGATTGATTCCGAACCTAATTTGAAAAATTCAAAAAATGAGGTCCTTAAATTGATTTTTTGTAAAATCTTCAATACCAAAGCTAAAATGAGATGATTTTTGAGTTTTTATATTTTTCAATTTTTTGGGTCAAAGTGTTGACCAAAAGTTAATCATTTAGTGACTTATCCTCAAAATGTTGATTTTATGATCAAAACTTTGAATTTTTTGAAAATATTGTGGCCAAAGTGAAATTAGGACTAATTGGAAACTTTTATGCAAAAGCCAAATTTTTACCATAGGTTGATTTTTGATCAATGGGTTGACCAAAGTCAACTTTTTGACTTTTTGGGTTTTGATGAAAATGGCTAGAAAACTATTTGCAAATGAAAGGCCAATGAAAAAGAGATGAAAATGAAACTTTTTGCAAGAAATAGGTTTTGTCACAATTGGATATCTTAATCTCGAGGTTTTTGCCTTTTGTGACACGTCAACTAAAAATCAAGGGCGTCCATGACAAAATTTATGTTTCTTTATTTCTTTATTTTTATGTTCCCTAGACAGATTTGGAACAAAAATTCATTTGGTAATGCAATTTCATTTTTTTTATTTGTGGAATAGATTTCTATTCCAGAAAAAGATATGGAGCATAAATTAGAAGTTAAAATTTTTAACTTTTCTATTTTTGAAATAGAAAACAAATTAATTTCTTCCTCTCTTCAATAGAAGAGACTTTGGGCAACCTCCCTCAACAAAACACATTTGGGCGTTCATCCTCCTCAATAGAGCGATACTTCAACCAAAAACCTTAGGCACATCGCCACTCATCTCGCCATTGACTCCAACTATATCCTCTTGCTGGTCACATCATCGCTCACCTCAACATCGATTGTGACTCCGTCCTCCCTGTCACCGTCGACTCCAACTCCGTCTTCTCACTTGCCACATCATCGCTCACCTCACCATCGACTCCGACTCCATCTTCCTTGCCACTGTTGACTCCGACTCTGACTTCGTCCTCTTTCTAGCATCCACTCCGTCCACTTGGAGGTGTCCACTCTGTCCACTTATCGTCATCAACTCCGACTCCATCCTCAACCCTAGGCCCTCATCTATTGCACGAGCATATCTTCTCAACGCCTCAAGGTAACCGTAATTGACTGGCTTTCCACGCAATCGATGGCTTTCACCTCTTTGTCTCGTTTGTGCTTTCACATTGAGTGAGGCTAAGAGTTTCCATGGTCGCTTGAATAAAGTGTGATTTTGGGCCTTTTTGCCTCTTCTCCTTGACACCTCTAGGTAATTGTGATTGATCGACACCATCCGATGATTTGCAGCTAGTAGCGTCTTGCTCATGGCTTCTCACTCTTGATTCCAACATTTTCGTGAGATTTCTTTTCATTTGAGTCCAAATATCCTGTGTTCGTGATATGGTTGTAAGCGTAAGTCTAGAGCAAATAATGACAGTTGAATATGTGGTAGAGCTCCAATGAAGTGAAGCATAATATTCGTGGTCGGAGTGTTGATGTTCTTGAATTAGTAAGCAATACTTTGGGTTTTCTGGGTGTGCTTGAAGAAGAAGATGTTGAAAGGTTCGGGGAATAGAGCAGAAGAGTTGTGAGTTTATTTTGGGCAAATTTGGACTTAGTTTTATTATAGCAAAAGAGTCGTGAGTTTCTTTTCTTGTTTTTGGGGGGTCATGTTCGTGTTTGTGTTAGTTTCATCTCTTTAACTGAAAGGCCCTCATGCAATTGCCAAAGAATACATTAGAAAATACATGATTGTCATAAAATACTTTATTTCATTCCTTTGTAGGCAGGGGAGAAACTAGTTTGAAGAGAGAGAGAGAGAGGGAGGGAGGGAGCTAGTGAAAGATCTTGCCTTGGTCTAACTGAACTATTCGCAGCATTGCAGCATGTGATTTTTATTTTATCCAAATCATACTACATGATCGGGAGCTTGTAGGTGTGATGTTGAATCTATACTGATCTAGTTCTGCTTGATGGTCCATTCGTTTTGACTTTTTCATCTTCAAATAACGCTGGTTGAATATTTCGTGAGTGTTCATGTGTTTGGCCTTGTAAAGGCAAAGCTGAGAGTCAATCAATTATAGATGATGTATACTAGTCCATGCGTAGCTCCCTCTTGTCTTTGCCTCCTCCATGTGTACTGTACTCTAATTATTTTTAGAAACTATCAAGCATAAATTATTCCTTTTATATCCTTGTGTTTAGTACCTCTTTTGCAAACGCGATAGATTTGTATTCTCCTAATTAAGCTTGTCTTTATTGTTGCTTGAAGTGGTTTGCTAGGTAAACTAATGCAATTGTTATGCTTTCTATTTACTATGTCAAGCTCATAGTCTCTCTTTTGGCATGGTCACTAGATACATATTTTGGATATTTTTTTTCATCTTTGTTTCAAATTCGAGAGAATCATTCATTGTTTCTCATGGTTGTTGCAATTTATTATTGATTCTCGTAGTGTTCCTACCATTTTGTTATTAATTCTCATAGTGTTGCTGCCATTTTAAAATTTAATGAGTATGGTTACCACAAACCAACTATTGCCATGGTCTTAAATTGTGGTTACCACGAACCAAGTATGGTTGCTGCCTTTTCCACATTCTATGCAATAAAATGTATTTACATAGTAGTAGAAGTGATCTTAGGATGTGTATGGGCTGTACATGTACGCTTGCGATATATGCTTGCATGTGTAATTTGATACAATGATGTTCTCTTTGAATTTTCTTTGTGCATTTTGATTAACAACCATAGAACCTTACATTGATATGATCTTGACATCAAAGTTTATGTTCTAAGATTAGTACATCAATCAATATGGCTCATTGGATACTTAACCAATTAAGGTTAAATGGCACCTCACAAGGAGGCATTTATGGCAAAGTGGACTAAGCCTTTGACCAATTTGCCTATAAGTTTATTGGTAGAAAAGATGAAAAAGAGAAATCGCCTAACCTGTACCTATAACAAAGTAGGGTGGAATAACATACATGCTAAGTTCAATGAACAAATAGGACTCCAATTGAATGTAATTCATTTGAAGAATAGGGTAAACAAACTAAAGAGATAGCATAGTAGTTTTAAGAAGCTTTTTTCACAATCTAGATTTGGATGGGAAAATGTAAAAAAAAAAAAAAAGAAAAGAAAGAGGTTACTGTGGAGGATCCAAGTGTATGGGAGTCTCACATCAAGGTGTCACTCTAGTTGAGTCCATTTGTTCTTATTATGGATGTAAACTTCAATTATATTGTTGGCGTATGTCATTACTATGAAAATTACAAGATAATAGCAAATGGCAAAATTAAAAATGATGGGTTTCCTTAGTATCCCGACCTTTTTATTGTATTTGATGATACATATGCTACTAGGGAGTATGCAATAAGAAATACAAAAGACTTAGTGGTGTTGGAGGGAGAAGACAATGTTGTTAGTGATAACAACGGTGATGGTGCTATGGTAGGTGATTTGGAGGAATTTAATGAACACCATGTTGATGAGAGAGTCTTTATATTTGATGCAACTACCATCCCAGTTCCTAAGAAGCACAAGTTGAATATGACTCCAAATTCCAGAGGAGAAGAAAGAGTAACACCCATGATATTAGTGGCACCTACAAAGCCATTCAAAAATGATCAAATTCAAAATGGGTCAATCAACAAATGGCTCCATGCCTTTATAGGCCCCACCTCCTATAGACCCCTACTTCATAGGAGTTGTGGTTATTGTCTTAAATGGCATGCCTGACTTAGAGTAGAATCTTTATAACAAAGTTGTGAACTAGACATGTCATAATGCCACTTGGAGAAAGGCCATCATCATCTCTCTATCTAAAAGGAGATGTGGACTTCTTGAATATCTTTAAATTATTGTTAAAAATATGATATGGATTTATATATGGCTTAATTTCATTATATGACTTATGTATTTGAGACTTTGATTTTTTTTTTTTTTTTAAGTTGTAATTTTGATGACATTATTACTATAGTTGATTATTATTGGAGTCCTTATCTAATGGGTTTATGTTCTTATTTTGTGTGATAGCATAGATAATATGGATGGAGGTGAAAATAGCATGTATAATGGTCAACTAGCATCAATTGAATTAGTTGAGCATGATTTTGATGATTTTGATCTTAATATACTAATAGCATGGTTGTCTACTGTTACAAAAGATATGTTCATGCACATGAGAGAACTTATTAGAGACAGCTTATTGTCAGAAACCCAATGGGTAAGGAAGGTTCTTTTTGGGCATTTAGATAGAGTATATAAAGTTTTTGAATTGAGAGACAAGTCTTTCTCAACCTTTGTGATCTAATGAAGGTAAAATATTGGTTGGAAGATAGCCGATATATTAGAGTAGATGAACAAGTTTGGGTTTTCTTATCTATGATTTGTTACAAATACTCAAATAGAGATTTATGTGAGAGATTCCAACGTTCGGGACAAATTATCAGCAAGTACTTGACTAAAGTATTGCAAATAGTTCTCAAATTGTCAAGAGAGGCTATCATACCACATTCCTTGATGTTGTCCCACAAGAGATTCTTATAGATCTTAATCATAAGCATTACTTCAAGGTAGAATTCTCATATATTCTTTTACACCATCAATTATATTTTGTTGTTAAGCTTGTAAAATACCAATCTTTGATAAATTGACAGGGCTATATAGGCATTGTCGATGGCACCCATATTCATGCTTCTGTACCAACTTCATATTATATTATGCTACACGTAATTATAAAATGTCATATACTATATGTCAGTTGGTACACGGACATCATGACTAATGCTCCATGTTATATTATGCTATATCTTATTATATTGGTTGATACATAGACATCATGATTCACGAATCCATTTTATCTTTTGTATATGCCTAGAAAAGACAAACATCAACCGGCTTCTTATGACAAGGATGGAAAAAAATTGAAGTTGACGTGTGGAAATTGACAGACCTAATTATAAAATGTCATATACTATATGTCGGTTGGTACACAGACATCATGACAAATGCTCCATGTTATATTATGCTATATCTTATTATATTGGTTGATACATAGACATCATGATTCACGAATCCATTTTATCTTTTGTATATGTCTAGAAAAGACAAACATCAATCGGCTTGTTATGACAAGAACGGAAAATCATTGAAGTTAGCGTGTGGAAATTGACAAATGATAACCATATAATTAAACCCCATATCTCGACTGAGTTATTAGTGCTACCAGAACATTTTATCGCTTATTTAATTGGTAAACCTAAAAAGTAAAGAATGAATGCTCACCTCCGTGATCTGGCCTGCTATCCAAATTTTATAACCCAGTCAATGTCATCGTTCCATATAAAACAAAATTGTATCTCATGAAACGCATTTATCATGCACCAATCGCATGAAAATTCTTGCTTTCCACGTATGACGGTGTATATCAACAAGACAAGGCACGTGCGTAGGGCATATAAAAACCAGCATATGAATGCAAAAACTCAATATAAACTTCTGATCGACTCTCTTTCTTTTCATCCTCTATAGTGAACTCGCTTCTATATTACTTCAAAACTCAATGGACACAGAACTGCTCTATGATATGTCTCCCTACGCAAGGATCTACAAGGATGGCCGAGTGGAGAGACTTCTGGGCACGGAAACTGTCCCTCCGTCACTTGACGAGAAAACCGGCGTCCAATCGAAAGATGTTGCCATTTCACCGGATTCTGCCGTCTCCGCGAGACTTTACATCCCAAAAGCTGCGACCGATTCTCTACAAAAGCTCCCTGTGCTTGTATACTTTCACGGAGGAGGCTTCATAATTGAATCGGCACAGTCGCCGACTTACCACAACTATCTCAATGCCCTAGTTGCGGAGGCCAACATCATCGCCATCTCCGTCGATTATAGAAGTGCACCAGAGCATCCGATTCCAGCAGCTTATGATGATTCGTGGACTGCCCTCAAATGGGTGGCCTCTCATTCTACCAAAAATGGCCCCGAGGACTGGCTGAATTCTCATGCCAATCTCGAGAAGGTGATCCTGAACGTTCTTCATTTTCTATTTAGATCACATGCTGGGATATATATGCTAATAGTTACAACGTCCAAACTAACAATATTAGATTCGTCTTTTGTTTGATGTAGTTGTGGCTGTAATATTGCGGTGTTGCTTTATGATTGTGCTATGAAGTGTAGTCTCTAGTATCTTTTGGTGACATATGTTTCAAGTAACACATCTTAAGGGTGGGATAGGCTGTTTCTTGAATGCGATTATATGCTAAGGATGAGAAGGAAGCGAGGCGGGGACGGAGATCCTGGTCCCCAAACCCGTCCCGTCACCGCCCTGTGCCCTACGGGGCGGTTTTGCCTTGTGGGCTTGTGGGGCCCCACCGTATAATGAATATTTTTTCTCAAAAAGAAATAATTCCAAATTCTAGATGATTATTTGACATTGTTTTTATTCTTATTAGTATTATAAGGAAGATGGCCTCATGGGTGGATTTTATAAAAAAGAATAGCGTCGTGGGTTGGTTCTAAAGAACTAATCAAGCTCCTTTTCAAAATTGGTCAATATGGGACAATTGTGAAGATGAAACACACGGAAAATTATTGGCCCATATTGCTTTCCTAGATTCTAAGCTTGCATCTTCTGCAAAAGCGATTTGTAAGGAGAAGAGATGGGTTCTTAGGATTGTATTTAAAATATTTCATATTTTTTCAACAAACAGATTAAAATAAATATATATTCATTAAAGTGCACAAGGGGCATATTAGCCCCTTCGTGCCTATTGCCTGCGCCATGCCCTGCGGGGCTTTTTTTTGGGGGGAATTTGCAGCACTCGGAGTGGCGCACCATGCCCGTCTCTACTATATGTGCTACAGTTGTTTGAAGTTTGTCGAGTACCTTTTAAAATTTGCAATAACGATTTTCACAAAATAGCTTTTGGGGAAATTATGCCATAAAGACTCTTGTTCACTTTTAGAAATAGGTCCAATGTCTTGGCCTTCTGACTATTAAGAGCGGTTGAAGCCAAAATAGAAAACCCGTTTCAATTTGCCTCCAAAATATAGAAAAAAAGTCAGCTTAGATTGTAGGATACAATCCAAAAGTTAAGGTAACTTAAGATAAAGTTCTATGCGAATTTAAAATATTTGAGGTTCTCAATACAGAAAAGATAATTTCATACTCTAAAGTTAGGAGAATAAGCCAAAAAGAAAAATTAAAGCCACACCAAAAATTGACTGCAAGAATTGTTCTTAGAATATATTTTTTAATGAGGGTTATTTGTTTCATCATAGGCACTGGATTGTTCGAATTTCAAAATGGTTTTGGCTGGGCCGTGAGGATTTCCTTTGTTATTGACGAGATAAAATAATGTTTTGCTATTCTTTCCAGTGATCGATCGGTCGCTCAAGTCTTCTTAAATAATTGCAAACAGTTGGCGGTTTCAGAAACAATGTTTGGTATTTACGTAATATAATTTTCTGTTGGGACCTGTTTATTGGAGTATCCTTGAACATGCTCGGCAATGACTGTACACACTAATACAACATTCTCTAAATACTTCATAGGCGTTTATGGCTGGAGATAGCGCGGGGGCCAACATAGTTAACAACATGGGCATCCGATTGGGAGAGGAAAAGCTAAATGGAATCGAATTTCGAGGCGGTATTATGGTGCATCCTTATTTCTGGGGCGACGAACCATTGCCTTTGGAGACCACCGAGCCCAAGAAGAGGTCCCTGATCAGGGACTTTTGGCGCGCGGCGAGCCCGACGACCACTGGGTGCGATGACCCGCTAATGAACCCGGCAACCGACCCGAGGCTCTCGAGTTTCAATGTCAATAGGGTCCTGATTTGTATTGCTGAAATAGATATGTTTAGACAGAGGGGTTGGTATTACAAGGAAGTGTTGAGTAAGAGTGGATGGAGTGGAGCTGTGGAAGTGATGGAAGCACCGGGGGAGGATCATATGTTTCATATGTCCAATCCTAGCAGTGATAATGCTGCGAAGATGATGAAGAAATTGGTTACCTTCATGAATGAGGAAAACTAGGGTCAGAGGTATTATTGTTAATTAGTCGCTTATTTGTGCGTAGCTTCATATGTGTCCGGGGCTAATTCTTGTTCCGAGCAGGATATTTTTCTTATATGCTCTGCAAACTTTGAATCTTGTTAGTAAAATTGTGGGATGGCAACTTGTCGGTTGGGTACCTTGATGGTACTTCTTCAATAATGTTAGCTACTTAGGAACATCAAATGCAATTATCAACCTTTTATGAAAGTTCACCGCTCAAAACAAAAACTTAACGGTGAAAATAGTACTTTACTTGCATTAATAAGTGACCAACATAGGGCCACTATTGATGGAGTAAGTGTTTACCTGGAATAAGGAATTTACCAATTACAAGTGGAATGTAAGTTATCTACTCATGCATCACTTAAAACAAAGCTTAGAATTAAAATTGGTAGCTTCCCAACGCAGGTCCAATTAAAAGTTATTAGTGACCAGTCAAGTAATGAATTCATTTCAATCAAAAAAAAAAAAAGTAATGAATTCATCATTGTAAATAAACTTTGAAATATTACCGACATAGGCCTTTTATTACTTTAGTAAGTGACAAACACTTTTTTAGGAATCTACAAACGCCAAATTCAATGGTAAGTTATTTAAGTCGTTTATTAATTTATCATTGGCAGCGGAATCTTACTATTGGAATTAGTATTACACTAATAAACTAGGTGATTGGATGAGTGATCCAAGACTTGCTTTATATGTTGAAAGTCACAAGTTTGATTCGTCAATCTATCTTTGGTCTTAGAAAACCTTGGTTACTATGCAAAGGAGGCGCCTTAACTCAGGTGTCTCACCAGTCTTGCACTTCTCGGCTTGCACCTGATGGGATTGTGGTGATGAATTTATGCAATGGGCGGTTGGCATTTTATTAGGGCCTTAAACCAAAGATTTTAACTGCGCATAAGATTGGGTCGTGGTGATGGGCTTACCCAATGGGCAGTTGGTATTTTATTAGGGCTTAAACAGAACATTTCGGCATTGCATGAGGGAAGTCCGAACTTCGTCCAATCATTTTTGTCCATAACAAGAGTTAGTAATGTACTGGAGAAATTAAATGACTTACCCTCCCGATGTAGGCTCGCACTTAGGTTGGTAAGTTATTGACCTAGTAAGAAAAGTTCCGTTCAATAGTAAGTCGTAAAATTGGAAATAAATTCTTGTATATCGAAGTTATTAACTTATTAATAGAAGATAATTGATTAACTAATGGGAACGTTAATGAGCGTTGCTAGTAGGACGGTACTGAAACATTACACTAGCGACAGTGGAATATTGGCCACATATTGCAATTTGGAAAAGATAGGCAACTGGAACGTGGCTTCGAGATAGTTTGATGCATTTAAAGAAACAAATCCAAGGATATTATTCAAGCCAAAAAAAAAGCCACGGGATATAAATTGCAACTTTGAGGTGATGGATATTATTCCAAAATCAAATGTATTTTTTAACATTTTATCTATAATTAGTAGAATAAAATAAGACGGTTCTAGAATTTATAGAAAACTAGTTTTGAAAATCCTAAATAAATAAAACGATGAAAATATCACTATAAATTATTTACACCAATCGCTAAATAGATTTTGCGCTAGAGTTTCAAAATCACAACAAAGAAAAAGTAGACAGGAAAAGCTCAAGGATAGTTTTTTGTCACTCCTTAAAGGCAGAAGATGAAAAATAGGTCAATTCAGTCAATTCAGTCCTAAACCGTTGCACTACTTTTAGCCATTGTGTGACATTAGGCAAGATGATCCTCTCTCTGCCT
Source organism: Eucalyptus brandiana (assembly GCA_014182725.1). Classification (NCBI taxonomy): domain Eukaryota; kingdom Viridiplantae; phylum Streptophyta; class Magnoliopsida; order Myrtales; family Myrtaceae; genus Eucalyptus; species Eucalyptus brandiana. The sequence continues at coordinate 25,080,453 of CM024674.1, read as the reverse complement.
ATCTGTTCATCATAATTGCTAATATCCTCTAGCTGTTAATGAAGAAAGCAACGAGAGATGGTAGAATCAAAGGAATAAAGCTGAATAAACATTGCCCAATTCTATCTCACTTGTTATTTGCACATGACTCTATCTTCTTCTTGGATGGAAAAGTAATAGAATGCCTAAACATTGCTAATCTTTTAAACCGGTATTGTTTTGACCTTAGTAAGTTCCTATATATATTGGTAAGGTAAGAATATATAGAGCAATAGCCAACTATACAAAAACCTAGCGCCAAAAACTTTCAATCATAATGCAAGAACAAAAAGAGTGAAAGGGAGCCGATGTAAAAGAAAACAAAAACAACGGAAACCAAGGAAGTCGAAACAGACCGGCTAACAAAAGAAAACCGCCACCAAGCAAACCAAAAAAACAATTGTTAGCAAGGCAGCACAACACAGCAATGGGGTCGCAAACCCAAAAGGAACATCACCAACTGACCAACCCTAGCAGAAGAAGCACCACTAAGGAGAATGGGCAGGCCCACCAACAAAAAAGCCCCACCCTCGTTGAAGACGCCTGTTACAAAAGTTGTCTGGCACGTTGCTGAAGATCAACACTTTATCTTTAGTAAGTTCCTATATTAATACAGAAAAACTACGAAAAAAGTTATAAGCCTATTACACTTTTACCAATTGAGTCATAAATCTTTTAATATTGTCAATTGAGTCATAAAACATTTTCACATTTTGTTAATTGAGTTTATTTAGCTAATTTTAGTTGGAAATCACTAATATGGATATCAACACTGATGTCGAAAATTTTAGTAATATTTTTTCAAATTTATTATTATTATTATTATTATTATTATTTTATTATTTTTTATTATTTTTATTTTTTCTTTTTCAACTCTGGCCAGCAAGGGCATCACAACCATCGCTAGCCAACAAGTGAGGGTGTCAAACTTGGCCTAGATTTGAGTGAGGTCCGACACTCTTGCTTGTGGCAATGAGGGTGCAGAGGCCCTTGCCCGTGGCCAGCAACCTCGCTAGCCAGAGTGGGAAAAGGAAAAGAAAAAGTAAATGAAAATAAAAGAAATAAAAATCTAAAAATATTAAAAATCTTATTAAAAAAAATCCATTTTATCACAAATCATGTCACGTAGAACAACCAAGAATAACTATGTCATAGATTTCTAGTTAAAATTGGCTAGATAGACATAATTGGCAAATCATGAAAATAGTTTAAATTCAATTGACGCAATTTGAAAGTTTAGACTCAAATTAGAAAAAAACAATAAACATATGATTTTTTGGATAACTTTTCCAATTAATGTACTATTTGATTTCAAATGAGTCAAATCATGGTTTATGTTCATAAAATTCTTAACATAAGTGAACGTGTTGAACAAGTAATATATGATGTAAAAGAATATCATCCCATTATGATTAATAAACTAATTAAATATTAAAAATAGATTAATTCTAAAATTTACCTAACAAATCAAAATATAATTGAGAATAAATTAAAACTAAAATCCTTAAAAGCAAAATTTGGAGACCAAATGCAGTAAATTAGTAAGATAAATATGTTAAAGTATATGATTTCACCATAACCACTAGATATAAATTTCAGATTGTTACGCATATAAAAACAATATTAAACATGTTTCTTACCTTTTACCAAAATATATATATATTGAACATGTGATAGCGGAATTTCCTAAGCTATTTATTATTTTATCTCTAGGTACAACAATCCTACTCAATTTATCAATCCACTATATCTCTATGTGAATTTAAATAAATATAAGTGCATTAAAATTTATGAACATTCCCGGTTTACAATGAGTATTTTAGATTACCTTATCATCAAAAGATATATAAATAACGTAGCACATCTCTATCCACGTTTAATTTATGGTTATATATTATAAAGAACAATTGCATATTGTCATTTCTCAATCTCAAACATGCACATCAAATCATTCAAATAATAGCTAGTTACTTAAAAGTATTAAGCAAAATAATATATAACTCATATAAATGGAATCACTTATATGCATAAAATCATGAAATTTACATCATCATGCTTAGCTACATTGTTGTCTTAACAAAAGAAAATTAGAATATAGCAAGAGAAAAAATAAAAATAAAAATTGAACCCCGCATCTTGAATCAAAGAACAAAAATTATGTCAGCACTTTTATCTTCTTTTCAAAATAATTGGAAAAACTCTAGAACAATGAAAAACGATCTAAAATTTAAACCTTGTTGTCCCTAAGCTCTCAATATTTTCCTATTTATAGAATACATTCAAGACCCTTATTTCCATACAATTGCTTATTTTTCGCATAAAATTATAGAGTAAATCATAGGATTTTTAATTTGATATCTATCTTCAAACACTTGCAGATAAAATTATGGAACAAAATAAAGAATTCCCTAATTTGATATCCATCTTCCAATACTTTTTAATTTGAATTCCTGATTTTTGTCATTCTTTTTCTTATTTTCTCCATATCTCATTATGTTGTATAAATAAGGAAAATTTGTATAATTAGAAGAAAATCCAAATATTTTCTCATAGATATTGCATTATTTGTTGCCTAAAATAGATAAAATGACTCTATTTTTATAGAGTTATCAAACCTTCAAACTTAACATTTTGCTAGTCCCCAAGCAAAAGCAAGATATAATAGATATTCAAGCCAACAATCTCCTCCATGACATTTTTTCATAATTGCTAAAATTCACTATTCAAAGAAAAACACCAATTTCATCCAAACATTGAAATTGATTTATAAGTTAAGACTAATTCTAACTATGAAACTCAAGTGTGTGTAAGTCCTCATGTTTTCGAGTTATATACAATCCTGATAAATTACATAGGTACGCAACTTCTAAAAAATTCTCTATAATTATGACCAAATCTCATAGGTTTGTTTTTCATTCCTCTCTCAACTAATGTAAGCTATTCATCCAACCAAAAATCAATAGGACTTTTCTCGGTTTGTAATGTAAGGTTGGGCTAGGGAAAATTATCCAAAAAGTCATAAACTTATTGCACTTCTGTCAATTTAGTTATAAACCTTTTAACTTTGTCAATTTAGTCCTAAACATTTTCACTTCTTACTGATTCAATCCATCCAGCCAATTTTGGTGAGAAAATGCTGCCGAGGACACCGGCAGTATCACATAAGACTACCGGACCGAGATGTACAATTTTTAATAATATTTTAATATTTTTTTGAATTTTTATTTTTTTCTGTTACCACCAGAAAAGGAAAGAAAAAAAGCCACAAAGAAAAGAAAGAAAAGAAAAGAAAAAAGGGAAAAAACAGAAAAAATAATAAAAATTCAAAAAAATCAAAGAAAATATTAAAATATTATTAAAAATTATCCACGCAACGCCGGCGGTCCCACGTGGCACCGCCGGCGTCCACGTCAGCATTTTTCAACCAAAATTGGCTAGATGGACTAAATAGGTAAGAAGTGAAAATGTTTAAAACTGAATTTACAAAATTAAAAGGTTTAGGACTAAATTGGCAAAAGTGCAATAGGTTTAGTACTTTCTGGACAATTTTTCCGGCTAGGCTACGAGTAAGATAATAGTAATTTTAAGCTCAAATCACCTATCAACACATTGATTTCTAAGATCTAATTAGAACCAATGTCATTGTCTCCAATTTCATCTATTCAAGATAATCTTTTTGCTACCATAAATTATCATTTCTTTTTTTTTCATTGCTCTTTTTTTTTGTTTTAATTGTTGTATGATGGAGTTTCTCCCAAAGTCCCTCATAATATAATATGAAAACCCATTGAGTATTCGGAAAAGCTCACGCAATTAGACATTGGATTGGGAACCATAAAAGCAATTTTATTTTATTTTTATGATACACCCCAAACAACCATATCAATCAATTGCTTTTCTTTTCCATGCTCCATTTTTCCTCCCAAATTGCTATTAGGCTCAAATAAACTTTTATCTCAAAAAAAAAAAAAAAAATCAACATGTTCATAGGACATGGGACAACAATATAATTTGATAAAAGCCAAACCAAACATTTATAGGTATCAATGAAAAATTAGATAATAATCAAGACTCAATAGGGTGACTAGGGATAAACAAAAAGGGTTGGCTTTAAAGGCTCAATTGATCCAAAAATTGGCTAAATCATTTTCTCAATTAGATGTAACTTAGGATTTTGTTTCAAGAGAAAATCAAACAAATTCTAAGATTTGGGTGAGATCTAAGAAAATCACATACTACACATGAATATTCACTAGATTTCCACACAATTCAAAAATTTAAAACTTTTTTAGTACTTAGTATGTGAATTGACATAATTGGAATTAAAATTAACTCACATATCAATTGCAAGTTCAAACAAAATTCAAATTTTCATAAGAATCTCAAAAATTCACAACAAGGAATGCAATCATGAAGAAAAAAATTTCAAGTTTAGCAAAAATTTTATCCCCCCCAAACACTTGAATGAAGCGTTGTCCTTAATGTGAAAAAGAAAAATAGAAATAAGAAAACTCCCTGGTTGTAGGATGTGTTCATAGATGGCCTTGATGACTAAACTCCTAGAATGTGGTCCTTCAAGAAAGAAAATTAACTTGGATAAAATAGAGAAAAATTAATCTTTTCTTCTTTCTTTTTTTCTTTTTTTGGTGAAAATTAAACTTAATATTAAAAAATGAAATTGAAAATGCTTGGGTTGCCTCCCAAGAAGCGCTTGCTTTATAGTTTCAACCAAACTATCTCAGATGTCACTATGTTGGAGGATGAAGTTCAATAGTGGTTGTCTACTTGTTGTAACCACATTCAAAATAGGGTTTCAAATGTTGACCATCCAACTTGAATGTGCCGTTAGTATCATACATAACTTCAATTGTTTAGTATGAGAATACCTATCTGATTGTGAAATGATCAAACCATAAAAAATGTAACCTTCCTGAAAAAGAAAATTTAAGACAAGTGTTATAAAGTAAAACTTGTTGATCAATTTTGAACTCTCTTATGATATGTGCTTGTCATGCCACCTTTTTGTATGTTTTTTGTACAACATACAATTTTCATAGGCCTCATTGCAAAATTCTTTTAATTCATTCAATTGCAATAATCTTTCTTCACCTGCAAACTACATGTCAAAATTCAGAAATTTTAATGCCTAATGTGCTTTATGCTCTAATTATACTGGTAAGTGACAAGCCCTTCCCAAACAATAGCCTAAAAGAAGACATCACACTTGGAGTTTGAACACTGTCCTATAAGCTCAAAGTACATTATCAAGTTTCATTGACTAATCTTTCCTAGAGGCATTCATTGTTTTTGTCTTAAATTTTTTTTGATTTCCCTATTTGAAACCTCTACTTGACCATTAGTCAAAGGATGATAGTGGATTGCAACCTTATGCGTGACTCCATACTTACTCAAAAGTACTTCAAACTATTTGTTGTAAAAATGTGTCCCCCTATCACTTATGATTGTCATAGTAGTGCCGAATCAGATAAAAATATGTTTCTTGAAACATTTGAAATGCTATAGCTTCTACCTACTTAAACATGTACTCCATAGCCATACTTAAGGGTCCTATGAAATCAATATCTCAAACATCAAATAATTCACACACAATAATGTTATTTAAAGGCATCTTATTTTTCCTTGAAATATTTCTAGTTCTCTGACATCTATCACATGAAGATATGCAAGAGTATGCATCTTTAAAAAGTGTGTCTAGATTGTAAAATCTTAGCTGCAATTTTGATGGCACCAAAGTGGGTGCCTCCCATCATGACAATGATATAGAATGTTTGCCCTCTCTTCGCTCGAAGCACATTTCCTTATGACCTAGTCTGCATATACTTTAAATAAGAAAATTTATTCCCGAAAATAATTTTTGACATTAGAAAATAATTTTTTTTCTATTGATATGATAATTCAAGAGAAATAACATTACTTACCAAATAATTCATAAAGTTAGCATACCAAGGAATTTTTGTAAATTTGATGGAAAAAAATTTATCATTAAGGAATTCTTCCAAAATTGGTTTTATCTCTTCCTTTGAATTTGAAATTCTTGATAAGTCATCTGCAATTAGATTTTTAGTCCCATTCTTATCTTAGATTTCCTAATCAAATTCTTGTAGCAATAGAATCCATGATCAATTGAGGTTTTGATTCTTTCTTTTCAAGTAGATACTTAAGAACAGAATTGTCAAAATAAACTATAACTTTTGAGCCAATTAAATAATAATGAAATTTATCAAAAGCAAAAACTACCACAAAAAGTTCATCTTCTGTTGTTGAATAATTCAATTATACACTTGCCAAGGTTCAATTAGCATAATATATAGTTTGAAAAACTCCATTTTCGTTTGTTCCAAAACAACCCCACTGCAGAATCGCTAGCATCACACATTAGCTCAAAAGATAAATCTCAATTTGATGTAGTCATAATTAGTGCTAACACTAACTTCTCCTTTTAAGTGTTAAAAGCCTCCACATATTCATCAGAAAAATTAAAAAAAAAAGCATATTTTTCCAAAAGATTAGAAAGAGATTTAACAATTTTTGAAAAATCTTTTATAACTTGCCTATAGAATCCTACAAACCTCAAAAATCCTTTGATAAGTTTCATAGATGTTGGTGAAAGCAATTCTGCAATGACCTCTACTTTAGTTTGATCACTTCTATTCCATTTCGAGAAATTTTATGACCGAGCACTATTTCTTCTTGCAGCATAAAGTGACATTTATCCCAATTTAAAACAAGGTTAGTCTTCTCACATCTTTGTAAGACCAAAAGCCAAATTATTTAAACAAGAATCAAATGATAAGCCAAAAACGGAAAAATCATCCATGAAAATCTCAAATATATTTTTCAATCATATTAGGAAAAATAGCTATCATGCATCTTTGAAAAATAGCTTATGCATTATAAAGACCAAAGGGCATTCTTCTAAAAGTAAAAGTACCATAAGGACATGTGAAAATAGCTTTTTCTTGATCTTCTAGTGCAATAGGAATCTGATTATACCCCAAATATCCATCAAGAAAGCAATAAAACTCATGTTCTACAAGTCTTTCCAATATCTAATCAATAAATGGTAAAGAAAAGTGATTTTTTCAAGTGGCATCATTCAATTTTATATAATTCATACACACGTGCCACCCCGTAATTATTCTAGTTGAAATCAATTCATTGTTGTCATTTTTCTAAACAGTCATACCACCTTCTTTTGGCACAACTTGCACAGGATTTACCCAAGAATTATTAGAAATATGATAGATGATACATGTATCAAGTAGTTTAATTACCTCAGCTTTCACTACTTCTTGCATCTTCGGGTTCAAATGCCTCTAAGGTTGGATAGTGGGTTCGTATCATTCCTCAATCAAGATTTTGCACATGCAAAGTGAAGAGCTAATTCCTTTGATATCGGTTATTTTCCATCCAATTGCACCCTTATGTCCTCTCAATACTCTAAGTAGTTCCTCCTCCATCAAATTTGTCAAAAAAGAATATATAATTACTAGTAAAGAAAAAACTCCATCTAAATAAGCATATTTCAAATGAGAAGGTAATGATTTGAGTTTAAGAATTGGAAGCTCTTCAATTGATGGTTTAGGCTTTGTTGTGTATTGTCCAAACTCCTCAAATTTAATTGCCTTTTGCCTTGAATATGATGGCTTACCTCCATGAAATTTGCGTACTCATTTATCTCCTCATTCTGAATTTCTTTGTCCTGTCAAACTAAACGTGCTTCAAATGGATCTTTAAAAATATTTTTTGGAAAAATTTTACCCACCAACTTGTCAAATGTCTTAACTCTAAAATAAGAATTATCAGACGGATATTTCATCGCTTTAAAAACATTAAAGGAAATGAGATCATCTTGAATTCTAAGAATCAACATCATTTGTTGTACATCAATAAGGGCTCTTCCTATTACTAAAAAAGATAGACTTAACATAAATGGTACCTCAAAATTTTCCTCTATATCAAGAACTATGAAATCTACAGGAAATATAAATTTGTTGACTTTTACCAAAACATCTTCCACAATACCTCTAAGATATTTAGTTGATCAATCACTCAGTTGAAGTGACACTATGGTTATTTTTATCTTGCCCAATCCTAGTTTCTTGAAAACTGAATAAGGCATCAGATTAATGCTTGCACCTAAATCACACAATACCTTTTAAAAATAAAAAATCCCCATTAATGTAAGAAATAGTAAAACTCCATGAATCTTTTTACTTCGAAGGTGATTTGTTTTGTAAATGGTTGAACACTTCTCATTCAACTTCACAGTTTTATAATCCTCCAGCTTCTTTTTGTGTGCCAAAATTTCATTCAAAAAATTTTCATAACTAGGAATTTGCGCTAAGGCATCTGTAAAAGAGATGTTAATGTGTAATTTTTTAAATACATCAAGAAATTTAGAAAATTGCTTATCTATTTTGTACTGTTAAAGTTGCTGAAGGAATGGAATTGGTGGCACATATGATTTGGGATTATTTAGAAAAGTTTGCTCTTGCTTGCCTCCTTTAGTTGTTTATTGATCTCCTCTTCTTTGTCTTTGAAAATCTCTTGTTTGTCATCTTCTTCTCTCACTTGTTTACCACTTCTTAGGGTCATAGCCTTTGTGTTTTCAATTGGATTTTTCTGTATGTTTGCTAATTGACCCACTTGCATCTTCAGATTTCCGATTGAAGCCTCTTGATTTTTAAATCTCACGTCCATGCTATTAATGAAGTCATGAATGGTGTTAGCAAGTTTGATGACTATATCTTCCAGATTTGACTTTATCTCTTATGATTGTTTGAATTTCGATGGTGGTCTCGTCACATTTTGATTATTCCATGAAAAATTTAGATGATTGAGCCATTTCTGATTGTACGTATTGGAGAAGGGATTATTATGAGACCTGTTCAAATTCCCAATGATGTTAGCATTTGCACTAGATTGTGAAAAATGGTTACCTATTTGGCATTATGTGTTAACATATCTTGCACCATAAAAATCACATATCAAATTCTGAATTCATGGTTGAAACACTCATGTTATCTAGCTTTTTGTTTGGTGCTTGAAATCATGCAGTAATTGCAATGAAAGCATCCGCTTCATGAATTCCGCTAGCTTTTTGCATTGGTGGCCTCTTAGTAGCCCATTGATAACTATTGGATACCATCTCCTTTCATAGATTGTAGGCTTCTTAAGGTGTTTTATTATTTAGAGTTCCCCTAGCAGTTGCATCAAACATAGAACGAAGATTTCTACTGGACCCATTATAAAAATTATGTACCTGCATCCATATGAGTAGTTCGTGATGTGGACTTCCTTGACTCTTTCTCATGCTTGATATAATGATTCATTATCCATCTGCAAAAAGTAGTAATATCGTTACACATCTTTACAGACTTTGTAAGTGGAAAGAATTTACCAAGAAATTTATGTGTCATATCATTCCATTTAGTAATCAATCTTGTAGAAAAAGAAGAAAGCCAACTGCCAACTTTGTCTCTAAGAGAAAATCAAAATAATCTCAATCTAATAGTATCATCTATAACTCCATTATATTTAATGGTGTCATAGATTTTAAGAAAAGCATTGATATGAGCGTTTAGATCATCACTTGGTAGCCCACTAAATTGCATTGATTGTTGAAGCATCTAAATGAGTAATGGCTTGATCTCAAAGCTATTTGCTTGAATTGTAGGTCTCCTGATGCTTGATGTGGTGTTTGAACTGTTGATGCAGCATAATCTCTCAAAAGCCTACATGGATTTTCATTTTCACTATTCGTCATCTTCTTCGGTAAATTTTTATGTTATCCTAGTCGCCTTTTAAATGTACCTTCAATTTCTAGATCAAACTCCGCAAGTTTCCCCTATTGGCTATGTATCATTAACCAATATACACCCTAAAAAAAAAAAAACGATAGCTAGATTAAACTTAAAATTATCCAGTATCAATATTAATTAGTATTAAACAAATAGTCTGACAATGGTGCCAAAAACTTGCTTGTAAAATTCTAAATGCAAGTGACATGTCGAACAAGCAATGTAATGATGAGAAAGAGTATCATCCCATGGAGATTGATGATTAATAAACTAATTAAATACTAAAAATAGATTTATTTTATATCAAAATAGAATTGAGAATAAATTAAAACTAAAAATCTTAAAAGCAAAATTTGGAGACTAAGTGCAGTAAATCAATCAAATAAATATGTTAGAGCATTCGATTTTACCATAACTATAGGATATGAATTTCAAATTGTTATGCTTACAAGAACAATATCAACCTGTATAGCAAACTTACTTATTTTATTAATCCATTATATTTCTATGTGAATTTAAATAAACATAAGCGCATTAAAAGCTATGAATTTTCCCAACTTATAATGAGTCTTTTGGATCACCTTATCACCACAAATTATACAAATCACTATAATGAACAATTGCATATTATTACTTTTCAGTATCAAAAATGCACATCGGATCATTCAAGTAGTGACCTGTCACTCAAAAGCATTAGACACAATAATATATAACTCACATGAATGGAATCACTAGCACGCATAAAAATCATGTAATTCATAACATCATGGTTAGGCTACATCTTAGCCTAATTAAAAAAAATTAGAATATAGCAAAAGAAGAAGTGGAAATTTAATTAAACTCAGCATCTTGAATCAAAGAATAATAATTCTGCTGCCATTTTTGCCTTCTTTTCAAAATACTTAAGAAAAACTCAAGATCAATGAAAAATGATCTTAAAAAAAAAAAAAAAAAAAAATCTCGCTATCTCCGACTTTCAATGTTCTTCTATTTGTAGGATACATACAAGATTCTTATTTCTAGGTAATTGCTTATTTTCCAAATAAAATTAAGGAGTAAATGAGAGGATCTTTGTTTTGATATCTATCTTCTAAGGCTTGCAGATAAAAGTAGGGCACAAAATCAAGAATTCCCTAATTTGATATCCATTTTCCAATGCTTTCTGTTTTGAATTCCTTATTTTTGCTGTTTTTTTCCTTATCTTCTCCACATATATTATTATGCTACATAAATAAGAAAAATCCGAATAATTAGAAGAAAATCCAAATATTTTCTCATAGATATTGCATTATTTGTTTCCTAAAACAGGTAAAATAACTCTATTTTCATAGAGTTATCAGTTTCATTGCTAAGTTGCAAACGATAGAACGGGCCAATTGTAAAAATTTAAATGAAGCTACTAATCTACTATTGAATTTAAGAATGGTAAAGTCATTACCTCGTTGTATAATTTACTGAATTTTGAGTCAGCCCACTTGGATAACTTAATATCAGTTGGTTTGAGAACAGTAACATCAAACTATCGTTGGCCTGATTAGAAAGTGGCCGGCAGTTGCAGTCCCTAAGACCATTAGTTAAATAGAAAAATCCTATCCATTAGCCTAGATTATTAAATTAAGCCTGTCAATAACAAAATCTTTAATTTGTAGAACCTCCATAATCCATATTAGCAAACTCTTGAATGTGTTTAGTCAAATCGAACTTTCCAAGCACAATTCAATAAGATATATCCGTTGATCCACAGATATCATGATTCATGACTCTTGCATATGTCTACAAGAGGGAAAAATCAATCGGCTTTTTATAATAAGAATATAACTTTCATTGAAATTGGATGTGGAAATTAATAGATTTTGTCGCTTATTGGTAGGTCAAAAATGAAGGCGAAGAATCAATTCACACGAGCCTGATCGGGCACGTGTGAACGTGTGAATTGTTTCCCATAATTTTGATCCAGTCAATATCGTCGTTCCAGATGGAAGAAAATTGTATCTCACGAAACGACACCATCAAGCGCTAATATTTTCCGCATACGACGATGTCTAGGCAAGTACGAAGGGCATATAAAAGCCAGCAAAGAGATGCAAGAACACAATAAAAACTTCTGATCAACTCTCTCCCCATATCGAACCTGCTTCTATTCTATTTCAAAACTTAATGGGATCAGAAATTCTCTATGATTTGTCCCCATTGGTAAGGATTTACAAGAATGGCCGAGTGGAGAGACTCGTGGGCACCGAAACCGTCGATCCGTCGTTCGATGAGAAAACTGGCGTTGAATCTAAGGATGTCACCATTTTATGGGGCCCCACACCATGGTACCATGGACTCCTGGGCACCAAAACCGTCGATCCATTGTTCGAGAAGAAAACCGGCGTTGAATCTAAGGATGCCATCATTCCACCGGAACCCTGGTACCCCGTCGTCTCCGGGAGACTTTACATCCCAAGAGATGCAATCGGTTCTCTCCAAAAGCTGCCTGTACTTGTGTACTATCACGGAGGAGGCTTCATAGTCGAGACCGCATGGTCACCGACTTATCACAACTATCTCAATGCCCTAGTCGCCGAGGCTAACGTCGTTGCCATCTCCGTCGACTATAGAAGGGCGCCCGAGCATCCTCTTCCAGTAGCTTATGAAGATTCGTTGTTCGCCCTCGAGTGGGTGGCCTCTCATTCTGCTGGAAACGGACCTGAGGAGTGGCTGAATTCTTGTGCCGATCTCAAGAAGGTGATCTCTCTAATTGGCTTACATAAAATAGTAAATCTGGGGATGAAACTCATTAGTTCATAGTATATTTAGCGTTTGTTTGGAATAGCTGCAGGTGTGATATATTTATATTGGGTATGTACTTGTTCTATATTTGGCGATACATGTTTTAAAGTTATAGCACTTCAAAATTGAGTGACTAAAAGCTATTGCAGTTGCTGTATGAAATGGACTGATCTCGACGACTCTTGAAAATAGGTTCATTTTCATCGCCTCATTCTACTAAGATAGGTTGAAGCCAATTACCAAAAAAAAAAATCTGTTTGAATTTGTCTCCAAAAATTTCTTTTTTTTAAAAAAGTTACTTAATATTGAATACTATAGAAAAAAGAAAAATAAAGGTGACTTAATATATTAAGATTCTCAATACTGAAAAGAAGCAAAAACTTCGACTTCAAACTTCAAAGTCAGAACAAAAAACCTCAAGGTAAAGATAAAGTCACACAAAAACTTGTTTGATAGAAATTCTTAAGATGAGTTTCGTTATAAAAATTATTTGTTTCATCAAGGGCGCTAGATTGTATGTTCAGATTGCAAAATGGCCTTTTGGCTGGGCGGTAGAGATTTAAAATTTTTCATTAATTAAATATAATAATGTTTTATAAATCTATCATGTATTTAGTGATCGGCGGCATGAGTTTTCTCGAATAGTTGAAAAACAGTTGGACCAAAATTTGGAAATCGTCATTCATTTCTGGTGGCTCAGAAACGCGTTTGATATCTCCGAACTGTTGACATTTCTTTCTCTTGTGAACTGTTCATGACAGGTTCCTCAAGCAATGAGTATGCACAGCTAAGAAAAATTTTCTTCTCTTGTTATTTAATTTAACTAACCCCTTTCAATAATAAATTAATAGGTGTTTCTAGCCGGAGACAGCGCGGGCGCTAACATAATCAACTACATTGGCACCCGATTGGATATAAAAAGGCTTAATGGAATCGAAGTTCCGGGTGTCATGATGGTGCACCCTTATTTCTGGGGAGACCACCCGTTGCCTTCGGAGACCTGTGATCCCAAGACGAGGTCCTTCTACGAGATGTTCTGGCACGCGGCGAATCCCAAGACAACCGGGTGCGACGACCCGCTGATAAACCCAGGGAAGGACCCAAGGATCTCGAGCCTGTATTGGAAGAAGGTCCTGGTATGTGTTGCTGGAAAGGATGTGTTGAGATATAGAGGGTTGTTTTACAAGACGATATTGAGGGCGCTTGGATGGTATGGAGTGTTGGAAGAGATGGAATCGCCAGGGGAGGATCATGTGTTCCATTTGTTGAATCCTACTTGCGAGAATGCTGTGAAGTTGATGAAGAGATTGGTCTCCTTCATGAATGAGGACGAGGATAAATAGGGTTGGACGTATTGTTGTTGGTAACTTCCTTTGTGTGTGTGTGTGTGGGTTAATACTTGTGATCTCTGTCTCTATTTGTACTAAAATAATGAATTTTTCGGGAATTGTTTTTTCTTCTGGAAACATGATTTTGTTTCCATATTGCATGCTCTAAACCCTTCTCCAATGTTTTAATTGTCTTGACAATAATTATTGATCCCAATGTTAAATATAGGGGAAGTTCCAAACTTCTCCCAACTTTCTAGTATTGAGCACTTATGAAAGGTTTTGTTAATTTTCAAAACAAATTAGGGAGTTTTCTGAACACAAGTAACGGTGGAAAGTTTAGGGATAAATGTACTGAATCTAACGAAAGTATTTTAAGGAGATATTCATGAAGAAACGATGGTCAAACTCTAATTATTACCATCCGGATATACGTCTGAAGTTCTGAATATCCTTGTCAATGACATAAATATATGTCATGAATGTCATTAGACTCATATGAGGATATCAACAAACCTTGTACACGAGTATTGTCAATAAATTTGGGATCTTCAGACTCTATGAGAAGTCTATTTAGACCCGGGAGTATTCAAACTCAAACAATATTATATGATCAAAAAGATTATTCAAACTCAAGAAATTTCAAAAATATATATCACAATGGCTAGTAATCTAGCTCGGATTTCTTATGTAGAAAGTGTTGATTGTTTCTCAACCTTGAAGATTGTTCTGCAACAAACTTACTCAAAGCAAGGATTAGTAAATTGATTGAAAATCATTCAAAGACAATATATTATTTACAAACGAAGAGCTCTGCTTATGGAAACCTAACTTTATTTGTATGGGTGATTGAATCAATGGGAGATTCTAATCTAGTCACTTAAATAGCTACTAAATCTTCTTAAAGCATTCATGTCCAAAGGTTAGCTTGGAAGTTGAAGAGAATAGAAAGAGATTCTAGCACTAAAAAGAAATCAAGATCATGAAAACGAAATTCCAAAGTTCAAGAGAGTTTCCACCTCACACACTTGTCTTCATGAGTTGCAATTCTAATCATTTGATAGGTGTTGACAGTTTTATATCTTGGTACTTAGGTGTGAGATAGTGAAATCTATCAACTTGAGTACAAGCAATACTAGCTTTGAATAAAAGTGCTCGAATATAAGTAGCACAACTTGATTGGAATCCCTCATTGATTATCTAGTAGAATTCAGCTAATAGTTTGTTAGCATAAAAGAGTGAACATAGGCTTAATATAAGCTGAATCACTATAAATTTTGTATGTAACTTCTTCTATCTCTAAACTCATGCTAATTATTTTTGATAGACTTTTGTACACTTGTGGACCACATTTGATCTCTATTCAAATTCTAACCTTTGTGCTCTAGTGAGCATCATCATAATTCTAGTGACCGTTCAGACTTAGATTTTAACTTCTTTACTTCCGCTTTATATTTGTCAAAATTTATTAAAATCACCTATTCAACCCTTCTCTAGGTAATACCGTTAACCTCCAACAACGCGTTATGCCTCTAAATTTTCTTTTACCATAATTGCTAGCCTTCCATTATATTTCCATTAGTATGTGCAATGCACAACCTTTTAGGGGTAAAAGTATATTTTCATTTCATGTGATGTAAATCTCTATTTTTCCTTTAATTTTTACAATAATTCAAAAATAAATCCACTAGAATATCCATAAAATATTTAAAATAAATATGCAGTAAATATAGCCACTTTAGTAGAATTAAATAAGGCATTTTGAGAAAAATAATAAATACTAATTTGATAAAAACAAAAAGGGAAAATGACTCTATAATAAAGGTCAAAACGACAAAAAATGATTTCTTATTATATATATTTAAAGGTTAACTAAGGTAAAAATGGATGATTAATAAAAATATTTTAAAAATCATAAAAGAGAATGATTTCCTCGGCTCATAAAAGAAAATGATTAACCAAGATTTAAGGTGATATTTTAAATATTTTTTTTATCTATCCATCTTTTTTTTTTTGCAGTAACAACCATTAAATAAATACATTATGAATAATTATTTTTAAATATGGCCTTTCTATTATTTAGGCTTTTTTTTTTTTGTTCATTTTACTCAATTTTTTATTTTCTTCTTAAAATACCTTATTAGTTCTATTAATATATTCATCTATATCTATCAACTCTTTCTAGTTTAATATTATTGTGGATACTTATATTTTTTTTTTATATTATTAGCATCAGTTTATTTAGTTTTATCATATTTTCTATAACTTTTTTTTTATAGCAGTTAGTTATAGGTAAAAGAGATATTTCCTTAAAAATAAGACGTAAAATTTGCTTTTACACCTTCAAAGAATGTGCATTGCACATGTTAGCCAAAAAAGTAACAGAGAGTTGATGAATGTAATAAAATAAAATTTCTAAGGGTACAGTACAATGATTAAAAGTTTGAGGACAAACTTGTACTACCTCCAAAGTTCTAGGGGGCTTTGTGTGATTTCCCCTTGAATATATCGTTTACTATGAGAAATGGTTACTGAATTATTTTAAATTTTCAAACATTTTTTCGAGGCAATGTGAAATCGCATTTATGTACAACCTGTCATTATAAGTCATTCTTTTGTCCTGGACCTCATGATTTTACCAATAAAAACTTTCCCCATTTACCTTTAGATGAAATGTAATAAATTAGTAAACTTGGCGTATTTTCCTTTTATCAATGAATTACCAAAGACAGAGATTCCATTCTCCTAGAGGTGACCACAAGAAAATGCGCAAGCGTGATAAATTGAAATCTAAGCATTGAGCAAGTGGGACTAACACTTTTACCAATCGAGTAAACCCTTGAGTTTATTATAAGGGATGTAAACTTATTGTTCATACACTAACGTGAGTAGCTAGATGTCTTACTCCTACTTCTTGAGATTATATTGTCCTTTATTAATCACTAAAAAGAATTTGCATGTTGAGATGGAATCTTGTTAATTTCAACTATTTTTTAAATGACCCTTACTCAACAAAAGACTTTCTTTTATTTTGTACTAAGCGTGCTATCTTTCTCAAATAAGAGTTTGTGCAGATTTTTTGTTTACGATAAGTCTAGTTTTTTTAGAAATGAAAATAAGCTCTCGGTTTTCTCGATTCTGGTCGTATGCTTCTTCTCATCTGATTTTGACTTCTTGAGCTTATACACGTACTTATCACAAATGTTGGATAAATCCTTAAATAGCCATTATGTCTTCAATTCTTCCAAACTCAGTGAGTTTTGCATGATATTACTTTCCATATCACTACGAATCAGCTCGATTCCTCCGTATTCGTCTTCAACCAATTAGATTGTAAATCTTATAGTCCTCATTTGAAGATAGGCTGAATATGGCTGTAATCTGCACTAGGTTGATAGCCATTGTCATGTATTACTTTCCATATGTAATTGATTCATCATATGTATTTGAGACTATGATATCGTTAAGTTACTATAACATTACATCTGCAACTGTGATATCAATATGGTAATATAACATTACTTTTCATATGTAATTGATTCATTGTATGTATCCGAGACCGTGTTATCGATATGGACTATAACATTACATTTGCAACACTTTGAGACATGCCTTTATTTCCTTACATCCAGTGTCAATTGTCAAGCATGTAGCTTGTTGTTATAATCAAATCATCGAGGAAGAGATCCAACAAAGCCTCGTCCCTTCATACGATCATGGAATGCGCGTGGCAGGTAAAATTAGGGAAAAGACTGGATGACGGCTCGATCAGTCTCACAGGAGCGGCGGACCCCTATCCACCACTCTTTTTATGCTTGAAACTGCAGAACATATTTGTCTGGTTGCCCACCTTTCACAAATTAGAATGTGTGATCATGGTCGCACCGTCACTAATGAAAGGTAACCGTGCTGCAATGCTAGCAAGTGTCGTAAAATGATGTCTCTGCTGTTATTTACAGCCTTAAATTTTAAGTTAGGTGTGCTAGGAGGCAGATGAAAGACGGTGGCTCAAGGATTGACTAATACATATAGAAACTATTTTGCTTTTCAAATCTATATGGAAACTATTTGAAGCTAATTTCTTCAAAATTATCAATGTCGGGCTAATTAGGGGTTCATTATTAGAAATCTCGTCTTCATCAACATTCTTACCTTCTTTTGGAACAACAGCAGCCTTCTAATGTTGATAATTTTAAAGAAATCGGTGCAAATTTTTGGACTAGCGAGCAGATTTTGGACTAAAATGAAAATTGAATTTATTTTTAGACAAAAAAATAGGAGCACGATTAGTATTGGACCTAAGTTTACAATTTTACAGGGAATTAGCCTCAATCAAATATAACAAACATTCTAGTTTTTAGACGTGGACTCTCTCCCCCACTCTGTCTCTCTCACAGGAATCCTGATGACGACATACCAACAGATTTCTCAATGTATTTTGTCAAATCAAACTTCAAGCACAACTCAATTCTCACTTCGCTTACGTAACCTCAACTAGCCCCGGAATCATTGATGCAACAACTTGATAACTCTCCTTTTTATTTGTCGGGTCTACTTTGATTGCTTTACATTGTATTATATTGTACAATATACAAGCCATTGCCTTCAGAGACGACCGAACCCGAGAAGAGGTCCTTGGCTGAGAATTTCTGGCTCGCGGCGAACCCAACGACCACCAGATGCGATGACCCGCTAATAAACCCGGCAATGGATCCGAGACTCTCAGGTTTGGGCTGCAAAAGGGGTTGGTATTACAAGGAGTTGTGTAGAGAGAGCGGATGGAGTGGGGCTGTGGAAGTGATGGAAGCACCGGGGAAGGACCATACGTTTCATTTGCATAACCCTAGCCGTGATAATGCTGTGAAGATGATGAAGAAATTGGCCTCCTTCACGAATGAGTGGCTTCCTTTTGATGCGGGGCTAGTTCTTGTCATCTCAATGTCTATTTGTAATAAAACATGAGTCTAGGTTTTCATTTACCAGGAAATATGTTCCTTGCGTGGTAATTTTCTCATATGGTTTGTAAGTTTTAAACCCTATTGGTAAAATCTTGTAATGGGCAGTCTCTCGGTTGGTATGCTAATAGTAATTGCTAATAAATTTTAGCTACTTACAACTATCCGATGCAATACTAAGTTATAAGCTTTTTTATATAAAAAAAAAAAAAAATTACCACTCAAAACAAAAAATTGACGGTGAAAATAGTAATTTACCTAAAATATTAATAACAGACCAACATAGCATCGATTTTAGTGTGGTAGTAACTTGCCACCCGTGGTAAGGAATTTATCAACTTCAAGTTGTATGTAAGTTATAGTACCCTTTAAAACAAAAACTTAGCAGCAAAATTGGCGACTTTCGTAAGTAGGTCCACTTACAAGTTAGTTAGTGTCACAACCTACCCCTTGATAGGGAGAAAAATAGGTTTAGAGCATTGTCTTCATTTGACTTGGGTTCTTCCAAACCATACATCACGTAGCATTGAACGTCCGAGTTTCATTCAATTCATCATGTATAAATCCTATATAAAGAATCACTACTAACCTATTAAAGTCGGCTAAAAAGCAAGAGAGATATGAGAAAATATTTCACTTTCCGCGTAGCTAGATATCTTGGGAATTGGGACTTAATTATGTTAGTTTTGGAACTAATGCTCTTCCGGTACCTAAACTTGATTTTGAGCTAATTAAAATGGCAAGGTAGCCTAGAGACTATGAGGGTTCATCCTAACCATTCTAAAAATAAAAATAGCACTCAAAATGGCATTCAAAAAACTCTATTGTAAAGCTCTAAAGGCTTACTAAATTTTGGATTTTAACTTTTCAAGGATTTCATCTTAAAAATACTCCAAAAGCTAATTTTCTAAAGCTTTTTCCAAGGATTTCTAATTTTTCTAATTTTTTTATTATTTTAAAACTTTTTCTGAATTTTCTAGAATTTTTATGAATCTTTAGATTTTCTAGAATTTTTATGAATCTTTAGATTTTTTAAATTTTATGAATTTTCTGATTTTCCTTTTCTTGAATTTTCAGAATTTCCTGAAATTTTTTAAGAATTTTCTTGTTTTTATTATTTTTATGAATTTTAATACTTTATAATTTTTTTATTTTTTTCATTATTAAGAAAAGGAAATTCTGACCGGGTCAAAGGATCCGGCCCGCCTAGCTGACCCGTATCCTAATGGTCCGGGTTGGGATTGAAATTGGGCCAGTCTTAAGGCCCGGTCCAATTTTATTATTTTAAAAATTCAGATCGACGAGACCCGACCCGATAACCGGATCTGACCCAAGTCACTTATTATCCGAATTTTATCTTTTCCTTTTCTGACTTCTTATTCCTTTCTATTATATTCTATTTTCTAATTTTTCTTTATTCTTTATTATTCATTTCCTTTTCTTTTCCACGTCATCTCCTTCCCTAAGTGTTCTTCCCAGTGACGGCCTTCTTCACCAACGTTTTCTTCACTGAAAACGCCAGCCATTCTACCAAAGCTCTCGCCGGAGCTCTAATGGCTTCCAAATCATTCCTCGCCATTGATCGTTCACTGATGCTGACGATGACCTACGCCGATGCGACTACAATTCAACTCGCGTCCTCTACCTAAACGATCTTTCCTTCTAGATCGACAATCACACACAACAATCTCCAACAAAACGAAACACATATGCTTGAGGGAAAACTATAGAGATCTAACACAGCGGTGACTAATCGCAAATCATCATCGGAAAAAGAGGCGGATTTGAGACTCCAATTCCCTTCCCTTCCCTATTCAACTCGGCCAGGAAGTCTCGTCCATTTTTGTTATCTTTTTTATTCATTTTCATTCATTTTTCATTACTATATAATTCGTCCTTTTTTCTAAAACTCTTTTTCGATTTTTATGTTTTTGTTTAACAAAAGTAAGGTGTCATTAGCTCGTTTACCAACAAAATATGGAATTCGTCATTATAAATGAAATTGAAATTTAGTAACTTGTACTTAAAATTAAGTAACTTATCAACATAGGCCCTTTACTTTAGTAAGTTAGAACACCAAATTTAATGATTAATTATCAAGTTGTTTAGAAATTTGCCATTGGAAATAGAATCTTGACTTTTGAAGCTAGTAATTACTAAGTGGTTCAAGACTTGGCTTGCAAGTCGAAAGTCACAAATTTGATTCCCAATCTATCATGGATCTCAGGAAACCTTGATTAGTTTGTGAATGACGAGTCTAGACTTACTTGTATTGTCAACTTGGGCTCCCCGCTTGTTTGAAGTGGCCGTGGTGATGGGCTCACTGGGAAGCTAGTACTTTGTTGGCACTTAGAATTGAACATTCCACACGTTTGTGGATGTAGAATGTCAAGACAAAAGCATTTCCTAGATTAATGACAATCTAGTGTTCTAATAGTGATTGTTGACGAATTTAGCTTCAAATATTCGGTATTGATTCATCTATATCACAAATACATGGAAAACAGACATGCCACGGGGCGATTTGAATGTCACGTAACATAAACGAAAGCTGAATTGCTCTTGGATGATCAGAATACATGCGTCAAAGAGGTGGATAAGACATATCATGCTCAACAGTGGAGAAAATAACTCCTCTATCTTACGGTTGAGATGTAAGATACTAATGGATTCGCTGTGATGTTCAGGGAAAATCGAGCTAAACTAAGAGACCGAACCGAAATCGAGTTAATCTGCTGAGCAGGATTCCGAGTCACTTTAACATCAATATTTAGAGCGATTTGCAGCTATAGCTGCGTGGAACGATTCGCATTCTATTATAACTTCAGAGCAGAGACCGAACAAGCTAGGTCGACTAAAAAAGCTCACTTCAACGACGAGAAAGTGCTCTTGAACTCATTTTGATGTAAATCAGAGGATCAGGCGAATGAAATTGAATCCCACAAGTTAGCAAAGTCAATAATCGCCTAGCTGATCAGAAAAATCATCATCTCAGAATCAAACTGAATCTTCGCTTGTAAGCCTAGACACGATGCATTGAATCTTCGCTCGCAAGCCTAAACAGAAAAAAAGAAAAAATAATAATTATGTGCCTCATCTGGCTGGCTATCAAATTTCTTATCCAGTCAATATCGTCATTCCAAATAAACAAATGAGGGTTTCATCATAGTATATATTGCACCGAACAAAAATTTACACTACGCTAATCGCAAGAAAATTCTTCTTTCCAGATCAAAGACTATCGACGATGTCTAGGTATATAAAAACAGCTACATAATGCAAGAACACAACAAAAAGTCCTGTTTAACTCTCTTTGTTCTTCTCCTCAACGGCAGTCTTGCTTCTACTTCAGTGAAAAACCTCATAACGGAAACAGAAGTGGCCCATGATTTGCTTCCAGCGGTAAGGATTTACATGGATGGCCGAGTGGAGAGACTGATGGGCACGGCAACCGTCTCTCCATCACTTGGTGAGAAAACTGGCGTCCAATCAAAGGACGTCGCCATTTCATCGGATTCTAGCGTGTCGGCAAGACTTTACATCCCAAAAGCAGCGATCGGCTCTCTCCACAAGCTCCCGTAGCCGTGTACTTTCACGGAGGAGGCTTCATATTCGAAACAGCGCAATCTCCGAACTTACCGCAACTATCTGAATGCACTAGTCATGGAGGCAAACATCACCGACATCTCTGTCGATTCTAGGAGGGCACCAGAGCATCCTCTTCCGACGGCTTACAATGATATTCATGGACTTCCTTCAAATGGGTGGCCCTCATTTTGCGGGAAACGGCCCCGAGGAGTGGTTGAATTCTCATGCCAATCTCAGCAAGGTAATCTGAAAATGATTTTCACTTTCTATCGAGATCACTTATTGGCCTATAATACACTGATAGATATTACATTCAAACTCATAATAATATATCTGTTCGGTATAGTTACGGTTGTAATATAACAATGTTTCGCTATCACCATGCTATAAAGAGTTGTATAGGCTGTCTTTGGTGATGTATGTTCGAAAGTGACGACACCTTCAAATTGAGTGAGGCAATTTGTTAAAAGCTAGTATTTTCTAGGGATGGTCACAAAGTGGGGCGGGAACGAATATCGCTGTCCCGAGTCCTATGCGGGATGGTTAGCCACGCAAGGCCCCGCCAAAGAATCGACTTTTACTTAAATACAATTAGCACCATTTAGTAGATGGTTATTTGACATTTTTCTTATTTTTATAATATCTGTAATAAAAAAATGAGGAAAAGTACCGAAAAAGTCCTAAATTTATTATATTTATACCAATTTAATCATAAATTTAAGCATTTTCACATTTATATCAATTCAATCCATTCAAATAATTTTGACCGGTTGGCGCTAATGTGACGATGACTGGTGGTTGGATGTTGATGTTGCAATTTTATAATAATTTTTTTTTGGAATTTTATATTAACTTTTTTTTTTTTTGTTTTCTTTTTTTCCTTTTTCTTTTCTTTTTCCTTTTCTTTCTCTCTTCTTCCTCCTTGACTTTCCTTGCAATGATCGGCAAGCCTTGCAGGAGGCTCACCGGCCACTACCGGCCACTAGGAGAGGGCCATGAAGCCCTCGCCGATTGCCAACAAGGAATGCGGCCCTAGGCGAGGTCTGGCAAGGGCGGCAACCCGTGCCAACGGCTAGCAAGGGCTTTGTGCCCTTGCCCACTAGCGAGCCAGGGAGGCTCACTGGCCACTACAGGGACTTTCCCAAAGAGGAAGAAGAGAGAAAAGAAAAGGAAAATAAAAGAAAAAATAAAAAGAAAAGAAAATAAAAATTAATAAAAGAATTGAAAAAAGTAAAAAATTAGTACAAAAATTGCCACGTCAACATCTAGCCACCAACCGGCATCCATGTTAACACTGGCTGGCCAAAATTGACGAGATAAACTAAATTGTTATTTTTGTGAAAATGTTTAAAACTAAATTGGTTTAATTAAAAAGTTTAAAATTGAATTTGTACCAATGTAATAGGTTTAGAACTTTTTGGTACTTTTCCCTTAAAAATGGCCTCATTGGTAGATTTTATCAATAAGATTAGCATCATGGGTTGGTTTTATAGAGCCGATCGTGCTCCAACTTCACAAATTAGTCGGCGTAGGACAATCGTGAAGATAAAAGCCCATGGAAAACAGTTGTCCCATATTGCTCACCTAGACTTTCCAAGCTTGCATTCTTTACAAAGGCAAGACTTGTAGGGAGAAGATATCGTATTTAATGGGGTAATAATATTATTTCATGTTTTTTTTAAAATAAAATATGCTTTTTTTTCTTAAAGTGTGCAATGGGCGAATTAGCAAGGCGGGCCAAGGCTAAGGGCAGCCTTGACCCACCGTGCCTATTATCCTGCCCCATGCCCCGTGGGGCATTTTTTGTGGGGAATAACTTGTTTGAATTTGCCTCCAAAATACATTAACAAAAAGTCAGCTTAAATGGTAGAATTCTATCAAAAAACTTATGGTGACTTAAGAAAATGTTGTTCACGAATTTGAAAGTTTTTACGTTCTCAATACTGAAAAAATGATTTCAAAGTCTAAACTTAGAATAATAAGCCAAAAGCCAAAAGTAAAGCCACCCTCAAAATTTTTGCTAGTTTCTATGATCAAATTTCAAAAGGTTTTGGGTGGGCAGTGGAGATCAAGATATCGCAGGAATCCATTACTTTTATACAGTGCTCACTTGAATGCTCTAAGTTTTGTATGACCCTTCAATGATCAATAGAAAAGTTTTATGGCATTCAAGCGATAGTAAAAAAAGTTATGGCCCTTATATGAGCGTCATATGAAAGTTTAAAACATTTAAGTGATCAGAAAAAACAAATCATGGCCCTCAAGTGAACACCATTCAAAAGTTATAACTCTTGTATTGTGTTCTTTTTTTTTCCCCAAATAGTTGAAAATAGCTCAACAAGTACTTGGAAATCATCATTCAATTTTGGTGGTTATAAAATCAATTTTTCATTTTCACAGATAACTTAATTGTCTTTCGAGAGCTTTTCATTATGACATCCTTACAACTTTCCCGAAGTTCTTCATAGGTGTTTATGGCTAGTGATAGTGCCAATGGTAACATAGATCACAAGATGGGCATCCGATTGGGAGGAGAGAAATTAAATGGAGTTGAAATTGCGGGTGCTATTATGGTGCATCCTTTTTCTTGGGCAATGAACCACCGCCTTTGGTGACCACTAAGCCGAGAAGACATACTTCTGATAGACGCTAAAACGCGCAATCCCATGATCTCCATAGCTAAAACAAGAACACATATATAATCAAGGAGAAAGATTAACGCACATGTTTTAAAATCCATCATTCTTCATTCGAAAGCGGAAAAGTAATGATTCAAGCACAAGTTTTTATCCTCTATTACCTTATGTATCACTAGCTTAATGAGATGGACCCATTCACTCTTTAACGCTAGATAAACACTCATTTGTGAGAATAATTGTGAATATTAGGGTTAGAGGAGAGATTTGAGTACTATTTACAGAGTTTCTAATCAGACCCTCTCATTACGAGCCATGTTCAACTCAACCCACACTAGCCTGCCTCATATTAGATTAATTAAAAATCTTTTATTTCACCTTAGACCAACACCATAAAATAGTAAATTATAATATCAATTAATGTTGCCCACATTAGGAAAACTTTTACTTTATCCCACTTGGGCTATATTAATTGAAAATGTATTGTATATGCACCCATTGGTCTAGAGATAATTTTTAATAGTCAATCACATCTCATAAAGTCTCAAACACAAAATCATGGCGGTAATCGCATATATACACATAAAGACTTCCATAATCACGAATATTTTCAACTTGATTAATATGGCAAATGATAACATCTCTCATAGAGATATTCCATTTGTCAGTCATTATTCTCTTACATTAAGTATCACAAAAACTTATGCCATTAGAAAACGTCTTTATGGTTTCCATGAACCCACATATGGTTTGTTTTTATGGTGAACCTTTTTTTTTTACGTGTAATAAGACATATGCTCAAGGCTAATAACTAGATGCCCCTAATCTTCACTCAAAGTTTATACAATACCTTGATACTTTTATTAATATATATTTAGTATAATAACAATTCATTCAAAAATATTTTATTGAATGTAAAAGTTGATATATATCAAAACGTTACTAAATGTAACAAACACAGATATAAACTTTATTAGAGAAAAATAAAAATAAATCCCACTAAATAACAATATCCTAAGATGCTTCTAAGCCCATGCTGATGACATGTCGCTCAAATATATAAGGATGTAGGTCTTTAGTTAATAGATTTGCAACCATATCATATGTATGAATATGATCTATTGCAACATCATCATTTTGTATTGATTCATTTATCATTGAAAACTTGACTTCCATGTGCTTATACCCATTGAGACTTATGTTATTATTGATAAATAACATTGTAGAGTTATTATCACAATATAACTGTATGAGCCTATCAATAAAATAAAAAATGGCCAACTCCGCAATGAGGTTCCGTAGCCAAATAGCTTGAGTAGCAGCTTGAAAAGCATGTTATAAAATTTGATTGCATAGTAGAAGATATATATTTATGTTTCTCACTCTTTCATGATATTGCATCTCTTGCCAACATAAATATGTATCCTGTTGTCAACTTCATATTATTTTGACAACCAGCAAAATTGGCATTCGAATACCCTAGTAGGGGTAAGTCCAAAATATGTCTATAAATCAGCATATAATCTCTTTTTTTTTTTTTTAGCTACAAGTCCGAGTCACCACACCCTATCTAAGTCATGGGTTCCTTTCCAACAAGGCATATAATCCTCTTGTCATCTTTAGCATATAATCTCTTGTCCTCTTTAAATACCCTAAAATAATTTTGCCAGCAACCTTATGATCACGTCTTGGATTTAATTAATATATGCCTAGAAGTTCTGTCGCAAAAACAATATTTGGTTTAGTGCAAACTTGAACACATATTATACTTCCAAGCATACTAGTATGAGGTACATCATTCATTTGAGCTTTCTCAAAATTTGAATTAGGGCATTGTGAGAGGTTCAATTTATCACCCTCAATAACATGAGCATTTTTTGGATTGCAACATTGCATATTGAATGTTTCTAAAATACAATCAACATATGCCCTCTGAGACAAACCCAATAAACTGTGAGAACGATCCCTATGAACCTCAATGCCAAGAACAAAAGTGCATCACCAAGGTCTTTCATGTCAAATTTTTTTGATAACATCCACTTTGTCTCATGCAAAAATCCAATGTCATTACTTGCAAGTAAGATATCATCTACATAAAGTATGAGAAAAATATATTTCTTCACATTAGATCTTCATTTAGAAAACATAGTTTTAATATCCTTCGATCTACTTTGTTCAAAATCAATGAAAATAGCATATGCATAAGTCAGTCTTGTATACCCATTTGGATCAACAACAACCAATATCATAATCATACTTATCTTTCAGACTCTAGCCATAAATCTGATTAAGAATATGAAATAGCATATGTATAAGGTATAGCTAAACATCTTTCCCTAATCGATCTCTTGAGTGAAGCTACTACAACCTCATTATGAATCTGAGGGACTTGAGAAATTTTATCAGAAACTGCCTCAACAATAGGATCCTGAGCCACAATAGGTTCAATTTGTGGCGTAGGAAGCTCCATAATCATCTACTTAGGAAGAGACAGTGATTCGATAATTCACACCATATTGTCATCTTCAATAGTTTGTGAGCAACTACCATTTTTTGCTACATTAAATTTCAAAAAATTTGTTGTATGAGATTCCACAATTCTTGTATTTCCATTAGAGTTATAAAACCGATACCCTTTTGAATGATTTGGGTAAGATATGAAGTAACACCAAGTAGTTTTAGAATCCAACTTACTCAATGATAAATTATATAACTTCACTTTTACAGGACATCCTAAAACTTTAAGATAATTCAAGTTAGGTTCACGTCTAGTCCACAACTCAAATGAGTCGATGGAACCACTTTAGTGGAAATACGATTTAGAATGTAAAGCATTGTTTTCAAAGCTTCACCCCACATAAAACTAGGTAAATTAGTCCTACTAATCATATTTTTCATCATATCCATAAGAGTGCGATTGCACCTTTCGTCCACACCATTTTGTTTAGGACTCCTAGGAATAGTAAATTGAGCTATTATCCCATAATTCTCCAAGTTTTGGCAAATGACCCTTTAAGTAGTCGAACATTACCATGTCTGCCAAAATACTCATCACCACGATCAAATCTAACAATCTTTATGATTTTTCCCAACTATTTCTTTACTTCTGTTTGAAGAATCTTGAATTAGTCAAGAGACTCAGACTTTTCTTTAATAAAGGATAAGTATCCATATTAGAAATAGTCATCAATAGATGTGATAAAATAAAAATTTCTACACAAATTTGTTATGTATAGTCCACTAATATCAACAAATTAAAACTTCGAGCTGTGATTTTCTTTTTTTATCTTAATCATTTTGCTTCTACAACAATCGACGCAAATCTCTAAATCACTTTTAAGAGTAAGCAAGATATCAGCCTTTATTAGCATTTCTATTCTTTTTTTAGTAATGTAACTAAGACGTTTATGCCATAATGCATAAGATTGTTCCCTAGGTAAAGGCCTTTTGGAAACAATATTTTCGGTTGAATAAACGACGTACATATTGTTAGGAGATAAACACAAACAATACAATCTATTTGATAAATTGCAACACCCAACATTATTTGAATTATAAAACATAGAAATACTATTACTCTTTATTTTAAAAGAGAATTCACACATGTCCAAACAAGACATAGAAACTAATTTCCACTTAAAGGAATGTACATAAAAAGTGTTAGCGTCATCCTAAAACTAAAATCTAAAATCAAAATAAAATCTCCCACGAACTTGATGTCAACTTTAATGTTGTTTTGCACAATAAGTTTTAATTTATCCTAATTTAGCATCATTCGGTTTATGAACCCATGTATGGTAAATGCAATATGATTAGTTGCACCACTATCTCACCACCAAGAACTGGATGGGGCTTCAAATAGATTGGATTCACAAAAAAAATGCCAAAAAATCATTACCTTTAGTCTCACTTTTGGTTCTCTTAGACAATCAAGCTTTATATTTATTGCAACGTTTCTTTACGTGTTCATCTATCCCTTGCAAAAATAGCAAAAAACACCATCTTTCTTGAATAATGTTTTCTTAGGACCCAAACTGTTAGAAGGACTAGTAGCTTCAAAATTTCCTTTATTATTGAAGGACTGGCAACTTCAGAATTGCCTTTCTGAGTATAATTTTTGAACTTCTTATCTTTGTCATCACTAGAACTAGAAGCATAAAGGGCAATGTGCCTTTATCTTTCCTCAATTTTTCTTCCTTTACCACCACCATTGCAATCATGTCATTAATTGACCAAGTCTCATCTTGAAAATCATAATTGATCTTTACAATCGCAAAATCAGGAGGAAGAGTATTTAGAGCTTGATGCCAAATGCAAGCCACGGGAATAAAATCATTGAGAGTTTGAAGTTTTGTTTGCAAATCTATCATTCTTAGAACATAATCCCTAACTCCACCACAACTATCATATTTCATATGAAATAGTGTTTGCAGGTGTGTCCCTATCTCAGCATTAGACGAGATACGATTTCTAGCCACCAAGGCTTCAATTATTTGTCTTGTATAGTAGCGCAGTCTATAGGCAAACTACTTTTCAAATATTTTTAAATAGAACGTTTTATAGACAACAAGCAAATTCAGATTGCTCTTTTCCCAAGTAGCAAAATGTGCTTTCTGAGCTTCTGTACTCTCGATAGGAAGGTCTACCGACTTATCGGCAGTAAGAACCATATGAACATCTGCCATCTCCATAACAAACAAAAAATCTTCTCTTCATCTCTTAAAATTTGAACTAGCAAAAATTTCAATAGTGACGAAATTACCATTTATAAAAAATGTGACTGAAAAATAAGCAATGTCTATAATTAACATCATGTGAGTATTATGTAACTTGACGTACAAGTATACATTCAGAACGTTACATGCAAAATTACATAATTATCTTTGTGCAGAATACATGATATGTAGTTGTACACTCCCCACATAACAGCGGCTATGAAAATATATTCTAACATTCATGAATTCATCACATTTGGGTGTATGAACCATTAGGATTAGTTACTCCTCAATCACGCTATCATGTATCTCTCCATGAATTAATACACAATCATCTCCTTTGGGAGTATGATCATGCATTAGATTAGGAGACATCTCATCATTATACGAGACCAATATTTTTCAAACCCAATCAAGTGTGCTAATTTGGCGATTACAACTCAATTGAATTCTTTAAATTCTCTCATACCGAGATATAAACTTTACTTTTCACGTACACCATATACATGTGATTCTAATTTTAGTGATAAGGGCAATTTATTACTAAAATCACATATCATGTTAATTACATTTTTTTATTCATTAATATAAGTTAAACTTTATATATATATATATTCAATTAATCACTCTTTATAATATATGTGTGATAATATACTTGTAAATTAACACCTGTATTTCCAAAATCATAGAAAAACACAAGAAAATACGCGAAAATATATTTAAAATACACATATTTATGATTTTGTATGTATCTTCACATTCACAAAAGCATCAAACATATAAATTAAATACACCACAAGGTAGAGCATGACCATACAAGCATTTAGCCGCCAACCACGCTCCCATCGGAGGCTCCACATGCCCGCAAGTGCCGCCTAAGTGCGCAGTGAGTGGAGCACATGTGTGGACATACTTCTCTACAATCCAGTCCAACCAATAGCAGTCTAACCAATTCTTGGCTTAACTGTATGGTCTGACGATTGACCAATCCGTTCAATGGTAACCCGGTTCAAGTGGGTCAACAAGTCGAATCTTGGGTTGGATCTCAAGGTCAATGGGTCAAGTCACTGGATCGGGTCGGGTCTCGCAAGTCATGTTTTGTTGACATCACCCCTAGCACGTGCCACCCTTGTGTCACGGGCCACGGGTGAGTTGGGGTCGACTCTGGGGAACCTCTTGGGTTGTCCATCTTTCGGCCAGTGACACTTGCATGTGAGCGCGCATAAAGGAGTGTGTGGGCGCATGGGCGCATGCTCAACTCCCCTAGCAGTGCGTGGCCACGCGTGTGGGCGCGTGGGGCCTCCCCCGGTGGCACGCCATCCACGGTTTTGCTCGTCTTGTCAAGTTCTTTTTGTTTATATAATAGAAATCAAATTTTGCTGCATAAAATATCACGAAAATCGAGTGAAAATTTATGCGTTTGAGTTCTAGGTTATGGCTGCTCTAATACCACATGATAGACGCTAAAACGTCTAATCCCATGATCTCCATAGCTAGAACAATAATGTGTGTGTGTGTATATATAATCAAGTAGAAAGATTAACGTATTTGTTTTGGAATCCATCATTCTTGATGTGTAATTAAAAAAACGATGATCTAAGCATAAGTCCTCTATTGCCCTTGTCGCGACCAATTTTTCGAGTGTGAACCACATAAAATTTGGCTAATGGATTGTTAATCCTAAACTTAACTCGGGCTCTCCCAAACCATACCAATCCGCGACTTAGGTTCAACTTCTTAACATGCAATTGATTTTTTAATCAGGAGTCGCCACTAATCTATTTTTTGGCGGGTCGATTAGAAACCCAAGTAAAGTAACGAGAGTTTCACTTTACTCCTACGAACTAGAGACTATGGGTACGGGGACTTGGTTACGCTAGATTTCTCTAATGCCCTTTCGGTACCACTTCTTTTTAATTTTCAAAATGTTTTTGCAGGCAGTTCGGATTGATTTTAAATCTATTTCCTAACATGTAAGGTGATCATGCGGGTGCACAAACCACCAATTTAACATCCAAAAAAGTAATTAAATAATAAATAAATAAATGCGGGGACTTACCTAGGAGCAACGAAAGCATCTGCATGGTTAGATTAAAAATTCACATCATCAACCCTAGATATGATTTCTAATTAACATGCAATTTCTTTTATTTGTTTTCACTTAATTAATGAAAATCATGCAATATGCAATGCAATATTACTAAATGACCTAATTCTAATGACATGCAATTTCTAATTAAATGGACCTAATAACAATCTCTAAATGACGTGCATTTCATGAATCTAATCCTATATGACATATAATGACATTTTTTTTTGTGTTTTCTTAATAAATGTGCAATCTATGGAATTAACTTATCCTAAGGCATTTTTTGTATTTTTTATGAAATTCGAAATTAGAAAAATTTGAAAATTATTTGGCTAAATCAAGATTCTACCTAACTTATATTAAGGATTAAGTCATGCTAAACTCTAATTTAAACCGGGATATTATCTTAACTTATCAATCTCGAACCTAAGATGCAGGTTATCTAAATCAATCTAAACTTAAATGAAATATGCAATTTTATTCTAATGTGCAATGACATGCAAATGATGCCCTAATTCTACATGACATATGCATGATGATTTTGTTTTTGTTTTTTTAATTAATTTAAAATGTCAAATAATTAAACATGAAATTTAAGCTAATGAAACAAAAATCTAACATCCTAAATTTATGTCTTTTTGGTATTTTTTTCCTTTCAACAATTCAGAATAAATAAAAACGCTTAGTCTAGATATGCAGATTACCCTAAAGCATGTGATATTCTAATATGAAGCTAAACTAACTCAAACATATTTCAAGATAAATAAATCAATCAAGATGAGACAAGCACCGAGCCATTCAGAATCATCAAAGATACCATATCCATTGTTCAAATTCGGAAACAATATAGTAAAATCGATAAATTGATCTTAAGCCTTACATATCAAAATATCAATTTTATTCTCGCGTGATTAATTATTCTATCTAACGCCTTATAGATGGAATAAAAAATTGGTGTGCGGTTGCGAATTAGGCGATAAACCCTAATTGGAAATACATCTAATTCCGCAAATAATATTACCAAATTTGAACTCAATGGAATTGGCTCGACGGATGACCGGCAGTGGCTCATGGCGATATCGAGGGTCACGGCCCAAGGGTCGATGGCGACAATAGTGCTCGGCTCCTGATCCCGAGGCAAGGCAGCGACAGTGGGAGGCTCAAGGAGTCGTAGCTCGCCCGAGGAATTTGTGAAATCAAACCTACAAAACAGAGAAACTGGCCCCCCTTGGCTCGACACCGGATCCACAGTGACAGCGACAACAGCAACTCGATTCGTCGGTGGAAGGAGCAGCGAGCACGCTAAGACGTCTGTCTTGATGTAGAACAGATTAGACAAAAAAAAATAGCAGTGGTGGCATGGGTGAGGCAGGTGGCGGTCAATGATGGATCGGCGGCCGCGGGCGTTGAAGTTGCGCTTCACGCTTGAAAACCCCCACTGGAAGAAGACAACCCCACCCTTTTTTAATTTTTTTTCTTCTTTCACGTGCTCCCTCCATGCACCTTGTCAGAGGAAACCCCACCCCTTTGTTGACCTATTGACCCAAAAACATAAAAGATCTCTCCCTGCTCTCTTTTACGGATCGTGTTCCCTTCACGTCTCTGTGCTAAGCGGGAGTTCGTCAAGAAGCAGCAAGCGTCTCGGGGGAAAATTGCTGGCGCCAATGTGCTCGGTTCGTCTCAAGGAACACTCGGCTTCGCCAATGAGGCTTAGATCGGATCAGATTTCGCCGAGGAGGGACGCAGCGGCTCTTCGCATTGTTGGTGTTGTGGGAAACTCCTCGGATCAGCGAGAGGAGGAGTTGTAGTCGAGGGAACAGATTCGCGAGCAGCAGACGGCTAGGCGCGGGCTGCAAGCGAGACGGGCTGCTAGGCACCGGGGATGGGCGGAGGCGCTACAGGTCGCGGCTGCAGCAAGCGTCGGCGGCCAACGAGGCGGAGCGCAGAGGCGACGATGGCAAAGGGATGCGAGCAGGGCGGTGACTCGCGGACGACGCCGCGTGGCGATCGACGTGGCAGAAACCTCGAACGGCTGCTGGGGGAAACGTCTACGGAGGCAAGGAGAAGAAGATGAACGAAACTTTCAGCTTTCCCCCCTTTTTCCTCTCTCTCCTGTCTTCTCACGTCCCCACTTTTTCCTTTTCCTTTTGTTTGCTTTTTTTTTTACTTTTCTTTGCTGCTCCTTCGAACACCCCCGACGAAGGAACCAAAACCCAAAGGAAAAAGTTTCTTCTCCTCTTGTGTTTAAATTTCTGACCTCGGCTGTGTATTCAATGTGTGGCCCTCCTCTCAAATCCTACGCATTTAATCTATTTATAGGCATTTTTTCAAATCCATATCTACGAAAATTCCTTTATCCAAATGCAATATTTGTTTTTGATACGATTTAGGATTGCAAGAGGATTCTTCTAAAATTTGAAATCTCGTACAAATCAATCCGTAAAATCTTTCCAAGGATACGGGCTTGGGCCAATTTACTCCATTCGTGAGCTTAGTCCAATTCACCAAATTAATATTCTAAACCATCAATTTGAACTTATTTGTCACCGGCCCAATGTAAATGCAAATTAAAATAAATGCACCTAAAACTATATGCTATGCAATTAATTAATTAACTAATATTTTTTTAGGGGTTAAAATTAATCCATAATTTTTTAATGTGATAAATGATTAAACGGGTTGCCAAAATTTAGGTGTCAACAGCCCTCTGTATCACTGGTTTAATGAGGCGGCCTCTTCACTCTTTAATGCTAGGTAAACACTCATTTATGGGGTTAATTGTGAGAATTAGGGTTTAAGGAGAAACTTGAGCACTATTTATAAAGTTTCCAACCAGATCATCTTCTTACGAGCCAAGTTCAACTCGGTCTACCCTAACCAGCTTCATATTAGACTAATTAAGAAACATTCTATCTCACCTTAGACCAATACCGTAAAACGGTAAATTATAATATCAATTAATGTAGCCCATATTAAGAAAACTCTTACAACTTCGCCAAGAAGTTCTAGCTCACAGCAAACCTAATGACCACCGGGTGTGACGACCCACTATTAAACCCGACAACCGACCCCAGGCTCTCAAGTTTTGGTGTTGATAGGGTCCTGATTTTTGTTGCATAAAAGGATCCGTTGAAATAAAAGGATTGGTACTACAAGGAGTTGTTAAGTGAGAGTAGATGGAGTGGTGCTATGGATGTGATGGAAGCACCAAGGGAGGATCATTTGTTTCACTTGTTAAACCCTAGCTATGATAATGCTGAGAGGATGATGAAGAAATTGGCTTCCTTCATAAGTGAGGACAATTAGGAACAAAGTTATTACCATCAATAAGTAGCTTCCTTTGTGTGTAAGGCTATTTCTTGTTGTCTCTATGTCTATTAGGTTTTCATTTGCCAAAAACCATGTTCTGTGTGTGGTAATTCTCTTATTTGGCTTGTAAGTGTTAAATCTTATTGACAAATCGTGTAACGGGCAATCACTTCATTGGTATGATAATGGTAATTTACCGATAATTTTAGCTACTCACAAACGTGGAGTGCAATAGTAAGTATTGTTGCGACCTTTTCAAACCCTCCTAGACACAAAGGCTAATGGCTCAACTAAGTCTAAGCTCTCACAAACCCATCAATTCACGGCTTATGGTCCGGGTTTTTAACTTGCAAGTCATTTTTGTTTAGAAATCACCACTAATCAATTTGCGATGGGTCAATTAGAAACTCAACTAAAATATTTAGAGAAATACTTTACTCTTGCGCAACTAGAAAAATTAGAATCAGGGACTTGATTATATTAGTTAATCAACAAATACATTTTCAGTACCTAATCTTTTTAAAACTTTAAGGTTCAACTTTTTTATAAGGATTATTCATGCAAAAATACTTTTAAAAAAAGCTATTTGTTAGCTTTTTCCTGATTTTAGAAAAAGTAAAATATCTACGTACTATTTTATATTTTTTTTTTTAAATATATTTTTTATTTTACATAATTATATAATATTGTATTATTATAAAAGGAGGACCTAAATCGGATCTTCAGGGGGAAAGCCCAGGCCTCGAGCCCACCTCTCTTTATTTTAATTAATAATATTTTTATTATTTTTATTATTTTTATTTATCTAAAATAAAGTAAAATAAGGGAAAATGAAAATAAAATTTAGTTAACGCAAATAATGTTAATGCCTATGTGATGTGAAGATCCTTTATTTTATTTTATTTTTTGTTAGGGCCGAATTGTCCCTAATTTTTTATGTAATTTAATTATAAAAATTTGATTAAAATTTAGGTGTCAACAAGTATTAACTTGATGGTGAAAATAGTAATTTACCTGCAATATTAATAGCTGCCCAACATAGTGCCGATTTTAATGTGGTAACTGACCACCTATAGTAAGGAATTCACCAACTTCAAGCGGAATGTAAGTTATTCACTTTTCTAGAAATTTAACACTCAAAAGAAAAACTCTGTAGTGAAATTGGTTACTTACATTAGTAGGTCCATTTACAAGTTAGCTAAGTTACCAACAAAGTAAGGAATCTATCAATATAAGTGAAATTGAGATTTTGTAACTTGTCATTGAAATAACTTACCAACATAGGCCTTTTTTTACTTTGTAAGTTATCAACACTTTGAGGAATTTACGAATGCCAACTTTAATGGTTAATTATGAAGTAGCTTAAAAATTTGCCATTGAAAATGGAATCTTGGCATTTAAGTTAGTAGCTACCAAGGGGTCCATGACTTGGTTGCAAGGGGCCAGCATAAACATAGGTGTGCTGTTGGTCTTGGGCTTCCCTGCTCATACCTAATGTAGACATGGTGACAAGCTCACTTAGTGGACAATCGGTTCTTCATTAGAGCCTGATATTGAACATTTTAACAGCACATGAGATAGATTCTCATCCCATCCAAACTCTCTCTGTTTTTTTTTTTTTTTTTTTGCAACAAAATTTAGTAATTTACCAAGGAAATTACTAACTTAGCATACCAATGTAGGCTCGCATATGGGGCAGTAAGTTACCGATCAAGTAAGGATTTTACCAAAGTTTAGTTTAATAGCAAGTTACCATATTGCCTGTTGAAAATAAAAACTTGTATTATGAAGTTAATAACTTACAAATTCACCACTAGTCTCCTTGATCTTGTTCTCTCACAAATTAAAAAAAAAATTAAAGGTTAGAGAAAATAAAATTCCATCAATGAACCTCGACAAGGCTCTAGTGAGTTGAAGCATGGTTTATGGAGTTAGGGTTCTAAGGTTGTAATTGCCATGCACCAATGCATGGACTCAAAGACATCATAATCAATACCATTTCATCGACGATGAAATGAAGCACGTCAGCTAATGTTATGAGAAGAAATTAGAGAAACTGAAAAGTCAAACACATCATGTAAAAAGTCAAGGAACAACAAGATTTGAATTACAAAGGTTTGCCCATCCATAATCTAGTCCTCTCTTTCAGTGTCAAATACTCTTAGAAGAACCTACTGTCACACCTAGAACATCGGGCAGGCGCACATCCCTCGGCAGTCGATTAAAAATGCGACGTCCTAAGATGTGTTACCAACCCATTCTTTTTATCTTTCAATTAAGCACATGCGGAAGCAAATTAAATATACACCTGGCCAACAATCAAACACAGGGATAGTAAAAACACGACAACCATTGTCGAAAACAACATATCTATTTATCAAATATTACCCCTATGAAGTTTAATAATACGAGCCTTTTTACGGCCACTTCCTATTGACCCTCTCAAAATCTTCAGGGATTAAGGTCAACCTACTTCACTAACGGCAGGACCAACTAAAAAGGTGTCGCATCTCACGCCCACCACATCCGCACTCAGCAAATCTCCACGCTATGGCCCTAAAAAAGGTTAACCATGATGGGGTGAGATAAATCTCAGTGAGTCAAAACCCTAACCTCAATTAGGACACAAATTCGCCCAAAGGCAACCTAAACAAGCACCACAACAAACTCCCTTCGCCTCGGCACGTCCCTACATATTAGCGCATCACATGTGCCAGTATAAACATAACGAGCGTAATTAATAACCGGAACACATCATTTTCATCCTTCAAATGTTCACATGGGTCCCAATTATAAGGTAAAACCGTTATAACACGTCACATACCATGTCACACAATTTTGCCCCATAATCAGGTGCAACTATCACAACTAGTCAGGCATGTTCCAATTATTATGACCGAACAGCCACGACCAACTCAACAGTCAGCGGTCATCCGGCGTAACCAAGCATCATCCCGCCCTGTCAGGCACGGCATCATCCCACGTATTCATACGCATCAAGACGGCATTCCATTAAGGAGCATCAGTCTAGCCTCTATCACGACTTGGCATTCGTTGACGTGGGGTATCCGAACTTAATCAGGCATCGTCCCGCATATTCATACGCATCAAGACGGATTCATTACCTTGCATATTCATACGCATCATGGCATTTAGGTGATCACACGAGCACACTATCAAATCAAACCAATTCTTATCTTCTGTCAATTAGCCCAAAACACCAAATTCCTTTTGCAAATAATAAACCTTGAAACTCTTTTTTTTTTCCTTCAAAGCTTTCCAAAATAAATTTGTAGGTGCTCACGTACTCAAAATTAATCCATCAAACTTTGCATGCACCTAGTTTAAAACCTCATTATTTTATTAAGCAAATAATTTTTGGTGTGCAAACCCGACATCTCATTGTTTTTCTAATTAATTGACCATATGGCCATCTTTTGCAATAATAATAGACCATCACCACCGAACAACCATTCACATAATATCACGCATAAGTTCTCAGCATGCCAAAAATCAATGAAATCACTACATATATATTTACCTGCAAGCAAGACAATAAGAACAACCACAAGACCACAAACGGCCCTTACAGCAGAAATCTGGTCCACTCGCACGTCTCCAAGATTAATTCCAGAAACATAACCAAACGAGTTCACAAAATTCTCAAATTTGAATATCTTATAAAGGACACTTAAACAAACTCTTCTTATTAATACACCTTGACCCAGATCTTCCTATAATAAGATAAGTAAATCGCTCAAATCATTGCCAAAACTGTGTCCGGGTCCAAAAATTACGTTTTCCAAAATCAATTTGGTTTGACATCCAAAACTTGTCCATTTGATCTGAAATTTGACTATGTTAAACTACAAGATGTGATTAAAAAATTTTGTGAAGGAACTCTTTCGAAAATAGAACCCTAAGAGTTAATAAAAATCATTTAAACACCAAAAGGTCACTGGTTCCAACACCAACTGAGATTCTATTTTCCATGTAAAAAAGCTGAAATATTGTTCTTTTAAATCCATAAATTCTTGAGTAAAATATATGTCATAGCTGAAGATGTTTAGAACATTTTTCAAGAAGGAAGCAACCTCAAAATCGTAGCACGTTTTAACCCATGAAAATGGCAAACGGCGAGTATTCAGTCAACCGATATGAAGATTAAGCTAATCCATCTTAACACTAATCTAACCAAGCTAATTAAATCTAACCCCCTAAGTGCAATTAACAACCTAATCAAGAATTATGAAGTTAACTCACCAGATTAGGATGGCAGCGAGCTCATGGCGATGGCAACGTGATGGCAAAGAAAACCTGAGACTACTGTGTCTCGAACGGAGCTCAATCGGCGGCTGTTACGACAAGGTGAAGCTCACGGCTTGGGGCTGCTTGCTAGACATAGTGGTGGACAACGGTTGGACGTTGGAGTTAAGGTTGGTGGGTGGTTGTTTGGTGGAGATGGTGAGGCGGTGAGCTGGTGAGAAGTCGGGCGTTGGGATGGTGGACATGTGGGCTCCGGTACAAGTGTCGAAAAATCCGACACGTGGTCAACTCTTTCCGACACGCGAGTCCAGAATTCCGACACGGATACGCACGGGGTCAATTTTAAAAATTTCTAATACTTGAGGGGTCAAAATATAAATATACACAAAAGAAGTAATAAAATTGCTATAAATATACACGCGCAGGGTCAATTTTTTTTTTCAGTTTTTTTTTTTTTAGAATTGTTTTATTTTTTTTAAAAGTCTTTTACTATGAAAGAAGTAAGGGAAGGGATGGTGAATTATTATTTATTTATGTATTAATATATAAAAATATATTTAATATATAACGGCGGTGATAGATGATGGAGATGGGGAGATGATGGGGTGAAGTGGTGGAAGCGTGATGTTGCTGGTGTGAGGTAGAGTCTGCTAGTTGATGAGGGATGGTGGGTGTAAGGGTGAGACATTGGCAAAAGAAAAGGGAAAGAAACATGAAGGGAGGGAAAAAGGAACGTGAGGGAGAAGGGGATGGCAAAAGAAGAGAGTTGGTTGCAGGGTGTGAATGTGAGAGAGAGAGGGGGAATAGAGGGAATCAAAAAGCTGCAGGCAATAAAATGCCTAGGGAAATATCTAAATGTAATACCCCTAAAGTCTTCATGCCCAAAGTCAAGTGCTCCTCCAATGAGAATTTAGCTTCAATTTCTCCAAACAAAGCCAAAATAGGGGTAGAAAACCCATTTTGCTCAGCCCATCCGAATTTCCTTAATTTCTTTTGTCCAAAATCGATTTTTCCCCAAAATTTCGAACTTAACGAACTTTTTCCGAAAGATGAGATGGCGTCCTATAAATGAATCGTGACATGCTCAAACGTCCGATTTCCAAAACAGAATTCAACTTCGTGGTTTAAATCGACCGAACGCAATTTTAGTACGACCTAACCCATCGGGTAGCTTTCAAAGATTTTAGCGCGTTTGACCCGTGGTCGATAATTTTTTATTCACATTTGTATATCTTCAACTCGTAGGCGACTCTTGGTTGTCATTAAAATCGCAAGGTTTCAATTACATGTCTTGAGTATAATATTGATAGAAAACCGGGTTATTGCCGTTCGACATGAATTTCGCAATCATGCGGAATCATCCACAATTTGACTACGCAATTCCATCGAATCAACTTATATCCAATCACAATTCGATTATAACGGTGTCATATTGACCATTACCAATTATTATTATGGTTTAGCAGTCGATTTCTGATCGAATTCTCTAATCTGTCGCGTTTAATAGATTAGTTAACTCATGAGTGATCAGTTCCAAGTAAATTAACTATAAACGTGTCAACGAAACAACCATTTCATATATTCGGGACGAGGTCAAATTTCAGGATGTCTCACCTACTAAACAATAGCAAATGCTTATAGCCTCTCTCTTAAAAAACTCTTAAAACTTTGCGCTCACAAAAGACAAAACGCCTTTAAATACAGTGATAGAAACTCTCGCAAAACATTCATGAGTCTAAGCAAAAGGGGGAAATTAATTAGCACAATAACCTCTCGGGTTTCGATTCTAGTTGTATGCTTCTTCTCATCTAGATTTGACTTCTTGGGCTTATGCACATAGTTATCAGAAACATCAATTAAGCCCTTGATTAGCTGTTATGTCTTCAATTCTTTCAAACACTCAGTATGCAGCTTTGTTATGATCAAGATCATCAAGTAAGGATCCAACCAAGCCTCGTCCCTTCATATGTGCATGGCAGGTGAAATTTAAGGTCTATATTGTTATTACAGCCCGTAATTTTAAGTTATGCCAAGTGGAAGGTCAAAGTAGGTGGCTCGAGGGATGACTATGTCACACCTTGAATCCTAGCAGAAAAGGGGAATGACATGGCCGTCCTTCCACCCGAAGGACACAACCTATTAGGGCGTGTTTGGTAATACGTTTCGTTCAAAAATTATTTCTAGGAATAGAAATAGAAAAACTATTTCTATTTTGGAGAATAATTTTTTAACAGAAAACGCATTTGTTAATTGTACAAAATTTCTATTCCCGGAATAGAAAAAGAACAGAAACATGTTTGATAAACTTATATAATTTTTTTGTTTCTTTTAATTTTTAAATATTTTTATTATATTTTTCATTTTTTCATTTTTCATTTTTCTTTTTCCTTTTTCTTTTTCTCTTTGGCCGGTCGCCGACCACCGGGCCGGCAACCGGGCCGGGTGACATCCAATGAGCTTGCCGAAGAGCCTCCCGGCAAGCCTCGCCGGGCCAGTGACAAGGCTCGGCCTCACCCAGGTGACGCGAGGTCGGCCTTGCCCTGGCTTGCGAGGCCCGACCTCGCGCTGGCTGGGGAGGCTGAGCCTCACCATGACCACGTGAGGCTTGGCATTGCCGGTGGCTAGGCAAGGCCGAGCCTCGCCGACCGGCGTGAGGTCGACCTCGCCGGGGGCTGACAACACTTCGGTGAGGTTGTCGCCGGCCCTCAACAGCCAATTGTCGACCATGGCCAAGGCCGGCAAACAGCCAAAGAAAAAAGAAGAAGAAAATAAAGAAAATAAAGAAACAAGTTTTGTGTTTTTGTTCTTTTGTTTCTTCAAAAAGTTCTCCCGGGAAATTAGTTTCTTGTTTCTGTTCTAAATTTGTTCCTGGAACAAGAGTGTAAACAGGCCCTTAACCACCCAAAATCCGGCACCCAAAAGTCTCCATTGATATCACTTGCTCTATTATTTGCTAATCAATAGACTTGAAAAGATTGGGAAAGAGGGTGAGTAACCACAACTCAGTGAGTAATATATTTCTTTCAAGCAAATCAAGCGACCCTTATACATACATACATAATTACAAACATACATAAATATAGAGCACTACTAGGAACTCATAATAAACTTTTTAATATACATATCAAATCATATAAAAAAATGTTTCATTTCAACAAGTTTTATACAATTCAGATATCAATGGTCAAATTCATTGGTTAATTTCTATCAAAAAAATATATCAATGATCCATTCCATCGTCCAAACTCATACAACATCACATCTCAAGGACCTTGAGGTGGCTTCCATGATATCGTATCATCGTATAACACTTAGTTCTTAACCAACACATATCAATAGTATAAAGCTCTAGAGGTGACTCCCACAAAATTACATTATTGTATAATGCTTAGTCCTCAACTACAAAGCTTCAGAGGTGGCTCCCACAAAGTTACGATATTGTGTATCACTTAATCCTTAACCACCTTATATCAATAGTACAAGACTCTAGAGATGTCTCCCATGAAATTACATTATTGTGTAACACTAATTCCTCAACTTACACATATCAATAGTACAAAACTCTAGAGGTGACTCTCACAAAATTACTTTAGCGTATAACATTTAGTCCTTTAGAAATCCATATCACAATTTGTTTCACAAGTCATAACATAGCCTTTCACAAATCGATTCTTTCCATAATACCAATCAAAATCCACATATAAATTAGTTTCACATATCGAATCAAATCACCTTTCATAAAATATATTCAAAGTCAGCATAATTCTTTCACAAAAAGGTTTCGCAAACCCAAAATATGTCATCTATCCCAACTACATTCATCAAATAGAATATATATTTTAAACAATACATTGCTCATGCCATTTTGGAATGCATTTCATAAACCAAGAACACTTCAAAACTCTTTCTCATTAAACGTTTTCCAAATCATTAAAAACCTATTCCATAAATCAATTCTCAATATAATACATACATTTAAACTTTGCGACACCTTCCAAAACATAATTCTCAAACCATTTTCAAATGAATAATAAGTAGTAAATGCACTACGCAAAATTATGCATCAAATATGCGGTGAACATCAAATATACCTCATACTTTTCATTTTCAAAGTATGAGTCTACAAATTCAAATAACTAGAAAGCCCGAAAAGCAAAGAACGCAAAGTTAAACAAGCCGATGATCTCGTATTCCTCGCAATTAAATGAGAACCAATGTTAAAATCAAGGAAAATGCAACCTCAACTGTGAAACGGCTTAACTACCCCTAAATGCTAACAAAACGACTCCTACGCGCTCACAAACCGCTTACTCGATGCGATTATTCAAAGCCATTTGCAACATGGGGCTTGAGCACGAAACTTAGTTGCG
Source organism: Eucalyptus brandiana (assembly GCA_014182725.1). Taxonomy (NCBI): domain Eukaryota; kingdom Viridiplantae; phylum Streptophyta; class Magnoliopsida; order Myrtales; family Myrtaceae; genus Eucalyptus; species Eucalyptus brandiana. The sequence continues at coordinate 25,036,580 of CM024674.1, read as the reverse complement.
CTATAAATATCTCACTTGAACCTTGTTTCTAGTGATCTTATAGTCAAAATGAAAATCTTTCCAAGCACTAGAAGACCCCCAACTTGGACAACCCAAAATCATGCCGAAAATCAACAAAATTGGCTCGAAAGTTGCTGGGCATACACCATTCATCACGCATGGGAAATTCTGGAAATTCGTTTCAAACAAAACACAAGCTCAAATCAAATTCCATAAAATCATACTCCTCCATAGCACTCTAAACTATCATTCTCCTATAAATACTCAACTTAGCAACTCCAAAATCGGATATCGCAACTCAAATTCCACTTAATTTCAAACTTGAACCCTCATTCCAAAAATATTCTATTGGAAGATCAAGAGGCACAAACACTTATCGAACATTGCGAATTAGAGTTAAATCGGCTTGACGAAGCATTCGTGGCAAGTACTCTCTTCCTTCTTTCTTGTTTCTTCCTTCTTTTTCTACTTTCCTTGTCTCTCCCCATGCACTACTCTTGATTATTAAAAGGAACTGAATTCCACCATTCTCTCTTGTTGACTTTTCAAGGCTTTTCTTTTTTCTTTTTCTTTTTTACATTTCCACTTTGACTTAGTCAAAATCCATATATTATAAACTAAATCATAAATTATCTCTCTATTCAAATCGTGTTCAAATTCCATTCCCTTGTTGACTTTTCCCCCACTTTGAAGATCAAATCATAAATTCTCCCTCTGTTCATAGCAGAGTCAAGTTCCATTTGGGTTTGTGCACTTTTGACATATTAGAAAATATAGTGCAAGAAAACAACAAATTCTTTGATTATTGGAACTCCCGTGACGACATATTAGTAAGTTCCTTAATTTAGTTTGTCGAATCAAGCTTTAAGCACAACTCAATTCTCACTTGGCTCATTTATTGTTGCAACAAATAAGCGATTTAATAATAAAATAAACATAACATGGAAATTAATCGAACACTAGATTTATGTAACTTAGATGGAGGGGCTTACTTCATGGGAAAGCAACAAAAATTCCACTATGAATCAAGCACTACAGTAATATTACCACCATACTTGAGTCACTCAAACACTCAATGTTTCTCAACTCCTAGTTACACTCATAACTTGTACAATGTTAGATCGTCACAATTGCCCACAAAATAATTTATATAATCTAACAAAATCCAACCTAGAAGAGTTAATCGACTTTAACACTCAGATTACTTAGGGTGTGATTCATGAAAAAGCTACATCTCACTTCTTCACATATGGGATGATTACCCACTCTTATGTAAATGATCCAAAATAGGAAATCTTAATTAGGAAACATAATCAAACTATAAAACTTATTTAATCTGGGAAACCTACTTAGATCGCCTTCCTTTATGGGTTCAAACTCTAGGCATTTTTCAACATTCTCCACATTGGCTCAACATGTGAGTTAAATGGCAATCACTTCACTAAATCATAAACTTTACTGTTATTTTCCTACAATCTCTCTTGGTTTCAACTCCACAACATCTTTCGAGTCAAAGTTGCACTCAAACTCCCATAACCATGGTACTCATATGATAAAACCTCACACAAAATGGATAAAGCAAAACAACTATTGTAAACATCTCTATAAAAACATCAAACATGAACCTTGTCAAACTCAATAGCTACAACACCATTAACTCTATAGGCTCCACCTTGCCATAAGCACCATCTGTGTCAATTACTACGCAAGTGCTACTTTAAGACTTTTTAGTTGCAATTTTACCTCGAGCTAAACACTGTCTAGATTCATATAATTATTACCATAATCACTTCAAATCAAAATATCAAAGACTCATAAATGTAACTTTTTTACTAACAACTAGTAATTAATTCTAGGCACCACAATCAATAGTCCTTCTCACCTCGTGCATAGCATTGGAATATGCACTTTCTCACACCTTTGCCCCTTCCTCTGGCCTAAGGGCATCGAGCTTATCATCACTCATTCAAACATAATACAAGCAATCATAAATTCTAATAACATAATAATCAACAATTTCATTTGACCACATTTTTTCGATAGTTCAACATCCACTTATAGCTTGTGGGAATTTATTCACCAAGTTGTTTGCCATCCTAAACATATCCTCTTGGAATCCAAGCATTAAAAAGCTTTTTATATAATCATATCTAGTAATGTTCTACTCATCAACTCTATGCCTTGTTGTGGTATGCATTTCTTTATGTATAATTTATTCAACAACTTTGAGCAAAAGTCTATACTACTGTTAGTTTGCACATGCTTGATCTTGTTACTAGTGTCCTTTTTTTCTTTTTTAATCAAATCACTCAAATGCCTGATCTTGATAACAACATTAAACTCACGCCTTAGCACAAATATGTATGTCCTCCTTGAGAAATAGTCCACATCCATTAACATAAATCTAATACTAATTCTTGAAGAAAATCACAACAACCTATGAACATCCAAGTAAATCAATTATAATCTCCGTGATTTCTCTAACAATCATACTAAATTGCACTTTCTGTTGTTTGCCTAAGTTACAACACCTACTTACTTTTAGTTCCTTAGCCACATAATACATAACAGACTCCTTTACTTGGAACCTTCAAGCTTCCCTTGTCAATGTGCCTACAATGCACATGCCACAATTTGGATTGTTGAACATATGCATCCGATGTATCCGCGTCAAAGTTTGTCATTTCTCCCCTTAAAGCTCAAACAGACCATTATGCTTGAATGACCATCAAAAATCCACATTATGAAATATATTAACACTTGACTGAATCTAAAGCACTTAAGGAAATCAAGTTCTTCTTCAATTCCAAAACATGGCTCAATTTGGTCAATGTCATCATGATACCATCATGCATTTTGATTCTAACATCACCAATAATCAAAACATTGCACTCAAGTGTTTGCCTAACTGTACTATATCACCATCCGTGTATTAGTAAGTTATAAACCAATTCTTGTTTGGTGTAGTGTGAAACACCAAAATCAATAACTCTTCTATCAAATAACGAATCTTAGGGACAAACAAACTTATAGTCAGCACTATCCAAATTACTATCAGCTGGAGTTGTGGTATCATCTATAAACTCAACTCTAATTCTTTTAACCCTTCTTGTTTCTTCAGCTTAAGCAATCCCTTCTTTCTTCTTCTTCTTCTTCTTCTTCTTCTTCTTCTTCTTCTTCTTTTGAAGCAAGCAATCCTTTCTTAAATGCCCCAACTTGCCGCAATTCCAACATACAACAATATCGGTCCTAGATTGACAATGTCTATTCATGTTCACATTACTCTTGCTAGCATGAGTACTAGTTCTTCTACCTTCACCTACTAAAGTAGCATAAACAAGTTCACCAAATTATTTTCTAAGAATGTCTTCACTTAAAATCAAATCATGAACCTCATCAAACATCAAGCTTTTAGACCTAAAGGAACTACTAACAGTAGTAATGGTAATATTCCAACTGTCAAGCTATGATGATAATAGAATTAAAGCATATACATTATCTGCAAAGTCAATCTAAATTGAATTCAATTGAATAACAATAACAACAACAATGAATTCATTTATAATCTAAGCAACCGATGCACCATCTCCCATTTTTGAGTGAATTAGACATTGCATCAAGAAAATGTTATACTCATAAATTACAATCAAGACATATTTTCAATACTTAACCTTAATTATACTCCTAAATAATTAATTACTTTATGAATTATTCTAATATATTTATATTATATTACATTATACTACATTATACTATATGTTCAGGGAACGATATGTCCAGAGAACGGAAATAACAGTCGGCTTCTTATGACAAGAATAAATGGAACTTTCATTGAAATCGGTGGGCGTGGAAATCTATGACCCCATATATTGCAGAGACTTACATACCGGCTAGTCAAAAGACAAACAAAAAATTTTAATGCTGAGGCTATTAAATTTCTTGTCCGCTCAATATTTCTAATCAAAATTTTTCACCCGGTCAATATCATGGTTCCCAATAAATATCCCACCAAATTTCTTGCCCGCCTACATCCCATTAAATGAATTTTGGACGACACCGCTGCATTAAAATTCTTCCTTCCTGACAAGGAAGACTAATGACGATATCGAGGTATATAAAAACCAACATGATGCAAAAACACAACAAGAAGTCCTGGGTAACTCTCTTGCTGCTTCTCCTCAATATTAATCTCGCTTCTCTGTCACTCAAAAACCGCATGGAAACAGAAGTGGCCAAGGATTTGCCTCCGTTGGTAAGAATTTACAAGGATGGCCGAGTGGAGAGACTCTTGGGCACGGCCACTGTCTCTCCATCTCTCGATGAGAAAACTGGCATCCAATCGAAAGATGTCGCCATTCCATCGGATTCCGCCGTGTCGGCAAGACTTTACATCCCTAAAGCAGCGGTTGATTCTCTCCAAAAGCTCCCTGTACTCGTGTATTTTCACGGGGGAGGCTTCATAATTGAAACGGCGTGGTCACCGACTTACCACAACTATCTCAATGCCCTCGTCGCAGAGGCTAACATCATTGCTGTCTCCGTTGAATATAGGAGGGCACCAGAGCATCCTCTCCCGGCAGCTTATGATGATTCGTGGACTGCCCTCAAATGGGTGGCCTCTCATTCTGCCGGAAATGGCCCCGAGGAATGGTTGAATTCTCATGCCAATTTCAAGAAGGTAATCGTAATTGTTCTTCATTTTCTATTTAGATCTTGTAATTGCAGATATATAATAGATATGACGGCCAAATTCACAATTCAGATCTAACATGTGCTTGGTACAGCTGTGGCTGTAACACAGCGATGTTGCACTGTGAATTGTTTACTTCTGTGCTTTTGGTGATATGTTTTAGAGTTACAACACCGCAGATTTGAGTGAGGCAATTGTCTAAAATTCATTATATGCTAGAGGCCCCGCTATAAAATCATTGTTTTTACTGCAAAAAGAACTAAAACCACTTGCTAGATGGTTATTAGATATTTTTCTCATTTTTATTATTTTTATAAGAAAGAATGGGCTCATCGTTAGATATTATAAATAAATAAAAGTTAGCGTCCTGGATTGGTTTTACATTGCCAACCAAGATCCAATCTTCACAAATTAGTAAATGCGGGACAATTGTGAAGACGAAACACATGGAAAACAATTATCCTACATCTCCTTATCTACTTTCCAAGATTGCATTTTCTATGAAAGCAAGACTTGTAGGGGAAAGAGATTGTTCATAGGTTCTATTAAAATTATTTCATTATGTTTAAAGCAAACAATATAAGCACATAAGTCAAAAGAAAATAGAATAGATTTTTTTTTCTTGAAGTGATAAGGGGTGGATGAGTAGGGTGGGCGAGGCCAATACCAGCCCACCCCTCTGCGCCTATTGCCCCACCTCATGCCTCTTATAGGATTATTTTTTTGGAGAAAATTTGCCCCATTCAAGCCGGTGCCCCCGCCCCCGTGCTAATCTCTATTATAGATTGCTATAGCTTTGAAAGTACTACAATCGTGAGAAATTTGTCAAACATCTTCTAAAAGTCGTGGCACATATTTTCACCGAAGTAGTTATTGCGGGGAAATTGTCCCAAAAATATAGTCGATGATTTCTAATAATCGGTCCATTATCTTTGCCTTCATACTATTAAGAGAACTTGCAGCCAAATCAAAAGCCCCTTTGAATTTGCCTCTAAAACAGATATTACAAAAAGGTCATCTTCAATTATAGAATACTATCGACAAAAAGAAGGTGACTGCAGATGATATTCTTCAAAAATTTTAAAGATTTGAGGTTCCCAACTCTGAAAGGATGAGAAAATATATTTCAAACTCGAAGTGGGAAGAATAAGCCAAAAAGCAAAAATAAAGCCATACTAAAAATTGGTTGCTAGAATTATTCTTAAAATATATTTCTAATGAAACAATGGTTGTTTGATTTATCATAAGCGTTAGACTGTATGTTAAAATATTGAAATGTTTTTGGCTGGACAGTGGAGATTTCAAATTTATCATCTACTGGGTATAATATTTTCTACTATTCTATCTAGCGATCGATCGGTCCCATGTGTTTTCTCAAATAGTTGAAAACAGTTGGACGAATGCTTGGAAGTGTCATTCAATTTTGGTGATTTAAAAACAACGTTTGCTGTCTATCATGGTCAAAAATACTCTGTTGGAAAACTGTTCATTACAGCATCCTTAAACATGCTCACCAACGAGTACCCACAAATAATACAACATTCTCTAAACTCTCCATAGGTCTTCATGTCTGGAGATAGCGCCGGGGCCAACATAGTTCACAACATGGGCATCCGACTGGGACAGGAAAAGCAAAATGGAGTTGAATTTTCCGGCATTATGATGGTGCATCCTTATTTTTGGGGCGACGAGCCATTGCCTTTAGAGACCACCGAACCCGAGAAGAGGTCCCTGGTAAGGGACATCTGGCGCATGGTGAACCCGACGACCACAGGGTGCGACGACCCCCTAATGAACCCGGCAACCGACCCAAGGCTATCAGGCTTGGGAGTCGATAGGATCCTAATTTGTGTTGCTGAGAAGGATATGTTGAGACAGAGGGGTTGGTATTACAAGGAGGTGTTGAGTAAGAGCGGATGGAGTGGCGTTGTGGAAGTGGTGGAAGCACCGGGGGAGGATCACGTGTTTCATTTGCTAAATCCTGGCTGTGAGAATGCTGCGAAGATGATGAAGAAATTGGTTTCCTTCATGAATGATGATAAGTAGGGTCAGAGGTATTACTGTCAATAAGTAGCTTCCTTTCTGTGCGGGGCTGATTCTTGTTATCTCGATGTCTATTTGTACTAAAAGACTGTGTCTGGGTTTCCATTTGCCAGGAACCGTGTTCGGTGCGTGTTAATATTCTTATTTGGCTTGAAAGTTTAAAATCCTATTGTTAAAATGGAGAATAATTACCAAAATCCTAAATTTATTATATTTTTATTAATTCAATCGTAAAAATTTTAATTTTTTGGTCTAAAATTTTGTAAATTAAATCCTGAAACTTTTTTACGTTTAGACAAATAATTGCATCCGGAGACGTCGATGCTAGCCTTTTTATGTATCACGACCAATGCTATTACATAAATTTTTTAATAATTTAATATTTTTCAAATTTTCCATTTCTAGTCCTTTTTTTCTTTTTTTTTTTCTTTTTTTATCTTTCTTTTCTCTTCTCTTTCTTTTTTTCTTTTTTTTTTTTAAATTTCTTTTTTTCCCTCTTTCCCTCCGTCAGCCTTAAGAAAAGTTGCCGCGTGGCCCTTGCCCACCCAGGCGTGTTCCTGAAGGGGTTCCAGAGCAAGGTGAGACAGTACAAACTTCTAGATAATGGTGATGGGTGTTGAGTCCATTTCTGACTTTTTCATCGAAATTTTTTCTATAAATGTCCAAAGAGAATACGATGTCACCGTGTTGAGTGTGGAAGAAGATGGAGATTCCTCACCTGTAATTTTAATGGTGGTGAGGAGGACTATTTTTTTTTTTTTTTAATGAAAGTGGGTCCTGCCCTTGGATGCATCAGCTGGGCAACCTTCGCCTGAGGCTCGGTGGAGGAAAAGGGAAAAAGAAAAAAAGAAATGGAAAGGGAAAAAATAAAAAAGAAGAAAATAAAAGGGGGTGCACAGAAAAATTGAATCAGATTTTTCTTACCAAACGATAAAAAATATTTTCTAATTAATTTTGAGTTTTGGCCAAATATTAGAAAATATTGTTATTTTTCTAGAAAATGACTCCCTAAAAAATATTTTTCAAAAACATCACATTTTCTACGAAACAAACAAAACCTTATAGACAACCCAAGCAGTTGCGATAGCATGTCCTCCAACATCTAGGCCTTCGTTTGTTGCATGTGCCGCTTGTTCTCCATACTTGCGTTGAATACAACAAAATTAAGTGCCACATAGAACTTAAAACTTCTAATTTTATTTTGTCCTATGAAAATTATTAATTCTTATGTAGAGCAAATATGAGGACTAGGACACCTCCAACGACCACTATGCCATAGCACAAACCACTATGCTTCCTCTCATTATCATTAGGACACCTCAAATGATCTTTGTAATTTCACCTTTTGAAGTATATCGGCACCTTATTAGATCCAAAGTACTCAAGGAAATCAGGTTCTTCTTCAATTTCAAAACATGGCTCAATCCAGTCAGTGACCTCGCTATACCATCATGCATTATGATTCTAACATCGTCAACACCCCCTAAACGTTGCATTCAAGTAGTTCCCCAAATGAATTATGCCACTATTATGTATTGATAAGTTGTAAACCAGTTTTTGTTTAATGTAGTGTGAAACAAATAACCAAAAAATCAATAACCCATCCATCAAATAACGAACTATCAGTGTAAAACAAAACATAATTAGTACTATCCAAATTAGTATTAACTAGAGTTGCAACATCATCTATAGACTCAACTTTAATTCCTTTGCCTTTTTTGTTCTTCAACTTAGGCAATCCCTTCTAAAATGTCCATACTAGGCTATAGTTCCAACAAACAATACCACCAATCCTAGATTGACTATGTTTATTTAGGTTCGCATTACTCCTGCTAGCATAAGTACTAATTGTCCTTTTCCTTCACCTTAGCAAAAACAACTTCACTAGATTTTCTTTAATGAATATCCTCACTCATAATCAAATCACAAACCTCATCAAACATCAAGCTTCTAGACCCAAATGATAATAACAATAGTAATAGTATTATCCCAATTATCAAGCTATGATGATAACAAAATCAAAGCATGTAACTTAAAAAGTCAATATAAATTGAACTATTAAATTAAGACCACATTGAATTCATTGATATTCTAAGTAACTAGCGCACATTTGCCCATCTTTAAGTGAATCAAATGTTGCATCAAGTAAACATTATTGATTGTAGAGGGCTTTATGTTTGATTGAGCATTCAAAAAATTTGTATTAGTCTTCTCTCTCATGATGTTAAATGTGACATTAAAAGCCAACCTCAACCGAATAACATCCAAAGTTGTCTATCTAACAAATGTCAATTAGCTCACTTCGTTGACTTTGATTTATTACTAGATAGGTTCAATTAGATCATTTTTAGTCTACATCCTCTAGAAACTAAAATTATTCTTATCAAATCTGTTGATTTTTCACTTTTCTTTTTTTGTCATCATCATCAATTAGCTTCAAGTCACCAATTGTTGAGAGAGAGAGAGAGAGAGAGAGAGAGAGAGAGAGAGAGAGAGAGAGAGAGAGAGAGAATAATAAAATAAGCATAACAAGAAAACAAATCAAATATCACATTTATGCCGTTTGGATAGAGGGACCCACTCTAAGGGAGAGCAACAGAGGATTTCATTATAAATTAGTGAAAACACAATGGAAACTATAACAACACTCAAGTGACTTAAACACTCTTACTATTTTCTAAACCCCTAATTACTTGAATAACTCAAATAATGCTAGGCCCTCACAACTTCCTCAAATTAATCTCTCAATTTCACAAAAGATTCACAATCTTACCACAAAATTTAATCAGCTTTAACACTTTCATATTGTTTCATGGTGTAATTCATGATGCGCCTCTCACTTCTCGACATGAGGCACAAAGACCCATAAATATTGGATCCAAATAGGAAGCTTTGGTCAAGAAATCTATTCAAATTAGGAAGCCTATTTGATTGAGTAAATCTACTTGAATCAAGTTACCTTTATGCCTTCAAACTCGAAACATATTTTATCAACACTTAACCATAATTAAACTCATAAATTATCAATCGCTTTATGAATTACTTTAATTATTTTATTTTATATTAAATTACATTGGCCTAATACCAAAAAAAAAAAAAAAAAAAAAAAAAACTCTCAACTTTAGATCCAATTCCAATTCCATTCTTAAACTTTTTTGCGTTTCATAAAAAAACTCTTTAACTTTTGGTTCAATTCCAATTTTACCCTTAAAAAAATGTCATCTTAGTAAAGACCACTAACTTTAGATACAATTCCAATTCTATTCTAAACTTTTCTTGTTTCATAAAAACCACAAACTTTTATTTAAATCTCATATATGCCTCTGTTAACTTTCCATCTTGAATCGCCCATAGTGATATGGCATTTCCACATCATTGCTCTAGTTTTTTTCCCAAATTTAAAATCCAAGAAGACATCTTTTAGAGATGAATTTCTACGTCGGCCCAAATGTGGTCTTCTTGAGTATGAAATTTGGGTAAAAATTAAAGCAATTAGGGTTAGCCTTCTTCAATTATTCTTACTCTTATAAGAGTTCTCCTTCCATCTCACTCAAGGATCTTTGAATTTCGTGCTTAGTATTCAATCTCTCATGCTCGAAAGTCTTCCATCTCTTGCAGTTGGAAAGCTTGTGCTCAAAATGCTTGAATAGCTCGCATTGGAGAGTTTTTCCATCTCTTAGTTGTCAAGGGAAATTTGGGAGAGAGGGTTTAAGGTGCCAAATTTGGAATTCATGTAAAAGTTGGTGATTTATGGGAAAATTGAAGCTGGAGCTAAAGTTTAAAATTTTTTTATATATAGAATTGGAATAAAACCTAATGTTTAGATTTTTTATAGGATATTCGCCATATTACATTATACCGTATATATTACTTAATATACGGACAGCATGACTCGATATCTTTCGGATATGTCCAGAGAAGGAAAATGACAATCGGCTTCTCATGGCAAGCATTAATGGAAGTTTCACTGAAATTGCCAATTGGCATTGCGTCGGAATCAATAAGCCCACCTTGCAAAGACAACGGAACCAGAAAATATCCCATATTGGTTAGTCACAAAGGACAAACAAAAAAATTCAATGCTGAGCTGTCAAATTTCTCATCCACTCAAGATATCTGATCGCGGGTCAACATCACTTTCCCCTTGTTCAAAAACAAAAACATCACTTTCCCCAATAAACAAATCTTATCAAATTTCTTACATCGTCACTACCACGAAAATTCAATGTACGAAACCACCTCTCGAAAATTCTTCCTTCCGCATCTGACAAAGAAGACTAACGATGATGTCGAGGCATATAAAAAAACAGCAAATAATGCAAGAAGGCACCATGAACTCCTGATTCACTGTCTTGCTTCTTCTCCTCAATATTGATCTTGCTTCTCTTCCACTCAAAAACTTCATGGAAACAGAAGTGGCCAATGATTTATCTCCGTTGGCAAAGGTTTACAAGGATGGCCGAGTGGAGAGACTCATGAGCACGGCCACCGTCCCTCCATCGCTCGATGAGAAAACTGGCGTCCAATCGAAAGACGTTGCCATTTCATCGGACTCCACCGTGTCGGCAAGACTTTACATCCCCAAAGCAGCGGTCGGCTCTCTCCAAAAGCTCCCTGTACTCGTGTACTTTCACGGGGGAGGCTTCATAATCGAAACGGCGTGGTCACCGACTTACCACAACTATCTCAATCCCCTCGTTGCAGAGGCTAACATCATTGCTGTCTCCGTTGAATATAGAAGGGCACCTGAGCATCCCCTTCCGGCAGCCTATGATGATTCTTGGACTGCCCTCAAATGGGTGGCCTCTCATTCTGCTGGAAACGGCCCCGAGGAGTGGTTGAATTCTCATGCCAATTTCAAGAAGGTAATCCTTATCGTTCTTCATTTTTTTTTTTTTATTTAGATCACGTATTGACAGATGCATAATAGACTTGTCATCCAAAATCAAAATATAGATCTAACATGTGTCTAGTATAGGTGTGGCTAATACATAGTGGTGAAATAAAAACTGATCCTGTCATTGTTCTGTCATCACGCTGTGCTCGGTGGGGCAAGTCTGACTTTGCGAGCCCCGCGATAAAATCTTTTTTTTTTTTTGCATAAAGAACTAAAACCACTTGCTAGATGGTTATTAGATTTTCATTTTCTCATTTTTATATATTTTTTTAAAGAAAGAATGGTCTCATTAGTAGATTTTATTAAAAAGGATGGCGTCATGGGTTGGTTCTACGTGGCCAACTAAGCTCCCATGTTCACCGGTCAGTCAATGGGGGACACTTGTGAAGATGAAACGCATGGAAAACAATTGTCCCATATTTGCTTACCCACTTTCCGAGATTGCATTTTCTACGAAAGCAAGACTCGACTTGTGAGGAAAGGAGATTTTCGTAGGGTTGTATTAAAATTATCTCTTATGTTTAAAGCAGATAATATAAACACATAAATTAAAACAAATTAAAGTTATTTTTTTCTCTTAAAGTGTATAAGGTGTGGATTAGTAGGGCGGGGCCGGCTAATAGCAGCCCTAACCCTCTGCGTCTATTGGCCCGCCTCATGACTCGTGATTTTACTTTGTAGAGAAATTTTTCCCCATTCGGCCTTGTGCTCATCTCTACTATAGATTGCTACAGCCTCGAGGGCACCATAGCCGTGAGAAGTTTGTCAAACATCTTTTAAAAGTTACAACACCCCTTTCCACATAAATAGTTATTGTGAGGAAATCGTTCCAAGCAAACTTTCAATGACTTTTGAAAATCGGTCCATTATCTTTGCCTTCATACTATTTAGAGAGCTTGGAGCACAATAAAAAAAAAATATTTGAATTTCCCTCCAAAATAAATATTACAACTAGGCCAGCTTCAATTGTAGAATATTGTGCATTAAAAAAAATCCTCAAGTCCTTAAATTTTCACAAAATACAATTGAATCATAAAACTTTTACAAAGTACAATCGATCCTTTGATTACATTTTGTAAAAGTTTAATGACTTAATTACATTTTCGTAATAAGTTTTAGAACTTCCAATGCACTTATCCTTCCTCCTGGCCCACCTCCCCCCTCAAAATAAAAGAAAAAAGAGTAAGGTGACTGTTAATATTCTTTACGAATTTTAAAGATTTGTTCTCAACACTAAAACAATAAGAAAATCTATTTCAAACTCTAAAGTTAGAAGAATAAGCCAAAAGGTGAAAAATAAAGCCATACTAAAAATTGGTTGCTAGAATTGTTCTTAATATATATTTTTGACTAATAGTTCTATCATAGGCGCTAGATTGTAAGTTCAAATTTCTGAAATGGTTTTGGCTGCACAGTGGATATTTCAAATTTATTGCTAACTAGATGTAATATTGTTTCACTATTCTTTTTAGCGATCGACCAGTCTCATGAGTTTTCACAAATAGTTGCAAACAGTTGGACGAATAATTGGAAGTGTCATTCAATTTTGGTGGTTTCGAAAACAACGTTTGATGTCTATCATGGTCAAATGATTTTCTGTCGTGAACTGTTCGTTATAGCAGCCTTAAACATGCTCAGCAATATGTATACACAAATTATACTAAATTCTCTAAACTCTTCATAGGTCTTCATGTCTGGAGATAGCGCCGGGGCCAACATAGTTCACAACATGGGCATCCGACTGGGAGAGGAAAAGCTAAATGGAATTGAAATTCCGGGCGTTGTTATGGTGCATCCTTGTTTTTGGGGCGAAGAACCATTGCCTTTGGAGACCACCGAACCCGAGATGTGGTCCAAGATCAGGGACATTTGGCACGCGGCAAAACCGACAACCACCGGGCTCGACGACCCCCTAATGAACCCAGCGACCGATCCAAGGCTCTCGGGTTTTGGTGTCAGCAGGGTCCTAATTTGTGTCGCTGAAAAGGATATGTTGAGACAGAGGGGTTGGTATTACAAGGAGGTGTTGAGTAAGAGCGGATGGAAGGGAGATGTGGAAGTGATGGAAGCACCGGAGGAGGATCATGTGTTTCATTTGGTGAAACCTGGCTGTGAGAATGCTGAGAAGATGATGAAGAAATTGGTCTCCTTCATGAACGAGGATATATAGGATCAAAGGTATTACTGTCAATAAGTAGCTTCTGTCGTGTGCGGGGCCAATTCTCGTTATCTCTGCCTCTGTTTGTACTGGAAAACAAAGTCTGCTTTTCCATTTGCCAGGAGCTATGTTCCGTGTATGTAATTTTCGTATGTGGTTTGTAAGTTTAAAATCTCGTGGGTAAAATTGTTTAACTGGCGAACTGTTGGTTGGGTACGCAGATGCTAATTTACCGATAAATGCAAACGTCAAATAAGTTATCAAAATTATCAATTTCAAGTCGAATATAAGTTCTACTTATGTAGGAATTTACCACTCAAAATAAAAACCTAGCGGTTAGTTAGTTACCAACATAGTAAGGACCTTTTTGTCATTCCAATAAGTAACTTACCAACATTGGCCCGTTTTTACTTTAGTAAATTACCCACACTTTGAGGAATTTGCGAACACATATTCAATGGTAAGTTATCAAGCTGTTTAAAAAAATTTCATTGGGAATATGATACTACCATTGCAGTTAGTAATGTATTGGCCAGCCAGGTAGTTGGTCGAGTGGTACAAAACTTAGTTTGTAAGCCGAAAATCACATTTTGGTGTTTCATTGACTACTTAAACTGACCATTTTGTTGAGAAACTTCTTATGATATTTTGAAGTCGGCACAACCATCTATCTATCATTATTATTCAGGGAAAAAACCACGAAAAACCCTAAATTTTGCCCAAAATGACAAATTTACCCCAAATTTTTTTTTTTTTTTTTGACATGAAAAATCATGAACTTTGCCAACCGTGACACATTTACTGCAAACTTTTTTTTTGTGACACAAAAACCCCGAACTTCTCGTGATGTGACACATTTACCCCAAAATTATAGGGCATTTTGGTCTTTTTACTTTTAAAAAAAAATTTCTTCTTCTTCCCTCTGCTGGCCATGGCTGGCTGGCGGAGGCAAGCCGGCGTCCGGCAAGGGTAGCCCTCGCTGGGCTAGCTAGGGTCGCCCTCATCGACGTCGAGCGAGGGCGACCCTCGGCTAGGTCGGGCGAGGGCCTCCCCTCGCGCCCTCACTCGATGCCGACGAGGACCTTACTCACGCCCTTGCCCGACACCGGCGAGAGCATCCCTTGCCGGAGCCCTCGCCGGCGTCGGTAGAGGGTGCCCTCGCCGGATATGGCGAGGGCCGTCCTGCCCGACGCCGGCAAGGGCCGTCCTCGCCCTGCGTCGAGTGAGAGGTGCCCTCCCGGATCCGGCGAGGGCCGTCCTCGCCTCGCGCCAACAAGGGCACCCCTCACCCGACGCAAGCGAGGGCCGCCCTCACGGCAACGGGTGAGGGTCTAGCAAGGGATGCCCTTGCGGCATCGGCCGAGGGCACGAGGGAGGCCCTCGCTCGACCCGACCAAGGGCCGCCCTTGCTCGACACCGGCGAGGGCAACCTTAGCCAACCCAAGTGAGGGCGACCCTCACCGGCAACGGGTGAGGGTCTAGCAAGGGATGCCCTTGCGGCATCGGCCGAGGGCACGAGGGAGGCCCTCGCTCGACCCAGCCAAGGGCCGCCCTTGCTCGACACCGGCGAGGGCAACCTTAGCCAGCCCAAGTGAGGGCGACCCTCACCCGATGCCGGTGAGGGTAGCCCTCGCCAAACATCGGCTTCCCTCCGCCGGCCAACCATGGTCAGCAGAGGGAAGAAGAAGAAATAAAAAAGGAAAAACAGAAAAAAAAAAAAAAAAAAAAAGAAGACAAAAATGCCATTAATGGGGTAAATGTGTCACAGTTTGAAAAGTTTGGGGTTTTTCACATCACAAAAAAAAAGTTTTTGGTAAATGTGTCACTTTAGGCAAACTTTAGGGTTTTTGGTGGTCTTTTCCCTATTATTTATAAATACAGATATTGTCCTATTTTAGGTAATGTTGGTGTAAGGGATACTCTATCGTCTATAGATGGAATCTATAGTACAAAGTAAGAAGACTAATAGAAGCTAGATGGACCTTGATAGAAGGAGAACAAGTTAGGAAGAATACAAAGTTCTTAGAGACTTGGGGTTACTATGATGAGGTGAATAGTTGAGTGAGGTCTAAAACACTAGCATACTCAAGAAGACCAAATGAACAAGATTAAATAGACTTACTAGATTACTAATGGAAGCTGCTCACTATATCAACTATGGAAAAAAAAAAGTATATTTTTCACGTATTTACGAAATCGAGATAAGAGGACCTAGATATTCGTTTTACGAATCTTGTAGGTTAGTAGGAACTAACAACTTAGCTTCAGGTTTGGAATTCCAAAAAGAATAGTTGAAGCAAAATCTAATCGATTGTTACCTATTTTGTGGAAAGGACTATTACCAAGAATATTTGACTATATTTGGAAACACCTCACCGTAATAAGGAAGATTTGATTGTGTGGAAGACCAAATCATCGATAATTATGTCCATCATTTCTAACGAAAAATGATGCTCTTGAAAGTTGTCCAATGGCTAATTTGAAGACTAACCCTATATAAGAAGATCAACTCACATCGGATGATATAAGATGAAAATTTTGGAAAGCTACCAACGCTGATAGTCACATAGTTACTGTGTTATGGTGTGATTTTATTCACTTTTGTTCTCCTTTGTTGATAGTTGTTATTACTCATTGTAGTCTTTGTTTTGAGGAGTGTCCAAGTATGTGAGCAATGCTTGTGTATTGATAGTGGGATCTGTTAATTTTGGGTAGAAGTATCACATGCTTCATTTTAACTACTCAAAAGATTACTAGTAGATTATAGTATATTGATGGTTGTTAGTTTAAGAAAGTGGATGCAAACTTGATTTAAGCGAACCACCGTAAAGATCTGCATGTGTCATCTTCTATCTCTTTACTTATTACATTACTTAACTAATGGAAGTATATTGCATATGATATTATCAAATTGTTCCCGCATCTCTTGAACTTGACTCATTCCTTGAAAAATTGTTAGTTTTACATATCAACTTATTCAACCCACTCTAAGATGCATTGTTAGTCTCAACACATTCCAAGAGCAACGATAGAATAAAAGATAATAATGTATCGGAGAAATTACCAATTTACCACAAAACCGCTAATAAATCCAATCTCCCACCTATTGTCATCAATGCTTGAACTCATATTCAACTGATCATTTAATTCAACCTTCATCTTCATACAAACTGCATCTATGAATGTCATGAATCATCCAATCTAAACCATACAAAGCACTGAGAGATGAGAGAGAGATTGAGAATTTTTTGACTCAAGGTTTGAGTGTTCTTTTTGGTGGTTAAAGTGTTTTATAAATTTCTAGTCATTGGATCTCAGCTTAGGTATCAACCATTTAGCGGTTGTAAATTAAGATGGAGGTGATGCAAAGCCAAGAAAGAGGCTGAAGAAGATGAAAGAAAAGAAGAAATAAAATAAAAAGAGAGAAAAGAAGAAAAAAAGAAAAGAAAATAATATAAAAATACCCTTGGACAAAAATGCCCTTGGTGTTATTTAAAATTTGGCCAGCCAATGAGCTTGGAACCTTATTTGAGACTAAATTAGCCATTTCAAACTCTTATTTGAAATTGAGTTGGTCTAATATGGGTTTTCATTTGAGAAATGGACTTTACTCAAGTATTTATTTGGAATTTTCTCTTTACTAATGACTACAATGCCCCCATTTATAAAACTTAGTAGCTTGCTAGCAATCTTGCTTTATTTGAAAATGGAAAAAAAAAAATTCATCAATAATTTACCTAGAATTAAGAGAGCTAACCTATTAGACTGGGAAAATTCTAAATAAGGGCTTGAAATTGAGTCATTTTCTCAAAAAAAAAAAAAAAAAGAGGCTTAAAATGGACATTATTTCAAATCAGAGCCTGAAGTGTCCAAATTAGTCTCAAATAAGGCTTGCATTTGCTAGCATATCAAAATGCTTGCCGGCCAACAACAAAGTAACTTTTCCAGCTATTGGAACAAGGACATTTTTGTCCAAAAAATTTGAACAAAAAGAAATGCTAATTTTATGAAAGTAAAAACCTACACTTGCCTCTTTCTTTCCCTCAACGCACTTAAGAGAACAAAGGTTGAGATTTAAACGATTGAGTGACCGACAGCATGCGGCTAACGCGTGTGACTAGTGATAGCATCTGACCAGGTGACATTGATGCGAGAGTAAACGATCAAGGGTGTGGATTGATTTGGACAAGGTTGGAAGCAAATTAGGCAGCTCGTTGTGCGTTTCCCAAAAATTACAAGAAGAAGTTTCAATTTGCATACACCAAGTTCTTTAGAAGTGCTGTGTTCACACCAAAAGTTTCCAAGAGGTAGTGGCTCTTCTATTGATTTCTTTTCAACTATTTTCGCACTCAAGATCTGGTTGGGTGGAGAGCTTTGAGGTTATCTATTAATGTATAATGGATTGATCAGTCTTGCTTACTTGTATCCACATGATGCAATTAAGGTTTTCATTTTTTCCCACAATTGTATAGGCAAGAGGTAGATTCTGTAGTAAAATGTCATCCTTTGAGTTTTTACACTTTTCTTTTGTTTGCTTTTACCGAAGTTCGGATTCTCTAAAGTAGCTATCCATATGGGGTGTCATCAAATTCTACTTTTGCTTTCTTCATTGGTGAACTTAACAGAATAAAGCCTTTTTTTGGGCTCCTTGCATCACCTTCTTCTATTTGTCCGATTGTTGAGCATTAGCAGTGATGTAGATGACCAATTTTGCAACTCCAAGATTGCAACTAGAAGTTTCAACTTTCCTCTTAATGAAGCCTTGATTTTTGAAGGTACTAAATCTTATCTTTAGTTTGCCTAACTGAAGCCATAGGTGTGATACCGGTAATCTGACATCATTTTATTTTATAGTGGTGTTTATATTAAGTGAGATACAAATGTATATGAGTGAATTTGTTTACTAGTTAGTATAAGCATGTGTGTGGAAGCATTAGCACAGAGAATTGCTGGGAAGTAAGATGCAAAAGTAAGATGAACATGTTTAGATGCATAGGGAATTGCTGGAAATTTGTTTACTTGTGTGAAGTAAGATGCAAAAGTCAAATGAAAAATTGTAAATTACAGAATGCCTGTGGAAGCATTAGTATAAACAATTGCTGAGAACATTCCATCCCATACATGTCTTCAACATTGCTTTTTTCTTGGTGAAAAGTTTTAAGTTTGTATGCATTTTCACCTATTGTTGAGGAGATACACGAGACGAGGGATTAGGGTCTAGTTAGATGTGCCTTTGGAAGCATTGTCAAAGAGAATTGTTGTGACATCCTGATTTTCTAATTCTGTTTTCAATTGCATGAGTTGGGTTTTTTATCGTTGCGCCTATAGTTATTTTCTCTAAGCTGATCACTCACGAGATAACTAGTCTATCTAGTAAAGCCGTCAAGGGATTTTAACGCAATAGACTTGAGAATTCGATCAGAAATCGACTGCTCAATCGTGCTAATCTACAATGGTCATTATGGCACCATCAAAATCGATCAGAGACCGAAGATAGGTTGATTCAACAGAGGTGTGTGATTAGTGTGTGGGTGATTCCACCTTATTGCAAAATTTCTATCAAACGGCACTAGATCGATTTTTCTATCATTTCTATACCCTATGGCCGTATTTAAAACCTCGAGATTTTCACAACAACCGAGAATAGCCAATAAGTTGAAGATACAAAATGTGGCTCGAAAATAATCGACCACAGGTCAATTGCACTAAAAATTCCTAAAAGCTAACCGGTAGGTTACGTCATGCTAAAATCGCACCCAATTGAAACTAACCGTGAATTTGAACCCGATTTAAATTCTATTATGTCATGATTCATTTTAGAAACATTAACTCATCCTCCGAAAAATTTTCTGCAAACTCAATATTTTGGTGAAAAATCAAAGTTGAGTTATTTTGGACCGGGAAATTCAAGGGACCGCTTTTGGTCGCATTTTTTGCTGTCAAGTTAGACTATTTGATGAGGGAATTACAAGAATTTAATATAGGCACCTTAGCTAAATTTATGGGGACGAAATTGAGCTTAATTGGAGAAGAAATTGAATCAAAGTGGATGGAAATTGTCCAAAATTCGTTGGTCCTTGGCGTGTGCAACATTTGGACCTTCGGATGGCTTGCTGAGGAAGCTTGAAGGCTGCAATTTGGCTAAGGATCACAGCCAAGGGCTCGTGGGGCATGAACTTGAGTGTTCTAGATATTTTGTGGCCCCCTCAAGCTTCAGCAGCCTCCTTCTTCCTCCTGGCAACTCACTTTGTCCATTGTTGAAGCATTT
Source organism: Eucalyptus brandiana (assembly GCA_014182725.1). Lineage (NCBI taxonomy): Eukaryota > Viridiplantae > Streptophyta > Magnoliopsida > Myrtales > Myrtaceae > Eucalyptus > Eucalyptus brandiana. The sequence goes on along the minus strand of CM024674.1, from coordinate 25,016,524 downwards.
GAGAGCTTGAAAGAACCAGAGAAACCGGCCAACCATCCCCCTTCGCCATCAATCACTGCCTAAAGCTGCCAAAGTTGCTCGCTCACACCCACAAGCCTGTTCACGCGTCCCTTGCGCCCACGCTAGCCACCCATCGTTCATTGTCCCCGAGCCGCCTTAGCTCACCATCGCAGCTCACTAGGCCACTGTTCGTTGCCGCCGTCGCCCGCTGCAACCACCACCGCCCATCCTGTGCCGTTTCAGCCCGAGTCGAGCCTCGACCAGCTTTCTCAACCCAAGAAATAGAATCCGAAGCTCAACCCCTAACTGAGGCTTTGTGGCATGTTTTAAGGCCTATCCGAACCTCCATTGGTGTCGCCGCAGGCTTGGGTGTTGCTCACCTCCCCGTCGCCATCGCCATGGACTCACCGGCCCGTGAAACCGATGAGTTTACTTACTAAACTCTGCTTATGGAGTTAATAACACTTAGTGGATAATTAGTTTAGGCTAAGTGTGGATTAGGTGGTTAAATAATTTGGATTAGTGATTTAATTGTTCAATTATGCATGTTAAGTGGTTCGAATACAAACTGAAGGATGACAAATGGGCGTCAAAATCCATGAAACTCAAGGTGGCAAGTCTATGGGGGAGAGGTGGCACCCCTGATGGTCTTCCAAGACCATCCTTCATTAATTATTTGGTCAATGATTCATCAAGCATTTAAAGTTGAAAATAACTTGTCTTTGAACTCTCAAAGTAGAGGAAATGATGACCCTAATCTAATATGGACACATGGACATGTGATTTACCTCATTCATTAATGGCTTGTCATGATAACTATACACCTAAGCTTATGAGTCATTTTCTCTCATTAAGTACATAGGACACCTAAGCCTCCATACTCATCACTCCCATTTAATGCTTTTCACACTTATTCACACTTATTTTCTAAGAAGGTTTGACTAATCCAAGGCCTATTTAGCTTAGCCTCCTAGTTAAGACCAAAATAAGGATTGAAATCGAGGATGTTACACAAACTTACGGAGCTAGGTCCAAATGGGCCCATGCCCATGTTGGGCAACCCAAGGGCCATGCAGCCCAAGGGAGGGTCATGAGCTTTTCTAGCTCATTAGGTTTATCATTGCCATATTTTAGTATTAATTGCCCTCAAGTATGTGAATAGTGCATGGATTGTAACATCTTAAAATTCGACCCCATTTCAATAAAGTAAAATCGGCATTTCATTGATGTGCTTATGGTCCTTTTTCTTTGAGCTGATCACTCACAAGTTAACTAATATATTGGGTGAAGCCGTTAAAGGATATTATCCACGGTAGAATCCCTAAAAGCTACTTAATTGGTTGGATTTGACTAAAATTGCATTCGGTCGATTTTAAACCATGAAATTTAATTCGGTTTCGGAATCGAATATTCGAGCGTGTCACGATTCATTTTTTTGGACCTTGTCTCATCGTTCGTAGAATTATCGACGAGTCCAAAATTTCGGAAAAGAAATTATCGGAGGAAAAATCGAAGACCGGAAGGAAAAAGAAAGGGAAAGAGAAAAGAAAAATAAGAATAATATTATTATCTTATTTTATTTTATTTCTCTCTCCCCCTCTCTTTCTTTTCTTTCTCCTCTCTCATTTCCCTCGTGCGTAGCCCCCACCGACCGATTGCCCTCCCCTCTTTGCTGTCTCCCTCTTTGCTTTTCACTTTGACTTTTCAACCCATTCAAACTTATCCCTTCTCTATCTCTCTCCTCTCTCTTCTCCCCCACGTGACCGAACCCTCTCTCCCTTCTTCTCCTTCATGCAAACTAGAAGCTGAAGAAGAACGGAAGTAGCAGCTCACCGAGACAGCAGCCAGCCACTGTCGCCGCCCGTCCCGCCGCCTGCACCCGCACCCGCGCGCTCCGCCAGCCCCCGTCCCCTCGCGCCCAGGCGTCCCCCACGCGACTTCCGCCCCTGCCCAGCTCGGCCCAACGCCTCCAGCCGCCGCCCAGCTCCGCCCAACTGCCGTCCCGACCTCCCCGGCGTCCCCCTCACCCTCCGCTAGCCTCCCCTCGCCGTTTTGGCCATCGGAACAGCTCCGGTCAGCCCAAGTCTGCCACCCACGGAGTGGGTTTCTAGCCCCTTCAGCTCGCTTTGGGCGTTTCCGAGCTCCGGACCCTAGCCGTGCTTTGGGGTTTATCGTTCCTCGCGTCGTCCCCGTCGGATTGGTCCGACTTGCGCGCAATTCCAGTGAGTAATCTCACTAATCCCTACTTAGTTTATTAATTATGCTTAGGGGTAGGTTAGGTTTAATTAAATGCAATTAGGTAGTTAGATTATAATAGATTAGTGATTATTAGACAATTGTGATGCATATTAGACATTTAGATTGTTCAATTAGCAAGTAGAGGGTAGTCTACTATTTATTGAAAGTATCTTGGGATTTTTCCCAACCCTTAGCGGGCTTCAATTAGGCAATTTGAGCCTAAATTGGATTTTTAGGGATTAAATATTAATTTTTGAAATTAATTTAATTATTTATTTATTTTCCGAAAATTCAATCGGGATGGCCGGTGATCGGGATTTTGTGCTGATGATCGTAGTGTAATCCGTTTATTTAATTGAGCTCTATTTTGGGTTAAATTGGAATTTTTGTATTTATTAATTAATTTTCGAAATTAATTAATTAATTATTTTTTTTTTGAGAATTAAGACTGAGATGGCCAATGACTAAAATCTCGTGCTGATTGTCGTGGTGTAGTCCATTTATTTATTTGAGATATACATTGCATGGAATTAAATAAATTGTGATATTTTAGGGATTTACCCTAAATTGATTGAAATTGAGTGGGATTGAATGATTGTTTGATAGTTGGCCGAGTATTTTTATTTAGCAATTATAATGCTTTGTTGAGTTGTAAAGTGAGTAGAATGGTGAGAGCGAATTGGAAATACTCTAGGCTGTAACCAATCAGGTACGGTGTTATGGGCCTATGTGGTTCGGTGATTAAGGACGTCACTAGCGAAAACAGCGTCTTAAAAAACGCACGTATCGGTCTAGTACTCATATTGTTATAGACATGTGTGGTTTAGTGATTAAAGATATCACTGGCGAAAATGGCGCCTTAAAGAACACATGCAATTGTCTATTGAACACATCGTTGTAGGCATGTGTGGTTCGGCGCCTTAAAGAACGCACGCAATTGTCTATTGAACACATCGTTGTAGGCATGTGTAGTTCGGTGATTTGGGGTATTACTGATGAAAACGGCACCTTAAAGAACGAAAGCAATTGTCTAGTGGATACGTCATCTTGGCGAAGTTGACGCCCGAGAGCATTAAGATGGCTCTATGACTAAGAGTGTTATTGAAGGTTACATGGTATGAGATGAATGACCTAGTGAGGGTCCGACTGATATGTAATCGATTAAGTCGATTGAACTATGATTTGGCTGATTGTTCATTGAGATATATAAAACATCTGTATATAACCTTGAATTGCAGGTTGGGACTGATGCCAAGGTACGTCTTCTGACCTGTGCGTGTTTAGGCAGCCTATAGTATAATGGTTTACTAATCGGGCCTTAGTGGGCTAGAACTCACTGAGATGTAGTCTCATCCCGGTTGTGGGACAACATTTCAGGCCCGTAGATGAACCTGAGGAGGAGGAATCGGAGAGGGAGAACACTGAAGTGAAACTTGAGGAGAAGAAAGATTTTTGAAGAAGAAGATAATCCAAAAAGGGATCTTGAGTATTATCGGATGAGGACTGAGGTCCCATCCTCTTTTAGGAATCCTGTTTTGATGTGAATCGAGTGAAATTAGAAAGTCGTGTATAGTTTTGTGAAGCTCTTTGAATTATGCTCTGTATAAAAGTATGGTTGTGAATTTCAATATGAAAGTTATAGCCTGCTTTTCTATCCCATTGTTTTACTGTCTGAGGATTTATAACTGCTTCCGCATGTGCTTAATAAATGAAAGGGTCGGCGACACATAATCCTGGGATATCGCATTATAAAATAGACTAAGCGAGAAGGATGTGTGTGTGCCCGAGGATCGGGGCGTGGCATGGATAATGCGCAATTTCCACCAAATGATCTCATTATTAAAAAATGATTATTTTAGTGCCAAGCACGCCACGTAAAAATGCTACATGGACTGAATTTTTTAAAATAATATACCAAGTCATCTAAAATTTTTAAGTATAAAAACCACGTATTATTTTTTGCTTGAATTTCTCATTGTTGGCACTTAAATGATCTATTTTTTTCCAATCTAACACTTGGTGGGTTGAAAACACGATGTTAAGATCTTGTGCAACCGTTCGCATTTAAGTCATCACGGTATGGATCAAGTACTTGTCTTTTGGCCATTAGAAGGACTTCATTAGTCCGTAATCAATGACTTTTCTGCAAAGACAGTGGAAACCAATTCTTTGTTTTCTTTTGTCCAATCAGCTTATGCTTTTGGGTTTATGGATGCCAAATTCAGCCTACGCTTGGCCCTCTTGGATTTTTCTTGTCCCATTTTAAGCCAAATATGAAAAGAGAACTATGTTCTCCTTATGGGTTTTACTGGTCTAAAGTTCAACTCCTACTAAGAAAACAATTGACTCCAGGAAGAATACATTTAACTCTTATGTGTCTATAAATCGGCTTATCATGGATACCCCTCAGGAAAACCACTTAAGTGAAGCCTTTACATGTTATAAAAAGCAAATGGTGGGAAAAAAGCAGTAAACATGCCTCGAGTTTTTTGGCAAAAGTTTCGAGAGCTTCCGTAGGAAAGATTCTAAGGATTTCAACTATCATTTGTTAACAAAACGAAAAAGACCAGATAAAAAGAAGGGGCAGAATTTGCAGTACAGGAAGCATAAAAGCCTTGCATCTAACCGGAACATCCTCCTTGGCATTCTTTCCCACCCCTTCCCCCTCTTGCCATCCAAAACCCCTCTAAGATATGCCGCTGCAAATTCCTCCACAGGCATGTCCTCGTAACCCGGATCATCCCCCAACTTCGCCAGCTCCTGCTTCAGTTTCAGCCGGGAATCATCCAGGCTACCCAATAGTCTGGGCGCTTCGGGCTTGACCTCACCGTCCACCGCTGACAGCTTTCCGCCATTTCTCTCTGGCGGAGGCCGTACAACACGGCACTGGTGTTGGCCTCATCTTCAAGTGACCTGGCCCGCAAAGTAGGGAGAAGAAGTGAAGAGCGTCAGGACCTGGCCCGCAAATTCAAAGAACGATTCTCTTCGTAAATTTCATTCTGTTTCGGACCAGAGGACTCAAGAATGATGAAATGCTTACGTCAAAAAATCCAGATTAATACCAAAGACACGACCGAGAACAGCACTGGCTGACATGAACACCCAGTGAAATTAGTACTTTCAGAAATCTCTCCCCTTCCCTGCATATTCACAACTACTTCCGGGACAAAAAGCAACCCCTTTTGCATCAACCTTTAATCAAGATTCCGCATTTATCTTCCACAGACACCAAAAAAAGCTATCTTCCCCGGATAAAGCTTCGCAATTCACGAAACACCGCAGCAGACGCATTCAAAATCCAAGCAAAAAGGCGAGACGAAAGAAAAAAAGACTCACCCGAAACGCCCAGATCGTACCCAAAAGGCGATCCGCCAAGGGCCGCAATAATGCAGGCGAATACGAAATACCCAGTGATCCGGTATTCATAAAGATGCGCCCTTTTCAGATGCCCGGCTTCTACAAATCCTCCACCCGCCATTCTTGCTCTCTGCCTCTCTTCCTCGTTCTCTCTCTCTCTCGATTACAACACGTGACTGCTCTTTATGTGGGACTGGAACTGGGAGATATCGGAGGAGGAGGAGCCCGAGTGGAGAGGCGGGTCGAGGTTCTTCATCCTCCAGGGGGGCCACCACTTGTTGGGCTTTGGCAGGATAACTAGCAGGTTTCTGCAGTTCACGTCATCCGTCGGGGGTCTCGGAGGAATCGAATTGGGTGATTGCTCACGCGCCAATGAAGGCGGTGCTTCGGAACCGACAGCGGTGGCGGCAGCGAAGTGAAAGGTGGTGTAGAGGGGCTTGGCGGCCGGCTTCAGGGGCTTCTTGGAGGTGTCAAAAGAGAGCTTCATGCCGACGATGGACGATTAAAGCCTAACCGAGCAAAAGAGCGATGAGGGTGAAAACTGACGAAGGCGGGAACGGTTGAGGAATTTATTAAAAGTCGGAATAAATTTCTCAAATGAATAATGTGAAATTCGATTTTGTGGGGTTATTTTATTATTATTATTTTTTGCAAGCATTAGCAGCGTAAGGCAAAGGCTGGTTTTGGAGGGCAGAGGAGTAACCGTCATTTGAAATGGACGGTTGCGATTGGAACAATGCCGCACGTGGAATCTAAAATCTCGGTTTGCTTCATCGTGGGGAGGAATGAAGGCTAGGGCTGAGCGCGGTTCCCGGGTTACCCGGGAACCGGAACCGAACCGGAGGAGGGTCCGGTTCGGTTCCCGGTTCCAAGGGGGACCGGTTCCGGTTCCGGTTCCTTTTTCTAGGAACCGGAGTCAGTTCGTTCCGGTTCCAAGCGGAACCGGAACCGGAACCGAACCGAACCGAACCGGTCTTGGAACCGGAACCGAACCGGTTTGAACCGAACCGAACCGGTTTGGAACCGGAACCGAACCGGTTACTTAGGGCAGAAAAAGCTCGACCTTGGATGTTCTAGCGACTTGTATGTGATGTTCTAGTTGAAGTTTGGCTTTGGCCTCTAAATGAAAGTTGTAAAGGATTTCTTGGAATATAACATACTCAAATTTGGGACAAAACAAATAAGTATAAGTGGGTGAAATCGTTATTCTTTGGAAAGACTGGATCTGGAGATTTTGGGACCGACCCTTGATGAATGCATGGACTGTAAGGCAACCTTTTTGTCGAAATTTCACTTCGGTTTCTTAACAAAATTTGTAAAGGACATCCTGAGGTACCACATATCAAAAATTTAGAGAAAAAAACAAGAATAGCTAGGTGAAATCGTGGTCCTTTGGAGATGGTTAGATCTGGAATTACGGTACTACGAACAGGGATTTTAACCGTCCATATTTAATTATCTAGGACGAATTTGAGTTCGATGTTTTCATGAAGTATCTACATTATGGTCTTGGCTATCACATAGTCAAATTTCATAATTTTTGAAGGTCATCTGGGTATTTAATCGGAAATGTTTCTAAAACTGTGCAATCTGATGTGTTCGGATCTTGTAAGTTGCAATGCGTGGACTATATCATTTTGTATGAGGTTCTTTTGGAAATGTGTTCTGCATGAAATATCTCTCTTCATGTCTTCCCTACAACATATTTAAATTTCGTAATTTTTGTAGTTCATTTGCCTATTTAACCAAAAAATTTTCAAAAACTGTGCAAGTAGAGAATAGGAAAAGTAAATCGATTTTATCTTTTAATCCAGAACGAATTGGACTACGATTTCTTCATGAAACTTGTACCTCTAGGTCTTAAATACAACGTGTCCAAATTTCAGAATTTTCTGAGTTCATTTAAGGGTTTAATCGAAATTTTTTTCAAAACTTGTACCTCTAGACATTCTTGTTCTAGTGGTGTTTTATTTTTACTTTCTAGTTTGCTATTTGTTTTGAAATTTCTAATTATATTCTATTATTGTTGTGCAGTGCGAAGTTAATGTATCAAGATAACATGTCAATGGGAAGTTACCGTGTAGTATACACGTACATTATAGTTTTTTTTTGGTAACGTGCGTATACGTTATATTTTCTTTTAGTAACGTGCGTGCACGTTATAGTTTTTTTGGTAACGTGCGCATACGTTATATTTTTTTGGTAACGTGCGCATATGTTATAGTTCAAATATGAAAATAACAAAAAAAAAAAAAAAAAAGGAACCTGTTGGAACTGGAACCGACCCTGGAACCCGTGATGGGTAGGTTCCAGTTCTCATTCCCACGGGTGGTTCCGGGTTCCTCATTTTGAGGAACTCGTGCCCGAGTGGTAGGTTCCAGGTTCCAGACGGAACCGAACCGGAACCTGGAACCGCTCACCCCTAATGAAGGCGAGCGTGATAGTGCGCAGGTGAATACGGGCCAGATCCTGGGCTCGGACTTTGGGCTTTTCCTACGGTTCAAATGGTCCAAACGACTCAGGCCCAAATGATTAAACAACTTAATTCTATACTTATGAACTTAATTGATGAGCTTTTCCCTTTGGACGAGAAAAAGTAATGGCAGAGTCTAATTGTTCGGAAGGCAGGGAATTGCAGATCAATTTGATGTTGTAAAACCAGAAAATGCTTTCGTAGAATATGAAAATATTTTTCGTGTAGTCATTTTTGAATATGAACACTTATCTCATGCCTACCATATTCACGTATCGAAAGTCCAATGTAATCTAACAATAGATATCATATAAAATTTAGCTCTCTATTGGTCATAAATCCATTTTGCACAAGTTGCTAATTTGATTACTTAAAGAAAGCTAACCAATATGAGGTAAGAGTCACGCCCTGTACTATTTGTAACGATATCCGATTTCAGCCCATCCTGCTTCATTTGTTGAAAACATTTCATGCCAATGCCAAACTTACCATTTCTGACAAGGCAACTAAGAACAACATTACTTAATAAAGACGATTCACATTGAGGCATCTGGAAGACTTGTTTGTCCTTGCAAACTTTAAATAACTACTATAACTTGCAGCAATAATCTTCTCATGTTTCTGCGTGCACTGAAAGAGCTGCCAATCTCAACAGAAAATCAACACCAGCTCTTCATTAGGTAATTAAAGGGAAAGGAAAAAAAATGATGAACTGTCTACTAAGCAAGAAGACCCATTGCCGGGCACTCATATATGATCCATAATGAAAAAGATGTGGAAAGAGACAATAAGAAAGATGCCGTGAATCCATGTGTTGACATTTATGTATTACGAAAGCTTCATATGCTTAAGACTAAAAACAGTCAAAGTGCGGGTGCTACCAGACTAAAATAATTTAATAATAAGTTAATAATAAGTAAAGGGAGTACAAACACACTTTAAACTGTAGATACTCATAAAGATGCATTGCTACTTTTAAAAATATACATCTCTAGGAAACCTCAATACAATGATTTTTGTGAGCTGTTCTTTGTCTTGACAAAATTGAGGTGTAAGCATAATCCCAGTCACATCGCAATGAACGCGAAATGGAACAAAACACATGAATGCCTCAAATCCATGACATGCAGGCAATGGTAGTCCAAAGAATGCATTTGCAAAGAGCCCATGCGTTAACATTTAGGCATTCCTTGCCTCTTAGCCAATCAACAATATGTTTATATTGTTTTATGGGTAAATGGCCAAAAAATAAAATAAAATTGAGAGAGTTATATGGATAAATGCTCAATTGTATTATGTCTCCGAATCAAAGTAATTTGAATTGGAGGCCCTGCTGACCACTCCTGTAGAGCCTTGCTCTATTTACATCAATGTTTTGATTAATGTGCATTTTGGCCTATTTGACAATGTTGAGAAATCAATGTTACGAACTTAAACAACTCATTTTTAAGTGTTAATAATCTTCAAGTGCTAAAAAGGAAAAAAATAGTCAATTCACAAGGAATACATATCTATAATTTATTTCCAAATATAGAATGACGACGGTGATTGATAGATAAGATTTTTTAATTATTATCAATTATTTTTTCTACGAAATGAATTAACCCCCAACCTTTTTCTTACGTATTATTAGTCAATTTCTATATTAATTAAATCTTATTAGTCTAAACTAATTAGAGTTGTCTAACAAGCTTAATTGCTTTAATTTTGAGCACAGAGGACTCTGCGCCGATTGACAAGTCAAACGTTTGAATATCACGTGTTCTTGAAAATGCCACTAATTTGGTACGTGGGGACGGCCCATTTAGTGGACGATGCGTGGCGCCACGGGTCGTCTGGGTCCCACCACTATCTCTCTCCTCTTGTGATCTATCTCCTCCTCTCTTCACTGCGCTTGCGTTTCTTTTATTCTTGTGGGCGCCATGGCCATGGAGCTCGAGCTCGAGTGACCCTAGTCGTGACCTCGAGCTACGGCAATTGTCGCGAGCTCGTTCACAAGTGACCATGGAGCTCGTTCAAAAGGAAGAGAGAGAGAGAGAGAGAGAGAGAGAGAGAGAGGACGCAGACAAGGTCGAGAGTTGAATTTTCTAGTCATTGTATCCAATTATAATTGAGCTTTGCGTTCTTAATAATAGTTATAAAGTTGTTTGGGAGGAATTAGGCAGTTAATGTAAGTAAGAAATTTGTGGTCAATCGCCTAATCATGTCTAGCTAATATATAAGATAAAAGTAAGATCAAATGATCCTTATTCTTCGATTCTTGTAACTCCCATTTATAATCTCTCTCTTTCTTTTCTTTTTGTATTTTTGTCATGCCCATCCAGCTAAAATAGAGAGACATCTCATATTCGAAACTAAAAATATGACTAAACCTATTTTATCCCATATTTTCTTTCAAATTTAATTTTGCATTTTTTAACTGTTATTTTCCCTTCCCTCTCTCGCTCTCTCTCCTTCACCGTACCTCATAAATGAAAGTTAAGGCCCACGAAAGAAAGAACAAAGAGAGAACTACCCCCAAGCATTTCGGTTTTCAGTTTCCAGTTAGCTACGGTCGCGGTGACTTAAGATGGATAATCTAAGATGAATAATCGAAAGTTTTTACTATGCAGAGTGTCATAAAAAATGGGGCATAAGTATGTAAAATGAATAATCGAAAGTTTTTACACACACACGCTAAGGCAAACTTGTTTTTGTAAAGCAAGCAAGGATCCCAAATGCAGGTGCACATACAATAACACAATAAGAGTGGTTTGGGCTAATTAATTCCACTTCGTGGTTGTGACCTCTAGGCCCTGACTCTTCAAATACCAGCCTATTCTTTCTCCTGCCAAATTGAATGCCAAATTAACAGGGGTTACCATACAATTTAATTGTACAGCGTGTTCATTGGTGATTTTTCTTTATTTTGCATGGTTAATGTTAAAATGTACATCTAATATATCTCATAAGCGCACGAAACATACATGCTTGCTTAGCTGTTGGAACCGAAGATGACTTAAGACTTCAGTACGAGAATCACCAGGAGAAGCTCCTCGTTTATCTTGCATATTCATGTGACATGGCATAAACATAACAAGATAAACATAACAGAATAAACAAAATGATAATACATCGGCAGAAGAGAGCAAGAGGGAGGGGTGCTGATACTAAAGCTATACCTCAATATATCCTTTACAAACTTAGTCTTCAAGTTCGAGCTCTTACTCATTCAGCTCTTAGACAGGATCTTAGCCCCCGAGCAGGTTTTTTTACCTTCTACTAACACTTGAAAAAGCAGCTTTCAAGGTCTCTTTAGAATCACTTGAGCCCGGATACATTTTCGGTGCCACGGAGCTAGACCAGTGAGCTATTATGCTTCCAAGCCCACCTCCTGGTTGTCATCGCTCCATCACTTCCTTTTCGCAAAGTATTGGGCACTCACTTGTTGCGCAAAGTTTTGGACATTCACTTGTTGCGGACATTCACTTGTTGCACAGTGAGAAGCGGTATAAGTAATAGAAGGACATGCTCTGCAGCAAATTCTACTCCATACTGAAAGCAGAATAGTAATAGTCATTATGATAAAGAGAACTTTCTACTTTATCGTCAAAACAACAATGGTACCAAGAAACACAAGTATTTGTAAACGGGCATTTTGAACAGAGCTGCAAATGCAAAATCTTACCTGCTTAAGCATTGAGTTAGCAACTCCAAGAGCACACATGAGCATAGGAGCAGAACACGTCAACGTCAACAGCAGCACAACAGCAGCACAACGTTGAATTGTTTGTAAAATTTCAAGGGTAGCTTGTTTGTCAAGCTTAGGAATTAAATCCCCTAAACATAGCAAAACATTGACTCTCACCTTCCAAAAGAAACAAACCAAGCATCAGACTAAATGCGAAAGATGAGAATCAAAAGACTTCATGCACATAAGATAACTCTCCAGCATATAAAATATATTGGAAGAATATATAAGCAAATGTATGATTAAACAAGATTGATGGATTATTTATCATCAGACGTGGCAGAAGCATACGCATTGATGTAGAAGCGATCAGATTTAGAAGCAATCAGAATCTAAATGAAGAAGATGAGGACGAGAAGAGAAAGAGCCACCAAAGCAAAGAGAGCAACTGAAACTTTACCGCCCAACTGAATGGGAAAGACCTCATACTAAAGGCAGGCAGCCACTATACAAATGTCTAACCTAGCGTAAGTCAAAAAGTTAAGATAACCTAGATAAAGACAAAGAAATAGTGATCAAGGTGAAAAAATTAGGAAAAAGTGAGTTTCCGATTCACATGAAAACTGCTGAGTCATGGAAAAGTCATTGAGTTAGCCCCTTGGTACCCTTCCAATTGATTTTCACTTCAATACTCCAAAGAAAATAGAATTCAGTGAAAGAGTCAATATAATGGGTCCGGACAACAAAACAATTCCATGTGCCGCCGTCTTAATAATTGTTTCATGCAAATAATTCTAGTTTCATTAAAGCAACAGATAAGTCAAGTTGTCCCCTAAATCTTTCTTTTTTTTGGTTCATAAAACTTCACTTTGAAGGAAAGGAGATACTTTTATCCGCATTTCTGCTTTTCTTTTACAATGTATGCAAGAAAGATTTACAGAAAAAAGCAGCCAATCTGTCTACATGTAGACATCCTCGCTGTCCAACATTTGTTCCTGAAGTTAAAGACTTAAGACCAAGTACCTGAGACTGCTATTGTAAGAATCGCCAGATTCCAAAGTTCAGCACAAAGTGGTGGCAACACCTGCATGGAAATAATCGAAAAACTTTATTCAGTAAAGAAAAAGGAAAAGGATGTACAAATCTAGAGCCAAATTACTAAAAAAAAACTAGAGTTGAAAACCAAAGGGCTAGATGAACTCGGAATTCTTTATGTTGTTCACCGGAATATTGTATATTTGACAAAACAGAGTCCACTGACAATGACTGGATTTTATTACTTGAGATACTGCTATGTACAGGATAGATACTGAGATTACTGATATTCTCACCAGAAATGTTCCCCGAACAGTCTGCGAATTTGCTTCTCTTATATTGTTGCACGAGTTGCAGAGAGTGCCAAATTCTTGGGAATTGCACCTATGTTCAGGTGGTTGAACAGAAGAAGCCGTTGCGCCTGATTGTGAAACCATTTCAAATACCCAAAGAAATACACTGGAGTCAACTTGGCCGAAAATTTTCTATTTTTTATTGTTGTTATCTCTGCAAACAGCCATCAATGTAATGAACTTGGACTCTTTAACCTCCTTTATGTTCTTTACTCGCCTGGTGTCCATATTGTGAGGAGGTATTTGGACGGATCATCTGCTTCTAGCTTGTCCAGCTACAAATGGGAAAATGACATTAACACAAAGTGAACAAAGTGAACATACATTGTCATAGTTATAAGAAGATGCAATGTTGACTGACCCCATTCATAAGAGGGTGTCCCTCTGGTATTTCATACCTGCAAAATAGTAAACAAAAACTATAAGATTGCAGAGAACCATTTAACTCCTATGTACATTTTACTAGATATCATGACAAAACGAGACATTTCTTTCATTTGGATCTAAGGCTAGGCTCATCAAACTCTTGTTTTCTCTTATTGTTTGGTGTCCTTGGCTCTCTCATGGAGTATATGTCTAACAATTATTTGAAATAAGTTCAATTAATTGGAAAGATTATAGGGCAGAAATAGAAAATGCAAGAATCATTGTCTGCTAAAATGTCTTAGCACCAGGAAAAGTATTATTACATTCCAAAGAATGATAATCATATGTGACTAACTTGAGTGGTCAAGAAGGTTATGACTTACGCTAGGTGCTCCGTGCGTAGCCGCATCACAATTTTAAGCTTAGGCACAGGAATGGAGGCAGCTTCTGGGTTTAATCAAGAGGACCTTGGGAGGTGTTTGCATCTTTAGCGGATGAGGGTGGCAAGTTCAGGTCGAATGTGCTCACAAGCCCATTTACATGACATGCCGTTGCATAAGTTTCATATTGAGCAGCCAATGCGCATGATGCAATCTGACTAATATTGAAGCGCATGGAGTCAAATGGCCCATTGCATAAGTTTCAGGAAGGTTGGACACTAGCCGTGCTAGTCACTAGTCCTCTTTGACGAATTTGATGATATGTCACTAATTTGCACAAAACAAATATCAAATATTGTATGCATGCTTACCACGGGTTGAGGATAATTTCTTCCGAGCTTCTGCCGCTGCCGCTCTTTTCTTCCTGTTCCTCATCCTCTGCTTCTCTGTTGCCTTTTGCTTTTGCAGCAGAGTTGGCACGTATGACTTCCGAGCTATGGCCTCTCTTTTCCGCCTCTTCCTCTGCATTTTCCACTCCTTTCTCATCGCAAGTGAAAGTGGAGGTGGTGAGGCTAAGGGAGCCACTGACAATGCTGGGGGAGCCACGTCCCCCACTGACGATGCCACTGACGATGGGTGAGTATATGGACAGAGAAGTTTTTTGACTTAGCACCCAAAAAGACCAGCCAAAAGCGACGAATATCCACCGGCTCATGGCTTTTTTTTCCTATTTTCGTCGTTGTCAATATCACATCGCTTCGGAGAATATAATATAATAATAATTTTTTTGTAAGAAATTTCTTGTACTTATAAATTTCTCGATAACAACTATACAACAAAAGAGTCGACACCACATTTTCATAATATTATAATTCATGATTGTAAAATCTAATGGGAAACAATCTAAACTATTATTATAATAATAGCCCATTATTCAAAAGTAATATTAGAATTATTATCTAGTGATTAAGAATGATATTTGAATCCATTTTTTTTATAAAAAAAAAGTCTCATAACTTTTAATTGAGAATTTTTGGAATAGTGACATACAAAAAAAAAAAGCCTCATAACTTGTATTGAGATTTTTTAGAATAGTCACATACCTTGGAATTGTCAACAACCAACATACATGTGTCACGGGCCGAAAGATCGACGACCCGAGAGGTTCCCCAAAGTCGACCCCAACTCGCCCGTGGACGTCCTGCTCTCACTTGGTGTTGACACCTAAATTTTGGCTACCCATATAGTCATTTATCAGATTAAAAAAATTAGGGGTTAATTTAATTCCTGAAAAAATATTAATTATATAGCATATAGTTTAGGTGCATTTTATCTTAATTGGCGTTTTGGACCGGTGCAGATGGTTTCAAATTAATTGGATTAAGTCCACGAAAGGAACAAGTTAACCCGAGCCCATTTTCTAAAATTGAGATTTGGAATAATGATTTTTTGGAATTTAAGAAAATTGGGTGGTGATCTTATCTTTAAAAATCAGTAGAAAATATTTAGGAGATAAGGAGAATATTATGAGATAAAAGGATTTTGTGATTCGGAGGTTATAGGCAATTTTCGAAATATTCTAAGAAGATCGCATTATACTTGCTTATATTGCTTATAAAAGGGCAGTGTACGGCATGAGAAGGGGGGAGCTTCTTTGAAAAAAATTCAGAAAAAAGTTCAAGAGAAAGGTCTCTGCAAAAAGAAAAACTGCAGGAAAAAAAGAGAAAGAGAAAAGTCAGAACGTGAGAGAAAGAGAGAGAAAGAGAGAGAGAGAGGAGAAAGATAAAAAGGCAAAGGTGATGTGACCCTCACTGTTCATCACCTTCCCCAAAATTCGTTTTCTTTCCTCTGGAGCTTCCGTCCGCGAACCATCTCCCTCACGCTCGCCGGCCATATTTTGCCCTCCACCCGCACTCGCACTGCGCCGACGCCATCAAACTGAAAGCCGCTCGGATTCCCTCGCCGCCCGATCCGTCGCGCCTCCGCAGCTGTGAGCACCGCCGGCGCCAGCGCTATCGTCCGCATCGTCGCTGTCTCGACGCCGCCTCCGTTAGCGAGCCCCGACGACCCCACACGCTGCCCCGACGCGCCACCGCGTCGCCCCATCGCCTCTGCAGCCTCGCGACCCGACGCCGCCCTTCCTCCTCCAAATCCAAAAGCTGGTGCCGCGTTGCCGAAACCGGAGCCCCAAATCAGCCGCACTGCCGCGTTTGCCTCGCTCGCAGCTGCCGGTCGCCGTCCGTGAAGCTCGACGCGCAGCCTTTCCTGCCCTGTTCCGTCCGCTCGAAGCCGTGAGTCCACTGTTCGCCGACTCCTCCTCAACCACAACGCCGGACGCCGCGCCCAATAGTCAGATCCAGACGCCGGAGCTCCTCGCCACAGCCGCTCGAGGCCTCCTGCTGTCCCCGCAGTGCCCCGCCATCCGAAGCCGCGATCCGAGCGCCCTGACGCAGCCCCCGCAATGCAGCTTCCCTTGCCGAACCAGTGATCCACCATTACTTTGCCGCTCCATTTGGGAAGGAGAAACAAAGGAAAAACAAAGAAAAAAAGAAAAAAATCCAATTAGGTAGTTTTACTTATTTATTTATTTTATTATTCTCGTCTTTTTAGTGAAATTGTTCCTTTAAGCATATAATTGATATTCCAACATGAATTGGCCCCTCGAATAAGAGATTGACAGTCCGA
This sequence comes from Eucalyptus brandiana, assembly GCA_014182725.1. Taxonomy (NCBI): domain Eukaryota; kingdom Viridiplantae; phylum Streptophyta; class Magnoliopsida; order Myrtales; family Myrtaceae; genus Eucalyptus; species Eucalyptus brandiana. The sequence continues at coordinate 24,999,967 of CM024674.1, read as the reverse complement.
TTTTCGCGCCCGAAATCCGACTCGCATCTTTCGCAAAATCGACAATCCAATCTCAAGCCCGAGATTCGATTCGCGATTTAATTTAAAATTAGCCAACCCGATCTCATGCGCGAGATATGGTTCGCCAATTTTAGGATATCAATCTTATCTTGTTTGATTTGCTTTGCCGTCAAGTTGGTTGAGTCAATCTTATTTTCGTAAAAAAAAATCCAAAAAATATTTGAATTAGGATTAAATTTGCTTTAGGATTAAAATTGCAATCTTATTTCGAATTTCTTAAAGAAAACACAAAAAAATCATTGTGCATATTAGATTGTGATTGCATGTTTCATTTTAAAATTTAGATCATCTTTTTAAATAAATTGCATTTTAGATTTAGATAATGTCTTAGTTTAAATTAGGATTTAATATGACTTAATCCCTAATTTAAATTAGATAGAATCTTAATCTAACTAGATCTTTTCAAATTTCATAAAATCTGTCTTAGGATAAATTAGTTGCAATTTCGAGGATAGATTGCATTTTTTAAATAAAAACGTCATTTGCATGTCATAGGTCCATGAAATGCACGTCATCTTAGTGATTATTGTTAGGTTCATTCTTAATTAGAAATTGCCGTCATTAGATTAGGCCATTTAATAAATGTCATTTGACATATAACTCGCATATTAAATTGCAATGTTGCATATCATTTTAGCTGAAATAATTTTATACGTCATTGCATTGCATGTCATTAGAATTTAGTCATGTTGGTTAATTTAAATTGCATATAACAATTGCATGTTCATTAAGAGATCATAGAAAATTTTATTCATATGGTTTAGGACATGTTGCCATGCCATATCATTTCATAAATTAAAAGCATCACATTGCATGTCATTAAGATTAGGTCATTTAGATTGCATTTGATTATTGCATTTCTTCATGTCATATAGTTTAGATCATGCTGCCATGTCATATTAGATTATTAGCATGCATCGCATGATTTTCACTAAATAAAGTGAAAACAAAAATTGAAATTGCGTGTTAATTAGAAATCATATCTAGGGTTGCGATATGAATTACTCGATTTAACAACGCAGATCTTTTCGTTCTTCTAGGTATGTTTCGCATTATTTAATTTGCTTTCTTGAGTGTTAAATTGATGGTATGCGCACATGTATGATCACCTCACATGTTAGAAAGTTAAATTAAAATCAATTCAATTGCCAAACATTTTTTTGAAAATGAAATAAAAGGTACCGAAAGGGCACTATGATAGTCTAGTGTAACCAAGTCCCCGAACTCATAAATCTCAGTTCGTAGGAGTAAAGTAAATCTCCCGTTACTTTACTTGGGTTTCTAATCGACCTACCAAAAATAGATTAGTGGCGACTCGATTAAAATTATTTGCATGTTAAGAATTCAAACCTAAGTCGCGAATTGGTATGGGCTTGGGAGAACCCGAGCTAAGCTTAAAGACTTAGAATCCATTAACCTAGTTCTAGGTGGTGAACCCGAAAAATTGGGTCGCGACAGCTTGGCGACTCCGCTGGGGACCTTGAGTTAAAACTCTTAGTGGACTTGGGCCAATTTTTCTTTTCTGTTGAAAAATATTTTTTGTTTGGCGAGGGATCCTGTGTGACGTCCCTAACATTTAAGGTGTTAAATGTTTTTGCAGACGGGAGGTATAAGGGGAAGTGATTGCTAACCCTTGCCTTGCGAGGTTGGAGTTAGGAATGTATGGTTTATTCTATTTTTTTTTAAGTGTTGTTTGATTTAAATTGATATGCATGCTTTGCATTTATCACTACACTTTGCACACACAACCTGCCGCCGGACCTGGGCCGCATAGGATTATTTAGGATGGTATTGAGATGGATACCACTTCGACCGCATGCTCGCGGTACGAGTCGCCCATCTCAATCCCGAAGTTTCTTTCATGGTGTCAAGAATACCCACCTTGGTCCGCATGCCCGCGACCCGGGTCGGCTCTTTGACCAAGCCGAAGTCATGAGGAACCGACATAGTCCACAAGCTCGTGGCTAGTCTGATCATCCTTGTGGCTTCACTTTGATGAGCCTTATAGATTAGAAATCAAGCCACTTACCATGCGCATGTCTATGTGATTGCCATCAATTTTTCGTGGTGAAGTAAGTCTTCTATCCTTATATCATGCAATTTATTTTGTCATGTTTTTGGTCTGTCCATGACAATCTAGTATAGTCATTTGATCTAATTCCTTTTAGAAATGAAATGAGGAAATTGCCATGCAATGAATCATTTGGAAAAAAAATTTGGAGAATTTGTTTTCAATTCATGTCTAGGAAATTTGATCTTACTAGGATGTCTATTTTTCTAGCTCTCTTTAGGAAATTCCCTCATTGTAAGAGCTTTTCAAAAAATGATGAAAAAAAGTGGATAGATCATTGTCATGGATTGATTCTTTATTTGCACCTCATACTTATATATTTTCATTCATTTGAATCAGGTGATAACGAATCCTCCGCGTATTATGCGATCAAGAGCTAGAATGGCCGACCAAACTGAAATGCGTGAGCGTATCTTCGCTATGGAAGACCAACTCCAACAATTGCTCACCTCTATGCAATTCATGACAGCTCAAATCCAATCTCTCCGAGCGGATTTGACTCCTACACCTGCTCTCCCCGAGACAAGAGTCTGAAGCGGTGTGTGCAAGACCCAAATGAGCAATGGCGACATGCCTGACCTGGAAGATGACCCACTGTTGGTCACTGCCGAAAAAACTAAACTTGACAATGTCCCTAAGATGGGGCAAGATGAAGTGGAAGTGATGGATACTCTGGGGCAGCCTAGTGGCAAGTTTGATTACCTGGTGAAGTATTCGGCTCCTCCCAGCTTTTACTTTAACTCCCGCAACATAGTTCCAAGTGGATGGGATGACATGGACGATCTCACGCCTCCAAAGACAGAGAACTCTGATGACGCCCTAGAAGGAATCACAAGTCTATTCGGTGACATTTTCATAGGAGCCAATGACAAAGAACCTTCAGAAGACATGGACGTTAGCCTGCAAGAGTGACTTGTTACTATTGCACATTCCCCTGCACAGGAATTTTTATCTCTTTCTAGGAGTTTTTATCACTTTTTAGGATTAGTTTTCGCTTTTTAGGAATTGTTTCCGATGTTTTCTCTTTTTAGGGGTTTAGGAATCACAATTTCCATTCAAATAATGTAATTCATTTGATTCTATTCAATGAAATTACAATTTTATTTCCAATTTTGAGGACATGATGGAGTATACCAAACCAGTCCAATGACGATATCCAACCATGAAAAAGAAAATATCATCCACGGAGTAATCCTGAGGGCTAGACTTTCTCATGTTTCCTCCCAAAAACTTCTTCGAAAACAAAAGCATTTCACTGTTTTAAAAGAACAAACAAAGAACATTTTCCCAAAACTTGTAGCAGATTAAACCTGTTTGTTTGTCTGACTCATTTACTTTTTGTCTCAGAGCATAATTCTATCACTTGTTATGACAAGAGATATCTGAAAATAGCGTATCAAGTTTCAATGATCATAAACTTGACTTGTGATCAATAGGCTTAGAGCGCACTTGTGAAAAAAAGATTTGGGGCAAGTAAAAGAAGACCATCATTCCTTGGTGGAAGAGTTGACAAATTGGGCATGACAGGTTTTGGTAGTGACCCGACTGGGATAAAGTCTCAACCCGAGCCAAAATGGATGTGCAATTTGAATTTACTTTGATGTTGCATAGTATCATACTGATGCATATTCTCTTGTGCAGGGGCAAAAGTGGATTTTCAGTCTTGAATGACAGGGACAATCCAAAGACATCAACTGCTGAGACAATTCCCATTGTAGAGGAATCCTTAAATGAATGCTTAAAACCATTTTGCAGGTATAGAAAACTGTTTGAGGTTGACATGCTTAAAGTTGTTGAGTTCTTTTTAAAAAAGAATTTTGCATGATGACTCTTACATGTTTTGTCCACCAATTCCACTAAAGAACATCAAGATGGACTAATTTAATGAATGATGTGGAATTGATTGAGCATACTAAATGAGACAGTCGGGGGATGATGAAAGGCAAACTCTATCCTATACACAATCCCATATTCATACACTTGTGAGATGAGTGTAGGAAGATTCATATCCATAAGGTAAAGAGTTCTCTCGCAAAAGGTACGGCAACCGAAATGATGAGAGGCAATTCATATCTCTATCCCAAACACTACAGGTGATCCGTTGCTTAACCATTTTGAACCCATACACTTATGGATATTCTTTTCAAATCGCCCCTGTCAAGAATCACCCCACATCGGGGCAACTAAGAGATCAAATGGCATCATGAGATGAGGAAAATGAATTGAAATTTTCTTGCTCTCACTTGCATCAATCTTCAAGTCATGCTATTACATTGAATTCATGTGTTAATTTAAGTGCCTTAGGATGATGAAGAGCATTTCTTTCTTTATCCCATACACTTATATCCTTTGCATAGCCCACTTGAGCCTGCGGTTTCATTTCTTTAAACCCGGTTGGTGATCATCCCCCACACACCGGGGCAAGGCAAAAGGCAGATGAGGACCTTTGAAAGTTCAAGTGCCATTCAAAGTGTAATTGCTTGACGCATGCATTGTGCGCAAGAATTGAATTCAAAATAGAATTAAGGGGCATAAAAAGCAGTGTGCCTGGTAAAAGTAAGGCCAATGCCCATGAAAAGAAGTGAAGAAAAAATGCATGAGAGCTATGGGCATAAAAAGTGGTGTGTCCGGTAAAAGCGAGGCCAATGCTCATAGATGAAAAAAGAAAGTCAAGATAGGTGACTGTCAATTACAAAAATTGAATCCCAATGGAGCAATAGTCAAGGAACTCAAATGCTGAGTTTTTACAATCAATAGGGCACTTCATGAAGACAATCCCTGATGGTGAAAAAGAAAACTGATGGCAATGGCAAGATGATCATCAACTCTCACCTTTTACACACATTTTGAGCCTAATGATCCTTTCATTTCTCAACCCATGAACCCAACCTATGTTACGTCCCTTACAAAGTTTCTTCAGATTAGGGCATTTGAATTAACGTAGAAGTTCATATGTTTATAAGCATCGCTCGAAGAAGTGCGAGCAAGATTTTTTTTTTTTTTTCATTTTGCAGGGTTCTTGACTTGTAAACCCGGAGATGATTACAAGACAGTTCATTCAATAGCTTTGACTCAAAGAGTCCTTTTGTTAAGCCATTGACCAAGCCATCATTATGGTCTTTATTAAAGACCTCTCAGATTGGTAAAATCGTACCGCTTGCGAGAACACTCAGACCCATGTCGATATGATGAAATTGAGTGATTTGCATAAAATAGACATTCTAAATGAGAGTGAGTGAAAGTCCTTTCTAACCGAAAGTCTCTCATTTAGTATTGTTAAGAAATCCATGTCATGAGTGAAGATTGTCTTGAATGATAATTCTCTCCAGTGGAAAGTTAGGTGATGCAAATGTCATTATGCATAAACCCTGATTGAGTTGATGAAAAACTCACTGAATTTTGAAATGTGCATTCTAGAGTAGCTTAGATTGTCTATCTCTTTGATGAATGCATATCAGTTTTTGCTCTAAATCGTGTCTGACAGGTAATTCAAGTTCCTTTCAAAATGTTTCACCAGGAGGTGAAAGACCTCCACAGGATATCTAAATTCCAAAAGACATATCCCCAAGAATTAAAGGTATCACCAGGTAAGTATATCTCTACCATACTCTAAAATACTTGTCATTGTGCAGGTATTCTCTCTCAAGTGCATCGACACTTGACTTGGTCAAGCTATTCAGTTATATCGACCTGGCATGCTTTTGTAGCCCAGAGTCTCTTTTAATCGACACTCGACTGAGTTGTCCCCCAAAAATTTTCCTCCAGATTCAATCTGATTAAGGCGACCGAAGAAAGGTTCGGGTCCTAGTCAGATAATCTATGCTGCAACGTTAGGCGACCGAAGAAAGGTTCGGGTCCTAGCCGAGCAAAACCTCAGTTTAGGCGACCGTAGAAAGGTACGGGTCCTAGACAACCTTATTGCTCTAACAGGCGACCGTAGAAAGGTACGGGTCCCGGAAAAGCAATTACCTCGGTTCAGGCGACCGTAGAAAGGTACGGGTCCTGAAAATGATTCCTTATTCAGGCGACCGTAGATAGGTACGGGTCTTGGAAAGTGAATCCCCGTTTAGGCGACCGTAGAAAGGTACGGGTCCTAGACACAACCAAACACTGCCCTACTAGGCGGCCGTAGAAAGGTACGGGTCCTAGGAAAGTAGTTTCCTTACAAAACTTTGCTGCCCTACTAGGCGACCGTAGAAAGGTACGGGTCCTAGGAAAGTAGTATCTTCGTTACTATTTTAGGCGACCGTAGAAAGGTACGGGTCCTGAACATGTAACACCAACTATCTTGAATCACTCTACCCTCCTTGAAGGTAAGATATTCTAGGTAGGTTCCTTTACCATTTGCATACACATTGCATTCCAAAATTTTGACATCTCAGTCTGGATCTGGATGTCTCAATTCTCTTCGTTGAACATTTCACTCTGGATGTGAATGTTCTTCAACTTTCCTCGTTATACCTTAGTCTGGATCTAGGTGTTTCGAGCTTCTAAAATCATGATATCTCTATCTGGACCCGGATGATTTGATTAATTTCATCTAAACATTTCACTCTGGATGTGAATGTTTTTTCGACCTTTCTCGTTATACTTAGTCTGGATCTAGGTATCTCGAGTACAAAAACCTTGACATCTCAGTCTAGACCCGGATGTTTTGATTATTTTCATTCAAACATTTCACTCTGGATGTGAATGTTTGTCAATCCTTCTCATTATACCTTAGTTTGGATCTAGGTATTTTGAGCACAAAATCTTGACATCTCAGTCTAGATCTAGATGTCTTAATTCTTTTCATTAAACATTTTACTTTGGATGTGAATGTTTTTCAAGCTTCCTCATTATACCTTAGTCTGGATCTAGGTATTTTGAGTTTTTCAAAAATCTTGACATCTCAGTTTGGATCTGGATGTCTCAATTTCTTCCGTTGAACATTTCACTTTGGATGTGAATGTTCTTACCCGTTACGCTTTTCAAGGAACCTGAGTGAGAGTTGGGTACTTGTAGAGTAAACAAGGACTTATCATGTACCTCAAGATGCTCTACCGCACTGACTGGTAAGTAATTGTAGGTACACTCTTTCCTTTCACATCATGCATTTGCATTAGCATTTACATGCATCATATGAGTTGCATTTTAAAAAATGAGATACATTTCTCGACAAAAAAATCATTCAATGCATGTGCATAATCAAAATTTAGGTCTCAATTTGTCTTTGAAGGCAACCTCTTCGAGCTCACCTTCAAAGAGGGGGCAGTTGACACCTAAATTTTGGCTACCCGTATAGTCATTTATCGATTAAAAAATTAGGGGTTAATTTAATTCCTGAAAAAATATTAATTATATAGCATATAGTTTAGGTGCATTTTATCTTAATTGGCGTTTTGGACCGGTGCGAGATGGTTTCAAATTAATTGGATTAAGCCCACGAAAGGAACAAGTTAACCCGAGCCCATTTTCTAAAATTGAGATTTGGAATAATGATTTTTTGGAATTTAAGAAAATTGGGTTGTGATCTTATCTTTAAAAATCAGTAGAAAATATTTAGGAGATAAGGAGAATATTATGAGATAAAAGGATTTTGTGATTCGAAGGTTATAGGCAATTTTCGAAATATTCTAAGAAGATCGCATTATACTTGCTTATATTGCTTATAAAAGGGCAGTGTACGGCATGAGAAGGGGGGAGCTTCTTTGAAAAAAATTCAGAAAAAAGTTCAAGAGAAAGGTCTCTGCAAAAAGAAAAACTGCAGGAAAAAAAAGAGAAAGAGAAAAGTCAGAACGTGAGAGAAAGAGAGAGAAAGAGAGAGAGAGGAGAAAAGATAAAAAGGCAAAGGTGATGTGACCCTCACTGTTCATCACCTTCCCCAAAATTCGTTTTCTTTCCTCTGGAGCTTCCGTCCGCGAACCATCTCCCTCACGCTCGCCGGCCATATTTTGCCCTCCACCCGCACTCGCGCGCGCGCGCGCCATCAAACCGAAAGCCGCTCGGATTCCCTCGCCGCCCGATCCGTCGCGCCTCGCGCAGCTTGTGAGCACCGCCGGCGCCCGGCGCTATCGTCCGCATCGCATCGTCGCCGTCCCGACGCCGCCTCCGTTAGCGAGCCTCGACGACCCCACACGCTGCCCCGACGCGCCACCGCGTCGCCCCCCGCCTCCTCTGCAGCCTCGCGACCCGACGCCGCCCTTCCTCCTCCAAATCCAAAAGCTGGTGCCGCGCCGTCGAAACCGGAGCCCCAAATCAGCCGCACTTTGCCGCGTTTGCCTCGCTCGCAGTGCCGGTCGCCGCCGTCCGTGAAGCTCGACGCCGCAGCCTTTCCGCCCGTTCCGTCCGCTCGAAGCCGTGAGTCCACCGTTCGCCGACTCCTCCTCAACCACAACGCCGGACGCCGCGCCCAATAGTCGAGATCCGGGCACGCCGGAGCTCCTCGCCACGCCCGCTCGAGGCCTCCTACTGCCCCCCCAGCGGTGCCCCGCCATCCGGCCGCGATCCGAGCGCCCGACGCAGCCCCGCAATGCAGCTTCCCTTGCCGAACCGGTGATCCACCATTACTTTGCCGCTCCATTTGGGAAGGAGAAACAAAGGAAAAACAAAGAAAAAAAGAAAAAAATCCAATTAGGTAGTTTTACTTATTTATTTATTTTATTATTCTGTCTTTTAGTGAAATTGTTCCTTTAAGCATATAATTGATATTCCAACATGAATTGGCCCCTCGAATAAGAGATTGACAGTCCGATTTTCGCGCCCGAAATCCGACTCGCAATCTCTTGCAAAATCGACAATCCAATCTCAAGCCCGAGATTCGATTCGCGATTTAATTTAAAATTGGCCAACCCGATCTCATGCGCGAGATATGGTTCGCCAATTTTAGGATATCAATCTTATCTTGTTTGATTTGCTTTGTCGTCAAGTTGGTTGAGTCAATCTTATTTTCGTAAAAGAAAAATCCAAAAAAATATTTGAATTAGGATTAAATTTGCTTTAGGATTAAAATTGCAATCTTATTTCGAATTTCTTAAAGAAAAACACAAAAAAATCATTGTGCATATTAGATTGTGATTGCATGTTTCATTTTAAAATTTAGATCATCTTTTTAAATAAATTGCATTTTAGATTTAGATAATGTCTTAGTTTAAATTAGGATTTAATATGACTTAATCCCTAATTTAAATTAGATAGAATCTTAATCTAACTAGATCTTTTCAAATTTCATAAAATCTGTCTTAGGATAAATTAGTTGCAATTTCGAGGATAGATTGCATTTTTAAATAAAAACGTCATTTGCATGTCATAGGTCCATGAAATGCACGTCATCTTAGTGATTATTGTTAGGTTCATTCTTAATTGGAAATTGCCGTCATTAGATTAGGCCATTTAATAAATGTCATTTGACATATAACTCGCATATTAAATTGCAATGTTGCATATCATTTTAGCTGAAATAATTTTATACGTCATTGCATTGCATGTCATTAGAATTTAGTCATGTTGGTTAATTTAAATTGCATATAACAATTGCATGTTCATTAAGAGATCATAGAAAATTTTATTCATATGGTTTAGGACATGTTGCCATGCCATATCATTTCATAAATTAAAAGCATCACATTGCATGTCATTAAGATTAGGTCATTTAGATTGCATTTGATTATTGCATTTCTTCATGTCATATAGTTTAGATCATGCTGCCATGTCATATTAGATTATTAGCATGCATCGCATGATTTTCACTAAATAAAGTGAAAACAAAAATTGAAATTGCGTGTTAATTAGAAATCATATCTAGGGTTGCTGATATGAATTCTGATTTAACAATGCAGATGCTTTCGTTGCTTCTAGGTATGTTTCGCATTATTTAATTTGCTTTCTTGAGTGTTAAATTGATGGTATGCGCACATGTATGATCACCTCACATGTTAGAAAGTTAAATTAAAATCAATTCAATTGCCAAACATTTTTTTGAAAATGAAATAAAAGGTACCGAAAGGGCACTATGATAGTCTAGTGTAACCAAGTCCCCGAACTCATAAATCTCTGGTTCGTAGGAGTAAAGTAAATCTCCCGTTACTTTACTTGGGTTTCTAATCGACCTACCAAAAATAGATTAGTGGCGACTCCTGATTAAAATTATTTGCATGTTAAGAATTCAAACCTAAGTCGCGAATTGGTATGGGCTTGGGAGAGCCCGAGCTAAGCTTAAAGACTTAGTAATCCATTAACCTAGTTCTAGGTGGTGAACCAGAAAAATTGGGTCGCGACACTTGGATTCCCACCAAACCTTCTCTCCAAATTGCAAGAGCGGGCAAACCTGTCATTAGGCTAGATTACAGAAGTCTGTTCCCTTTATTTATGTTGGTAGACGATAGTTGGCACTTATGCCGGTAGTTCCTGTCATTAGGCTAGATTACAGAAGTCTGTTCCCTTTATTTATGTTGGTAGACGATAGTTGGCACTTATGCCGGTAGTTGGGGCGGTACGATCTCGTCCGCCGATAGAATACTAGATCAATGGATGTAAACCGAGGCCCTCAACTATAAAAAGGGTGTCCTCCCTCATTTGTAAATCATCCACTACTTCCGCAATACAAAGCAAGTCTTCTTTCCAGAGCTCCTCTCTCTAGATTCTTTCTCTCTCTACGATCCGGGTAAGGCGAGCGAGTGAGCGTTCGACTGTGCAAGGCTTGGCTTAGGTGCTTCGGCGATCCATTCCGATCCTAAAGTGCCCGAGTCGCCGCGCGGTCACGATCCTAATCGATCAGCCCGTGACAAGTGGTATCAAAGCCAAAGAGAGATTCGTTTCCAAGAGATTGAAGAGCACCAACTGTTCGAGAGAATGTCAAGCCAAGATGCGGCTATGGTTGGAGAGTCTGCGCCAGGCATAGACACGCGCAGCAAAGCAAAGAAAAGAGATCACTCGGTGGATGCTGCGGCCACGTTCGATGAGAAGATCGGGAAGGTCCGGAGTGCTGTGTTCGAACTCATGGAAGGTCTTGACGACGTGCGAGACCGGATCACGGAGGTCGAAGGCTCAATCCGTGAAGACTTCACGACCGGCATCAACCAAGCCACGGTTCCACTGTTCGACAAGGACGAAGCTCTCGAAGCATCGATCGATGGTTTGAACGAGCGTGTCCAAATAATTGAGGAGGTAAGCCCGTGTAGGGACGAGGTTGAAGCCATGAAGGCGGAGATCCAAGAGCTCAAGACCGAGCTCGCCCTATGCAAGCTAAGCATCACGAACGGTGCGGCGCTTGCTCAAACGGTGACCAAGATCGAGGTCCCGAAACCGAAGGAATTCAAAGGCAACCGGTCCGCCTAAGAGGTGGACAACTTTGTGTGGAGCATGGAGCAGTACTTCGGCGCCGTCAACATACACGATGAGTCGATCAAGGTACGAACCACTTCCATGTTTCTATCCGATACAGCGATGCTGTGGTGGCGCAATAGGTGCGATGAGATTCGACGAGGCGCTGATCCCGTCAACACATGGGACGACTTCGTGAGGGAATTCCGCGACTATTTCTTTCCCGAGTTCGCTCAACAAGAGGCTCGTAGCATGCTCCATCGCCTCGAGCAAAGAGGCACGATCCGAGAGTACGTGAAGGCATTCACGAAGCTCAAACTCCAGATTCGCAACCTAAGCGAAGAGGAGGCTTTCGGAGTGTTCATGGATGGACTCAAGCCATGGGCACAACTTGAGCTGAAGCGGCGGGACGTGAGTAGTCTTGCGAGTGCGTTGAGCATGGCCGAGTCTCTCGTCGACCTCACCAGAGTTGAACCGAGGAACCACCGTGCAAGAGATTGGAGGTCGGAATGACCCGACGACGAAGGAAGAAACACTCCCCGAGGCACACCCGATCAAGGCGGCCGAGCCAAGACGTGGGGAGAAGGGTCTTCCAAGCCGTCCTTCCAAAGAGGTCGACCACCGTTCGACTACGCGAGTAAGTTCGATCAACCTCCGCCATCTCCTTGCTTTCTTTGCAAAGGTCCGCAATGGACGCAAAAGTGCCCGAAGAGGGGCCGTCTCAACACCCTCCTTGCCATTGAGGAAGAGAAGGAGACGCCTAAAGAAGACAAATGGCAGATCCGGATTGGAGCTGTGAAGATGATCAACTCGGCCCAAGCCCAATCGCCGACCAAAGGAGAAGGAATCACTCCAAACACCGACATGTTCTTCGTGGAGGTCGAAGTGGGCGGCCTAACGCTTTACGCTTTGGTCGACACCGGCGCATCCAACATGTTCATGTCGACCGAGGTTGCGAAGACCTTGGGACTTCATGTGGAGCCATCCGGGAAGTCGTACAAGCCGATCAATTCGGACGACTTCCATGGCGTAGGATCAACACCCGATGTGGACGTCAAGATTGGTGGATGGAAGGGCCGAATGGCGTTCGAGGTAATCCCACTTGACGACTACGATCTCATACTTGGAATGCAGTTTTTCGATAGTGTGGGAGCCATGATCGACATGAGGACCAAGTGTTTGATGATCCTCGATCAAAAATGCCCGTCGATGATCCCCATGATCAAAGGGGTGGTCGACACCAAGACCATCGCATCGATCCGGCGCCTCGACAAGAGTTTGAAGGCCGTCATGCGCATCAACAAGCTGTCCGAGGTGAAGCCGAAGGTTGAGTTGGATCCTACTCCAACAAATGCTATACCCATCCAAGCGCTCTTCCCCGAGGTTGAGTGCGCGCCGCGTGCTCCGTCCAAGCCGAAGACCGAGCCGCATGCGTCCGACTTTATCATCGAAGGTTGTGGTCCTTCGTTCATGAATGTCCGAGCGAAGCAAAACAAGAGGAAGAAAGCTCGTGCTAAAGCCCGCAAGGCTGCCCGCCAAGCTAAGAGCGACGAGGACGTCGCTCGATTGAGTGGGGGAGAATGTCACGGGCCGAAAGATCGACGACCCGAGAGGTGCCCCAAAGTCGACCCCAACTCACCCGTGGACGTCCTGCTCTCACTCGGATTCCCACCAAACCTTCTCTTCAAATTGCAAGAGCGGGCAAACCTGTCATTAGGCTAGATTACAGAAGTCCGTTCCCTTTATTTATGTTGGTAGACGGTAGTTGGCACTTATGCCAGTAGTTGGGGCGGTACGATCTCGTCCGCCGATAGAATACTAGATCAATGGATGTAAACCGAGGCCCTCAACTATAAAAGGGGTGTCCTCCCTCATTTGTAAATCATCCACTACTTCCGCAATACAAAGCAAGTCTTCTTTCCGAGCTCCTCTCTCTAGATTCTTTCTCTCTCTACGATCCGGGTAAGGCGAGCGAGTGAGCGTTCGACCCGTGCAAGGCTTGGCTTAGGTGCTTCGGCGATCCATTCCGATCCTAAAGTGCCCGAGTCGCCGCGCGGTCACGATCCTGATCGATCGGCCCGTGACACATGCACATCAGCATCAGGCAAGCTAGATCTACATATTAAAAAAAAGAAGAAAAATCTATATCGAAAAAAATCGGCGAAATTTAAAATTCACCCACATCGCCAAATCATTGTCATAGGCGAGGACAAGGACATTGGCAAGGTCATCGTCCCCATCAAGGAGCTCCTTAACTCCTTCGCCCCCGCCCACACCGACAGTAAGGCCTCCTCGGCGACGTCGTAACCAACCATCGTGACCTACCAGGTGCACAAGCCGTCCGAGAAGCCCAAAGGGGAGCTCCACTTCTCCTACAAATTTAGCGACAAGCTCACCACTTCTCCTACAAAGTGCCCGAGTCGCCGCGCGGTCACGATCCTGATCGATCGGCCCGTGACACATGCACATCAGCATCAGGCAAGCTAGATCTACATATTAAAAAAAAGAAGAAAAATCTATATCGAAAAAAATCGGCGAAATTTAAAATTCACCCACATCGCCAAATCCGCTGTCATAGCTGAGGACAAGGACATTGGCAAGGTCATCGTCCCCATCAAGGAGCTCCTTAACTCCTTCGCCCCCGCCCACACCGACAAGAAGTAAGGCCTCCTCGGCGACGTCGTAACCAACCATCGTGACCTACCAGGTGCACAAGCCGTCCGAGAAGCCCAAAGGGGAGCTCCACTTCTCCTACAAATTTAGCGACAAGCTCACCGCTACCGATCACTCGGCTGCCCCCAAGGGCGACATGGCGATCACGGCTTACCTAGTCCAGGCCGGCCCGAGTGGGGGCAGGTATTTGCTGGCCGGGGGAGGTGGGTAAACTTCCCCGTAGGACCCACTCGGACCAGGTAAGCCGTGATCGCCACATTAGCCTTGGGGGCAGCCGAGTGATCGGCGGTGGTGAGCTTGTTATTGAATTTGTAGGAGAAGGAGCTCTCCCTTGGGCTTCCCAGACAGCTTGTGCACTTGGTAGGTCACGGTGGTCGGCTGCGACGTCGCCTGGGAGGCCTTGTCATCGGCGTGGGCGGGGGTGAGGGAGTCAAGAAGCTCCTTGACGGTGACGCTGACCTCGCTGACAACCTTGTCGTCGGCTACGACAGTGGACTTGGCGATGTGGATGGAGTTTAAATTTCACCAAACTTTTTCGATGTAGATTTTTCATTTTCTTTTTAATACATAGATCTACCTTGCCTGATGCTGATGTGCATGTATGTTGGTTGGATGTGACTGTTCTAAAAAATTCTCAATTACAAGTTATGAGGCTTTTTTTTTTTTTTTTTTTGTATGTCATTGTTCCAAAAAATTCTCGATTACAAGTTATGAGACTTTTTTTTTTTATAAAAAAAATGGACTCAAATATCATTCCTAATAACTAGATAATAACTCTAATATTGCTTTTTAAATAATGAGCTATCATTATAATAATAATTTAGATTATTTCCTATTAGATTTTACAATCATGAATTACAATATTATGGAAATGTGGTCTCGATTGGTTTGTTGTATAGTTATTATCAAGAAATTTATAAGCATAAGAAATTTTTACAAAAAAATTATTATTATTATAGTATATTCTCCTAAGCAATGTGACATTGACAACGACAAAAATAGGAAAAGGAAACCATGAGCCGGTGGATATTCGGCGAAGGACATCTTAATCTATCCGTGTGCGCGTGTGGGTTGAATGTGTCTAGCTGGGGAGCGGGGTAGGTGGTGCTGCCCGTGTACTTTTTAATGCTAAGTTACCCACTCACCTGTGTCTAGGGATATGCCTAATCTTGCATGCACATTTCAACAGTTAAGTGTGAGACTCGAAGTCCAGGTTCAGTAACGTATGCAAATCTACAATGGTAATTTTTTTTATTATACGTTTTCAGGAAGAAGGGGAAAGAAAAAAGATCGCAGTCAAAGTGGATCCATATGTGCATTCCAAATTCTCCACAGTAGAATTAATAACAAGGCTAAATGCTAGTAACCGTTAGCTGTTGATAGCTGAATTTGGATACCACGCATTTCCACATAATGGAAGAGGGTGCATCGACAACCCGAAAGCACCATTGAAAACGTTGTAAATCGAACAAATTGTAATTCACTAATAATTCATAATCCGAAACATGTCCAAGTAGTCTTCTCCATCATATCCTCCAACAACATAGAGCATGCCATTCAGTTCTGCAGCAGCTGGAGCAAGTCGCTGACAGAAGCAACCAAGAGAAGCAAAGTAAAAAGGTAAGGAATGGGCGAGTTCAAATGTAATAGGTACTGAAGATACAAGATATAGAAGATGCTATGTTTCATCGAATAGAGTATTTTAAGGTTAAGAATACCCATGAGACAGCTGGAATTTGCTTTCTTTACCCACTGCTAACTAATCTTTGATTAAACCTTTTCGGTTTTCCACTCTTTTGTAATATTTACAGCAACAGAAACAGATTCTTGGAGTGTCCATCTGCATCATTTAGAGCTGGATTTGGGTGCAGCCACCCATCTAGGCTGCCATTGACCATGAACTCATAAACTAAGGCCTTAAACTCATCACCCTTATAATCAATGCCTGATCTCACTTTTCCCCACAAAAACAGATTCAATACGTCACGCTATTATTCATGCATATGCAAAAAATTAATGATAAGAAGCGTGTCAATAGGATATGTAAAGTCTATGGCCCAAAAATAAAATAAAATAAAATAAAATAAGATAAGTAAAGAATGCGACATCCTTAAATAAACTAAGATAACTGTCTTCAGTCAGTGTAAGAATGCCATACAACTAAGCCTTCAAACTATGCTCAGTATTCACGATTTATTCTTTCTGACTGAAATTCTAACACCGTGTGATTTTCCTTGTTTCTGAGTCATGTCTCTAGATCATTAAAATCTGCCTCCTACTATAACAAAGGGTACCTTGTGTAGCGTTGAACAAGTAGGGATCCATCTTCCAGTGTATGGATCATACATCTCGACATCTGAAAAGGGCTCGCAGTCAGCTGCACCACCAATTGCAAATATCTTATCCTTTAAAGATACCCCCACTAGGCATCCTCTTCGCCGATTCATTAAAGGTCGATCAGTCCATTTATTGTACTCCTGGCTGTATGACTCCACTATAGTACACAGAAGAAAATCTTCGTTATGCAAAGTGAGATACAACTAGAAGAAACTTTATGCTTTGAATGTAAAAAATTGATGCAGTCTATCCACCCAAACACGACTCCAGCAAGCACAATATCACGAGAGCAATTAGTACCTGTGTCATGCCATACATCATCATAAAAACCACCAAAAACATATAGTTCGCCTCTTAATTTTGCCACTGAAGCTTGGGAGCACACAAATCTCATAGGAGACGGTGAAGTCATGATATCTTCATGAGGAGAATATAGATATGAGGCTGATGAATGGGAAGAACCATCATATCCTCCCACTATGAATATTGACTCATTAAATGAAGGAGGTTTGCAACCAGTCTCATACTGAGTTTCACGGACAGGCCCAACAGCTGAAGATTCCCTGAGCTCTAATGCTTTGCATCTATCTTCTAGACAGCAAATTTTCTGTCTCTGCAATCCAGTAAGAGTTCATCCATAATGACAATAAGTCCATTCATAGAACCATTAACAGCATCAACTAGGACCATATCAGCATATAAAGAACTTTTGCTTGACAGGAAGTGACATAAATACAATTCTAGAAAGTAGACGTCCCATAAGAATGATTCTTGTACTTTATAATTTTCTCTTCTAGAACTGACATTACTACACCCAACAAATATACAATGTTAAGTAGGACAAAAGCCACAAAACAAAAATCTAAAATAATAATAGAACAGCAATAACTGATATTGTTGATTCATAGCATCATAAGAGTTGGATTATCATGTCTATGAAAACATAGACTTATCATATCCATCTTCTCAGCTAAGCAAGAATGACTGTTGATGTTAACAGATTATCATGTCCGTGCAATATTAAAGGAACAAGTTAGTCAGTGTGTTAGCACTGAGTCAGAGTCCAGAATCTGCACATGCAGATACAAGCTTCCTAAGATAAGTAATTTGTAAGGCAGTTAACGAGGCCCAAGTTTAATTTTAAGCTGGACTAGAAATGACAAATGAGATTTGACTAACGGGGATGGACATACACATGGAATGGGCAGAAATTGTCAAATAAAGAGGGATATTTCAACAGAAACATACCCGTTCCTTCTCAATAAAACTAAATCTTTGGGCTTGTTCCAACTGAGATAACATGAGCCCTCGCACTTCACATAGCAACTGCAAAGCACATTTGACTATGTTACAACTGACAAGGTACTGAAATAATAGCCAAAAGTGGATACAGTAAAATAGAGGAACGGGTGGCTCTAATTACCTCAGCAACAATTTCTGAAACACCTACGTCAAGTGACGGCACTTTAGCGCCTTCCTCCAGGTTGTCAGGTGCAATTTCTGTTGTGATCATCGTGGATGAAGAATCACAACTGGAAGTGAACTCATAAGGAATCAGACCTTGAGTCTCTGTCACTGCCAGGGTAGGTGAACTCAGCTGAGAAGAAGTGCTAGAAGAAATGCTCACACAGGAAAAAGCCATAGATTTCTTTTCTATGCATAAAGCCTCTTCATCCCTCTCCATATCTATATGGGGTTGGGACATAGCGCTCTCTCTATTAAAGTTAGGGGCAACAATTGAAGCATCCCCTAAAATGCTCCTATAATCAATTGGAGAAAATCTGGCTTCCAGATCTACAACCTTAAATTCATCATGTTCACTGGTTGCACGAGAAGTTGATGAAGCACCTCTGAGGTGTATCCAAACCTCCTTAGCAGCTTCATAACTTGGTTCCGAGCTTGCATGCTCTTCAAACTCCTTCCTACTCTCAGGTGGAGGAGGACGTGTAGATGCAGCTGCAGCAGGCACAAAGCCCTTAGGATTGCATTGACCTGAAGCAATAACTCCAACTTCAGCTGCAAATCCCGCTATGTCATCAGTTTCTTCCCCCGTTAGGTCATCAAATCCTTTTGCTCCTGTAGCTAGAGACTTGGAACTTTGAGGTTGCTCCCCCAGCATTAGAAGTTGAATCAGACCTGAATAGAGAACTCCACAACTTTCGAGGAATATTATTTGCATTGGCATAACTTCGACTCTGATCAGCTTCATCATGCTCTGGTGCTGCAAACTCATTGGTATCAGATCCCAATAGTAGTCTCTCTTTCTCAGGCCTAGAACTCTCATTAGACCTCCAGTCTCCAATAACCTGATTTGGCTGAGCAAGATCTCATCCACTGGCAGGTGTCTTGGCTCTTTCACCTCCTATCCTACTGTTAAAAGCAAGCAAATCTTTCTCCACAGTGATCCGTCTGTCTGGATATTTTGCCCTTGGAATGGTTGCACCAATTCGATTAGACGTAAACAGGCATATCAATTTTGTTGTCTGTTCTTGATCAAGTTCAAACCAGAAGTGGGTTGTACTATAGTAGTTGGAAATTATTACTGGTTGGAACTGCTCTTCCACCAAAGGCTGGCAGTCAATACGCCTTTTCACCTTAACCTTTAACACGAGCATCAACCAAGTAATCATCACAAGCCGCAATATGAGAGCATGTACAAAATGAACAGTCAACAAATCATGGCACATACCTGCGCAGGATAGGGGGTTTCTTCAGAGGGTTCCTTTGTCCATGCACGTATGTCTATATTCATTTGGCCTCTGCTAGTGGCTTCAAACACGCCATGTAATTTCCTATCGCTGTAGTTGAATAAGAAAAGCGCCAAGCCAGGTTCAATCTTCTTAATATATGCATAATGTAGACGAGGCAGACCTGTTCAAGCATTTTAAGAGTTCCTCAAACTCAAAGGTAGCCCATTGTGCGCAACGAAATCCAAAACAAGTTTTGCATGGCACGCATTAAGAAACATCCAACTGACCAAATAGCTTCTTTGCAAAACACTCCTTAATGGTATGGTGAGTGCACCCCAAAATTACTCCGCCAAGATCCTTTCTACACAGATTCCTTACAGATGTGCTGCGATTGGATATCCCGTTTTGGTGGCACGCTTCCTCCAAGAAGTGATTATATTTCTTGGCCTTTCCACCCATTCTGCTATCCAAAATTATAAGCATGCTTGATTTAATTCAAGCAGTGGCAACATGACAAAATGAATGCTAAGCTAGACAGCGTGCAAATCAACGATTTCCACATTTCCCCTTTACACCAACAAGATAAGGAGAGGAAGATAGGAAAATATAGGACTCCAGCTATAAAATATTACATGATTGCATGATTTAATACTCAATGGATCCATGTTGATATTTGGTCCAACAGTGAAGCTTGAAAACTTATCACAATTGGAGATAAATGAGGTCATAAGTGAGCATGGGACTCTGTGCTCTATCGGACCCTTTGCTTTAATAAATAAGGATAGTAATATTTGACGTAAATAATTATATAGATATCACTTCGCGAGAGCTCTTTTAGTCCATATGGGACTTAAGATTGTTACAAACTCCTCGCTTTTACCTTGGAAACACACAAAGCAAGTAGGTTTTCAAAGGTGAACCCAATAAATTCTTCAGGATGTTCCTACCATGTAAGACATTATGCCAAACAAGTACAAGGCCATGGCCTGGAACTTAATTTCCACATGTTGCAGGACCAATGTTTAAATTTATCCAGCAAGTTTAACATGTTACATGAAGGGATAATGTAATGAGTATGCCCAAAAGCACTCAGTAGGAATGCCACAGCAAGTATTAGAATTTCATGCAAATAACAACTACGTGAAGCATTTCTCTCGGGGGATACCAATAGTGATTTAGATTTTCTTTAGGTGCAGTCATTACAATTTACATCCATGAACGAGAAATTCAATAAAATGCATCAGAACACACGAGTCCATTCAGTCAAAAGTCACAAAACCATATATATGAATCAATTCACAGAACAAATATGGATTGTCCATAAGTATTTTTTACAAACTTGGCCTCCCAGATTACATTGAAAATTTTGAGAATAGTACAAAATATACACAAGTATGTTTTCCACTTTCCTTATCAGATTTTCATCAAAATAGTCTCCATCTTTCTTTCTTATTAAAACAGTAGATCACTTTTCACCATGGGACATTCATTGCCCTTCATAGGACTCAATTTCTTCGCATGAAAATCTCACTTGAAGACCATGACAGCAGTTGGATAAAAAAAAAAATATTCTCTTTCCTCACCGGTTCCTTGGCTCGATAATCTAATGATATATATAAAGCACGTTCAATGAAACCTTTCAAACCTCAAACTCGTACGACAAAACTTCCATGAAGACCTGCCCCAAACATATAAGACAAATTATGATAGTACACATCTACAAAATCGACAAAAAAAAAAAAAAAAAAAAAAAAAAAAATTGTAATTTCCCAACGAATAGCATGAGTTTGATTCAACAACATAACTACAATATTTTTCTCCCATATTTTCGGTTCGACTCTTTTCACGTACAATCCACATGATCTCCCTCATTCAATAGAATTTATTCCAAGAGGACTCAAAAATATTCGATCATTCTCCCTCTACACAGCAAAAATCTTTGCCATTCGGCACACACGCGCCTCTACTATTTTGCTAGTGATGAAGACGAAGAAGAGGAACGCCGAGAAAAAAGGAAACACTTTCTCACCTCACGTCTTTCAAAGGACAGCAATCTTCGTTAACTTCCTTCCGATTACACTCTCCGAACGAACGCCTCGAAAACGCAGTCGATCGCGGGAGCGTTTCTAGTACCAGCAGAAGAATCAGGAACCGCTTCGCCTTCCAATCAGGCGTCGCGATACGTCGTCTCGCTCGAGAGGGGAAACAAACCGACGAACCCGCGCAACACAGATAGAGAACGAACGAAAAACCTAAGCGGATCGCGCACGGCCGAACGACTCGAAAAACCTCGAAACGACGACGAGACGAGCGGACGCCTCGAGAAAGAAAGATCCTTTCGCCTCCACAAAAGTAAAGCACGAAATGGCAACGCACCAGAACCGCTGGAGACGATCGTTCATCGAAACAAACGAAGGCGAGGCGGCACGAACGTTGGCAGCTTCAACCTCGATTTGCTTCAACTTCGCGAGACGCGAAACCGAAACCGAAAAGAACAAAGAAGAGAGTAGATCTTCACCTGAAGAAAATCGCCGATCAGCGAGTCCGTTTCGAGCGAGCTGCAAGATGCCGAGAACAAGAGCCGAGAGCGAAAGCGGCACCGAGAGAACCCTGACGCTTCGACGAGCGACCGCGAATGGAGAAAGCCTGTGAGCTTGCATTGAAGCTCAAGCAGGCTACTTTTATAAGCACAAAAGCAGGTGATTTACGCGTAGTGCCTTGTTGGTGGTGGGTTTTGGGCTAGCGTCACTTGAGAGTTTACCTGGCACTAGCGTCACTTGAGAGTTTACGTGGCGACTATAGGCGATTTCTCTAGTAAAAAAAAAGAAGAAGAAGCAGGTAGGGAGAGGGAGAGGGCGAGAGAGCAGTTGCCAAAAATGGTGGCGGAAGTGGAAAAGCAAACGAGCCGCGCAACGAGCGCGTGGGGCGTGTGATTTTACTCTTTTGTCCCCGTCTTGGCCTTTGCGTTTCCCCGCAGGGTGCCGGCCTGATCTTTTCACGTCAACGGATTTCCCGATCATTTCTTGCTGAGGGCAATCGTGTCATTTCGCGTTGGAACAGTACTGATTGTAAATGCGGGAGCTGCCCCATTTTGATATTTATGCTCTTTTTTTCTTTTTGTTGTTATTTCTGTTTGGGCCCTTAATCCCTTATATTAGAGGTAAAACTGAGAACAAGATTGAACCAGCTAGAGGAATCGGCTTTAAGTTCTGTTTTTATCAATTCAATTCTCAGATTCTGAGTAAGAATCAAATCGAGAACTGAAAATCAGATCGAAAATAACAAATCAATAAAATGTAATTATGTCTTTTGAATTTTTATTATTTATTTTAGTGTATATGCTCTTTTTTTTATGAATTATTGCTTTTGACAAATAATCATTTTGATTAACTAAAAACGAAATAAAATAATTGATCGATTGAAACCAATTGACATGAGTAAGTTTTAAATTTCATTTATGGAAAGTAATTTCAAATTCCAAAAATTAATATATCATTTCCAACTCACTTTCAGGTGGATAGAACGTGACTTGACACTTGTCTCTAGACCTTCTGCTCGTTGTACTTGCACATGCCTTTCACATGAACTTTCTTTACGAGCCATGGTGCAACACGTGCCAAAAATGCTTCTGAGAACTTTTCCAAATTCCAATTATTGAAATGTACCAAAATATCCGAACAAAAATATATGAAATGATTTAGGGTATATTTATTTCACGAAAAAATAAATAAAAGATCGCTTATATTTTTCAAATAATTTATCAATAAAAATATTTTCATTATTGATATAATTTATATTTAAATATTTCCTAGTCTATGAAATATTTTCTTCTTCATATTTGTAAGCGATATAAATAATTATTTCTAAAATAATATCTTTCAAATTATTTGAAAACTTAAAGAAATAGGGGCTGATTTTACCGGATTAGATATAGTGGAGGTTTTTAACTAATGTAATTAAAGATTAGGGAGACAGATTATAAAGAGTAACTCGGGAATTTTGCTTCGTGCAAAAAAATTGGTGGTACTGAGATTTGAGAAGCTCGAAATCACGGGAAATAACAATTACATTTATATCTTATTGTAAAGCAGTTTAAGAATGAAACGCGATTAATAAGTTTGATTGGATGTTAAATTTTTTTAATAGGTAGTGAAGATGATTAATACAAAGGAAATTTCACAAATTTTCACGAGTGATTCTTCAAAATAAGGGAAAATTGTTATAAAAAAAAATAAGCCTATTATATAGTAATCAATTCAATTTTGAAATTTTTAATTGTGAAAATTCAATCACAAACCTTTTGATAACTTGCCAATTCAGTTATAAACATTTTAATTATACCAATTTAATCCTAGATGTTTTAACGACATGCCAAACTAATCATAAACATTTTGATAAATTGTCAAATTAATCATTATGGCTAATTTAGATCGAATATTGCTAATATTGTAGTTCAATTAGTGTCGGCCACCTATTGAATGTGGCTTATGCTAATGCAAATAATTTTAAAAAATTTTAAAAAATCAATTTTTCAAAATTTTCTTTTTCTTTTTAGTTTTTTTCCTCTTTTTACACAAGGCCGACAACCTTCACCAACAACTAAGCAAGGGTCGTTGCCCCACGAGCCCTTAGGTGAGGGTCACAGCCCTTGCCAAATCCAATGAGTGTTGACCAAGCCCAAACCGACCCCAAGTAAGAAGAGGAGGAAAAAAGAAAACATAAAATAAAAAATAAAAAATTCACTTTTTTAAAAAAAGTGAAAAATTACCCACATTAGCATCGGTCACTTCCCTTGGACGATATTAATGTCAACTACTTCATGTAAAACAGTTGACATTGACTAAATCGCAATGTCAACAATATCCTACAAAAACTAGTCCGAATGACTGAATTAACAATTTGTTAAAGTGTTTAAAACTATTTTGGCAAATCATTAAAAAATTTTGGACTAAATTAATACAATTTTTTTTTTTTTGTCGCCTACTCTATTCCTAATCTACACTCACTCCCAGACTTTTGCCTTGCCTCTTGCAGGGCATGGGAGTCGAAACCCACTCATGAAACTTACACGTCCCCACCCCATCCCCCCTGAGAATGTGGGGATTTGAACCCATCACCTCCCCCTTCCATGTTGGAAGGGTGGCCACCTGGCGAATCCCGGTGGTTAATTAATACAATTGAAAGATTTATGATTAAATTGGCATAATTTAAAATTTTAGAATTGACTTGATTGCCATATAATAGATTTATGACTTTTTTTGATAATTTTTCTTTAAAAAATAAAGCATGTAAAGAAAAAAAAATCAATCGAGATAAATTTTTAACTCGCTTGTCATGACACATTGAATTTCATACCGAAAGTGGAAGTTTCCTGTTCATCTAAGACTACATATACATGGAAGACCTAACTATGTAGGTCGAGGTAAAACTTTTAAAACGCAACAAAAATAATCTTTTCTCCTCCTATCACTACTACTACTCGTACAAGTATTTCCTTCTTGCTATGGAACTAATATCGTGAAGAGAATATTCCCAGCAATTCCCTGAAATCAAACCGTATTTATATCGATCGCATTGGCGTCGAACCCTTCATACGCCCTGATAGCTTCATCGTTCAGGAGTGAAGAGGAAGAGAGAGAGAGAGAGAGAGAGAGAGAGAGAGAGAGGCGCGACCCGCCATGGCGAAGGATCAGCTGGAGGTCCTCAACGTGTTGGACCAGGCCAAAACTCAGCTCTACCACTTCACCGTGGTGGTGATTGCCGGGATGGGCTTCTTCACCGACGCGTACAACCTCTTCTGCATCTCCCTGGTGACCAAACTCCTTGGCCGGATCTATTACTACGTGCCCAGATCCTAAAAGCCCGATAGTTTGCCCCCAAACGTGGCGGCCGCCGTGAACGGGGTCGCCTTGTGTGGGACCCTGGCCGGGCAGCTCTTCTTCGGGTGGCTCGGGGACAAGTTAGGCCGCAAGCGCGTCTACGGCATCACCCTTATGCTCATGGTGGGGTGTTCCGTCGCCTCCGAGCTCTCCTTCGGGAGCTCGCCGGGGGCTGTCATGGCGACCCTTTGCTTCTTCAAATTCTGGCTAGGTGAGTTTCGCTATAATGTTGATTGAAAGTAGAATTTGAACCAAAAAATATTATGGATTCGACTTAAATTGGCATGAACTAGTACATTATGCGGAGGTTCACCGTTGTGCTGATTCGCTAGGTTTCGGCATCGGAGGGGACTATCCATTGTCCGCGACGATCATGGCAGAGTACTCCAACAAGAAGACCCGGGGCAGTTTCATCGCGGTTCGCGATGCAAGGGTTCGGGATCCTCGCAGGCGGGACAGTCGCCATCATCGTCTCCTCCATCTTCCGCGCTTTGTACCCCGCGCCGCCGTTCGCCCATGATCACGTGGGATCCACCGTTCCCCCAGCGGACTACGTGTGGAGGATAATCCTGATGTTCGGTGCCACGCCGGCCCCCTCACCTACTACGGCGGATGAAGATGCCGGAGACGCCGCGCTACACCGCCCTGGTGGCGAAGAACGCCGAGAAGACCTGCGCGGACATGTCCAAGGTCTTGCAAGTCGATATCCCGGTCGAGAAGCAAACCATCGAGAGCCAAGACCGGGTTGAAACCGCCGGTTTCGGGCTCTTTTCCAAAGAGTTCCTCCGTAGGCATGGCTTGCACCTGCTGGGCACGACAAGCACCTGGTTCTTGCTGGACATTACCTACTACAGCCAAAACCTCTTCCAGAAGGACATATTCAGCGCGGTCGGATGGCTCCCCGCGGCAAAATCCATGAGCGCCCTTGGCGAGCTCTACAAGATCACCCGGGCCCAAACCCTAATCGCGCTCTGCGGCACTGTCCCAGGCTACTGGTTCACGGTCTTCCTCATCGACCGCATCGGCCGGTTCACCATCCAGTCCATCGGGTTCCTCTTCATGTCGGTGTTCATGTTCGCCCTAGCCATACCGTACCACCACTTTGGACCCTCAAGGAGAACAACATCGGGTTCGTGGTCATGTACGGGCTGACCTTCTTCTTCGCCAACTTCGGGCCCAACAAAGACGACCTTTGTCGTCCCTACGAGATCTTCCCGGCCCGGTTCGGTCGACGTGCCATGGGATCTCGGCGGCATCGGGAAGGCCGGCGCCATCGTGGGCGCCTTCGGGTTCTGTACGCATCACGGGAGGCCGGGACAAGGCCAAGGCCGACCCGGGGTTCCCGGGATTGGGATGAGGAACTCATTGATCGTGCTCGCGGTGATCAATCTGCTGGGTTTGTTCTTGACTCTTCTCGTGCTTGAATCCAAAGGAAAATCACTCGAGGAAATGTCGCAGGAGAATTGTGAAGAGGCTGAGAATCAAGCTGTTGTACTTTAGCTAGTTAGCTAGTACGATGGGGTGCGATTGGACCGCACCAATTGGGTTTGATATGCTACGATGGAAAGGCACAAATGGAGGGGTACGAAGGGAGACGTATATAAACCTCCCGAACACAACCATTGAGATGGTTGGCTATTCATTCGCACCAAATTTCCTCTCCATTTCCATTGAAAGTGATAAAAGGCGTTCCATTTCAATTTTGCAAGAACAATCGGCATTTACGCTGTGGAAATCGGGTGTTTTCCTCGTGATTGCATCCGGACTAACGTGAGGAAGTACTGTTCGTGATAAATTCGCAATTCAACGTTCGTTCCAAGGCCATTTGTTGTTTGCGCATCGGAATCAGGTAAGTCGTCTTCCGCCGACTTGAATTCCAACATTGGTATTAGAGCCCGATCGTGATTTCTGCCTTGTTTTTCATCGAGTTTTCTTGATTACCATTTGATATTGAGATCATGAGAATGTATTCTACACTTTGTTTGGATCTCTAATAGTCGAATTGCCCCATGAAAAACTCGAAATTGAACCGGAGCAAAGAACAGGTTCGGGGTCGCGTGATCCGTGAGGTTTTCACCGTTTTCGTAATAATTTTTTTGTCAAAATTAATTTCTGAATATACAGGGTGAAAGAGCTCGTCGAGACGAGTCCGGGGATGGGTCGAGCGCCGCCGAGAGACGCCGGACGCGCCCACACGCGCGGCCAGAAGCCGCTGCGCGTGGGCGCCACCCGCCTGAAGCGCTGGCCAAGCCAGCGCGTGCGCCACACGCGCCGGTCGGCGAACCGGCGCGTGCGCGGCGACGCGCCCGGCCCGCGAACCGGCGCGTGTGACGTCACGGTGATGTCACCCAGCGGTCGGTAACCGCCAGGATGACGTCATCGATGACGTCACCGCCGGAGACGTTGGCCGGCCGATCCACCGCCGGCGACCCGAGATCCGACCCGGCCCGAGATCCGACCCGACCGAGATCCGACCCAACTCGTTGACCCGACCCGACCCGTTGACCGGTCAACCGGTCCGGCGGTCAAACCGGTCGGACCGGCCACCAGCCGAACCCGGTCGGACCCGGTCGGCCGGTCGGACCGGCCGAGCCGTTTGGCTCGGCGCGCGTGCGCCACACGCGCGCCGCACACTCGGGCGGCGCGTGGGGCGCGTGCGGCTCGGATTGGAGCGTGGTTGGTCTCGTTTGGTTCGTATGAGTGTCCTTTACACAGTGGTTTAATTATTTTATACTTTTGAATTTTATAAATGTATGAAAATGCTTTGGGAACCCTATGTACGCGTATTTTTGGGGTTTTAATGCAGTTTATTCATTTGTAGCTTGTATTTTCTTATGATTAGGGAAATACGGTAGCTAGCTTGTGTGCAAATGATGTTATATATGTTGTATAAAGTTTGGTTCAATGACGTGATGTGTATATTTTAATATACTTGCATTTTTCTAGTTGCTAGAAAATAAGAACAATTGTAGGAAATCCATTATATGTTGAATTGCAATTTTGATTATAATTGAAGCATGATTGTTGTTTATACACGTTGGTTATTGCCATGCCATGTTCTTGTGTTAAGGAAAAATGTAGAAATTACATAAGTTTATGTAATTATTTTTCCTAGTGGGAGTTCGTAAGTTGGTAGAAATGAAAGGAGTTCTCACCTAGAACTTAAAAATTTGCGCAAATTAAACTGAGTAATGATAATAGAACAATTGTACGTAGAAGTTGATTGGGAATATAGTGAACTTTTGCTTTTGTGTCTTTTGTTGAATTATTATTAATTTAGTTTGTCTTTGCTGCAAATTTAATATGTGTGTTATTCTGTAAAGTGTGCTAGTATTGATTCTGCGTTTATTATGTCAATGTGTTATAGCAATTGATTATGGCTTCGGCATCCAAGACCATTGTGGCTGACCTCAATAAGGGTGAGAAGCTGAACGGTGACAATTATGATATTTGGCACCGAAGGTTGATACATCCTTGAGGAGCAAGAGGTTTTGGAAACCCTCAACCATACTATGGATGAACCCGAGCGTGGAACTTCAGCTCAACACGGGAGAGATCTGGAAACTTATCAAGCTTGGAAAAGAAAAATAGCATTGCTCGCATCACGTTGCTGAGCTGTATGCAAGATGATCTCATGTGTGAGTTTGAGAGTTATGACAAAGCTCAAGCTATGTGGGTTGCCTTGAAAGATAAGTTTGGGGGTACATCTGCCACTAAGCTGAGGAGACTCACCATCAAGTTTGACACCTTCCGAAAGCGCCCAAATGTAATGATGAGGCAGCATCTTTGGGAGATGTCAAACATGATCCGTGAGTGAAGTCGGCTGGTCACTCCCTTTACCGATGAACAGCAAGTTCGAGCCGTTATAATAAGGTCTCTTCCCGATAATTGGGAGTATATGAAGATCAATATGACGCATAATGAGAACATCGTCACTTTTGATGATATAGCGCGTCATTTGGAATTAGAGGATGAGCGCCTAGAGGCTGCCGGATCCTCTACCCATGCTTATGTTGCTGAATCGAGTTCGCGCAAGGCTTCGGGCTTCAAGCGCAAGAGGAATCTTCGGTTCAACAACAAAGGGAAGATGAGCGATCGGGGACCCAAGAGAGCTAAGACCTTCCGACGCAAGAAGCGTGGTGGGAAGAAGGACAAGGCCAAGATGGAGTGCCACAATTGTGGCAAGTTGGGTCACTTTGCTCGTGAATGCACTGAGCCGAAAAGGTACCCTATTACTCCATTACTTTGAGTAATGCTTTTGTTTCTAGTCTTTATAATGCTTGCTGAATCTTATCCAATGTGGACTGTAGACTCAGGAGCAACGAACCATGTAACTAGAGACCGAGAAGCATTTGTAGAGTATCGTCGGATACCGCCTGGAAGAAGATGGATATATGTTGGGAATAACTCAAGAGTTGAAGTGAAGGGTATCGGCACGTGTAAATTAATCTTACATGGTAGTCGAAACCTGTTCCTGCATGATGTCCTTTATGCTCCAGATATTCGACGAAACTTGGTCTCTGTAGTTGTTCTTCTTAGCTTAGGTTATGTATTGAATTTCCATGGTGATTGTGTTGACATTTTGTATGGAACGGTTTATTATGGTTCGGGTCATGTATTGAATGGTTTTATGGTGTTAGACATTGACTATGATCGTACAATGTTAATGTTGATGGTTGTTTTTCTTTAATTACGTCTTCAAATAACGTTGAGATTGATGCAAATACTTGGCATGCTAGATTAGGTCACATTGGATTGCAAAGAATGCAAAGATTAGCTAGAGAAGGCCTTTTGGGGTCACTCACTAATGTTAATCTATCCATATGTGAACATTGTCTGGCGGGAAAAATAACTAGAAAACCATTCGGTAAAGGGACTAGAGCTGAATTTCCATTGCATCTCATACATTCTGACATTTGTGGTCCTTTGAATGTGAGGGCGAGGCATGGAGCCTCATATTTCATCACTTTCATAGATGACTTCACACGTTTCGGTTATGTCTTTTGATCTCCCATAAGTCGAAGCATTAGACTGCTTTAGACGATATATAGCGATGGTAGAGAATCGTTAAACAAGACAATAAAGGCATTGAGAACCGATCGTGGACGTGAGTATCTATCGGAGCAATTCAAGGCTCTTTGTGATGAAAAGGGAATTGTACGACAATTGACTATTCCCGGTACTCCACAACAAAATGGGGTAGGCTGAGAGAAGGAATAGAATCCTATTGGAAATGGTTAGGTCTATGATGGCGCAAGCAAATTTACTGTCTCCTATTGGGGAGATGCATTATTGATCACTGCCTATATACTTAACCGTGTGCCCTCAAAATCGGTTACTTCCACCCCTTATGAATTATGGATGGTAGGAAACCGGACTTGAGTAGTCTCAACGTCCATGGGGATGTGCAGCTTATGTTCATGATTCTTCCCATAAACATGGCAAATTAGGTCCTAGAGGGAAGAAATGTATCTTTATAAGATATTCCGAATACTCCAAAGGGTACGTGTTCGTAGGTGAACAAGCTAATGGGAGTGTGACCGAAATGGAGTCAAGAGATGTCACATTCTTGGAGAACGATTTTCCTAATAGAGGTGAGATTGATAAGGACTTCCAATTATATGAGATGGAAGATCTAGATAACACACCCACTGATGTAGTAGAGGGAAATGAAGATTTACCTCAACACACAAGACCTAGTGGGAGTGTTGCATCGCCTAATGAATTGAATTCAAGAGAAATTCAATTGCGTAAAAGTAATCGTAAAAGTATTCCCCGTCGTCGTTTTGAGATTGAAGGGGAAGCATTTATGATTGCTCAGAATGACGATGCCGAGCCTAAGACTGTTCAAGAGGCTCTCTCATCCTCTAACAAGGAAGAATGGAGAAAAGCTTTGGAAGATGAGATGGAGTCAATGAGGGCAAACCATGTTTGGGACTTGATTGATCTACCACCCAATCGTAAGGCCATTGGAAATAAATGGGTCTTTAAGATTAAGCGAAGGGCGGATGGATCCATTGAAAAGTATAAGGCTCGCCTTGTGGCGAAAGGTTATACTCAACAAGAGGGTATAGACTATGAGGAAACTTTTCGCCGGTTGTAAGGTTTGCCTCAATACGCCTTATTTTAGCCATCGTTGCACATTTGGACCTTGAATTACATCAAATGGATGTAAAGACGGCATTTCTCAATGGAGAATTAGATGAGGAAATCTATATGAAACAACCAATAGGTTTCATAGCTAAAGGTCAAGAGCATAAAGTTTGCAAGCTTCATCGCTCAATATATGGCCTTAAGCAATCATCTAGACAGTGGTATCTTCGTTTTCATCGAGCAATAATAACATTTGGTTTCACGATGATCGAAGAAAATCACTGTGTATATGTCAAGCAGTCCAAAGATAAGTTTGTGATTTTATCATTTTATGTGGACGATATTCTGTTGGCTAGAAATGACAAGGTTTTGGTAATCACCATAAAAGAATGGTTGTTCTCCAATTTTGAGATGAATGACATGGGAGAAGCTGCTTATATATTAGGAGTTAAGATCGAAAGAGATCGATCAAGGAAACTCCTTACTTTATCACAAGAGTCTTACATTATGAAGATTCTTGAGCGTTTCAATATGCAAAGCATTGTAATCCCATTGATACCCCTGTCATGCAAGGTGAAGGCCTAAGTAATCTTGAGATGTGTCCTAAGACTCCAGGAAAAATCAAAGTGATGGAAACTGTTCCTTACGCTAGTGCAGTCGGAAGTTTAATGTATGCTATGATGTGCACTCGACCCGACATATGCTATGCCGTGGGATTGGTGAGCCGATATCTCAATCAAATCCTGGTCAAGCACACTGGAAAGTAGTGAAGAGGATCCTGAGATACTTGAAGGGCACCGTAGACTATCGACTTTGTTACCAAGGGAATGATTTACACCTATTAGGTTATTCAGATGCCGATTAGGGTGGAGACTGGATGAGCGTAAATCAACTTCGGATATGCTTTCTTGCTCAATGGAGGTGCAATTTCTTGGAATAGCAAGAAACAGACATGCACGGCCTTGTCTACAATGGAAGCAGAATTTATTGCATGTTACGCCGCAGTGCAAGAAGCGAGTATGGCTAAAACGTTTCTTTGAAAATTTAGCCACCGTCACTTTGAAGTTCCAAGAGCGGTGACGATTTATTGTGATAGTCAAGCAGCCATTACCTATGTGAAAGATCCCAAGTATCATGGAAGGACAAAGCACATCGACATAAAGAATAACTTCATTAGAGAAATTATAGCGCGAGAAAAGAAGTAACCTACAATACATTTCAACCAATAGAATGGTTCTTTGATCCATTTACCAAAGCTATTCCTAGAGACATATTCTTGACCCATAGGATGTCACTAGGATTACGTAGAATGTGATATATGTTATTGTAGAGGATCATTAGTTTATGTATTTGTGGACAAATGTATTGTACTTGTTTGTTTATTAATGATTTGATGTTTTATCAATAAGTACAAATCTACTATGAGACTAGCACAAACACACATATATTATTGAAAAGTATGTCGGCGGGCAATGATTGGCTCACTCACACGAGCAATCGCCTCAAGTGCAGTAGTTAGCACATTGAGATGAGACGCTATGTACAAATAAATGCTTTGAAGAGCAAGTTTGGTACATAAAATATGTCGCCTTGATTGGAGTCAAGATGAGGTCTGTGATTGAATCATAACAAGACCGAACATGATAGTCCCACAATCATTTATTCCTGAAAGATGCCGAATGCGAGTACTTAATTAGGTGCTATAGAAAGCAAGCTGATATAGCACTCGGGCTAAACATGAGTACGTAAGAAGCGCGTGACTATGTTTAGGCTAAGATCCGTATAGTGGATATGGTTAATAAATGACATACGCTCTTATAGAAAGAGAAATCCACTATAGCATGTAATTCGTACTACATGTGCATTGTACGACCAATAAGGGAAGATGAGTAAAATTATCCATATTTACTCATCGTGTGAGCCCTTGAGGTAATTTGTATTTTACCTCAATTTTGTGCCCTATATTACTTCTGACTATGTTCTCGAAGTGAAAGATCAATGTTGCTACTTTAGCATGTTACGGGCGGTCATGAATAGATATGGCTTATGAGACATGTTTAGGAAAGCGATTGTTACGAAATTGAGAGAGACATGAGTGCGAATGAAGACTATTGTTGTTTTACATCTACCGCGTGTATTTACTGGTCGACCAATTATATCGCCCTATGTGGTCGCGGATGTAATTGTAAATACATGATGTTTTAAGAATAGTCGAGTATAGCCTTTAAAGGATAGGTATACTTGGACTGATGTAACAAAATATGTCTGGGGCACTGTGAGACATCGATTGTTTATTTCTTTTCAGGGTTGTAGCCATTATGTTATCCTTAACAGGTGCATAATTTGAGCTCCCAAGTGCAGGTGTACTCACCGGTCGCACGGCTTATTT
Organism: Eucalyptus brandiana; assembly: GCA_014182725.1. Taxonomy (NCBI): domain Eukaryota; kingdom Viridiplantae; phylum Streptophyta; class Magnoliopsida; order Myrtales; family Myrtaceae; genus Eucalyptus; species Eucalyptus brandiana. The sequence continues at coordinate 24,966,475 of CM024674.1, read as the reverse complement.
GTCGATATGAATTGTTTTGTAAAATTGATAAATGTTGAATGCCTTATATTCTTAATAGAATGCTATCAAGCCCATCATGTCCGAGTGGGAGATGTTGTACTTTAGCTAGTTAGCTAAAACGTCCATGATGGGGTGCGGTGGACCGCACCAATTGGGTTTGATATGCTACAATGGAAAGGCACAAATGGAGGGGTACGAAGGGAGACGTATATAAACCTCCCGAACACAACCATTGAGATGGTTGGCTATTCATTCGCACCAAATTTCCTCTCCATTTCCATTGAAAGTGATAAAGCGTTCCATTTCAATTTTGCAAGAACAATCGGCATTTACGCTGTGGAAATCGGGTGTTTTCCTCGTGATTGCATCCAGACTAACGTGAGAAAGTACTGTTCGTGATAAATTCGCAATTCAACGTTCGTTCCAGGGCCATTTGCTGTTTGCGCATCGAAATCAGGTAAGTCGTCTTCCGCCGACTTGAATTCCAACACAAGCCAACAATGGTCCTACAATCGTCTAGAGCAACGAGAATAATTTACATTAATCTCCTTAGATATAATTCTGTAAATTTGGCATCGATCATCAGGTCTGCCTTTCAGTTTTAAACATCTCTCTTCTTTGTTTTTGGATTTTTTGGCCTAATGTTGCCAACTGAGTTTTGCTGTGTGACCAAGTTCGCTTTTGGTTTTGGAGTTTATTTCATATGTTTATTACGTAGAAGTATATTTACTAATGGTTATCTTTATAATTTTGATTTTTTTCAGTCCACCACCATAGTTGCATGTTGAGATATACTTGTGGGGACGGAAAAGTAGGTCCGATTTTGAGGATTGGTTAACGGTTAGCTAAACGCTAACTGCATCAGAAAGAAAATTAGATACTAATTACGAAATCAAATCCATTGATATTTCTCGCATCTATGGATTTTCAGAGAATATTCAAATTTAAAAAAATTCTGATGTTATCGGTCATCCACATTAAACTCCCGGAAAATAAAAGAAACTACAATGAAATTTCATGTTTTTAAAATTTTCATATATGGATATGCACAACATAACTATAAGTTTGCCTGAATATTTCAATACCGAAACACATGTCAACCTATTTTTTAGGTTGTTCCCTCAAGCATTAAAGAATTGTCACAGTATGGCAACAAGGGATTCCACTAATATCCCATCTTCTACAGCTACAAGTTCTATGTCTGATGTCAACAACTCTCTTGTCTCCATATGGCCCACTCGCCCATTCAGGAATCCATAACATTGAATGCTCTTTTTGAAGATTCAATATCTCTTGGATCTTAGGGCAAATTGCATCAATGTACTTAGCCAAGCAATCTATTCACTTATGAATCATCTCCATGAGTTGCACTCTTATAGTTTCAAACAATGTGATTATAGGCTTTTCCTTAGCATCAGTTATGCTCTTGTTGAAACTTTCACACTAGTTATTCGATGAAACATTGCATTTTGAGCTTGTCTTGAAATGAGACTTCCTCCATTGCACTAGTAGCCTTTGGGACTACCAATTATAAGCTTTTCTATCAACTGCTTTAAACTCTGCCATTGCCAAATCAAAAATACATACTCTAATTACCATAACAACCTTCCAAACCAAAATTTTAAGTTCTAGTCCTTTGTGATGCAAAGTTCTCATAAAGATGCATTAAGCAAAATCTGTGTTCTATTTTATGCGTTAGATTTGCTAGTGCTTGCAATAATCCTTTTTGCTTGTCACACAAAAAAGTCTAGTATATTAAATTTGCAAGGTCTGTAATTCCCAAATCTTTAGCAATCATACTAATAAACTGCTACCATATCTTGTATGTTTTGAGAAAATTATCAAAAAAGTCCTAAACCTATTACAATCATGCCAATTCGGTCCTAAACTTATTTTTTTGACCAATTGAGTCCTAAACCTTTTACAATTCTTCTCGATTAGTCCATTCGGCTAAAAATGGGTGGCTGACGCTAACGTGGCAACTGGCCGGTGCCCGCGACATTTTTAATAATATTTTTATTTTTGAAATATTTTATTAATTTCTTCCTTTTTTTTCCCTCTCCCTACTTCCTCCTCTCCTCCTTCTTCCCTTAGCTCCAACGACCAGCCAGAGGAGAGGGCTGGCCCGTCGCCGGACTGAGGCAGTCGACAGGGCAAGCCCTCGCTAGATCTGGCGAGGGGGGCCTTGCCGTTGCCGGGTCTAGCAAGGCGAGCCCCGCTTGATTTGGAGAGGGCTCACCTCGCCAATCATTGCGCACCCAGCAACGACGAGGCGAGCCCCCGCCGAATCTGGCGAGGGCTCGCCTCGCCGTCGAGGCGCGAGGCGAGCCCTCACCAGAGTGGCGGCCTTGAAGGCCTCGTGTGACCCGCACCGCCTCCTCCTCCTCGACCCGTTGCCCTCACCGCCGCCTTATTAGGGTTCATCGGTGTCGACACTGTAGCCACCATCACGTGCGGTGGAAGCCGGCCCTCAAAATCACATGCAGAGGAGAGAGAAACCGCGGCTCCCTGCAAATCGGCGAGGGCTCGCCTCGCGACGATCGCGAGGCAAGCCCTCGCCGAGATCCGACAGGGGCTCGCCCCACCGTCGCTAGGTGTGCGTTGACTGGCGAGGTGAGCCCTTGCCAAATCAGGCGGGGCTCACCTCGCTAAACCCGGCGACGGCAAGGCCCCCCTCACCCAATTTGGCGAGGGCTTGCCCCGCCAACCACTTCAATCCGACGACCGGCCAGCCCTCCCCTCTGGCCGTCGCGCAGAGCCAAGGGAAGAAGGAGGAGAGGAGGAGGAAGGAGGGAGAGGGAAAAAAAAAAAAAAAAAAAAGGAAAAAAGATTAAAAAAAAGAAGTTAATATAGTATTTCAAAAAAAAAAATATTATTAAAAAAATGTCATCGGCACTGGCCAACTGCCACGTCAGCACCGGCCGGCTATTTTTGGCCAGATGGATTGATCAAGAAGAATTGTAAAAGGTTTAGGACTTAATTGGTAAAAAAAAAAATAAGTTTAGAATTGAATTGGCACAATTATAATAGATTTATGACTTTTTTAGTAATTTTCCCTGTATGTTTCTTATACTACAACTACCCATGCAGATGGATACATTTAATCATTTTCATATGTGGCTATGGTTGATAGAAGTATAACCTTGTAGCCTGATGACAAGTGACAACCATCAAACCACACAAAGTTCCCACATCCTTATAGAAAACCCCTCCTCAACACATCTAGACATATGTAAACTCCTCTAGACTTGAGTTAATCTTGACATCGCTCACTCTTTATAACACAAGTGGATCTTGGGTCAGAATCAAGAAATTCTTATCAATACTTCTGAGCATCCAAAATTGCTCATCTTCATTCCCTGTAATCATACTCATTACTAGAGCCCTAGCTCTGAAGACTATTACATTCTCACTCTCAATTGTTTTCTTTAATGAAGTACTTGGGCATGTTGGATTATTCCTCAACCTATCAAAATACATATTTTCCACCCATATAAAGTTTACTTGAGGAATATGTAGAGCTCTATTATATGTATGTACCATGCTAAAGGTTTTAACTTGTAAAATATGCTCCTTCTGCACTTTGGAAACATATATGGGCCAATCATAACCGTCATAACACACTACTTTTAACTAATTCAGTGCATTCTTAGTGAACTTTACCCATCTCCCTTTTTTATCTCATAATTTCTAGCTACTTCTCTAAACCATCTAGCATTGTTAAAGCACATCCCCAACTTAAAGACATGATTCTCCATATCAACCTCTACAATGAACTTGGGATGCGTATACCCAACTTGACTATTGATGTTCGGGAGATCTACATTATCACATAATGTATCTCCATGCAAACTAGTTCTTCCATACCCCTCTCTATTGAACTTTCAATCTCTAGACACCATACATTTCTTTTGTATAACTCATCAAGATAAATAACAGCAAACCTATCTTCTTCAATACCCTCATTACACCTACTATCAAACATGGTATAGTTTACTTCTTCACATTCCTCACCTAATGCAAAATGGAAGCAAAAAAAAAAAGTCAATATGTTTCCTGAATAAAACAAACCTACACAAGAAGAAACACAAGTTACAACTACAATATATTATATTTGGAGAGGTTCCAATAACAATTTAATTGAAAAGAACTCGTAGCACACAAACAAAAGCCTTATATGAAGTAAGGTAAGAAAGAAAATCGTTGTCATTTGCAACATTTTGAAATGACTTTGATTGAAAACTTAAAATCAAGAATGTAAAATTTAGAAGCAACAAAACAAAGTCTCGCAAAATTTAAGGATTGGGTTTGCATGAAATCTAGTATAAAAAATCTTCAGTCTACTTATGCAATTAAAAATAGGGTTTATGCAATAAACAACAAAACATGAATTAATGGATTAATTGTTAACAACAAAACATACACACAAAAAATGAGTGCCAGAGTCTAGAGTACCAAAACTTGGCACAGAATAATACCCGGGTACGAAAAGTTAGAAAAGTGACGCTTAAGTACAAAAACAGAGTAAAATAGATTATTTAAGTACTAACAGCGAAAAAATCCGGCTAAAATACTAACATGGCGATTTTTTGACGACACAAGTGCAAAACAACGTCGTTTTGCACGCTAACATGGCTAGATAAATGCAAAAACTATGTCATTTTGCTGCTAACATGGGTAGATAATTAATATAAAAATTAATTAAATTAAATTTAAAACTAAATTTATTTATTTTTTCAAAAAAAAAAAAAAAAAAAGAGGAGAAAGAGGAGACAAAAGGTGAAGGTTGAGCCCTTGCCGCCACTCCCCGCCGTCGCTAGGAAGGGCCAACGACAGTGGGGGAGGGCTGCGCATTTTGTCTCCTCTTCCTCCTCTTTTTTTTTTTAAAAAAAAAAATAACTAGATATATATTAAATTATTATTTAAATACAAATAATTTTATGTAATATGTTAAAATTCAAAAAAAAAGACAAAACGGTATTGTTTTGATTCTTTATCGTTAACTCAACTTTTTGGCATGCCACATAGGTGAGTTATATTATTAAAAAGTTGTTACATAGGATTTCTGGTCACCTTCATCGAACTTGACACTCAAGTGTCTCATTTTTGAAAAAAAAAATAAACACTTAAGTATAACTTTCGTAACTTTTGGCACTTAAATATCTCATCGTATTAAGTTTTGGTACTTCAAGTGTACTTTTGCCTACAAAATATGAAAACGGTAAAAAAAATTGAAAAGCATGGATTACAAATGACATGAAGAGACCATGACTTAGGCCCTGTTAGTTTAACATTTAGAAAGGGCTTTGGGGCTCTAAAGGGGTTTGACCAAATACAAATGGTATTTGGTACATTTTTTGGAGGGCCCAAAGGCCTTAAAGGGAATGGAGGGTTTGAAATGCCTTAGGAAATAGTATATTCAGGATACTACTTAGCTGGTTTGATGACAATATGTCAGTTTCCCATCCCATCCTCATCTATCAAACATTATTTCAATTTTGCCCCTTTACAAACAAAAAAAACCTTAAGATAAGAAAGTGACTCCTCTCTTTCACTCGCCTCTACTCACCAGATCTGTGCTCCTTGCGCTCCTCTCTCCCTCGAGCTCTCTTTCTCATGATCACCGCTTGTACAGCTCTTGCCAACTGCTTATTCGTCTCGATTGAACTCCACTTGAGCCCCAGCCTCCCTCAAAGAAACTCCGTCGCAAAACGCCATGACCACTAGCACTACAAAATGCCTCCTCCGCTACGTCTAACAGGGTTGCATCTCGGGGTGCGACTTGGGGATCGAGAGACGGCCGTACCACTAGAGCTGCGGATGTACGCTTCACAAGAAATCCAAGAACAACTGCTCTTGTCCCATGGCTTCCGCAAATTCGACGCCGTTATCTTCGCTAGTCATGGGGGGGTCTCAGATGGTGGGTCCTGCAATGGAGATAGGGAAAGGGAGGATGAGTTTTGTCTGAAGATGTGAAATTTTTCATTTTTTTTTTTTCGATTTCGTTTGTTTTTCTTTTGCTTTTGGTAGCTAAGATGAGGGTTGTTGATGATTTATTCATTTTGATCTCTCTGTGACCAGCTTAGGAATTTAGAAGAACCCTTCATTGAATTAGAAATCTGATCGATCTATAGACATGGTGGTGTCCTCTGGTGTCTGGGTGAAAGTGTTGTGATTGCAATGTCCATGTGTTGATATGTTGGGAGCCAATTTTATCTACCAGTAAATGTAATTGATCTTAATAGAGCCATACTTGTTCATCCAATTCTTGTTTTGTTCGTCGAACTTCTTTTGTATTAAAAAGGAGTTGAGTGTGAGGAGGCAAAACTGATCACAAGAAAAATCTTGACATATATCTGTGGTGGTGAGATTTTTCTTGACATTGATTCAAATCCAGTTCTTTTTGCTCACGCAAATTCAGATCTTATCTCCCATCTTGCAATCACAATCTGCACAATTGGCAAGTCGTTCATCTTCTTGATTCATCTGATGCCCCATTCCTCCATATTCCTTTCTCTTTGGGGGGTCAATCTTCAATAGAGAAATGAAGGAAGGAATGAATATCTTTCAATGTGGGGCGAGTGCTTCAAATGAAAATACATCTCTGGATCAAATAGCCATGAGTTTGAGAAATAGTTAAAGAAGATTGCAATATTTAAGGATAACCTATTCCTTTCTTCGGGATGTATGTGATTATGTTTATTATAATGAAATTACTCTCTTTTTAATTGAGAAAGATCCATTTATTTGTAATTTTCTTAATATGTTTCTTTTACATCACTCTCAATGCAAAAATATAAAATTATCATCATTATTTTTTATTTTTAAATAAATTAAATTTAAAAACTTTAAATTGACACACAAAAGGACTTTTCAAATGTATATTTATCATATAGCATTTCCCTCAAAGTTGCATCTCAAGACACTTTTCAATTACATTTTGCCAAATAGTATTTTCATTTCGCGAAATCCATTTAGGCTAAAGGGATTTGCATTCCCCAAGGGTATTCCCCCAAAGCCAAATCAAACAGGCCCTTGCTCCACAATTAGAAAATGCATAATAAATAATCAACTCACTACCATCACATGCCCAGACCTTGTCAACATATTACTTCAACAAGTGCAATTGCTTCTCTTGAGCAAAGGAAATGTAAGTTAAATCAAATTAGGGATCTAACATCCATGAAAACGAAAGAAATAAGAAAATTTAAGAAAATTAGGGCCGTGAATCAAAGCGCCAATTTGGAAATTAGGGCTGCAAAGGAAATGCTGATTTCGTTCAAAATCCCTCACCTTCGCACACCACCACCCAATCGCAAACTGCCATCTAGTCACATGTCGCTGATCACACACCACACGCGGTTGCGCACTACCTCAGGAGTTCTTAAGCTCGTTTCACACTCCCATCAGCAAAGGTCTAGTGAATATCGTTTGGGTTTTTCTTGTTTGTTTACTCTCCCATCAATGTTGTCCGATCGAACACCATCGTTGGTTGTACACCGTCGGTCACTCAATTGTTCAGTTCTCAGCCTTCGTTTTTTTAAGTGTGTTGGGAGAAAGAGAGAAGTAAATTTAGGTTTTTACCTTCATAAATTTGGCTATTCTTTTTATTCAAAATTTTATTGGATATAAATATCCTACAACTGATCACTGAAAAAGTCATATACTTGTAGGCCGGCGAGGATTTGATCGGCCGACGAGTTCAGACCTTTATTTGAGACTGATTTGAGTACTTTAGGTCTTTATTTGAAATAATGTCCACTCTAGACCGCTTTTTGAGAAAATAACCTCATTTCATATCCTTATTTAGAATTTTCTCTATTAAAATTAAAGACAGTTAGTAACACGATTCATTATATCTTCGGTAACTTTGAAATTGTTAAAACTCAAAAATAATTGATAATACTTTCATAGTCGTAATTTCATCGTATCATCTGATAAGTTACTAATTAATAAATGCGACTGCTAATGAAGTTGAGCTACTCTCCTTAATTTACGAGGTATTTAAATCTGGTATATTTCATTAATTTGTTACTATGTTGCTGACAAATATATCAGGAAATTAATATATGAAAATATGGGTAACAATCTAATAATGGACTTCATAGGGGTAACATAATTACGTTGTTGGTAAGTTATAATAGTATGTAAGCATTTTCGTGATCTATCATCAGGATGAGCGGTATAATAATTATTTTAGTCGGAAATTATTAAAATATCAACTGGGCCAACAAGTCGCCAGTCAACTTCTTATTACCAAATGAACCAATTACAATGGAACATTCTTTTGTTATCCTCTCTCTGGCTTATTCTTCAAGAAAAAACAAAGAAATGGAAAAATAAAAAGGAAAAAATAAAATGGAGAGGTCTTAATTTTCTTTTTGAAAGGAGAGAGATCTTAAGTAAACTATGATGGAAATTAACAAAACCAAAGGAATTCTCAAAACAAGCAAATTATCATGAATGATTACGGAGAAAACTTCTACGCCCTTTTTCTTGATTAGGGCTTTAATGCCATATTGACATGAACATACACATGTAAATCCCTATCTCTCTACACTATGTGTACAGCAAACTCAAAACCAATTTTAACATCTTAAATTCTACAAATAAATCCACAAAATTCATGTGTGTTCTTAAAATGAACCCTAATCTTATAACGTGTTATGCCACAAAGTTATAATTTGAAGAACAACAAAGATCCCAATATGGGGATTTTTTCACGATATTGCACTTATTCTCAGACACATTACAGAAAACTTTAATGGTATAGACATGGTAAAAAGACCAATAGAGAGCCTGGGTATTCTATAATGTGATTTTTTTTTTTTTTTTTGGTGATATCAAGGACGGTCTCAGACATATTTCGAAGACTCGGCAAAATGGCCGATAGAGGCAACTCAGTAAAAAATTTTACAAGGGTTTTTTTAATTGACTTACATCTTTTTATTTGTCCTTAATTTGCTAAAAAATCCAAATACACAAATTTTATTTAGGGTTAATACTACGAAAAACCTAAAGTTGGTGTATATATGACAAATTTATGCCAAACTAATTTTTTGACTGGAAAAATGCCTAAAATAATATATTTGTGATGATTTTACTCCCAAAACTAAATTTTTAACCACCAAAAACCCTTCAAACGGATATATTTGCGACGAATTTGCCTTCCGTTAATTTTCGTTAAATTAAATTAATACCACGAAAAATTATAAACCGGTATACGTGTGACTAATGAAGATTAAAAACCCGAATTTGGTACGCCTATTAACTGTTATGTATCATCCAACTTAGCAATTTGACAGTGAAATTTAATAAAAACTAATGGATTATAGATTTGTTACATATGTACCATATCACAGATATATTAATTTGAAAATTCGTGTGATATTAACCCATTCATTTATTTTTTTTCAAAAATACATCAATTTCCTTTCTTCCAGATTTCTCCTCAAATTTTTTCTGGGCAAAAATCAAGCTACGCGGCTGAACCAACTCCCAAGCCACCAGTTCTCTCGCGCATTTCCCATCCAACGTCCGACACGAACACGCAACGGCGAGAATTCGTCCGCTGATATTTTAGGTTTCTATCCTCCGTCCTCCTCCTCCTCCTCCTCCTCCTCCTCACTACTCCCCGCTCCTCTGCAACTCCATTCCTCCCTCGCGAGAAGGCCTCCGCCGTCGATGGAGCGAGCGGCTCTCCTCCGCTCCCTCTCCTGCTCCTCCCTCGCCTGCACCACCCGTCTCTTCTTCTCCCGCTCCTCCTCCTCCTCTCACCCCCGCCGCCTCCTCCGCCCCTGCGGCGGCCGACCGGCCAACGGCGCCTCCCGGCGTCCCCTGCACCTCCGCCGCTCCCGGCTGCTCCCCCGGTCCTCGTCCTCTTCTTCTTCTTCTTCGCTCAGGTTCGGCCGGAGCTTCTCTTCGTCGCTCGCTCCTCGCGCCATCGCGACTCCTCCGACTCAGCCTTCTCCAGGTGACTCCCGCTTCGCCGCCCGCGCTCCTCTCGAGCTGGTCACTCTGCTGCGCGAGCTGCTCTAGTGACCTCGTGTGCTTAATCTGTGGTTTGGATTGGCATTTGGAATTTGCCGTTTCGTGTGTCGGCGATTGGGACGGGGTTTGATTTGTTTTTAGATTCTGATTGGCGTTTTGGGGATTGCAGAGGTGTTTGGTGTTCAGGATGGGGTTGCCGAGAAGTACGGGTTCGAGAAGGTGTCGGAGGAGTTCATTAATGAGTGTAAATCCAGAGCGACTCTCTTCAGACATAAGAAGACTGGTGCCGAAGTGATGTCCGTGTCGAACGACGACGAGAACAAAGTCTTCGGGATCGTTTTCCGGACTCCACCGTGAGTACTCTTTATGTCGAGTAATATTTGGCATTTGCGGAGGGAGGTGGTGCTTCGGAGTGGGTAGCCGTTTTACTCCAGTGGTTGAGTTGTTATATGGACTTAATCTGAGAAGATTGCCTCGATGATTCTGCGACCTTCTTCGCCTTTCTTTTGAGTTGTGTGGAGTGGTTGCCTTCTAATTTATGTGCATTTTCTCATATCTGGCTATTATGTTGTAGACAAGAATAGCTTGATACGTTAAAAGGTGGATATGTAAAGGATGATCTTTTACATATAAATTAGGTGAAACACTGGATGGACTCCTTTACATTTTCTTGATTTATGCTTGCATGAAATTGTGCAATATAAATGTTAGCAGATACAAACTTGTCAGGTTACCCGGTGAACTGGATTATTAGTTAATGTGTATTTGTCTCTCTGTGCTTTCTTCTTCAAATATCACCCAGAAAGAGTGTTGTTTTTTTTTTCTTTTTTTTGGCTGAAGTCTTGGTTAGTGTATCAAAATTATGGCACGTTGATGGATCACTCATTTGCATACTGTCAGTCCTATTCCAGCACCTCCTGGATAATGCTACAGGATATAGGTATAAGAGAATAGTGACTGGTTGAGATGTCCTGTTGTTGTGATCATACTTGTCAAAATCTCCTTTGCTGTCATGTTTGGACCAGGGGTTGCCTTTGAACATATTTTTTCTTAGTTTTATGGTGTTTCCAAGCAAAAGGGAGTATTGCTTGATGATATTTAACTATTTTTAAGATTTGTCACAAAACTATTTTTAATTAGCTAAGGGAGGATGGCATGAGCTAAACTACATTTTTCTCATATAATGCTATGGAAGGCTTCTTGTCAAGATTCTTTTAAGTCACTACTTTGCGATAGAATCCCTTTAGTTGCCCATTTTGTGGTGCCTTTTTTGATTTGCTGAGATTCTGACCTTGCTAGACATGGTATGGCGTAAGAAAATCTAGAAAGAAGCTTATAGAAGTAGATACTTCTCTGGGCCATAAGCCATTGGTGGAAAGATGTAGTGGATAATGAAGAAAACGGTTTTAATATGCCATATCTTTCAATTGAGGCTTAACCAAGGTACCATTTTTCTTTATTTTATTGGGAAGCACTACCAAAGAAGAGAAATAAGTTCTTTTTCTGTTTTTGAATCATTTCAGTTGAGATCTAATATATTCTTTAAGTTCAAGGTTCTGGATGATTGTCATATGTAGATTGTCTTTTCCTTTATCTCCTAACAGTGCTCAATCTCTTATAGCCTTTGCTTTAATGAATTCTTTCTACAGAAACAATTCCACTGGTATTCCACATATTCTTGAACACAGTGTCCTATGTGGGTCCCGGAAGTATCCTTTGAAGGAGCCATTTGTTGAGTTGCTGAAAGGCAGCTTAAACACTTTCCTGAATGCATTTACATATCCTGATAGGACCTGCTACCCCGTTGCTTCTACTAATATGAAGGTGAAGAGTAGGTTGAAACTTGAGATCTATTCAAATGAACCTAGTGCTGATTCTGATACTTGACTGATGTGATTGAAACAGGATTTCTATAATTTGGTTGATGTGTACTTAGATGCTGTCTTCTTCCCTAAATGCATAGACGACATTCAAACGTTTCAACAGGAGGGCTGGCATTATGAACTCAACAATCCTTCAGAAGAAATTTCTTATAAAGGTATCTATACATGATGTGCTAGTGAAACTCATTTGAATATATTCTTACAGATAGTAAAGGTATTTACTAATGCGCCTTCTTGGTAACTGATTGATGGTGTGCTGAATATCAGGTGTCGTCTTCAATGAGATGAAAGGTGTCTATTCCCAGCCTGATAGTATTTTGGGCCGAGCTTCACAGCAGGCAAGTTTATTTCGTGCATTGTATACCTGTAAATTCAGTAGACTATTCAATCTTCAATCTGAGGCATAGAACGTCTTGGTACCCACTGGTATTTTGCTTTGAGTTTTGCATATCCTACTGTCTTTTCATTTTTCTGCCAGGTTCTCCAAGTCTGATTATAAAATGAAACATCTAACAAACATATTCATTCTAACAGACCAGTGTGTAGTCTCTCCTTCCATTATTCATTGTTTGTCCACTTTCATTTTAAGATGACCAGAGATGCACTCATTTGACTGTTTTGAGTTCAGACTCATTTTCCTGTGCTGAGAGATAGAGCAAAACTAAAGAATGGCTTTTGACTTTTATGGAATGTAATTCATGATTTAAATAGCCTGGCAGATTCTATACATACTGGGATTTTCTAGAGAGATGGTTTCTTTTCCCCATTATAGTAGAACTTTCTGATATGACTTGAGTTTTTCTTTTTCCAAGAGTATGACTGTAGTATAGAGCTGATTAATTTGTAAGACCTCTGTGAAAATTAATAAAAAATATAATCAGTATATCCTTTGAGATATTTGAATGAATTTAATTAACTGTTTTTCCTGATATTTGTGTCATTTCTTTTCTTAATGTATCCCTGGTGTCTGATGTCAATTTTAGCACTCTCCTTAGTTTGGTTTTTGGGCTAGAAGGCATTTAAGTCCTCAACTCAACGCATCATTATATCAACATCAACATCCACCAAGTTCCATTGACGCAATTTCTTTTCCCTAAAATAAAATCTGCTTGACCTGCTTATGGAGAGTAGATGACAATTTTTCAGTCCAGTTGATTTCCTGAATCTGGCATGATCCTTTATTCTATGTCTATAGATATTCTTCCTTCTGTAAACTGCCTCATCCTGTTATTGATAGTATTGCTTTTGAGACCATCATATTTTGGCTATGTGGATGACACCACTAGCATGCTAAATATCTACTTTGTTTGAAGGCACTTGATTGTGGATCTAACTTCCCTAACGGTTTTGCATCTAAATCTACCCCACATTTATTACCTTACCATTATATATGGCAGGCTCTTTTTCCAGACAATACCTATGGTGTTGACAGCGGAGGTGATCCACAAGATATTCCTAAACTGACATTTGAGGAATTCAAGGTTCGTTTTATTTGTTTCCTATTGAATTTGTTCCAACCTGGTTATTGTTTTTACAAATGGAATCATAATGCTGCTGCTTGTAAGCTTCTTTAGTGACAAACATTTAACTATTTCATGAGAGTCAGCATCATAATATAGTGCAACCTCCAAAAGTGGAAAATAAATGAAAATAACCACAGTAGTGATTGCTCTGATGATGATACTTCTGAAGGATTTCTTCTATCGGTCCCTAAATTCACTATTTCTTTCTTGAACCGTACAGGAGTTCCATCGCAAGTATTACCATCCCAGCAACGCTAGGATATGGTTTTATGGTGATGATGATCCAAATGAGCGTCTACGCATCCTTAGTGGTAATTTGGCAATTTTAGTCATGCTATTACTGCATGTGTGATGTATATACCTTTGAATTAGATATCAACTTTTCTATCTCCTATCCTATAAGTAGAATAGTTCTTTGTTGCTGAATGATGTGGTAGTAGAAGTTTGCGAAGATTACTTAGTAGCATTGACCTCATTGGCATATGTCATGGAAACCGGATTTGGTTTTAAAATGGTGTGAGGCAAAGGTTATGCACACTAAATAGATTAATCTTGTCTATTGTTGACGAAAAGATCTGGTGTGTGGTTTCTGTTTGTATGTGCTGTCAGTTATTTGTTCAGTAAATTGTGCCGAATTTTGTCTATGTGGGTCATTTCTAGAAATGATAATGCTTAGCTAGTCTATTTAAAGGGATGATGATGAGCAGAGAATCTCACAACCCTTTATTTCAGAGTACCTCGACACATTTGATGCAAGTCCTGCTGCGAATGAATCAAAAGTGCAAACCCAAAAATTGTTTTCCAAGCCAGTTAGGATTGTTGAAAAATACCCTGCTGGCGAAGGTGGTGAGTTGAAGAAGAAGCACATGGTATGCCTTAATTGGTTGCTCTCAGATAAACCCTTAGACTTGGAGACTGAACTTACACTTGGATTTTTGGATCATCTCATGCTGGGATTTCCTGCTTCTCCGCTGAGGAAAATTTTGTTAGAAAGTGGTCTGGGGGATGCTATTGTTGGAGGTGGGATTGAGGATGAGCTCCTTCAGCCTCAGTTCAGCATTGGTTTAAAGGGTGTTTCTGAAGATGACATTCCAAAGGTAGAAGAATTGATTATGAGTACCCTGAAAAAGTTAGCAGAGGAAGGTTTTGATACAGATGCTGTAGAGGCATCTATGAATACCATTGAGTTTTCTCTCAGAGAGAACAACACCGGATCATTTCCCCGTGGCTTGTCTTTGATGCTTCGGTCCATTGTAAGCAAGAAGGCTTTTTAATTCTCTTCTAACTTTCCATTTCTTGCTGCCGAATTTTGCAATTATGTTTAGTCATTGTTTTCTTGTTTCAATTACTTAACCTGTTTCCATATTTATAGGGCAAATGGATATACGACATGGATCCTTTTCAGCCACTAAAATATGAGGAGCCCTTGATGGCCTTGAAAGCAAGAATAGCCAAGGAAGGCTCCAAGGCTGTTTTCTCTCCGCTGATAGAGAAGTTCATCTTGAACAATCCGCATCTTGTTACTGTTGAAATGCAGGTATGCAACTTTACAGAGGCCATAATGCTTCAGTGTTTTGACATGTCAGATTGTGACAAGCATCATTTATTTCAGCCCGATCCAGAGAAAGATTCCCGTGATGAAGCTGCTGAGAAAGAAGTCCTAGATAAAGTCAGACAAAGTATGACAGAAGAAGATTTAGCTGAGTTAGCACGTGCCACACAGGAACTACGTTTGAAGCAGGAAACTCCAGATCCACCAGAAGCTTTGAGAACTGTCCCAAGCCTTTCTCTGCATGACATTCCTAAAGAGCCTATACGTGTACCTACAGAGGTCAACCTATTTAACATGTTAACTTTGTGATGCCAAGCTATGTATCAGAGTGCCAGGCTTCTTAACATTCACATGGTAATGCAGGTTGGAGATATTAATGGTGTGAAAGTTCTGCGACACGATCTCTTCACAAATGATGTTCTTTACACTGAGGTTGTGTTCAATATGAGTTCTCTGAAGCAAGAACTTCTTCAATTGGTACCTCTTTTCTGGTAAGTTTTATTAAAGAGATTGCATATCATTCTCTTCACTTCATAAAGATAGTAAAAGTGCACACAGCCGCCAAGACTCAGGTTAGGTGTTCAGGCTTGATAAGGTTCCATCTAATCTGATATCATTATTTGTCAGATATGCCTTGGAAGCACAAATACAGAAAATATTTTTCTGCTATGCTGCTGATCTTGGTGGCTGCAGTGATCCCTCTATTATACATGTCAATTTCTCTTTGAAGTGCTTTCTTTGTCAGTGAATGGGATTTAAATTTGATTCTTTTACTTTACTTAACACTCTTACAGTCAGTCGTTGTTGGAGATGGGGACAAAGGACTTGAGTTTTGTGCAACTTAATCAGTTAATTGGAAGGAAAACTGGAGGCATATCCGTTTATCCATTCACATCATCAGTTCGTGGCAAGGAGGATCCTTGTAGCCATATCATTGTCCGTGGCAAAGCCATGGCTGGACGCACCGAAGACCTTTTCAATCTGGTATATTGGTTCTCAATTCTTTATTTTTTGTGACAATATGCTTTGCTTCAATGCAATAGATAATTTTTACTGGTTGAAGTACTCTTTTGGGTTGGCTTATAGTTGCTTTGAATGCTTGTCTAGTTTTTGCTTAGAAAGGTCTTGCACCATGAGGTATTCTGGGTGTTGGAAGATGTGTGGTTACCTGATTAATAAGGTCAAAAAAAGAGTTGTCCTAAAGTTACAAAATATGTAGCATACAGAGACTCATGAGGAGAGTTCTTAAATTTTTATGGCTTTTAGCCAGTTTGTATTATCTAACAGCTATGCATTTTCTCTTGTTACTTATAAGAGCTCTTTTTGGGTGAGGCCAAAGAGGAGGATAATTGTTGAAGAGGTCAGAAATTTAAATGATTTTGTACTTATTAAGTTAGACAACAGTGCGTGGATTCATTTGAGAGGATTCTTCTGTGTTTGTAATTTTGGAACAAGAGTCAGAGCCTTACTCTCAGTGTAGTGGGAAATTATTGGTAGATGTACATTCATTGGTTGACAATGCAGATGCTTCCTCCTGTAATTTAGCTCTTCTTCGTATGGGTTTGCAGCTTGTTCGTGTCCTAGAGGGATTTCTCTTTACCTATAAAGACAAACAAAAAAGATGATAGTAGACGTTGATGCTACCAATTGGACAAAAGGAGTCAATTGTGAATTTGTGATGCGCCTTCTCCTTTCTCTTACTCTTAGCTGTATGAGGGAAGAGTGGAGGGAGTGCCTAAAAGGAAAAAGGATAGTTTTTCAAAAGGACCAAACTAATGGCATATAAACACTTAATGCTGGATACAGATTTTCTAATATTGATTCTCATCCTCCAGAGGATATCATAGGTCAAGCTATTAGAGTTGGGTTTGGGATTGCTCCTAAGATCGTAGAAGTAACACTGAGGGGACCCTGTTGCCTAAGGGGATTGGAGAGTCTTTAGTTCAGTAGGTTTCTTGAAGAGGCTTCTGGCTTATGCAAGAAATGCAAGAATAATCCTTTTAGTTATTTATTTATGAACAGTATCTGTCCATCTATCCCTCTTTTTTGAATCTGGATATATGACAAGTTATCTGTTTCATTTGACACTTGATTCTAACATTTACAATTGACTGGACTTGATTATACTTATGCTGAGGAAGCCTTGTTATCTTAAAAACTTAAGTAAGAAACCTTAATGTTTTCCTGTTTATGTGATAAGAATGGATTTAATTTATGTGTCTTTACTTTGTTATTTTAATGCTGATTCCTGCTTGGGCTTTGACTTTTGCTAAAAAGAATTTTATCATTTCAGTTTAGTATGTAATCTTGATAAATGGCTTATATTTCCATTTACCTCTAAGGTTAATTGCATTCTTCAAGAAGTTCAATTTACGGATCAGCAGAGGTTCAAGCAGTTTGTGTCCCAGAGCAAAGCAAGAATGGAGGTAAATTTTTTTTTTTTTTTTTTTTTTCCTGATGGACAACACATATCTCCATTTGTGAGTTTGCTCAGAGGTAATTTTTATGCACAGAATCGACTGAGAGGCAGTGGCCACGGAATTGCAGCTGCTAGGATGGATGCAAAGCTGAATGTTGCTGGGTGGATTTCTGAGCAAATGGGTGGTGTCAGGTGGTGCAACTTGGAGTTTTCTTTAACTTACTTCCATCCTGCAGTGCTGTCTTCTTATTCGGCTGTGTTTCTTCCATTTTATTAATCTACATTGAGGAGTGTTGATGAGAACATATATAATAGAACAGACAAAGCAATCTAAGAACTGCATTTGAGTCAATAAGAAAACACCTTTTACAGAAGAAATTGTATGATTTCATACAAAGCAAGGTATTATGATCCTATGACATATTGAGCAGTAACATAAGGATAAGAGGTAAATTAACTTTGAGGAGTTTGATGCAGATAGAGACTCCATTTGTTGAGTTTAGTGCACATTTGCCAAAATCCTGACTGATCACTGATTGCATTTCTTTGAGCCTTAGCTCATAAAAATTGAGCTACAGTCCTTTCCTGTGAGGCTGTGAGGCTAGGTATAAGCCCTTCCATGGCCTTGGATGGGAGATCAAGCTTTGGCTGCAAATCTACCAGTATATTGCCCATCCTCTTGACTTTCTGAACCACAAAAATCCCATGACTGCAGTGTAACTTATGTGTGAATCATCTGTGCCTTCTCTAGATTATTGACAAGTGGCTACCATTCTAGATATGCCTTGACTGTTGAACTGCTTTTTTTCTTTTTTTTTTTTTGTTTCTTTGCTTGAACATGGATGGACATGCAGCTTCAATTGTGTGTGCATCATCTATAACTTTTAATTTGTTATTGTGTTGGAAGTGTCCTTCACTTTTTTGCCAAGATGTCCCCACAGAAGGGGGAAAAAAGAAAAGGAGTAAGCATGCACGAGTTGCAAATACACTCTTTTTCCTTCCCTTCTGCATCAAGGATCTTGTAGTTGCCGCAACTGCTGCTAGGAAATTTGATGTTAAAGCTATTATCTAACGGTAGTTATGGCATTCTTATTATACATGTAGCTACCTGGAATTTCTACGAGATCTTGAAGAGAGAGTTGACCAGAACTGGGATGGAGTTTCTTCATCTCTTGAGGAGATTCGCAAGTCATTGCTTTCCAGGGATGGTTGCTTGATAAATATGACTGCTGACAGGAGGAACATGGAAAATTCAGAGAAGTTTGTCAGCAAATTTCTTGATATGCTTCCCAGCAATTCAAATGTTGGGGCCAATACCTGGAGGGCACGCCTTTCTCAGGAAAATGAAGCTATTGTGATACCCACTCAGGTTAAAATCACTCCTTTGAGTAACTCTGTTGGCCTTGGCTTCTTTTCTGATTCACCAACATATGGCCTGGCACTCTGTAGGTTAATTATGTTGGAAAAGCAGCTAACGTCTATGAAACGGGATATCAACTTGATGGTAGTGCCTATGTCATCTCAAAATACATTAGTAATACATGGTTGTGGGACCGTGTGCGTGTCAGTGGCGGGGCTTACGGTGGTTTCTGCGACTTCGATACTCACTCAGGTGAGGCTTTACATTGTTATCTTGTTGGCTACATATATCTTTGCTGGAGATTTTCATTGAATTTATGGTTTTCCTTCCCAGGAGTCTTCTCCTTTTTATCTTATCGAGATCCAAACTTGTTGAAAACACTTGACATTTACGATGCAACTGGAGCTTTTCTAAGAGAGCTGGAAATGGATGATGATGCTCTAACCAAAGCAATTATTGGGACCATTGGAGATGTAGACTCTTACCAGTTGCCTGATGCCAAAGGTTATAGCAGGTATGCTGATGGCACATTCTGCTTCCTTTCGTATTTGTTTGCTTTCATTCAAGACGAAGGGGAGAAAAGAGTAAGTTTAACTTATTCAGTATATGATACTATCTATGTTGTATTGGTATTTGATATGTGATACTAAGACCATGTAAATAACTTATATTTGCATTCCCACATAGGCATATCACCTTCTCCAGTTTCTATTTCACTACTTTCATTGATTTGGCTTCCTTCATTTCTCCTTTTTTATTGATCTTGTTTGCAGAATACTTATGATGTCACCTTGCTATTACCCCCAGAGGCATATGCATGAAATTGGGTATTAAGTGAACAATAATAGTTGTAACTTGTGATTGATTCTTTCTTTCAGCTTGTTACGGTACCTCTTGGGAATTACAGAGGAAGAGCGGCAAAGGCGGCGTGAAGAAATACTGTCCACTAGGTAAAGATTTTTTTCCATCTCCCACCAATTGAGCTGAACATTTTTAATTTACTGTCCTGGCAATACTTGTTTAAGATTCAGATGAACAGACTGCAGAGTGACCGTAGTCATACTCAGTGTGTCATTATCATTTGGTAGAGATCCTCTTAATCGGGTGGTGTTCTATTCATGAAAATCTTTTGCATTCATAAGTTTAAAGGTCTATACGTGCACTTGCATATAATAGTTTCAGTACAATCACTTGCTAATGGGAAGAACCATCGTCTTTTTTTATGAGTGATAAACTAGGATAAAACCATCTATAGATTATTAATGTAGGAGGCCAAACTCTGCTGATTTTCTCGCTACCATCCAATGCTTGGCACGAGTAATTCTCACCTCTCTTTAGATATATCTTTTTAACCTTCCCTTTTTGCTTCGCAGCTTGAAGGATTTCAGAGATTTTGCTGATGTAATTGAATCGGTCAAAGATAAGGGAGTTGTGGCATCGGTGGCATCTCCTGATGATGTCGAAGCTGCAAATAAGGAGCGTCCGAACTTTTTTCAAGTGAAGAATGTGCTTTAAATGGATGCAAGTGGGACAAAGACGGAAAGGAAGGGGTATGTTTTTACCCCCAGGGTTATACTTGCAATGCTTGTAGGATTTCAGCGATTCTATTGCATTTATAAATCAAGTAATAACAGGCAATGCAACGAGGAGTCAATGTAACGTGACTTTGTATTCATATCTCAAGGAAATGAAATGAAAGGAAAGGAAAGGAAAGGAAAGGTAAGGCGCGTATTATGCCATTGACACAACTGATCGCAAATTCTACTTACCGGTTTTATCAGCTTTGCCTGATAATTATTGTGATCTTTGAGTTTAAGAACTTAAGGAAGGTGGGCCTAGATATTCCAAAAGGCAGATTAGACGAAGCTGAGCTCGACGTGCAAAGAGAGATTAACACTTTGTCGCCATTCAATTCAATGAAAGAAATGCTTATGACAGACTTGAATAGTAAGAGGGGAGAGAAGGGAGCCGCCTGGGGGTGGCGCCGGCGGCGGGGGGCGGTGGGGGTGTTTGTGTGGGTGTTTGTGGAATTGCAATGAAATACTTCTCTACACACTAAATCACTTAATGCCTATGGTTGGTGCTGGAGTACGGAGTTTGACCTCTTACATGAGAATCGTTGTCGCCGTGCGAAGTACAACTTCCAGCTGTGTATCATGGCCCCTGGTGGTTCGGTGTTCATTGCGAGTGTGAAACATGAAAACAGACAGCTTTTGCCTAAACACGCCGCAGGATCGCGGCCCGGTTGGTTCGGTCGTCAGGTTCATTGCATTTGTGAAACATCAAAACAGAGCGGTACGTCTTAACCAACTCGTTCCGTAGTCAGCGCGGCTGAATTCAACGAACGATTGACTGGTGCTTTTCAATGAAAACTAACTTGAACCGGGCTCAAAAAGATGAAAATTGTCTCTCTTCATCTTTGTGGGGTTTTGCACCTACGATTTGGGTCATGCTCAGGATGTTCACGTGATTTCTCGTACGAACTTCTTCAGATTATATCAATAGACATTGTATATCAGATATTAAGAGCTTGATTGGTCATAATTTTGTTTCCAGAAATAATTTCTGCTTAGAAATAGTTTTTCTAATTTTGTTCCTCGGACGAGTTTCTAACCATTCGAAGACATGAAATAATTGCATAAAATTTCTATACCCAAAATTGAAATGTGTTTGATACAACCCCCAATTATTTTTTTGTTATTGAGAATTTCTTTTAATTTCTTAATAAATTTATTATTTTTTTCTCTTTTTTTCTTTTTCTTTTTTTCCTTTTCTTCATCTTCCTCCTCCTCTAGCCAATCACTAGCCTTGACCAGCCATACGAGAGTTGACGACCTCGTCAACCTTGGGGGAGCCTCATTGGCCCGAGCCTCGCAACAGCTAGGTGAGGCTCAGTCTCGTGATGGCTGAGTGAGGTCAAACTTTCACCGAGAGTCAACGAGGTCATCGGCTCTCGTCTAGCCAATCATTGGCCATCACCAAGGCCATCGACCGGCTAGAGGAAGAAGAAGAAGCAGCAAAGGAAAAGAAGGAAAAAAAAAAATTACTTGATTTTTGGATTATTTCTGGAATAAATAAGCAATTTTTTTTCCACTTTTGATTCTGTTCTAAATTTATTTTCAAAAACAAAAAAAAAAATAGCTAATATTACCAAATGAATTTCCTTTTATATATATATAAAAGAATAGAAATAGTCACTATTTGGCCAGTATCAAACAAGGCTTAAGCGATACCATGTAGAGGTCCAGGAAGGTGATTGTATCAAATAGGCACCAATCAGTAGACATTTCCTACATACATCCTCTTTGAAGATTCTCAACTCCAATCTCGGTTCAAACCCGCCGACCACCGAACACTTGGTGGATTTTCACGCCGAAGGCGTGTCAACTCGAAGGTCCACATTCCCCATGCATAAAATCGGGGATGACTTAGGAATCCTCTAATGTTCTCTCAACTCGGTAGTTCTAACTTTCTCGATCACCCTTTCGGCCCCAAGAAAACCAAAAAGAAGCGAATGGAAATCCTTTCATGGTTTATCGCATAGTCGTTCTATAGTTACTGAACAATGAGATGACTGCATGTCAAAAAACTCTTTTTCACCCGATAACGACGTTGCCTCATTCACGAGTTGCCTTTTGTAGGTGGAGAAGACTTTTTGTCCTTCATAGCGTTGTACATGAAAAACTTACTCGGAATCGAAAGCGAGTTCCTAGGACCACAGGCCCTAAAAGTCAAATGAAAACGCCAACCGAAGAAGAAGATTGCCCAGCTTCGAGGAAGACCTTGTTGTCTGACTCAAGAAGAGGACCCATTTCTGATCGTTCCTTCCCAGAACTTCCAGTTTGGAAGTATGTTTGCCAATCCGTTAGGGGGAGGAGGAGGAGGAGGGGGCCATTGAATGCTCTCTCTTTGCTTTGTGGGTCTGTGTGAATTTACAAAACCATCAAGTTTATGATGCCCACTTGCTAATCTCGCTAATTTAGTTCAAAATTCCTAAACATATTACACTTTTATTAATTTAATCATAAACACATGCTAATGCCAACTTGTTGCTCTAGAGGATCACCGGTGGCTAGGCAAGGTCCGCAAGACTTACCCTCGCCGATAGCCAATAGCAGAAAGCTTAGCTAAAGGTCGGCGAGGTCGACCTCACCGGACCTCAACAGCTCTCATCTTTAGTTGGTCGTCAAGGCTTAGCAACTGACTAGAGCAGGAGGAAGAGAAAGGAAAAAAAAAAAAAAAAAAAGGAAAAAGGGAAAAATTAATTAATTAATTAAAAATATTAAAATACTATTAAAAATTGTCCATGTCATTTGGCTAGGTGGACTTACTTAACGAAATTTGAAAAGATTTAGAATTTAATTAGCAAAATTAAAAAATTTATAATTGAATTAATAAAAATGTAATAGGTGGAGAACTTTTTGGACAATATTTCTAACTGATTCCTATCCCAAATTTGTCCATTGATGATGATGATGATGATGATAGATGATGATGAAGAGTAGGAGGAGGAGAGCATGATAAACTTAGGGGATATGCGTTAGTGCATAGAAGGACTTTTGACACATCTGTTGCGATAGGGCGAGCGATCGAACAAAATATAGACGGAAGAAGAAAAATAAATCGGACACAAGATTTACGTGGTTCAGTCGTAAAGACTTACGTTCACGGGGAGAGCAGCAACGAATTTCACTATAGATCAAGCGATACAAGGAGATTACACACTCAAGTCACTCAAATACTCTCTCGGTGTTTCCCAAATCCCAATTACACCTAATACACTAATCTTACTTGGATGTAAATCACGAATAAGCTTTGCCGCACGAGAAAACGAACACCCGCTATCAAGCACCCAGCGCCTACGGATGTCTCTCACAAACAGAGAACACCCATGGCACTCAAAGTAAACGTCGCTTCAATATGTGGCTTCACTCAACGATCGTGTGCGGCTTCGTAGGACGTGCGGCAGCAACTCACCGAAAAGAAGAAACCCTCAAAAACTGAAGACCTGCAAATATATTTTCCTTTCATACGTGTTCCCATCGAGGGCCCACCTCCTTGCTTTACGTACAGAAGGAAATCTTCATGTAGCTGTGTGCCCAAGGTCAAACTTTTGACCTTGGGCCCCACCACCTTCGTCTTCAACGTGCAGAGGCGTGAAATCGCGTCGGTTTGGGCCCCACGAAGCTTCGGCTTATTCGGCCTCCTCTGTAACGAAACAGAAAACTTTGTTGCATATATATAATTTTATTTCCTCTTTTGTGCAACTCCTTCGCGAGTCCACCAAATTTCGTATATTAACAAACGCTCAAACTCGAGTCATATTTAACAATATCAAATCTTTTTTCTTCTAAGACTCTTGCTAGGAAGCTCAAAACTTGGAGGCATCATGGCGATAAGAGGGACGAGGGTCCTCTATTCCTCATATGTACTTTGAAACGTGTCACGATAATTCAAATTGTTTATCCAATACGAGAGAGTTGATTCTGAAAATAACTTTCAACACATCGATGATCAAGATTCGGTGGGACATCGAATGAGGTAGTGAACAAGATTGAGAGTCTCTGATCATGTTAAGAGTGAGTAGATAACTACAATTTTGCTCATACTAATTAGTAATTATCTATGCTTCTGACTTGCGGTTCAATAAATACCTTTTCCATATTTTTCCATTCTTAAGGAAAAAAAAAAATACACACATTGTAACTCTAATTGATACTAGAGTCTTGCCAAGCAGAGATAGAATATACTTGAATGATCACCATTTGAAATAGTAGCAAAAATTGAAGTGAGCTGCTTTAGTTTATCGTAGAATATACACATTTTTATAAACTATTAAACCCATTCACCATCTATCTTTTTCTTGATTTAAAATCATCCACATACTTTGTAAAATTAGTCATTATGACGGTACTTTCTCTATCTAATATTACCAAATGAATTCCCTTATATATATAAAAGAATAGAAATAGTCACTATTTGGCCAGTACCAAACAAGGCCTAAGTGGTACCATGTAGGGGTCCAAGAAGGTGATTGTATCAAATAGACACCAATTGGTAGACATTTCCTACATACATCCTCTTTGAAGATTCTCAACTCCAATCTCCGTTCGAACCCGCCGACCACCAAACACTTTGTGGATTTTCATGCCGAGGGCGTCAACTCGAAGGTCCACATTCCCCATGCATAAAATCGGGGATGGCTTAGGGATGCTCTAATATTCTCTCAACTCGGTAGTTCTAACTTTCTCGATCACCCTTTCGGCCCCAAGAAAACCAAAAAGAAGCGAATGGAAATCCTTTCATGGTTTATTGCGTGGTCGTTCTATAGTTACTGAACAATGAGATGACTGCATGTCAAAAAACTCTTTTTCACCCGATAACGACGTTGCCTCATTCACGAGTTGCCTTTTGTAGGTGGAGAAGACTTTTTGTCCTTCATAGCGTTGTACATGAAAAACTTACTCGGAATCGAAAGCGAGTTCCTAGGACCACAGGCCCTAAAAGTCAAATGAAAACGCCAACCCAAGAAGAAGATTGCCCAGCTTCGAGGAAGACCTTGTTGTCTGACTCAAGGAGAGGCCCCATTTCTGATCCTTCCTTCCCAGACCTTCCAGTTTGGAAGTATGTTTGCCAATCCGTTAGGGGTAGGAGGAGGAGGCCATTGATTGCTCTCTCTTTGCTTTGTGGGTTGTGCGAATTTACAAAACCATCAAAGTTGATGATGCCCACTTGCTAATGTCCTTAATTTAGTTCAAAATTCCTCAACATATTACACTTTTATCAATTTAGTTATAAATATTTGCTAATACCCACTTGTTGCTCTAGTGGATTATCAATGGCTAGGCAAGTTCTACAAGGCTTACCATCGCCGATAGCCAGTAGCGGTGAGCTTAGCTAAAGGTCGGTGAGGTCGACCTCGCCGGACCTCACCAGCTCTCATCTTTAGTTGATCCTCGAGGCTCGGCAACCAACTAGAGCAAGAGGAAGAGAAAGAAGGAAAAAAAAAAAAAAAGAAAGGAAAATGGAAAAACAAATAAATAAATTCGAAAAATATTAAAATACTATTAAAAATTGTCCACATCATTTGGCCGGATGGACTTAATTAATAAAATGTGAAAAGATTTAGAACTCAATTAACAAAATTAAAAAATTTATAACTGAATTAACAAAATGTAAAAAGTTGAGAATTTTTTGGATAATTTTTCCAGTTGATTCCTATCCCAAATTTGTCCTCAGGAGGAGGAGGAGGAGGAGGAGGAGGAGGATAAACTTGGGGGATGCATAAGAGGAGGATCTTTGACACATCAAATCTTTTTTCTTCTAGGATTTGACTCACTAGGAAGCTCAAAACTTGGAAGCATCATGGTGGATATGCATTAGTGCGTCGGAGGAGGATTTTTGACGCATCAAATCTTTTTTCTTCTAGGACTTGACTCGCTAGGAAGCTCAAAACTTGGAAGCATCATGGCAATAAGAGGGACGAGGGTCCTCTATTACCCATATGTACTTTCAAACATGTCACATTAATTCTAATTGTTAATCCAACACAAGAGAGTTGATTTTGAAAATAACTTTCAACACATCAATGATTGAGATTCGATGGGATGCGGAAGGAGGTGGTGAACGAGATTGAGAATCTACAATCATGTTAAGAGTGAGTAGATAACTACAATTTTGCACATACTAATTAGTAATTATCTATGCATTTGACTTGTGGTTCAATAAATACCTTTTCCACATTTTCCCATTCTTAGTTGGAAAAAAAAAACACACACACACGCATTGTAACTCCAATTGATACTAGAGCCTTACCAAGCAGAGATAGAATATACTTGAATGATCACCATTTGAAATAGTAGCAAAAATTGAAGTGAGCTACTTTAATTTATCGTAGAATATACACATTTTTATAAACTATTAAACCCATTCACCATTTATCTTTTTCTTGATTTAAAATGATCCACGTACTTTTAAAATTAGTCAATTATGACGGTACTTTCTCTATCTTATGAAAAGTGCCTGTTCATGATCCCGACCCTCCCTCGCAGAGGCCACCGTTGTCGGCTCGCGAGCTGTTCAGATACATCTCCGATCCGACATCACTTAATCATAGGTTGCTCCGCTGCTACATGAGTCTCGCGCAACTTACAAACAGCCACGGCACAACAACGTGCTTCGTGACACTGGGGAGAAGCGACCTGGAGCGGACAACTGTCGTGCCAGCACTAAGTGGGGCCCACCTTCCATGGCGTCCTAAATACGTCCCTAACATATGGATCTATCTACCTGTGCCGGTAGATAAATCTCGCACGACCTCAAACTAGCTCTTGCCGGCGGCCACGTGTGCCGCCCAACTGTCGCTTGCGAGCTAAGCTTTAGCTTAGGGCCGTACTGCGCCCCAAAAGATTGGGACCCACACCATCCTCCGAGATATATATAACCCTTCATCTCAGCCGTCCATCTCCGCCTCGGGCTCTCCCTCGTTTCTACTCCAAATCGCCACCACAGAGAGAGAGAGAGAGAGAGAGAGCTGCGATGGAAGACCCCCGCTCGACGCGACACCTCAAGCGAGCCGAGCTCGCCGGAGCTTCGACGGCTCCGACGGCGCAGAAGCGACGGAGGATAGCCTGCGTCGGAGAAGCGCCGTTGGAGCTGCGGTCGGAGGAGCGCGAGGGAGGACCGCGGCTTCCGCTTCCGTATCCAGACTCGCCGGAGAAGGTCAGCGCGCCGCCGGAGTCCGGAGAGGTCGCGTCCGGCGACCTCGCGTCGAGCTTGAGCTCCGGTTCGCTCGAACCGCCTCGTTCCTCGGTGAGGAGTGAGGCGGAGTGCGTTGACTTAGCGAAGGAGGAGAAGTTCGACATCGTCAGCGATCGACAGCGACAGGTGAATTTCGAGCTTTGATCGTTCTCTCTCTGTCTGTTTCCTTGTGGAATTGATCGTCGGAGGGCGTTCACGAGAGAGATTCTGGCCGTTTCGCCACACCCTCGGTTATTAAATTAACTGAAGATCTCTAACGGTGCGGTCGCAGGCGAAGAGTTTCGAAACCGAAGCATCGACATGCAACCGCGATTTCAGGTACATTCCACATTCCTTCTTCAATTTCGGTCCCTCTTAAATTCCTCCGTCGGCGAAGATTTTTTTTTTTGGTTTTGTCTTTTGCACCGATGATTTTTTGTCAATTGTCTCCAATTGTAGCAGAGAAACCACCCCGTCGAAATCGGCGACGATGAAGCCGTCACCGGCGACGACGAGCGAACCGAGGCCTCCGGCATCTCCGCCGTCGCGAGCGGAGCTGGAATCGTTCTTCTTGGAGGCAGAGGAGCGCGAGCGGCAACGGTTCACGGAGAAGTGAGTGATTCTCTCTTAACTGCTCCGTCGAACAAGAACGCTTCTCTTCATTCGTAGGGAGAGATAGAGAGAGAGAATCGAAACCCTAAGTGACTGATGACAAACTCCATTCGTCTGCTTCTTCTTCTTCTTCTTCTTCGTCGCAGGTACAACTACGACGTCGCCATGGACGCCCCTCTCGAAGGCCGCTACGAGTGGATCCGCTTGAAGCCGTGAGAAGAAAGAGAGAGAGACGACGCAGCAGAGATGATGACGCCAGGGTGACGCCAGGTCAGCTCGTCGCGGCGTCCACAGAGAGAGAGAGAGAGAAACGAAGACGGTTGACTTTCGGTTACGTGTACAGCTTTCGCCGGGAAATGCAAAAAATCCCCGGCCGGAAAATTACAAATAAATACAAAAACATCTGTAATTTCTTTGGTTCTACAAGGTCCCAAAAAAATAATAATATATATTTTCCTGTTTCTGTCCTCGGATTTATATGAAATTACGATTTTTGGCCCACTCTCCAAAAATTCTGTATGCCAAAAAGGGGGAAGGGGAATACTCTTGCTAAAAGAGTACTTTGATTATGGAGGCTTAAAGCGAGAATATGCTCTCCTTTTTTTTTTTTTGTCCTTTTTTTTGGGTGGTCATTGCTAATATTTTTGTTGCAGGGGGGCGGGTGAGGCAAAAATCCATCATGAATGCGTATGCTCCTCTCGTGTCTCTCTCTTTCCTCTCGATATCGACAGACAACCGCGCGCGCGCGCCTCACGGCTGGGGGACCAGTTCCTTCGTGCAATTGACTTTTCCCCCAGCGTTAAACCCACGTACGTTACTTCCTCCTTCTTCCACCCCGCTCTTGCACACGCCTCTGGACCCGCCTGCGGGCGGACAATACATATACGAAGACGGCATAAATCTCCTAAATATGTGACGGGGGGATACTACTCTGATGCCCCCTCTCATGTATGAGCTGGATTGAGGAACGGCGCTTGGAATGGAGCCAGGATCCAAATTCGATGTCAGGTTAGAATGTTCAGTCCAAAAGGACTAGAAGCTCTAGATCAATAGATGATGGAGATTATTTTTATATGAAGAGCAAGCGGATCACATGTGGTCGCTAAAACTAAAATTTTGACCAGTTAACAGCATTGCTTTTTCCAGAGTGTTGGGAAATTTAACCCCAAAAACTTGAACTTATAAGTGAAGGGTGACACATGTATATAAGGAACTGATATATCCCGTGTATAAGTGATGTGGGATATTTTACAAGATTGGAAGTCTCTCATGGTCAATGTTGTTGTCTCAGTTATATCATGTAGAGTGAGCATGTATAATTGCCAGAGTATAATTATGCATGTTTGTGTTATTATTAGTAAGTTAATATGTCAAGTGCTTTGGATACTTGTAGAGGCTAATAACAAAGGGAGATAATTAAAGCTGTAACATTGTAATTAGTGAAAAAGGTAGGGATTAAACCAGGCACATGCCTGACCCAGAAGCAAGCAAATTTATATATTAGGGGCATGGTTTTGTTCTATGCATTTTAGACAGAGCTTTCCGAATTAAATTTACTTGAGTTCGCACTGCTTCCCCCATTCATACCATTCACTTGATGAAGCATCAAATGGCAACTCATGTCATGTTCTAGAATTTTTTTATTTTTTTTCTGGACACCAAAATTCGGCTTTTATTTGAAAAATGCTACGTGTGTAAAGTCAGATATAATATGAACAATGGTGAAATAAAAATATTCATCTACTGAAGATATGCCATATACAATTGTCGAAATTGAAAATCGCACACAGGCCGTGAGAAATTCCTTTGCACTATCATTGCACCCAATAAAAGTTAGAAAAATTGATCTCTTGTTATTTATTTTTTTGCATCTTTTTTTCTCGTCGCTTTTGCAATTTAACTTTTGTTTAGCCAAGATATCTCTGAACTTTCGAATTATATAGACAATGTAAAGTACTACTTTTTTTGTTTCTAAATATTTTAGATGGAAAGTGCAATGGTAATAATCTGCCCTAGAACAAGCGAGTGCTTTCCCATGCATTGTTTGCTAATCAACGTCGCGATGAATTAGGCGAATCACGACTTTGACATGAAATAAGGATCAATACACCAATTTCACAAAGGACAGAAAGAGAATAAATCAAGAAGTTTGAATATATTAATGAATGGCTTCCCTTCTCTCTCATATGATCATCAACTCTATTGAGGTATTACAGAGTATATATATATATATCTCATCTCCCTCCACATCTATGTTTAAGCTGTTGGGTTGAATATTTCGCTCATTCACAAGATTTATATGCTCTTCACACATACATAGTCACTCTTGACCTAGAACCTCGAGTCTTTCTCAATTGGATATTTTGACATGATACCGAAGTCGGGTTCTACTCTCATTTATTTTGTGTACATCTTTGAATTCCACTTATCATTCTCGATGCACCTTGCACAAAAAGCAGATAAATTCCGTAGGCGAGGGACGTTGGAGAGTTGCAAAAATGAGAGAGATTAAAAATTAAAATAATTCTAATTGTGCAAAAAACGCCTTTCAAATGCTTTAAAACTAGTCCAAAAAAACAAAATAAATAAATAAATAAACAATTTCTAAGCATAAATTATTCCCCGAAAATATAATGGTTACCAAACATACCTTAAGTGGTATCATGTGGGGGTCTAATAGGGTGATTGTTTCAAATAGACACCAATTGCTAGACATTTCATACATACATCCTCTTCGAGGATTCTCAACTCCAACCTCGGTTCGAACCAGCCGATCACCTAACACTTTGTGGGTTTTCACGCCAAGGGCATGTCAACTCGAGGGTCCACATTCCCCACGCATAAGATTGCGGACAGCTTAGGAATGCTCTAATGTTCTCTCAACTAGGTAATTCTAACTTTCTTGATCACCCTTTCGACCTCAAGAAAACCGAAAAGAAGCGAATGAAAATCCTTTCATGGTTTATCGCGTCGTCATTCTATAGTTACTGAACAATAAGATGACTGCATGTCATGAAACTTTTTTTAACCCGACAACGACGTCGCCTCATTCACGAGTTGCCTTTTGTAGGGGGAGAAGACTCTTGTCCTTCATAGCGTTTTACAGTGAAAACCTTACTCGGAATCGAAAGCGAGTTCCTAGGACCACAGGCCCTAAAAACCAAGAGAAAACGACAACCGAAGAAGAAGACTGTCCAGCTTCGAGCAAGACCTTGTTGTCTGACTCAAGGAGAGGCGCCGTTTCTGATCCTTTCTTCATTCCTTCCTTCCCAAACCTTCCAATTTGGAAGGATGTTGCCAAATCTGTTAGAAGGAGAAGGAGGGGGCCATTGATTGCTCTCTCTCTTTGCTTTGTGGTTCCGTGTGAATTTACAAAACCATCAAAGTTAATGATGCCTACTTGCTAATCTCGCTAATTTAGTTCAAAATTCCTAAACATATTGTACTTTACCAATTTAATCATAAATATTTGCTAACACCCACTTGTTGCTCTAGCAAATCATCAGTGGCTAGGCAAGGTCTGCAAGGCTCACCCTCGCGGATAGCTAGCAAGGGTGAGCTTAGCTAAAGGGCAATGAGGTCGACCTTGCCAGACCTCACCGGCTCTCGTCTCTTGTTGATCGTTGAGGCTCAGCAACCAACTAGAGCAAGAGGAAGAGAAGAAAAAAATAAAGGGAAAGGAAAAAGGAAAAATAAATAAATAAATTCGAAAAATATTAAAATATTATTAAAAATTATTAAAAATTATTCATGTCATTTTGGCGTATGGACTTAATTAACAAAATGTGAAAAGATTTATGACTCAATTAACAAAATTAAAATGATTATGACTGAATTGAAAAAATACAATAGATTGAGAACTTTTTGGACAATTTTTTTAGTTGATTCCTATCCCGAATTTGTCCTATATACTTCTTCTTGATGATGGTGATGATGAGGAGGAGGAGGAGGTGTCAAATACAATAGGTTGAGAAATGTTGAGGAGGAGGAAAATGACTTTTAACACATCAATTGTTAAGATTTGGCGGGACGACGAAGGAGGCAACGTGCAAGATTGAGAATCTCCAATCGTGGTAAGAGTGAGTAGATAACTATATATTGCTTGTTTATTGATTAGTAATTATCTATGCATCTTGGTAAGTACAATAATATCCTTCCGAGTTGTGGTTTAATAAATACTTTTTAAACATTTTTTCGATTCTCAAAAAAAAAAAAAAAATACACACATATTATAAGTCCAATTGATACTAGATTCTTACCAAGCAGAGATTGAATGCACTTGAATGGTCATCATTTGACATAGTAGGAAATTTTGAAGTGAGCTACTTCAGTTTATTGCATATCAATAAACCCATTCACCATCTACCTTTTTCTTGATTTAAAACGATCCATGCACTTTTTAAAATTAGTCATTACAACGATATTTTTCTCTTTCTTATAAAAAGGGACTGTTGTCATGGGGCGACTTTGGCTTTAGATCTCTAGGTGATCGTGGCCACCTCTCGCAAAGGCCACCATTGTTGTCTCATGAGCTATTCAGATATATCTCTAATCTAACATCCCTTAATCGCGAACTGCTACATTGGTGCATAAGTCTCACGTAATCTCAAACTGACCACGACACAACATTGTGGTTCACGATACTTGCGATAAACTGTCGTGCCGGTGCCAAGTGGGGCCCGCCTTCCATTGCATCCTAAATACGTCCCTAACATGGATCTACCTGTGCTGGTAGGTAAATCTCGCACAACCTCAAATTAGCCCCGGCCGGCGGCCACATGTACCGCCCCCTGTCGCTGCGAGCTAAGCTTTAGCTCAGGGCCGTACTGCGCCCCAGAAGATCGGGACCCACACCATCCTCCTTCGAAATATATAACCCCTCATCTCAGCCGTCCATCTCCGCCTCGCGCTCTCCCTCGTTTCTACTCCAAATCGCCACCGCAGAGAGAGAGAGAGAGAGAGAGCGCTGCGATGGAAGAGCCCCGCTCGACGCGACACCTCAAGCGAGCCGAGCTCGCCGGAGCTTCGACGGCTCCGACGGCGCCGAAGCGACGGAGGATAGCCTTCGTCGGAGAAGCGCCGTTGGAGCTGCGGTCGGAGGAGCGCGAGGGCGGACCGCGGCTTCCGCTTCCGTATCCGGACTCGCCGGAGAAGGTCAGCGCCCCGTCGGAGTCCGGAGAGGTCGCGTCCGGCGACCTCGCGTCGAGCTTGAGCTCCGGTTCGCTCGAACCGCCTCGTTCCTCGGCGAGGAGTGAGGCGGAGTGCGTCGACTTAGCGAAGGAGGAGAAGTTCGACATCGTCAGCGATCGACAGCGACAGGTGAATTTCGAGCTTTGATCGTTCTCTCTCTGTCTGTTTCCTTGTGGAATTGATCGTCGGAGGGCGTTCACGAGAGAGATTCTGGCCGTTTCGCCACCCTCGGTTACTAAATTAACTCAAGATCTCTAACGGTGCCGTCGCAGGCGAAGAGTTTCGAAACCGAAGCATCCACATGCAACCCCGATTTCAGGTACACTCCACATTCATTCTTCAATTTCGATCCTCTTAAATTCCTCCCTCGCGCACGAGATTTCTTTTTTGTTCTTTTGCACCGATGAATTTTTTTGTCAATCGTCTCCAATTGTAGCAGAGAAACCACTCCACCGAGCGAGGTCGCCGCTAAATCGGCCACGATGAAGCCGCTGCGGGCGAAGCCGTCGGCGGCGACGAGCGAGCGGAGGCCTTCCGCGGAGGAGACGCCGTCGCGAGGGGAGCTGGAATCGTTCTTCTCGGCGGCGGAGGAGCACGAGCGGCGGCGGTTCGCGGAGAAGTAAGCGATTCCTTCTTAACTGCTCCGTCGAACGAGAACGCTTCTCTTCATTCGTAGGGAGAGATAGAGAGAGAGAATCAAAACCCTAAGTGACTGATGACAAACTCCATTCGCCTGCTTCTTCTTCTTCTTCGTCGCAGGTACAACTACGACGTCGCCATGGACGCCCCCATCGAAGGCCGCTACGAGTGGATCCACTTGAAGCCGTGCGCCAAAAGAGAGAGACGACGCAGCAGAGATGATGACGCCAGGGTGACGCCAGGTCAGCTCGTCGCGACGTCCACAGAGAGAGAGAAAACGAAGACGGTTGACTTTCGGTTACGTGTACAGCTTTCGCCGGGAAATGCAAAAAAATCCCCGGCCGGAAAATTACAAATAAACACAAAAACATCTGTAATTTCTTTGGTTCTACAAGGTCCCAAAAAAAAAAAAAGAAAACATTTTTCCTTTTCTGTCCTTGGATTTATATGAAATTACGATTTTCGGCCCGCTCTCAAAAAATTCTGTATGCCAAAAGGGGGAGGGGAATATTCTTGCTAAAAGAGTACTTTGATAATGGAGGCTTGAAGCGAGAATATGCCCTCCTTTTTTTTTTCTTTTTCCTTTTTTTTTGGGTGGTCATTACTAATATTTTTGTTGCAGGGGCCGGTGAGGCAAAAGTCTATCATGAATGCGTATGCTCCTCTCCTGTCTCTCTTTCCTTTCGATATCCACAGACAACCGCGCGCGCCTCGCGGCTGGGGGACCAGTTCCTTTGTGCAATTGACTTTTCCCCCGGCGTTAAACCCACGTACGTCACTTCCTCCTCCTCCTCCTCCTTCCCCCCGGCTCTTGCACACGCCTCTCGACACGCGGACGGACGACACGTGTACGAAGACGGCATAAATCTCCTAATTATGTGACGGGGGGATACTACTCCTATGCCCCCTCTCACGTATGAGCCGGATTGAGGAACGGCGTGTTGGATTTCAGAGGATGGGGGAAGGAGGCTGCACGAGCGAAAATGAAATGGAGCCAGGATCCGGCCTCGATGTCAGGTTAGAATATTCAATCCAAAAGCTCTAGATTGATAGGTGAGGGAGATTATTTTTATATGAAGAGCAAGCGGATCACGTGTGGTCGCTAAAACTAAAATTATGACCCAGTTAACAGCATTGCTTTTTCCAGAGTGTTGGGAAATTTAACCCCAAAAACTTGAACTTATAAGTGAAGGGTGACACATGTATATAAGGAACTGATATATCCCGTGTATAAGTGATGTGGGATATTTTACAAGATTGGAAGTCTCGCATGGTCAATGTTGTTGTCTCAGTTATATTCTATAGAGTGAGCATGTATAATTGCCTGAGTATAATTATGCATGTTTGTGTTATTATTAGTAAGTTAATATGTCAAGTGCTTTGGATACTTGTAGAGGCTAATAACAAAGGGAGATAATTAAAGCTGTAACATTGTAATTAGTGAAAAAGGTAGGGATTAAACCAGGCACATGCCTGACCCAGAAGCAAGCAAATTTATATTTAGGGGCATGGTTTTGTTTATGCATTTTAGACAGAGCTTTCCGAATTAATATTACTTGGGTTCACACTGCTTCCCCCATTCATACCATTCACTTGATGAGCATCAAATGGCAACTCATGTCATGTTCTAGAATTTTTTTATTTTTTTTTCTGGACACCAAAATTCGACTTTTATTTGAAAAATGCTACGTGTGTAAAATCAGATATAATATGAACAATGGTGAAATAGAAATATTCATCTACAAAAGATATGTCGATTACAATTGTTGAAATTGAAAATCATACACAGGCCGTGAGAAATTCCTTTGCACTGTTGTTGCACCCAATAAAAGTTAGAAAAATCGATCTCTTGTTGTTTATTTTTTTGCGTCTTTTTCTCATCGCTTTTGCAATTTAACTTTTGTTTAGTCAAGATATCTCTGAACTTTCGAATTATATAGACAATGTAAAGTATTACTTTTTTTGTTTCTAAATATTTTAGATGGAAAGTGCAATGGTAATAATCTGCCCTAGAACATGCGAGTACTTTGCCACGCATTGTTTGCTAATCAACATCGCGACGAATTAGGCGAATCACGACTTTGACAAGAAGGATCAATACACCAATTGCACAAAAGACAGAAAGAGAATAAATCAAGAAGTTTGAATATATTGATGAATGGCTTCCCTTCTCTCTCATATGATCATCAACTCTGTTGAGGTATAACAGAGTCTACAGATCTATATACTCAATATATATATATAGCTGTTGGGTTGAATATTTCGCTTATCCATAAGATTTATATGCTCTTCACGTATATATAGTCGCTCTCGACCTAGAACCTCTAGTCTTTCTCGATTGGATATTTTGACGTGATATCGAAGTCAGGTTCCACTCTCATTTATTTTGTGTACGTCTTTGAATTCCACTTATCATTCTCGATGCGCCTCGTACAAAAAGCAGATAAATCCCGGAAGCGAGGGACGTTGGATACCTTAGATAAATCCCGTACGCGAAGGACGTTGGATACCTTAACAGATCTCGCTAGAATGAGGAATTCCATATGACATTCAAGAGAGAGTAGGTGGTGCACGTGTAGTGGGGGAGCGATGGGTCTCTTCAACAAGAATTTTGCTTCGGATCTGGTGCCACTTTAGTTGAGATGGGGGGAGGGATGATGGGACTGCGTTGGGAGGGGAAAGAATGTTGCCTTTCTTTTTATTAATGAAGATGGGGTTTCGATCTTGATGCTTCTCTTTTTCACGCTTCACGAAGCTGATTGTGGAGGAGCTCATTAGGAACTCATTCAAAATGGGCTTCCTTTTTGTCAAGCAGGGCTTATTTTAGTAACGCTAGGCAGATGGATGCCTAATTCTAAATTTTTAGGACCAAAGTCAAGAACTTGCCTCGTGAAATTTTTAGCATGTCACTAATGTCCCCAATGTTATGTCCACAATATAGTCTAATGTGTCACTCATACCACTTGCACACATAGCTGTTGATCTCAAGGAACGATGTTAGCTCCAACTGGGGGAAGGAAAAGTTACCTTCAACCAGGGGGTAGGATGAGCATTTTCAACCAATAATATTCTAAACAGCAATCCACAAATTCATCGTCAAGACTTTCAACCCATACAGCTTAACCCATAATCAAACAATCCACTAGTCATCTAGAATGTTCCTCAATTTCCCCCAATTCCACAACAACCGGTATATCAGATTTCACAGTAATCGCTATATCAACCTCCGCAATATCCAATGTACCAAGCCCCACAACAACCAGTTTATCAGGTTCCAAAGCAACTAGCACGTCAATTCCCGCAACAAAATGTGAATCCAATGTTGCATCTAATTATGGTGCTCAACAAATGGCAAGGTTACCTATAGCCATTCTAGGATAGAATCAGATGGCCATCGAACCCATTACAAGGAATTATGGTGGTGATGCTATCTACATGGGCAATGTCTATAGAAAACCTTACCTAAATTTGATGGACACAGTTCCATATCCAAGGGGCTTTAAAATGCCAAAATTTTCACTTTTTACCTTGAGAAGATGATCATTCGACCTTCAAGCACATTACCCGCTTCTTAGCCCTATGTGGCGATACTACTCATGGTGATCATTGGAAATTGTGCTTGTTTCCACTCTCATTGTCAACAACAGCTTTCACATGGTACACGGTACTACCAGCCAACTAAGAAGCACCGATACTTTCCAAGAGTCTTCATGTAGCGTCTGACACTCCAACACGTGTCCGATACGTGGTCAATAAGTGTCGGAAAATCCAACACGTGGTCAACTCTCCCTGATATGCTCCGACATGTGAGTCCAAATTTCAACATAGGATTCCGACATGCTCTAACCGCTTCAAACCCACTAAACCCAAAAAAGAAAATGAAAGGAGCAACTCAAGGAAGGAATTGCATGATAACACTAATGGGCCTCGAAATCGTAACCTACAACTCTAGGATCATGTCTGATTTCACTTCCGATAGTAGGCAAGCCAAAAAACACTTGAGCTTTAGGAAGGGGACCAAACCTTAGGGGGAAATTCTAATAGCCCACTGGAATGTTAGACCTCAGAGGAAGCAAGGAACATGGGGGAATCCACTACAAGCAAAGGGGGGCTGAGAGAATCGAGGAGAACCCAGTCAAAGGACAAGAAGCGGAGAACCACCCATCGAGGAGGAGGAGGAGCAATGGCAGATGCAAAGGAGAAATAAGATAGAATATGGAAAGAGGAAGAAGAAGGTGGTGGGCAAAAAGATTAAGGGGGATGGGGGATGGGGGCCCCACTAGGGGGATACATTGCAAACACATGAGGAGGTGACTGGATCAAGATTTGACGTGGTATTAGGGGTGGGGGTCAAATGTGAAGAGAGAGAGAGAGAGAGAGAGAGAGAGAGATTAAGGGGGAGGGGGACATAGAAAATTCATTTATTATGGTGAAAATCAATCAACGTAGTTAAACCATTGTTTCGTTCGTCGCGCCCCCACCTATCCATAGAGAGAGACAGAAAGAGACAGAGAGGAGGAGGAAGCCAACTTGGATACTCAAGGTGGGCATTGCGCATCCCCTTCCTTTATTATTTCCCAATAATGAAAATTATTGAAATAGAGTAATTAAATTTATGAATTTTTTTTCGGTCTCTGTCATTACTCTATTCCTACTCTACACTCACTGCAGACTTGTGTCCCCGCCTCTTGCGCGGGCGTGGGAGTCGCAACCCACTCCGAAACTTACGCGTCTCTATCCCCATCCCCACGAGAAGGTGGGGATTTGAACCTCACCTCCCCCTTCCATGTTGGAAGGGTGGCCACCTGCGAACCCCAGTGGTTAAATTTATGAAATTGAAACAAAGAATTATATTAACAAATGATAGATTTGTATTTTAACTGTAAATTCATTTTGAGCTCTTTTTTTTTTTTTTTATAATTTATTTATATATGAATTTGAATCAAATAAATTTTATTGAAATAATCATAATATAAAAATATATATTTAATATACTACGTATCCCGACGTGTTGGAATTCTCTATTTTTTTAGAAACAACGTGCCAGCCTTGTCGTGTCATGCCATGCTGTGTCGTGTGTCCGTATCGATGCTACTTAGCCAGCCAATTCAGTTTTCTCATGAGAACAAATGAAACGACTTCTAGGACTTATCAGTCGCTAACTTGTCAGCTATGAGACGAATGGGAAATGAAACAGTTGATCAATTTATAATAAGATACAAAAGAGCAAGAAACAAATGCTTAGTCCATTTGCTTGAGAAAACATTTGCAGATTTAGCCTTCAATGGCATGAAGTTTGAAATTTGAGAAAGAATGGTAAGCTAACCCTATTCAAACTTGTTTCATTTGTCTGCTATGACAATTAAACAGGAAATTTTGCTTAGGGAAAAGGACAAAAGGCATGGTTGAAGGGGAGATGTAAGCTTTGTTGAGATAAATGACTTTGATGAGGAACAAATGGAGCTAGCAGAAGTAGTTGTCACCAAGATGGTCATTGAAATGTCATATACATGCCAAACGTAAAAACAAGCTAAAATGAAGGACAAATCAAGTATTATGGCTAAAGCCAAAGAGTCGGTCTACTACTCCTTCGATGTTAATAGGACTGAAGAAATCTTTGACATGTTGTTGGCCGATCGCCAAATAAAGTTAACAGAATGATAGGATATACCCACTAAAGATGAACTAGTGGGAAAGAAGTATTGCAATCGACATCACTTGTGGAGCCATAACTCCTCAGATTGTG
Organism: Eucalyptus brandiana; assembly: GCA_014182725.1. Lineage (NCBI taxonomy): Eukaryota > Viridiplantae > Streptophyta > Magnoliopsida > Myrtales > Myrtaceae > Eucalyptus > Eucalyptus brandiana. The sequence continues at coordinate 24,926,822 of CM024674.1, read as the reverse complement.
TAGTCCTAAAGAAGAATATACAAGAGGAAATTTGACAAGGAAAAGTAAAGTTTGCTGATGACAAAGGGAAATCCCCGATAAAGGTGGGTATATTTGAATGATAGGATATACCCTTTCCCTATAATGACCAGTATGGTTTCGATAAGATCTCGAGGCAAAAGGTATATATCACCACACATTTGAACTCATTGTAGGCAAATAATTGAAAACAAAGATCGTCAATATCCAAGAGAACAAGAATACTTGCTGGAGGATCATACTTTCAGCGAGTACTTAAGTGCAAGAACCTCCACGCCATATTGTGGGACTTGTGACCACGATGAAATTATTCATGCAGAGAATGTTCCTCTTGTAGAAAGCCGTATAAATCATTCAAATAGAGATACGAAGAAGGGGATCCTACCATAGGCACATTGAGAGAGTCTAGTGGAAAGTTCGATTATTATGTGAGTTATGTGCCTCCTCCTTCCCATCCTCATAAAGTCTTTCCTTCCTGATGGAGGGAAGAATTTCATGATAATGATGCTAGGAAGTTTGGTCATACAGTGCAATCACATCATTAACGGATTCTGAAAGTGCTTTATAATCCACCAGAAGGTCAGTGATATGAAGCAGAGGAGGTCCAAAGGGGTAATATGATGCGAACCTAGAGAAGAAGGTTTCTTCAACTTTGCTACTAACTCAAGTGAGGCTTTACATTGTTATCTTGTCGATTAGATATATCTATGCTGGAGATTTACATTGAACTTATGGTTTACCTTCTAGGAGTCTTCTTTTTATCTTATCGAGATCCAAACTTGTTGTTAAAAACACTTAACATTTACGATGTGACTGGAGCTTTTCTAAGAGAGCTGGAAATGGATGGTGATACTCTAACCAAAGCAATTGTTGGGACCACTGGAGATGTAGACTCTTACCAATTACCTGATGCCAGAGGTTATAGCAGGTATGCTGATGGCACATTCTGCTTCCTTTTGTATTTGTTTGCTTTCATTCAAGACGCAGGGGAGAAAAGAGTAAGTTAACTTATTCGGTATATGATATTATCTATGTTTGTATCAGTATTTGATGTGTGATACTTCTACCATGTAAATAACTCTTATTTGCATTCTCACATAGGCATATCACCTTCTCCAGTTTCTATTTCACTACTTTCATCGATTTGGCTTCCTTCATTTCTCCCTTTTTATCGGATCTTGTTAGCAGAGTACTTATGATGTCACATAGGCATATCCCCAGAGGTTCATGTATGAAATTGGGTATTAAGTGAACAGTAATAGTTGTAACTTGTGATTGATCCCTCTCGGGAATTACAGAGGAAGAGCGGCAAAGGCGGTGCAAAGAAATGCTGTTCACCAGTAAAGATTTTTTTCCGTCTCCCACCAATGGAGCGGAACATTACAGACTGGAGAGTGATCATAGTCATAGTCAGTGCTTCATTATCATTCAGAAGAGATCCTCTAATCGGGTGTTCTATTCATGAAAACATTTGCAGTCGTGAGTTTTGGAGGTCTATACATGCACTTGCATATAATAGTTTCAGTACAATCAATAGCCACAAAGCTTAAACAATTGAAGAATCAGCTAGCGGGAAAAACCATCGCCGTTTTTATAAGTGAGTAACTAGGATAAAATTATCATATAGTTTATTAATGTAGGAGTCCAAACTATGCTGATTTTCTCGCTATCATCCTATGCTCGGCAGGAGTAATCTCACCTCTTCCAATATTTTCCTTTTAACCTTCCCTTCTTGTTTCGCAGCTTGAGGGCTTTCGGAGATTTTGCTGATGTAATTGAATCGGTCAAAGATAAGGGAGTTGTGGCCTCAGAGGCATCTCCTGATGATGTTGAAGCTGCAAATAAGGAGCGTCCGAACTTCTTTCAAGTCAAGAATGTGCTTTTAATTGATACAAGCGGGACAAAGAAGGAAAGGACAGGGTATGTTTTTACCCCATTGTTACACTTGCAATGCTTGAAGGATTGTTTCAGCGATTCTATTGCATTTTGAAATCAAGTTACAAGAGGCAATGCAACGAGGAGAGTCAATGTAACGTGAATTTTGTATTCATATCTCAAGGAAATGAAAGGAAAGGAAAGGAAAGACGCCTATTATACCATCGACACAACTGATCGCGAATTCTCCTTACCAATTTTATCAGCTTTATCTGATATTACTGTGATCTTTGAGTTTAAGAACATATGCAAGGCGGGCCTAGACATTCCGAAAGGGAGATTTGCTGAAGTTGAACTTGCGAAGAGAGATATATAATTTTATCGACATTCGCTTCAATAAAAGAAATGCTCGTGACATACATGAATAGTAGGAGAAGGGAGAGATGACAGGCTTGCAGGGGGGCAAATTACTATGAAATATTTCTCTGGGCATCGAATCACTTATTAATGCTTATGATTGATGCTGGAATACAAAGAGTTCGATCTCTTACGTGAGAATCGTTGTCGCTGTGCAAAGTACAACCTCCAGCTGTGGATCCCAATGCGACAGAAATCGGTACGCATTTGCGTAAACACGCGGACATCAGGATCACGGTCTTCAGGTTCATTGCATGTGTGAAACATGAAAACAGACAGTTTTTGCCTAAGCACGCATCGGGATCGTGGCCCCGGGTGGTTCGCTTGTCAGGTTCGTTTCATGTGTGAAACATCAAAACAGACAGCGTTACGTCTTTACCAACTCATTCCGTAACCAGCGCGGCTGAATTCAACGAACGCTTGACTCGTGCTTTTATATGAAAACTAACGCGAACCGGCTCGATAAGACGGAATTTATCTCTCTGTTACTTCATTTTTGCAGCATTTTGTACTTATGATTTGGGTTATACTTAGGGTGTGCATGTGCTTCTCAAATGAACATCTTCAGATTATATCAATAAACATTGTATTACAAATACATACAGTGTCAAATAGTGTTCGATTTTATTTTTTTTGTTTCCCAAAAAAAAAAAAAATAGAAATCACGTATGGTAATTCCGGAACAAATTTTGTTCTAGGAATAGATTTGGAACGGAATCAATAAGTTAAAAAAGTTTTCTTTTTGTTCCTTGGAACAACTCCAAAATCAAGCCTTTTCTTCATCTTCTTTTTCTTCTTTTCCTCTTCTTCTTCTTCTTCCTCTTCTTCTTCCACTTCTTCTTCTTCTGCCTCACCATGGCCAGGCAAGGTTGGCCTCGTCGACCCACCAACGAGATTGCCGGCCATGGCCAAGGTGAGCGACCAACTAAAGGAAAAGGAAAAAGAAAAAGGAAAGGAAAAAAAGAAAAGAGAGAAAAATATAATAAAACTATTAAAAATTAAAATAATTCTAAATCACAAAAGAATGTGAGAGTCGTACCAACATGTTTTTATTTCGAGAATAGAAAATTTGCAAAGTTATCAAATATCTTCAAATGCTCTAAAACTAGTCCAAAAAAACAAAATAAATAAATAAATAAACAATTTCTAAGCATAAATTATTCCCGAAAACATAATGGTTACCAAACATACCTTAAATTATCATGTGAAGGTCTAAGAGGGTGATTGTTTCAAATAGACACCAATTGATAGACATTTCATACATACATCCTCTTTGAGGATTCTCAACTCCAACCTCGGTTTGAACCAGCCGATCACCTAACACTTTGTGGGTTTTCACGCCAAGGGCATGTCAACTCGAGGGTCCACATTCCCCACGCATAAGATTGGGGACGGCTTAGGAATGCTCTAACGTTCTCTCAACTAGGTTGTTCTAACTTTCTCGATCACCCTTTCGACCTCAAGAAAACCGAAAAAAAGTGAATGAAAATCCTTTCATGGTTTATCGCGTCGTCGTTTTATAGTTACTGAACAATAAGATGACTGCATGTCATGAAACTTTTTTTAACCCGACAATGACGTCGCCTCATTCACGCGTTGCCTTTTGTAGGGGGAGAAGACTTTTGTCCTTCATAGCGTTTTATAGTGAAAACCTTACTCGAAATCGAAAGCGAGTTCCTAGGACCACAGGCCCTAAAAACCAAGAGAAAACGACAACTGAAGAAGAAGACTGTCCAGCTTCGAGTAAGACCTTGTTGTCTGACTCAAGGAGAGGCCCCATTTCTGATCCATCCTTCCTTCCTTCCTTCCCAAACCTTCCAATTTGGAAGGATGTTGCCATTCTGTTAGAAGGAGAAGGAGGGGACCATTGATTGCTCTCTCTTTGCTTTGTGGTCCGTGTGAATTAACAAAACCATCAATGCCAATGGTGCCCACTTGCTAATCTCACTAATTTAGTTCAAAATTCCTAAACATATTAAACTTTTACTAATTTAATCCTAAATATTTGCTAACACCCACATGTTGCTCTAATGGATCATCAGTGGCTAGGCAAGGTCCGCAAGGCTCACCCTTGCGGATAGCTAGCAAGGGTGAGCTTAACCAAAGGGCAGTGAGGTCGACCTTGCCAGACCTCACTGGCTCTCGTCTCTTGTTGATCGTTGAGGCTCGACAACCAACTAGAGCAAGAGGAAGAGAAGAAAAAAATAAAGGAAAATGATAAATAAATAAATAAATTCAAAAATATTAAAATATTATTAAAAATTATTCATGTCATTTTGGCGTATGGACTTAATTAACAAAATGTGAAAAGATTTACGACTCAATTAACAAAATTAAAATGATTATAACTGAATTGACAAAAATACAATAGATTGAGAACTTTTTGGACAATTTTTTTAGTTGATTCCTATCCCGAATTTGTCCTATGTACTTCTTGATGATGATGATGATGAGGAGGAGGAGGAGGTGTCAAATACAATAGGTTGAGAAATTTTGAGGAGGAGAAAAATGACTTTTAACACATCAATGGTTAAGATTCGGCGGGATGATAATAGGACAATGACGGAGGCAACAGGCAAGATTGAGAATCTCCAATCGTGTTAAGAGTCAGTAGATAACTATATATTGCTTGTTTATTGATTAGTAATTATCTATGCATCTTGGTAAGTACAATAATATCCTTCTGAGTTGTGGTTTAATAAATAATTTTTAAACATTTTTTCAATTCTCAAAAAAAAAAAAATACACACATATTGTAAGTCCAATTGATACTAGATTCTTACCAAGAGATGCACTTGAATGGTCATCATTTGACATAGTAGGAAATTTTGAAGTGAGCTACTTCAGTTTATTGCATATCAATAAACCCATTCACCATCTACCTTTTTCTTGATTTAAAATGATCCATGCACTTTTTAAAATTAGTTATTACAACGATATGTTCTCTTTCTTATAGAAAGGGACTATTGTCATGGGGGGATTTTGACTTTAGATCTCTAGGTGATTGTGGCCACCTCTCGCAAAGGCCACCATTGTTGTCTCATGATCTATTCAGATATATCTCTGATCTAACATTCCTTAATCACGAACTGGTACATTGGTGCATAAGTCTCATGTAATCTCAAACTAACCACGACACAACATTGTGCTTCACGATACTTGCGATAAACTGTGGTGCCGGTGCCAAGTGGGGCCCGCCTTCCATTGCATCCTAAATACGTCCCTAACATGGATTTACCTGTGCTGGTAGGTAAATCTCGCACAACCTCAAATTAGCCCCGGCCGGCGGCCACATGTACAGCCCACCTGTTGGGACCCACACCATCCTCCCCTCCGAGATATATATAACCCCTCATCTCAGCCGTCCATCTCCACCTCGCGCTCTCCCCCGTTTCTTCTCCAAATAGCCACCGCAGAGGGGGAGAGAGAGAGAGAGAGCGCGCGCTGCGATGGAAGACCCCCGCTCGACGCGACACCTCAAGCGAGCCGAGCTCGCCGGAGCTTCGACGGCTCCGGCGGCGCCGAAGCGACGGAGGACGGCCTTCGTCGGAGAAGCGCCGTTCGAGCTGCGGTCGGAGGAGCGCGGGGGCGGACCGCCGCTTGTGCTTCGGCGTTCGGACTCGCCGGAGAAGATCAGCGTTCCGTCGGAGGCCGGAGACTTGGCGTCGAGCTCGAGCTCCGGTCCGTCAGAGCCGCCTCGTTCCTCGGCGAGGAGTGACGAGGACTCCGTCGACGTCGTGAAGGAAAAGAAGTTCGACATGGTCGGCGACGATGACTGCAACAGGTGAATTTCGAGCTTTGATCGTTCTCTCGCTCTCTCTTCTGTTTCCTTGTGCAAACGGTCGTCCGTGCGCGTTCACGAGAGAGAATTCTGGCCGTTTCGCCACCCTCAGGTTACTAAATTAACGGAAGATCTCTAACGGTGCAGTCGCAGGCGAAGAGTTTCGAAACCGAAGCATCCACATGCAACCGCGATTTCAGGTACACTCCACATTCTTTCTTCAATTTCGATCCCTCTTAAATTCCTCCGTCGGCGAAGATTTTTTTTTTTTTTTTTTTTTTTGGTTTCGTTTTTGTCAATTGTCTCCAATTGTAGCGGAGAAAGCGCCCCATCGAAATCGGAGACGACGAGCGAACGGAGGCCTCCGGCATCTCCGCCGTCGCGAGCGGAGCTGGAATCGTTCTTCTTGGAGGCAGAGGAGCGCGAGCGGCAACGGTTCACGGAGAAGTGAGTGATTCTCTCTTAACTGCTCCGTCGAACAAGAACGCTTCTCTTCATTCGTAGAGAGAGATAGAGAGAGAATCAAAACCCTAAGTGACTGATGACAAACTCCATTCGCCTGCTTCTTCTTCTTCTTCTTCTTCTTCTTCTTCTTCTTCTTCGTCGCAGGTACAACTACGACGTCGCCATGGACGCCCCCCTCGAAGGCCGCTACGAGTGGATCCGCTTGAAGCCGTGAGCAGAGAGAGAGAGAGAGAGAGAGAGAGACGGAGGAGAGATGATGACGCCAGGGTGACGCCAGGTCAGCTCGTCGCGACGTCGAGAGAGAGAGAGAGACGAGAACTGTTGACTTTCAGACTTTCAGTGACGTGTACAGCTTTCGCCGGGAAACGCAAGAAAAATCCCCGGCCGGAAAATTACAAATAAACACGGAAATATGTGTAATTTCTTTGTTTTTTACACACAAGGTGCGAAAAAGTGTCCTTTTTTTTTCCGTTTCTGTCCTCGGATTTATATGAAATTATGATTTTCGGCCCGCTCTCCAAAATTCTATATATCAAAGGGGAATGAAGAGGGAGAAGATTCTTGCTAAAAGAGTACTTGATTATGGAGGCTAAAAGCGAGAATATACTCTCTCTTTTTTTCTTTTTTTCTTTTTTGGGGGTGGTCATTGCTAATATTTTTCTTGCAGGGGGGCGGTGAGGCAAAAATCCTCTCGTGTTTCTTTCTTTATGATATCGACGGACGACCCCCCGCGCGCGCACCTCTTTCGGCTGGGGGACCGTCCTTCGTGCATTGACTCGTCCCCGGCGTTAAACACACGTACGTGAACTTCTTTCTTCTTTCTTCCCTCCCATCTCTTGCAAACGCGGCGACACGTGTACAAAAGATGGCATAGATCTTGTAGATAAGCGATGTGAGGATACCTTGATGCCCCCTCTTGCGTGCAAGCGAGCGAGGCGGGTTGAGGAACAGCTCGTGGAGATTGAATTGGAGTGGAATCTAGCCCCTATATTATATTAGAATGTTCAAATTCAAAAGCTTTAGTCCATTGGTGAGGGAGGCTATGTAAATATCAAAAGGGCATGAACTCCCTACACAAGCCACATGAAAATACTTCAATTGTCTCCAAGAGCTTTACACCAATCACATGTTGTAGCTAAAACCATAGCATAACATTTTTTAGAGTGGTCGAAAGTATGACCCTAAAAACTCACACTTATTAGTGGAGGGTGACTCTTGTATATAAAGAATAGACAAATTCTATAAACAAGTGATGTAGGATACTTTAACAGAATTTGAAATGACAAATCATAAATGTTGTTTTCTTAAATATATTTCACAAAGTATATATAATTGCCATAGTATAATTATGCATGTTTATGTTATTATTAGTAAGTTAACATGTCAAGTGATTTGGATACTTGTAAAGGCTTATAACAAAGGGAGATAATTAATGTTGTAACATTTTAATCAGTGAAGAAGGTGGGGATTATACCAGGCACATGCCTGATCCAGAAGCAATCAATTTTATATCTTGGGGGCATGGTTTGGTTCTGTGCTTTATGGACAGAGCTTTTGAATTAAATTTACTCATGTTCACACTGCTTCCCCCATTCATTCCATTCACTTGACTAGCATCAAATGTAAACTCATGTTCTAGATCTTTGTTCCGACATGAAAATTTCAAATTTTATTTAAAAATACCATATGTGTAAAGTCAAATCTCATACAAACAATCGCAAGATAGAAACATTCATTTATTGAAGATACTTTGGATATAATTGTCAAAATAAAAAATCCTTCATTTGATTTCACTTATTTACAAGATTTATATGCTCTTCACATACATATAATTGCTCTTGGTCTTTAATCTCAAGTATTTCTTGATTGTATATTCTGACATGATATTGCTATTTTCTTTGTGTAAATCTTTGGATTCCACTCATCATTGTCGATGCGCCTCGTACATAAAGTAGATAAATCCCGTAGGCGAAGGACGTTGGATACCTTAACAAATCTCGCCAGAACGAGGAATTCCATATGATATTCAAGAAACAGGAGGTCGTGCACGTGTAGTGGGGGAGCGGGGGTGGGTCTGTCCAAGCAAAGGGCTTTGCTTTGGATCTGGTGCCACTTTAGTTGAGTTGGGGGAGTGATGATGGGACTGCGTTGGGAGGGGAAAGAATGTTGCCTTTCTTTTCATTAATGGAGATGGGGTTTCGATCTTGGTGCCTCTCTTTTTCACGCTCCACGAAGCTGATTGTGGAGGAGCTCATTAGGGAACTTATTTTAAAAAGGGACCCCCTTTTTGTCAAGCAGGACTTAATTTAGTAACGTTAGGCAGATGGATGCCTATGGTAAATTTTTAGGACCGAAGTCAAGAACTTGCCTCGTGAAATTGAGATTCTATAAAGTTATAGAGGGATGGATGCTTCGGCCTAGATTTATTTCACTTCTTTTACCTTTCCTTTTACTTCTTTTCATTTTTACATTTGTGCCTTCCACACGCGTTCCCTGTCTCCACGAAGCTGATTGGGAAGGAGCTCATTAGGAACTCATTTAAAAGGGACTTCCTTTTTGTCAAGCAGCACTGATTTTTTAAAACCCAAGTCAAAAACTTGCCTCGTGAAATTGAGATCTTCTAAAGTTAGAGAGAGGTGGGTGCTTTGGCCTAGATTTATTTTTCTCCTTTTTTCCTTTCCTTTTCTTCTTTTCATTTTTACATTTTTGCCTTCAACACACGCGTTCTCTGCACGAAGCTGATTGTGGAGGAGCTCATTAGGAACTCATTTAAAGGGGACTTCCTTTTGGTCAAGCTGTACTTATTTTAGTAACGTTAGGCAGATGATACCTCTTCTAAATTTTTAAAACCTAAGTGAAAAATTTGCCTCATGAAATTGAGATCTTCTAAAGTGAAAGAGAGATGTATGCTTTGGCCTAGATTTATTTCTCTTTCTTTTTCCTTTCTTTTTCTTCTTTTCATTTTTACATTCGTGCCTTCAACACACACATTCTCTCTCTTTACAAATCCTTGATGCCCATCGCAACCCCCACTCCCACCCCCAATGTGTGTGTCCAAATCGGCCATGAGTGTAGGGTGCGACCTGAAGTATGAGATTTTGAACCTTAAACAACTCAAACCTAGTGTTGCTGCTCATGGATGGGATGGCCATTTCGGGCACAAAGGGGTCAGGGAGAGAGGGGGTATGTTTAGATTTATTTCATATTAAGCTTTCTGAACCCCCCGAGTTTAAAAGATCTCAATTATTTTGCCCTGTATGTTAATAGAATTTAAATTAGTCGATTTAATGCATACAAGGACAAAAATAATGGGGTTGAGTAGAGAAAACTGCCTCATTGAACCTTTTTTTTTCCACGTAACCTATTTCTCTTTGTCCAATTAGATCCCTATATTATGGTCTTTAGGTTCATATCATACCTTTTAATTTAAATACATAGGAATGGTCCACATGAACTACGGGTCGGTGGAATTAGACCAATCAAATGATCGAACCCAAAGACGAAAACAAAAGGCCCATTCGAGCGTCTATCAACCATCAATTAGACAAATAAGCTAGTTCAAAGATCATTCACGTCCTATTAATGTTGTTATCATATGATATGATGTATATGTATATGTATATAATCAACTTACTTGACCGAGTGCACATGTTCTAGCCGATCACGTTCAATCAAAAGCTTGAGGAGGACACTTCTAGAGCCCCCATCATCCTCATTCGATTAAGCCTATTTTGAAATGACTTTGGCTTTTGAATTTGGATTATTACTTGGTCTTGTTACTAATGAAGAAAAATCTTTATTCACTGTCAGATAAGTGTTATGTATGTAGTTAATTTTTTGTCAAAATTTTTTCATATGTCAACTATTCAAAGGTGAATATGTAACTTATCTTTTACACCTACAGTGGGCCTGATAAAAAGCCTTTTAAATTATACCTTTTGACCTTTTTTCAAGGATTATCGGTTTCATTGTTTGACAACTAATTTACAAGAAACAAGTTCAATCTTTCAAAAGTATATCGACATGCAATATCATATATAATTTCCTGTAATTTTTGTGAACTTATTTCTTTAATTTATAAAGATTCTGGAAGGTATATAAAAATGGTATAATTTTAAAAAATAGGAAAATTTTAAAAAATTAAGAAAATTTTAAATTTTAAATTTTTTTAATTTTTCTTAATTTTTAAAAAATTTAAAATTTTCTTATTTTTTTAAATTTTTTGAATATTTTAAATTTAATTTAATTAATTTTTATATTATTATTTACACGTAGATATTAAACGGCGTCGTTTTTGATTTTCTTCCACGTCGCCGTACAAAACAACGCCGTTTTGGACCAAGCTCGCCGGAAGTCGCCACGTGAGCCATTTGGCCGGATCTTCGCCGGAGTGGCACTTAAAAGTCCCATTTAACTTCAAACCTGGTAAACAGGAAGAAGTTGCATCAACGATAACTGACGGTTGACGTTGCCTCAAATAATGAGTAAACAGGAAGAAGTTGCATCAACGATAACTGACAGTTGACGCTGCCTCAAATACCGCATAGAAGCTCTTTTTTTATACGCCACCACCTAGGAAAAGAAGTTCAAACATGATAAAGAGAGGACCTAAGGTTTACCAAATGTAAGACTAAGGAATAAAGTATACCGACTTTGTAGACATTGAAATGAGCGACATTTATTAGCATTTATGTCCATTTAGGAATAGCAATTTGACTCGTCCTAGCAAATATCCGCACCACCCTGCCCTAATGGCAATGATAGACTATGTAGCACGGACACTCTCCGGAAGTCTTCGTGTCGTGTCCGACACTCTGACACGTGTCCGACACGTCCCGACACGCTCCCGACACGCGGTCAACGAGTGTCGAAAAATCCGACACGTGGTCAACTCTCTCCAACACACTTCGACACGCGAGTCCAGAATTCCGACACGCACGGGGTCAATTTTAAAAATTTCTAATACTTGAGGGGTCAAAATATAAATATACACAAAAAAGTAATAAAAGAAGTAATAAAATTGCTATAAATATACATGCACTTCTTTTTTTTTTTTTTTTTTTTTTTGTTTTTTTAGAATTGTTTTATTTTTTTAAAAAGTCTTTTACTATGAAAGAAGTAATAAAAAAAATGTTATATATGATAAATAAATAAATTTAAAAATATCATTTCAGCATTTTTCTTTAAACAATGTTTTTTTCCTCTAAGTTTTGTGTATTATTGTAACAAATTAAAATAATGAATGATATTTTTAATATTTTTCGGCTAAATTAATTATTATTTTTATTATTATTAAAAATATATTTAATATATAACATGTTGGAACGTGTCGAAATTCTCTATTTTTAAGAAATGACGTGTCGGCGTGTCGTGTCGTGTCGTGTCGCGTGTTGCGTGTTCGTGTCGGTGCTACATAGGTGATAGAACCCGCAACGTGTAGATTTCGAGACAAGACCGGTTCAAAAAAATCACCGCACGCATAAGGTGGAGCGAGGATGGATTTATGAGCTTGGATGAAGCATGGCAAGGCTTAAAATGTACAGCTTTAGCAATTGTTTGAGTAGACAATTGTTCGGCTATGGCCCGATTCATTCGACCCCGACGAGAGATGTAGGACCCTTTCCGGCAGCCCTCCACTCTTCCTCTCTTTCTTTATCTTCCTCCATTGGCGAAGCCCCCATGCTCAATGTTCGGCCTAAAGGAATTGAGCTATCTTAAGTTGCAAATAGCCCTTGGGAGTCACCATATCATGGGACATGGACCCTCAATGCTCGAGAGGCGCTTGACCTCTCCCACCCCACCTCCACTTCTCTCTCTCTCTCTCTCTCTCTCTCTATGCAATCATGTATTTTTGTGTGTTGGAAGAATATCGGCGAAAGAAACGACTAACATCTTTTATGCGCAACAAACAAATTACCCAAAAATATACGTTGAATTACAGCGGACGTGGACGATACGACTTCACGATAATCTAAATACAATCACGACGATAGTATTCACGTTCCACAGCGTGAATGCCAATTGTCTTCTCAAAGCGGTAATGAAATTACCTTTGTTCATTGATGGAGAGAGAAAAAGAAGAGAGAACCGTTTATTAGAACTTTCTTTCTGACAATTAGCTATTGCAGTTATCTCTAGAAGTTATTTATATAAGTTCCCTCACAAATTTCAAAAGTTGTCTCTCCATTATATCATATCAAGAAAAACCAGCGCGTCTTAATCGCATCCCACTTGGATATGATAGGGTTGATAGTGCCCTATCAAGAATATAATGCATTCAACATTCATCTACTTTAAAAACAATTCATACTGACAAGAAAGTTGTGCGATCAATGAGTACACTTGCACTTGGGAGCTCAAATTATGTACCTATTAAGAATGACATAGTGGCTACAACCCAAAAAGAAATGAAAAATTGATGTCTCACAATATTCCAGACATATTTTGCTACATCAATTCAAGTATACGTATCCCTTAAGGGCTATACTTAACTATTCTCATAACACCATATATTTATAATTATATTTAAAACCATAGAAGGCGATATAATTAGTCAATCGATAAATACATGTGACAAATGTAAAACAACAATAGTTTTCATTCGCACTCATATCTCTCTCCATTTCAGAACAACTAATTTCATATATATCTCCCATAAAATCATATCTATTCATGACCAACTAGTAACATACTAAAGTAGCAACATTGATATCTCACTTCAAGAATATAGTCAAAAGTAACATAGGGCACAAAATGAGGTAAATTATAAATTATCTCAAGTCTACCACGATGATTAAATATTGATAATTTCACTCACCTTCCCTTATCGGTCATACAATGCACATGTAATTTGAATTACATGCTATAGTGGATTTTCTTTCTATAAGAGTGTATGCTATTTATTAAACACATCCACGATATAAATTTTAACCTAAACATAATCACGTGCTTCTCAGGTACTACTATTTAGCTCAAGTACTATATAAGCTTGCTTTCTACGGTGCCCAAATAAGTACTCACATCCAAATATCCTTCAGGTGTACATGATTATGGGAATATCATGTTCGGTCTTATCACAAACAAATCATAGACCCCATCTCAACTTTAATCAAGGCGGCGTAAAATTATTTTATGTACTAAACTTGCTTTCCAACATTTATAGACATATAACGTCTCGGCTTAACATGCTAACTATAGCATTTGAGGTAATTGCTCGTGTGAATGAGCAAATCATTGCATGCCAACATACCTTTTATATATATGTGTGTGTGTGTGTGCGCGCGCGCGCGTGTGTGTGTGCTTGTGTTAGTCTTATAATAGATTTATACTTATTAATAAAACGACAAGTCACTAAAAACAAACGAGTTAATACATATGTTTTCATATACATAAATCGTGTTGGATATTTCAATAATATTTTGAAATATTTACAATATAACTTCGATAATAGTTATGACCGCATTGAAGACCATCATTATTTTTAACAGTTACATAACGGTTTTTAACGGTCATACAACGGCTTTTCAATCGTTTTGTAACGTTTAATTTATTTTCAAATAAATCCTTCATTATTTTACAACGGCTCTTTTAACGGCTCTATTTTGTCTTAATATAAAATCTCATAAGGCAATCTTAAAAATACATACTGAATGAAACAAAGAATATTCTTTCTTTTCAAATCTTTCCTTTCATTTTCTTTGCTGGGTTATACACAATGTTGTTTCCGTTCCTTCTAATATTCAGTGCGGAATATAGAAGAAGATCTATTGTATCTTGGAGGATAGCCGTTAGAAGCCTATCGCATCGAGTTTCGTACTCCGAAGGGCAGAATTATCCTTAAGGATAGTGCTTACGCTTGCACGCCTCAAACAAATTTATTTGTTCTCATCAGTTTTTTCCTACAATCTTAAGGATAAGTCCCATGGAGCATCAAGTTGATACTACTGCTGATGCCTCAATTTCCACCAGTCCAGTTGCACTACCACCACCACCACATATGTCCTATGCCAAACCATTCCCCGACATATCGAAGATCGAAGTTTTCAATGGCAACAAATCAAAAGGTGGCAAGAAAGGGTTTTCTCTATCTTAGATGTGCACGGCGTGGCTTTCGCACTTACGGAGGCCGAACCAACTAATAACAAGCTTCGAGATCAATGGATACACGCTAATAAGGTATGTAGGCACACAATTATTAGTACTCTTTCTAATGAATTGTTTGATGTCTACTATCCGTACAAGGAAGCGAAACAAATATAGGACTCCATGACTGCAAAGTACACTGCCGAAGATGTGGGCAGACAAAAAAATTTTAATCAAAAATTATTATCGATGGGAAATGTCCAATGATAAGGAGATCAAGACACAAATCAATAAATATCACAAGCTAGTGGAGGACTTGAAGGCAGAAAACATCAATTTGCAAGAAGAATTTATCGCGGGCCTACTAATTGAAAAGTTACTTGAGTCTTGGAATAACTACAGGCAATAACTCAAGCACAAGGACAAGCAATTGTCACTAGCTGATTTGATTGTGCATATTATCATTGAGAATACAACTCCCAAGGAGATCAGAGCTGCCAAAGCTAAGGAAATCGCTACCATGGCAAATTTGGTGCAAGGCAAATTTCAACATCTCCAAAACAGATATTATAACAAAAAACATGATTACAAACCCAATGTTGCTCACCCCACATTCAAAAAGAAAGGCTCTTGCTTTGTTTGTGGAAAACTAGGTCATCATGCAGTGCATTGCAGAAAGAGAATAATGGGAAATGACAATCCTGCTAAACCAAAAGTCAATTTGGTTAAAGCATATGACTCTAATGATATAATTGTTGCAATTATTTCCCAAGCCAACATTGTAGCCAATGTGAAAGAGTGGGTGGTAGACTCAGGTGCTACTAGGCATATTTGTGCAAACAAAAATGCCTTTTCCTCCTACACGCTAGTAGGGGAAGGAGAAGAAGTTATTTATCTTGGTGATTCAAGAACAACTCAAGTTCTTGGGAAAGGAAACATTCTTCTCAAGCTCACATCTGGCAAGACTTTGACCTTGAATGATGTATTGCGTATTCCTAATATAAGGGCAAACCTGGTCTCAGTACTGCTTTTAGAAAAGGTTGGGGTGAATGTATCATTCGAATCTGATAAGATTGTGATGACAAAAAATAACGTCTTTGTGGGAAAGAGTTATTGTAATCAAGGACTTTTTATTCTTAACGTTTCTAATGTTATCAATGAAAATGCTACTACTTTCGCTTACTTGGCTGAATCTGTTGATTTATGGTATGGTAGATTAGGTCATGTTAGTATTTCTTATATTAAGAAAATGCAAAAACAAGGTTTAATTTCTGGAATTAAAAACCCATGTTTTAATAAATGTATAATATGTGCCAAAACAAAATTAACAAAAAAGCCCTGTATTTCTGTAAATAGAGAATCTAATTTGTTGAGTTTAATTCATACCGATCTAAGAGATTTAAAACAAACTATGACTAGAGAAGGTAAAAAATATTACGTGACCTTCATTGATGATTATTCTAGATTTACTAAAGTTTATTTGCTTAGGCATAAAGATGAAACTTTTGATATGTTCCTTTTTTGTAAAGCTGAGGTAGAAAACCAATTGAATAAAAGGATAAAAAGAATTAGATCAGATAGAGGTGGAGAATATGTATTGCTTAACGAATTTTGTGAAAATGAAGGAATAATTCATGAAACTACGCCTCCTTATTCCCCTGAATCTAATGGCATAGCTAAAAGAAAAAATAGGACTTTGAAAGAGATGATAAATTCTATGCTTGTTAGTTCTAATGCTCCAAATAATTTATGGGGTGAAATTATTTTATCTACATGCCACATCCAAAATAGAATACCTCATAAGAAAACAGGTAAAACACCTTATGAATTTTGGAAAGGTTATCGTCCTAATTTAAAATATTTGAAAGTGTGGGGGTGTCTTACTAAGATTATGCTTCCTAATTCTAAGAAAATGGAAAATAGGCTCTAAATCATCTGACTGCATGTTTATTGGTTATGCTAAACATAGTGCTGCATATAGATTTCTTGTATTAAAAAGTGACATGCTTGACAATAATACTATAGTTGAGACAAAAAATACAGAATTTTTTTAGCATATTTTTCCATTAAGTGTTGATACTATTTCTCCTGCACCTCTTCATAAAAACGGTTTAGAAAATTCAAATGATGAATTGAGAAGGAGCAAAAGAATAGGAAAACAACTTCTTTTGAGAATGATTTTTATACTTATCTTATTGATAATGATCATTTGACTTATTTTGAAGCAATATCTTTCCTCAGAAAGCAATTTTTGGAAAAAAGCTATAAAAATCGAGATTGATTCTATCTTACAAAATCAAACTTGGAAATTAGTTGATTTACCACCCGGTGCAAAACCGATTGGTTGTAAATGGATTTTTAAAAGAGGTATTGCTCAAAAGACGAACCTACGACTCATGATCAAGCATGAGCTCTCCTAAGCTCATACCTCGTGCAATATTCAAGCATTTACAATAATTCTATAATAAGGAGTTATCATTAGCATATTGGGGTCGGCTAGAAATCAAGTGAGACATGAGAGTGTACCTCCCTTTCTACATAACTAGAGAATTTAGGGTCAAAGACTTGATTGCACTAATTAACAAATTAGTGTTTTTTTGGTACCTAATCTTATTCATTTTAAAAAAAGATTTTTGTCAAGTAGTTTGTATTAATTTTATACCAATCTACTAATATGTGAAGTGATTATGAGGATACGCAATCATTAAAATAACAATCAGCAACCAAAAAAAAACGTTAGATAAATTGCATGGAAGAACAAAGATTTAACATTATCAAATAGGGAGCATGCCAACTCTAACTAAGCTAAAGGAACGCCATATCAACATAATGAAAGTGCACACAGTCAAGGGCATTCATTTTTAAGGATAATCATAATCCTACGATAAAGCCTTAAAGGTTTGTTTAATTTTGAATACGATTTTTGCCAAGAATTTGCATACATTTAATGAGAAGATTCCCCAAAAAAAAAAAAAAAAAAACTTTTAAGCTATTTCCAGAAATTAAGATTTTTGAAAATTTTATTGAATTTTTAAGAAAATTTAAATATTTTTATATTTTTCTGAATTTTCTAAAAAATATTTTTATGGATTTTCCATTTTTAAAAATTTTTAACGTTTTTTTGAATTTTTGAATTTTTTAATGATTAGATTTTATAATTTTTTATTGATTTTTCGGATTTTCTAAATTTTTTATTATTTCCCAATATTTTTTCCATTTTCTGAATTTTTAATAATTTTTAAAAATATTTTTTCGAATTTTTAAATTTTTTAAATTTTTTATTAATTATTATATTCAAGGAACGGGCTCGGACCAAGTTTGTCTTCTTCCCCTACACCTTCTTCCCGTACTAACTCTAACCTCACATGCAACTCATTCCACCAAATAAGGAAACCTCAACACAACATCTCCTTGGCCACCGGCTATCGTCCATCACCGCCACAGAAGCACAACCTCTTGCTAGTCGCCCATTTCAACCATCGCTGACCACCACTGGCCGCCTACTTTAACGGCCTCAAAATTTCACAACAACCTAAACCAAAACGAAATTTTAAAACGAGCAATCCAATGTACAGCAAGCATGAATTCACAATAATAGGGAAGAACGGCCTAACTAATGCGGCCTCAAATCGCAGGCACACCATGAAGGATGGGTTTCTGAAGGGGAGCTTTTTGGCACAGAAAATGCATATGCGACCGCCTCAAGCGAGATTTTTCCATCAAGTGCATGGAAAAATAGAGAAAGTACTCACATTAGACCAAATCCAACCAACAAAGGACAAAATATGAATTGATCTTGAGCTCTAACATGCATAGACATTTTGACCTTCTCTCCACCATTCTATCGAGCACATAATATGCAGATTAAATGATGCGTTCCAGAGCAAGATTCAGAGCGATTTTAGAAGCAAAATTGATGTATGGAAGTCCAAATCGACATATTTTGTGCCAAATCAATCTCAGTTTGTGGTGATTCGTTCAAATTTCACACTCAAGTTCAATGCTCTTAAGCATTCCATATTGTTGAAATGATAGTTGTTTCTTTTTGTATGTTTTGCTAATTTGGTTTTTCAATTATTCTAGTCTTTAGGAGTTAGTGGAGTCACGTTTAGTTAATTTGTGTGGTAGTTGTCCTAGTTTTTAGATGTTAGTGGAGTAAGGGTGTGTTTGGGAAAGTTTTTGAGGAAAGTCTTTAGGAAAATGCAAAAACTTTTGAGTTAAAGGTGTTTTTCAAAATGCAAACTATGTTTGGTAAATTGTAGTTTGAAAGCCCTTTGTGAAGTACCTTTAAACAAAATGATGTTTGGGAGAATTACATTTACAAATGGCTTTTATGATAAAAAAAAAAATTAATAAAAAAATAAAAAAAATTGACAAGCAGGCGGCCACCGGCGATCGAAATTTGTCGTCGACAACCGACATCCAACTTAGGCAACCCCGGAGACGACTAGGGAGGGCAGCCCAAGGTCGAGCAACTCCCGAAGACCACCAACAAAGGCCGCCGAGGTCACATGACGCTACCGCGACCTCCGGCGACCCCACCAACCCCCAAAGACCATTGGCAAAGGCCGCCGAGGTCACACAATGCCGTCGCGACCTACAACAACCCCGGATCTGGGGCGATGAGGTCGTGCGACACCACCTCAACCTCCGGCAACCCCGCCGCGACCTAGATCCAAGGCATCGAGGTCGCGGGAGGACCTCGCCAGCGACCACTTACGAGCGGAGGTGCCAAGGCGCGGTGGTGTCGGGCTCCGGCGAAGGGGGAAAACCAACATCACAGCGGAGCGCGGGGGTCGGCAACCGAGTGGAGGACGGTGGGCAAAGGCGCGACGGAGGCGAGCTGCTGAGGCGGAGATCCTGCAAACGGCGAGTGGAAGCGTTGGCTGGCACGGCAGAGTCAGGTGCTGGGTCGCGCGCTACTAGGTGATGACGGCGTCAAGCGGAGGCGAGCTCAAATCTGTAGGTGTCGGGGCACTCAAGCAGCAAGATCGAGACAGCAGCAATTGAGCGGTGAGGGCCTCAGGCGCTAGGTCGCGAGCTGCTGAGCGACGACTACGTCGGGTGGAGGCAAGCAACAGTCAGTGGTGACGTGGTCGTCGAGCGAGATCGGCGTGGCGAGCTTCGCGATCTGCTACAGGGGCTTCGATTCGAAAGGGGCAGCGGTCTGCTCTGGTTCAAATCTGGTGGAGGTGCAGCGACGGTGGCTGGCGAGGCCAGCGGAACGACAGTGGAGAAGAGAGGGCTCGCGGGTAGCCGGCGCGGGTGGTGCTAGCGTGGTCGAGGGCTGCCGGCACAGTGGCCAATGCGGGCACAACGCCGGTGCGGGCAAGGTTGTATCCGCGAAGAAGATGAACAATACCCACTCGCGGAAGAAGAAGAAGAAGATGATAAGAGGGCAAAACCGGAACAACGAAAAATTAACAAGGATAATTTGGGAAGAAATTTTTTTTTCTCCCCTCAGCTTAGCATTTTCGGCATGCTGAAAACTCAAGGCAACCCCCAACCTGCCTTGGGCTTTCAGCCTTCACAAGGCAGACTTTCAGCCAAGTATCTTTACAAAACATTTTGCCAAACACTCATTTTTAGCCCAAAGGGCTTTGGAGGCATAAAGTGGCTTGGAAATGCCAATTCCAAATGCACCCTAAGTGCTTTATGCAAAACATGGGTAGTTATGGGTCCTATTTTAGTGGTGTTTTTGCATTATGTATTTGTCTTTATAAAAGACTTCAAGGTTCTGAATGAAAGATGAAGTTTCAGCCTCATCTCTCCTCCCTTTTAGCAATTTCTTGTGAGAAGAGTGAGAGAGTTTTTTAAAAAGATAAAGAAGGTTTAGAAGTGTGAGATACTTTCATGAGATAATTGCAGCAACAATATTTCAAATAAACACCAACAATTTTGTTCAACTAGTAATTTTACAGTGCTATCAGCAATTCCACACTTTGATGGTCATTGTGACCATTGGAGCATGCTTGATGGAGAATTTTTTACGGTCAAAGGAGTAATAGTCGGTCGTCGAATATGGAATTCAAGAGCCACCAGCAAGCATGGCTTTGACAAATCCTCAAAAAGCGGAATTGGAAGTTAGAAAGCTGAAGGACCTAAAGGCAAAAAAATATCTCTTTCAGGCTATTGATCATCTAATCTTGGAGACTATTCTTTGCAAAGAAACTTCCAAGAATATTTAGGATTCTATGAAGAAGAAATATCAAGGCTCTGTTAGGGTGAAGCGTGCACAGCTTCAAGCCTTAAGAAGAGATTTTGAGACACTAGTGATGAAGGATGGAGAATCTGTTACCAGCTACTGTGCTAGAACAATGGAGATCAGCAACAAGATGCGATTTCATGGCGAGAAGATAGACAACGTCACCATGGTGGAGAAAATTTTACGTTCCCTAACACCAAAGTTTAATTATGTTGTCTACTCAATTGAAGAGTCGAAAGACATAAATGTGCTCTCTCTTGATGAATTGCAAAGCTTGTTATTGGTCCATGAACAGAAGATGAACAGAAGTTCAACAGTAGAGGAGCAAGTGTTGAAGGCTTCTACCAATACTCATTCCAACAATTTCAAAGGAAGGGGTAGAGGTAGAGATAAAGAAATGGGAGATCGAGAAAATAGAGATGTTACCGGGAATTTCAAAACCAATAATGACCAATTTCAAGGCAAAGGTAGAGGATGGAATCCTAACAAATCCAATATAGAGTGTTTTAAATGTCATAAATTTAGTCATTATATATTTGAATGTTATACTATGCTACCTAATAATAAAGAAAAGGCAGAAAGTTTAGATTTTGTTGAAGAAAAGGAAGCAAAAACGTTGTTGATGGTTGTTCAAGATGAAAAGAAACTCGAGTCATATATTTGGTATGTGAATACAGGCTACAGTAATCACATGAGTGGAAAGTAAGTCTTATTTTTCTTATCTAAATGAAGATTTTCATTCCACTACGAGTTTTAGGGATTATTCTACCATGAAAGTGATGGGAAAATGTGATATTAAGATAAGAATCAAGAATAGTTTTGTGGAAATGATCTCTAATGTGTTGTATGTTTCTAACCTAAAAAGTAACCTATTAAGTGCCGGTCAATTATAAGGAAATGGTTATGTTATCACCATTAAGAGGGGTGCTTGTGAAATTTATAATTTTTGTTAGAGGTGTTATTGTAATTGTTCCTATAAGTTCAAATAGATTGTTTCCATTAAAGATTGAAAATATTCAATCTTGTTTGATGGCTGAAAAGAAAGATCCCCCATGCTTGTCGCATTTTCGCTATGATCACTTGAGTTTTTGTGTATTTAAGACCCTCCAACAAAAAGCATGGTGACAGGTCCTCCTCAAATTACTACTCATTCCCAAGTCTACAAAGAATGTGTTGTTAGCAAACAACATTATTCTCAATTTTCAAAAGATAAGTCATGGAGAGTAAAAGATGTTTTGCAGTTAGTACATTCGGACATTTGTGGTCCTATAAACCCATCTTCTAATAGAGGTAAAAGATACTTATTTACCTTCATCGATTATTTTTTCAGAAAAACCTGAGTTTATCTTTTACAAGAAAAATCAAAAGCTTTCTCCACATTTAAAAGCTTTATAGCTCGTGTGAAAAATGAAGCGGTAAAACCATTAAGACCTATCGAACAAATCATGGTGATGAATATTTTCAAAAGAATTTAAAACTTTTTGTGCAGAGCATGGCATTCAAAAAAGCTTACAGTCTCATATACACCACAACAAAATGGTGTATTTGAGAGGAAAAATATAAACATTCTCGACATGGTGAGAAGATTATTGGCAAGAGAATGAATTCTAAAGACTTTACGGCCAGAAACAGTAAATTGGAGCATTCATATTTTGAACAAAAGTCCAACTTTTGCTGTTCAAAATATGACACCAGAAGAGACTTGGAGTGGGAGAAGACCGCTTGTAGATCACTTTAGAATCTTTGGATGCATCCGCATATGCCCATGTCCTAGATGAGAAAAGAAAGAAACTTGATGACAATGCTGAAAAATGTGTCTTTCTTGGTGTAAATAAAGCATCCAAAGCATATAAATTATTCAATCTACTAACAAAGAAGATTATGACTAGTAGGGATGTTTTTGATCAAGAGAACACTTGGGATTGGAATAGGCAACAGCCTACCCAAGTCCTTTATGACAATGATGCTGAACAGGAGCAAATTTCAGCACCTCGTATGCCCTCAAATTCATCAAATACAACTTCTATAGCTGCTAGAATTACACCAATAATTGCTAAAGACAATGAAAAAAAAGCTCAATCTCTTCACCGCGTTAGAAAAAGCCTGCTTGGATGAAAGATTATGAGGTCCCTAGAATTGAAGATTCAATTACTCACTTTGCCTTATTTTCAGACTATGACCCTACAACTTTTGAGAGTTCTATCAAAGAAGAAAACTAGCGAAAAGCGATGGATGATGAAATTAATGCCATCGAAAGAAATGATACTTAAGAACTATCCGATCTTCCAAATGGACAAAAAACCACTGGTGTAAAGTGAATTTTTAAAACAAAACTAAAAGAAAATGGCAAAGTTAACAAATACAAAGCACGTTTGGTAGCCAAGGGATACAAGCAACAATATGAGATCGACTATACATAAGTTTTTTCTCCAATTACGAGACATGACACAATCCGATTGGTGTTTGCATTAGCGGCACATAATTCTTGGCCTATTTTCCAACTAAATGTCAAATCGGTATTTTTGCATAAGTACTTAGAGGAATAGGTATTTGTCGAGCAACCCCTTAGTTATGTCAAGATTGGAAATGAGCAAAAAGTTTATAGATTGAAGAAAACTCTTTATGGGCTAAAACAAACCCCTCAAGTTTGGTATAGTCGTATTGAAATTATTTTTTTAAAGTTGGTTTGTCAAAATATCCTTATTAGCATACACTTTTTGTCAAGATTGGAAATAAAAGGAAAATGCTTATTGTCTGTTTGTATGTTGACAATCTTATATTTACTAGAAATTGTGATACCATGTTTGAAGAATTCAAGTAATCTACAATGAATGAGTTTGATATGTCTGATCTTGGTATAATGCATTACTTTCTTGGCATAAAAGTGGTACAATCAAGTGATGAGATCTTTATTTCTCAAAAGAAATATGTAAGAGAAAGTTTAACACTCTAGTTGAGTTTGACTCAAAGCTATACGAAGATTATGAAGAGAGGAAGTTTGACAGCACACTTTACAAATAAATTGTAGGCGGTTTGATGTATTTAATTGCAACAAGACTAAACATAATGTATTCTATGAGTTTAATCAATAGATATATGGAGAATCCTACAAAAATGCATTTGTTAACTGCCAAGAAAATCTTTCGTTACTTGTAATGAACTAAAGATTTTTGGCTATTTTACAAGAAGAGTGAAAAGTCCAATTTGTTGCGATTTCCTGATAGTGACTATGCAAGAGATCAAGATGATAGGAGGAGCACTTCGAGTTATGCTTTTATGTTTGGAACATGTGTTATTTCGCGGTTATCCAAGAAATAACCAATTGTCACATTGTCAAGTATAGAAGCTGAATTTATTGCTGTAACAACTAGTGCTTGTCAAGTTATTTAGTTAAGGAGAATTTTTGAAGAGCTGCAATTCAAGTAACTAGGAGCTACTAAAACTTTTTATGACAACAACTCAGCAATCAAACTCTCCAAGAATCCTGTGCTATATAGAAAAAGCAAGCACATTGATGTAAAATTTTATTTCTTGAGAGATCCTAACAATGATGGAACAATTAATCTAATCTATTGCAAGAGTGAAGATCAGCTTGTTGATATATTCACCAAGGCCCTTAAGATGGAGTCATTTGTGAAGCTCAAAATGTTACTAAGGCTGAGTTTGGTTTAGCATTTGCAATGGGCTTTGAGTCCAATGCAAATGCTGAAAGCCCAAAGCTACTTGGGAAATGCAATTGTGTTTGGTAAAAAAATTTGCAAATGGACTTTGAGTTGAATGTGCATTTGGTAAAAAAAAAAAATTTGCAATGGGTTTTGATAGATATATACTAAAAATTGAACTAAACCCTTCCCGGTCCGGCGAAAGGCTACGATCGCCGACAAGCCAAATCTAGCACCAACGGTCCTCAATTGAGGTCGCTCGAGGTTGGGCGACCTCGGACGAGGGTCGCACGACCTAGCCAAGGGCTGCAGAGGGTCGCCCAACCTCGGGTGACCCTCGGGGTCGCTCGACCTAGGGGCCACGCGACCCAGGCGGCCGCAAGCAACCGCCGATGGCCGTAGCCCTTCGCTGGTCCGGCGAAGGGCTACCTCCTTTTTGAGTTAAAAATAATAATAATAATCATGGGAAAATCGGGAATATAAAGAATAAGTGAGGGTAGTTTTGGAAGGAAAAAATAATTTCAGTATTTTAAAGGCAAATTGAACCAAAAGTCAGTCCGAAAGTTTCCAAAGGGCTTTCAGGCTTGAAAGCCCCTTGGAAATGCTAAACTAAATGCAGCCTAAGTATTTGTACATTGAAAACAGTTAAGACTTTAAACATACATCAGTTTAAAGGGAGGAATTGTTGAAATAATAGCTATTTCTTTCTACACATTTTGCTAATTTGGTTTTTCAATTATTATAGTCTTTAGGAGTTAGTGGAGTCACGTTTAGCTAATTTGTATGTTAGTTGTCCTAGTTTTTAGGTGTTAGTGAAGTAAGTGTTTTATGCAGAATATGAGTAGTTTTGAGTCATATTTTAATGATGTTTTTACGTTATGTATTTGTCTTTGTAAAAGACTTCGAGATTCTAAACGAAATATGAAGTTTCAACCTCATCTCTCCTCCTCTTTAGCAATTTTACACTTTTTTTTTTTTTTTTTTAAACCTAGGGAACTCCGTAAACCGACAGCCGGCGAACAAACCCTAGGAGAGCAACTGCAGGACCCACCACCACAGTTTGGGATTCGAACTTCTCCCCTTCATGAGGAGGAGAGAGCCTAAGCCAGTTGCGCCGCGAGGGCGGTGGTAATTTTACACATATTTCATTCAGGCAAAACATCAAACAATTGGTATGCGTTTATGAACTCGAGTCCTGGATTTAAATTGAAAGCTTTCCTCAGCCTAAACATGATGCCTTACTTTCAAAACATTATGAATCGACTTGAACTTACTTTGGTTTGACAAGATTTCATCAAATAAAAAGAAAATTCATCCACCTAGGCGAGTTGCCCTCTGGCCGAGAAAAAAACGTGGGCGAAGCAGGAGGTTCGAGGAGGATCGTACTTGGTTTGTCGTGCGAGTCGAGGCCTCGATCGATCGAGGATAGAACGCAACGAGCTAAGCTCTTCCTCGGCTGTGGGAAGTCCTCCGAATGAGCAAAGGTCGGCCCTTGACCGGAGTTTTGGAATCCGGCGAGGACTGAGTTCTCCGTTACTCACTGAGAACGGGAGGAGTCGTCTTTGTCTCCTGC
Source organism: Eucalyptus brandiana (assembly GCA_014182725.1). NCBI lineage: Eukaryota > Viridiplantae > Streptophyta > Magnoliopsida > Myrtales > Myrtaceae > Eucalyptus > Eucalyptus brandiana. The sequence continues at coordinate 24,900,744 of CM024674.1, read as the reverse complement.
CTTCCTCTCTATGGCCAACGGCCTTCTCTTCACGCTGTCTCTCTCCCTTTCTGTCTCTCGTCGAAGACCCCCTCACCTCTCTGTCTGAGAAGAGCTTGTAGAGAACCCCCAGAAACTTTTGAGCCAATCTCTTCCCAGACCTTAGAGCATCTCCTCCTTCACCACTGGAACGCTACCACCGCCAGATATCTCGAGAACATAGACACCTCTCTCTCTCTCTCTCTCTCTCTCTCTCTCTCTGCAAGAACGAGGCCACCCAAGCTCTCTCTTATCCCTCTTTCTCGGTCTCTGTCACGCCCCGACCCTCAGGCACGCGCACATCCCTTAACTTTTGGTCGATTTTGAATTGCGATATCCCAGGACTATGTATCGCCGACCCTTTCATTTATATATGCACATGCGGAAGCAGTCATAAAATCCCCAGACAATAAAGCAATGGGATATACAAGTAGGACTAGGAAATTGAACATGAAAACCAACACCCTTATGCTCATATACAAACCATACTAAAACGATTGGTTTCTACTCAAATTGATTTTATAACAATCGTCATCAGGATCCTACTCTGGATCATCCTCGGGGTTCTCCTTCACGTACTCCTCTTCAGGTTCCTCAACAGGGATCTCCTCATCAGATTCATGCTCCTTAGGCTCCTTATCCAGTCCCGAAATGGTTATTCAATAACCACCGAGACAACGTCTCGGCAAGTTCTACCCTCTAAGACCCGATTAGTAAACTAATACACCTTAGGGCTGCCTAAGCACAACATGAGTCGAGAGGACTTACCTTGGCCTCGATTCCACCCGCATATTAGTACGGATCATATAGGCACCCAAGCAATCATATTATAGATCGAAGCATCGATCTAATCGACCTAGTCGATTACACATCAAGAAGACCACTCACGGTCATCTCTATTCAATCATTCGATTCACAACATCAAACCAAGGCAATGAATCACATCAAATCACTCTCAGATCGAATCATCGATCAATCGACCTAGTCGATTACAAGCCAGTCGGACCATTTCTAGGTCATTCATCCAACACCAAGCAATTCCTTAGATTTAGTGGCTTTACGGTCCCACCCGACCTTCTCAAGAACTAGTGGCTTTATGGTCCCACCCGACCCTTTATCATACCGTACTGTCTCAAGATGATCTATAGGATTATCGAGCCGTGTATCGTACCGTCTTGTCTCAAGATAATCTCGTAGAGTCACCGAGCCGTAGATCATACCGTCTTGTCTCAAGATGCTCCGTGGAGTCATCGAGCCGGTATACACACAATTTATCATACCGTCTGTCTCCCGGATGCTCCGTAGAGTCATCGAGCCGGTATACACACAATTTATTATACCGTCCCCGTCTCCAGGATGCTCAGTAGAGTCATCGAGCCGGTATACACACAATTTATCATACCGTCCTGTCTCCAGATGCTCCGTAGAGTCATCGAGCCGGTATACACACAATTTATCATACCGTCCTGTCTCCAGATGCTCCGTAGAGTCATCGAGCCGGTATACGCATCATTCCAAGCAAACAATCAAATAACCAGTTTTCTCATTTCCGATAGAATGCCATGAGTGGGTACTCAATTGGCCCTAGCCAAAACATAATAATTTCCGTTTTATAAATTCCACCATTTTCCGTAGCCCACTCGATCCTTTTGGCATTATCAACTAAAGCCCAGTTCTTTTTCAATTAATAACCGAAGATTATTCAATTAAAGAATAGTTCCTTCTTTCACAAATAATTCAATTCAGCATGAAATATGGTTCAATTAAATAAACGGACTGCGCCACGACAATCAGCACGAAATTCGGTCACCGGCCATCCCGGTTGAATTTCCGGAAAATAATTAATTAAATAATTAATTTCAAAAATTAAATAAATAAATACAATAAATTCAATTTAGCACAATACAAAACTCAATTAAATAAACGGTCTGCGCCACCATCATCAGCATAAAATCCCGGTCACTGGCCATCCCAGGTTGAATTTCCGGAAAATAAATAATTAAATAATTAATTTCGAAAATTAATATTTAATTCCTAAAAATTCCACCTAGGCCCGATTTGCTTAATTAACACCCGATAAGGGACGGGAAAAATCCCAAGAAGCATCCAATAAATACTACATGCAATTCTCTATCTAATTACACTAACCACACAACTAATATGCAAAGCAATTAACTAATAAACACTAATCAATTCTAATCTAACAACCTAATTACACTTAATTAACGCTAATCAACCTTTAAGTGTAATTAGCACACTAAGGAGGCATTAGTGAGTAAAACTCACGCCAAAACGACGGGCTCAACGCGAGGATCAACTTTCCTCAAAGCGGGCCGAGCATCCGGGCTCGGGAAGACGGCCAAAACGGGCCAAAACCCTCTCCGATACCCATTTTTCTTCTTCTCTGTTCGCTGATTGGGGGCGATGGAGGACGGATCCGGGGCTGGTTGGGCCCGGGAATGGGCGGAGGAGCTGAACAAGACCAAGGCGAGTCTTCACGGTGGCGGAGGAGGTCGGCCGGCGGCCGAATCGTGGCCGAACGAGACCGAACGAAGCGCGGCAGAGGCGGAACGAGGGCCGAGCGAGGGGGAGGCCGAGGCGGGCGGAGCACGGAACGGCGAACGGCGAGGCGCCGCAGGCCGGGAACGGCGTGCGCGGGTGGTGCGGACGGCGGCCCGGCGGCGTGCGGCGAGCTGCTCTTGCACGGCTTCTTCTTCTGCTCCTGGTTCGGTTCTGTTCGAACCAGAGGAAGGAGAGAGGGCAGAGAGCGCGCGGACGGCCGCGGGGCAGCGGCGGCGGCTCCTGCTTCGGTGGGCGATGACGGCGGCGAGGAGCGGCGGCGACGGCAAAATTACCGCTTTGGTCTTCCGTTGTTCTTTGGAGAAGAAAGCCAAGGAAAAGAGAAGAAGATGGAGATGCTCGACGGAGGAAGAGGGGAAACCGATTTTCTCCTCTTCTCTCTCTCTCTCTCTCTCTCTCTCTCTCTCTCTCTTTGGCCCCACTAACAGCTGCCTTCCACTTTTCATTTCCAAGCCTTAAATTGCCCCTTCTAGAAGCCTTTAGACAATTTAAAATTTTGGTTCTATGGGCATACGAATTTTGCTAAGTTTTCATTCCAATTGAGCCATAATTCCTCTTGAATTGAATCAAATTGACCCCCATTAATTTATTCAATGCTTCAATTGAATATTCTCCTCATCCAATAGCTCGTCTCGCATCTCAATTTTGTATTCCATCTTAATCCCCGGCTCCAATTGCATAGAAATGACTTGATTAATTTAATTGAAATTAAGACCGAAAATTCTGGATGTCACAACTCTTCCCCTCTTATAAAAATTTCGTCCTCGAAATTTAAACCTTTACCAATCCATAAACGAAAGGTGGGGGTATTGTTGTCTCATCGAGTCTCACTTTTCCACGCTGATCCTTCGGTCTTGCAGCGTTGTCTGACCATTTCGACTAAGGAGACCATCTTGGTATACAAAATCTGCTCTTTCTAAACCAACAACTGAACTGCACTTCTCACATAGACAATTTGTCATCCACATCTGATCTCTTTTTCTCGGGTCACTAATAAACTTTCGAACCTCAACGATTCAAACTTTCTAACAGTTCTGAGCCATCTTTATTCTGACACTGATCTGACAACTGCAAACACTGATTACTGAGCTGATTCTGGCCTGACAACTTTCTTCACTTTCTTTTCACCACTGAAATTCTGTACCCTCTGCTATACACTGCTTAAGAAATAACCCTCTGAAAACTCTGCCAAATTTATAATCTCTGATCTAGATTCGAAATATAATTCATCCCCGGCACTTCATGCCTGCGAATTATCTGATGCACACACACTTCGGTATACTCACTCTGTGACAAGATAGGATCTTCAATTTCTGAAATCGAATTTAGATTAGCGGCTAATTTCACTTCGACACGCTTTTAGTGTGACCTAGGCTACTGGGTAGTGTTCAGAGCTTTTTAGGACAAATGACCCGTGGTCGATTTTCTTCGAGCCACAATAAACCCACTCGACTCATTGGTGACTCTCGATTATCGTGAAAATCTCAAAGATTCAAATACGGACATAGGGCGCCAAAATGATAGAAACATCAAATTAGTGTCGGTCGATGAGAATTTTCCAATTTAGTGGAGTCACCCACGATCGGTCATTCATCTCAGTCGAACCGATCTATCTTTGATTTCAAATCGATTTTATACTATGCCGCAATGATCTCTAAAGATGAACACGGTCGAGAAGTCGATCCATAGTCGAATTCTCAAGTCTATTTGCCTTAAGGTCCTTAATAACTCACCCAGCTAGTCTAGTTATCTCATGAGTGGCCAACTCAGAGAAAAACACTGTAATCACGTCGATGAAATGCCCAATTTATCTAATCGAAATCGAGCCCGAAATCTGGATGTTACACTCTCAAACAAGATCTATTCGTACCGTACCAAAGTTGACCAACTCCATATATCGATCAACTATTATTCTCAAATGGTATCAGTAATCCCCTGAATCCTTAGTAAGCCTATCACAATGTTTCATTGTGATATATTTCCATTTCCACTTGGCACCCTCAAGTGATGGTAAAATTCTCCCGGTTCGCATTCCACTTACTGACACTTCTGACACTTGCAACCTGCTAAGCGATATATCTCCATATCAGTTTACTAATCTAGCCGATGCCGATTCTGATCCATCTTGAATTGCTTAACCAAACACTGCAATACTTACAGTGAATTTCTGACAAGATCTTTTCCCTGAGTGCTACACTGTCAAGTGTATTAAATCACTCATGGAACTTGAACTTTCCATCCTCAGAAATCTTAAAGTCAGATTCTTTCTTACCAGTATCATCTTATAAGATCTCTGAACATCTCTATCTGTCAACTAGGCGATGATTCTAACTTGAACATTTGGCTCAATTTTGAGGGCGGCTATAAAATTCAAAAGGTAGCCTACCTCAAATTTGAAAACCAAATTTCAAACCCCTTTCAAGTAAAGTCTATACTTTAGCCGCCTATGCACAATTTAAGACTCTCGGCTCAACACATTAATTACTTCTTTCATTCTCCCAAGGTGATACCAGATAACACCATTATAGTTTTGCCAAAATTCCGATTCATGATATTGTTTCATGTTCAACTTGTTGGGTCTCAACTGGCGGAACAGTGATGCAATAATCTTCTCATGTTGTATCAATACGTACCCAGTCCTTTACAAGACACATCACTAAATATTTCATGCTTTTCAAAACCAAATGAAGAGTTTAGCACAAGTACGATAGTCAGTTCTTACTTAAGCTCTGGAAACTATCCTCGTACTTGTCTATGCTGATGAATTTCTCTTCTTTCTCAAGAGGTCAATCCTGCGATAATACTGATACTGAAAATTCTTTCACAAACCTTCTATAGTAATCTGTCCAATCTCCACAGCTTCTGATCTCTGACACTGATGTCGGTCCCGGTCTATTAACAACTGATTCGATCTTGGCTAGGTCTATGAAGATTCCTTTACCTCTAACCACACGACCATTCTTAGGGGCTCTCGTGATTCTCAACACTTAATGAACACCCTATAATGTCGCTACACCACACGATCACCATTGATCTAGATGTTCTTTGAATACTCAGTTTGTCAAATCTATGACAGCGGCTAGAGCGTTCGTCAAATCAAATGGCTTTACATTATTCTCACAAGGGCTAAATCAAGTGCGAAGTGTTGTCTTCAGTATAACCTCCTTCCTGGTTCTCAACTGAAGATAACATGTCCTCAAGTCGATCCTTGAAGACATTAACACTCTTTATAACAAGTCACCCAATTAAGTTGACAATGGTTGATGCATGATTGCAGTGAACCATTTTCAATTCTCTTTCCACAAAACTGATGTTCCTTAAAGCGATGCACTAATATGCATGAATTCCTCATTCATCAATCTTCACATCCGTACCTTCGGTTCTATCAATTCAAACAACAATAACTAGTGATTCCCCTTTCTTCCACTTATTTCAATAAACTGAAGTTCCCCAAACTTCATCAAAACTCTGCTTCGATACTCTGATAAAATTTTCCCCAAAACATTCTTCCTCTGTCTAGTGCCAAGTCGGTTCCATTTATGTTCTTCTCACCATACCTGGATACTGAATTCATCCAGGTTTCCTTCCACAATTTCGACACCTATCTGGTGAGTCTTCTACCTCAAGTCAAGTGCTAGGATGCACTATTTCTTGTACCAGAGACCTATCCCAGAAATTCCACAGTGCGTTCTATGGCGTACTTCTCCTGAACTGTTCTACCAACAGTGACAGTAGTAACCATTGTCGAGATTCCATCTATTCATGCAGACAACCCATAAATCACTTTGTCCGTCTTTGGCGACGTTTATCACAATTTCTGTCCTCAAAATACATGAGACTCGATTCATACAATTTTCCATAAAACATGCTCCATTAATCTGAATGCGACGACTATTCTGCCCTTCCTATTGGGTGGAATAGAATATCATTCTCTCAATATCAGTCTTTTCCCTTGACCGAATTCCAAGTCTGCCTGTGCTAAATCTTGACTCAGATATCGAAATATATTCCTTAATCATCCTTCCAGGTTGAACCTCAACAAAGGTAGCAACAACAACAACTTGATTCTGATCTTACTGGCTCATCCAGATCCCAAGAAACACTTGCATCAAATCAATCTTATCGAGCTTAAGATCAATCAATGCTGCTACACTAGTACCAACCCACGGTGGCACTCTTACGCTCACACTGGCCAGAGTCAACACTCTGCCTTCCGAATCCACAATAATTAAAAACAAGCAATTCACACCCGACAAACAATTCTACCAATCAACTACCAAAGACATGCACCAGTCATGAATTTAAAGGCCTTTACTACTACTATCCCATAGGTCATCGCACCTTATCACTCCAATACCTAACCATTGCTCGATACCACAAAAAGGGGATGTCACGCCCCGACCCTCAGGCACGCGCACATCCCTTAACTTTTGGTCGATTTTGAATTGCGATATCCCGAGACTATGTATCGCCGACCCTTTCATTTATATATGCACATGCGGAAGCGATCATAAAATCCCTGACAATAAAGCAATGGGATATACAAGTAGGACTAGGAAATTGAACATGAAAACCAACACCCTTATGCTCATATACAAACCATACTAAAACGATTGGTTTCTACTCAAATTGATTTTATAACAATCGCCATCAGGATCCTACTCTGGATCATCCTCGAGGTTCTCCTTCACGTACTCCTCTTCAGGTTCCTCAACAGGGATCTCCTCATCAGATTCATGCTCCTTAGGCTCCTTATCCGAGTCCCGAAATGGTTATTCAATAACCACCGAGACAACGTCTCGGCAAGTTCTACCCTCTAAGACCCGATTAGTAAACTAATACACCTTAGGGCTGCCTAAGCACAACATGAGTCGAGGAGGACTTACCTTGGCCTCGAGATTCCCCCGCATATTAGTACGATCATATAGGCACCCAAGCAATCATATTATAGATCGAAGCATCGATCTAATCGACCTAGTCGATTACACATCAAGAAGACCACTCACGGTCATCTCTATTCAATCATTCGATTCACAACATCAAACCAAGGCAATGAATCACATCAAGTCACTCTCAGATCGAATCATCGATCAATCGACCTAGTCGATTACAAGCCAGTCGGACCATTTCTAGGTCATTCATCCAACACCAAGCAATTCCTTAGATTTAGTGGCTTTACGGTCCCACCCGACCTTCTCAAGAACTAGTGGCTTTACGGTCCCACCCGACCCTTTATCATACCGTACTGTCTCAAGATGATCTATAGGATTATCGAGCCGGTGTATCGTACCGTACTGTCTCAAGATAATCTGTAGAGTCACCGAGCCGGTAGATCATACCGTCTTGTCTCAAGATGCTCCGTGGAGTCATCGAGCCGGTATACACACAATTTATCATACCGTCCCCGTCTCCGGATGCTCCGTAGAGTCATCGAGCCGGTATACACACAATTTATCATACCGTCCTGTCTCCGGATGCTCAGAGAGTCATCGAGCCGGTATACACACAATTTATCATACCGTCCCCGTCTCCAGGATGCTCCGTAGAGTCATCGAGCCGGTATACACACAATTTATCATACCGTCCTGTCTCCAGATGCTCCGTAGAGTCATCGAGCCGGTATACTCATCATTCCAAGCAAACAATCAAATAACCAGTTTTTCTCATTTCCGATAGAATGCCATGAGTGGGTACTCAATTGGCCCTAGCCAAAACATAATAATTTCCGTTTTATAAATTCCACCATTTTCCGTAGCCCACTCAGATCCTTTTGGCATTATCAACTAAAGCCCAGTTCTTTTTCAATTAATAACCGAAGATTATTCAATTAAAGAATAGTTCCTTCTTTCACAAATAATTCAATTCAGCATGAAATATGGTTCAATTAAATAAACGGACTGCGCCACGACAATCAGCACGAAATTCCGGTCACTGGCCATCCCAGTTGAATTTCCGGAAAATAATTAATTAAATAATTAATTTCAAAAATTAAATAAATAAATACATTAAATTCAATTTAGCACAATACAAAACTCAATTAAATAAACGGTCTGCGCCACCATCATCAGCATAAAATCCCGGTCATTTGCCATCCTGGTTGAATTTCCGGAAAATAAATAATTAAATAATTAATTTCGAAAATTAATATTTAATTCCTAAAAATTCCACCTAGGCCCGATTTGCTTAATTAACACCCGATAAGGGACGGAAAAATCCCAAGAAGCATCCAATAAATACTACATGCAATTCTCTATCTAATTACACTAACCACACAACTAATATGCAAAGCAATTAACTAATAAACACTAATCAATTCTAATCTAACAACCTAATTACACTTAATTAACGCTAATCAACCTTTAAGTGTAATTAGCACACTAAGGAGGCATTAGTGAGTAAAACTCACGCCAAAACGACGGGCTCGACGCGAGGATCAACTTTCCTCAAAGCGGGCCGAGCATCCGGCTCGGGAAGACGGCCAAAACGGGCCAAAACCCTCTCCGATACCCATTTTTCTTCTTCTCTGTTCGCTGCTGATTGGGGGCGATGGAGGACGGATCCAGGGCTGGTTGGGCCCGGGAATGGGCGGAGGAGCTGAACAAGACCAAGGCGAGTCTTCACGGTGGCCGGAGGAGGTCGGCCGGCGGCCGAATCGTGGCCGAACGAGACCGAACAGAAGCGGCAAGAGCTGGAACAGAGGGCTGAGCGAGGGGGAGGCCGAGGCAGGCGGAGCACGGAACGGCGAACGGCGGCGCCGCCGCAGCGGGAACGGCGTGCGCGGGTGGTGCGGACGGCGGCCCGGCGGCGTGCGGCGAGCCGCTCTTGCACGGCTTCTTCTTCCCCCGGTCTGGTTCGGTTACATTCGAACCGAGGAAGGAAGGAGAGGGCGAGAGCGCGCGGACGGCCGCGGGGCGGCGGCGGCGGCTCTGCCCGGTGGCGACGACGGCGGCGGGAGCGGCGGCGACGGTCAAACCTGGCTTATTTGGTCTTCCGTTGTTCTGGAGAAGAAAGCCAAGGAAAAGAGAAGAAGATGGAGATGCTCGATGGAGGAAGAGGGGAAACCGATTTTCTCCTCTTCTCTCTCTCTCTCTCTCTCTCTCTCTCTCTCTCTCTCTTTGGCCCCACTAACAGCTGCCTTCCACTTTTCATTTCCAAGCCCTAAATTGCCCCTTCTAGAAGCCTTTAGACAATTTAAAATTTTGGTTCTATGGGCATACGAATTTTGCTAAGTTTTCATTCCAATTGAGCCATAATTCCTCTTGAATTGAATCAAATTGACCCCCATTAATTTATTCAATGCTTCAATTGAATATTCTCCTCATCCAATAGCTCGTCTCGCATCTCAATTTTGTATTCCATCTTAATCCCCGGCTCCAATTGCATAGAAATGACTTGATTAATTTAATTGAAATTAAGACCGAAAATTCTGGATGTCACAGTCTCCCTCTCCGGCTCTCTCTCGCTTACCCTCTCTCCCTTTTGAGGGCCACCGACTCACGCCAAATTGCTGGCCGGCCTGGCCCCGACCCGCAGATCACGTTGCAATCTACCACTCCCGATCCTCTTCCTCTCTCTGACTTGTACCCCTCTTTTCGGCGGAGGCGTGACCAGCGTGAGGAGGAAGGAGACTAGCACGTGGGCTAGGCCTAGAGCAAGGGAAATAAGGCTAGGCTTGGCCCAGGCGAAAAGAGATATAGAGGACAGAAAAGGACTAGGCCTAGCCCGGTCCTTTCCTCCTCTTTTTTATTTTTTTTTATTTTTTTTTTTTTAAGATTTTAATAAGTAGTGATCGTAACGTAAATGCTCCTAGTGTCCATGTGCAATGCATTTCAACGAAAACATACACCATACGTTTTAATGAAAATTATTTATTTTACTTTTTTTAAGAAACTAATCCCTGATTTTCCATATAATTAACTCGTGAATAAAAAGGCAAAATTTAGGTGTTAACACAAATCAAACAAATTCACTATCTTTCAATACTTTTACTTTCCTATGTTGCACTTTACTTTTCATAGTTTAGCTTGCTACTTCATGTCGTCGATTATTATGGCGTGTAATCTCTATCTTTGATGTTGTGCCATCAATTAAATTTTGATTTAGTGTGTTTTGTGTTCTCAAATGGTGTCGTGATTAAATTCCGGTATAGCTTATTTAGATTTGGTTGCTTTATTAAGTCTATATTCTCTGAGTTGTGTCGTCAATCGAATTTCAGCAAAACTTGCGTCCGTACAGTCCTATTCAATATAAAGTCTTTGATTTCTTCATTTGCCTAGATATCTTATGTTCGCAATCAATGCAAGACCCTAGTTTTCTTTAATTAAAAGCTAAGGAACTACTCTCAATGAAAGATATTGCGTAATGTTATAAATTCTGGCGAAACACCCACATATAAATATGAGAACATAGCACAAAAACGAAGAAAATTGCCTAATGACTTAAGCTCCAAAATTTATATCCGGCATGATTTTTCCCATGGGAAAGATCACCGGGAACTTTCACGAGCTTTCCTTTCCCTAACAGGGGCCCTCCCTCCCTCCTGCGCATGCGAGCAGACAAGCTTCGATCGGCACAAATTCGAATAATTTGTTTCCAAATGATGGTCAAAACTCCGCTTTCAACCAATCAGCGACTTGTATTCTTATTTCACCGAGAATATTCTCGATCAAAATAGATTATTTATTCATTATTGGGTTTTGTGTTATTTTGGAAAGGAAACTACGGATTCTACAATACAAAACAAAACTAAATTAACTTAAAATAAGCGAGATGATAATAACTGAAGAATGATAACCATATAAAATGAGTGTATTGGGTTCTTGTCAAATTGTTCCGTCCTTTTACAATGACTTCTATTCGGCTATTTATAGTTGGGAATAGAAATTTTGAACAGTTATCATATGCATTCTTTTTCTCAAAAATTGTTCCCAAAAATATAATCATAAAAAATTATTTCTAATCGAAAATTATTTCAGGGAACAAAATTGTTACCAAACACGCTCTAAAACCCAAAGTTACCCTTAACAAAAGGCATAGAAAAAAATAAGACTTCATTGCAATTTCAGCTAACTAACTAGCCAAGAACACAAGAAAGTATCGTTTGTTACTCCTCCGCAATTCCACCAGCAACATTTTCTTTGTCTCAAGAATGCCTAATCCCAACGACCGAACATCAAGTACTACTTCAATAAAAATGCATCCAAAACCATGTAAAATATTTGAGAATTTAAAGAAACAAAACAGATATTCATTTAGGAGTAACCATCACGTTACATAGCCAGACTAGAAAGTAAGAAAGAAAAAGGGAAAAAGTAAAAGACTCATAGTTTGGACAAATTTTTCTCTTCTCTAACTGATAAGGACACCGTCACTGAAATTCAAGACGTATAGAAGCCAATTCAAATCAATAGAACTTTGTACTAAGTTACTTTGTTAAGTAGTCTTAGGGCATGCACTGCCACTCGAACTTGTCATGATGTCAAACTAGAGTGCAATTACTCTTATGGGACAGTATGGTGCACATAGAAAGTATATAGTAGTGAAACTACTGCTGCTTAAAGGTGTAGACAACTTACTTCGATGTTCAATAATAATATTGTTCTTATCAAGTTAACCAAGTTCTCATGTCAAAACATGATCATGACAACATCGTTATTAGGGAAACATATTTTAGGACTCGATTAGCACAACATAGTTGACACCAACTTTTCCTTCAATACTTACAACCTTGTTCCCAATAAAACTAAAACCCATATATGTTCTTTATAAATTTCACTCTGCAAACACCAAACCCCTTTCAAAAAACATTCTACCTAACTCCAAATTGGTCAATCATCAAGAGAAATTAATATCAAATTCAACTCCATTCCGCAGTTGATAACTCTACATTAAATTCACAATGAACATGAGAATTGAAATATCTATCGTAATATTGAAATATTCCATGGTAAGGTTTTCTCACCTGACTCAAAATTTTCAAGTTCTTCTAAGTTTTCCTTGATCAACCATAAAATTGGTGTAAATCGTAGCTAATCTTGAGCACATATAAGAGCCTCCGCCATGCTTAATGTCAAGGACCTACGAAACACATTAAGTACACGATCTCCTGTGCTAAATGCAGCCTATGATGATATAGTTGAGACAGGTATTGCCAAAATATTTCAATCAATAGAAGAGAAGATAGGATATCTCATAGAATTGACTTTCCACCGATTTAAGATATCAAAGTTGAAGCCATACCATTTACATCCTTCTTCCCAATGCTTATCTAATTTAGATTTTTCTTCTAAATATTCTTGTTCCGTTAAGCTAAGATACATTGCAATCATGATGTCCACACCCACCACAAGAGACACCGACACGCTCATTGTTCATGTACCTATGACGTCAAGCTGCTTTAGAGGCATATACCAATGCAATATTACTCGAATAATAACATCAAAGATGTTGTCGCTCTATCTCATAAGGTTTCCACGTATTTGCTTTCATAAACTTGATTAATCATCCATTTCGCATACTCCCACTTACATCAAGGGTCAAGTATGTAAGCAATAAACAATGTTAGATTGATATTGTTCAATTCTAAGTCCACATGCTACAACGGAACAGCAAATTCTCGACCAAATCACCACAAGTGCAGATTATCCTAGGTTCAAATCCTATGAGCGAATGAGTTTCCAGAGATTCACAGAGTGAACCCACACCAAGAATCAAAGAGCCAACCCTCAAATCCATCACCCACAAGCCATCACTCAACCTTGCCTCTACGGCCGCACACAACCCAGTCACCAAGCCATGACCATTGTCGCCTCCCTCCCTCTCTCTCTCCCCTCATCAACGATGATCAACTTGCACACGGAGCCAGGTATCACTCCGCCCTCTTCAATCAACCCAAAGCTGGTGCAATCGTAAGGAGGGAAAGATTGAGGGTCGGAGTGGATCAATTCGAATGAAACGAGGGGCGATTCGAATCGTTGAGATAAGGAGTCCAATCAATTTAGGGTTTAGACTCTCACTCTTGTACTGACAAAGTGAAGGAAGGAAGTGACTAGAGTAAATTATTAAGTTATGACGATTCGATTTGGTTTATGAATCAAGCCGAACATAAAAGAATCCAAACTAGCAACAAAAAGACAGATTATTTATTCATTATCTAAACCGAAACCAAATCAAATCGAAAATGCACAATATTTCGATTCAATTCGATTTTGGTTTCAGTTTAATTTTTCAATTCAAGTCTAACACCGCTATTCCTGACCACTTTTTATTATTTACCTGCGGTCAGGACAATGGCGGGAAAAGTGCCAAAAAAGTCTTAAACCTTTTGTTTTTGTGCCGATTTAGTCATAAACCTTTTTTTGGTGCCGATTTAGTCCTAAACATTTGTACGTTGTGTCAATTCAGTCCTTTCCGGTCAATTTTGGCCGGATTTTGCTAATTGACGCCAACCGGGCTGACGTGGCTGACAGCGCCGACGTGGACACATTTTAATAATATTTTAATTTTTTTGAATTTTTTTTTTTTTTTTTGAATTTTTTCTTTTTCTTTTTATCTTTTTTCTTCTTCTCTTATTCCTCCAACCGGTCGCCGGACCTCGCGACCGGCCGAGGCGACGGCCGACCCAGGCGGCAGCCGGCCGGGCGAGCCGCCCTCGCCGGCCACCTCGTGGGCGGGGTCGAGCATCGCGCCGGGTGGCGAGGCGAGAGGTCGAGCCTCGAGCCTCGCTAGCCATGGGCGAGGCTCGCCCTCGCCCGATCTCGGCGAGGTCAAGCCTCGCCGGCCATGGGCGAGGCTCGACCCTCACCGGATCTAGCGAGGTCGAGCCTCGCCGGCTGGCGAGGTGGGAGGCCCGAGAGCGAGATCCGAACTATGAGAGAGAAAAAAAGCCCCGGGGGAGGGCAGATCCGAAGAGAGGAGACCCCGCCCGCGTGAGGCCTTCGCCACCCGACGCCTCCCGTTGCTGCCGCAGCCTCACCTGTGCCTCCCCGTCGACTAGCCGCGAGCCCCCGCCGTGCCGAGCTCGCTCGCCGCCATTACCCCGATGCGGAGATCTGCCGCCGTTCTTACGCCGGAGCCCGACGCAGCCGCCATTGTTCCTCCCCGACGTCGGGCGCGCCGTCCTACTTGCCGCCCGGCGCGAGGCTCGACCCTCGCCCACAAGGTGGCCGGCCGGAGGAAGAAGAGGAGAAGAAAAAGAAAAAAAAAAACGAAAAAGAAAAAAATTTTAAAAAAAATATTCAAAAATATTAAAATATTATTAAAATATGTTCACGTTAGCGCCGATCATGCCACGTCAGCCGATCGGCGTTCAGTCAGCAAAATTCGGCCAAAATTGGCCGAAAAGGACTGAATTGGCACAACGTACAAAGGTTTAAGACTAAATTGGCACCAAAAAAAGGTTTAGAGCTAAATCGGCACAAAGACCAAAGGTTTAGGGCTTTTTTGACACTTTTCCCGGACAATGGCCTTAGAACATGAAATGCACCACCAACCACTATCACCCCCAATAAAGACCTAAACAAAGAGAACTGATTCTAGCTCACTGCAGTCTCTTTCTTTTCCCTCGTATTGCACGCTCCATTATCCACAACAAGCAAGGCGTCCGTTCTTGCAGGTCACCCAGCATGCCGTGTACTTGAACGTATGCACACTGTAGCTTGTCTTTCTTCCAAGGTTGTACTTATTTCCACTATTGCCTGCAAAGGAAAAAGAGAGGAGACCACCCATATGATTAAATTAATGAGCCAAAGTAACGTTGGAAGTTTGTTTGTAAAACAAATAAAGTGTGCTTTTCCTTCTCCCATATAGGAAAGTTGGAAGGAGATGGGCCAATTAATAAATGTGAGTAAAAAAAAAAGATTGGTGTGGATTAGACCTCACAATACCCACATGCTGGTGCACAAATAATTAATGATTATTAGGTGCACTTAGCACTTGACACGCTTACACGCCTGCACTTTAATTAGCACTAATCCTTTTATATTTATTTTATTTTGTATGGTTATCTTATTAACATTTATCGTTCGAGGTTTTTTTTTTTTTTTTGGTAAAGATTCAGAGGTTTTTTTGTATTTAGTATTTTTGGAAATTTTCAAAATTCGAAATTTTATTTATTTAAAAATATTTTTCATTATTTTTATTATTTCAAATTTTTATATATGTCTTTTTAAGACAACCTTTGAAAATTATACTTGTTCAGTTTACAACCATTTTCAAAAGGTTACATTTGTTCATTTTTTTAATCTCTTCCGAAGAGATACCTCTGTTCATTTTACCACTTATTTCGAAAGGATACATTTGTTTACCTTACAAACTTTCACAAAAGTTGTTTGTGTTCTTTAAGACCTATATATATATATAGTTTTTGGATGAACAAGTATGAAATCATTTTTCCAGTCTTCTTTTCAAAATTACAAATATGTTCAATTGTTTCCTTGAAAAACTCTAGAGATATCCTTAATTTGCTATCTAGTATTCTCATTTGAAATTTTGTTGTCCTGAAAAAATTTGCTAATGATCATTAGCAACATTGTAGGGAAATAAATTCTTAAAGAAAGTGATATTACACCTCAAAATCCGATTTGATTACTCTATTGATTTGAAGCCATATTTTTTCCAAGAGGCAATGACTACAAGCTCATAAATGCATTCTTTATAAGATATAAAAGTAGAGCATATTCAAAGTACGAGTATTACAATAATTAAGTTACATAATGACCCTTTCCACATGGACTAACAGTTCAACACTGCACAATAAGGTATGGGCACATCCAACCAAAACGTTTTTATTGTCAAGCATCATCCCTGACCAGGCCACGACCAAGCATGTGAAACAACTAAAACAAGCATGGCGAGCTCATAATTGATATGAACTAGAACGCAAAATCAAACCTGTAATGATCTTAGTATGCATTCAATCTCTGCCTTGAACGAAGACAGAATTTGTCATATCTTGAAATCCTTGTGCATCAATTGAAGGACATAAACAATGGTGATGACATTAGTTGAATGATCTGTCCCATGGCTACCATTTTCCGAAAGAGGCGATGAAGTCCTATCAGATATCAATGATTCCATCTTGGTTTTAAACTAGTTTCAGAAGTTTGTGACTTTCGATCAAACAAGAATAAAGCAAGGTAAAACATTATAATGGGTCATGCAGTCGAGAACAGCAACAGCAGTTTCATCATCATCTCCTGAAATGTGGGGGATTACGACCTGAATATATAAATAAAACGTCTGATTAGATAACAATAAACACTTGACTCTTAAGCCTGCTGATTCAGAAAAAGAGATGAGCAATCACGACTTTCGTAAGCAACTCAAGTATAGACCAATAGTCATCAGATACCCAATCTTAACAGATACTAGTAAGAGCCATGTCACACATCTGTACCTCACAAAGACTAATTTCTGGATTATTCGAGTAAAATATAATTAGCATTAGTTCCAAGCCAAATTTCAGTAACTATTACTAAAAACCATGTCACGCTCGTATGTACCATATGGAAGACCAATTCGGAGGTTATTCAAGCAAAACATCATTAGCATTAGTTCTAACCCAAATTTTGTTGCAATTTATGAGTCAAGTGATTGAAGCTGAAGTGAACAAACAGAAGATTGACACAAAGAATCTCAAATTATTGATCCAATGTGAATCAAACTTAACAAAGAAGAAACACGCACACTTGGGACGGGAAAAATTATGTTCGACGTGTGTCTTACCCACTGCGAAACGCAGCGGGCTGCATCCAGCGGAAACAGCAGGCATAGCCTCTTCAGTATAACTGATGCCACACCCTGATCCCATGTGGTCAAGGTGGCTCCTCCAAGAGTAGTTTGTAGATCAGACTCGGCCTTATCCATCCTAAAAATAAAAAACTTAACAGCAAGATCTATGCTCTGAAGGCATACACAGCATACAATCAATAATCGGAACTCCAGTGAAGGCATCGAATTAACCACAGATAAAATGTCCCCGAGACAATTGATCAAAACCGGCACCAAATCCTACAATTTCTCCAGGACAAGAGTGTATCCTACAAGAAAAACTAAGGGCCTGTGTTGGCAACGTGCCAAACAGTCTTAAAATTCTGATTTTTTGTTAGGAATCGCCGGGACGAGAATCGCGTTTGGTAAAATTTTTGTTCCCGGGAATAATTTTGGACAAGATTTGAGAATCAAAAAAAATTTGATTCTCTGTCCGAGAATTAGAAAAAGAATCAAAACGGTGAAACCCTAGCTCTTCCCTTTCGTCATCCCGGTTGCCGTCCGCCATCGCCCGCCGCCATCTGCCGCCGCCTGCCGCCGCCCGCCACCACCGGTCGCCGGAGGCTCGCTAGGCCGGGGCGAGGTCCGGCGAGCTCGCCGATGGCCGAGCCGGCTGGCCACCGGCGGGCCGGGCGAGCCTCGCCGGTGGCCAAGCGAGCCTCGCCGGCAGTTGGGTGAGGCTCGGCCTCGCCAAATCGGGCGAGGTCGAGCCTCGCCCGGCTACCGGTGAGGCTCGCCGGCACCGGCGAGGCACGCCCGGCCGGGTGGCCAAGCCGGCCTCGCCGAGGCCGGGCGAGCCTCGCCCGGCGCCAACGAGGCTCGACCGACGAAGGACGACCTCACCGGGGCCGGCGACGCTCCGGTGAGCGTCGCCGGCCCCTCGTCCGGGCCGGTCGCCGATCCGGCAACCGGCCAAATGAAGAAGAAGAAGAATAGGAAAAAGAAAAGAAAAAAGTAAAAAGTAAAAAAATTATTTAAAATTTATTTAAAAATCAAAAGAAATTAATTTGGAACATAATCAATTAACACGGTATCAAACGCAATTCTATTCCGAGAATCAAAAATTTGGACGAGCTTACCAAATGCGTTTTTTTACTCAGAATCAGTCCTCGGGAACAAAATCAAAAATAATCATTTCTAGTCAGAATTAGCTTCCGGGAACAGAATCGTTACCAAACACGCCCTAAGTGTTGGTGTTACCACTTACAACTACAATAGCTAAATCTCAATAAGACTAGATTATCATCATCATTATTATTTTTTCTTAGACGATTTTTTCGTTCACTTTCACAAGAAGAATATCAGAAGGCGTAGGTCTGAACCAATAACATGAATCCCACAAAGGGTTGAAAACTATGATGGATAAGTACATGCAAAACTTACTAACATAATACAGCGGGGAAAAGCCTAGTTCTCTCGGTATATGCACGCAATTCCTTTTCATTACTCCTTATTGTTTGTTTCTCACCGCAAATCTCGTCATATTAGTTCCCGAGAATTCTGACTAGTCCTTTCCGAATGCAAGTGGACTATTTCATTCCAGTACCTCGAGCATAATCTAGTATACTTTGGTCTATCAAGTATTTTAGCAGTACTTCCAATCCTTGAAGCACCGTTAGCGTTTCATCGTTGGTCCTCTTAATTGAGCTAACTCTGCATATCAGTTAGCAATCTTAAATCTAGTTTTCCAAAGAATCAAAAGTAGATAACCAAGAAAGTGCGACGAGAAAATGGTGAAAGTTCACAATGCATGGACCGAAATGAAATCACACAAAAGTTAGACAAGTTAAATTTCATTAACACTTCTGTCATGGCCTAGAGAAATGACATGACCTAGAAGATTTCTAAACGAAGGACCATGGTCAATCCATGAAAAACGAGCTGACCTTGAGGTTTCTAAGTCCTATACTTAGAAGTTTTTTTAGTACTCTAGAGTGCTCCTATGAAGGGCGTTATTGTAAATGTGTTCCTATAATAAATGTAGATAGTTGGTAGATAAGAAGATGACATCTCCACTGTTAGATTAAGGAAAGATATACAGTTATGATTGAACTTGTATTTATATATAAATGGGTCTCCTCCCCTTCAACAGGTGCAAGATTAAGGGTGCGTTTGGGAAGACTTTTGGGGAAAGTCTTTAGGAAAATACAAAGACCTTTGAGTTAAATGTGTTTTCCAAAATGCAAACTGTGTTTGGTAAATTGTAATTTAAAAACCCTTTTATGAAGTACCTTTAAGAAAATGGTGTTTGGGGGACAAAGGACTTTTGTAAAAAAAAAAATTATTAAAAGAAAAATAAAAAAAAAAAAAAATGAAAACCAAAAAGGGCGGGTGGCATCCGGCGGCGGCGGCTCCCAGCGACCTCCGGCGACCCCGGATCCGGGCCGAGGTCGCGCGACTCCGGCGACCCGGATCTGGGCTCGCGCGACACCGTCGCGACCTCCGACCTCCAGGGCGGCGGGTCGCGCGGCACCATCGCGACCTCCGGCGACCCGGATCCGGGCCGGCGAGGTCGCGCGCGTCACACGCGCCTCGACCTTCGAGAACGCCGACCCGTCGCGAGACCCCTCGGATCGGGGGCCTCGGCGAGGTCGCGCGCGAGGTCGGGGACCTCGGCGACGCCGCCGTGCGACCTCGAGAACGCCGATTGGCGGCGTCGCCGAGGCTACGCAACCCTCGCTTGAGGTCACGCGACCTCGGCGAGGGCAACGCTTGGGTCGCGCGACCTCGCCGGCGGTCACGCGACCCGAGCAGCTACCGCCGGGGACACCCTCGACGAAGAAGATGAACAGTACTCCTCACAAGGGCAAAAAATGGAAAAACAAAAAGTTCGTAAGGATAATTTCTGAAAAAAAAAAAAATGAACAGTATCCCCAGCTTACCGAGAAAGCTGAAATGCCCAAGGCAAGGGTACCCCTGCCTTGGGCTTTCAGCCTTCACAAGGCTGGCCTTCTCCAAAGGGGGCTTCAAATGTTTTTGCCAAACACCCCCACTTTTGCCTAAACATCTTTAGGGGCTCAAAGGTACTTGGCAAAGTGGTTGCCAAACGGAGCCTAAGTACCTTAAAAACATACTATTAGAATCCAATTAAAGGAATGAGAAATCAAAGGCTGGGTAAAAGACACTTACCAACCAGAAGAACTTGCATACACATCATGCTCAAGCCCATCCAATAACATTTTTCCAGTTGTTTTCTGATCAATGTTACAGAGACGTTGCGAACAAAGATAACTCTAGTGAGTTACACGTAAAACCCTCAAGAGAATAAAAACATTGTTATTTGAAGAAAATGTGTCGACCAACATGAGGAACATTTGTTTTGCTTCTCTTCCGGAAAGTACCTTCACTCAAGATTCTTGTTTGGGCCGTTTATACATATTAGTAGTGGGTAAGAGTAATCCTGAAAACCCATAAAGCCCAGACCAGCTCTGTTCGAGATATGACCGGGCCAGTCTTTCGGGTCTACTATGGTTATTTAGTAGGTTGTCTGGGCCACAGGCCTGAGACGATGAAGCCCATTGAGCCCAAACCAACCTCAATAATTTCTTTTTTTTTGGTCGAAGACCTCAATAATTGTTTAAAATAATACAAAAGTAATAACATTAATGGCACTATGAAACCTCTTCCAGACTTCCACTTTACCTCTCTGTATCCTCACTCCGAAATCCTAATGTCCACGTGAATCAGGGTATACAATTAATAAGATAACTCCCTCAATAAGCAAGCTTCAGAAAAAAATTGTGCCAACTTAAGCATCCAGTCATTGACCAGTGATGCTTAAAGCATAAAGCATCAAGAAAGTAGCTACTTTTGACACAGAAGATCATAAACTTAAAATGATTCAGCTAGCTTTTCTTTACCAAAATCCAGCAGACATCCACAGAGGAAAGACATAGCTGAACCTTGTAAATTAAATAAATGGAAGATATTTTTTTTCAGATGCAATCATCTTCTAGATCATTGCATGACACTAATGACAAGCAACACATTAGACCCGCAACTTGGGGGATAGTGCAGAACGACGAGGCCAGTAAATAATGCTTGTGTAAATGTAGGATGACCGATGTACCATTAATTTAAGATCGTTACACGCTCCTAAATCAAATTAAAGGGGTTTCTATAGTTATTCAAGAGACCAACATATAGTCGTAATGCATCGTATTGAGATGCTTTGCAGCATAATTCTTATACCAAGCATTGTAAAAAATAATAATAATAATTAACATCGAAAATCTAGTTATTTACGATTAGACGATTATCAAACCCTCAAGTTCATTTGAGGGATTTAAAATATATAAGAAAAACTTTAGCATACTTTAGAAGTGAAAGTGTTAACAGGAATGTCCATTTTTCCAAGGAGAGATTTCCTTCTCCCTGTAAAAAATGGCAATCTCACCTTTATCTCCATTTATAGAAATTATTATTATTTCTAGGTTATCTGTTCAATTATTTTTCTCTCATATTATTTATTCAGGTGAACCCTTGGTTCGCATTTGTCCTCAAGCCTGCCATGCTTGGATAGCAAATTGAGGCCCATCATGAGCTTGGCCCGATTATTAAAATAATTTAGATTTATTTCATAAAATATAATAATTAGAAGATATTTTCCTAAATATAATATAATATATCACTTAAAATAATTAACCAATTAAAAATATTATCATTACAAATAATAATTTATTTTTAAATATTTTCATGGATGATAATTATATTTTTCGTTCATTCATTTTCGTAAGCGATACAGATAAATATTTAAAAAAATGTTTTCATAATCATTTATGTTGGAAGATATGATTTTGTAATCTATTTTGAAAGGAATTATAATCCTTTTTTATAGGAATTCTATTATTCTTTAGGATAGAAAAAGATAGGCAAATATAGAAATTCCTTTATTATTTCTCTTCATTGTAATTAAATACAAAATTACATGTACATAATTTCATATCAATGAAAAAGGAGAAAATTGTTTCTTCGCATCTTCATCTCTTGACATGGTATCAGAGCCATCCTGGTTCTAAACTGATTTGCTTCCGCTCTTGATTGCCTCATACACCAACCTTGAATTTCAGAACAGCATTGCCAAAGGAATCAGAAATACTTGATTGCCTGAAGGAACTGTATCTGCATCAAGGACATAACAGAGGAATCAATTTTCATCATGTCAACACCACCGGATCTTACCTCCAATCCCGTCAAAGAATCTACATCCGATGCCTCAACACAAGATCCAAACCGCTATAGTCCCCGCATCGAACGACAACAACAAATACGGGGTCAACCTCCGCACGTGCCATGGCAACAACGAGGCTCGAGGCAATTGCGGGGCAACCGTTCGCGAGTCACCACTTACCAATGGATGCCATATCCATGGTATCCTGGGCCCATCCCCAACGCATCATTGCACAGGCTACCACGAACGCGCGGGTGAAGCAGTCCACCAACCAATGACGGGGCAAACCTAAGCTTCAGCCCGGAGCAGACGGGCGGAACACCTATACCAGGCCAAAGACAAGGAACAAATGCGGATTACGGATTCGGCCTCGGAAGTTCGAGTCAGGGAACAAATCCCTTCCCGACTCCTGCACCGAGATTCTTCCCGTATCAATTCCTTAACACCAGTGGTCGGCCGGAACCCGGCGATCCATTGTATACAACAAACGGCGACGGCCTAGAATTGAAGATTATAAGTCAGCAATTAACAGGTGCAGAAAACTATTCAAGCTGGTCACGCGAATTCCGGCGGGCACTTATCACAAAATACAAAGAAGTTTTTATTGACGGATCGTTCCCGATTCCGTCCGACGAAAGAATGGCACGAATCTGGAGGAGATGCAGCCAATTGGTAAGAACCTGGATTGGAAACTGCATCGCACCCGAGGTCGCGGCCGAGCTTCCTCCGACGGAGGATCCGAAGAAGATGTGGGAAAGCATAAGGGAAATGTATAGAAAACTTGATCAAGTGAAACTTTTTACCTAACACAAAAATTTCAGATCGAAACGGGGAACATGAGCATCGCATCAGTATACAACAAACTTTCCGGTCTATGGAATGAGTTGGAGGCAGCCGAGGAAAAATTTGACTGGCCCGAGAATATCCAACAACAATACAAGCAGATGCGAGAAAGGGAGAAAGCAACGCGATTCCTCCTCATCCTCAACGAAGCTTACCAGCCATTTCGATCCCACATACTTACCATGGAGCCACTGCCAACTCTCGGCCGGATCTATCAACTCGCCATACAGGAGGAGAGCCAACAAAGATCGGGAGATTGCTCTGGTCGCGAAGAGCCATTTCCGCTCGTCACAGAGAAGCTCGGGGAGGAGAGAGGCGGATCTAGGGTTCGAAAACGAAAACCCTAGATCAACACCTTTTAAGAGGAGCACGGACGGTGGAGATTATTTCCGCCATCAAATGGACGGCCCACGATCGTTCCAGGGGGCGACGCAATCGGACGGCTCGTGTGGGATCATCTCTGCTCCATCCGACGGCTCACATTCTGTTTTTTTAAACCCATCCGACGGTTCCCGAAACAGCTACTTGATTGGATCGGACGGTCTGCGATTGCCTGGCACCAATGGGCTAGATGGCTCGCACGGCCCATTTCCTGGAGGATCCGATGGCCCATATGGGCCTATTTCGGCCCAATCTTTTTAGACAAATTTTAGGCCCAATTCAAATGCCAAAAATGGGCCAAGAGGAAGAGGTAAAATTTACTGTGATTTTTGTAAACGCCCGCATCATACAATTGAGAATTGCTGGAAATTGCATGGAAAGCCGGGAGAAAAAGAAAAGTGGAAATTTTCCTCTATTTTTCAAGTGTCCAGTCAGCAAATGAGAAAATCAATTACCCATGAGAAATATCATGAGCTGATGGAAACTTTGAAGAAATTAGATCCCTCAGATAAAGGGGGCAACTTCACGGGTACATCATTTTGTTTGATGAACTCAATTTCAAAGGATGCATGGATTATTGATTCGGTGCTAGTGATCACATAGTCTGTGATAGGAATTTACTTTCAGATATTACAAAATTATCTTTTCCTATATCAGTACAACTCCCAAATGGAAATACCACCAAAGTTACAATGACTGGGACTGTAAAGCTTAGTTCTCTCATTACTATTAAAACCGTACTTTACGTTCCCGATTTCCATTTCAATCTGATCTTAGTTGCCCGAGCCTGTGAAGAAAACTCATGCCACATTCTTTTTGATTCTGATAAATGTTTCTTTCAGGCCCGTTCGACTGGGACACTGATGGGCTTGGGTAGAGTCAGCCATGGATTATATTTTTGGTTGAATTTTCCACATCCTTTTAATTTATCTCCTGTTGCATTAAATAAATCTCCGTGTAATGCTACTGCCAATGGCATTCAATTACTTAATCATAAACGTTTGGGCCATAGTGCATTATTTCCTTATCCTAAATGTCCCATTTGTCCCATGGCTAAACAAACACGTGCTCCTTTCCGAAATAGCACTTCTCGATCGCGAAATTTTTCTCTTATTCATGCCGATGTTTGGGGGCCCTATCATACTTTAAATCATGATGGCTCCAGGTTCTTTCTGACAATTGTGGATGACTACTCTTGTGCCACATGGATTTTCCTCATGCAATCAAAAAACCAGGTCTTTTCTCATTTAAAGACATTTCTTTCCTTATCCAAGACTCAATTTCAGAAACTAATCCGTAGGATACGTACTGATAATGGAAAAGAATTTTTTAATACTGATTGTAGTTCCTTGTTCACTATAAATGGGATATTGCATGAGAGCTCTTGTGTTTACACACCCAGCAGAATGGAGTTGTAGAAAGAAAACATCGCCATCTTTTAGAAGTGGCACGTGCTCTTAAATTCCAAGCTTCTATTCCTGAAAAATTTTGGGGAGAGTGTGTAATTACTGCAACATACTTGATCAATCGCATGCCATCACGTATTTTGAAGGGAAAGACACCTTTTGAGTTGTTATATGGAAGAAAGCCGAATTTATCTCATCTCAGAGTCTTTGGGTGTCTGTGCTATGTCACTACAGTGGGCCATAGAGATAAGATGGCGCCACGGGCTACTCAATGCATTTTCATGGGCTATCCAACTTTGCAAAAGGGATATAGGCTTTATACACCCTCTACAGGAAATTTCTTTATCGCGAGATGTTGTCTTTCATGAGGATGTTTTTCCTTTTCGTTAACATCTTTACCTGAAAAAGAGAAGACAAATCGCCAATTCTTGTCAGAAGAAAATTCATCACTAGGAGGAATATTTATTATTCCTAATCCTCCCAGAGAAGTTGATGTCTTGCCCATAACACCTCTTGTGAATCCTGCTGAAAATTCCACTGAGCAGCCATCTCGCGAGGAAAGAATCACTACCTGAAGAACTAGCCCAATTGCAGGATATTCCAGAGATACTATCTACTGCAGAATCATCAATCACACCCCAGGTGTCAGAGAGGCGTTCTCATCGAACCATTCGACCCCCAACTTGGACGAAGGATTATATATGTGGTTCTTCGAAATCATCAGGTACTAGATACCCCATCTCTTCTTATGTCTCATTTGATAGATTGTCGCCAGAACATCTATGTTGCATAAGTCGTATTTCTGAAGATCTAGAGTCTCCTAGTTATAATGAAGCCAAAGATGATCCTCGTTGGCAAAAGGCCATGGAATCTGAATTACATGCATTGATCGAAAATCACACTTGGGATGTTGTGTCAATGCCTGATCATCGCAAACCTATTGGATGTAAATAGGTCTATAAGATAAAATACAGAGCAGATGGTTCTGTAGAAAGATACAAAGCTCGGTTGGTGGCAAAGGGCTTCACCCAACGAGAAGGTTTCGACTATCACGAAACTTTTTCTCCAGTAGCAAAGGATGTCACTGTTCGTACATTTCTATCTATTGCTGCTTTTCGTAACTGGCCATTACATCAAATGGATGTTCATAATGCCTTTCTACATGGTGATCTGGATGAAGAGATTTATATGGAGCTCCCACTAGGATTACGGAGACTTGGGGAGTCAAAGGTATGTCGTCTCCGTAAATCCCTTTATGGCTTGAAACAAGCCTCTTGACAGTGGTATGCTAAATTCACCAGTGCACTCTTGGTTGCTGGGTTCAAGCAATCCAAGTATGACTATGCCTTATTCACCTGGACAAAAGGTATGTCATCCATCTACTTGATGATCTATGTTGATGATATTCTTATCATGGGGAATGATGATTCTCGTTGTTAAAAGACTTAAAAAGTATCTACATTCGACTTTTCATATCAAAGACTTAGGGTCACCTAAGTATTTTCTTGGAATTGAAATAGCTCGCTCAGATCAGGGCATCTCATTAAGTCAGCGGAAATTTGTGATGGAAATAATATCAGAGGCAGGATTATCAAGTTGTAGACCATCAGTCATTCCTATTTAGCAAAATGCTAAATTGACCTCTGTCAGTTATGACACTGGCGTATCCTCTTCTTCTGATGATCCTATATTGCAAGATCCCTCGGGATATCAGAGACTAGTAGGAAAACTGATATATCTCACCATGACTAGGCCAGATATTTGTTATGCAGTACAAACTCTTAGTCAGCTTATGCACAGTCCAAAGCAATCACACATGAATGCAGCCCTAAAGATTGTGAGATATTTGTGATATAGCTAGTACGAGTACCTAGAGGGGGGGTGAATAGGTATAAAAGATTTTTCTTGATAATTACACAATACTTAGATAGTTGAAGGATTTGCAGCAATTAATAATTAATCGCAAGACGAGTAAAGGGAAGAGAGAATTGAACACGCGGTTTATAGTGGTTCGGCTTGATTCAAGCCTACGTCCACTTTTCGCACCGACGATTTCTATTGGCTGGATTCCACTATGAACAAAGAGATGTTACGGCGATGATCTTCCTTGACTTCTAGGTGTAGATGATCTACCACACTCGCTCAAGGTATCACTAAGTATAAACACTCTCTCGTATACAATTTCGCTCAAACAAGATCGACTAATAATCAAGGTTCTTCGACTGGAATTTTTCTATCGATCACACTCTCCAAAACAACTAGAACGTCTTCCTTTTATACTCCTTTATGCCACCATAGCCGTTGGCACTTACCAAAGGAATTCCTCCAATCTACCCGTTGGACGGAATCAATCACGAAGATCATTCAAGCTATTTAAGGAACCTGGCGATAGCCCATCAATCTTGTTCGCCCATACAATCAAGATCTTGGTTTCCAAGAATAGAACATTCCAAGAATATTTCGTCGACCATCGGATCTTCAATCGATCTAGATAAGAACAAAAAGAATCCGAAATATTTATCCAACCAAGGGATCTTCTCCGTAGGGTAGGATCAAATCCTCAACCATATACTTTGGTTCTCGGGATTTCCTTCGTCACCGGATTGGAAAGACCGTCGGTGAGGATAGTCTTAAGTCTTGAGTCTTGAGTCTTGAGTCTTGAGTCTTGATTCTCCGTGATCATAAAGTCTTCGGACTTTAAACCGTCGGTCTCCGAATATCCAGACTTAGACTAATAGAAACGTTTTGTCAGCTTCAAAATATTCGGAAAGATTTCTCCAACAATCTTCCCCTTTTTGATGGTGACAAAACTTTCTTGTAGATTTAAACAACTTTGACCTGCAAAAACATTTCTCAAGCAATATGGCTAACTCATAAAGATTAATAAAACAACCGGACTCGCATCCACGGAAAAATTGGTTAGTCTTTCATGAGTAATACCATAAAACAACGCTTGATATGAATGCAACCAGTCAAGCATTTAAATCCACAGCTAATTCAGTCAAATTCACACCCAAGTTCACTCAAGTCAAACTCAAAAACATAACAAAAAAAAATTTAAAAGATGTTGAAAGTTGTTGGTTCAAATTGGTTCTCCCCCTTTTTGTCATCATGAAAAAGGTGAGAAAGGAATCGGGTCTGCTTGGGAATGCGAACGATCTGGAATTCTCCCATAGACTAGACTATGCCTTCTAGCCTCTTCAAGTCTTCCCTGAGTTGAGCTACCTCCTCTCCTTTAGCATTGGCTTGAAGTTGTAGAGCGAGGTCTTTCATTTTGTCCTCCCGGGTAATCGAAGACGCTTGTCCAAAGATTCTTGATGGTTTGAATCTCACGCTAGAGCATATATCTGTCCCCGCATTTCCATAAGGATATCAAGAATACGACGAAAATCTGCGAGTTGTCCGTCCGTGTACTTGCATGAGCTTTCTCGATGGAGTAAATGCGGACGATGGAGCTTCGTATAATCTTGCGATTTGAAGTCGACGTATCGTGTCCTTCTTCAGGCAATTGAGAAACCTGAACTTCTTCTGGGTCTGCTGGAGATTGTCTTGGACCTTCACTATTGGCAGCATGAGGTGTGGATCTATCTTGCTCGCCAACTCCCCCTGTCTCTAGGACATCAAAAGGGGAAGAGTGATGATCATGCTCTTCTAAATCTTGATTTCCCTTTTCTCCAGATTCAGCTGCAGACTTTTCTTTCTCTTCTTCTCTTTGTTCTTCAGCTTCTTTCTCCTTCTCTCTCTGTTCTTCTTCTTCTTTGATCTTGGCTTGCTCCTCTTCTTCTCTCTCGTTTCTTCCGAAGTTACGTCGGTTGAGGCACGTAACGTCCGGTTCTTGTTAAAGCACGAGATAGTGGGATCTTCATCCTCTTCATCTTCATCCTCTAAGATGAGAGTTCTTTTCTTCTTTTTCGATGGGGCTCCAATGACCTCCTTTCCTTTTCTCTTTGAAGCAGATGGAACTAGAGACTTCACTCTGAATTTCTCCATTGCCTTGGAAAGTTCTTGCAGACGCATCTTCGTTAACATCTTCAAACCTACCATCATCTTGTCGCACGGTCGAACACTAAGTGTATGAGGCGGTTCAATATTCATGTGTCTGAAGATCTTGGTCACCAGACCAGGATAAGGCAATTGTCCCTTGTCTTTCAACATTGCTCTGTACATGTGGAAGATAATAATGTGCGGGAGAGAGAACTTCCGTCCTGAGTTGATCGCGTACATCAACTTTGCTTCAGAATAAGACACGGAAGTCTTTGACGTAGACTTCGGTGCGAGACAGTTGATCACAATCTTATGAAGCACAATGTTGATGGCATTCATCCTGGAATAGGTAATTCTCTTCTCTCGTGTCCCTATCTTTGACAAGTTCCCGAGTAGTACGAGCAGTGAGACTTTGATTGGATGATAACGTCCTCGTTCAACTCCAACTATGTCCGCCAACATATCCACATCTACCACGTAGACTTGGTTTTGTACACTGAATGAAATTCTATTCGCATCCAAAAAGCTGAGATTTGAATAGAAATAAGCGGTCAGATGTGCGTAACCGTCCGTAGTGCCAGAGCAAAATTTCTCAAGTTGAAGCAAATTCAACTTCTCTCTTAAGTTCATGTTGATGGCGTCCGAAGTCAAAATCGACACTTCTAGGGTTTATCACCCCTCTTTTCAACGATCCAAATACACATTCTCCGATCCTTGGATTTGAACAAATCCATCCGATTTCCTTTCACCTTCGCTGCCACACCCATTCTCGGTTGAAATTCAAGGAACATTATGTCATCATCGTTCCTTCAATCAAATTTTGTCTGGTACACGAGGATCACTTGGAATGTTCGCAAGTGCATCCTCTCGCTTTTCCTTTCGGAGCAACTCCTAATTCCTCCATTTTCCGCGAAAAAGATACTCATTCCCATAGTTCTTGTCCTTAAGGAAATCGTCTATATAGTTCAATGGTGTACCTGCTTTTCAACGCAAGATAAAGCTTATACATAAATGAGGGTTTTTGGACTCTTACTGGGTCGGCATCCTCGATTATCTCTTCCTCCAGATGTTGACTTGCACTTTGTGGGGTAGAAGGCGTTGAATGAAGTGGATGAGAGTGAATCGGACTTTGTTGCTGACTTGATAAGTCTTCCTCCTCGGTAAGATCGAAGTGTGTCGGTCCCTTCTCCATTCTTAGTGGTCCCCTGCTTGCAATTCTTGATGATTTCCTCGAAGAAGACATTCTTCTTTGTCGTTTGAAAGATTCCTTCACTTGCTTTCCCAAGAGAAATGACCACTTTCTCGAAGATGAACAAGAAGTAGAAACGAGGTTCGGGAGGAGAGTGCCTTTTAGGGTTTTGAAGATTGAGACAAAAAAAAGTATATATATATATAACTCAGTTTTGAAAAGGGAAGTTCAATCGATACAAAGAAAGTGTACGAACACTTCTTTTTAAAATCAATAGCTGCCAAAATTAATCCTTTTGAAAAGACAAGTTTTCGATTTTCACACGGATTATAACTGAACGAAAAATCGTACCTTTTCGAGTCCGGATAAAATAGCAACTTACAGTCTATAGCCATGAATGTCTGAGTCTGAGGATTTAGAGTCTGAGAGATTAGAGTCTAAGGATTGGTGAGTCTCTAGACTTTAACTTCTTCAAACTTCAAAATGTTGAGTCTTGATCGAATAACATCGAATTGATTTTTCTCTAAAGGCTTTGTGAAAATATCCGCTAGTTGACTCTTTGAATCAACAAATTGAATCGAGATTTCTCCATTTTGAATATGATCTCTAATGAAGTGATGTCGAATCTCAATATGCTTTGCTCTTGAATGAAGGATTGGATTTTTGGTGAGATTGATCGCGCCGGGTGTTGTCACATCCGATTTCGTGCATGAGTCTTCAATGCCAAAGTCTTGTAGCCATTGTTTTATCCATAGAATTTGCGAACAAAGCGGCTTTCAAGAGCTACATACTCGCTTCGTCGTTGAGAGAGCCACGGTACTTTGTTTCCTTGAAAACCAAGATACTGTCCTATTTCCAAGCAATTGACAAGTTCCAGAAGTGCTCTTTCTATCGACTCTGCAACCGGCCAGATCTGCGTCTAAGTATCCTAGAAGATTAAAGTCTCCCTCTTTGGATACCAAAGACCGATGCTTGAAGATGAGGCAATGTATTTGATAATACGTTTCACGGCCGAGATGTGATTCTCTAGGATCCGATTGAAACCTAGCACGATGCAAACACTCAACAAAATATCGAGTCTAGAAGCGGTAAGATAAAGAAGTGAACCGATCATGCTCCCGTACGCTTTTCATCTACTTTCTTCCCTTCTTCATCCTTGTCTATCTTCAAAGAACATGACATTGGTATGTCGGTCTTTTTGCATTTTTCCAATCCAAACTTAGTCTGTCGTATCAAGCTCGAGGTGCTTGCTTTAAACCATACAAGGCCTTTTTCAGTCTGAAGACTGAGTCTGGCTTCCTTGGGTCTTCAAATCCAGGTGGTTGTTCCACATAAACTTCCTCATGGATGAATCCATTTAGGAACGCACTTTTGACGTCCATTTGGAATAACCTGAAATTTTTATAGCAAGCAAACGCAAGTAATAGTCGAATAGCTTCTAACCTTGCTACGGTGCGTAAGTCTCGTCATAGTCTATTCCTTCTTCTTGCGTATATCCTTTGGCCACGAGTCTTGCTTTGTTCCGTACGACTTTTCCATCCTCATTCATCTTGTTCCCGAATACCCATTTGGCTCCAATAATGCTTTTACCTTTTGGTTTAGATGTCAATTCCCGTTTCATTATTGATGTTGAACTGTCTCGAGTTCTTCTTGCATAGCTTCGATCCAAACTTTCATCGATAAAGCTTCTTCTATGCTTTTTGGTTCAATTTCGTAAATTAGAGCCACAAAAGACTAGATTCTTCACGCCTTTTTGATCTCGTGCGGATTCCTTCATTGATTTCGCCGATAATGAGATCTTTGGGATGACTAGACTTATGCTTCCGATTCTTGGTTGATTTGCCCGGTTGATGATCTCTTTCTTTATTTGAATCTTCATGAGCATTTTGATGTTAGACTTCCGTAGTCCGAGATGCTTCTTGAGTTGTAAGTCTTGAAAGGTCTGGAGCAAGTTCAGACTCTTCATACTGAGTCTGACTGGATTCATCTTGCATTGAGTCTTGGAATTTGACATTCATTGATTCCTCCACCGATTGGCTTTTCTTGTTATAGACTCTGTAGGCCTTGCTTGATGTAGAATATCCAAGGAAGATGCCTTCATCTGATCTTTCTTCAAACTTACCAACTCGATCATTTGCATTTTTCAAAATAAAGCATTTGCAACCGAACACATGAAAGTATGAAACAATAGGCTTCTTACCTTTGAACAATTCATAGGGGGTTTTTTTCTAAAATAGGTCTTAGGAAGACTCGATTGATGATATAGCATCTTTGTTTGAAACAAATTGACTTCAGCCCAAAATGGTGAAGAAATTTTACTTTCAATTAAAAGAGTTCGAGCCATTTCTTGAAGAGATCTATTCTTTCTTTCCACAACTCCATTTTGCTCGGAGTATATGGAGAGGAAAACACATGATTAAAACCAGATTTATCACAAAACTTTGTAAAATCTTGATTTTCAAATTCACTTCCATGATCTCGTTCTTATACTTGAAATAGCACATCATTTTTCATTTTGAACCTTTTTAGCAAACTTCTCAAAGTACGAAAAGGTTTCGACTTACTTGCAAGAAAATATACCCCGTGTAAA
Organism: Eucalyptus brandiana; assembly: GCA_014182725.1. Classification (NCBI taxonomy): domain Eukaryota; kingdom Viridiplantae; phylum Streptophyta; class Magnoliopsida; order Myrtales; family Myrtaceae; genus Eucalyptus; species Eucalyptus brandiana. Next base: position 24,867,814 of record CM024674.1, on the reverse strand, counting down.
GCGAGAGTAATCGTCCACAATTACTAGACAATATTTCTTACCTCCAATGCTCGGGTTCTTGTTGGTCCAAAGAGATCCATATGCGGCAACCGTAGTTCATGATTAGTAGAGACATGATTTATTGGCTTAAATGAATTTCTTACCCGTTTCCCCGAATACATGGTGTGCATGAATCGGACTTTTGGTATGGCAATTTAGGTAGACCTTGAACAAGCTTCTTTGATGAGATTTTGGCTAATTGCTTCATGTTGACATGGCCAAGCTTTCGTGCCATAAGACCGCTTCATCTTGAATTGAGATTAGGCATTGTGTTTCATTTGGTCTTACATCAAGGAGGTAGATATTTCCATGCCTTCGACCCATGAAAGATCGAGTCGAGTCTTTACTAATTCCGAACATATGCCTTCTTGAAAGGAGATCTTGAAACCAAATCACACAATTGGTTAATCTTTGAGAAGATTGTAGTTGAGTCCTTCCACTAGAGAGACATTGCTTATTGTGAGATTTCCAATTTTCACGTTCCAAATCCCACAATGCTTCCTTTCTGTTGTTTCCACCAAATGAAACTTTTCCACCATTTACTTGAATAAACTTTATGAAGCAATTTGAGTCTCATGTCATGTGTCTTGAGCATCTCTTTGTCAAGATACCACTTTACCTTCTTTTGACAGAGACCCGCATTCAAAAGAGAGTCTCAAGCTTTCTTTGGTACCCAAATTTTCTTGGGTCCTTTGGTGTTAGTAGGATAAGCATTATTAGGCCATACCTTTTTAACAGGCTTCCAAACCATAGGACACTCTTTTTCAAAGTGATCTTGACCGTTACACTTTGAACACCTTAGAGCATTTCGACCTACAGACTTTACAAAAACTTTCTTAAAATGATTTTTGTAAGCCTCTCTCGACGGTCTTTTCTTAATTCTTTCTTTTACTTTCGGAAAATCAATCAAAGGATTGTTTCGTCGTCATACCTAAACCAGACTTATTGAAGTAAGGTCTTTGAACCGAAAGAACTTTCTCAAGTTTTACAGACCTATTGAAAATTTCTTTGAAATATTTGATAAGTCGAGTTTTTAAGAAAGCATTTTCTTTTGAAAGTTTATCTTCATTTTCTTTAAGAGTAGAAACATTCAAGTCTAAACTTTTCACTCTTTCTTCTAAAATGTTTTCCTTTTGTTTTAGAGCTGAATTTTCCTTTTTAAGTTCGGAAATTTTTTTGAGAGAAGTCTTAAGACTAAAACATAGTTCATCAATGTATTTAGAGACTTTGACAGAATTTTAAAATCACTCACCTCAAATTCACTTTGTTTAAATCGATCCAGTCGAGTCCGATTGTGCCATCGGACACGGTTGGCATATTCCTCATCACTTTCTTCACACTCTGTATCGCTCCAGGTTTCGACTTTGAGAGCTTTTCGAGACTTTTCAGCTTTTCCTCTCTTCTTCTTCGAAGAGGGCGGTTAGGTCGATGTGTCCCTTTTCTTACATTCGAAGAAGACTACATCTTTATTTGGTTCCTCATTATCAACAAATTTGGTTTCTTTGTTTCGAAAACTTTGTTTCTTTGAGTTGAACCTTCTTCCTTTTCTATTCACTTTTCAATCTTCTTATCATAAGAGCAAGCTCTTCATCGTCCGATCTTCTTCGAATCATCATTAGATTTTAATGCAATGGATTTCTTACCTCTTGGATCTTCGTCTTCATTAATTCATTCCACTTCGTAAGACCAAGAGTTCCAATCAGCTCGTCTACGAGATAATGGCATAATTCTTTGCGTCTCTCTTATTGAAGTCTTTATATGATTCCAATCCTTGGAGAGTCCACGCAAAGAACTTGTTCACCTTCATGGGATCGAAATTTTCTGTCCTTGATTCTCAAGACCATTGACAATATCTCGTAAAAACGACTAAACATATCGCTTATAGATTCTCCTGGTTTCATTTTGAAGGCTTCATATTGACCAAGGAGAATGTTAATTCTGGTCTCCTTCACTCGGCCCGTCCCTTCATAGGTGATATGTAATATATCCTGACTTCTTTTCTTTAACACAAAAAAGATATTCTGTTATATTCGATTGGTGACAAAGCACAATATAAAGAGTAAATTGCTTTTGCATCGAGTGCTTGTCTCTTGTTTATCTCTTCTTGAGACATTCCGCCGGTCTCAACAGTTTCTTTCCCTCTTTCGGACACGATGCAAAGCGGTAGGAGTGATTCCTCTTTCCACAATGTCCCATTCCGGAGGATCCTTTGACCGTAGGAAAGCTTTCATCTTGTTCTTCCGTATGTTGTAATCATTTCCATCAAAGTAGGGTGGTCCGGTATTGCTTTGCCCTTCCACCACCACGGTGCTAGCATACTAGCCATGGATCTTTTACTCTGAAGTAAAACACTTCAAATAAAGTAAGAACGCGAGCTCTGATACCAATTGATATAGCTAGTACGAGTACCTAGAGGGGGGTGAATAGGTATAAAAGATTTTTCTTGATAATTACACAATACTTAGATAGTTGAAGGATTTGCAGCAATTAATAATTAATCGCAAGACTGAGTAAAGGGAAGAGAGAATTGAACACGCGGTTTATAGTGGTTCGGCTTGATTCAAGCCTACGTCTACTCTTCTTCGCACCGACGGCCTATTTGGCCGGATTCCACTATGAACAAAGAGATGTTACGGCAAACATGATCTTCCTTGACTTCTAGGTGTAGATGATCTACCACACTCGCTCAAGGTATCACTAAGTATAAACACTCTCTCGTATACAATTTCGCTCAAACAAATCGACTAATAATCAAGGTTCTTCGGACTGGAATTTTTCTATCGATCACACTCTCCAAAACAACTAGAACGTCTTCCTTTTATACTCCTTTATGCCACCATAGCCGTTGGCACTTACCAAAGGAATTCCTCCAATCTACCCGTTGGACGGAATCAATCACGAAGATCATTCAAGCTATTTAAGAAACCTGGCGATAGCCCATCAATCTGTTCGCCCATACAATCGGGATCTTGGTTTCCAAGAATAGAACATTCCAAGAATATTTCGTCGACCATCGGATCTTCAATCGATCTAGATAAGAACAAAAAGAATCCGAAATATTTATCCAACCAAGGGATCTTCTCCGGAGGGTAGGATCAAATCATCAACCATATACTTTAGTTCGGATTTCCTTCGTCCTTTGGATTGGAAAGGCGTCGGTGAGGATAGTCTTGAGTCTTGAGTCTTGAGTCTTGAGTCTTGAGTCTTGATTCTAGTGATCATAAAGTCTTCGGACTTTAAACCGTCGATCCTCCGAATATCCAGGACTTAGGCTGATAGAAACGTTTTGTCAGCTTCAAAATATTCCGGAAAGATTTCTCCAACAATTTGAAGACCTGCCCAGGCTTGGGAATACTTCTTTCCCGAAAGTGCAACATGGAGATGACAGCCTATTGCGATGCAGATTATGCCACATGCCCTATGAGTAGGAGGTCTATTATTGGTTTCTGCATTAAATTTGGGAAATCACTACTCTCATAGAAGACAAAGAAACAATCCACTGTATCTTTATCATCGGCTGAAGCTGAATACCGATCTATGGCCAAGACCGTATGTGAGATAGTCTGGTTAAGGGGTTTACTTCTGGATTTCGGAACTCCCATTAAAGGGCCAACTTTACTCTTCTGTGATAATGATTCGGCACTTAAGCTTGCAGCAAATCCTGTACTACATGAGAGGACGAAGCATATAGAGGTGGATTGTCATTTTACTCGGGAAAAGATTCAAGAAGGAATTATCGAGGCGAGAGGAATAAGGACTTTGGAACAGCCTCTTGATATATTTACTAAACCCCTTTGTCAAAGACAACATACATATCTTCTACACAAGTTAGGCGTCTTGGACATATACAGGCCACCACCACTGAGGGGGGGTGTTGGAAGATATGATTTTATAATCTATTTTGAAAGGAATTATAATCCTTTTTGATAGGAATTCTATTATTCTTTAGGATAGAAAAAGATAGGCAAATATAGAAATTCCTTTATTATTTCTCTTCATTGTAATTAAATACAAAATTACATGTACAGAATTTCATATCAATGAAAAAGGAGAAAATTGTTTCTTCGCATCTTCATCTCTTGACAGTTTAGTTGCTATCGAACAAATGAAACCTTAATCGACCATTTATTTACGAAAGATGAGTCACGATTTTTTCCACGGTCACTGTGCATTGATTTTTCTTCCTGCCAAATAAAAAATGTTCTTTTAGTCCAACGGGGATGTGACCTTTGATGCGCACACTTCTTAACTTTTGACTTGTGCAAATGTTGCAGAATTCACACGTCTTCCATCGTATTCAAGACACTTGAAGATTTTCGAAATATTTAAATATTTTCTACTTGTATAATCATATGCAATTTAAAAAAAAAAATCTTAAAATTCACTTCAAAATCTCAGACGAAAAGAAATAGAAAAAAGTACGCAGGGATCAAGGGAAGTGAGAAGGAAGCATCAGCCCAAATTGACCGATGATCAGATCGATTACGTAAAGCCCGCGAAAAACTGGATTAAGTATTTTTTCTCTTTTCGTGTGTTCACAATGGTGACACCATTCGAGAGGAATTAATTAAACAACGGAAAAGTTTATGCCTTCCAAGGACCTCTTGCGATGTCATCTTCTTTCAACGTACTCCGACCGTTTCCGTTCGCGAGCAATTTCATTTGACTTTGTCCCACGCGAAACCGAAGATGCTCCAAAATTCACGAGCTTTATCCTAAAGATCCGCAATATCGGACGTGGCATTTCCATCGATCCGCTCCCCTCGTCCGCCACCCATTCTACACAAGAATCGTCACCCCCTTCTTCCCCTTCTGTATCGCCCTCGCTCGCACGAGCGCACGTTTTCACCAAACGTACGCTTTGTGGCTGTGGCGAAAACCCACCCCACGCCAGCCAAGAACCACCGATTTGCTCCCTACCCACGACGAGATTCGCCCTACCCACGTCTTGTTCTGGGCCAGAGCCGCGAAATTTATCGCGTCGGAGCTGTTTCGGACATGGTGGGTGGCGGTGGGAGTGTTTACTGGGGTGCTAAGGGGAGTGGGTTCAAAGGGATTGTGGTGGTTTTTGCTTGGGTGTCGATCCAGGAGAGGCATCTGAGGAGCTACGTGGAGCTGTATTCCTCTCTTGGGTGGAATTCCCTCGTTTGCCATGCCGGGTTCTTGAACGCGTGAGTTGATTTCTTCTGCTTCGAGTGTGATTTCTGGGTTTCGTGCTTTCCTTTCTTTTCTAGTGCGGAAGGGTTGGGGGGTGGGGGGAATATGTTTGATTGTGTGGTTCTGACTTGAGCTGGGCTCGATGCTTGGTTTGTTGCAATTATGTGCGCCTTGTGCTTCATTTCGACGATTTTGATTTGTTAAAGTAGACGAGGGTTGTTCGTCGAGCAAGCTTGAGTTGTTAGGTTGATGGATTTATTGCAGTCTCAAGCTTTTCTTTTATCTTAAGCTTGAAGGTTGCTATTATTTGGCTTTGTATGAGGATGTAACATTTTGTGGCCTGGCGTGTCATGTCTGGAAACTTGACGTGAAATTTGGATGGAGCGAGAATTTGGATCATTTGAAACTGGAGTCTCGGTTGATGGCCTAACCAAATGTGGTGCTGTTCTTATGTTTTCTTAAGAGGGGCCAAAACTGTCTTACATCACATAAATGAGACAAAAATGGTTATTGGCTTTTGGAATTAGGCATCACGCGGAAAGATTAGAGTTTTAGCTGAAAGTAATCTATCCTATGGCTTTCCATTAGTCTGTATATCATCCATGTGATGGACCTGAGCAGGTCCTTAAATGGCTCAAGGGAAGTAAAAGGGGAAAGAACCCCCAAGGGATGGGACTACCTGCTGACTCCCGTATTCCCACCTCCCCAGGAAGAAAAGCTTGGTTTTGGGGGGTGGGGGAGGGATTGGGGAGCTAAGGCATGCGGGCACTGGCACGTTAAAATAAGAAAATTCTGTCCTGTCAGCCCGCCAACGGTGCATCCATTAGACAGGGGGGGCGGCCCTCAGTTGGAGTCTTTGACTCCCTCTCTATGGTGAGGCTTCACACGGAAAGATTAGAGTTTTGGTTGAAAGTAATCTGCCCTATAGCTTTCCATTAGTCTGTCTATCATCCATGTGATGCCCGAGTTTCTTTTGATGGTTTCAGTTGAAGAGAGTATGACATGCAGACAAGTATCACATATTAATCGTCTGGGTATAATTGTTGAATGAGGTGAAGTTCTAGAAGGGGAGATCCAGATTTTGAAAGAGCTTGATTTCAGGGGTAAAAGTTGTCAGTCAAGTAACCACTTTCTATCAGAACACTATACTCATGCTGTTCACTGAAGTAACTCTACTTTTGAAATAATTTCAATTTGTTTAATTGCTTTATTCTTCCTTTTGAGAAACTTTGGGAGAAGCTGACATGGTACATTATGCAAAAATATGACACGCTTCAGTTTTCTATTAGTTCTTTTGGCGGAGTGATCCAATTCAAATTATATCATAAGTACTATGATCTAATTGAAAGTTTTGAAAGTAGCGTGACCTAATTGTATGTAATGCAAGAATTGAATGACCATGGAAGCAATTTACCTCAAGCTACTCTTACCATGGAAAGATGTGAACAAGGACCATTCTACTGTCTTCCTTCAAGATGATTAACTTTTGGATTGTATCATTATGACCAAAGCATTAAGTAACTGGTATATCTCATTGGCCACCATTCTTACTCTACATGGTATGGTAGCTATTTTTAAATTCTGAAAAAGTGGATGAGGATGGGGAAGGAAGTCTAATAACCTTGCAAATGTTGCTTTTTTGCTGAAGATTGTGAGGCACAACAGTAGTCATGTGAAGGACCCTATTTGGCAATAGTATTGCTGTCTTTGTGCGTTTGTATAAAGTACATCTGCTTGCATTTGTAATTCATGTCAATGCCGTTTATGTATACTTGTCAGTTAGCACACATATTTAAATGTAGACGCATTACTCATACCTCCTGAAGAGGGCAATGGGGGAAATATGTTAGCATGAAACTTAACAACATATGGCCTTGTGCGAAGTCAGATAGTTAGCCTTCTAAACTTTCTTGAAGTTAGTTGTAATTTTTATTGGTTAGTAGTACTCTAATAGCAAAAGCTTCGTTCAATGAAGTAGAGATCCCTCATCTTATTTATCTGCTTTACAAAATTGGGATTCCTGGTTGTTGAAATTGCAGAAAAATATTAGTTGAAAGAAAATGGTTTGGAATTTTCTTCTGTGCTTCCAGTTCCCATGTGGGGGAGTTTCCCTATTTCTGGGTTATACAAAGCTTAAATAATAAGAGTTTTTCACAGGTTTGCTTCTGAGAAGGCAATGTCAATGGCATTTTTTGTTCTCAATGAGCTTCTCAAGGTTAGTTTTCATCATAGTGCAACAAATTGTGGTTGATCCGTATACTGTACAAACTTTTTTTGCTGATCCTATCCTGGTATTTTGTATCTGTTGTAATTTAATGTTATCTTATAAAAATTAGGGCTTGCCATGGTAGGATTCTCTTCCTTGAGTGTAGCACTATTTTTTGTTTATGTGTACGTTCACTCCTACATTTTCCCCTTATTTAAAAAAAAAAAAAAAAAAAACTAAGATGACAGTAAACTGATACTATTTAGTCTTTGTGGGGATGCAGGAACTACAAATTAAGCCATGTCCTGTAGTCTTTGCAGCTTTTTCTGCCGGTTCAAAGGCCTGTATGAGCAAGGTTTTACAGGTATGTCCAGCAGTTGTCTGTCTGGATCTAGTACTTATAAATTTAAAGCGTTCACTAATGTATTCAGTTCATGTTTCAATAAGATAAACTAAATACATGCTGTTTTAGCAGATCATCGAGAGACCGTGTGAGAGTCAGCTGAAGTGGGTATGCATAAGTTCTCTCTATTCTGACTGAGGCTTTCAAACTTCGAATATGTTTCCCCATTTCATGTCCATTTCATTTGATATCTTGTCAATATTTTTTATGATGCATATGTAGTTCTGAAAGTTATTTTCTTTCATGAAGGACAAATATGGATTGGTGAGAAACTGTGTTTCTGGGCACATATTTGATTCCGGTCCAGTAGATTTTAACAGTGATTTCGGTTCTCGGTTTACTATGCCTTCTACCATCCTAAAAAGGCCTGTACCAGCAAAAGTCGTCTCTTGGATAGTCAAAGGTGTTTCCTCTGGTCTAGATGCTCTGTATCTTACCAGATTTGAAGCCCAGCGTGCTGAGTATTGGCAAAACTTGCATTCTTCAGTTGTAAGTCGAATTGTTCAATGAGATCTGTTTTGCTTTTCGTGACTGGTTTCTGACATACATTTTCCTCATTGGTAGTGCATTGAAGCTCCATATCTCATTGTATGCTCAGAAGATGACAGCCTTGCTCCTTATCAGACAATCCTCACCTTTGCCGAGGATTTACGAAGTTCTGGTGCAGATGTTAGGCTTGTGAAGCTGCATGGCTCCACTCACAATGGTTTGTCACAAAACTGTCTTCCTTCAATATGTCACGTTATCATTAATAGTTGCTCTTGTTTTATTCATGAAAAAAAGTTCATGCTCTAGATTTGGTGGTAGGTTATACTTCCTGTATCTTTATGCTTATGCTTGAGAAAATTCCTGCTCTTGCACTGGGAACTTGTGTTGTGTGGTAGGAGGGTAAAAGCGCTGGGCCATTTCATGTAAAGAAGGTGAGTTTAACCGAACTTTATGGTGAGGATTTAGGAGTTTTCCTACCAAGCCCATGACCTGACTTGCACATATAAGAAGTGGATAGAATTGATTAAACTGGTTTTTAAAAAGGTTTGACTCATTTCTCTTATTCTTTTTCCCCTTAGTTTGGGTCCCTCTCTTCTTAAATATAGAAAGGTAAGCAAGAGAGTTGGAAAGAAGCCAGCCAACCCTAGAAGCGGCTGAAGCCTGAAAGAACAGCATAACCTGCCGAGATATTTTTTAAACACCTTTTCTTGTGCTTTGCTCTGTTACAGAATTACATTCAGATGAATTTCTTCCATTAATCTGTCAAAGCTTTAAAGCCAAAAGGTGCAGCCAGAGTGGATCTATAAGCTTGAAAACAGGAAGTGCATCTTTAAAGAGAGAAATAAGAAAGGTGGAATTTTGAAAATTTTGATCTGATATAGATGAAAAGAGCAAGATGAGTAATTTTGGATGTCAGGTTTTGTGCATGGATATTTTGTTTGTCTTTTGTTTTGGTTGGGAGAGAGGCAAATTTTTAGGTTCTCGTGGAGTAGATGCTTAAGGAGCCCTTGGATTATATGCAATCATCAATCTTATTTTTTGTGTGGTACTATATATTTGATGGTAATGATTGGTCCTGAGTAAATGAGCATTTACTACTGAATCAATCCTTGCTTGAGAGAGGAGAAATGCAGGTGACCTACTGCTTTGATATGGGAAATTACTTACCGTTGACTTTACTCGAAAAGGACAAGTTGGCAGGTGTCTGTAAAAGCAAAAACTTAACTAACAATTGAGAACCGAACATTAGAGGGGTGTCCTGGACAGGCTTTAAAGCCCACTCCAGTAAGCCACATTCCAATTTCCTGCCAAAATCAAAATTCTGAAAAATTTGGGTAGACTATAAACGTTTTAATAATTTCAGGTGTTCATGGTATATTTGGTATATATAAAACTTACACATATAGCATTAAAATGAAAATTGAAAAGTCAAAATCCACAAGATAAAATATAAATGAAACACCCATATAGTATTCTTAGGCCTTTCATTTCCTTGCACTTCTGTATTTGCAGAGCCAGAGCTCAATCGAGAACAAAAATCCAAACCTTATAAAAATAGGACCATAAGTATCATTAGATTGGGTTGGCTCAATTTTCAGTTTGGTCAGGTTTCCTCCCCTCTTCCATTGTACAAATAATATCACCATAATGGCATATCTACCTTCTTTACTATATTGACGTTGCCTAATTTTAAAACCTTTCTGGCCACTGAAAAAATTGTCATGGTGTTCTCCTGAATAAAAGAGAGAATGAGAATGCATTTATCTGGAGAAAGTTTCTTGTTTGAATGAGCTTTATCAGGATTTTATTTCCTTTTTCTCAAATTCACTTCTCTATAGTTAATTTGCTCATTTTATTGGAAATATTTCAAATGATGCTATTGTTTTTTGTTGGCCTGATTCTAATAATAAGATGGTTCTTTAGAAAGTCGTTCACCTGCATCTTCGAGCACATTTTCCTGCTTTCCCTACTAGCATACAACTGAAAAATTCCTTTGAAATCAATCTCTTCTTGCATGCACACCCTGTACTTTGTGCTATATTGATAATTGAGAGATGAAGTTATAGAACTTGGCGAAAAATAAGTTCCTCGCGGTATGGAATTTTGAGCAGTCGTCCATTTGGAGGTCTTTTTAGATCTAAAACATGAATTCCAGTCATCATGTTCCAACCTGGGTTCAATATCTAACAGTCCCATTGCATTTTCATGTATATGTAGATGTATCTATATCTAGATCTTACTTTTAAATACATCTATCCAAACCATAAATACATATGCCTACCACGTAGATAGATCCATAAATATGTACGTTCATGCAGACATATGCATCATGCATATTGATATACCCCTTCAGTACTTAGCAAAATCCGCTCATTCACAATGGACCCTTAATGGCTGAACATTCATTCAACATTAAACAGAGAGTACATATCATGATGTTGATACAACTGTTGTGGCCCTGAAGGCCACCACATTCTTTTATCCAACTCCTGCCAAGTGATCTGAGACCCTACTATGTTTACACGACAAGGGAGATTTTACTTTGCCTATGGCATACAGACCTTCTAAATTCTCGTCTCTGGCTTTTCAGGTCATTATAAGCATTATCCAATCCAATATCGTGCTGCCATAGCCAGTTTGTTCGCAAAGGCAGCTTCTATATTTTCCCAACGAATCCAGCGACTCGAGGAAGAAAGAACTAGAATGGGGAGCAGGCGCGACGAGATCTCGGAGTTGATATGTGACCTCCAAAATGCAGCAGTGAACTCCAATCAGAGCTTAAGAAGGGTTGCCACAGGACCCAGTGACCATTTCTTCCTGCCAAGTTCAGTGAACGACAGTTACGCAGCTTCTGGGTCGTCCAACAATGAGCAAAAAGAGTCCTCGAATCTTGCACAGAATGCCCCAGAGATCAGCGCACACAGCATATTGGGCCAGATGCTGTTCGACATTTGCGTACCCAAGAACGTGGAGGGCTGGGACATTAAGTTTTCTGGTTCTTTGAATGGACAACCATATGCTTGTGCTCGGAAGCTGTCACCATCTCATGATATCAAATCCATACGCCGGTCAAGATTGTAATGGATAGTATTGTTAGGGGCCTCAGGCACATTCGCTGAAAATTTTGCACGACTTTGCTGGAGATTCTGTGAGACAACTGGCGAGATCATCCACAACAGGAAGCTAGGCGCGACATCTCGTGAAACCAAAGGTATCGTGGATATAGAGGCTGATGCTTGGTGTTTCTCTGGCATGTAATTGTACAGAAAAAGCATGACAGGATGGATCCTACATAGACAAGTCCAATCCATGTAAGAATGATCGTGTTCCTCATCGACTATATAAGATGCATGTTATAGACGATTCTCGTCCCTAGCAATGGGTGCTGTGGGATCACTGCTGATGGTTTGAAGGAGATTCAGCTGCACTAGCGTAGATAAGATGTATAGAGGTGTTAGATGCACATATAAATAACTGTTTTCTTGTGACCAAATATGGCTATGAATTACGGTTTTTTGAGTTATCGAGTGTGTATCGACTGTATAGAGGTGTCGATTCACATGTAAATACCTATTTTCGTGTGACCGGGTATGCCTATGAAATATAGTTTTTCGAGTCATCGAGCGTGTGTCGGCCATACAAATTTCAAGCGTGTCTGCTAATTTTCTAGAGTTTGGTGATGTGATTGTCACTTCAATTTGTGGTGTGGTTCTTCTTAATTACTCACGTCTCTTTCACCTGCTTCTGGCTGAGCCAGAAATTCATCTATGTGTCTGCAATTTTTTGTTTGTTAACTTCTTCTTCCTTGCTTAAACTTATGTCTCGGCAACTTACAACACATTGCTTGAACTCTAGAAGTTTTCATATGCAAATGCTGGGACTTTTAACTTATATATATGCTTTTATAATTTTTTTTTAAAAAAATAACACTATAATTTGGTGGGAAATAATTTTTTTTTTTTTTTTTAACTTTACTTAAGTGTAAAAAAAAAAAAAGCCCTTGAGGACCATGATTTTATTTATTTGTTCATCATATGATGCTTATGTACACAAACTCTAGTTTCCGGACCAAGTCAAGATGACTAAACTCTACATAGATTCTCCACCGGAGATTCCGGACCGAGGGTTTTCTTTAGGTCCTCAAGCATCGGTTCCGGACGCGATGACAGTTGGATCCAACGAGAAAATTTCCCCTACTAATCGCAAGTTTTCCTAATTTTTGTGTGATTCGACATTTCATATATAATTTATTAAATATGTGCGTGATTACAGCCGAATATGATCGAGGATCCTCATGGAAGGGCCCGACTCTCTCGCTTGATGACAAAAAAAACTTTTGTTTCTTCGATTCATGAGGAATATTTCCTATTCTTTTCCCCTATCTTTTTAGCCTTACGAAGCTTTGCTTTAAGATTGTAAAGTCAGATTTTGCGCGGGATGTCTCACCATCTGTTGCTTCCTATAAAAAAATGGAAAAGCCTGACCATGTAGTATGTACTGATAAGGCGGCTTCTGATCGTCCGGGGCCTACTTTTAACGAGATAAATGCGGGAGTCCATCTAGAGCACTTTGAAAATACCTAATTGACAAAATTATATAATTTTCAAGATATCATATTTTCTCGTATTATGTAAAATCAGTGTTTTGTAAATTGAATTTTCTATAATATACGAGATTGCAGGCGCCTCGTGCACATTTTTTGACTTATCATTTTTATAGTAGATATCTTTATATACGAAGGTAAGAAATTTTGCGGGTTTCTAACTTTCTATTTGCACCTTATTTGGGAGGAAGGAATTGAAAGTTCGGTCTTTTACAAACAAAATTCGTTCCTCGCTTTTAGAAACCATCTCCAAATTTCATGAAATCCTGTTGTAATTGCAATTTATAAAGAAAATATAATGAAATCTGATAAGTTCCCAAATTAATGACCTCAACAATATTATTCATTACAGAACATGGTGGCTTTTACCAAATTGAAAGTCAGTCCGTATAAAATTGATGTATGTCCGCAACCGTCAACCTTTTCTTCAAATTACATATTTAAGAGAACATAAAAAAAATCAAATGAATAAGAAAAGACTAGGTGCATTTATTTTGTGGAGAATGAATAATTTGGAAAATACTTTTCTAAATATGATTACGTGTATCACTTAAAAAATTGAATGAGCGAAAAAAATTTTGATCGTTTGCGGAAATGTTTAGAGAAAAATTATTGTTGCTAATAAAAATATTTTTCATTAATTAATTATTTCATGTGATATAAGCGATTATATTAAGAAAATATTTTTCAAATCATTGATTTTTCACAAGACAAATAAATTATAAGGAAACGTTTGGTAATGATTTTGTTACTGAGAACAATTTTTTTATCAAAATGGTTTTTTTTATTCTATTCTTAAGAACAAATAATAAGCAAAAGAACACACTTGATAACTATCCAAAATTTTCTATTTCCCGAATATAAATGTGTTTGGTAGGATTCTTAAATTTTTTTTTTTGTTAATATTTTTTAATACTTTTATTTATTTTTCTTAATTTTCTCTTCTTCCTCCTTCTTCTTTGTAGTCGATGACCAATTATGCGAGGTCCGGTGAGCTCACCAAAGCCTTGTTAGGCTAGGGTGAGGTCCGGCAAGCTCACTAGGAGGCTTACCTAGCCCAAGTGAGCCTTGGCCTCATTAGTGGCTAAGTGAGGTCAACCTCACTTAGCCAAGGCAAGGCCGAGCCTCACCCAACCCAACCACGGCGAGGCTCAAGCCGACAAGCCTCGCCATGGCTCGACGTCACCGAGGGCCAGCATGCTCTAGCAAGTCGTCGACCCTCATTTGGTCAGTTGCCAACCATAGTTAAGGCCGGCAACTAGCCAAAAGGAAGAGAAGAAAAAAAAAAAAAAAAAAAATGGAGAAAAAAAAAAGAATCGATTCTTAGGAATTGTTCCAAAGAATAAGAAGCTACTTTTTTTCTATTCTTTGATTTTATTTCAAATCTATTTCCGAAAACAAAAAAATAGATTTTAGCTCTAAAGAATAAAAATTTTAGCAAATGGATTTCTATTTTTTTATTTTGTTCTAGGAACAAAAAAACAAAAATAATTATTCCTTGGAAGGTTACCAAACAAGGCCTAAAAGTCTTATGCTTTTGTCATTGCCGCGACAACCATCCATTGTCAATGGTGACACCACGGTGGTCACCCTGTCGACAGCAATCCTGGTGGCAATGGTCACTCTTTTGCTAGGACCACCTTTGTTGAGTTGTTTTTATTTTAGGGAAAAGACTACCAAAAACTCAAACTTTGCCCAAAGTGACAAATTTACCCCAAACTTTTTTTTTTTTGTAATATGAAAAATCCCAAACTTTGCAAATTGTAACACATTTACCCCCACCAAAGGCATTTTCGTCTTTTTTTTTTTCTGTTTTTCCTTCTTCTTTTTTCTTCTTCTTCTCTCTTCTCCGCCGGCCATCTTCCGGCGAGGGCAACCCTCGGCTAGGTCAAGCTAGGGCCTCCCTCACTAGGCCCTCATTGGCGTCGAGCAAGGGCCTAGTGAGGGGTGCCCTCGCCAGATCTGGCGAGGGAGGCCCTTGCCCGACACCGATGAGGGCCTGGTGAGGGCACCTCTTGTTGGACTCGAGCGAGGGGTGCCCTCGCCGGCATCGGGGGCCCTAGCCAGCTCGAGAGAGGGCAACCCTCGCCCGACGCCAGCGAAGGTAGCCCTCGCCGGACACCAGCTTCCCTCCACCATGGCCGGCGGAGGGAAGAAAGAAGAAGAAGAAGAAAAGAAAAAAAAATTAAAAAGTAAAAAGACCAAAATGCCTTATAGATCGGGGTAAATTTATCATTTTGGATAAAGTTTGGGATTTTTTGTGGTATTTTCCTTTTATTTTATTATAGTTTTGTTATGCAATCGCCGGGGATAAATTTATTGTGTCCTCAGATCTGAATAAATTATAAATTCGACTTATCCATGCTTGAAGCATGCAGGACGCAGCATCTAACAATTGATATGCTGATTTTTATTTTATCTAAACCCGTCTCCAAGTGACCATACACGTCCAAATAAGTTCCTTTCAGATAATTATTAGGGGCAAGAACTTTCTTTGTCTATCATGAATATTTTTCCGGACAGATTATCCCATTGGTCAATTGAGGACTTGAGAGGTTTTGTTCTGATCAATTGAGAGCTAAAGGTTTTTGAAAAAGACCATATTAGATCTCTAGCTCCCAGTGCATCAGAAGTGACAAATGGCTAAAATATTCCTAAGTTGGAGTCATGCCGGATTTCTGACGCATGAATCCTACCGTGGCGAACTCGAGACCAAATTGATTCTTTTTTTTTTTTTGGTAAAGACCAAATTGATTCTTTTTTTAAACCATAAATTCTTAATTGATGAACAGTCACACCTTGAGTCCTATTTCTGCACTTATCCCGATATACATATATATATTTTGCACTCGTCCCCCTTAGACGATAATAATAAGTTTTTATATAGGATTAGCTATACAATGAAGAGTTGGAATTGATTCATCTAATAATCCATAGTTTACGAACTATTTAACTTTATCGGAAGTACTAAAAAATCCTAAACCTATTGAATTTATACCGATTTAGTCTTAAACCTTTCAATTGAAGTAATTTAGTAGTAAACCCTTTTACATTAGTACAAATTTAATCCATCCAGCTAATTTAAGCCATAAATTACTAATGTAGAAGCCGGACATCCTACATGGTACAGTTGGCATTGACATGGACTTTTAAATAATTTTTTTTCATTTTTTTTGGTTTTCTATTATTTTTTAATATTTTTTTCCTTTTTTCTTATTTTTCCTTTTTTTTTCCATTCCTTTTTCTTTGAACACGTCATGTATCTTCATATGAGAAGGAAGTTTAAGTTGATATGCATTAGGATCGATGCATTCATGAACTTCAAGTGGACCAAGATTTAGATCACTAAGCTTGTTATAGCTCTCAACGGGATGACACTATGGTAGCAAACTAGGAAGCACCAACACTCTCCAAGAAGCACCGACACTTTCCGGGAGTTTTTGTGTCGTGTTGAACACTCCAATATGTGTCCAACACTCTCCGATACTTTCGGACATTCAGTTAACACGTGTTGGAAAATACGATACTGTCAACTTTCTTGACACTCAAATTGGAATTTTAACATGTGAGTTTCCTATACGTGATTTCGACACGTGAGGTTAATTTTAAAAAAATTCAATAAATGAAGAGTCAAAATGTATATATGTGAAAAAATAAAAAATAATAACAAAATAATAAATGGGGAAAGAAGAAAAGTCTAGTTTTCTCTTTTCTTCCGACTTTCATTTTCCGTGATATACAATTCAACCCTCAAGTTTTTTCTCTTCTCTTATGACACATTTGACACGCACATCCAAAATGTGAATTGCTTGTTTTTTTCTCCAAGTTTTATAGATTATTAGAATGTAATTGAATTTGTCAAATTGAAACAATGAATTATATTAATAAATGATTGATTAATATTTTTAGTGTAAATTCATTCTGGGTTTTTTTTTATTATTTATTTATTTGTGAGTTTGAATCAAATTAATTTGAGTGAAATAATGATAAAAAATGATAATTTAAAATATACATTTAATATTATGCGTGTGCTAACATGTTGGAATTATGTGTTTTTTGAGAAACGACGTGTCATGTCGTATTGTCTCGTGTGTCGCATATTGATGTCAGTGCTACTTAGGTAGCAAATAAGTCCAAACAAAATCTCTAGGTTCAAAGATAATTTCACATTGCCACTTATCAACATCCTTTTTATAGGACTTAATTGGCGCACTTCTCCATGAACTATTCTCATTTGAGATATAATATCATTCACCTTATCAATTGGCTTTGCAGCAAAAGGAATGAGTGCAAATCGAGAGCAGTGGTCGATTGACATTCATGCACAATCACAAAGGGATTGTATCTAGTGGTACGATTCACTAAACAATTATATGCAAATTCTCCCAGTGACAATCGAATTTCCTAAGAATGGGGATTATCATTTATCAATGTCCTTATTAGATTTCCAAAAGACCAATTGAGAACTTCAGTTTGTCCATCCGTTTGGTGAGGAAATACAATACTAACCTCCTTCATGGCACCCTTTTCTTCTTTCATTGTGAGCAAAGTGAGGGATAAGGAATTTTCAACTAAAGGGGCCTTAAGAGGTTCCTTACTAGGTGTCAAAGTAATTTTGTTTCCTCCATACTCAAAAAAATACATATTTCAATAACCATCATGGATAACCTTTCTATCAAATTGCCATGGTCGGCCAAGGATAATGTGACTAGCATCAATGGGTAGAATATCATATCATATCTTGTCAAAATAGATAGAATCAATGGAAAGATTGACAAGGCATCATTTGGAAATGGTTATCTCGGTACCTCTCTTCAACCAAGACAATTTGTAAGGTGTGGGATGCGCTTTCAACTGCAATTTTAGCTTGCTTGCTGTCACTCCAAAATTCACATTTTCACAATAACCCAACTCAATAATTAATTAAAATGCCTTCCCCTGAAATAGTGTTGGCCGAGCGAAAAATATTGGTGGTGCAGCCACCTATTTCCAATGTTTTCTTCAAGAGTCATGAGAAGCTCACCGGAATTAGTATGTATTATTTGTTCATTTTCCATAGCAACTTCGTCATCTTTCAATTCTTCTTCAAGCGGCTCCTCCGCATCCTCATTAGATTCATTTTCCACCAAGAAAGTTTTACTGGCTGGTCGATTCTTATTGATTCAACAATTACTAGCACGATGACAAATCTCTCCACAATAATAACAATGCATATTAGTAGTAATTAGTTGTTTTGAAATGTTGGGCTAAGCAAAGAGCTTACTAGTATGTGGTACCAATCAAGATATGACTTCCTATACAATTGCCAGTTAACTCTCTATCGTAGCTTCAGCAACTTTGGTGGTGCTTGTGATATTTCTAGTTGCTCGATTTGGCATGATAGAGGGCTGTTGTCTCCTAGAGTGAGAACACTCCACTTTAAGTGCCCACTGATGTGCACCCTTAAGTCCCAAATGTCAAGAAATTGGCATTTTGGATCTAAATTTGAAGACCATTCAAATAATTGTTCACGAGCACCTCTTTTGAATCTTGAATGTTGTTGCAAATCACCAACTCATTGAATTCATTGGTGTATTGATATACTATTCACAAACCTTGTCTAAGATTTTGGTACGTTTGATAAAGCTCTCTCTTGTATCTTTTTTAAAGGAAATACTTTCGAATCTTGTTCTCCATTTTTCCCCATGATGTGACTGGAGCCTTGCCAATAGATTGATGAGTCTGCTTCTCACGTTTCCACTATGCTATGGCCTTGCCTTCAAATCGCATAGTAATGATGCCAACTTGGCAATCTTCAGGGACATTCCTATGCTCAAAAACTCCATTCACAAGTGTTAACCAATCGATAATTTCATTAGCAAAATTGGTGCCCGAAAATTCTGGAATCTCTCTCTTGATTTCCTTTTCCCAATTCGGTTCATGAACTTCTTGTGTGTGATATGGTGCATTCCTCCTTTAGGGAAATGAATGAGCACACTTTGAAGAAGCGAAATCACCATTGGATTCTTCAGTTTTGGAACGAGGTGGAGGGTTGTTTGCTTGAATCCTTCAAATGTTGAACTTCTTGGGTCAAATCATCAATTTGTCATTGCATATGTTGCTGCAAATTCTCTGTAAGTATTTGTACTTTGTTTAATGAAATGATTTTGCCACCTCGACATCTTGCTTGTCTTGGGGGCATTGTCTACTCCTCCAAAGCTTTGAAGCCAAATGGTGTAGCCCAAGCCAAGGTTAGCTACTCAAACAATAGGATCGGTAGAGTGACTTATGCACACAGACACTTAGTCACAAAAATGAGCAGAAATTTCAATTCTGCACTAGCTCGGGAAAAATGGGCATAACTTTGTCAAATCAAATCCAAATGACTTGATTTCAAAGCCAAAAGAATGGAAACTTTTGAATCTACAACTTCTATGTTTTGAGTTTTCTCATATGAGTATTGCAAGCTTGTCAATTTTGGAAGGAAGCGGATGAAATGAAATCGGACAAAATGAAGAAAATAATAGGAACTTTAGCGGTTGCTCTTCTAGGCCTCCAAGGAAATTGAAATGGCACCAACTCTTCAAGATTGATGGCTGAAGGATATAGACTTTAAAAGCTCCGACTTTTCAAGGATTGAGTGAAAAGTGGTCTAAACTCTTAAAGGTTCAAGGAAATTGCATTAAGCAAATTTTCATTAATCAAATTGCATGTTGTACAGAGACTCGATGACCTTTTATAACAAAACAAAAGAAAAGCTACAGAGACTCGATGACCTTTTATAACAAAAGAAAACAAAAGCAAAAGGCTATAGTCAAACCTAGAATCCAACCGTCATTCATGTGCATAGAAACTAGAAATATTTAAAAACTATGAGCTATTAAATGCTCGACATTTTCAATGCTTGTGGCCATCCCAAAGTGTCATGACGCAAGCTTTGATGCATGGGAAATGACAATATAAAATTTGAGGCCTTATCAATGAGGGACTTTTGATGATAATGTTGTCAATCTTGAATACATACCGATCTTCTTGGTTGAATGAGTTGGTCTTGAATATGGGTTGCATCACATTATTAGCTGTAATTTTCTTGAAATGGTGTAATTTATCAAAAATCATCCCAAGATGGATTGCACATTAAGGTAATGATTTAACTTTATGGGTCATAATTTTACTTGTGGTAGTATTAAATTGTTGCACTCATATGTGGTCATATGTGGTAGTTTGTAAGTTCTTTCCTAGTATCTTAGGGCGCATGACAACCATTATATTCCGTTCCGAAATAGTTTATGGAATGGAAGAATTTCTAAGGAAAAATAACCGTTTGATAACGACAAAAAAATTTTATTCTAAAAATAGAAATTCGTTTGATAACGACACAAAAATTTTTCATTTCGGATGGCGGCGGACCGGCGGATAGTGGTGATGAACGGGTGGACGGCGGATAGAGATGAGGGACGGCGGCGGCCGGCGGGTGGGGCGGGCGCGATCGGCGACGATGGTGGCTGGTGGTGGTGGCAAAGAACCCGGCGGCGGCGCGGGCGGCGGGCGGCAACCGCAACTAGCGACAATGGCGATGGTGGCGATAGGTGACCGACGGCGGCGGCGGCGGGTGATCGATGGCGGCGATCGAAACCGACGGATGGTGGTTGACGGCAATGGATGAAGAACCTGGTTAACAAACGATAATGAAAATTTTTTATTTCTTATTTTTATTCCCGAAATAGAGAAGTAAAAATTTTTATTTTTGATTTCTATTTCAAACCTATTTCTATAATACAAATCTATTTTAGAAATAGAAAAACGGAATAAGTTTATCAAATGGATTTCTATTCCAAAAAAAGTCAGAATAAAAAAATTGTTTTTGGAATGAATATAGGCAGTTGTCATGCACCCCCTTACTAACTTACTTCAATGATGGCGACATTCCTTTACGGTCCTTAAACTTAAGGGCTTAATCAATGAGTAATTATCCTAACATGTCGTAATTTTCCTTAATCAACAGCATTTCCATTAACAAATCATATAGGCATAACTTACTAATTTTTCCAAATCACCCAATAGTCGAACCTAATTCTCTTTCAATCAAACGACTCATGTCAAATGAGACTGCCTTGTATCAACCAGACCACAGAACCTCCCTTACAAAACCAGGCTCGACTCACCCTATTTTCACCCTCATAGAAAAACTGTTTTTTTTTTTTTTTTTCTGTGATTAATTGATTTTTGTCGTTGGCAACTCCAGAAATCACTTTTTTCAAATTTTGGCTCCAAACCAAAGCCTCCGGAGTACGGATAGTAGTAGGTGGTAGGTCCCACTTTTAGGCGTGATGAGTAGTTTGATGGCAATTACTAATATTCTTATTATTTCAAAAGCAGAACCGGACGGGCCTCCACCTCTCCTCAGTCCTTCCATTCTCGCCTGTCGCAGTCCCCGTCCGTGCGAGGTCAGCAGAGGCCTCTGACGCTCTTCGTGTCGTCGTGATCTTCCCACACGGGCGAGTCTCCCATGGCGATTCGTCAGGACGAGAAGCCGCGACTTCTCCCGCCTCCTTCCAAGGTCTCTCTCTCTCTCTCTCTCTAGACGTCTGTGTTTCTTCTGTCTTGGGCTGTTTTTTCTTTCTTTTGCTGACGTTTAGTTCAGGTTCAGCGAGGAACGGCGCTGAAGAGGAAGGAGAAGCTGCTGTCCGGAAGGCCACTGGGTGTTCAAGGAACTTCCTGCAAGCAGGTGAGAACAGATGGGCACCCTCTGTTTCTTCAGTTCTTACAGTCACTCACTTTCTTGGTTTTTTATCTTTTATTCTGACTGACATTTTGCTTGGGTTCAGCAAGGAACGTCGCTGAAGAGGAAGGAGAAGCTGCTCTGCAGAAAGCCACTGGGTCTTCAGGGAACTTCCAATAAGCAGGTGAGAAGCACAGACAACTTCTGTTTCTTCAGTCCTCTCAGTCTCTCTCTATGTTAGTGTTCTGTGCCTTGCCTGCTCTCCTCGTTGAAGTTTTCGATCTCTGGAAAGTGATTTTAATGGCGTGCGTGAACGAGAAGTGAGGAGAAATGGAATGGGTGAGAGTGAGTGAGAGAGTGAAGGAAGAAACGGAGGGTGTTCCTGTTTGCAGGATCCAAATTTCAGGATGGGTTTTCTGTCCAAACATAGACACGCAGGCTTCAAATACCCTCTCTCTCTCTCTCTCTCAACCTCTTGTTCAACTGATTACTTCGAAGGCATAAACTGTCAGAGAAGCCGTGGATCATGTTTTACGTCTCAAGCTTAACTTTGAATGAATTGCTCGACAAATTTAGCATCTCATTAGATTCTTTTAACAACATTTCGCATGCTTAAATGACTGACTTGTCGTTACACATTTCCTCATTATTGATCAGGTAATCTGTTGTGGTTTGCCTAAGCTGGAAAGGTTAGTTGAGTACATTGCAGTGGCCGTGACACCTATCTTAATTAGTTGCACTTTTAATTTCTCTCGTGACGAAGGGCAGGAAAAATCTGATTCTTTAGTGATCAAATGTGAAAATTTTCCATTTCAGTCCAAAGAGAGAGAGAGCCGCAGATGACGGATATGGTACTGCTTCTGCAAATGATGCCCTGGATCGAGCGAGAAGAATTCAGTCAACTCTATCGCCAGAGTATCCAGTCATGGTTAAGCTTATGCTACCATCGCATGTTACTGGTGGATTTTGGCTGGTGAGTCTCATGATTAACCCCGGCGCAGTTCCAGTGTCCTGAAAAAGAAAAAGCTTGAAGCGTTTAATAACCCGACAATTCTTGTTGACAGGGTCTTCCCAAGAAATTCTGCGACTTGCATTTGCCAAAGCAAGATGTAACTATTACTTTAGAAGACGAAAGCAGCAAAGGATATGAAACCAAGTACCTTGGGGCAAAGATGTGCCTGAGTGGTGGCTGGAGAGGGTTTTCCATTGCTCACAATCTGCAGGAGGGCGATGCATTAGTTTTCCAATTAGTCAAGCCAACCCGTTTCAAGGTGATAATATGTAGAGCATTCTCAATTATGTATAACATCAGTTTCTTCGCTTCTCCAGAATGTGTACGGTTCTGTTTTTACAGGTAGTTAATTCTTATTGCAAGGAGAGCAGTTTACAAAAAGAATTTGACATTCCGTATGTGGATGGGAGGTCTTTAGTTTTCATATTTCTGTAGATTTTCAAGAAAATGGTTTTCTGTTTCAGTGTTCTGTTCTTTTAGGCAAGCAAACAACAGCAATGCTGAGACTGCAAGCCAGTTTTGAAAGAAAATCTATAAGGATAAGTGCACTAGAAGTCCTAAAATTTGTTATAAAAGTGCAATTGGATTCTAACATTTTCAAAAAGTGTAATTAAATTCTAAAATTTGTCATGAAAGTGCAATTGAATCTTAAAACTTTCAAAAAGTGCAAAAAGTGCAATCAAGTCCAAAAATCTGTCACAAAAATGCAATTAAATTATAAAATTTTTAAAAGTTATCAATGGAAGGACTTGATTTGACCAATTTAATAAGTTTTAAAACTTGATTACATTTTTTCAAAGTTTTAGGATTTAATTGCACTTTTGTAACAAGTTTTAGTATTTAATTGCACTTTTTGAAAGTTTTAGGATTAAATTGTACTTTCTTGATAAGTTTTAGAATTTCCAATGCACTTATCCTAAGTTTATATTAGAAGAGGTGAAAAGAAGTATATTTTTCGGATGGCATGGACAGGCACTTAAGTTTGGTTAAATTGGTTTCACTAAAAAGTGAAAATTTTGGAAAACTTCTGTGCTAAGGTGCTATACAGATGCATCATAACATTTGGAAAAATTTGGAAAAAATTGGAAAACTTCTCCGAGAGATTGATTTGTTCGACTAGTGATGTAGTTGGTATGTAAGATGCTCTCAAGCATCCCTCTGGGTCACGATTAGCACCAATTAGTTCATTAACTAGTACATGTAAGCTGCTTGCTGATCAAATTAGAACTTTGTTTCAGGTTTACATTGTGAGACGAAGCAATTTCGATGATGTGGATGGGGCTCTTGGCCTCCTTAGTTTGGACCACTGCTTAAAAACAGGGGATTCTGGTATGTTTCTGCTCCATGAAAATTGCTAGGCTGTTGCTTTCCAATCTTTCTTTGTTCTTCACTTTCGACTGTGGATCAGAAAACGGCCGCAAGACCTTCGCAATATCGGATGATGATTATTGGAAGCTTCTCACAACGGAAGATCCTCCACAAAACTCTCAAAATGACAACTTAAGAGCCTGCAATGTGCTTGCTCTGCCTGTCACCGAACAGGCCAAGAGTGATCCTGGAGATACTTGTCTCTGAAGTCCTCGACGGAATCCGGTTCTCCCAAAAAACTGTTGACTTTAAAGACGTGAGAAGCATCGAGAACTTTGAGATAATAGCCAATGACCTAGTCATTGACTCCGAACTGTCCAACCACTTTAGACTCAAATACTACGAGCTTTGCCGGAGTCAAAAGTCGTATCTCCATGGTCGCCTCCTTCAAGGGTTGAACTACAAACTTGCTGCCGGTATAATCTCGGAGACGGTGAACTTAGCAGACGCAATTCAGGCTTCGAGGATCGTGACGTCAATGAAGGAATTCGATATCTGGAGCAAGACACTGAAGGCATTTCAGGACATGGGCATGGAAGTGGGGTTTTTGAGAGCCCGGCTTGAGCGGCTCCTGGAACTTGCCATGAGGTCAAAGAGGTACAGAGAAGCGGAGAGTGATCGGGCTCGGGCCGAGGAGGAGAGGTGCAGGCTTGAGGTGAAGCTCGCGGAAGTAAGAGAAGTTATTAGCAGGCTCGATGATGAGATTGAGAGTTTGCGCAAAGGGAGTGATGACCTCGAGATGACATTCGAAGAAGTTGCTAGCGCTCCTTGGTGATATGTGAACTGACTCTTTTTTGGCTTTTGACAAGCATTTTTTTGGAGGAGATGAAGAAATTCATCATGATTATGAAGAGTTAGACAATTTACCATCATGTTTAGTTTTGTGAACTCTAGTTTAAAAGGGAGTCTATTTGCTTAAGAAATGTGTATATCAACCCATTTTGATTTGTATTGATTCTCTAAATTGGACCCTTTAGACAAATTAATAGCAATGCATCTTGATTTTGTGCAAATTTCTTGGCTGGAGAGGAGAGGTGTTGGACCTGAGCAAGTCCTTAAAAGGCTTAAGGAGAAAAGACAAGTGGGAGATAGCCTAGGGGTAGGGGTGAGAGACTTTACTTTGTCTGGACTTTGTATTCCTCTCCTATCGGGAAGAAAAACTTGAGTAGGGAGTTGGGGATGTTAGGAGCTGGGTCCCCAAGGCATTGTATTTGAATAATCCAAGCAAGCTACTGTCACTGTATATCAAGGCTTTGTTTGTTAACATTCTTTTTTTCTGTTTATGAACAAAATTTCTTTTTTTTGTTCCAAGGGGAACAAAAAAAAGAACAGCAATGTAATTTGTTGCGTTTTTGTTTAAATTTTTTATTTTTATTTTCGAACACATTTGGAATGCAAACGAAAACAAGAAAAACATGTTTCTTGTTTTTAGAACAATTTTTAAGAACAAATTTTCTCTCTCCTCTCTTTTTCTTTTCTTTTTTTTTTTTTTTTTGGCCGTCCTGGCCTCGGTAATGGCCGGCGATCGGCCGTTGAGGGCCGGCGAAGCTTGGCCTCGCCTTGGCGGGCGAGCTCGGGCTCGCCGGATTTGGGCAAGCCCGAGCTCACCTAGCCAAGGTGAGGCCGCCAACCCTCGTCGCCTAGTCGCCGGCCATGGCCGAGGCGGCGACTTGCCAAAAGAAGAAGAAAAGAAAGAAAGAAAATAAAAATAAAAGAAAATTATTAAAAAATTAAAAGAAACAAAAAAATAACACAAATTTACCAAATTTGTTTCTGTTCATTTTTTATTCTCGAAATAAGTTTACAAAACGTCTTCTTTTGTTTAAAAATTGTTCTCCGGAGCAAATAGTTTTTCTATTTCTGTTTCCTGAAACAATTTTTGAACAAAAATATTACCAAACGCACCCCAAATGGATGGGTGTTGGCAGACCTCGCAGGGGTGGCCAAACTACCTCCTAGTTTAAGAGGAGGTAAGAAGGGATCCACGGTACATGTCCTTACTAATGAACCTTAGGCTAGCCCTTGGTTACATGTAGAACTATATAACTTAAAAAATTTCGACTTTAGCTTTAGTTCCAATTCTATCATGAATATATATATATTGTTTCATAAACATCCCAATTTTAGTTTTAATTCCAATTTTTGTCATATATTTTTGGGAAAAAATCTACTAAAAAATTTTGTTGAAAGTGATAAATTTACTTCAAATTTTATTTTGTGATATGAAAATTTCAAATTTTATCAATCATAATACATTTACCTTATAAAAGCATTTTTGTCTCTTTTTTTTTTTTTTTATTTTTCCTTTTTTTTTTTTTCATTTTTCTTCTTTTCTTTTCTCTTTGTAAACCATGGCAAAGGAAGGTGGCCCGCCCTTGCCAACGTTAGGTGAGGGCGCTAGGGCCGCCCTCATCGATGTTGGGCGGCTTGGCGAGGGCAACCTTCGCCTGACACAGGCGAGGGCGGCCCTCGTTGGTGTTGGGCAAGAATGGCCCTCACTCGATGCCAATGAGGGCTTAGCGAGGACACCCTTGGTAGGACTCAGGTGAGGGTCGCCCTCATCGACATCGGGTGAGGGGTGTCCTTGCTAAATCTGGCAAGGGAGGCCCTTGGTTGGGTTAGGGTCGCTCTTGCCTGACGTCGACGAGGATAGCCCTCACTTGAGTTTAACTTCCCATTGCCATAGTCGGCGGAGGGAAGAGAGAATAAGAAAAAAAAAAAAAAATGAAAATGCCCTATAATGTAGGGTAATTGTGTTATATGGATATAAGTTTAGAATTTTTTTGTCACGAAAAAGTTTTTGATAAATGTGTTACCGTTGGCAAAATTTAGGGTTTTTAAAATATTTTTCCTATATTTTTTACTTTATGAAAATTACTAACTTGCATCAATTCTAAAACTGTCCTTATTAACCTTCCATCCAAAATTGCCTTTAGTGATTTTACGTCATTACTCTAGTTTATTTCCCTAAATTTCATATCTAAGAAGACATCTTTTGAAGATGGATCTTCATATTAGCCAAAATATCTTTTTGGATCAAGAAAAGACCACAAAAATCCCAAACTTTGTTCAAAATGACAAATTTACCATAAACTTTTTTTTTTTACATGAAATATCCCGAATTTTGCCAACCATGACACATTTATCCCAAACATTTTTTCGTGACACAAAATTTTTTGAATTTCTATCTGTGTGACACATTTACCTTAAATTATAGAGCATTTTGATCTTTTTACTTTTTAAATTTTTTTTCTTTTTCTTTTTTTCTTCTTCTTCTCTCTTCCCTTCACCATGGCTGGCAAAGGGAAGAGAGAAGAAAAAAAAAAGGAAAAAAAAAAAGAAAAAATAAATGTGTCACAATTCCATTGTTTGGTAAATGTTTCATATTTACAAAATAAAATAAAAAATAAAATGTTTAGGGTAAATTTGTCATTTTGAGCAAAGTTTGAGGATTTTTGGTAATCTTTTCATTTTTGGATTTAAAATTTAGATAAAAACTAGAATAATTAGGGTTAATGTTTTTCAATTGCTCTTAATATTAAGAGTCTTCTTTTCATCTTCTCAAGGGGATTTTAGATTTCGCACTCATTCTTCAATCTCTTATACTTGGAAGTATTTTGTCTCTTCTAGTCAGAGCTCATGCTTGAAATGCTCGAATGTTTGTGCATTGGAGTTTTCTATATCTCCATTGTCAACAAAATGTTTTAAATGGAGAGCTAAAACAAAACTTAAAGTTGAGGGTTTTTCATGATACCAAAAAAAAAAAAAAAAAGTAAAATTGACATTGGATCTAAAGTTTTTTTTTTTTTTTTTTTTTTGGTACCCAAGGAACCTCCGTGCGCCACTTCGCGGCGAAGTAAACCTTGAAGAAGTAAGAGAGTCACCACAACTCTTTCTACTCCGGGTAAATCATGGGTTCCTTTCCAACAAGACAGACGACGTAGCGATTCGAACTCCATACCTCTCTCGAAAGAAACTAAAGCTTAACCACTACGCCGTCACCACAGGTGGTGGATCTAAAGTTTGTTGTTTCTTATGGGACAAAAAAAAATAAAGGTAACATTGGAATTGAACTAAGGACTCATTTGGTTTGGATTTGGAGAAATGGCTTTGGGAAAGTGCAAATACTTTTTTGGTAAATGAGTTTTCCAAAATGATACATTATTTAATAAATTGTAACTTCAAATAGTATTGAAAAATAGTTTTGGCATAAATGTCATTTGGTAAAACCCACATTTATAAGGGCTTTTGCTATTTTTTTAAGTCTGAAAATTAAATCCGATGTAGGTCAGCTATCGGCCAACTACCGAACAATCGTCGAATGGCTAGATATGGTTGATTTGGGGCTTATTTGGTAACCGGCCAAACAATGTCTATTTCTATTCTTTTGTTCTCGGGAGTAGTTTTAGAATAGAATTGCGTTTGGTAAAATTTTCATTCCCAAGAACAGATTTGGAGTAGAATCAAGAATAAAAAAAAAAAAAAAAAAAAGAGTTGATTATTTGTTTCTATGAACAATTCTAGAATCAAGTCTACCAATTTTTTTTCTTTTTCCTCCTATTTTTTTCTTGTTCTTCTTCCCTCTCTCTAATTCTTCAAGTGCTGCTACCGCCGCCATTGTCGTCTGCCACCGCCCCGCCGAACATCGTTGTTGTCTACCATTGGTCGTCGGTGAGCTCACCAAAGGCTCGCCCGACCACTGGCGAGGCTTGGCAAGCTCATCGGCACCTTGCCGGTGGCCAAGCAGGCCTCCCTCGGCCACCGGCGAGCCTTGCCTAGCTGTTGACAAGGCTCGGTCGACGAGGCACAGCCTTGCCGAGGGCCGGTGATGCTCTAGTGAGGTTGTCGACCCTTGTTTGGATGATTGCGGTTGTCCCAAGGCGGTCGACTAGCCACCTTGAAGAAGAAGAAGAAGAAGAAAAGAAAAAGAAGAAGAAGGGGAGGGAAAAAGGAAAAAAAATAAATATAAAATAAAATTATTCAAAAAAAAAAATATTTGAAGTAGGAATTGAAATTTTGCTATATATAGAATACATATTTAATTTTGTATTTTAATTTATTATTTAGTATTTTTATTTATAGTTTATACTATAGTTTATTATTTACTATTTAATAAAAATTGATTATTTAATATTTATATTATTTAGTATAAAAATAATTAATCAATAGAATTTCTATAATTTGATAAAATTTTAGAATTGGAATAGAAATTTTATGTAATTACTAAACGCATTTATATTTTTTTTTATTCCAAAATCGAAATATTGTGCGATTCTGCTTACCATATGCATTCTTTTGTTCGAAATTATTTCCGAAATAAAATAAAAAATAATAATTTTTGATCGAAATTGTTCTCGGAACAAAATGGTTATCAAACGCACCATTTGCGGCTTAAGGTTGTGCAAACTTTAGGCAAGGTAGCTTGAGGTCATGCGACCTAAGAGACACCGCCCAAGGTAGTGCGGACCTAGGTGGCATTGCTTGGGTCACGTGAACTAGGCAATGCCACTTGAGGTCATGTGAACCTAGGCAACGTCACTTGAGTCGTGGATCGCTCCATCCTAGGCAATGGTTGTCGGGGACATGTGACCTTTGGCGGTGGCGGCGGTTTCCGGAGAAACTTGACTCTTAGGTGGATTGAGGAAGATGAGTAGCGTGATGAATGGGGAAGAAGATGAATAGTGGCGGATGAACAATAGACTTGCATTTTTAAAATATTGAAAGTTCAAAGTAGGTTCTTACTTGTATTGAGCTTTTAGCATTCAAAATGTTAACATTTGGTCAAGAAAGTCTCCAAAATACTTACTGAATGCTGTATTTTCCTTAAAAGTTGAACCAAATGGGGCATTTAAAGTTGTGATCTTTTAGGGTTTTAGGCCTATAAATGATTTAAGTTACTTGTACTCCATTTGGGGTTCTACTCAAAATGGGCATAATTCTTCTCAAGTTGAAAATGAATAGCTTGAAATTTTATTTTTTATTTTTTATTTTTTAATGGAGTCAAGATTGAACTTTGAAAAAGTTCGACTCATGTAACATGTAGGCCTAACGAGTAGTTGATTTTATTGGGTACTTTTAATTTCATGTATACATTTATAATTATTATGTTGTAAATAACTAATTAATCCTTTTTTCAAAGTGTATTACATCTTAAAAATTGAAGTTAGAAGTTAATTCGAGTTCAGACTAACATTTAACTGTCGAGGAAGTCGAGTGGAGCCAAGTTTGCATTTATTGAAAACTTAATCAGAGTTAAACTCGGGCTTGGGATAGACAGCTCGATTGAACTCAGAGCAGCGTACTGTGATTTATTTGAAACTTCACTCAATTTTGTTTTTCTAAAACTTAAAATAATTCTTTCATTTTTGGAATTTTTATGGAGAAACGTGCAAAGTGCTTGTTCTTTTCATAGTGTACAACTTTTGAAAATGCCTCTCTAATAATCGATACGCCCACTTCACCTCACGTCAAACAAGAAAGATTTTGTAATTAGTACGGTTTCCTTTTTGTTTCCTTTCTCGTCTCTGTTTGTGCAAGTCCCGCAGAGAGAGAGAGAGAGAGAGAGAGCTGTAAAGTCGTCTTCCATCAGTCCCATGACCATTCTTCACGATGACAGCACCAAGCTTGTCGTAGCTCGTCCAATGGTCTCTCTCTCTCTCTCTGTTGACATTTATGATGTGATTCGTTTTTCAAATGATGGTTTCTACTCGCGTTTTGGTGAGGTTCAGCGTGGAAGGTCACTGAAGAAGGGGGGAATCTTTTCCTCAGAAGGCCATCGCGTGATCTCGGAACTCGTGACGCAGAAGTGCGTTGAACTCATTCTCGATGCTCTGTTTTGTTATTTCTTCCATTTTCCCTGTGTTGCTCTTCACGTGTTTGCTTTGGCCAGTATGGATGAGTACTCGCTGCTTCTTTTTTGAAGTACGTCGAGTTCCAACTTGAACGGTTCCGTGAAATTTTTGCTTTCTTTTCGTTTTCTTTCTATATGCATTTTAATCTGACTCAAACCCGAGATTTGTGCATAGTAATATATTTGGAGGTCATGGGTGTTGGAACCAAAAAGAATAATGACAACTTTGGAAATTTGGAATAAATGCACAAGTTGAAGGGAGAAATTGTTCTTAGGCCCTATTTGGTAACATTTCAAGTAATAACTATTTATGTTATTTCCCGAAACGAAAAAAAAAAAAAAAAAAATCAAACAGAAATCCGTTTAATAAAATTTTTATTTCCAAAAGTAAAGATCTATTTTTTTGTTCTTGGAAATACATTTAGAACAGAATTAAGAAATAGAAAAAATTTGTTTCTTGTTATTGAGAATAATTCTTAGAATTAGTTCCTGTTTTTTTCTTTTCTCCACTTTTTTCTCTTTTCTCTTTTCTCTTATTCTCTTCCCCTTTTTTCTTCTTCCTTTTGGCAAGTGACGTTGAGCCACGACAAGGCTCATCGGCCCAAGCCTTGCCGTGGTTGGGCAAGGCTAACCTCACACGGCCTGGGCAAGGCCGACCTCGCCCTGGCCTAGCGACATTCAGGTTCGCCCGTGGCTAGCGACCGTCTACAAAGGAGGAGGAAGAAGAAGAGAAAAAGAAAAAATAAAAAAAAAAAATAAGAAAAATTTTAAAAATTTTAAAATTTTACTAAACGTATTTTTATTATAGGATTAAAAATTTTAGACAATTACAAAGCGTGTTCTTTTGTTCAGAAATTATTCTAAAAAATAAAATAAAATAAAAACCATTTCTAATAAAAAATTATTCTCATGAACAAAATCATTACCAAACACGTCATTAGAATGCTTTTTGATGGCATCCATTTACAACACTCACTCAACCTCACGTCCTTATATAATAGTAACATATCTACAATATAAAGGATGAACATCCTACCCACTAAAAACACACATTAAATGAGCCATGAAGTATTCTAGCAACATTAAATGAAGTAACAAATAGTCCACAAAGCTAATAAAAACACATAAACAAAGTCAATACAATGATTGCACATCATTAATGCATTTGCAAAACAAGCCTTCATGGAAAACTCTTGACCTTTGTCTTCACGAAATGCTTATAGCTTTTGTCTTCATCTTCATCATTTGAGTGCTAACATTTAATGTGATCTTCACAGAGAGATTTTTATTCTTGAGTTACACAATCCATCATAATTCATGCATGTTGATTTCTTTTTGTCTTCATTGAGGTGGTGCAAGATGTGCACACTGCACACTTGCATCTTGCACTAGGTATAGCACGAGCCCCCAACCCAACCCTCACAATAGACCCACCGCCACTAGACATTGCCATCCACAATTATCAGCCACACCAGCACCCTAGCCACCACACTAGAACGCAGCCATCACCATAGACCCATCACTAGTAGCCATTGCTAGTGGTGGGTCTATTGCAAAAGGTATTAGTGCAAGCTGAGCCTTGCATTAGCACCACTTGGTGCAAGATGTGCCTTACACTTGCACCACACTGCACATCTTGCACCAGGTATCAAATGTAACATGAGCCCCTAATTCAACCCCTAAATCAGACCTACCACCACCAAGCTTCACCAGCGACCACCACTAGCCACACGAGCACTCCAACCACCACCACAGACCCACCACCAGAAAGTAAGTAAAAGCATAATCTAAAAAATGAAAAAGGCAAAAATGACAAGTAACAAAATCATTTCATTAATGTTAAAATTAAGTTTCACAAACTTGATGAAAAACTATAAAAAAAAAAAAAATCATCCATAGTAAATTATAAACAAACTAACTAACTTCTCAGCTCCACAAACTCTATCTCGTCCTATTTCATCAATCAATATGCACAACATCTCTTGTTCGTACTTCTTTTGATGGACCTTTCACTTGATTAATAATCCTTACACTTTTTTTAACTGGATGTGCGACTTTTTCTTCAATTGTCTCAAGATGCACTGACTTTGATGGAGTTGCAACTGTCCCAGCTAAACTGATTTAGAATGAGCTATAACTATCTTAAGCTGAACTAATTCAGATTGACTTGTAATTGGGTTCTTACTCTTCTTTCTTATTAGCGCAGCCGGTGTCTTCTTCTTTGTTAGCGCAACTGTTGATTCTTGAGTTGGGCCTTGAGATATAAGAATCTTTGAACTTCTACCAAGCTACAAAAAGAAAACTCAATTATAAAAAAATTTGCACCATAAATTAAAGTAAATGCAATCAATAAAACTTACATTAAGAATGAATATTCCAAAATGCTTATCTATACAAAGACCATAACCATATAATCTTAACATCTTCTCTAAAGCCCCTATTATTTGAAGGGGAGTGTCACTTTTAGGTACTTGTGATTTGTTGGCCTTTCTTCTCACTTGTGATTTCTTGGGCCCTTGTTTTGGCCCTTCAACTACAGTAAGGGCTTCTTTAGCCAATTTTTCAGCTAGGCGTATTTTAGATGGTTTTATTATAGCTAGCCCTTGACTTGGCCTTCTTGTAGCTGGTCTTTTGACTTGGCCTTCTTCTAGTTATTCTTCTATCTAACTCTTCAGCTTTAGTGACACTTTTTGTTGGCCTTTGTGGCGGCCCTTCTAATGACCCTTCTGATGGCCTTTGTGATGACCCTTCTAATGACCCTTCGGTGGCCTTTGTGGTGACTTTGGCCTTTATGGTGACCCTTGTGATGGATCTTGTGGTGGCCCTTGAGTTGGGCCCTCTATTTGTAGTTGAGCTCCAATTTGCCCTCTTCAAATTTGAGAAAGAGGCAAATGACATTATAAATATAATATCAAGCCAAATAATAATATAAAGGAAAACTAAACACAAATTGTTGAATTTACTAGGTGTTTTTTTCTCTGCTGCTGAAGAACGGTCAACTTAATTGGCCCCTTCGTTGCTTTGGCTAATCCTTCAGCTGGCCGTCTTCTACCTTGCTTTTTCAACATGCCCTTTAATTTTAAGTACAGTAGAGGCTTTGGCCAATCATTTACGTGTCATTCTTGTGACATGATAAAGACAAAGACATTGCATACAAGACCAATTGTATTTATGTACATATTTGCAATAAACCATAAAGTAACATAAACACAAATGTCATGACTTACTAGGTTTCTTGTCATCGATTGAAGAACAATTGACTCAATTCATCCTTTTGTTTGCCCTTCTCCAACTGTCCCTTCATTAAGCCCTTCAACTAGCCTTAATTGTTCCTATTGCTTTCTTAATTGATAACATTTAGTATTGTGCCATGTTACGTGACAATAAAAGCACATCATCTTTGCACCTATTCTTTTCATCCTATGCTAACCTGAGACCTCCCCCTCCACCATTCTTCGTTTTCACTTTGGCGTTCCCATTTTCTTCTTCAATGGCAAATGTCAAAGTGCTTTATATTTTGTTGACTCCTAAAACTTGCTACCTTTGATTAGCTGCATCATGAATTAATACAAAATAATGTATTTCAGTTTCTTATACCAATCATTAATGCAATCATTTGCGTTTTGGCCTTTCAATTGGATGTCACATATGGCATGTACACAATGAATTCCACTTAGTTGACATGCTCTATATGAACATTTTTTCGTATCTAAATGGACAACATACTTATCGAAACCATTTATTATCTCATATCCTTCATCCCCATTCCAAATTGGATGATAATATCTACTTGCAACCAAATTCTTATTTAATTCTTGGCAATTCTAGGACCACATTACCTAGTCCATTTGCAGCCTCATCTCTTTGTTTGTACAATCGAGTCATGAGCATAACCTATATATCTTCAAGTATCGAGATGATTGGTTTGCATTTGGCATCTATTATCCTCCCATTGAATGCTTCACGTATGTTGTTATCGATGTTATCATACTTAAATTCATTGTTAAAGAACACCCTATACTAATATTTGGGTTATGTTTGGAATAATGTGTCAAAACATTCATTTGTCAATTGAAACAGTTCTTCTTTGGTCATCCTAAAGTCAGCCATATTCGTACTATTTGCTAGCTGCCAAAACTACGACTACGGCTTAACCCTTTTATAGGTCATTGTCCATTTGTGTATATGTGTCTTATACACATTTGATGTTCGGCATAGAGCAACAACTCAACTATTACCTAAACTAATCCTTGCAATAATTCAAAACAAGAAATGTAAGCAAATAGCATGTTGATATCAAAAAGTAAATAATTGAATAAATTTTTCAAAAAAACAAACATTATTACCTTTGTTGGTTGCTCATGAATGCCCACCCTTCTCCATTTGTTATCTCTAGTTTAGTCATTAGATTTTTTAGGAACTACAACCAATTGTCTTTGTTCTCTACCCTCACAATAATCAAAGCTAATGGAAACATTTGGTTATTCACATTTCTTCCAATTGCGACTAGTAATTTTTCCTTGCATAAACCCTTCAAAAAACAGCTGTTTAATCCTATAATCCGTCTACAACTAGATAAAAATTCTTGTTTGTATGCATCGAAACACACATAGAACTTATCAAACTTGGTCCAACTATCAGGAAATGGCCTCTCAACGACCTTTATATACACTTTATTTGAAGGGTTTTGCAATTTAGACTCCCAAGCATAATCCCACAACTGTCCATATTCATTACCATATTGACCAATGAGTATCTTCATTACATTTTGCTTCAATCTTTTGCATTGATTCTTGGATACATCGATGCCTACACGCTCCTTCATTAGCATCCTAAACTCAGTACTCTTCATCTTGGGCATCAACTTGATGAGATTGAAGAAGTGCTCAAATAACCATGCACTTGTTACCATTTTATTTTCAAAATTAATGGAACAAATGTGTTCCTCTTAGTAGGCTCTAATTTAGAATGATCTACTTCTCCTAACAAATGCGTTGAAGATCTTCCATGGACAATTTTGCTGCGAACACCTACCTCTTACAAAGATTTTAGTGTTTCTAATAAAGTTAATATTCCTTTGCGCAGCAATAGAGTTCTTCAATATAGCTTTTCTAAATTGTTTTGCATTTTGAAATTTCATACCTACCAACAAAATAGAAGAGGCAATGAATGAATCATAGGAATGAAACTTACTTTTCCTTTTATGTACAACTCCTTGATCTTCTTCAAGCTCATCTTGAAAAGTAGCATTCTCGATGTTTTTTTCATAATCAATCTCCTCGCTAGCAACACTAGCATCTACAAGACCTTCAGCCTTGTTGGGAACTTTATCAATTATCTGCAAAACTACAAACCTATCTGACAAAAACTCAATTTGTTTTTTCATTGACTGTGTAAGCACTTCGTCATCGTCATCACTTAAGAAATTTTCAGCAAGCAACCTTTCATCTTCATCATCACTAGATTCAGCTATTTCCTAATCTAATCCAGTGATTATGATATCACCTATGTCAGCATCACTTTAGTGAATTGCATCTACGCCCCTCTACTCCCCATCCTATCTATCTTGCCCTCCTTCATCTCTAACTTCAGTACTAGCTTGAATACCATCTCCCCCTTCTCCTACTTAGCCATTCTTCCATCATCATCTTCATCCTCACTATCAATATCATACTCCATGTATATTTTTACCTCTTTGTCATGAAAATAATGGTATAGGATATCCCTAAAGCCATTATCATCTTTTAAACTTCTCAAACCATCTTTCAAGCATTTCCCAAGAACACAATACAATGACTTATGTACTTTACAAGGCAAATAGGTCATTATATCCCTAACAAATCCTATATAAGATACCTTCTTTGTATTGACAAAGATGATGCCCTCATTTCCACCCTCATACTCACAATTATCTTCCCCAATCACAAAATCTCTACCATAGCAAACTATGACAGCAACATAATCTTTATCATAAGCCATTTCTACACCAAGAAAAAAATAATAATTACCTTTTGGGACTATATCCACAAAGGATAATAGACAATTACACATAAAAGTTCATACACTCTCATGAACTTTATTAACGAGAAGGAAAGAGGGAAGAGATGCACATGTTAGGCCATTTACTAGAAATATACCCTCCACGACAAATAGATGTCCCTACACTAACAATATACCCCTACATGATAGCAACTTCATTATTGGCATTCCCTTAAAATATTAACCAAAAAACAAAAGTCCCTACGACAAGCATAGGTCCCCATGGCACC
Organism: Eucalyptus brandiana; assembly: GCA_014182725.1. Classification (NCBI taxonomy): domain Eukaryota; kingdom Viridiplantae; phylum Streptophyta; class Magnoliopsida; order Myrtales; family Myrtaceae; genus Eucalyptus; species Eucalyptus brandiana. The sequence continues at coordinate 24,830,717 of CM024674.1, read as the reverse complement.
AATTTCAACACTTTTATTTTAAAAAAAAAATGATCAAATGTCCTAACAACAACCAATCCAAGCCATCATAATCGCCATTGCACATCACATTTCATATCTGACCCCTAAAAATCGCCCTCGCACACATCACAATACCACATCCAAGCTTTAAACACACATCATAATAGCATTGCTCTAAGTCACACATCACAATAACACCACATCTTCAAAGTTGAGCCCTAATTTTCCCTTCGTTGAACCCTACATTTTGAGGCCGAGCCCTAAATTGCCAATTTGAACCCCCATTAGGGTTTTAGCACCACTTCGAGCCCTAAATTGCACATCAAAGTACCATCTGAGCCCTACATTTCTCGGTTGACCTCCACATTTCCTAGCCGAGCCTCAAATTTCCCATCAAAGCCCTAATAAACGAGTTCAAGTCCTAATTTCATCATAGGGGAGGGGGAGAAGAGGCCAAACATGGACAAGCGACGATGGTGACCAATGACGGCGACCAATGACCATATTTGCCACCTTAGTAAAAGATAATGCCGAAAAATGCCACGTACGCAATTTGGCTAGATTTTCTTTTCGTTGGCACTTAATTGATCCATTTTGCTCTAATTTTGATACTTAAGTGTCACTATCGTAACTTTTGGCATTTAAGTATCCTCCTATGTCAAGTTTTGGCACTCAAGTTTTGGCACTCTAGGTGTCTTAATGTCGAAATTGTCTCAATAATGATACTTGAACCTCAACAGGCTTAGTTTATGATGTAGAATGACTTCACAGTTGTCTATATAGGCAAAGATAAAGCATGGTCATCTCCACCGCACTATTATCTTTAATAGTCTAAGAATAGCTATCATCTATGATTACGTCGAACTCTAGAAAATTTATTATTCGTGATTCCAAAATTCTTGCACCTTCATTGAAGTTATAAAATCGATACCCTTCGAATGATATGAGTAATATACGAAAAAAATATCGAGTGTTCTGGATTCCAACTTACTTAATATTGAGTTATATAACCTCACTTCTGCAAGATATCCATAATCTTAAGATGATTTAAGTTAGTTTTACATCCACTCCATAACTCAAAAGAGTCAATGGAATAACTTTGGAAGAAACACGGTTTTATTTGTAAAGGGCCGCTTCAGAGCTTCACCTTATAGAAAACTTGGTAAATTAGTCTTGCTAATAATAATTAGCATTATGTCTGTTAGGGTGTGATTATACCTTTCGACCATGCCATTTTGTTCAAGATTTTTGGGCAATGTAAACCGATTACTATCCCAAAATCCTCAAATATTTGACAAATGGCCATTTAAGTTATTCAACATTACCATATTAGCTAAAATACTCACCATCATGGTTAGATTTGACAACCTTTAAAACTTATCTAAACTATTTCTTGATTTTTATTCAAAAAAATCTTGAACTTATGAAGATATTTAGACTTTTACTTAAGCAAGTATAAGAAATAATCATTAATGAATGTGTTAAAATAAAAATTTTCACACAAGGTCCACTAAAATTATTATGAATGACCTCCAATAAGTTAGAATTTCAGATTGCATTTTTTTTTTTTTTAATTATAGTCATCCTACCTCTATAACAGTCTCCACAATGCATGAAATTGTTCTATAGGCAAAGATCTTTTGGAAATAGCATTTTCAACCATATAAGTGACGTATATATCATTAGGAGTTAAAAATAATCTGTACAATCCATTGGACAAATTGCAAAACCCAACTTTAATTGAATTGAAAAAAAGAAAAACATAAATGTAATATTATTCTTTATTTCAAAAGAGTATCACATATGTCTAAACATGATATGAAACTAAGTTCTATTTCAAGGAAAGTACATAAAATTTGTTTATTATTATTAGATTAAAACCATAATTTATAATTAAAATGATATCTCCTACGAACTCAACATTGACTTTATCATTGTTTCCCATGGTGAGCTATGATTTGTCATAGTTGGCTTATTTCAATTTATGAATCTCCATATGGTAAATGCAACAAATAATTTGTTTCACTATCTATCCACCAAGAATTTGACAAGGCCCTTGATACAAACTGGATTCATAAACGAATGTTAAAAATCATTAACTATAGGCTCACGATTAAATACCCAAGTTTTATATATTTGCCACAGTCTATCTTTATGTGACTTTTCTTTTAAAAAAGAAATAATGTTCACCAATTCTTCTTAAAGGATTCTATTTTATGACCCCGATTGTTAGGACGATTGGTGGTTTTATGAGTTCCTTTATGGGTATGATTTTTAGACTTTAAGTCTACCATCCTTGGGATGTAATCCCTTATCTCATCAGAATATCATACCTTATGCTGAAGAGTCCTTGCATATGTGTCACAATCTTGGCATTAGAGGAGGCATGGTTCCAAGCCACCAAGCCTTCCATCATTTGTCTAGCGATGCAGTCAACTAACAAACCACTCTTTAATTGTTCATAAATGGATTGCTTCGTTGATAATAAGCAAATTCACTTGCTCTCTTCCCAAGCAACAAAATATAATATTTAGGATTTTATATTGTTAGCATTATGATTCAATGGCTATCCTTATAATAGCAATATGAACATCTATCAGCTCCATCTCAAACATAAAATCATCTTTCCATTATTTAAAGTTTGAACTAGTAAGAGCTTTAATAGTTATGGAGTTATCAATTATAGATAATGTGATTAAAATAACAAGTAATATATATAATAGCATCATGTGAATACTATATAACTTGAAATCACATAAATACACATTCAAAGAGTTACATAAATCATCATATAATTACCTTTGATAGAATACATGATATGAAATTGTATACTCTCCACATGACAATGGTCATGAGAATCTATTTCAACCTTCATGAATCATCATCTTTGAGCATATAAATCACTAGGATTAGCCACTCTTTAACCATATACTATACATGTATTTCTCCATGAATTAATATACAATCACCTCCTTTGGGAGCATAACCATGCATTAGTACATGAGACATCCCATCACAATATGAAATCAATATTTCTCAAACTCAATCAAGTGTGCCACTTTAACTATCACAACCCAAGTCAATCATTGAAACTCTTTCATACTAGGGATATAAATTTTATGTCTCACATTTACCATTTACATGTGATTTTAAACTTGATGACATGAGTAATTTGTCACTAAAATCATATATCACATCAATTACATTACTTCATTCATTGATACATGTCGAACCTTTCTATATGTTATCAATGAATCACACTTTACACATTCTTTATGTGATGATATTCATGTGAGCTAACACTTGTATTTCCAAAATCACAAAAAATCTCTAAAAATATGCAAATTTAAGGTTTCATACTTGTTTTTACATCCATAAAATCATTAAACATAAAAAAAAATATATACCATGGTGAAAAGCATCCTCATACAAGCACATGGATACCAAGAACGCCTAAATCAGAGCTTGAACTCGCCCATATGCAAGGCCAGAGTACGCGGCGCATGAAACGCGCACACGCAGGCCTACTTGGACCTGTTTGAATCGTTGGTTTGATCGGTCAACGGTCAACCACCAATCCAATTGGTTGACTAGTTCGATCGATAGAGAACAAGGTTACGTGAGCAACTAGTCAGACTCGACTCGGGTTAATTAGGTCAAGTCGAAGGTCAACGTCAGGTCAAGTTGGCAGTCAATGGATCAAGTCACCCAATCACTAACATCACTAAGATGTCATCCCTAACACATGCACAAGCCATCGCCGCGTGTGAAGGCACGTGGGAGTGTGTGGCGGCTTGTGTTTGATGCGCGCCAACTCCCAGTGGCACGTGGCCACGCATGCAACCTCCCCTAGAGGCATGCTACCCATCGATCTGCTTGTCTTGATAAGGTCTTTCCATTTATATGATCAAAATTAATTTTTTCTACACAAAAAATCACAAAAATGGGAAAAAAAAAAAACCTATATGTTCAAGTTCTGGGCTATAATTGCTCTGATATCACATGTTAGTCGCAAAAGCGCACCCCAAGATCTCTATAACTAGAATCAAGAACATATACGTAATTAAGTAAAGAAATTTATGTGCTGCTTTTGGAATCCATTATTTTTTGGGTTAATACCTTAAAAATTCCCAAACTGGTACACTTTTGACAAATTTACCCCAAACTATTTTTTTGACTATGAAAAACCCCAAACCGGTATACTTTGTGACAAATTTACCCCGATTGACTATAAAAAAACTAAACTAAACTGTATATTTATGACAAATTTACCCTAAACTAATTTATTCGATTGCAAAAAACTCCAAAATGGTAAATTTGTGACAAATATACTCTCTGCTAAATTGAATTAATATCACAAAAAAATCACAAAAATTATAAATCGTGACAAACGGAAAGCATAAAATCCTAAATTGGTATACTTGGTCAACCGTCACGTGTCATTTAACTTAATAATTTGAGAATAAAATTTAACGAAAACTAACAGAGGGTAAATTTGTCACAAGTGCATCGGTTTGGGGTAAATTTGTCAAAGGTATACCAGTTTTTGGGTTTTTGGTGGTCAAAAAAATAGTTTGGGGTAAATTTGTCACAAAGTGTAGGCCCAGGTTTTGGGGTTTTCAAGTATTAACCCTATTTTTTATGTGAGACTGTGACAATCTAAAGCTCAAGTGCTTCTCCTATATTGCCATTTGTATCACTGGCTCATGAGACTGTCCCTCATCTTAAGCGTTTTGTAAACACTCATTATGTGAGGATAATTGTGTGTCAATGTTAGAGATTTAAGTATTATTTATAAAATTTCAAGCCAAGGCATCTCATTAGGAGTCGGGCTCAACTAAGCCCACAATAGTCAGTCCATATTAGATTAATTAAGAAATTTTTCATCTCACTTTATTAGACCAATCTCGTAAAATAGCAAATTATAATATCAATTAATATAGCCCATATTAGAAAAATCCTTACAACCAATACTCACGGAATGCGTCTTCGTCAACACCCATCCCCTCTATTCTTTTGTCAGCAAATTTCAATTGCCCGCCCCGAATTGCTCCTTAGACCACATTTCTGAATACAATACAATTTGTTATTGTCGTGGCTCCAAAAATGGCGACACTTCCAATATTTTCTGTTCTTTGTTTCCTCTGCTGTTGGTATCTCATGACCTTCAAGCATTTGTATCTGCCTATCTTTTATTAACATGTGAAAAATCTGATCGGCTTTAGAAGTATCCCCAGAAAAGTGCAGGCTATCCATTACTATTTCTTTTGCTTGGTTTGGCCTAAGTGGCAAACACTCATATGCTTTACCACAGTTTTGCCGCTACTGCCTTTTCTTGTTTTTTTCCTCTTCTAAATCAATCGTGGAGACAAAGTGTTCCTTAGCTTTAAAATGACAATAATTTCTTCCTTGTCCATCCTTTTAATAACTACTCATATTTAGCCACATGAACTGCGAACTGACATAAATCTATTGACACCATAAATATTTGCCCCATTTTCAAAAATCTTCAAACTAGATCCAGGGTTGATTGACAGTTGACCAAGGTTTGACTGATAATATGCAAGGCATAAAACACATTTTAAATGTCACAAATGGGTTCTGTTAGTCAAAACGAGTCTTTTGACACCCATTATGATTTTTTAATTCAAGTTACAAATTATTAGATTAGGGATCGCAAGCATTCCGACGCTACAAAAATCGGGTCGAACGGGGAAGTTATCGCCGGTTAACTTCAGTCAAACTTTCCCTCGAGAAAGTCTCAGAACCCACAACCGTACTTAGAACTCGAATTTCAGCCCTTTAAGTTATGGTATATAATGATTTTTTAGAACTTTAAGTCACCGAAACGATGTTTAATTTTTTAGACCAAGCCTTAGGCCCTGCTATGTGCTAAAACCTTAGGCCATAATTTAACTTGTCCCGCGTCCCCTTTGACTATTGGGCCTTAAGTACCCGGAACACCTAAATCGCATTTAACGGTACACATACAAAGGAGTTTGGTTGCGGTTAGGCACATGTCAGCAACCATAAGAATACAATGTACCGATCTTCCTAATGTTTTTGGCATTGGACTGGATGCTATGCTGGTCAAAGATGCTCCGCCCTGTATGAATGTATTCAACAGTCATTGTAGCCATCTACCCAAAAAAAGAAAAAATTACGGTTTCTCCCAGTTTCCTTGGATTTCTGATGTAATGCTATGAACAACTCAATCATGAAAATTAATGACTATTAATCGGTTCAGCTGATAATATAATCCAAGTCTTTGTTGACTCTAACTTCCTCGGATAACATGTGTCATGTTAATAATTTCGTATTCTAGTCTAACGCTTCTATCAACTTTCTGTGGGATCGTATGGAAGAAGTTATCGACTCAAATCGAATGGCTTCTCACTAATCAGTGATGAGTCCCTACAATTTCTTTTTGGGCTGATGACTTGTTCAACAAATATCCAGAATTTTCAATGTCAACAAACGATGGTTTTTGTTAAGGATGTTGATGTTCCATCCAGAAGAAGTTGACTCTCCTGGCCATCTTACAGCCAAATGCTACAAGCAAAACCCTTTTATGAAGCTCGGATACGTTTCAGAGCTTGAGGAGCGAAAATGGAGAACAGGCTTTACAAAGAAGCAGCTGAAGGAGATGTGACTTCTTTGCTTGATTTGCTCAAAGACAATCCACTGATTCTTGATAGATGTATCATGTGGTCTTACAATGGGACCCCATTACATGTAGCAGCAATGCTTGGACATAAGAAGTTCGTTGACGAGATTCTGGATCGAAAAGTTGAGCTTGCAGGCGAGCTGGATTCTCAAAAATTGTCACCCCTGCACCTCGCTACAGCAAAAGTTTATCTTACAGTAGTAAAGAAATTGTCGAGCATCAACGCAAGTATGTGCTTCACTCATGACAGATATGGTAGGAACCCTCTTCACGTTGCAGCTGTTAAAGGCTGAATCGATGTTCTAAAGGAACTGTTCCGAGAGAATCCCGATGCAGCACGTCATAGGATGGAGCATGGTGAGACTATATTGCATTTATGTGTGAAGCATAATAATTTGGAAACTCTGAAGCTTTTGGTGGAGAATATTGGAGATAATGAGTTCGTTAATTTGAAGAACGGTGATGGTGACACTATATTGCACTTGACTATTGCAGATAAGCAAACTGAGGTAAGTAGAAATGCACTAGTTCGATCTTATAATTCTAAGCACCTATAATTGTCTTCTCTTTTGTATCTCCCTAAGCCGACCGGTATAATCTTGGGTTGTCTTATCATATAGTCCCTTAACGCATCCAATCGCCGATCTAAGCAGACAATAAATTTCTTGATGTCTTGTATAGCAGTAGAAATGGACTTTTTGAATCGGAAGAATCCGGTAGTATATCACCTTTCATCACAGAGTGGAATACCTGGAAGGCACATTGACAACATAAACAATTTTTGTGAAGCCAAAGTGAGGAGCGCAAATGTTAATGCTCTCTGTACGAGTGAAATCAAACCCTTAATGATAAGAGCCTTACCTCCAAATGCAAATGATCAGAGTATCACATTCCCCATGCAGCGAAAAGATTGGAAGAAGAATCTCAAGAAACAATATGATTGGCTCGAAAGGAAAAAAAAGTGCGCTGATGGTTGTAGCATCTTTGACTGCAACAATGTCCTTCCAAGTTGGTATCAACCTCCGGGCATTTTTTGGCAAGACACTACTGAGGATGACAGTCCAAATCCACGCACTGCAGGATTTTCCATCATGGCCGATAATTATTTGATAAGATACTGGCGTTTCATGGCTGTTAGCACAGTAGGTTTTCTTGCGTCCCTCAGCATCATCCTGTTGCTCGTGAGTGGCCTCCCTTTGAGGCATAGGTTTTTCATGTGGATTCTAATGGTGTCGCTTATGGTCTCTCAATAGCAGCCTTCACACCCTCTCAAGAAAACAATTCGATCTACCAGATTATAGGATTCGGAATCATCGTGTGGGTTGGCTTGATGGCTGTGCTTCTCGTGGGGCAAACGATACGCCTGATAGTGAAGACAATCCGCAGCATCAGGAAAATAGGCACACAGAGAAGATCGGCCTCAATGGTCATGCACCAAGACAGCGTCTTATGAGGATGCTAGGTCATATCAGTGTATATATGGTTGCCCAAGTGTCTAAGAGAATATGCAATAATGAACATAGTTGGGACTCAGTTCAGTTCTCTTTATCCCCTATGCGCGAAGCTACAGAGTCTAAACTTAACAAGAGCAGAAGATTTGCAGGGTTGGCTTGCTCCTCTGTAGAACCTGGTATTATCTCCGCACCAGTAAAGAGTGAAAAGGATGCCGTGTTCTACCGGTTATGCTATCCCAGTTAAGAAGAAATTGCTTCTCAACATCTTTCGGTCTACTTTCAATTCCACTCCTTTTTCACTCGATGACAAATTCTGTGACTGCTCTTTGAGCAATTGTTCAACACCCATTCTAGACAATATGTACCCTACGTGGACTAATTGCAGGTTTTGCTTGCTTGGTATGCTATTTATACTAATTTGACAAGTTTTAAGAATTATCTACCGTTTAAAAATTTTAAGTTTCGATTGCAATTTTACTATAAGTTTTAGGGCTCTCAATGAATTTATTTCTTGTGTTGCGTCACATTTTGATGCACTGGTAATTGCCAGGATTTCGTCACATATTATTCGTGCACGGATATATCACCTAGACCTGGAACTGATTGATAGCTGTCTCAATCAAGAGACCATTTATTCACCTTCAAAAATCACAGAGCACTTCCCAACATGAGATATCATAAGGTTATTCAGATTCGAGTATCTTCAGAATCGCTGGTTTTCAGGCCAATCACTAGGACAGAGAGATACTAGGTTTTAGGATTTTACGGTTTAGGGTAATGATTGACAATTTAAACAGCAACGTACAATGAAGTTACTGCTCGTGCTGCTGCATCACTTCATCTCCAAAACATTGTTGCCCTCTAGTACCACCGGAGATTGCAAACGGGTGATTGACATGATTAAGAGTACATAAAAAAAAGATTAATATAATAAAAATTTTAAAATTAATATATTGGTAATAAATTTTCAAACTGATATATAAATGACAAATTTATTTTTATTTAATTTATATTAAATTTTACTATCAAATTGCTGAATTAGATTACACTTAATAGTTTGTCAGTATATCAATTTGCAATTTTACTTTCCGATTATTATAAGTATCATAATTTATGATTTTTCGTGATGCTAGTTCAATTTAATAGAAACTAATAGAGGGTAAAATTGTCACAAATATAATTTTGAGTTTTTGATAGTCAAAAAAATTACTTTAAGGTATCAACAAAAAAAAAAAATTGTTTTGTACATATAGCAACCCTGTTTGGTTTAGCATTTTGGGGCTTTAAAGGGGTTTGGGCAAAAGTGAAGGTATTTGATTCAATTTTTTGAGTACTTTGAAGAGATGCAATTGCATCTCTAAAGGAGTTGAAAGGCCTTTGGGGGAATGGAGAGCTAGAGGTCCATTAGGAAGTTGCATTTTCGGAATGTAACTTCCGATACTGTTCATTACTGTTTATCTCTCCAGTGGAGAAGCTGATCGGAGGCCAGCGACCGCCAGCCAAGGGTCGCCCGACCCCGGCAACTATCGCCGGACCTAAGGCGACGCCTGGGTCACGTGACCCAAGCAGCCAAATTTGGCCATCCGGCCGCTTGATCCGGTAGTCCGATGGTCGACTTTAAAAAAGAAAATATAATTTTTTTAATTTAAAAAAAAAAATCATTTACAAATGCAAATTTTACAAACGGTATTTTGGCCAAAGTTGTACCTCAATGCAAATTTTATCAAACAATATTTGCATTTCGGAAAATTCCCTTCACCTAAAGGTATTTGCATTTTGGCAAATGCATTCCCCGAAAGCCGAATCAAACGGCCCAGCATCATAGAAACTACAAAAGTATCATGATGCCTATGATCATGGAATATAAGTATTTCATATTTATTAGGAAAGAAAAAAACCAGACGAAGGTTAGCCCAAACTTGATTGTTTAATTGTTTTGGAGGTCTGAAATTAAACTTGAATTTCATGGAGTCCAATGGCAAAATGACACAAATAGTGTTATAACTTTCGCATTTTGGTGTCCTAACTTCCTAAGTGATCAATTAAGTGTTGTGACTTTTTAGAAAGGTTTCATTACCTGTAAATCTTATATGGCATTAATTTTATGTTAAATCATGCGACGTGGCTGGTGCGAAGGGATGATAGCAAGAAAAAGGTTTTGTAAAAAGGCCCAATTTAAGGAAGATTTAAGGTTTAATGGTTTGGTATAAGGAGCAAATTTCAACCCAATTCTTGAATTTTGAGCATATTCCTATTGCCAAATAACTCCATTTGATCAATATCTTGAGTGTTAACATCTTAGACAAGACATGTCGAATTATTTATTCTAAAATAATGTCACATGTAATTTTCCATAAACAAAAGTGGTTGATATTAGTTGAATGATCAATTTTCAAAAGTTACGATACTTAAATGATTGATTGAAAACTTACGACGCCAGAGTTAGCATCGTACAAAAGTTGCGGCATTATCAGTGTTCTTTAGGAAATTAAATAATGAATGAAGAATCACCACAAGAAAACCAACCGAAGGCAACCAAATTTACTTTTGTCGCTGTAGGTTTCCCAAAGGAGACCAAACGGAGTTTCATCACCTTAGGTCAAACTTCAGCATAAAATTTATACTTTATCGCCATTGATTCAATCAAAGGTGGGACTAATTTAAACTTGTGGCAATAAATCATGGTTTTGTTACCTCAAGTTAGACCTGATGATACAAATTTTAAAATTGTCACCTTTAACGTATCCCAAGGCAATGGAATACTTTGTTGCCTTTGGAATCATAGTGCGCTCAAGTAAGTGTTACTTGAGATGACAAACTTAAATTTTTTTCTCATCTCTTTCTTGCTTACCCTAGGGTGACAATAAACAATATTTAGGTCTCGTTTGGTTCAATTTTGGGGGAACATTTTTGAAAAAATGCAAAACTTCTAGATTAAAGATATTTTCTTAAATGCAAATAGCATTTAGTGAATAATTTTAAAGTGCATTGGTAGCTAACTTTGACTTAAATGCCATTTAGTAAAAGTTATACCTGTAAAAGACTTTTACTGAATTAAAAAAAAAAAAAAAGACTTTTGTTTTTTTGGAGTTAAACCATTAGCGGCCAAATCTGACCACCGGAGGTCTCGCCTAAGATTGCACGACCCCAAACGATGGTCGCCTAGGTAGTGCAACCTCAGGCGTTGTCGCCTAAGTTCACACAACCTAGACATCGCCACTTGAGGTCGTGCAACTTAGACGACGATCACCTGAGGTTGCACAAACCCAAGCAGTGACACTTGAGGTTGCGTGACTCAAGTGGCGATTACCTAGGGTCGCACGACCTAGGTATTGCTTGAGGTGCTCGCCTGAGGTTTGATGGCAATCGTTGGGGTCGAGTGACCCCCAAGTAGCAATAGCCAGCATGCATGGCCCCTTAGCCGACAATCATTGGCCTCTAATCTACTTTTCCATTCGACAGTTTGAAGAAGATGAATAGTAACTAAGAGCCAAGACTTGTATTTCGAGAATGCAACTTCCCAAAGAACCTCCAGACTTGTTTTGGGCTAAAAGCCCTTAGAACCATTTAGAGATACAAATGTATTTTTTTAAAGTTGCACAATAACACAAAACCAAACGTGTTTATATTTGGTTAAAGAACTTTAGAGTTCTAAAACCCATTGTAAATGCCGAATCAAACGGGGCCTTAGTCATCTTTGGTTGAACTTAAGTGAGAAAAAAGTATTTAGTCGCCTTCAATGGTTGGACTTAATATAGTGGTTTATTGAGAAATTCTACTACAACTTTCTCCGAACACAATTTCAAAGATAGAATCGAATTTTAAGCGGGAAACCCATGTGTGTAAACAGTGCTAATTTCTATAAGGAAGTCGGTCGCTAACCTACTTTGAGGAGTGACATCTTTGTTTAAGATTTGTCCCCATGACGTCTTTTATCCCCATCATTCGATGGCAAGAAAGGCATTAAAGAAAGTGAAAAACGACAGCGACCAATTTGAACTCAAAAAGGTTCAAAAGTAACACCTCACCAGCTCTGTCGTTCGGGCGCCCAAACGCCATTTCTACTCTCTCTCTCTCTCTCTCTCTCTCTCTCTCTCTCTCTCCCCTTCTCCTTCTCCTTCTTCTCCTTCTTCTCAGACAAGCTCTCCAATTCCATTGGTTTCCCTCGACGAGAGGAGGTTTTGGAGTGTGAGGTTTCCAAAGGGGAAGAATGGGGAAGGTGGTCGGGTCGAAGAGGGACTATGAGGAGTGCCGTCGCCAGAGGATGGAAGAGAACAAGAAGAGGATGGAGGAGCTCCGCCTCAACAAGCTCGCCGCCGCCCTCACCGCCGCTTCCCCCAAGTCCACCCCAGTACTCTCTCTCTCTCTCTCTCTCTCTCTCTCTCTCTCTGTTCGTCTGTGTTTGTGTGTTTTGGCATTGCTTCAGCAGGTGTTTTGCATCTGTAGCTTCATGTGGGCTTTTGGGTGGTTCTCTTTTGCTTGCGTGGGCAGGTGAAGCAGGGCAAGATGCGGACTCTTCGAAGGCAGCCGGAGACCCACTCCGAGCCCGTGAGGCGCTCCAGCCGCACGGCCAACAAGCCTGCTCCTAACTACAAGGAAGTAAGAACTCTCTCTCTTTCTCTCTCGTGGCGCTTGTATGTAATGTTCAGCGTAAGTTGCAGGAGTTAAGCCATCCGACGAAAAGGGCCTCTTTTGATGCGCACTGTGATATGCATTTTCAACTGATATGTTCAATGTGAAGATTTCAGCTTATGGTTGGAAGTTTCGGACAGTAGCTTTTGCGACATTTTGGAAAATTATATAGGTCAACTACTGCTATGTAGCTTACAGAGGTGTCACTTTTGAGCTCCTGTGATGAATGTGATGAGCGCGCCAATTGTTCACAGGATTCTAGAGATGGTTTGTCAGTGATTTAGAAAATCATCTGTTAAATGCGAGTATTCAAACGCCACTGTGGTAGAGACTGGTTGAAATTTTTTGCAGCAAGATTGGCGGTCCTGCTGGTTCCATATATTGAATAATGCTTAATTATTGGAAGAAACATTATTAATTTGAAAGGGTCGAAAGGCTAAACTTTGATTGAGGGAGTGTGATAACTGAAGTAGTACAGACATGAGCACGGTATTCTAATCTGTTTGTATGATGAAGCGTCCATGAAAGTTGTTGTATGGTCCTCTTACATATGGTCCCCTTTGCAGGTAATTGAAATCAACCCTTCGGAAAGAGTGAGGAGGTTAGTGACAAGAGCTCACTGGTTTTCTTCCAGTATTCGATTGTGTATTCCTGAGTGAAGTATCTAAAGTTTCAGATTTTCGAGTAGGAGCTACTCGCGAAGAGACCTGTTGAACAGGGTATATGCTTCTGATGCGATAAGGACATATGCCATTGAGAGAGCAGAGCAACTTCAATCCAGCTTAGATGCAGAGTTTCCAAGCTTTATCAAGCCCATGCTTCAGTCCCATGTCACGGGAGGCTTTTGGCTAGTAAGCAAATTGACCCTTTTTTTTTTTGCACTCTCCTTCGAATGTGATATTGAGGAAATTGTCGTGTAGTATCGACTATGCTCGTGCCCCGATTTGTAAATCCCGCAGCATGTGTAGTATGCGTTAGACCGTTGCTTTGACTTGGAAAGAGTGAAGGATGAGAAACGAAATGATCTGGCGAGTTAATACGGATATATGTCCAAGTAAATTCTGAATTATCCATCCGCTTGTTTAGAATTCATCTAAGAAAAGAAGAAAATCGCATAATTGATGCTTGGTCAAGTAGTGGAACTAGGTATTTTAAGATTTTTAGCATTACAAAAAAAGTTTGGAATAAATATGTGACATTGGTACAAATTTGAGAGTTTTTGCATTACCAAAAAATTTTGGGGTGAATGTCTCATGGTGGTGGCTTTTGGTGGTTTTTCCTGATATAGTTATCTGTGATTTGTCTGAAGGAAAGAAGATTTTGAATGATTCTTGGGTATGAATATAAGAGTGGAAGCGTTCAATAAGCACTAACTCTTACCACTTTGAAGCAGCATGAGACGTGTTGTAATTGATCTATTTCTGTTCCTCAGCTACTTTTTTGTAGTGAATCCAGTCTTGATAATCTGCTTCAAGTTTGTAGTAGCGAGAGACTCCACTTAACTTTGATGTGTAGTGAATTGCGATAATGACTTGTAATTAGAAAAAAAGGGTACAAGCTTTGAAATTTCGGATAGGCCTCCGTGCAGCTGACTTTGCATAAAAACTGGCTAATAGTCTCTACAAGAACCTGATAGAGCTATTTATCAGTGCTTCTAATGGATGATTTGTCTCCCCTGTTTTCAAGAGCCTTCCATATAACTTCTGCCACAAGCATCTCCCTCACCGGGATGACACCGTGACCCTCGTGGACGAGGATGGAGAAGAGTTCGAGACGAAGTATCTCATTGACAAGAATGGCCTTAGTGGCGGGTGGAGAGGTTTCTCCATTGCTCATGATCTTGTTGACGGAGATGCTCTGGTGTTTCAACTGATCCAGCCATGGACGTTTAAGGTAAGTCTTCTGAACCCCCCGGGCATGCATGGATGAATCATAGATAGTGACCACTCAGCTCACCGTTTGCAGGGCATTTTGACCATCCATCTTGAAGTACTTAAGATTAGCACCTCAGCTTTTATGCTGGCTTTACGACAAATTAGTGCGTGCCTTTTGGCAGGTACACATCGTCAGAGCCTATGAATCAGAGGAGAAGGAAGCGGAAGTCGCTGAAGGAGAGGACGAGGAGGAAGCAGAAGACCGTGGAAAGGAGGAGGAGGAAGCAGAAGACCGTGGAAAGGAGAAGGAAGCCGTAGTCCGGAAAGAGGAGAAAAGGGAAGCAGATGTCAAATACTTAACAAGAAGCGCCAAACGGATTCGAGCAAGTAAGAATACACTGTTCTTTCTGACTCCTTAAAAATTGGATTGCTTTTGTTGCATCAATTGCTTCCGAGAAGAGGGTTAAAAGAAATATAAAGAATGTGACGATTTATGAAGCATGCTATAGAGAGTGACAAATTGATGCTAAACAATTTTCAGTACAGCAAGTGTGCATCTAATTTTCTATAGATCACTTAAAGTTACAAGTTTTACCACAAGTTTTACCATCAGCACATCGACCTGAATAAGATTACCAAGAGCAATTCCTATACATCCTAAGACTGCATTTAACGGTCAAAATAAAATTCTTGTGTCTACTCAACACATGATAAAATCGGATATAAGAAGGATATATAAATAAAATTATAGGATGGGATAAATTGGATAGGATTTTTAATATATATAATAAGAAAGTTATTTTTCTCGAATAATAAACTTATTAAATTAATAACATTGAAATTATACTTCAATATAAATAATATTTGAACTATAATATAAGAAATTAAAAATTTAAAAAAATAAAATTTAGTTTTTTAATTTAATCTTAGTATTATTTATATATTTGACTTTAATTTTATCTTATGATATAAATTCAATATATGATGATATATATATATCTATTTATATTTATTACACATTTTAGGTATTTTTGTATTGATATATTAGTTCAGTTTACTATTTAATAGAATTTTATTAGAGAATGATGGAAGGGGAAAAATAATTAAAAAAGAAAATAATTAAAAAATAGAGGAAAAATAAAATAAAATAAGCAAACAAAAGTAAATTAGGTAATAGTTTTGCAAGATGCTTTTACCATTTGCGTTTGTGAATTTTTAGATTCATTGACATTGATGTATTGTTTATACTAAAAAAAGTATACGTGATATAATGTGAATATATCCGATTTTATTACTGCAATTCACCAAACAATAGATAAGATATAACTTAAGTAATTAGTATATTAGTCTTGTTCAACTAGGCATAAAAAGCTTAAGTCTGGCATCACTATATAATTAAATATAAAATAGATATATCTACACATTATAATATGCTAAAACATCGCGATAAATGGAAGTTGTGGAACATTCTGTTCATCCAAAAGTGAACAGGAACTGCACAGAGTTTATCATCCCTCTTTGCTTCAATGAGGTAATGACTTGATCAATAGCATGCTGTGTGTAATTGCCAATGCCTTCCATCCTCAATACACGTACCATGCGCTCTTCCAGTCACAGGAATGTAACTACTTTAATGTTTTGACAGGTAGAAAGTGAACAGGAGTGCAACGCGTGCCTGTTGTGTGCTTGGGCATTGATTGTCATGGGAGCAGTATGTATCAGTAGTATTCTATCTAAAATTAACAGCAACATGCTTGCTTTTTGCACCATCAAAGTTGTACAAGACACATCTTTCATTGCGTCTGAAACATCTTAAGTTATTTTGCAGTTAATCAGGCGGTGCGGGTAATTAACGTCACTAGCTTTTTGAATACCAAAAGCATTATGTAGGAAAAAGAATCAAACAGTGATCTACCATGTCATTAATGCCCAGCTGAACAAAAAACAGGGTGTTAAATGGGACACTTCAACTGATCTGTTTACATCAAAAATGATGTTTCCTTACAGTGTAATCATTTGTGCAACGGTTCTGTTTCTGAGAATGACCACAAAAGGTTTGTCAGAATATCTAAAGGTGTCTTAACAGCTTTTGTCGCCTGGCAAAAAGCAATGGGCAATTCATATTTATCACTTCAATTCCTCTTGTAGCCTTTTGGTTTTTTCTGCTGAAGGTTGACATTCATTTTCTCGAGGTCTCTTACTGCAGTTCCCTAATAATCGCTTGGAAGGATGTGCAGTCTGAGTCATTATTTCAAACAGATCCCTTTGTAATTCACTTTGACAGTTATTAACGAAACAATCAAACAGCCTTGATCAGACTTCACAGTCTTGCTACTTGATCAGTGAAAGTTGGATCCATGCAAACCACCACCTGGAAAAAGATTTTGTTCATATTCACAGAATTTATTGTGCATCAGGAAAAAAAAAAAACGTAATGAAATTTGCAAATGATTTGCCCAAAATATCCATAAAGTTCGTGGACAATGAACATACCTTGCCAATACTTTTACCAGAATGAAGATGCTCAACAGCATCTGCCACAGCATTAAGACCCACAAATCTTTTTGGGTCAATGGCCACCTGCATTCAGTTAGAAGATCAAGTCTTGGCGAACTTTGAAATTCGGCAGCAATAGCGACTTAGGCACGGAGATAATCATTGACCAAAAAAATAAAAATAAAAATAAGGCTGAAGGAATAAGATAACAGGAAAGTAAGGGCCTTGCATTGTGCAAAAGGCACAGATATCTACAATTAATGAAATGTAAGTTCAGCATGATCTATGATGGAAGAGTCAGGTCTCACCAGTAAAAGAAAAGTTAAAAAAAGAAGAAGAAGAGCAGTACCTTGAGTTGTCCTCTGGAATAGAGTTGAAACAGTCTATCTAGATGTTCTTGCCAGAAGTGACTATATTGTACCAGGAAAAAACCAGCCTGCCAACATTGTCAATATTATATCATACGCTTCAAGGGGAGAAAGGCATAAACAACTATAGAATTCACAGTCCATGCTTATTCCTGATATATAGTGGGCGCATCACCAAGAGCAAAATTATTGCAGTAGAGTACAATCACTGTCCTTTACGCCGTAGTGTTATCAAACATACCACAGTTTGGCTTTTAGACAGAAGTTTCTCGCAAAGTCCAGGGTACTTATTTGGTGTCCATCCATGCTCTCCTTGATACTACAATCAAAGTAGTAATTTTGTACCGGTTAAAAATTATGTACAACTGTCAATAGTTAATACTCAAGCAAGAAGAAAGTTAGAACAGTATGCATACTGAGGGAACAGACCGCAACTACAGGAGACACTGGAGAAAAACCATACATGCATGTTGATAGAAAACATGTAGCACTTGCTACAAAGACTCCTTGCACAGTCTTCTTTATTTCCCTAGCATCTCTAACCAATATTCCCCATTATACCAAAGCAAAACATCTTCATGTCTGTCTTGCGATCCTCTGCAGCATAGAAATGTGATTGCAGTAGAACTTCTACCATGCATTACGACCACAAGACTCATACAAAAACTTCAGAAACCTAACTTTCCTTTCATTGGTATCTCACTGAAAGTGAGAGCAAGAATGTAAAAGCTCCCGCACAGCCTAATCGAGATAACTAAGTTTAACATTGGAACTGCTGGAAACTCATGATAAAAGATCGGGTACAGATGGATGTCAACAACATAAGGATGCAATACCTGAGAAATCATGCCAATTACAATCAATCGTCCAAATATGGCCAAAGCATTCAAGCAAAGATCAAACATTTCCCCACCAACAGACTCATAAGCTATGTCAACACCTTTTGGAAATTCCTTCTTCAAAACCTGTAAATTTGGAGAAGATAGAGAAAAAGCTCATTACATAAACTTTTATTTGAGTATCATGCATTATCTTGTAAATCATGATAAATGAATTCATTTTAAATGAAAGTTCACAAAAAAACTAAACCCAAGAGGAGAGAAAAATGCAGAAACCGGTCTAGACTCCAAACATAATCCTACAAGAATCGTTACAATATAGAAAATAGTAATTAAACTGCATAAAGTTCATGAACAAGGGAAGGCTGCAGCTAGCTATTTGAGACATGGTATGAAAATGCAAAAAATGTCAAAGAGTAAACCAGTTACTAAGGCACACCGTTGTTCACTTCAGAGATTCCCATATGAGAAAAAACAAGGTTCTATAACACCATCACTTTTTTATCTTCTGCACCTCTTTTAAGGATAGGAAAATTGTAACATGAAAATGCAGATAATGTCAGTGGCATTCAGACGGCAGAGCCCAACGGAGGGCCAAAGATGACTTTTTGACAAAAGGCTAAAGTTATTCTTTAGACATTGAATAGGTGATAGGTATCGATTACAAATCCAGCCAAGTAGATCCATATCAAAAAGGATTCGCATGGAGGATCATGGAATAGCACTGCATTTCAAAAATAAAATGAACATTGAAGGTAAAGAGAATTTCCAGGGTTTCATGTACACGTTAATTTTGCACGAGTAGATATGATAGTATCTGTGCATATGTGGATGAATATGCTCATTTACTTTTACCTAATCAATATTAGTATCTACTGAGACATGTGTGACAGTGAACTTATCTAGAATGAATTTGCTACACTACTTGAATGAATCAGGGTCCTTGATTTCTCAACCCCCACATTGTGTGCATAAAGGAGAGTTGAACAGATGAGACAGATTTTTAGGAGACATACAGTTTTGATGTCTTCAGCTTTATAATCTATCACGCGATCGACTCCCAAATCTTTCAAAAGCATGGCCTTCTCCCTCCCTCCACAGGTTGCTACTACTGTATTTCCAGCAACTTTTGCAAGCTGAAATGGTCACAATAGACAAAGTGACTCTTAGTAGTGTATAATTATGTGAGCAGTTGAGGAACATAGTTAAGCACACGCAATGTTGTGTTTAAGAAAGAAGAGATTCTTCTCTTCCGGAAGAAAGCTAACATATCAGAAACAATAATATCAGCAAGCTGCAGTGTAATTCTTCCCTTTTAGCAAACACGTGGAATCATGAATGCAAGGACACAAGGCTACATGCAAATATGCAAAAGCAACTTAAGGTAACTTTTTAATTCTTCTAATTCTACAACTGGAAAAATCAACAATGGAAAATTAGACAACTAGATAGCCAGAAGTCTGGATAACAATCGCCTAAATTTGCAGGAGGGTATAATTTTTATTGTTCTTGACTACTCGGGACAGAAGGGTAAATAAGCAAACCCCTATAGATACCGTATTATGATTAGACACATCACATTACCTGATCATGACAAGATCATACACCTACTAAAGAAAAGATTAGGAGTAACATTCAAGTAGACAAGCAAGCTTGGCAAGCACGTAGATAGAAAGCCAGTAAAGCGGACCTCTAAGAGCTAGACGTGACTGCAGGGTGTTCTTCAAAATTTTTATTTCCAACTATCCTTACTTAACGACTCCCTAATTCATGGCGTCTTCTTCAGCACCTTTCACTTTAGCAAGTTACCTTATCAATAGACTAATTGTTGGACATCGATCAATTGAAATTATGTAAAAACACTACAGATAGAGATCGTCATATCTCATTCCCTCCATACTGACCTTTGCAATCCTACTATAGTTGCAAAATCACATTGTCATAGATCTAATAATACTAATTTAATAGCATCAATCTGAATGAGAAACAGACCTGGACGGCAAATTGCCCAGTCCCTCCTGCAGCAGCTGTAACAAGAACTACTTTGCCAGATTCCATTTGTCCAGCCTAAATTTTCAACAAGAGCAAACAAATTTTAATATGGCATATGAGACATGATCAGATGTCTGAAGGTAATTATCTCGATGTACTTAGACTAGAAAAATGACCGAAAGCAACAGCTCCAGCAAATAAAATTGCAAAAGGAAATAAAAAGCATAGTTTGCTATATTGCATAAAAGTCCGACCTTTTCTAGTGCAATAGATGCTGTAAGCCCTGAAGTAAGCATGGCAACTACTTCTGGATCTGGCCTGGCCACTGAAAGGACGTTTTTTGCCGGAACCTGAGAAAGAAATGATATTTATTACAATAAAACAGGGATCTCCATGTCATGAATTTGCAGTACTGAGAGGCTATGAAAGATATTAACCACAGTCAAAACCAGCCATTGACATTAAAATATCCCTATGGAATATAATTTTACCATTGTAAATTCTGCATAGCTTCCAAAAGTCATCAGTGCAGCAGGCATGCCAACTTTCAAATCCTTGACAGAATCACCAACTGCAGCAATGATCCCCACAGCCTGCCATGTCAATAATGAAGATACCATTATGAGTATAACAAATATATGGTGCTGCTAGAGGAACCACAAAACTATGCCAAGAAAATCAGCATTATTGGATATTGCAAAATGCGACAACAGAAATAGATTTTTCCCAGACCTCAAAGCCAGCATCAAAAGGAAGACGGGACCCAACATCTCCCTTTCCACCTTGGAAATAACGTCCCGAGCTGAAATTCACCTGTTTAAAGCATGATTTTTTTTATTAAAAAAGCTAGAATGCTGACTCTATATCAAGTATTCACAATCCCTCCTACTATCTAACAGTCACACAGATCTAACAGTCTGGGGCCTGTCAAATGATTATCCCTGGAGTTTTAATAAATTCTCTCTATTAAATACTGCACAAGAAATGCGCTAGCATCAGAAATACACATGGATTCTGTATAGATTTTGACATGCAAGCTGAATCCTGAGTGAAAACCTTCAAATACATAACAAACTTCTGAAGTTGAAGGGAAAAAACGATTCTTAGTAAAAGAAAAAACCAGTTATACCCAGTTATACCAGCAAGCATCTCAAGAAATTGGAACACTAACTTTGGTGCTGAGTTATCAGTCATCTATCAACTCATAGGCTGGTTAAAGGATAACTTAGTTGGCTTGTATTAAGGGATAGTCCTATCAATTGTATATAAGCCACATTACAAAGATCCAATTTGCTTTTTGATGTTTGCTACAGTAACAAATAGAAAAGCTAAATTTCGAGTTGAAGTTTTAAGCATAGTTTTACAAATGGATCAGCCGACACAGAGCTATGCATATGAGAAGAGGATGAGAAAGATTTACCTGAAATTAAAAGAATACCAATCATAAAGGATGAGAAAAAGCTAATATTCTTAGAAGAAGCCTTGAACTTACATCACTTGCATTTACTCCAGCATATACGATTTTCACAAGGACATGCTGTGGTTCAATCGGCAACCTCAAAGGCGTTTGAATAATCCGGGTAGCATCACGGAAATTGTGAGTCAAGGTGTGAACCACGCTGAATACAAAAATTTAAAATACATCAATAGATCTTCCAATTGATAAAATGCTTATATTCCCAAACAAAATTTCTAAGTTGTAAGTACTTTGTTCATTAGGAAGAGAAGCTTAAGAAAAAATTCCCTTCAGGATTCAATAAGAATACCAGATAATAAAACATGTTATTAACTAAAAATCTAAAATCCACTAAAGAAAATTGGAACTCAAGGATCAACATAACCAGTATAACAGCTTATGGAGGGTGCTCTGACACCTATTAATCCAAACATATAGAAGCGGAAAACCATCAATGGATGATTCTAAAGCATACTCATTTTTTGACCAATTAATAATTGCATTGATACAGCTATTGCAGTGATATAAATGTCAAGCGCATTAAAGTGTATTAAGTCATTGCTTACAATTACTTTAGTCCACTGTTCACGTCCACATAGAAAATTAATACACAGATCTACTCTGCAAAAGCTGACTTCCTCTTTTGTGCATGTTTAAAGTAAAACAAGATAAATAGAGGATGGGAATGAAATCATTCTTAGCAAAGATATGGTTCAAGCTGTACCCATTACCCTGGTAATCGAACCAGGAAAAGAAAAGCTGTTACGATATAAAATGACATAACATGG
The DNA here is from genome assembly GCA_014182725.1 of Eucalyptus brandiana. Classification (NCBI taxonomy): domain Eukaryota; kingdom Viridiplantae; phylum Streptophyta; class Magnoliopsida; order Myrtales; family Myrtaceae; genus Eucalyptus; species Eucalyptus brandiana. The sequence continues at coordinate 24,808,151 of CM024674.1, read as the reverse complement.
TCAAACTGTGAAAGAAGTTTGTCTAGAAGCCTCGTAGAGATGGAAGACCATCAAGCCTAAACTCATCATGGCAATTTGTCATTCCACTTATACAAGAGCAATGACGTACTGTAGCTGATGGAGTACCTACAGAATACCTAAGCAGTCCAGGTTTACGCTATAAGAAGCTAAACACTACTCTGGTTGAACAGTTCAATTATGTACACACATACAGTAGCCCCAAATTATCTTCACTCACATTTTCTCAAAATTCTTAGGAAGTTGCAAATTCACTGGTCCTTTGTACAATAATCTTCTTGTGGAACTTGAGGATTTCACTCGGTATTTTGCCTCTTCTGCTGCACTGGGCCAATATTGCATGCCATTGCGCTTTGTAATCCATAGACATGAACCACCTTTGCTTTCATCAGTAATAAGTTCAAAAGCTCCTGGAAAGTGTAAGTGGACTAAGCCATCAGAAGCAATCCCTTCTACATATGATAGCACATTTTTGGAGCAGGATCCAATGAGTCCCTCACTAATCATGTATGGCAGTTCTTTAAATTTTTCTACAAATTTTGTAGTTGTACCAGTATGCATCTCTATAGTATATCTAAATCCTAATACAGAAACTTTAAATGCTCCAAAGTCCAGAGCAAACGACTCATGCTCATAAAATTTGATTGCAGTAAGAGAGTGAATTTGTGTCGATCATACAAAAACTATGTCATTTTCATTCATTTTGATTTATAAGTCCGATAAGATGTAAAGCACATGGAGAAGACTGTATATGGATGTACCTTTCACCACCATTTCCATAGGTAAAAAGCCCCCCATCAAGTCTAAGAAGTCAGAATCCATCTTTAAGGTCATCTCTGTTTGAACAAACTGCATAAGTAGAGAATCTATTAAGCATCATACGCACCACAATACATTTTCTGGAGCAAAGGAAATCAGGTCAGATAAAACTGGACTACAATAAGCTAAACCAACGATCAAACAAAGGGCCAGGTCACAGGAGAAGATAGCTTGATGCACATGCAATTCTCAACATTTTTCGGTAATGATTAAGCTTCCCATTGATTAAGCTTCCCATTGATCTACAGCATTAGGAGTAATGAAATTTACTAAAGATAATGCACCAAACAGTCACCAAAGCATCTCCCAGTAGACCAAATGACCAGCCTGAAGGAAATGAAAAGCAAGAATCGGTAAAGAAAGAAAGACTAGCTGAGATTGGTATATTATTTTACACCCTAAAGGGATCAAGTACAACTGCTAACATAGTTTATTCCCTCAAAAGACCAAGCACGATTCCATATACTAGCAATGTTATCTTGAAGTTCGCTCCATAAATCAGCTCCAGCTTACAATTCTTTTCAGGCACTCCAACAGTGCTATGACTAGTTAAAAAGAAACACAGTTACATATTTTTTCAGCTTTCTGCTCCAAAAACAGGGTGTAAGGAATCAGACATATCCAACACTCAGACACAGAAACTATGTTAGGTATTCGTGGTAGAATAATGTTTCCTAATCACCATGATGAATTTATTTCATAAGGTGTTATTCAACATACAAAAACATAGCAGGACAACAGAGTTTCTTCTGCAGTGAAGATCAACTTGCAAATTATTGGTCTTCCCCGATCTAGAACAAGTATTTGGAGAGATCAGCTCTAGATAATGACACTATTGAACATCGAAAAGAGTCATGTACCATAAGGTCAATAGAAGTTTCTGGTCACGATAATACCCCTGCTTGAAATTAAAATTAATAAAGGCAATAGTTCAGGGAGCAGAAAAATTCATGAAGACAATAGTTCCCCCGTAACAAATCTGGAATTGAGAGCAGAAAAATGAATCCTCAATATTAAGCACTTCAGGGAAAAAAACAAAAAGGAAGATGAATAATCATGTCATTAAAAGTGCCTACGTCAATTGCTGACGACTTTCAAACAGCACGAGATGAGCAATCAAAAGAAACAATCTTCCTGAGTTTTGATTACACTAGCACATCGCATCACAAAACCTTCAAGTTTGCTACAGCACCTCAGGGCAAAGTACATTGATGCGAATTCCTCGGCGCTTGAAGGGTGCAAGGGATCTGGTAAACAAGACGACACCACCTGCAACGTTATAAAGTCTCTTAATAATTAAAAGGTGGTATCACCAGAGGGACACTGGTGCAGGAATTCCGTCTCTCTCTCTATATATAGCTGGGGAAACAGAATTGAAATTGCAAAGGAGGCATTAACTGAGAACTAACCTTTTGAGGCAGAATAGATAGGATCAGCGTACGTAGGATAAAGACCTGCAGCAGATCCCATGTTTATTATTACACCGGGTCTCCCAGCAGATTCCATGGCCTTAACCTGTTAAGAAGTGCAGATCATTTTGTGCTACTTTCCTCATGGTAAAACAATATCCACTAGCAATCAGAATTGTCATTGCTCCCTCCAACCGAAAGACAAAAGAAAGAGAGAAAACAAGATGATAATCTCAGGCAAATAATCAAAAAGCTCGACTTGGTCACTGCAGCATCACCAAGCAAGGTGCTCGGAAAAATTGCGGACTTACTGCGAGGCGAGTGCAGTCGATGAGGGCGACCAAATTCACGTTCAGCGCCTGCCGCCAGGATCGGGTCCCGTCGGTCTGATCCTTGTGGAAGGGCACCGGGGTAGCGATGCCGGCGCAATTGATACAGATGTCCAGTCCGCCGTAGGTCGCGACATGCTTCTTGAAGGCGTTGACGACATCCCCTGCTCACCAAACAAGACAACATCCATCACCACAATCTCCGTAAACCCGAGAAACCCGAAAAGCTCGAGACAACGAGGCAAACTCACTCGAGTTGGAGACGTCGCATTTCACGAAGATGGAGGAGGGAAATCCCAAGCTGGAGTGGAACTTGGAATTCGCTTTCTCGACGAGGGAGGCCACCTCCTTTCCCCTGTCTTCCGAGAAGTCGACCACCGTCACGAATATCCCCTTCTCCGCGAGCGCTATCGCCAGAGCCTTACCTGAAGAACACCATCCAAAGCCAAAATCCAGTCATCACTACTCAACACGTAAGCTCGCGACGAGGTCAAAACACGTCGATCATGACGACGACGACGGCGGCAGCAACGTCATAATCCAACGGACACGGAAGGAAGACGAAAGCTCGGGAGTCGATAGTCGGACGAGACCGATCGCCGTGAATCGCCGGCGGCGGCGACGGCGGAGGCGAGACGAGCGGGGGAGAAGAGAGGTTTTTACCGATGCCGGAAGCTCCGCCGGTGACGAGAGCGGACAGGCCGGGCTTGAGTTCCATGGGTGGTCGCGCGCGCGGTACTGCCGGCGTCCTACTATGTTTCGAAGAAGAAGAAGGAGGAAGTCATAGTGAAATGAGAAACGTAACTGTCGCTGACGATTTGTCGTCGGATCAGAAAATATTCCGTGGTTCCAAAACGCCACGTCAATTGCTGACGTGGCGCGCGTTTATATTTATATCCAATAATAGATCGACACGTGTCGGATAAGGTGGGATAAAAACAAATAAAAATCTTTTTCTCTCTTCATCTACATCTTCCTCCCTGACAGAGGACACCCGTCCGGCCACCATCTCCGCCCCTTCCGGTGTCGCCTGGCCGCATCCAGATCTGGAACCGCGAAGCCATGGCCGCAACAGACCTGTGGCCAACCTTTAGATCACGGCGACTCCCTCCTCCAGTCATCACTGAGCTTCAGGAAAGCTGAGCGCTAAACCTTCTCCAGATCTCGACCGAGCCATGGCCGAGCAACTCCTCCAGATCTCGGTCGAGCCATCATGGCTGAGCCTTGAAAAATGACGGAACAAGTCTTGACGAGGCCATCCCTCGCCCAGATCTGGCTCCAAGGTCTGTTGTGCGGCCATGGCTTCAAGTTCTGTCGAGAACGCGGACATGGCTCCAGATCTGTCATGGCTGGGCTTCACGGAAGGGAACTTGAAGGGAGGACAATGGAAGGAGACACCAGAGAGAGGGACTCAATGAACTGTTCCAAGTCCCCTCCGGCTTGTGCGGTGGAGACAGCCGCACCGGATTCTCAAGTGGCTGGGCAGGCGGTGGCCGGAAGGAGGAGGAGGCCGTATCGTCCATGGCCGAGAAACGATTTGCAGAGGAGAGGAGAAGAGTGGGTGGTGCAGGAAGTTGAAAAAAAAAAAAAAAAGATTTTTATTTTTTATTCCACCTCATCCAACACGTGTCACTCTATTATTGGATATAAATAAAAAAGCGCGGCACACAATTGACGTGGCGCTTTGGAATAACTGAATATTTTATCATTTATGGTGGGGTCCACAGGGCTGTTGTTTGGCCCGAAAAGAATGAGAAAGAAAGAAAGAAAGAGCGAGACGGCGGATCTTTTACCATTTGTTGTCACTCGTTCGTTTGTTTGCACTCCGGCCGGAGGCGAGGGCCGGCGGTAAGGCTTTGACTTTAAAATTGTCTCCAGCGGTTCGCAATCGCCGACATGTCATGGCCCACGGCTCTATGTAGCGCCCCCCCGTTCACACCTAGGGGTGAGCATGGTCCGGGTTGGTCCGCCACCCCCTAACCCTGTGACCAACCCGTCTGATGTCGGTCCCTCAATTTTTAGGACCGAGACCAAGACCCTATCGGGCAGGGGGCCAAGGATCGGGCCGACCCACGATGGTTGGTCCTGTTGGCCAACCCTACCGATCGATAATTTTTTTCGTCTTATTTTTATACTCCATAAAAAAAAAACCTACAAATTCAAATTACACACCTATCGACAATGCAACATTGTGCAAACTAAACTATAAATACCAATACATATTTAGCAAATTTAAGATGACACAATAATAAAAATTTCGTACCTGCTAACCGCTCATCGAGATATGGGACAAGATGGAAAGTTTTTGAATCATCTATCTTTAATATTCATACCACCATATGCAAAAGCGTTTTCTTGCATTTGATCATGTAGAGTCCACTCAACCAAAAAATGAGCTCCACACCACTTGACTAGCAAATCACCGTAGAACTACAGTACTACTCTACTCTTCAAAAACTTCTACCATTTGACATAAATTGAAAAGCAAAGTGCAGCTGAAATTTATTAGTAAAATACAATTAAATCATAAAAAGTTCAAAATACTTAATATAAACCATGAATATATAACTTCACATATTGTTAATTCACCTGAACTTCTAAACACCTAAAAACAAAACAAACGACACATAATTAATACTCAACAAAATTTTTAAATTTAAATTACTATTAGTGCTATTGATAGAATATCTCAATATAATATAATATAACGACATTTTACTTATGTTTGAATATATAAAAGAATTATAAATAATATAATATAATATACGGGGTTGGTCGGGGTTGGGTGACGACCCAAAACTCTGGGGCCAGGGACCAACCCGCGCGGTGTTGGTCCCGGAATTTCGAGACCAAGGACCGACCCAGTCCTCTTGGGAACCGGACCAGACCGGCGGGGTTGGGCCGGTCCGGGGTCGGTCCAGGGTCAACCCTAGACCGCCGCTCACCCCTATTCACACCCGTTCACACCTGAAAATAAACAAACCAGCTGAATAAATGAAAGAGAATTTGATCAGGACGGCCCAATTAACGAGGAGAATGCCAAGGGAGTGGGAGGTTGGGGGGGGGGGGATTTGGTGGTTTTGAAATATTCCAAGTCATTTTTCTTTTTGGGTGGCTTAATGGAAATTAGGACCACAATCAATTTGCAACGATTTTGTAGGGTTTGATGTGATTTATTTCTTTGTAGCCCTCTCATTTATTTGTAGAATCCGACAGATAAAATTTACCAAAAAAAAAAAAATTATCCACAACTAGAAAAAGTATAATAAGAAGGAATCGAATTAGAAGAACCTAGATTTAGGGCAAGACAAGCAACTACGTACTTAGCAAAGAGGGAGGCAAACACGAGAGAGCCAAGCGACTTGATTTAGCGAAGACCAAGAGAGAGGCGAGCACTGGGAATTGATGAGCGAAGACGGAAGATGACCAAGGGGTGACCAAATAGCCAAGCAATAAAGAGCAGTGACACCAAAGGTGCAAACCAAAGGCGTATTCTAATGAGAAGAGGCTTTCGGGTTGTATGGGGGAGCTCGGTTTAATGACGATTGATGAATGAAGACGGAAGATGACCAAGTGGAGCAATAAAGAGCAGCAACATCAAAGGCATAGCAAAACCAAAGGCGTATTCCACAAAGCAGCGACAGCAAAGGCGCGGCGTAGCGAAACCATAGGCGTATTCCATAGAGCAATGACACCAAAGGCGCGGCGTAGCGAAACCAGAGACGTATTCCACAGAGTAACGACACCAAAGGCACGGCGCAGCGAAACCAAAGGCGTATTCCATAGAGCAGCGACACCAAAGGCATAGCGAAATCAGAGGTACAGCGAAACTATATGCGTATTCCACAGGAGCGTAACGAGAAGATGGCTTTCGGGTTGTATGGGGGAGCTTGGTTTGATAACGATTCTTGGTGCGTGCTCGTGGATTTGAGAGAGAAGAAGACGATAACTTGCGGGTGAGTCAAGAAGGGAAGAGGAAAGCGTGTGCAGATCTAGGGTTTTCGGCTAAAGGGTTAAACTTGGAATTTCGTTAAGTTATAAGGGCAATAATGGCAATCGAACAAAATTCATTAATGGGGACAACTAGCTTACTGAGATTGCTGAAATGCCCAAGGCAGGGGGGACCTTGCCTTGGGCTTTCAGCCTTCAGAAAGGCTGACTTTCAGCCAAGGGTGTTTACAAAACAAATTGCAAAACACTCATTTTTAGCCCAAAGGGCTTTGGGAGCCTAAAGTGGCTTGGAAATGCCACATCCAAACGCACCCATAGTCTTTAGTCCACGTAAGTGGGCGAGTCTGTCTTCCAGAACGACGAGGTAGCTCAACCATATGCTCAGAGGCCACGGATAATTCAGCATCCATTTTTGTTGTATCCATTGCTGAAGAAAGTGGAGAAACTTCCTTAAATGAAGCTGGTAATTCCGTCTCCAGATTTGGGAATTCCACTGGTGCTAGTGTCATAGAGGATTGAGGACCCAGGCGTTAATGATAAGCCTTCATTAGACAGAAGAAACCGATTGTGTTCTAATAAAGTGTCTTGTGATAAAGGCATCTTCTCTTTGAAAGGGAACGTGTCTTCATGAAAAATGACATCTTTGCTGGTAAAGAAATGCCTTGTAGAAAACTCCATGACATGATAACCCTTCTGAAGAGAAGGGTATCCCATAAAAACACATCGTGTTGCACGGGGACTCATTTTATCTCGAGGACCCACATTTATTGCATAACATAAACAACTAAATACTCTAAGATGGCTATTATCTGGCTGTTTCTTGTAAAGCATCTCAAATGGAGTTTTACCATGAAGAATTCGACTTGGCATGCAATAAATCAGATAGGTAGTTGTGACCACACAGTCTCCCCAAAATTCTTCAGGGATTGAGGCTTGATATTTGAGTGCATGAGCTACTTTTAAGAGATGTCTATGTTTTCTTTTCAACAACTCCATTTTAGTGTGGAGTATAAGTACAAGAACTTTCATGAAGTATCCCATGAGTAGACAACAACGTTATGCAATTAGAAGTAAAAAATTCTCGCCCATTATCTATATGAATTCGATGTACAGATTTATCAAATTGATTCCTAATTAAGGAAATGAAATTTGATAAATGAGTAAATGTTTGACTCTTTGACTACATAAGATATAGCCAAGTGGCACGACTATAGTTATCAACGATTGTAAGAAAGTAGCGAGATCCATTGCGATGTGGAGTATGATAGGGACCCTAGATGTCCATGTGAAGCAATGAAAAAGGATTTTTGGCTCGAGATGTACTAACTGGAAGATGCTTGAGTTTGTTTAGCTAAAGGACATATAGGGCATTTTGGATGGGGAAATTGAGCACTGTGACCCAATGGTCGATGGAAAATGAGATTTTTATTATAACTAATTGCATTACAATAAATGCATTTATTCAATAATTCTAAATCTCTTGGAGAATTGCCCAAAAGTAAAGTCCTTGTGCCTCATTACCTAAGCCCATCACTTTGCCAGCCGAAAGGTCTTGAAAGACACAATTTTCGGAATTGAATATGGCTTTACATGAATTGTCCATACATACTTTTGAGACAGAGAGAAGATTAAACTCAAAATCTGGAATGTATAGGACATTTTTAAGGACAAAGTTTTGACCAAGATGTACGGTACCGATTTTGGTAACATACGTAATGTTCCCATTTGGAAGACCGTAATAGGAGATTGTGTGTTTTGATGGACATGGGAAAATAGGTACTCATTACAAACTATGTGGTCACTAGCGCCTGAATCGATAATCCATGCATTAATAGATAATGAATTCCTTTCATGGAGAAAAGTACCTGAGAATCCTGCACCAGTCTTGAGTTGGCTCAAAGCTTGCACAATATTTTTATATTGTTCTTGGGTGATAGTCTGCTAAGATGTTCCACCACTCTTTTGTGCAGAGACCTGATAAACTGAAGACTCCCATTCCTTTTTATTATTAGGTCTCCCCTGTAATTTCCAACATGTATCAATAGTGTGGTGTGGATGTTTGCAATATTCACAATATTTGTTTTTTATTTTTGAATTTTGCCCACTGACCTTCCCCGTTGACGTGGCATTCCATGTGCCGTATGATCCTTTATACACTGGCGCTGCATGGCAAAATGCCAACCGTCCGATTTAGCTGAGTAATTCGTCAAACTTGGAACCGTCCGATCGCGCGCGTCGATCCCATCCATCCACTCTAGAAAAATGATCTAGCCCGTCCGATCCAACGCGCCTCCCTCGACCGTTAGATCTAGTGCTTTTATCCAGGCCATTCGATCCAGATCTGCGATCCTAGTTGTCCATCCGTGAAAAACTAGGGTTGTCTTCCTCACTTTTCGTCACCACATCCACGAAGCCTCTTCCCCTCAATTGTCTTGCGGCTCTGAGACCCCCCCGGCTTCGGTGACCATTTCCGTCGAAACGAGGCCAGATGGGAATGCCGCGAAGCCTATTCCTTTACCGATCCGAGCTTGCTCAGTCGCAGCAACTCGTTGGTTTTCCTCCTGCACGATTAATTGGAAGATTCACCCGAGTGGCGATTGGGGATCCATTGCAAGGATTTGTGATCGAAACGCGACGTACGACTCATTCAAGGTAAGGAGAAATCTGGTGGCTTTTTCTTTCTCCTTGATTGCATAGTATTGTTGGAGAGTGGCTTCCAGCCCCTCCAATTTGTCTTTAGCTACTTCAATCTCGTTCCACAAGGCCGATAGCCGGTTGAAACATGCGGTGATTGAAAGGTTGCCCTATTTTAGTTCGGTCAGTGCTTGTGTCAACGAAAAAAGTCTCGCCCTATCTGATTTCCCATACATTTCTTGTATGTTATCCGAGAATTTCTTCGAGTCTTCTGTCGGAGGAAGACTGGCGATGATATCTGGTGCCAAGTAGTTCCCGATCCAAGTGAGTAGCAATTGATTGCAGCGCCTGCCAGTGTCTCTGCAGTCGCTCGTCCGTTAGGTAAGGCACGGTTCCTTCGATGAAGCCCTCCTTGGCTTTAGTGACGATTGCTCGCCGAGATCGCAAGCCCAAGAATGGTATTTCATCGGTCCAATGAGTTGTTGGTTGATTAGGCGTAACTCCGGCCCGTCCGTAGGCGATGTGTAAAGCGGATCTCCAAGTTCCGGTCGGCCGTCGTTGAACGGGAACAGGTAAGACGGTCCGTGTGGAATCGGGTAAGGCTCCATTCCTCGACTTGGCATGGATTTAGGTTTATGACCCGCAGCTGTTTGACCCGACTCACCAGTCGGGTTGGTCCCATATGGATATTGGGCCCACGTCTATCCAGGCCCAGTGGCCCACTGTGCGGGGTACCATTGGGCTGGGGGCCAATAAGTTGGCCCAGGAATCTGTACTGGAGCAGGAGCGAGAGCAAAGACAATGTTGGTCACCTGCCCTTCTTCAGTCGATCCGGCTTGATAAGATGATGAGATTGTCTGATCTTGGGGCGATGAATCCTCTACTGAGGGATTCATAACATTCTTATACTTTGCCGCGGTATCAAGATTGAATTCCTAATCGCTTTGCTGATTTGCTCTGTAGGAAGGTATGTGCAATAATAGATTAGAAAAAAAAAACGATGGCAATTTAGACAGTTGCGAAAGCTAGGCAAGGAAGCAAGAGCTCTGATACCGTGACGAGAAAAGAAAAGGAAATTTGGGGAAAATGTTTTCTCTGTATTATTTTATGTATGCTAGTACATTGTACATTTATAATGTAAGAATGAAAGAATAAAATAGGAAAAATAATATACATGAATCGAATTTCCTATTTATTGTATTAATCAAAGATCTACTAGAATTGATTATAATCAAAATCGACTCTAAGATCTTCCAACAAAAACGACATCATTTTAGTTTAAATAAGTTCTTTAATGTAAATTTTATTTAAATTAAAAAATAAGCTAAATGTTAAAAAAATTAAGAAAAAAAGAAAAGCGGGTGAGAACCAACAACCGGGGCTGCAAGCCCTCGCCTTCACCGCCCCACCCTCGCCAAGCCTTCCCAGTGATGGTGGGTGCAGCAATGGCAAGGGCTCTATTCATACCCTCTTTTCCTATTTCTTTCAATCTTTTAAATTTAACATATTTTCAATTTAAGTTGAATAAAATAGTATTAAAAATATTATTTGCATCAAAACGAGTCATTTATAGGAGGGAGAAAATATTTAAAAAGTCACATCAATAATTTTTGTGCAGAATTAACGGAAGATATGAATTAACAAATTTAAGAACTTTTAACATGTTTTGCCTCCCAATTCCTTTTTCATCTCCTTCTCAGTATTGTCGTGTTTTCTCTTTAACTCACACCTCTCGCCTTTAATGAATGTCAGCTCCTCCTTTTACATGCGAGAAATCTGAACCTCCAAGGAAAGAGCACAAGGAAAGAGCACGTATCTTTTTCTTTCCTGTACCATGTTCTCGTTTCTTTCCTCCCTTGCAGACTTTGGCTTGAAGTACATTTCCCTCTTGACTCCACACGCCCAAGCCGTGAATGAGCATGGCTAAATTCATTTTTTGTTAGTTTTTAATCATGTGCCCATTATTATTTTCTGGCCAAGAAGCTACATATATTTAGCAAGGATCTTCCTTTTTGTACCAAGTGAATGTTGGAAATTATATCCAAAGAAAGTACACTGTTTGTTGAAATCAGAACATGAAAGTAGAGAAGACGATAACAGCTATATAATATTCTTCTTTTTATGTAAACTTACAAATCTTGGAGAAGAGTAAAATAAGATATCACTGAAAAATAACATAAAATTGGAGGTGGGGTACGGATAACCAAATCTCCTTAAGGCGATTAGTTCCTGCCAATGGTGCTCTGCAGATTCACGAACTATGTTTCCCAAGATACAACACCTCGAACCTGTTTGGATTAGCACTATGCAAACAGGACTCAGTCGAACCGTTCAATTGAACCAGCACACTCAGAAAAATCAGAAGATTAGAAGAGGACATCAAAGCTCTTTTTTGGAATCGAATCGGGAAAACCAAAAACCAAAAACCCCCATGAAGCTCTATGTTCCTATCTATATATAGAGATTTTTAGTTCATGTACTAAAGAGATACATGAATTAAATAGACGCGTATATCCACGAGATTCATGAATAAAGAGATACGTGAATCCAAGAGATTCGTGTATCCAAAGATACGTGAATTCAAGAGATTCATGAACTCAATAAATACATGAACTAAACGATACATGAATCTAGGAAATTCATGAATTCAATAGATACGTGAACATAAAAGTATAGGAAATTCATGAATCCAAAAAAGATACGTGAACAGAAAAAACGTATCTTAATTTATTGGCTTCCGTTGATCCATTAACCATAATTATAACCATAATTACAACAATCCCCCACATTAATGGATCAACAAAACATTTTTGACTTGAAGGAATCTGAGCATGCCTATTGAAATAAACCGCATCAAGATAGGTAGCTTTCGCTTTGAACCTTCTTTAGTGAAAGCTTATCGGACTTACTTAACTAGTCGATGGACTAAGTCTTGAATCGTCGCTGTTTGTGTAAGCCTAGACAATAAACCTCACACGGAGTATTTCCAATTCAAGATTGGTTCTCGGTTGTGTTCGTTCTTTCGGCCTTGAACCTCTCGGGATTCATGCGCGCTTTAGAAAATCTAGCCTTTAAAGATTTTCATAGAGTTGGCCAGCTCCACGCATATAGGTGCATTCCTTTTAAAGATATCCTACCATATCTCACTTGAATGTTACATTCCAAGTTATAGGAATCATTAAACGCATAGCGTACCCTTAATAACGCTGTAGGAAAGCACTATTGCATCATAGGAATGGGAGACAGTGCTTAGACTAGAGTTTCCAAAATTTGCGTTGTCCTATTGAACCTAGTCCATGGGATCTCCAATCGCATAGGTTAGGTTTCCACCCTGGAATCTCTTTATTGGGTTAAGGCTCTTAAACCCATTCCCCTCGATGCGCAGTTTATCTACTCTCTTGACAAACCTTTTGTCAACGGATCCACAATATTTTTCTTTGACTTTACAAAGTCTAAAGAAATGATTCAATTTGAGAGCAACTGTTTACGGTATTGTGTCTACGACAAATGTGTCTAGACTTACCGTTATAAATCACATTATGCACCCCCACACTTTAAAAAAATTGTAGGATGGTAACTTCTCATTCCATAACTCGTATGGAGTTTTACTTGTCTTTTTGTGGGGTATTTTATTAAGAATATAATTTGCGGTTAAAACGCCTCCCCCACAAGTTACGAGGTAAACCCGAACTCAAAAGCATGGCGTTAGCCATCTTCTTTAATATCTTGTTCAATCGTTCAGCAACTCCATTTTGTTGTGGAGTATAAGGTACAATCGTTTGGACAGTTATTCCAAAACGAGCATAAAACTCTTTGAAATTGATTGAACCGTATTCTCCTCCTCTATTCTGAGGCGTAGAATGAGATCTTCAAGGCTCATCTCATTCCATTTGTGCTTCAAATAATTTTGAAGTCTGACCAGCTCGGAGGCAATTTCTCAATCATAGCCACCACTTGGAATGATTCACTAAGTATGATTCTCTCAGCAGAGATGTCGCTCATAATTAATTGTAATTCTTGGACCTGACTCATGACAGATTTAGAATCCACCATCTTGTAGTCCAAGAATTTGGCAACCACAAATTTCTTGGTGCCAACGTCCTCGCCTTGTATTTCTTCTCTAAGGACTCCCATAAGCGTTTAGCATATTCAATATTACAATAAACGTTATATGGAGAATTCACTAAACAGTTAAGAATTTAATTTCGGCATAAGAAGTCTCCATGCTTCCAAGCCTCCAATGCACCGAGCGTCGTGACATTTTGCTCATTTGGACTAATTATTGGGCACACCTCCGATAAATATTTTGTCAAATTGAGCAAGGTCAGATAGAAGAACATCTTCTGCTACCACTGTTTAAAGCCCACTTCGCTCCGGTTTCTCATTAGTTGTAACTGGAGGTGTTGCCATCACAGTAGGCAAGGTTCAAAGAACTATCCCTCCAGAAACGGAGCCAAAAGCCATTTGGCTTGTACTGTTCTGAAAAACAGTTCCGGGCATACCAGTCGTATGACTTGTACCCGCACCACCAAAATTGGTGTTAGCCCAAGGGCTCGTAGCATTGGCTACTATAAATTCAGACCTTGAGGGTTGAACATCTTCCATAGCAACGGTCGAATCGACCATAGGAGCGTCTCTTGAAACATTCAGGATATTGAAGGGCACTTGATGGTTTTTAGCCATCTCAATAATCTGACAAAAACAACAAACAGTGAGTGATAATCGCCTTAAGATTGTTGGAAATTATATCCAGAGAAAGCACACTGTTTGTTGAAATTAGAACATCAATGTAAAGAAGACGATAACAGCTATATAATATTCTTCTTTTTATGTAAACTTACAAATCTTGGAGAAGAGTAAAATAAGATATCACTGAAAAATAACATAACATTAGAGGTGAGGTACGGATAACCAAATCTCCTTAAGGCGATTAGTTCCTGCCAATGGTGCTTCGCAGATTCACGAACTATGCTTCCCAAGATACAACACCTCGAACCTGTTTGGATTAGCACTATGCAAACGGGACTCGGTCGAACCGTTCAATTGAACCGGCACACTCGAAAAATCGAAGAGTAGAAGAGGACATCAAAGCTCTTTTTGGAATCGAATCGGGAAAACCAAAAACCAAAAACCCCCATGAAGCTCTATGTTCCTATCTATATATAGAGATTTTTAGTTCATGTACTAAAGAGATACATGAATTAAATAGACGCGTGTATCCACGAGATTCATGAATAAAGAGATACGTGAATCCAAGAGATTCGTGTATCCAAAGATACGTGAATTCAAGAGATTCATGAACTCAATAAATACATGAACTAAACGATACATGAATCTAGGAAATTCATGAATTCAATAGATACGTGAACATAAAAGTATAGGAAATTCATGAATCCAAAAAAAGATACGTGAACAGAAAAAACGTATCTTAATTTATTGGCTTCCGTTGATCCATTAACCATAATTATAACCATAATTACAACAGTGAATATATCTGCTCTTCTAACCTCAGGAAATTAAGATATCATCTCTTAACTATCCTCATATTAAAATTGCAAAGATGATTTCTAAATTTTCTTCCAAATTTTAGTAAGAAATTGCCCTCTTTCCCCGTCGAGTAAGCCCCATGCGCCCCCACCCTCCTCTGCAATTTGCGGCGACTTAGGTCTTCAGTGGGCTTGGCTAAAATTACATGCTCTTTTGGGCTTAGTCCATCTTATTAATTAAGTTCATAATCATCTATTCAAACTCATCTGCCACTAAGAAATGCTCCTAAAATTTATATGCATATTTAACTAACATTTTTGTTTAGAGATCGGGGTTGATCAATAATTTTATATGCAATGAATGCCTAAATGAGTCATTGAAATTTATGTGTCAATAAGTAATTTTCTTTGAAGGAGAGCTCGCAAAGGCTTCATACAAAGACAATAATTATGCATAAATTTTGACTATGCAGTGCAATGAATTTTTTTGTTAGGAACATGGATCTCAATGGGTTTGCATCCAATTTTGTAATGCAATGTAATGAAATATAGGGGTGTGCATGGTCTAGATGGGCGGGTTTCCAACCTAGAACCGGGAATCGCTCGCTAAGAGCTGATTCCGAAAAATTGGAATCGGGAACTGCCCGCTAGTTCCATAGATTCACCCGGGAACCGGACCGCCAGTTTAGTCCGGTTCCTGGGTGGATCCATAAAACCGGTCCAACTTCTGTGCCTTCCCCTATTCGCCCTCCTCACATATGCTTATTTTGGCTCTCCCGACCATGCTAGCTTTATTCTCCTCAAGTACTAGCCCACGATGGTGGTCATGACCCTCACGTTGCTTTCATCCTGGCCACCACCACCATCTTCGCCATCGCCTTCGCTGTCTCCCGCTCCTCTCTCAAGGCCGACAATGAGGAGGACAACAGGGACGATGAGTTGTTCTTAGACCTGGAGTTTGCCCCTATCCCCGAAGATGAGGACGATGGGGAGAAGCCTGAGGAGGGTGATGAGGAAGAGGGAAGGTAGAAGTGGGACGAGCCCAACAACGAAGAGGATGATAGTGACAATGAATACGGAGGTGGCAACAACGTGGAGATAGAGTTCAAGTTCAAGGGGAGAAAAAAGAATTGACTCACTAGGACTTGAAGGGAGATAAGTAGATCCGGAGGTGAATTGAAGAGGAAGAGAGAGCTGGGGGAGATTTTGAAGTGAGAGAGACGGGATGGAGTAGGAGAGTAATGAATTAAGAAAAGATGGTGATTGGAGTCATAAATTTTAGATTTTTTAATTTCGATTTTTTTTAATATTAAAAATTAATATATTATTATAATATAATCGGTCCGGTCCGAGTGGGCGGGTGGGTAGATCCGCCCATGGAATCGGGAAGCTGGACCGTACCCATTGGTTCCCATAAATTAAAACAGGAATCGGACCGGTTCCCTTAAGAACCATCGATTTTGAGCGATTCAGGTGCAGTTCCGCGATGCAGGCGGGTCCAGTTCTTTTGCACGCCCCTAATGAAATATGATGCAAATGTTAATACAGAGATAGAAAATGTATTAGCTACTACATGGGGATTTGAGAATGTAAACTTAGACATGGAAGAATTTTGTAAACCTAACAAGAATCAAGAATACTGACATTTGAAAGGTTTGGAGATTTTTCAAATATTTTCTATCCTGAGGTATTCGGAAGGTGCTTTTACGAAATACATGAATTTCTCCTCGTGCACTCAAGAAGGGTTTTATGAAATATTTGGATTTCACTTCACATTTTCTAAAAAAGTCTGTACTAAATACCCAGCTTTCACTTGAAGGATTTGAAAAGAGTGTTTTTACGAAATATCTAGATTTCACTTAGGATATTCGAAAGAATTTTTATAGAATACCCAAATTTCACTTCAGGTATTCGAAAAGGGTTTTTAAAAAATATTCAAATTTCACTTCAAGTATTTGAAAAATGTTTTTACGAAATATTTGGATTTCACTTCAAATATTCAACAAGGATTTTTTTTTCTCTGACATTCCTTGATTTCCCTTCAGGTATCTGAAAAGAGTTTTTATGGAATGCTTGGATTTTACTTCAAGTATTCAAAAGATGTTTGTACGAAATATCTATATTTTACTTTAGACATTCGTAAATAATTTTCACGAAATGCCTATATTTTACTTCAGGTATTTGAAAAGAGGTTTTACGAAATACTCGAATTTTACTTCAAGTACCATGCGCTATGCCGCAGACTCTTCCCAATTCTGAGTTGGGGTACGTTATCGCGATTAGGACCTTAAGCCTTTTCGAGGAGTCGCCACAAAACATCTCTAGGTTGATTGAGAATTTAAAAGCGTAGGTGTCGGGGTAATCACCTAGGACCAACTCCTCTCTGAAAAGTAATCTAAGTCCGGAAGTCACATATGCGTGAGGGAGCGTTAGTCCCCACATCCCCCTACTTTCGGTACCACATTATTTGGTTTAAGTTCTATCTGTTGGAAATTTATCTTGAAAATCCCGATTTTGTCGATTGTGATTCAGTCAATCGTGGATTAGTTTGATAAATAGGAAAATAGGAAAATAGTGATTAATTTATTATTTTTTCCTGTTTTATTCTTTTGTCTTATATTATAAATTTACTAATGTAAATGTATACAATCGATATATAAGAAAATCATTTTCTCAAATCTCCATTACACTTTCTGCCATGGTGTCTGAGCTATTCTTTCTAGGCAAGCTTCCGCAGCCTTAAGAATTGCCATTGTTTCTTTTTCTCTGACTTGTTGACGCAGACTTTCTAGCAAAGACAATCAGCCAAACGATTAGGAATTCACCTTCTTGATACCATGGAGAAAGACAAGAACGTTGAGAGTACCCCAGTAGAGGAGTCTTCATCCCAAAACCAAACACCCATACCTTCTGCTCCTGACGATGCTCACGTTACTTTTGCTCCTGCTCCAGCACAGATCTCTAGCCCAATTCAGTGGTCCATAATTCCATGGTATTCTGTCCAAGGCTAATAGGCCAATGGGCCACTGGGCCGGGACAGACGTGGATTGGACCACAATTTCCATACAGCTCGTCTGGAGAGGAATTTCTTGCAGCTTCTCAGCCCAGTGGTGGTGGGCCGCCTCCTCAGTCAGCCCAGTTCCAAGAGAACGACCCAAGAAGTGGGTTGGGCCAAGGAAACCCGAATCAAGGATTCGGGTCCGTACCAAGTACGTACCCTACGTTCTCCCCATCGCTGGCGGTGGCCGCCCTGAACCTGGGGATCCCCTCTACACGTCATCAGCCGACGGACCCGAATTAAAGCTCATCGGGATGCAGCTTACCGAACCGGAGAATTGAATGGCTTGGGCTCGGGATCTCTAGCGCGCCCTTGTCACCAAAGACAAGGACAGCTTTCTCGATGGAGCCGTCCCATTTCCGGCCGACGAACGGCTTCAAACACAGTGATGCAAGTGCAACCAACTGGTTCACACATGGCTTGGCAACTGCTTCGCCCCAGAAATTGCAGCCAGACTTCCACCTATCGAAGATTCCAAAACACTTTGGGACAGCATACGCAAGATGTATGGACGTCTCGACCGAGCAAAGTTGTTCACCATCACTCAAGCTTTGTCGAAGTTGAAGCAAGGGAACCTCTTGGTTACCTCTTGCTTCAACCACCTCTCTGCTCTATGGAATGAGCTTGAGGCTGCCGAAGAGTGACTCAAGGGGCCCGAAAACACCCTCAAACAGTACCGCGAAATCAAAGAAAGAGAAAGAACGATGAGATTCTTACTGATTCTTAACGAGTCGTTCTCGGCTTTCCCGTCGTAGATCTTTGTGATGGACCCTTTACCGCCACTTGGCCGCGTCTATCAGTTGGTCATCCAAGAGGAGCACCATAGAATGGTCGCTGCCGAACACACTCGGGTAAGTGAGGGTATGAGCCTTGCCGTCCTTCCCTCTAGCGAGATGACCTTTGATGGAACCCGTATAGATCTGGAGAGGCAAAGGATTATGGCTGTGGCAAGGAGAAATGGAGGAAACCCTAAGTCCTTGCAAATGGACAGTTTGGATCAAAGATCTTGAGTGGACGGCTGGGATCATTGATCTAGAATGGACGGCTCAGATAAACACGCTGGATCTGATGACTAGGATCTCAGCGCTGGAATGGACTGACGAGATCGATGTGCTGGATCCAACAGTCACCATTTGTCCGCAGCTTCAATAAAATTGAACGAATGGGATCGTGCCATGTCAGCACCATTTCTGAATAGATCCTATGGGTTGCAAAATGCCACGCCAACAAGAAAGGTCAGTGGGCAAAATTCTCGATTTAAAAATAAATAGTGCGACTATTGTAAACGTTCGCACCATGCTGTTGAAACATGTTGGAAGTTGCATGGAAAACCTAATGACAAGGACAAAAAGAGAGAATCCACAGTTTCTCAGGTTTTTGCACAAAGGGTTGATGAATCACCTCATCAAATAATCACCTAAGAACAATATCATAATATTGTACAGATGCTGAATCAATTCAAGACTAGCGATAAGGGTGCAGGATTCTCAGGTACCTTTCTTTACAATAAGAATTCGTTTTTAGTTGATGTATGGATAATCGATTCAAGTGCTAGTGACCACATAGTATGCAACAAAAATCTATTTTCTCACATATATAAAATGCTAGAATCCCTTGTCACAGTGTCTTCCAAATGGGAACATCACAAATGTTACCAAAATCGGCACTATATATCTTGGTCAAAATTTTATCCTAAAAAATGTCCTATATATTCCAGAATTTGAATTCAATCTTCTATCTATCTCAAGAGTATGTGAGGATAACTCTTGCCATGCCATATTCAATTCAGACAATTGTCTCTTTCAGGACCATTCGACTGGCAGAGTGATGGGCTTGGGTAGTATGGCACAGGGACTTTATTTCTGGAACAATTCCCCAGGAGATTTAGAATTATTGAATAAGCATGTTTTTTTTAATGCCATCAGTAAAAATAAAAATCTCCTTTATCATCAACAATTGGGTCACAGTGCATCTTTTCCTCATCCAAAGTGTCCAATATGTTCTTTAGCTAAACAATCTCAAGCGTCTTTTCCAAAAAGTACATCTCGTGCAACAAATCCTTTTTCATTGCTTCATATGGACATCTGGGGACCTTATCATACCCCTCACCATGATGGATCTCAATTCTTCCTTACAATTGTTGATGATTACACTCATGCCACCTGGGTATATCTCATGCAATCAAAAAGCCAAACTTTTGATAATTTGTCAAATTTCCTTTCCATAATTAGGAATCAGTTTGGTAAATCTGTACAACGAATTTGTATAGATTATGGGTGTGAATTTTTCACTTATGATTACAACACATTATTATCATCTCATGGCATACTTCATGAAAGCTCCTACACTTACACTCCACAACAAAATGGAGTCGTTGAGCGCAAACATAGGCATCTGTTAGAGGTAGGCCATGTTCTAAAATACCAAGCTTCTATTCCAGAAGATTTTTGGGGAGATTGTGTGGTCACAGCAGCCTACTTGATTATTCGCATGCCAACTTGGATTCTTAATGGTAGGACCCATTTTGAGATGCTTTACAACAAACAGCCTGATAATGATCACCTTAAAGTATTTGGTTATTTATGTTATGCAACAAATGTGGGTCCTCAAGATAAAATGGGCACTCGGGCCACTCAGTGCGTTTTCATGGGATATCCTCCTCTTTAGAAAGGATATCGAGTTATGGAGATTTCTACAGGGACTTTCTTCATTAGCAAGGATGTATTCCATGAAGATGTGTTTCCGTTTGAAGAAATGGTTTCTTCATCACAACCCTCTTTACCGTTAGGGCATGACAAACGTTTTCTGTCCGATGAATCTTTATCTTCGACACCAGGGTTCCTTATCGCACCAGGACCATCTATATCATCAGGACCATCTTTGTCTGTACCGATGGAATCTACACCTCCAGAAACAACATTGTCAAGTTTATTTGAAGACATTCCTCAGTCTCCTTCAACAACAGCTACTTCACCAGTTATTTCTAAGTCATCGGATCCTCCAGCACATATCATCGAGCGGGCTCGACATTCTGGATGGCACACTTGTCCACCTACATGGACCCAAGATTACATATGTTCTGCAACAAGTTCTTCAGGTACACAATATCCTATTACCTCATATGTGACATTTAATTAGTTATCGCCAGGACACATGTGTTGTATCGGTCGTATATCAGAAAAACAAGATCCATCCTCATTCGTTGAGGCAGCACGAGATCCTAGATGGCGACATGCGATGGAATCCAAACTTATTGCTCTAATGGAGAATCACACCTGGGATATCGTTCCTTTGCCCCCACGTCGGAAACCGATTGGCTACAAATGGGTTTATAAGATCAAGTTCAAGGCAGATGGTTCAATTAAGCGCTATAAAGCTCAATTAGTCACCAAGGAATTCACTAAAAAAGAAGGCTTTGACTACCATGAGACGTTTTCTCCAGTAGATAAAGAAGTCACTGTACGTTCCTTCTTCTCCATTGCAACCATACGGAATTGGTCCCTCCATCAAATGGATGTGCATAATGCTTTTCTCCACGGTGATCTAGATGAAGAAATCTACATAGATATTCCTCAAGGATTACACAGACAGGGGAAGTCTCGGGCATGTCGTCTTCGCAAATCCTTATATGGATTAAAACATGCATCTAGACAATGGTATGCCAAATTCACTACTGCACTAACCAATGCAGGTTTTGAGCATTCTAAGTATGATTATGCCTTGTTTACACGAACTACAAAAGATTCATCAATTTATTTGTTGGTATATGTCGATGACATACTTGTCATGGGAAAT
Organism: Eucalyptus brandiana; assembly: GCA_014182725.1. Classification (NCBI taxonomy): domain Eukaryota; kingdom Viridiplantae; phylum Streptophyta; class Magnoliopsida; order Myrtales; family Myrtaceae; genus Eucalyptus; species Eucalyptus brandiana. Next base: position 24,786,652 of record CM024674.1, on the reverse strand, counting down.
AATGATTCTGATGTTACCAAGTTCAAAAAGTATTTGCACTCCACTTTTCATATCAAAGATTTGGGACCACCAAAATATTTTCTTGATATCGAGATTGCTCGATCCAATGAAGGAATTTGCCTCAGTCAAAGGAAGTTCATCTTAGAGATTATTTCTGAAGCAGGGTTAACATGATGTAAACCAGCAGTCATTCCAGTTGAGCAGAATGTCAAATTGACAATGCATGAGTATGACCTTAATTCTCCTTCAACCATCAAGGACTCGGTGCTCAAAGATCCTTCTAAATATCAGTGACTTGTCGGAAAATTGATATATATTACAATGACAAGACTTGACATATCTTATGCAGTACAAATACTCAGTCAGTTCATGCATATGCCAAAGCAATCACATACGAATGTGGCGTTGAAGGTTGTGAAGTATTTGAAGGGATGTCTAGGCCTTGGTATACTTCTATCTCGTGACTACAATATGAAAATGACAGCCTTTTGTGACATAGATTATGCCACTTGTCCAATGACCAGAAGATCTATTACTGGTTTTTGCATAAAGTTGGGAAAGTCATTAATCTCTTGGAAGACGAAGAAGCAATCAATTGTATCACTATCATCTGCGGAATCAAAGTATCGGGCTATGGCAAAGGCTACTTGTGAAATAGTTTGGATACGAGAACTACTCTTGGACCTTGGAGTACAGGTCAGTGGATCAAGTGAATTGTTTTGTGATAATGATGCTGCACTTAAATTAGTGGCAAATCTAGTTTTTCATGAGAGAAAAAAACACATAGAAGTGGATTGTCATTTCACTCAAGATAAAATCAAAGATGGAGTTCTCGTGATGAAAGGAATTGGAACAACGGAGCAACCTGCGGACATCTTCACTAAAGCATTATGTCGAAAACAACATAGGTACCTATTGAGCAAGCTAGGTATCCTTGACATTTACAGGCCACCAGCTTGAGGGGGAGTGTTGGAAATATATCTTAAAGATCCCGATTCTATCGATTGTAATTTAGTCAATCGTGGATTAGTTTGGTAAATAGGAAAATAGGAAAATAATGATTCATTTATTATTTTTTCTTGCTTTATTCTTTTGTCTTTTACAGTATAAATTTACCAATGTAAATGTATACAATCAATATAGAAGAAAAGCATTTTCTCTAATCTCCATTATGCTTTCTGTCACTATCGTGCGTTATTATACAATTTCCTAATTTTCATTTACATATATACATCTTTTGGGATTTGGAGACACGAAAATTTATGTCACCCGCCCTCAGATGAAATAGCCGCATCATGGAGTGAGCAAGCGACGACTCCACTCTGTCATGCCGTGTGTGATTGTTGTCATTTCCGAATGCAATGCAGTCAAGGCAAAGTCTAATGGATGAATCAAATCCATATCAATCAAACATTCCATTTTACCTTTCAAGCAAAGCAAGACGGATCTAGTATAGATAGCATGCACAAGATATACACCTCCGGTATATTTTAAGTTCAATGAGGAATCCAATCCCAACATGCAAACAAACAAAAACACCTAATATATATCAGGACAGCGAGAACACATCCAGCCAACATGTATATAGAGGAAAATTGCCAAAAAAGTCAAAAATTATTGTAACTATACCGATTCAATCTTAAACTTTTTTTCTACTAATTGAATCCAAAACTTTTTGCATCTATCCTAATTCAGTCTATCTAGCCAATTTGACCAGAAATCATGACACGAATGACAATCACCCTATGTGGTGCAACCGATGCTGATTTGGACAATATTAAATAATATTCTTTTATTTATTTGTTTGTTTTTATTATGTTCTTTTTCCCTATTTTCTCGTCTCTCCTTTTCTTTTCTCTCCCCTTCCTTCTTACTCTAGCCAGTTGTCGAACTTCAACCATTTCAAAATAATCCGTGTATAAAATTGAAAGAGCAAAACATCAGGGACAATCCCAAATCCCAAATTATATATCAATATTAACGTGCATTATCTAACAACATACAAATCTCATAACAGCGTGCAATTTTGTTGTATCAGCATGCATAACAAGCAATTCTAAATTTGTATCCATGTAACACATTTACCTCCAATTATTTTGTTGAACCATAAACTCTAAACTTGTTTTTGGTGTCACAAGAAAAAAAAAGTTTTGGGTAAATACATAATATTGATATAAGTTTAGAATAAATATATCACATGGGAACAAGTTTTGGGTTTTTTGTGTTTGGGGTGAATGTGTTAAAGTGGACATAATTTAGGATTTTTGGTAGCTTTTTCCTGAAATAGTTATCTGTGGTTTGTCTGAAGGAAAGGAGATTTTGAATGATTCTTGGTTATGAATATAGTATTGGAAGAGTTCAATAAGCACTAACTCTTACCGCTTTGAAGCAGCAGGAGATGTGCTGTAATTTATCCATTTCTGTTCCTCGGCTGTTTTTTTGTAGTGAATGCAGTCTTGATAGAGCTGCTTTACGTTTGTAGTAGCGAGGGACCCCCCTTACCTTTGATGTGTAGTAAAATGCGATAATGACTTGTAATTAGAAAAAGGGCACAGCCTTCGAAATTTCGGGTAGGCCTCCGTGCAGCTTACTTTGCATAAAAACTGGCTAATAGTCTCTACAAGAAGCTGGTAGAGCTATTTATCAGTGCTTCTAATGGATGATTTTTCTCCCCTGTTTTCAAGAGCCTTCCATATAACTTCTGCCACAAGCATCTCCCTCAACGGGATGACACCGTGACCATCGTGGACGAGGATGGAGAAGAGTTCGAGACGAAGTGTCTCATTGACAAGAATGGCCTTAGTGGCGGGTGGAGAGGTTTCTCCATTGCTCATGATCTTGTCGACGTAGATGCTCTGGTGTTTCAACTGATCCAGCCATGGGGTGCATTTGGGAGTGGCATTTAGAAGCCACTTTGAACACCAAAGCTCCTTGGGCCAATTTATGGGTGTTTGGTAAAATTTCTTCAAACCCCATTTGGGGAATGTCAGCCTTCACAAAGGCTAAAAGCCCAAGGCAAGTGGGGGCTGCCCAGCTGCCTTGGGCTTTTAGCCTTCTCTCGCATGCTGAGCGAGGCGCCAAATAATTTTTTTTTTCCTCAAATTCTCCTCGTTGGTTTTTCGTTTTTTCGGTTTTGCCTTGACTATTCATCTTCTTCTTTGTGAGGGGTTGCCGACAAAGGGCAAGCGGTCACCGGCAACCATCGCGCCCGCCACACTGCGACCGCCGATTGAGAGGTTGCCATGGAGGTTGCAACCCTCGGGGTCGCGTGACCGGATGCGGTCGCCGAGTGTGACCTTCGGGTGACCTCCGGCGAGGTCGCGACCTTCGTGTGACCCATCTGGTCACAGATCTGGTTGCCGGCTGCGACCTTCATGCTGCGATCAAATGGGTCACCAGCCGTGACCTTCGGGTGACCTCCGCAAAGGTCGTGATGCAGATTTGGTCGTCGGCTGGCACGACCTTCATTCTCTAATAATAGAATTTTATTAGAGAATGGTGGAAGGAAAAAAAAAAAAAAATTAAAAAAATAGAGGAAAAATAAAATAAAATAAGCAAACAAAAGTAAATTATGTAATAGTTTCACAAGATATTTTTACCATTTGTGTTTGTGAATTTTTAGATTCATTTACATTGATGTATTATTTAACTAAAAAAAATACATAATATGATGTGAATATATTCGACTTTATTACTTTTGCAATTCACCAAATAATAAATAAGATATAATTTAAGTACTTAGTATACTAGTCTTGTTCAACTGGGCATAAAAAGCTTAAGTCTAGCATCGCTATATAATTAAATATAAAATAGATATATCTACACATGATAATATGCTAAAACATCGCGATAAATGAAAGTTGTGGAACATTCTCTTCATCCAAAAGTGAACAGCACTGCACAGAGTATATCATCTCTCTTTGCTTCAATGAGGTAATGACTTGATCAATAGCATGCCGCGTGCAATTGCGAATGCCTTCCATCCTCAATACACGTACCATGCGCTCTTCTAGTCTCAGGAATGTAACTACTTTGATATTTTGACAGGTAGAAATAGGGGTGTGCATGATCTGGACGGGTGGTTCTCGACCTAGAATCGGGAACCACCCGTTAGTTGCATGGATCCACCTGGAAACCCGACCGTTGGTCCAGTCCAGTTCCCGGGTGGATCCATAGAACTGGTCCAACCTTCACGTCTTCCCTTTTTCGCCTTCAACTGGTTGCGACCCTCACTCTGCTTCCATCTCGGCCACCACCACCATCTTAGCCACCGCCTCTGTCGTCTCCCACTCCTCCCTTGAGACCGACAATAAGGAGGACAATGGGGACGATGAGCCGTTCTTAGACCTAGAGTTCGCCCGTCCTCGAAGATGAGGATGATGGGAAGAAGCTTGAGGAGGGGGAGGAGGAAGAGGGGAGGTAGAAGCAGGACAAGCCCAACAATGAAGAGGACGATAGTGACGGTGAATGCGGAGGTGGCAAAGACATGCAGAGGAGTTCAAGTTCGAGGGAGGAAGAGGACTCAAAGGGAGCTTAGTAGATCCGGAGGTGAATCGGAGAGAAAGAGGGAGCTCGGGGAGATTTTGAACTAAGAGAGACGAGGGAGAATAGTGAATTGAAACATGATGGTGATTGGAACTCTAAATTTTAGATTTACTAATTTCAAATTTTTTAATATTAAAAATAAATATATTATTATAATATAACCAGAGTCCGGACCGGACCACTGCCACAGTTCCCTTAAGAACCACTGGTTCCAAACGGTTCCGGTCTAGTTCCGGACGGGTTAGGTTCTTTTGCACACCCTTAGGGAGAAAGTGAACAGGAGTGCAACGCGTTCCTGTTATGTGCTTGGGCATTGATTGTCATGGGAGCAGTATGTATCAGTAGTATTCAATCTAAAATTAACAGCAACATGCTTGCGTTTTGCACCATCAAAGTCGTACAAGACACATCTTTCATTGTGTCTGAAACATTCTAAGTTATTTTGCAGTTAATCAGGCGGTGGGGGTAATTAACATCACTAGCTTTTTGTACACCAAAAGCATTATGTAGGAAAAACAATCAAACAGTGATCTACCATGTCGTTAACGCCCAGCTGAACAAAAAACAGGGTGTTAAATGGGACACTTTAACTGATCTGTTTACATCAAAAATGATGTTTCCTTACATTGTAATCATTTGTGCGACGGTTCTGTGTATGAGAATGACCACAAAAGGGTTGTCAGAATATCTAAAGGGGTCTCACCAGCTTTTGTCGCCTGGCAAAAAGCCATGGGCAATTCATATTTATCACTTAAATTCCTTTGTAGCCTTTTGGTTTTTTCTGCTGAAGATTAAAATTCATTTTCTCGAGAAGGTCTCTTACTGCAGTTCCCTAATAATCGCTTGGAAGGATATGCACTCTGAGTCATTATTTCAAACAGATCCCTTTGAAATTCACTTTGACAGTTATTAACGAAACAATCAAACAGCCTTGATCAGACTTCACAGTCTTGCTACTTGATCAGTGAAAGTTGGATCCATGCAGACCACCACCTGGAATAAGATTTTGTTCATATTCATAAAATTTATTATGCATCAAGAAAAAAAAAAACAAAGTAACGAAATTTACAAATGATGTGCCCAAAATATCCATAAAGTTCGTGGAAAATGAACATACCTTCCCAATACTTTTACCAGAATGAAGATGCTCAACAGCATCTGCCACAGCATTGAGACCCACAAATCTCTTTGGGTCGATGGCCACCTGCATTCAGTTAGAAGATTAAGTCTCGGCGAACTTTGAAATTCAGCAGCGATAGCAACTTAGGCACAGAGATAATCATCCAACTGATTCTACAGATTTAGTTTGGCAGCGACTTTTGGTAGGGAATTGGATATCAAAATAAGGCTGAAGGAATAAGATAACAGGAAAGTAAGGGCCTTGCATTGTGCGAAAGGCACAGATATCTACAATTAATGAAATGTAAGTTCAGCATGATCTATGATGAAAGAGTCCAGTCTCACCAGTAAAAGAAACGTTAAGAAAAGAAGAAGAAGAGCAGTACCTTGATTTGTCCTCTGGAATAGAGTTGAAAGAGTCTATCTAGATGTTCTTGCCAGAAGTGACTATATTGTACCAGGAAAAAACCAGCCTGCCAACATTGTCAATATCATATTATACACTTCCAAGGGGAGAAAGGCATAAACAACTATAGAATTCACAGTCCATGCTTATTCCTGATATATAGTTGGCGCATCACCAAGAGCAAAATTATTGCAGTAGAGTACAATCACTGTCCTTTACGCAGTAGTATTATCAAACATACCACAGTTTGGCTTTTAGACAGAATTTTCTCGCACAGTCCAGGGTAATTATTTGGTGTCCATCCATGCTCTCCTTGATACTACAATCAAAGTAGTAATTTTGTACTGGTTAAAAATTATGTACAACTGTCAATAGGTAATACTCAAGCATGAAGAATGTTAGAACAGTATGCATACTGAGGGAACAGAACGCAACAACAGGAGACACTGGAGAAAAACCATACATGCATGTTGATAGAAAACATGTAGCACTTGCTACAAAGACTCCTTGCACAGTCTTCTTTATTTCTATAGCATCTCTAACCAATATTCCTCATTATACAAAGCAAAACAACTTCATGTCTGTCTTGCGACCCTCTGCAGCACAGAAATGTGATCGCAGTAGAACTTCTACCATGCATTATGACCACAAGACTCATACAAAAACTTCAGGAACCTAACTTTCCTTTCACTGGTATCTCACTGAAAGTGAGAGCAAGAATGTAAAAGCTCCTGTACAGCCTAATCGAGATAACTAAGTTTGACATTGGAACTGCTGGAAACTCATGATAAAAGATCAGGCCCAGATGGATGTCAACAACATAAGGATGCAATACCTGAGAAATCATGCCAATTACAATCAATCGTCCAAACATGGCCAAAGCATTCAAGCAAAGATCAAACATTTCCCCACCAACAGACTCATAAGCTATGTCAACACCTTTTGGAAATTCCTTCTTCAAAACCTGTAAATTTGGAAAAGATAGAGAAAAAGCTCATTACATAATCTTTTATTTGAGTATCATGCATTATCTTGTAAATCATGATAAATGAATTCATTTTAAATGAAAGTTCACAAAAAAACTAAACCCAAGAGGAGAGAAAAATGCAGAAACCGGTCTAGACTCCAAACATAATCCTACAAGAATTGTTACAATATAGAAAAATAGTAATTAAACTGCATAAAGTTCATGCACAAGGGAAGGCTGCAGCTAGCTATTTGAGACATGGTATGAAAATACAAAAATGTCAAAGAGTAAACCATTCACTAAGGCACACTGTTGTTCACTTCAGAGTGTCCTGTATGAGAAAAAACAAGGTTCTATAACACCATCACCTTTTTATCTTCTGCACTCTTCTAAGGATGGGAAAGTTGTAACATGAAAATGCGGTAATGTCAGTGGCATTCAGATGGCAGAGCCCAATGGAGGGGCAAAGACGACTTATTGACAAAAGGCTAAAGTTATTCTTTAGACGTTGAATAGGTGATAGGAATTGATCACAAATCCAGCCAAGTAGATCCATATCAAAAAGGATTCACATGGAGGATCATGTAGTAGCACTACATTTCAAAAATAAAATGAACATTGAAGGTAAAGAGAATTTCCAAGGTTTCATGTACACATTAATTTTGCATGAGTAGATATGATAGTATCTGTGCATATGTGGATGAATATGCTCATTTAATTTTACCTAATCAGTATAACTATCTACTGAGACGTGTGTGACAGTGAACTTATCTAGAAATCATTTGCTACACTACTTGAATGAATCAGGGTCTTTGATCTCAACCTCCACATTGTGTGCAAAAAGGAGAGTTGAACAGACGAGACAGATTTTTAGTAGACATACAGTTTTGATGTTTTCAGCTTTATAATCTATCACACGATCGACTCCCAAATCCTTCAAAAGCATGGCCTTCTCCCTCCCTCCACAGGTTGCTACTACTGTATTTCCAGCAACTTTTGCAAGCTGAAATGGTCACAATAGACAAAGTGACTCTTAGTAGTGTAAAATTATGTGAGCAGTTGAGGAACATAGTTAAGTACACGCAATGTTGTGTTTAAGAAAGAAGAGATTCTTTTCTTCTGGAAGAAAATGCTAACATATTAGAAACAATAATATCAGCAAGCTGCAGTTTAATTCTTCCCTTTTGGCAAACACGCGGAATGATGAATGCAAGGACACAAGGCTACATGCAAATATGCAAAAGCAACTTAAGGTAACTTTTTAATTCTTCTAAGTCTACAACTGGAAAGATCAATATATAACAATGGAAAATTAGACAACTAGATAGCCAGAAGTCTGGATACCAATCACCTAAATTTGCAGGAGGGTATAATTTTTATTGTTCTTGACTACTCGGGACAGAAGGGTACATAAGCAAACCCCTATAGATACCATATTATGATTAAACACATCACATTACCTGATCATGACAAGATCATACACCTACTAAAGAAAAGATTAGGAGTAACATTCAAGTAGACAAGCAAGCTTGGCAAGCACGTAGATAGAAAGCCAGTAAAGCGGACCTCTAAGAGCTAGACGTGACTGCAGGGTGTTCTTCAAAATTTTTATTTCCAACTATCCTTAATGACTCCCTAATTCATGGCATCTTCTTCAGCACCTTTCACTTTTTTAAGTTACCTTATCAATAGACTAATGGTTGGACATCAATCAATTGAAATTATGTAAAAACACAACAGATAGAGATCGTCATATCTCATTCCCTCGATACTGACCTCTGCAATCCTACTATAGTTGCAAAATCACATTGTCATAGATCTAATAATACTAATTTAATAGCATCAATCTGAATGAGAAACAGACCTGGACAGCAAATTGCCCAGTCCCTCCTGCAGCAGCTGTAACAAGAACTACTTTGCCAGATTCCATTTGTCCAGCCTAAATTTTCAACAAGAGCAAACACAAATTTTAATATGGCATATGAGACATGATCAGATGTCTGAAGGTAATTATCTCGATGTACTTAGACAAGAAAAATGACCGAAAGCAACAGCTCCAGCAAATAAAATTGCAAAAGGAAATAAAAAGCATAGTTTGCTATATTGCATAAGAGTCCGACCTTTTCTAGTGCAATAGATGCTGTAAGCCCTGAAGTAAGCATGGCAACTACTTCTGGATCTGGCCTGGCCACTGAAAGGACGTGTTTTGCCGGAACCTGAGAAAGATATGATATTTATTACAATAAAAGAGGGATCTCCATGTCATGAATTTGCAGCACTGAGAGGCTATGAAAGATGTTAACCATAGTGAAAACCAGCCATTGACAATAAAATATCCCTATGGAATGTAATTTTACCACTGTAAATTCTGCATAGCTTCCAAAAGTCATCAGTGCAGCAGGCATGCCAACTTTCAAGTGCTTGACAGAATCACCAACTGCAGCGATTATCCCCACAGCCTGCCATGTCAATCATGAAGATACCATTATGAGTATAACAAATATATGGTGCTGCTAGAGGAACCACAAAACTATGCCAAGAAAATCAGTATTATTGGATATTGCAAAATGTGACAACAGAAATAGATTTTTCCCAGACCTCAAAGCCAGCATCAAAAGGAAGACGGGACCCAACATCTGCCTTTCCACCTTGGAAATAACGTCCCGAGCTGAAATTCACCTGTTTAAAGCATGATTTTTTTATTAAAAAAGCTAGAATGCTGACTCTTTATCAAGTATTCACAATCGCTCCTAATATCTAACAGAGTCGCAAAGATCTAACAGTCTGAGGCCTGTCAAATAGTGATAATAAAGATCAGCTAATGAGATATTACTAAATGATGATCTCTGGAGTTTTAATAAATTCTCTCTATTAAATACTGCACAAGAAACGCGCTAGTGTCAGAAATACACATGGATTCTGTATAAACTATGACATGCAAGCTGAATCCCGAGTCAAAACCTTCAAATACATAACAAACTTCTGAAGTTGAAGAGAAAAAAAGATGCTTAGTAAAAGAAAAAATCAGTTATACCAGCAAGCATCTCAAGAAATTGGAACACTGACTTTGGAGATGAGTTATCAGTCATCTATTGACTCATAGGCTGGTTAAAGGATAACTTAGTTGGCTTGCATTAAGGGATGGTCCTATCAATTGTATATAAGCCACATTACAAAGATCCAATTTGCTTTTTGATGTTCACTACAGTAACATATAGAAAAGCTAAATTTTGAGTTGAAGTTTTAAGCATAGTTTTACAACTGGATCAGCCAAAACAGAGCTACGCATTTGAAAAGAGGATGAGAAAGATTTACCTGAAATTAAAAGAATACCAATCATAAAGGATGAGAAAAAACTAATTTTCTTAACAGAAGCCTTGAACTTACATCACTCGCATTTACTCCAGCATATACAATTTTCACAAGGACATGCTGTGGTTCAATCGGCAACCTCAAAGGCGTTCGAATAATCCGGGTAGCATCACGGAAATTGTGACTCAAGGTGTGAACCACGCTGAATACAAAAATTTAAAATACATCAATAGATCTTCCAATTGATAAAATGCTTACATTCCCAAACAAAATTTCTAAGTTGTAAGTACTTTGTTCCTCAGAAAGAGAAGCTTAAGAAAAGAATTCCATTCGCGATTCAATAAGAATACCAGATAAAAAAACATGTTATTAATTAAAAATCTAAAATCCACTAAAGAAAATTGGAACTAAAGCATCAACATAACCAGTATAACAGCTTACGGAGGGTGCTCCGACACCTATTAATCCAAACATATAGAAGCAGAAAACCATCAATGGATGATTCTAAAGCATACTCAATTTATGACCAATTAAGAATTGCATAGATGTGGCTATTGCAGTGATATAAATGTCTAGCCCATTAAAGCGTAGTAAGTCATTGCTTACAATTACTTTATTCCACGGTTCACATCCACATTGAACATTGACACAGATCTACTCTGCAAAAGCTGACTTCCTCTTTTGTGCATGTTTAAAGTAAAACAAGATAAATAGAGGATGGGAATGAAATCATTCTTAGCTAAGATATGTTTCAAGCTGTACCCATTACCCTAGTAATCAAACCAGGAAAAGAAAAGCTGTTATGATATAAAATGAAAAAACATGGTCAAACTGTGAAAGAAGTTTGTTTAGAAGCCTCATAGAGAATGAAGACCATCAAGCCTAAACTCATCATGGCAATTTGTCATTCGACTTATTCAAGAGCAATGGCGTACTGTAGTTGATGCCTTCTGTTAAATAAACAGGAAAGGGAATCTCTAGAGTACCTACGGAATACCTAAGCAGTCCAGGTTTACGCTTTAAGAAGCTAAACACTACTCTAGTTGAACAGTTCAATTATGTACACACATACAGTAGCCCCAAATTATCTTCACTCACATTTTCTCAAAATTCTTAGGAAGTTGCAAATTCACTGGTCCTTTGTACAATAATCTTCTTGTGGAACTTGAGGATTTCACTCGGTATTTTGCCTCTTCTGCCGCACTGGGCCAATATTGCATGCCGTTGCGCTTTGTAATCCATAGACATGAACCACCTTTGCTTTCATCAGTAATAAGTTCAAAAGCTCCTGGAAAGTGTAAGTGGACTAGCCATCAGAAGCGATCCCTTCTACATATGATAGCACATTTTTGGAGCAGGATCCAATGAGTCCCTCACAAATCATGTATGGCAGTTCTTTAAAGTTTTCTACAAATTCTGTAGTTGTACCAGTATGCATCTCTATAGTGTATCTAAATCCTAATACAGAATCTTTAAATGCTCCAAAGTCCAGAGCAAACGACTCATGCTCAGAAAATTTGATTGCAGTAAGAGAGTGAATTTGTGTCGATCATACAAAAACTATTTTATTTTCATTCGTTTTGATTTATAAGTCTGATAAGATGTAAAGCACGTGGAGAAGACTGTATATGGATGTACCTTTCACCACCATTTCCATGGGTAAAAAGCCCCCCATCAAGTCTACGAAGTCAGAATCCATCTTTAAGGCCATCTCTGTTTGAACAAACTGCATAAGTAGTTCAGGATTCAACCTTTAAGCATCATACACAGCACAGGACATTTTTTTGGAGCAAAGGAAATCAGGTTAGATAAAACTGGACTACAAAATTCTATGCTCCTTTTTATTGTCATAATAAAAACCAAATAAGTGAAAAGGCAGCAAGATTTCTTCTGCCAATAAGTACAGGAGTGAAATTTAAACATCAAAATTTAAGCTAAACCAACGATCAAACAAAGGGCCAGGTCACAGGAGAAGATAGCTTGATGCACATGCAATTCTCAACATTTTTCAGTAACGATTAAGCTTCCCATTGATCTACAGCATTAGGAAAAATGAAATTTACTGAAGATAATGCACCAAACAGTCACCAAAGCATCTCCCAGTGGACCAAATGACCAGCCTGAAGGAAATGAAAAGCAAGAATCGGTAAAGAAAGAAAGACTAGCTGAGATTAGTATATTATTTTACACCCTAAAGGGATCAAGTACAACTGCTAACACAGTTTATTCCCTCAAAAGACCAAGTACAATTCCATATACTAGCAATGTTATCTTGAAGTTCCCCCCATAAATCAGCTCCAGCTTACAATTCTTTTCAGGCACTCCAACAGTGCTACGACTAGTTAAAAAGAAACACAGTTACATATTTTTTCTGCTTTCTGCTCCAAAAACAAGGTGTAAGGAATCAGACATATCGAATACTTAGACACAGAAACTATGTTAGGTATTCGTGGTAGAATAATGTTTCTCAATCAGCATGATGAATTTATTTCATAAGGTGTTATTCAACATACAGAAACATAGCAGGACAACAGAAAGATCAACTTGCAAATTATTGGTCTTCCCCGATCTAGAACGAGTATTTAGAGAGATCATCTCTAGAGGATGACACAATCGAACATCGGAAGAAGAGTCATATACTCCTTAAGGTCCACAGAAGTTTCTGGTCATCATAATACCCTTGCTTGGAATTAAGATTAATAAAGGAGAAATTTCTGATAACTCCGAGCAAGATTCGAGATTCATGAAGGCAATAGTTCCACCAGTAACAAATCCGGAACTGAGAGCAGAAAAATGAATCTTCAATTGATTAAGCACTTCAGGCGAAAAAACAAAGAGGAAGATGAATAATCATGTCATTAAAAGTGCGTACGTCAAGTACCAAAGACTTTCAAACAGCACAAGATAACCAATCAAAAGAAACAATCTTCCTGAGTTTGGATTACACTAGTACATCGCATTGCAAAACCTTCTAATTTAATACAGCACCTCGGGGCAAAGTACATTGATGCGAATTCCTCGGCGCTTGAAGGGCGCAAGGGATCTGGTAAACAAGACGACACCACCTGCAATGTTATCAAGTCTCTTAAAAATTGAAAGGTAGTATCACCAGAGGGACCCTTGTGCAGGAATTCCGTCAGATATATATATGTAGCTGGGGAAACAGAATTAGAATTGAAAAATGAAAGGAGGCAATAACTGAGAACTAACCTTTTGAGCCAGAGTAGATAGGATCAGCGTACATAGGGTAAAGACCTGAAGCAGATCCCATGTTTATTATTACACCGGGTCTCCCAGCAGATTCCATGGCCTTCACCTGTTAAGAAGTGCAGATCATTTTGTGGTACTTTCCTCATGGTAAGACAATATCCACTAGCAATCAGAATTGTCATTGCTCCCTCCAACCGAAAGACAAAAGAAAGAGAGAAAACAAGATGATAATCTCAGGCAAATAATCAAAAAGCTCGACTTGGTCACTGCAGCATCACCAAGCGAAATGCTCGGAAAAATTGCGGTCTTACTGCGAGGCGAGTGCAGTCGATGACGGCGACCAAATTCACGTTCAGCGCGTGCCGCCAGGATTGACTCCCGTCGGTCTGATCCTTGTGGAACGGCATCAGGGTAGCGATGCCGGCGCAATTGATACAGATGTCCAGTCCCCCGTAGGTCGCGACATGCTTCTCGAAGGCGTTGACGACATCCCCTGCTCACCAAACAAGACGACATCCATCACCACAATCTCCGTAAACCGGAGAATCCCGAAAAGCTTCTTGAACAGAGAGAACAGGGCAACTCACTCGAGTTGGACACGTCGCATTTCACGAAGATGGCGGAGGGAAATCCCAAGCTAGAGTGGAACTTGGAATTCGCCTTCTCGACGAGCGAGGCCACTTCCTTTCCCCGGTCTTCCGAGAAGTCGACCACCGTCACGAATATCCCCTTCTCCGCGAGCGCTATCGCCAGAGCCTTACCTGAAGAACACCATCCAAAGCCAAAATCCAATCATCACTACTCGACACGTAAGCTCGCGACGAGGTCAAAGCACGTCGATCATGACGACGTCATCGGCAGCAACATCAGAATCCAACGGACACGAAAGGAAGACGAAAGCTCGGAGTCGATCGTCGGACGAGACCGATCGCCGCGAATCGAGTTCGACGGCGATCGACAGTTCCCCCGGCGGCGGCGACGGAGGCGAGACGAGCGGGGGAGAAGAGAGGTTTTTACCGATGCCGGAAGCTCCGCCGGTGACGAGAGCGGACAGGCCGGGCTTGAGCTCCATGGGTGGTCGCGCGGGGAGTGTGTGCTGCCGGCGTCCGACGACGTTTCGATGAAGAAGAAGGAGAAGGAGGAGAAGGTAGTGAAGAGAGAAAAGCAACCGTCGCTGACGATTCGTCGTCAGATCCGATGTCGGGAAAAACGAGGTTGCGGTGGGGTCCACCGGCGGTCGGTTTTTTGGCCCGAAAAGGATAAGAACGAAAGAGCGAGGCGGCGGATCTTTTCCTTTTCGTCGTTACTCGTTCGTCCGTTCGCTTTCCGGCCGGAGGCGGCCGGGGAATTGAGCAATCGGCGCCGGCGGTCCGCAGTCCCCCACGGAGCATAGCATGCTCCCGTACGCACCCGAAAATAATCAAACGAGCCGAATCGATGAAAGATAATCTGATCTGGACGGCCCAATTAACGAGGAGAATCCCGCCGGAGTGGGGGGTCACGTGTTGGGGATTTCGATGGTTTTGAAATATTACTAGTCTTTTTTTTTTTTTTGGGATGAGTTTAATGGAAATTAGGACCACAATCAATTTGCAACGATTTTGTAGGGTCTGATGTGATTTATTTCTTTATAACCCTCTCATTTATTTGCAAAATCTGACGGTCAAAATTTACCAAAAAAAAAAGATTATCTATATTACATTCCGTTTGTTTAATGGGTTATTATAAGTAAAGGTGCTAAAATGTTTAGGCAATAATGATGACGTGACAGGAAATGGAAGATCACGCGCCAATGATCATGTGGCAGTGCAACTTATTCTATATGACATATGCATACTATTCTTTTTTTTTTTTTTTTTTTTTTTTTGATTTTCTTTTAACATTCAACTATGAAACTAGTTAAAATATGTGATTACCCAACTTAAACTTAGGAAATAATTTATATTAAATCCTATCTTAAATTAGGTAATATTGTAATTAAATACATGGTTTTTAAATATGTAATTGTAGCATGAAACTAATATAAATGGGGAAATTTACTAGATTAAAGACATGTAACACAAACCTATAGGGAAAAGTACCAATTCAATGCTAAACCTATTACATTTATACCAATTTAGACCTAAACATTTCAATTGGATCAATTTAATTCGAAGCCTTTTCATATTGATCCATCCATCCAATTTAGATTAGAAATCACTCACGTGGATACCGGCTGTCTTACATGGCATGTCAACATTTTCCGTCATTTTTCTTTCAATTTTTTTTATATTTAGCATATTTTTAATTTAATTTGAGTACAATTAATATTAAAAATATGAGTTGCATCAAAACAAGTCATTCGTGGGAGAGAGAAAATATTAAAAAAAAATCACGTTAATATTTTTCAGTCAACTATGTTAAATAGAATTAATGAAAAAACTCGATTAACAAGTTTTAGAACTTTCAACGTCTTCTTTCTTCTGTTTCAGTTTTCCTCTCTTTCTTGCTATTGTCGTCTTTTTCTCGTAATTCACGCCTCTCTTGTCTTTTATGAGTGCCAACTCCTCCTTTACATGTGAGAAATCTGAACCTCCAAGGAAAGAGCACATATCTTTTTTTTTTTTCTCTCCTGTACTGTGTTTTTGTTTCTTTCCTCCCTTTGCAGACTTTGGCTTGAAGTACATTTCCCTCTTGACTCCACACGCACAAGCCGTGAATGAGCATGGCTAAATCCATTATTTCATTAGTTTTTAATCATGTGCCCATTATTATTTTCTGGCCAAGAAGCCACTTTTGGGATTCGAAAATAATTTTTACGAAATACTTATATTTCACTTTAGGTATTCGAAAAGAGTTTTTTTCTAAATACTCGAATTTTACTTCGAGTACAATGCTCTATGCCCCAGACTCTTCCCAATTCTGAGTTGGGGTATGTTATCGCGATTAGGACCTTAAGCCTTTTCAAGGAGTCGCCACAAAACATCTCTAGGTTGATTGAGAATTTAAAAGCGTAGGTGTCGGGGGAATCACTTAGGGACCGACTCCTCCTTGAAAAGTAGATATCTAAGTCCGAAAGTCACATTTTGCGTGAGGGAGCGTTAGCAGTCCCCACGTCCCCCTTTCGGTACCGCATTATTTGGTTTAAGTTCTATCATCCATTAGTATACGATTTCCTAATTTTCATTTACATATACACATGTTTTGGGATTTGGAGACATGGAAATTAATGTTGTCCCTCACCGATAGTAGCTATGTTGGTTGAGAGCTTCTCCCTTATCGCTGAGGTTGAGAGTTCGAAACCCGCAATTGCTAACGTCTTAAGTGAGGGCCATGGTAGTGGGGTCCTGTGCTAGTTTCCCCCCAAGTATTAACGCTTGGTCTGAGGTACTGTCCGGGCATTGTACGGACTATGAGTTGCCGATTAGCGTAAGCAAAAGGCAGGCCCGGCAGATCCTGGGTAGAAAAGAAAAAAAAAATTAATGTCGCCCGCCCTCAGGTGAAATAGCCGCATCATGGAGCGAATGAGCGACGACTTCACTCCCTCGTGCCGTGTGTGATTGTTGTCATTTCCAAATGCAATGCAGTCAAGGCAAAGTCTAATGGATGAATCAAATCCATATCAATCAGGCATTCCGATTTACCTTTTGAGCAAAGCAAGACGGATCTAGTCTAGATAGCATGCACAAGATATACACCTCCTGTATATTTTAAGTTCAATGGGGAATCCAATCCCAACATGCAAACAAACAAAAACACCCAATATATATCAAGATAGCGAGAACACATCCAGCCAACATGTATAGAGAAAAATTACCAAAAAAGTTATAAACCTATTATAATTGTGTCAATTCAATCATAAACATTCCTTTTTTCTATCAATTGAGTTCAAAACTTTTTACATTTGTTTCAATTTAGTTTATCCAGCCAATTTGACTAGAAATCATGACATGAATGGCAATTGTTCTATGTGGTAAAAGCTTTTTACATTTGTCTCAATTCAATTTATCTAGCCAATTTGACTAGAAATCATGACTTGAATGGCAATTGTCCTATCGGTAAAAACTTTTACATTTGTCCCGATTCAGTTTATGGGGCCAATTTAACTAGAAATCATGACATGGATGGCAATTGTCCTATGTGGTACAACCGATACTAACTTGGACAATTTTAAATAATATTCTTTCATTTATTTGTTTGTTTTTATTCTTTTCTTTGTCCCCTTTTTCTTGTCTCTCTTTTTCTTTTCTCTCCCCTTCCTTCTTACTCTAGCCAGACCTCAATGATTTCAAAATAATCCCTATATAAAATTGAAAGAGCAAAACATCAAGGACAATCCCAAATCCCAAATTCTATTTCAATATTAATGTGCATTATCTAATGACATACAAGTCTCATAACAGTGTGCAATTTCGTTGTATCAACATGCATAACAGGCAATCTTACTTCATGTAATTCCTGCCACGACCATGAGTACTATGAAATGAATGTGTAATTTCAATGTAGAGTGTGAGTAAAAACTTCACATACCATTCATTTTCCACTTATCAGTTTATGGACGCGTTGGTTTTGCGTTCCCCCGTCTTCCAGTAGGGGGCAGGTTTGAGTCACTGCGGTCACATTTGCGCGACTTAAGTGCGGCGCCATGGGAGGTGGGTCACCGCGCTAGCATCGCCCCGAGTTTACGTCGCTTGCTATTGGCTGTACGGTGGTTCCCGAGTTATCAAAAAATAAAAACATTCAAGATGTGCAAAAATCAAATCCAGTCATATTCAGATAACGTACAGAGCATGCAAGATTCATAATTTCCATCATGGCCAAAGGTATCAACATAATGCATTCACCGCCTCTAATCACAAATATGGACATTCATTCCTACACCTCCTTGCAAGGTAGAGGTTAGCAAACACGGCTTCCCCCGTAACTCTCGTATGCTAGACCATTTAGCTTGGGAATTAGCGGTGTATCTCGATTTCCACGCCATGTTTTAATATGAAAGAGTATTGACCCGACTTACCAGATGGAGATGCTTAGCTCTTCGGCTTCTTGTAACGCGTGTACCCGTATGCAGTGTTGATTTTACTAATGTTTCATCCAAAGTGATATATATACAGGCTTCCAGAGTTCACGTGGTATATTGGGGTATCAGGGTTTCAAGATCGGGAATCGGGGGTCAGCTATTCAAGCCTCATAAGTTGTGTGCAAATTATAGTTGAGTTAGGGCCACTTGAACAGGTCTAAACCCTAAATTTAACCGGTTCATAGCCCCGTACGATATTTTATGGCCCTCTAAGTACACATACTTCAGTGTTCGTGCCTTTGGCTTATAATGAACAAGTGAAACGTGACGTTTTGACTACCTCTAAGGTTTCTATATGAAGCACATCTGATTTTGTGACATCCACGGTCCATACCCCCTATCTCAGTCAAAAGTGGTCTAAGGATCGATACGCCGATAATGGGGATCGGCCATGAATCAATCCAAAGATCAGTTATGGACCAATTAGCCCAATCAAGAAAGACGACTAAGGATTGGTTATATTCAATCGAAGTATTGACCATGGTTTGGCCACGGAATCAACATTAAATCGATTCACTAACCACGTAAGTTAATTAGAATATTCAACCAAGAATAGGTTGCTTGACCATGAGGATCAATCATGGAATGATCATACACTGTCATGAATCGATCAGTGGATAGTTATGGACCAATTCCACATGATCATTGTACTAGCTGTGAATGACCATGAACTGATTCCATGCGGTTGTGTACCAAGTCGAATCAATCGATTTAGCATGGCCACATGACAATCAAGGACTAATCATGGATCGACTATACTCAAACATGGATCGATTCTAAACCTACTATGGATTGTTGCGTAGGACAAGGACAGGCTACAAGTCCGGTCCTAAACCCAGTTAGTAGGGCCAAGAACTAGCCCTGGGCCTGGCCAATCTTAGCCATGTGCTAGTTCAAGTAAAACACTATCCTAGTTTTGCTGATCAAGCTCGGTTATGTTCGGCCTCGTCTAATCGTGAATTAGCCATGAACCTAGGTCCAGATAAGGTAGTCGATCGTAGATGAATACAAGAAATTCCCATCCAATGAGGCGGCGCTTCAATTTAGCTTCTTTCTCATGAATGCATTAATTACTTATGAAAGTTAGTTAACTAATGAAGGGAAGACTCACCCGCCAAGTGGCAAGAAGGAAACTTGTTCTTGAAGGCATTAGCATTCTCAGAAGTGAGTTAATGATATAAAGGATGAGTCACATGCCCACCTTGGAGAACAAGTAGCCCTAAACACAAGTTGTCTTGATGACTAAGTCAAGTCATTAATGATTTTGGAAGTTAGTCATTTAATACGAGGGGGTAATTCACAAGCTTATGTGTCCCTAAAAGCTTACACCATAATTACACTATATTTGGAAGACAAGTTTTGCTCAACCATAAATACTTGATGACCCATGACCTAAGGGAATTAATGACTATTGATCTTGCAAGACAATGATGATTATATCTTGAGCATTTAATAAAAGCATGAGTGGTCCACTTAGATGGCATGCTAAGGATAGAATAATGATGGCTAGAAAATTGGTTTGGAGAGCAAGTTAAGCTTAGTCATACTATATGATGACTCATGAGCTTCATGGATCAATAAGAAGAGTACACAAATTGTCCAAAATCATTTCCTAAAAATCATAGGGTGCCACATCTTCAAATAGGCTTGCTACAAAAAGGGATCTCATTGGGCCGTATGTAAAAGTCATTTAATGAGGATTGGCCTATAAATAGAAGAACCAACCCTTCATTTACACATACTTAGCTCACTCCATCCTTTCCTCTCCTATTGCATGCTTCCCTCTCCCTCTCGGCCACACTTACCGCCACCCTCACTATTCAACCATTCCTTGTGTTGCGTAATATGGACAAGCGAATCGGATAAAATAGTCGGAATGAAGGAAAGAAATCGGACACCAGATTTATGTGGTTTGGTCAGAATATCAAAACCTACATCCATGGGGAGAGCAATACGGAATTCCACTATAGAAACAAGCGATACACCGAGGATTACAATCACTCGAGTACTTAGTGTTTCCCAGTCCCAAATTACACCCAAATAACTCACACAGTGTTTAGCCCATCATAATTCTTAGTGAAACCTCACTCAAAGAATTAAACAAATTCTACTCACAAGAATTTAACTGGCTAAAATACTCGGGTATAATTTACAATAAGAAAACCCCTCACATAAGAGAATTCTCTGCACTCTTCCACAGTCTCGGAGCTCTCTCTCTCAGCCACCGAAACTTGGCTCGGCGCGCTCTTCTCTATTGGACGTCTCTCTCTTTTATAATACAAAAGAGACTCTCCATCATTTATTGCAACATGCTAAAAGTCTTCTTCAAAGAAAGAAAAGACAAAAGAAGCCCACCCTAATTTATGAGCATGCATGCATGTGCATAGATAAACGTAGGACCTTCTTTCCTCTTCTTTTTCTTTCTCTCTCAAAGTCAACAATGATGGCTTCGGCATAAGAGAAGAAAGGGAACACCCATTCTTGCACGCAAGTGGGCCACCGTCCACTTTCCTCCATTCAAAAGTCCAACCTGCGGAGATGAGTAGAAGACAACAAAGGAAGCCACACTCAATTAGCCTCTTCACACTTGTGGCTCATAGATGAAATCCGCATGCAATCCTCTTCTGACAATTTCAGCTGATCAGTTCACACGCACTACTTTTTGACTCACACGTGGTCGACTTCACGTATTCTCGTTAGTCCGATTTCATTCAACAGGCTCAAACTCGAGACATATTTTCAACAATCTCCATCTTGGCTCGACATTTGAGCCAAGTCATAATCGTTTCGGTGGACACCTTGCTACTACTCTCCCACAGCCCTAACAGGCTCAACCGCCACATAATACTTCCAAGTTCAAGCCGCGCTTGAACTTTCTCATAACCATGGACCTCATCAAGACGCCAACTCCACCTACATAATTAGCTACTCCACAAGGATTTTCTGACATAACCTCTTGCATCACAGATAAAGCAAAACCATCATTGCTTCCATATCTAACAAAATGGTCGAACATGCACCTTGTCAAATTTAGCAGCTACAGCAACCATTGGCTCTATTGGCTCCACCTCGCTATAAGCATCATCCGTGTCGATTATTCCGCTAGCATCCGCTACCTTAGGAGTTTCTAATTGCAACTTTACCTTGAGTTGAACATCGTCTAAATCCATATTAACACTGCCACAAACACTTCTAGCCAGAAGTACTGGAGACTTATCAATAGTAACTTCCCTGCTATCAACAGGTGAATTTATATCCGAGCAACACAACTTATCACCCCGCTCACCTTGTGCATAGCCATGGAATATGCATCTTGCCCTCCCATCGAGCTTACCATCACTCACTCGAAAATAACACAGGCAATCAAACATTCTAAAAATAGAATAACCAGTAACATTACCTAATCACACTTCTTCAAGAGTCCATCATTCAATAGCAGTTGATGGGGATCTATTCATCAGGTAGCTTATCGTACTAAGCACATAAGTTAGGATTCTCCTAGCAATACTAGCACTAGAGATCATTTCACGGGCCGTCTCTAGTAATATTATGCTCATCAACTCTGCGAATTGTTGTGGTTTACTAGCACTAGTGCGGTGTTTCACTATACCCTCTTTTATGCAGAATTTATTTGCTAGCTCCAAGCAGAACTCCATGCTATTGTCAGTTTGCACATGCATGATCGACTTACCAGTCTCTGTTTCGATCAAAGCTCTCAATCGCGTGATCTTGACACCAGCATTAAACTTGTGCATCGGCACAAACATGCAGGTTTTCCTTGAGTAGTCAAAAGACTCTCGAACAGATGCATCCAACATCTCCAAGGTGAAACCTGTCACTGTCTCACCTTGAAATTTATACATGCCTCCATGTTTGATTCCTTTCATTATCACCAAGGCACCTCGAACAACCTTCAGAACTCCACCTTCTGAAGAATACTTGCAACCGGTTGAATCTAGGGCACTCAAGGAAATTAAGTTCTTTTTCAATTCTGGAACATGTCTTACTCCAGTCATTGTCCTCACAATACCATCATGCATTCTGATTTTAACATCACCAACTCCCACAACATTGCACTTAGCATTGTTTCCTAATTGGACTTTATCACTACCCGTACATTGATAAGTGACAAACCAATACCTATTTGGTATAATGTGAAATGAATAACCAGAATCCATTATCCATCCGTCAAATGACGAATCCTTAGTGACAAACAAGACACAATCGACACCATTAGAATCATTCTTAGCTACAGTTGCAACATTATCTGTAGACTCAACTCTAATTCCTTTACCCTTTGCATTTTTCAGCTTAAAACAGCCTCTTCTACGATGCCCACTATTAGCACAATTCCAATAGACAACTCTACCAGTCCTAGATTGACTACGTCTGTTCATGTTCTTGCTAACACGCATGCTAGTTCTTCCTCTACTTTTACCTACTAAAGTAGTAGGATAGAGGTTCATGAGATTATTTCCTACGAATGTCTTCACTCAAAATCAAATCGCGAACCTTATCAAACATCAAACTTCTTGACTTAGAGGAATTACTAACAACAATAACAGTAGTATTCTAACTATTAGGCAATGAGGATAATCGAATCAACGCATGTACCTCATCTTCAAAATTAAATCTCAACCGAACTCAATTGGTTGACGACCTCATTGAATTCATTAGATAGACCTTATTGATTGCATAGGGTTTCTCATACATATTCGACAAGGCTTTCCTTAGTCCCGTAGTGGTTTTCTCCTTCATGATGTTAAATGCAACATTACAAGCCAATGCCAACCAAATAACACCTATCGCTTGTCTATCCAGCAATTCCCACTCGGCATCCTTCATCGAGTCTGGTTTCTCCTCAGATAAGGGCAAATGCAAATTTCTCTAGTATGGATAATTCAATCTGCATCTTCCATAAAGCAAAATCTTTCCCATCAAATCAGTTGATTCTCACCTTTCCTTCTTCTATCGTTACCGATTTGCTTCACGTCAGCCAAACCGGATTCTGATACCACTTGTTGTGGAATATGGACAAGCGAATTGGATAAAATAGTTGGAATGAAGGAAAGAAAATTGGACATCGGATTTATGTGGTTTGGTCCGAATATCGGAACTTATGTCCACAGGGAGAGCATTACGGAATTTCACTGTAAAAACAAGCGATACATCGAAAATTACAATCACTCGAGCACTCAAACACACTCTCAGTGTTTCCCAACCCTAAATTACACCCAAATAACTCACACAGTGTTTAGCCCATCATAATTCCTAGTGAAACCTCACTCAAAGAATTAAACAAATTTTACTCGTAAGAATTTAACTGGCTAAAATACTTGGGTATAATTTACAATGAGAAAATCCCTCATATAAGAGAACTCTCTGCACTCTTCTACAGTCTCAAAGCTCTCTCTCTCGGCCACCGAAACTTGGCTCGGCGCGCTCTTCTCTATTGGACGTCTCTCTCTTTTATAATACAAAAGAGAGTCTTCATCATTTATTGCAACATGCTGAAAGTCTTCTTTAGAGAAAGAAAAGACAAAGGAAGCCCACCATAATTTATGGGGATGCATGCATGTGCATGGATAAACGTAGGACCTTTTTTCCTCTTCTTTTTCTTTCTCTCTCAAAGTCAACAATGATGGCTTTGGCAGAAAAAGAAGAAAGGGAACACCCACTTGCATGCAAGTGGGCCACCGTCCACTTTCCTCCATTCAAAAGTCCAATCTACAGAGATGAGTAGAAGACAACAAAGGAAGCCACACATGATTAGCCTCTTCACGCTTGCGGCTCATAGATGAAATCCACATGCAATCTTCTTCTAACAATTTCGGCTGATCGATTCACACGCATTACTTTTTGACTCGCACGTGGTCAACTTCATGTATTCTCGTTAGTCCGATTTCATTCAACAGGCTCAAACTCGAGACATATTTCCCTAATTCATCAAGTGTAAGTAAAATCCCCAACCTCTAGTTAGGGCAATGTTCTGCGTTGTTGGATTGGTTTCCTTATGATTTGCATGCATGAATCACAATCACACCCTGGGTTATGAACAGGTCTCACACGACCTTAGATCAGCATTGAGGTGTATTGGTTCAAGCTGTGAGTTCCTCAACCTTGTTTTCATTCAGGCTTAGTTGTGTATATATTAATGATGGTTGTATGTTTTGTTCATATCTTTGCATGTGTAAGTATCATTACGCTTGAATCACGGATGAGTCTCACTCAGTTTTGGGATTGATGTTAAGGCATGATGGATCTGATCCTTACTTAGTCTTGGATCGGTATTGAGGCATGTCGATTTGAGTCTTGCTCACTTCAGTTCGACACTAAGCATGTCGGTTCAAACCACGAGTTCCATGTTGTGCTTGACATATTAGTAGTCATGATGTCTTAGGTCAGGGCACATATACACACTTGCATGAGCATACCTTTGAGCGTTTTTTGTGTTGGCTAAAATAAAAAGATAACGAACTAAATTATGTGATACTTGATGTGCAGTCACATAAAGGAAAGATAAATGCTGTCAACACATTTTGATTACTCCAAGGACAAATCCTTGAGGGGGATGGTCTAAGAGCACACCTTGAAGAGGACAATATCGGGTTGGTCCAAGAAAGCCTCTACCCCAAACGATGTGTTACATTGCCTTGTTCATGAAAACGAGAAGCCCCTTAGAGTATGGAATGCCCAACCTAAAGCTGGAAGCCCCTAAGAGCGTGGAATGCTCGATGGATTCCAAATGCCCAGCCTAAAGCTAAAAGCTTGTGAAAGTATGGGAAGAATCATCTAAGATGATTAATGAACTTTTTTGCGTGTTGATATGTGTTGATGATTTATTTATTGACAAGCTGAAGGTAAATCATGCCTTGATGGTAAGCCGGAAATAATGATATGCATATAGTCGAGGCAAAGCAATAGAATTGCTATTGATATGTCATTGATAATGTGTTGCAAATGTTGTCCGCGTGCTAGAATCGATGACAAGATGCTCTCTTAATTCAGGTTTAGGGGTTTTACTTATCGAGTCATCAACTCACTCCGTTATCTTTTCAAACTTATAGGTATGGACATCCCACCTCCTCTTCGTTTTTATGTATTGATTTTGGAGTTGCAGCCACATTAGAGGAGTTAGGGATCCCCCAATAGGAGGATAATGTAAATAAGAAAGTGCTCTTAGAAAAGGGCTATGTAAATGTACTGATGCAATATAGAAGTAGTGTGTTATGTATAATGTTTTCCTAATTGCTTGTTTGTTGTGTTGTCTAAGTGTTCATTGTTGTTCACGCTTCCGCATACTTATAGGAACAAGATGAAAGTGAAAAGGGAATTGGGTCGACAACGTGCTTGGGATGTCGCATCAATAAGCTCCATCAGTTTGTTATAGATTTGTTTAGATAAAAATCGATAGCATGAGAAACCAAACAAGTAGAGATCACGTGTATTGGGCATCCTAGAATGAGAAGAACAAGAGATCATAATACCCCCAGAATTATTGGCCGTACCAAGCTTTTCAAGAACACTTTGTATGACCATTATAGATTATTGCTGTAAATTTGGTCCTGCTGAGATGCCTTTCTATATAAAACACGATTCCAACTTTACGAGAGTGCGCAACTCAACATTTGTAGAATTTACAATTCTCGAACCTAATTCTACAGTCTTGAAGATGAAGTAGAGCGCCGATGCTTCTTGGACAATATCTTCGTATCAGCTGCTTGGCATCACGTAAGCACGCATGGCGATCCGAATGAGTGAATATCCCATCGCATGCTCCGTGGCCATGGCAGGTATGAACCTAGAATTCCTTTCTCGTGACATAATAACTGAAGAAGCCGGAGTTCAATGTCCGGTCGACTATGTCATGAAGGGGATCATCGACCGAATCATTGTACCCCAACGTCGTACCGGTGTCTCCACTTGCAGAATTTTTGTGCACCAACATTACATCGGTAGTGCAATCAGTGCGGTTGCAATCTTGTGGAATGTAAGAAGCCATGCATCTCTTGCCTCCTCTTGTGACTACTCATCCTATGTTGCTCCTTATGTAAAGAGGGGCAATGTCCCAGGAAAGCATGCTGCTCATCGGTTTCTCCACTCTTTTTTACATGCGTTTTCTTCTTTTTCCTTTCCTATCTATGTTCAGCAACTTCAGTTATAGAAGTCATCGACACAGAATAATGTAATAGACAGTGAAGATAGAAATATTTTAGGATAAAAGCCACAAAAAACCCTAAACTTTGCCTAATGTAATATATTTATATCAAATTATTTTCATTACACTAAAAACCCTAAACTTGTACTTATGTTATGCATTTATCCAAAACTTATATAATGTGACATTTACCTCGAACTTTTTTTTTTTTTAATCAAAAATTCCAAACTTATATTTGTGTGACATATTTACGCCTAAAATTTAGTGTCACCAAAAAAGAAAAAAAAAGTTTGAAGTAAATATGCCACATAAATATAAGTTTGAGATTTTTAGTGTCACAAAAAAAATCTCGGGATAAATGTTTTAAAAGTATAAATTTAGGATTTTTGGTGTTATAAAAAAAGTTTGGATTTTTTTTTTTTACTTTTTCCTAATATTTTATGTTATATGAGTAACATCTTGTGCTGTCCCTCTTGTCGCGAATTGGCCATGATCTTACATAACTCTTCCTGTAGCTTTCAATTAAATTCTTGATTAATCACATGGAGTTAGATCCGTTCTCCCTAGGATTGGAGCTTCTTTGGAAGAGGCTGATTGACACGAAAATCCAACATGCTCTGAACGAAATGGTGATTCGTCTTTTTACTTTGTTATCGCCCCCGACTCTCTCCGGCAACATTGCCACCCCCGCCCTACCTTGACTGGAGCAGGACCAAGATACCATAAGAAGTATCCAATTATCAGACATATCAGGTGGATTTGCTTGGAAATGCGTTAAAAAAGTCATAGATCTTTTGTATTTGTGCTAATTTAATCATAAACATTTTGTTAATGTCAATTTAGTTATAAACATTTTCACTTTGTGCCAATTCAGTTCTTTCCTTACTAATTTTGACCGAATTTTGCTAACTAAGTGTTAGCCAGTTGACGTGACACAATACATGGACAACTAACATTGGCGACTGACTAGAGGAAGGAAGGAGGAAAAAAAAAAAAATAAAATATAAATAAAAATAAAAATATAAAATATAAAATATAAAAATATTATTAAAATTGTCCATTTTGGATTGATATAAAGTGAAAAGGTTTAGAACTAAATTTGTACAAATACAAAAAAATTTAGGACTTTTTTAACACTTTCTCTAGATTCAGCTAGTCTAACTTTTAATCTTGACATGGTCTGCCTTAGGTAAAGTCATTGCTCACAAGTCATTACATAGAAGTTCAAAAATATATTTATCTTAGGGTTAATACCTTGAAAAACCCCAAACTAGTATACTTGTAACAAATTTACCCCAAACTATTTTTTTGATCATGAAAAACCCCAAACTAGTATATCTATGACAAATTTACCCCGACTCGACCATAAAAACTATAAACTGGTACATTTATGACAAATTTACCCAAAACTAATTTATTCGACTGCAAAAAACCCCCAAAATGGTAAATTTGTGACAAATATACCCTATCCTAAATTAAATTAATACCACAAAAAAAATCACAAAAATTGTAAATGATGACAAATGGAGCGTAAAATCCTAAATCGGTATCTTAACCCCAGTCACGTGTCATTTAACTTAATAATTTGAGAATAAAATTTAACGAAAATTAACAGAGGGTAAATTTGTCACAAATATACCAGTTTGGGGTAAATTTGTCACAAGTGTACCAGGTTTGTGATTTTTCAACATATTAACCATTTATCTTAAGCTAACCGTCAAAACAATATAAACTACGATTTTTGTCACGTGACAACTTCTCGAGCGGTGGGTAGAACATTCTGACTTATTTTGTCCAATATGCCGTGGTAGAGTAGTTCACTTACCAACCCGTGTATGACTGAGAGTTATGATAAATTTGTCCAAAAAAATCCTATGTAAAATGACCAATTTAATTTTAAACTTTTTATAATTTGATCAATTTAATTCTAAATCTTTTTACAATTGGTTGATATACTCTTTTTGATCAATTTTTATCAGTAGTCACTAATATGAATGTCAGTCGTCCTATGTGGCATGACCGGTATTTGATGTTGATGTTGATGGTATCCACAATTTTTTAAAAAAAATTTCTAAATTTTTTTTTCTATATTGTTTTTCTTCCCAAAGGATTAGTGGGGTTGCCAAGGCTTCAATGATGGCCGACGACCCTCCCCGACCATAGGCGAGGGCCGCAAGACCCTCGCTAGCGGCAGGCGAAGGGCTTCACACATGTGCCTCTGTGCAAATTGAAAGGGCTGTCATGGGTTTGCCCATTGGCCACGAGCAGTGTTTGCACATACAGAGCCAGCGAGTGAGTCGAGGCCTTGGTGACCTGGTTGGCCTCTCGTAGAAGAAACGGTAAAACAAAAAAATATATATGAGCAAAAATGATAAAAATTCAGATTTTTTATTAAAAAAAAAATTATCCACAGGTCGATCATCAATTTTCCGGCCAAAAGTGATTGGAATGGCTAAATTGAAAAAAAGTCAAAAGGTTTAGAATTAAACTGGTTAAATTGGAAATGTTTATGATAAAATTGACCACTATACAATAAATTTGTGATATTTTTGACAATTGTCCTCAACATTTATATGTTCTCCTGACATAAAACACTTGTGGTTGCGTTCCGTCAGTCGAAAACAACGGCTAACAAATCGTGCTACACGAGCACAAACATAAAGAGAAACAAAACATATAGACATATGCATGTCGCATACTCGTTTGTAATGTTATCCTCAGACAAAGTACTTCATGGATCACAGGGTGTGCTCTGATTAGTGAATTCTACGGTAGTAGTGCCATGCAGCTAGATGTCGCGATTCGGACGGCCAGTTCCTCGCGAGGCACGACTCTCCTGGACGTTAAGCCAGGTGTCTGTACAGTGTTTCTCAGTTTCTGATAGTTATGCTCCCTGCTTTAATTTTCGCAAGGGAACGTTCCTCTGAAAGAATAGATTCTTGGAGCCATCCGTGCTACGGTATCAATCCGTGATCCAAACTGGTTTTATTTTTGCCGGATCGTGCGCAGCTGCATGTGCTGTTGAGCTTTGATCAATCCAGTGAATGGCAAACATAGAAGAGGAAGTTTACACAACCTGTCACTTGAGCTCGAGATTCTGGAATCGTCATGAGAAGTCATCATCGTGTTCTAAATTACCATCGCATGGTCTTTTCTGTGGCAGCTGATGAGCAAGAGTCAGTTTGTTCCTCGACTGTGCAAGCCCTGTCCCTTTTAGGATGACTTTAAGTGGTCTTCTTTCTGACCCTTGTGAAGTTATGGTTGGTGAAGATCGAACTGCTGTGAGGGAACGCGACTGTTGCACCTTTAAACGCTGTGGTTCTAGCCTGGCTTTCTGGTTCATAAGTTGTTTCAGGTCGAGCCTGCTCTCCTCTGTTCTGATCTTTTCGCTAATTGCTGTCTCGATTGGGACAAGCTTCCCATCCACTTGATTTGTAAAGACGAATGAGACCTGCATCGGTATGAACATTTGAGCACTGTAAAACTGGGAATGGACTCGGAGTACATTTAATAACAACAAACTTAGAAAATGGATAGATCTATGCTACCTCAAACTCACAGGCATTTAAAATCCTACCTAACCAGAGATGATCAATCATCTCGTTATCCATCAGATAATCACCAATTCCATTTTTTATCCGCAAGGTGAGTGAAAAGGATCATTTAGTAATTGCACGATTGTCTATTCAATTAGGTGGGAGAAACAGGAGCTGGGAATGGGGGGTCAAGAATTATAAATCAAAGTGATCAAATGCTTAAACAGTCAAGAATGGCAAGATAGGACATAATAATTACTTCTTGTTTCCTAGATGTTTTACCATATGCATATCCTTGATTTCCTTTAATTGCAGGAATAATCTTCACAACAATGATAGAGCACTTGGACTGAATAAACAATTGATTTCATCTTATCCTCGTACACGATCAGCAAGCAACGGGAACATATCCTC
This sequence comes from Eucalyptus brandiana, assembly GCA_014182725.1. Lineage (NCBI taxonomy): Eukaryota > Viridiplantae > Streptophyta > Magnoliopsida > Myrtales > Myrtaceae > Eucalyptus > Eucalyptus brandiana. The sequence continues at coordinate 24,755,926 of CM024674.1, read as the reverse complement.
ACCAGATAGATCTCTAAACAATCTCATTTTAAAAGGCAAGGAAAACCAGTAACTGATGACCAAGTTCTTCTCCAGTGAATTATATTTCATTCGATGATTGAATTCGCTAGATCTCTTATTCTCACATGATACTTCACAATCTTTTAGACTAAACCCATCCCACAATCATATGTGAAAGCGAGAATCTTGAGTATATGTGCAAATAGGAAGCATCAGACCTCATCACCAGCTGAAGCTTGGAAGAGAATATCTGGTACTGATGTAGCCGAAAAATGATGGCCCCAACTGCCTAAGTCCTCTTCCTTTGGCGTCCTTATCTGATCACAACCAGTAATAAACTCAGATGTCTAGAAACATTATTAAGTATTGTAAAAAGGCTGATTGTTGACTAACCTGTTTTTCTGAGGCCTTTAACTTATGCAAGCATCCAGCTATTTCTGCAAATGAACCTATGTCAGAAGTATCTGTCGAAGAGGCACTTTGATCCAATGCACTATCTCTTGTGTCACCAGTGGTTTCAGTGTCATCAATGTGCTGGCAACGAATACAGTTCATCTTTTCATGAATCTCAGACCTAAAAAAATACAGAACAACAATTCAACTTATGGAATAGAAGTATATATTTTCTACTAGTGCAAGGGAACGCATACCAGCAAGTGACAAACAAGGCAAAATATATGGCGCAAAAGTTGATTCTTTTGATAAAACAGAAAAGCCCCAAAAATTAAGATTCCATGCTTCCTTGAGCATACTGCTTCTGGTTGCTTGAAGTTTCTACCATCACATAGGGTCATGCATATTGACAAGAAAAGAGTTGCTGATGCACCGAAAGAGGTTAAGGGGACAAACCCAAACATCAGGATGCTCCATTTAAACTGGCTATCACGTGCAAGCAAGATGTCTGCAACTGGAAAACCTACCAATTACTTTTTGAAGTTGCTCTTCTTTATTAAACATTTCCAGTTTACCACATGGCCTAATTTCAAAACAAAAGTAGGAGAAAGAATCTTCATTGGTTTTATCAGCGCTCAGAAAATTGTCACTGAAGGATGGAATCTTATCTCTAAGTTGAATATCTCATAGAGTTTGTGGCAGCAGGACAGGGTTCAGTAGGAGATACCAGACAAATTCAATCTAGGAAGTGATGAGGATTCTGAAATAGATCATTCATCTAGATAATTGAATAAGCAGTGAAGCTGCTAAAGTTGTCTAGAGTAAGTGATGCCCATCCTCACACTTCTTAAACCAACAGCAAGGAAGTTGAGAGAACTGAATGGATTATGTTAATTCTTCTGAACAAGGGGATTGCTAAAGGCTACTAGCTACTGGCTTGATTAGAAACTTAGTACTGCATTTGCATGGATAGAAACAGATCAACATCTTGACAAATTGAGTGACATTCTATTGTCACAGCCAAGAGGTTTCCAGAGCTAAAGAGCCATGCCTTACTGCGGAGGAGCTCCTGCGATTGTTGGGATTCCTGACAAGACTCCTTCTAGAACTTTCCAAGGGCGGGCGATACGGTCATTACGACAAATTCTAGAAGTCTCTAGCCATAGTTAGTTGGTAGCTGTCATTAGTGTCGGTAGGTTTGGCGATGCGATCTTTCCACCGGATGAATTCTCAATCAACGGATGTAATCAGGGCCTCTAGTATAGGAAGGGTGCCCTCCCCTCATTTATAACCATCCAACTATTTCAGCAATACAAAACTCATTTCTTTCCAGAGCTCCTCACTCTAGAGACTTTCTCTCTCTCTAGAGACTTTGATCTGGGTAAAGTTTCTATGATCCGGATAAAGTTTCTATGATCCGGGTAAAGCGAGCGAGTGTGCGATCGATCGAGCAAGGCTTGGCTTAGGTGATCCAAAAGAGCCTGAGTTGCTGCATGGTCACGATCCCAATCGATCAGCCCATGACACTATCTTGTAAGGTTGCATCCTCCCAAAATATGATCTCATGAGTTTCAAGGCAGGATGTTCTATATAAAATACAAAAATATACTTAAACCATTTTCAACTTTGACATTTTACCTTCATCAGCCATGTCTTAGTTATGCAATAAAACTCAAATTGCACTAAGTTCCTATCACAGCAGTAGCCGAGAAAAACAAAGTCTCCAGAAACTAAAGCAATCTAAATTAGTTCAACATTATAACATATTTCCAACTTCAAGACCTACCTTCTCGAAGTTGCTCTTTTTATAAGATATTTCCAGCTTTCCACATAAGCAATCTAAATTAGCTCTGTTCTCAATAAAATGGACATTGCACTGGTTTCATCAGTGCATAAAATATGTCACTGCCTACTGAAGGAGATGCTTTTTGACAGGTTCGACTTTACCAGGAGGTACTAGTATTACAATCTTGGAGTGGATCAGGTATTATGAGATGGATCATTTGTCTAGAAGATTGAATCAAAAGTGAAGCTGACCAAAGTTGATTCCCACCCTCACACTTCTTACGCTAACATGCCGAGAGTGGAGTTAGCGAATTGTGTCAATTGTTCTGAGCCCAACAGGTGAGGGCCACTAGTTGCTAGCATGATTAAAAACTTAATAGTGTATTGTATTTGCATATTTGCATGGCTAGAGAGAGATGAACACCTTGATAGAATTAGGTGACTAGCTTTACTGCACTAATTGAATCTCATTCATTTAAGGCCAGCATAGTCTGAATTAAACTGCAAATATAGACGAAAGTAAGCTTTACAGAATTTTGAAGTTTTATGTTTTTCCAGCATGTCCCGCCTATGCAATCAAAACCATGATGAATAAGCCATGCAGAAAATGATTTTGGATTCAACACAATAAATCAGTGACAGGTAGATGACTGAAAATAAACCCCAAACTCTTTTGAATTTAAATTTCAAAACAGTCAAATGGTGCAAACCTCCACATTGCACTCTACTTTGCTAATTAAAATAAAGTGCCTACTCTTGTAAATGACTACGGGAAGCCATGGATATGGGGAAAAAAAAACTTGAGTACCTTGACTTTTCATGAAATGTGAATAGATCACGCAGTTCTTCCGTTGAAAGACAATTACCCTGCATTTCTAACTCTCCATTACCATCATTAAATGGAATAAAAAAAAAAAAAGAGTATGCTATGATAAACATCGGAAAGTAGCATCACTCTGTACCTCCGCTGCAAGTGTACTAGTCTCCTGTTGAATAACTTTTTGAAGACCTTCTTTTGATATCTGACGTTGATATACCTACAGATGTTAAAAAGCCTATTAAACTGCATCTAAAAAAATGGAACTTTTGAAGACTGTAATACTTAAAAAAACATAAACAGTATTAGCAGAGAATCCAGATTGATTCATATTGAACCTTTTCTTCAATTGTTCCAGCGCTTAAAAACCTGTAAATGTATACTCTCTTTTTCTGTCCATCCCTCCATACTCTGGCGGCAGCCTGATTGTCAAGACAAATGGACAATTGGCACAATCAAGATATCTTCCTAGGCAATTTGCGCAGTAAAGCCATTCTCATACATGAGAAGTGAGGTTCGAATGATTACTTGCTTGTCATTGGCTGGGTTCCAATCTGGATCAAATAAGACCAGGCGATTACCTCCAATCAAATTGAGCCCACAGCCACCAGCCTTGCTGCTTAAGAGGAATACAAACTCATCCTGGAAATTATCAGCTAAGGGTGATTAGAATGAAGCCCATTTCACTAGAGAAGGAACTTTAAGAACAAAGACCAACCTATCTTGACTACTGCTTGATCAATAACTTTATACCTTTGATGGGTCATTGAAACGATTGACTAACTTTTGCCTTTTGCTGATTGTTGTGGTTCCATCAAGCCTCAGATATGGATATCTTCTTTCACGACACAATTGGGCAAAAAGATCCAATGTCTGGTAAGTTGTAAACAGTAAGACAGATAATTGCTTCAGTGACTTGTGCTTTTGAAAAAAAAAAAAAAAAGTAATCAACTAAAATATAATCAGACTGCAGAAGTAAAAAAAGTTCTAGATGCACAAGAGAAGCCTTGCTCTGAAGCCCCTCTGAAATATTCCCTGGACTGAAATGTAGTTCCCAATGCTCATTTAAGTTATTGAGAATGGTCACTAATTTCAAATTACTTCCCACTTTCAAATTGATTAACATGATCAAAGTGTCTAAAAAGATGATCAGAATGAATGATTACAAGCAGAAAATTCCCATACAATATCATAGTGAACTTTTTTAAGCGGCAACATCATATATCCTACAGAACACAATAGCAATTCAGTAACCATTGCACTCTCTTTCTTTTTTTCTCCACAAAATTGCATTACTTCAAAGGTTGATAACGGCGGTAAATATCACAGAATCAATGCAGAATCAAAGGATTGTGAAAATCTTCCTTGTCAATGATAAACTACAAAGAAAGAGAAGAACTAAAATTTGTGGACAAAAAGTTTAGGATCTCATAGGGAGCTGAAATGAGACTACTAAGCTTTGCCACTTCACTGAAACTTGATACCCTATTATGGAACAAAATAAATTGAAAACCATCAAACCTACTGAGAGTGGATAGGAACCTTAAAATGGATAGTGTTCTTGCAATGACAGACAAATTACTATATCCAAAAGCGAATAATGCAATGCGCATGCTCACTCTGTTACCAGCAAACTTTCATAATGAATGGTAAAATAAGCATTTGCTACCAATTAGCAACATATGCTGGCAATGTCAGTGATAAGTGTATCATGAATGAAGAATTATTTACAAGCCAGATTACGCACTAAAAGGTGGTAAGAAGTTCAAATTGTATTTAATAGCATTCAATTACTTCATTATTATGAAAACAACCTGCGTATAGTTTGAGACAAGGACAATGCGATCATCTGTCCGTTGACGAAGATGGGCCAGCAACCTGGCCAAGACATGCATTTTCCCTGAGAGTTCAACCCAGGCCCCATCACCCCCACTCCAGGATCCAGACCTACAAAAAATTAATGATAAAATCCTTCAGAAACATGATATTGTGACACTATGCAAAATCCAAAGGTGCAATAGAAGTGCCAACCTTCCTGAGAACATCTCTGACGGGAAAAATCGTACACAATCTTCAAACCCTGAAGTTCCGGGACTTCCACTTTTGACTGTATCATAGATTAGCTACAGAAGAAAAGTTTCATGAAAAGAGATTTAATACTGCAGAGGATGCTTAAAATAAAAAGGCCAAGAGGTACAAGAGGTGGAGGATGAAGCAGATCATCTCAAAAGGCCTAAATACAGGTATGCGGAAAAATCTGAAGTGCTGACACATAACAAGAATTAAGATGCATTGGATTAAGTAAAAACTGTCCTTATGATGGTACAGCAACAAAAAAGCTGCTGCAATTGATTCATCATAGTGTGCATCCATGTGCATTTCAAATTGGACTTTGAGCAGATACAAAAAATGGAAGAGGCCAGGGAAAGTCTCAAGCAAAGACATTCGGATGGTATGAATGTCGTACTTTTGGGTGATTGCACAGCTTCTTGAGAGCTGTGATGTAAGCAAGAATTTTCGATTGCTTCATTTCTTCGGTGATTGCTCGTTTAACCTGCATTTGAGGGCAACACAACAGGATGAGAACTTTTGATACAGCTAATGCATTAACCACAAAATGAGATTGGAAAGCATATATCCATACATTTTTGGAATGTATGAAATGGTTATAAAGATCTGTTTGAAGTGGAGATAACTTGCAACAAACAACTTCTATTATCTGAAAGAGAAAAAAGAGGTCAAAGTCACAGAACTATGATGAGTTAATATAATAACGAGCAGGAAATACCTGAAAACCAATCAAAAAGTTAATAGTGTAATTTTTAACCCTTCAATAAGGAATGATATTGGTATAGCCTACTTTTTCTTGGAACAGAAAGGCAGTTTCATCTCTGCTGTTGCTCATCTTTTTGTGCAACAAAATATCAAACTGTTGTGTCAACAAAATAAATTTCTCTTCTATCAGGAAGCCAAAAATTCTGTCCCGTACAGGGACAGGGTATTGTAAGCCAGGGAGATATACATCAGTCAGAAAGGATGAAGCAACAGTAGAGACTCAGAGTTCAAATGAGCTTGTCTCAAAAACTAATTATCCAGTAAATCATGAGGCAATGAAAACACTGAGAAAGTAGATAAATAACCAAAATCTCTCATGGTTCACCATTAAAGAGACAAACCTTCGGTGGGAGGTGATTTGATAGAAGAGCATTTGTCCTCCTTAGTATGAACTGAACAAACATAAACCATTCAAAGCTGAGGTCAATTTCCAATTCAATGACACCCATTACATGCAGAAATTAACCTTGTGAGAAACCAATCATAGAACTAATATGAGAAAAGATGATGAATCTCAGGATTGTATAACTATATAGGACTAGATAGTAAACCAGATCCCAAATAATGATAAATTCCTGGATTGTCTGCTAACGCAACAATATACCTGATTTACTATGGCACTGAGCTCTGCAGAGCGCTCACATCCTAGATTTTTCTCCTCTTCACTGGCAGAAGGTTCTCTTCCACAGATAATTGGCGCCTTTGCAAGTCATGTGACAGGTTCACCAAAATAAGCAGATAATTAGAAATTGAAAAACACAGAGATGGAGGTAACCACAAAAGGTTTCTTTAATCGCCAGTGAATTCGTACAGTGAGAATATACCTAGTGCATGAGTTTTAGGTTGCATGACTACCTTTCTAAGTGAAATCACCTTGATTTTACAATCAAGAAACGAAAAGATTTCCATCTGACAATGACTAGCTTGCAGGCGTTCTAATCTGAAGTGATTCATACAAAATAACAAAGCTTCCCTATGACTCAACTGCCTTTTTTATTTAATATGGTTCAGTTGGCGCATCACCTGGCGTTTATTTTAACCATGGTGAACCACAAAACCAAGGTGATGCTCTTAAACCATCAGCCTACAACTCATCTTGATGAGAGAGATCATTAATGTAGCACCATTACGCATAAGATTGTCAATGAAATAGAAGATTAATTACATGAATATCACATCTTTCTTTCTGTGGATTTTGTCTTATAATTATCTTGACTCCAACATTATAACAGATGCCAAAAGCGTGTGCCAGTAAAGCAATTGACTCACCTCATAGTAACGTCGGAAGTATGCAATTTCACCCAAGATTCCAGGATTTGTGAAATTAACCATGGCAAAGAACTCTTCCAAGTCATTCTGAGTAACAACAAAAGTTAAAAAGCTAATTAACAAAAGAGAGAGAGGGAGAGAGAGAGAGAATGATCAATAAAAAGACACATATTACATTTGAAGCAGAAGCAAACACTTTGATACCCAGAAGTGGAAAATGGTAATCAGAAACAAAAACTTCTTACCTGCATTGGGGTCCCTGACAACAAAATGCGACGTCTACAAGAGAGAGCAGCCAAAGCCTAGCACATTTAACAATGATGTCAAAGAAGGAACAATCACAGACATCAACCAATGCAGGAGCATATCTGGTAAGCATATCTTACCCGATTTGTCAATGTTTGGTCATTTTTTAGTCTATGAGCCTCATCACAAATGAGGAGTTCACAGGATTCACTGTGGCTAAATTTTGATGAATGCATCCGGAATGTCTCATATGAAACAATAAGAACCTGCCCAAGGGAATTTGAATTTAGTGAAAATATCCTAAGACATGAAAACTGAATAACAAATTTACCTGTAGAGAACTATGGGGACTTGTAAAACGATCAATTCCTGAAATGACATCATCTCGGGTGCTTTCACAAAGAGCAATAAGCTGGATTCTCTCTCCCAGCCACTTACTAATTTCTGCTTCCCAATTACTCACAAGACTAGTGGGAGTGACAATGATGGCTTTCTTAACCATTGGCTTTCCATCAAATCCTTGACGGAGCAGTGTGTACAGTAAAGTGATTGACTGTAACGTCTTTCCTAAACTGCAAAGGTACAACAAAAAACACAAATTTTGAGATGTATCTGAACAAAGAGGACATAGAGCAATGTCAAGACACACAAAGTGACATCATTGCAAAGCAAAGATATTTACCCCATGTCATCAGCCAGAATGCATCCATTTATGCTGGCATTACCGGATAGACCTGAAACACATTCAAACATAAACTGGACACCTTCCCTGCATGAATAAATGAGAAACACTTCATTAGTTTTATGTAAGATAAGAAAATGGTTTCTTGAATACTGCAGCGAGTTTTCATGCCACAGACTCTTCCTATTTCTGATCAGTCCTCTAAAACTTCACTTACACGTGCATGCAACACACACACGCCTAGCTTGTGAACATATTAAAGTATTCTGACAACAACTGAATTTCATCAACCAATTCCAGATGTCTTTCAAGAGCATTACCTTTGATGGGGTCGAAGGAAACGCACAAGCAATGGATCCACTTCGATCGACACTGCATTACCAGATGCAACCTCCGAATCTTCAGGCTGCCACAGCACCAGAGGTTCAACCCCAGGCGGCAGCTCCACCTTTTCATCCTCCACGTCCTTCTCAGCAGCACTTGATAACCAATTGAGCTGGTTAGTTACTTCCATCAAAGCAGGCCTCGAAGAGCCCCATGGTACAAATCTTTTACGGGCTGAAAGGCGACGGTGAAGCTGTCCATTCCTATCACCATATCCATCAGTGCAGGGAGGTTTGAAGGGTTTCCGACACACGGCAGCTCCTTCCGTCACCGAAAGCACTCTCGGTAACAGCGCCTGCCTTTTCACGACGAGGTTGCCCCTGATACACAAAATTCAAAATGGCAGAAACCTATCATATCAAACGCAAAATAAAACCGAACTAAAATCCAGCCAGATCAACAGGCAGAAGAGAAGGTAAAACTTAAATCCAGCAAAACCCCCGCCAAACAATTCTACAGCCGATTCCTCGGTCGCCATACAATCCATAAAGCATAGGCAAATTGAAATAAGTTCATCAGCTACCATAACTTCGGGGCAAATCGATCGCGTCAGCTATCCCGAAGAAAACCTCCATTTCAGAGCGTTCCCCTCCACCATTTCGTCAATATAGTGCAGAAACGGAACAGGGAACGGAAAATCGGAAATCACCTCACGAGAGCGTCGATGTTCTTCGACTTCCGGCACTCGTCGCCGCCGGCCGGTACGGAGGAGCCTCTAGATCTACGGTCGCGACCTGCCCTAGCTCCTCCCTCGACGGCGGCTTCTTCTTCTTCGTCTTCTTCATCGTCGTCGCTTCCGTCTCCTCCTCCTCCTCCTCCTTCGCTTTCTTCTCCTTCTTCTTCTTCGTCGGTCGGAAGGTACGAATCGGAACCGCCGGAGAGAACTTCCTCGTCGTCGTCCATGGATGACTCTCTCTCTCTCTCTCTCTCTCTCTCTCTCTCTCTCTATCTTTCTCAGAGACAGTCAACAGGAGCACGACGGAGCACCGCCGATGGAAGACACCAGGATGGCGGCAAAACGAAGGCGGGCTTCAATTTCAGGAGAAATGTCGTTTTTGCCCTTTTCAACACTATAATGATATGGTCTTTGCCTTTGGGTGTATATTATCGCTATGCATTTAATCTAGGGGTTATCGATTTTAACTTCTGAGGATAGGCCAATTCTCGTCTTGAAATCTAGAGCTGGACCAAAAAGGTTGGTCTCTAATTTGTGGAATTGAGAATTGGCCTACCAAATCGACGGGTCCCATTGTCGAATGGTTCCAAGAACAGACGGCAAATCTTGTTGTATAATCTAAACTACTACATGCGCGATGTTGATAGAACAAGCTTGTGATGAGTTAAACTTGATGATCATCTCCACGAACAAAGTTATAATGATCATCATGGAACATGAATGATAGGCGTTGAGCCACAAGGGAGAAGTGCAACACTGCTTGATTGAGACTAAGAGAAGTGAGGAATGAGAAGCATGAGCGTGCCTGAGTTTGAGTGATAAAAGGATGCAAATTAGGATTTTAGAAATTTGGAATAATAAGGATAAAAAAAAATCGGTCCAATCTAAGTGATTTAGGTGGGTGGATCTACACTTGAAATCAGAAACCAAACCAATATTCGTCTATTTCAAATTTTAAATAAGGATTGAAAAAATTCTTTTGCTCAAATCTTCATTTATAATTGGCTTTTACATATAATATATATATCTGCTTTAATATACGGTAATGCAATTTAACTTAAAAAGACAAAAGTTAAATTGGCCTAAAAAAAAATAGTTTAAGGAAAATTTGAACCACTCAATTTCCAGCTAAAAACTACAGATGGTGAAGTTGTTCTAATTGCCCTTGCAATGCAGCAATCAACTCCATCATGCTCTCCGACGAACGGAGCAACCCTCGGTGCTACTAACCACACCGGTTCTGTCACGACCACCGCGAGCCACATCGTTTATCGCCAAAGAACCAAGCAGGCCTCGGCTGCTGCTACCACGGCCGGCCTCGCAATTGCGAAAATTCCCCTCGTTTCCTCTTCGATCGACCTCCAATGGAGATTTGCGAGGGGAGTTCGGTACCACCACCACACGCCCGGCCGTGGCTCGGGATGTCATTACCGATGCAGTCGAGAGCAAGAGGTCGACAATTCCGACCGCAACAGCGACCGGCTTGGTGTTGAGAAGTGAACTGCATTATTAAAGCCTTGGCATGTTTTCATCGAATAAGCGAGCCAAATCGTGCACATTTTATCTAAGTAATGCATGGAGTCACAATCTCTCTAATGGAGGCACTACATTGATCGAGTCGTATTTTGAATGTTAAGACAACTGATTGAAACAAAAAGTTTTAATATATTTTTTAAAAAATGAATCAATCAAAAGAATAAAAAAAAATATTTCCACCGCCTAGAATAATTTATGCTTAAATTATTTTGTGAATAATAAAAAAATTTCTATTCATTTATTTTTGTAAGTAATACAAACGATTATCAAGATTATGCAAAATAAAAAGAGAGGGTCAAGAGGAGCACTTGTCACTCTTTCTAGATCTTTCTAGACATATTTAGAAGCTAGATCCATGGGATTGGAGCCGGTACTTGAGTAATGGCAAGCCTTGCATTGTGAATCTTCATCAACAAGAACCCCCTTGTCAATCCCAAGATCGTAATTCTTGCATTATCTCGACCTTCAAATCAACAAATACCACATAAATAATTCTACGGACTTGAAGTTGATCACTAAAAAAATTCAGAATAGTTATTGAAAAAGTCTTAAACCTATTATACAATAGCCAATTCAAAGCTGGCCATATCCCTTAGAACGGCGAGGGTTCACATCATCAATTTTTAGTTAAAATCGGTCGAGATGACTACATTCATTAATCGTTAAAAAATTTATGGTGAAATTAGCACGATCGAAAAGTTTAGAATTGAATATAGTGCCATACGATTTCTCCAAAAAGCTCCTACTACGGGGTAAAATATTGCATGATCACATCCTAAATCGAACCGACGCTGCTTGAAATCGCCCCTGCTCGAGCCACCCGGGAGCTGCACCGTCGATCAATTAACAACCTCCATCGGTGCGCAAAGTTAACGGAGAAATTCGCAAACGTCACGAGATGGCCAGCTTCGAAGAGTCTTATTTTTTTACACTAGTAGATGTACAAACGATTTCCACAGAGCGACAACAGTTACTAAGAGCGAACATTTGCACAAGGACTATTACAACACAAGCGTTCGTTAGATTTCAGCGTCCGAGTTAGATTTCAGCGTCCGAGTCATCATGGTCATGAACTCGTCCATGTCCACCGCGCCGTCCCCGTCCCGGTCGACCGCCCTCACCATCTTCCGGCAATCCTCAATGCTGCACCTCTCGCCGAGGCTCCCTAGGACCTTCAGAACCTCTTCGGCCGTGATTTTGCCATCGCCATTGAGATCGAACGTGGAAAACGCGCTCTGGATGTCCTTCGTCTTTATCCCGCCTTCTTTCTTCTGTGCTTCCATGAACTCTTTGAAATCTATGAACCCATCTCCGTTCAGATCAGCCACCCGGAATATCTGCGGGACTTCCCCGATCAGGTTCTCCTTGCCGATGGCTCGTAGGACCGCTTTGTACTCCTTCTGAGAGATCTTGCCATCCTTATTGGAGTCGAACTTGTCGAAGACACGCTTCATCTCGTCGGCATTCGGTTGGTAGGTAGGCAAGAGACCAGAATTCTGTCTGGACCGTGAAGAGAAGAGCCGGGATGGCCCTCGCAGGATCTTCTTCTTGGAAAGGTTGTACTGCAAATCAAGATTATTGAAAGTTGACATTTTCCAGGATGCAAAATTTTCAAAACTTTTCAGGAAACAGTAAAACAATCTTGGTATTTATAGCAACGAATTGACGACAGACACATACGTCTCTGGGTTGTTCCGTCTCTGGGTTGTTCCGAATCTAAAGTCGGCATAACTTTGCTTTCATTCCGTGTGCGAGTGTTACAGGTACCTTGTACCGATACCATCGGATAAACATTCCCGATCTCTCAACTTGCAGAACAATTTAGGTAAAGAATAAAGCATAGATTCCAAAACTACAAAGCAAGATGCGTAGAGACAAAAGCAGTGGTCACCACGCGCAGAGCACAAACAAAAGAGAGAGAAAAGAATATATTCCTTTCAATAGCCGTGCAGTATCCTCTTTCGGGACATCCAATCAACACTATTGCAGAGATGTTGCCTACGTTCTCTCCATATTATACCTTGAGATTATTGTATTACAAGAATCCTCTTCTAATCTACAGGAAAAATAACGGCAAGGATGTGTGGTTGGAAAATCGCTTGATTTGCGGAAAAATGGCAGAAGAAGAGAGCAATGAATCCAGGAGATGCTAATCCGGATAGGTGTTGCTCAAGGCGGCTTTCCATTGTCCAAATCTTCCATTACTTCAATATCCTTGCGAGCTGTTATCTTCTGCACATACCCTGCAGCAAGAACTCGTCAAGATGAAGCCTTGGAGGTGCTCACATCATATATTGATGGCAAACAAGAACCAGCAAGATGCAAATTCCCGCATTTAATCGCTGACCTCACATGTTAAAACACCTCCTCAGTGGTAATGATCTGGAGTAATCAACATACTTCACAGTTATCACATCCACGAACAAAAAAATCACAGAAAAATTTATAACTTTTTACAGCTAAAGCAACCTGCAGATTTACACAACATGCGGCTGAGTGGGCTTTAGAGGGAAAAAACAGAAATATGCAGCCGGAACAGACAGCGGTAAAGAAGTATCAGAAATAGTCGAAGGGTCAATACATTTTCTGTAACATGAAAGGCTTACACCATCCTTCAGAGTACCATACTGCACTTACTATATTCTGAAACAGTTCAAATAACAATTATACTAATAACATAGGCACATAGTTGCAACCAGAGTGCGACGTCACAGAAAATGTTGCATTAGCCAAAAAAGTTGTTAATGCAAAGAGAGTCTATCAGTTAAAGAAGACTCATAGACATAAACTCATCTTGAGAGTGGATCTCCAGTTTAATTTCCTTGAAAAGGAAAACAAGCCTTAAGAGCTCTAGATATGGATTATCTAGCTCACTCTCTCCAAAGGAGAGAGAAAGAAAGTATTCTAGACTCTTACTATGCCCATGCTATGAGCTTGAGTTACTCAGCTTTAACCAGATAAAAATAAGCTCTGCAATATAGGCTTCACTTCTTGGCCCCAACTGATCTGTTGCATGAACTGAATCAGAAGAGTAGCCTCTGACCAGCCCAGAACACATATGATGCAGACACATAGGACAGAGCCTGCATCACACTCAACTTGCTTTCACAAGGAAGAGAAAATTGTTAAGAAGCTTTAACCTCATGACTCACACAATAGCAAATAAACAAAGTGTCAACCCCAACACATCCGATAAAGTCATTTTCTAAGGCTCTGATTGGGAAAACAATGAAAGAGGGGGCAATGGAAGTAGATGCCAAGTTTGGAATACTTCTAAATTTCCGTGAGAGAGATGTAGAGAGAAAATTTTTCATCAAAGTTTATACCCGATTCATTTGATAAGTTGTTCTCCAAGGCTCTGTTTGGAAAACTAATGAAAGGGGGGAGAAAGGAAGTGGGTATGAAGTTTGCATATTTGTAAATTTCAGTAGAGAGATATAGAGGGAAAATTTAAATCTATGCATATTCAATCCCCCATTCCCCCAATTTTCTCCACCTACTAACTTCCCAAACAAAGCATAATGCAACATTTTAGAATTTGCTGTTGTTTACAGGAAATGAAACTATCAGTGAACGTTAACATATAATTGTTAAGACATCAAATTGTGTGAGCATGCACTTATAAGATAGTCCAAGACAGAAAGAACTCATGCATTGAGGTTGTCCCACTATATGATACGAATTTCTCAACAGGAAATAATAGTGCCAGAAATCATATCACACTTGAGAAACTATCGACCTCATGCGGCAGCTGTGTATCTTAAGCTTATGACCAGATACAGCAATTTGAACAGAAGACTCCTCTATCCAAAGATCCATATTGGTACCATATATATATCTATAAGTTAACATCATAATGCTTCTACATATTTCAAGCAGCCTTCATATCACAAACAAAAAAGTGACATCTCATCTTATTCCTTCAAAAAGTCCTTTAGTGATATTAACATGCCCCTACAATGGAAGATTTGCTTAGCTTCTCATAATGGAACTGCTTTAAGTCCATTTCAAAGATGCAAAACAGGAAAAAGAATCTCTTCTAATAAACAGAATAAGAACAAATAATCCTGGATAGAATTAGCATGATGCGTGGCACAATATCTCATTAAGATAATCTGATGGCTTGGGAAAAAAGGAGAAAATAAAGAACAATGTGCAACATCTAAGTGAGAATTAGAAGCACGGCTAGCAAAAAGATGAGTAGACATTCTTTTCTCTAGAATGGGCCTATTGCCTTGTTATGCTTCTATCCTTGAATCTCGTGATCAGAGAGAATAAAGTTTTGCACAGGTAAAACTAGTTTTCAACAAAAGCATAGGTAGAGCAAGAGCCCAATTTACTAAGGGGGCAAAGTTGTACCAATTCCAAGGCAGGGTACACATTTGCAGATAGTTTCCCTCCCTCTTTTGTTATAGTAGCTGACGAGCCCTGTACCTTGGCAACTTCGACATTTCCCAGTCCACTCATAAACCACTTCCTTGCAATCCTACAATTTCAACACCCAAGACAAAAATCCACTTCAACTGAGTCGCTCTAAATCGCTTACATGAGAATGTTGTAAATTTAGAAAGAAATGAAATGGCTGCCCAAGTCATCCAGATGAAAATGCTTGATTGCAAATTTCCAGTAACACGCGACAGCTAAAAGCATCACGAGCAGAGATGGTTGGCTCAAAATTCATTCTCAATTTCAAGTGTCAAATTAAAAATCTTTAGCTAAAGAACGGTGCAAAATTAGTTCACTGCATCTGTATCCACGAATCACACCAGACGGCGCGACATATTTGTGCTATTCATTACTCTTCGCTATAACTTTGCTGCTTTGAAAGTAATAATTCGACAAGCAAGACTACGGTTCTCTAAGAACAAAGACCAGCAAAATGCACCAGAAACCACAAACGGTGCATCGAAATCATAATTCCTTCGAAAATCTACAGGCAAGTTCTCAAGCAAGACTACGGTTCTCTAAGAACAAAGACCAGCAAAATGCACCAGAAACCACAAACGGTGCATCGAAATCATAATTCCTTCGAAAATCTACAGGCAAGTTCTCCCGATACTCAATTCTCCTATCATAAAGGGCCACGGCAGAGCTAAATTTTTTCCTCACTTAATCCATTAGAACATAATCATTTTCCATCCTCATTAAAACGAAACTTCGAATCTGCAGCGACCTCCGAAGTGCAATTCAACATACCAGCGAGGGTAAGAAGCTACATTAAGCGCATAGAGAGAGAGAGAGAGAGAGTACTGACCTCAACTACAGGATCGCAGCGGAGTCGCTTGTCGATTACCTCCGGGGACACCGGCGACGAATTCGGGTACGTCATTGGGAGCGGGAGAGGCTCGCCGTCGTCCGTCAAGTAGCTCTCCCTGTCCCGCGACCACCTCTTCTCCCTCGCATTCGCCTTCACCCCGCCGGTGCCGCCGCCGCCCCGCCGCGCCACCGCCGGGGCGTCCGCCACCGCGCCGCCGTCGAAGTTCGGCCCGACCCTCGCCGCGTCCCCGGCGGAGGCGGAGGCGGAGGCGGCCGGGAACTGGAGCCACCTCGGGAACGCGGGGCCGGCGGGGACGTCGCCGGCGCCGGCGGCGCGGCAGGCGAGGGAGGGGCGGGCGGCGAGGAGAGGGGAGGGCTTGGGGAGGGCGAAGGCGGAGCTAGGGCTGATGGGGAACATCGGGTCAACGCATTGACCGGTCTTGGCGGATTGCCGGCGGTTATTCCTTCGGGCCGAGAGAAAATGGGTCGGTGTGGATTTTGCAGAGAGAGAGAGAGGGGACGAAGATGGAAGGTGAGAAACCGAGGGAGGGGCATGCCAGTACCAAAACGCGAAGGTTTGAATATCTTCTTCCACGCGTATCAAAGGACAATTATCCAAATTATTATTTATGATTGATATTATGAAAAATCTCAAATTAAAATAATTGTTATAAATTTATCAGTTTTTTTTTTTTTTTTTTTTTTTTTTGTAAGGTAAGAATATATTGACTTTGAACTAAATTTACAAAAGTTCGGTTTTAAAAACTTACACTCAAAGAGACAATACATCAGAATGAGTGAAAGGGACTCAAGTAAAACAAAATACCGCAAACAATGCGGACCACAACAAGCACAGAACAACCTAAACAACAGGCAAAATGAACCTACCAAGAAACAACACTAGGCATCACAGGGCCGAATGGACCCCACTACCCAGGCTCATCTGCCAACGACAAAAGTGAAGAGCCACCAAGGAGATAGCCACATGCAGGAAGAGCAGCCATTCGGCAATCAAAGACAAGCTAGGACCCTACGGATGCAAGAGAGTCCCCATCAAAGAAGATAATCGGATCAATACCTCTGCTATGTTGCAGCCTCCTCTTTCTAAAAGTATCGTCCACATTCCTGAAAGTGATGGCCTTGTCTCTGATAACTTTAAAGAGATGATTTTTCACCGTTGGAATGGCTAAGTTCTGCTTCCTAAAGAGGATGTTGTTCCCGTGCTTCCAAATAAAATAACAGAAAGCGCCAAAAGAGAACCGAGCAATGCACTTATAGAAGTCTTTGCTCGCAAGAAAGGAAACGGCCCAATTGAGATTCTCATCCAACGATCTATTCCACCATGAAAGGTTGCATCTCGCGGCCCAAAAGAAAGCGATGCCAGCAGTGATGCGACATCCAAAAAATAGGTAATCAATAGAATCCGGCACCTCATTGCAAAAAGGACACAAAGCGCTATCTATCCTACCATAAGATAATAACAAAGCTTGGGTAGAAAGTCTGCATTTGGCAATAAGCCACAGGTTTACTTGGTACCTTGGAGCGATCGATTTGTTCCAGATGAACGCATGCTAGAAAGCCTTCTTCCTCCTAATGATCTCCCAAGCCGAAGCCACCATGAAGAGCTCAGAAGTGTTCCCCTTCCAGCTAAAACGATATGAGTTCTGGCCAAGGACCGGAAGGGGAAGCTCCCAAGAATCCAAGACCATCTTGACCGTCAAGCCATGGTTGTTGAACATGTCCATCACTGTTGCCTACCTAGAAAGGCCAGAGCCATAAATGGCTGAATT
This sequence comes from Eucalyptus brandiana, assembly GCA_014182725.1. Classification (NCBI taxonomy): domain Eukaryota; kingdom Viridiplantae; phylum Streptophyta; class Magnoliopsida; order Myrtales; family Myrtaceae; genus Eucalyptus; species Eucalyptus brandiana. The sequence continues at coordinate 24,738,257 of CM024674.1, read as the reverse complement.
CGAAAAATGCAAGTTCAAGGGACTTCTGGGGTGCCAATTATCAAACCAAAGAGATATCGATCGGTCATCCCCAATCCTCCAGTAGAAGGAGGTTCGAAATTCAGTCCTGAGTTGGAGGATCTTCTTCCAAGCCCACGAGTAGAAGGTCAGCCTTTTGCCACCCAGAAGTTCGTCCTTTTTAAAAAGGTCGAGTGAACCCATTTGCATCATAATGATTCCATGTCAGAAAACATAAGCCAAATGTGTTTTAGCATGGCGACCTTGTTATAATCATGAAGCCTTCGGATGCTAAGGCCCCCCTCCTCTTTTTGGGCAACAGACATCCTCCTAGGACACCTTCACGCCCCCTCTACCCAACTCCGGTCCTTTCCATAGAAACTGTTTGAGGATTTGTTCAATTTGATCCAACATAGCTATAGGTAAAATGAAGACACTAGCCCAGTATGCTTGGATGGTATGAAGGACTGACCTAATCAATTACAGACGGCCGGCAAAGGATAGAAAGCAATGTGTGACGTCTCAGAGCATCACGTACTAAGCGCAAGCGGAATTATAATTATTATTATCTTCTTGTCTAGCTTGTAATCTCCTTTAGATAACCCATAGTGTTTACCATTGAAGGTTAGCATGTATAACATGGATTATTTAAAATCTCAAGTTTATATTATGAGGTTATCCTGCAATCACTCTATCTTCAATTCAAGTATTGGCCAAACATTCATGCACATAAACAATGACACAAGAAGCTGCATTTCTACTTATCATCATCAGGGCTTACAAAATTTATCAACCTGGACTCTTTCCATGTTCATCGCCTATATATATACAATATATACATAACAAAAGTAAGGCGTAACACAAGCCAGGGATAAGGGGGTGAGGGTATCTACTCCACGAGTTCCCACACAAGCCCACGTCTAACAAAAACAAAAGTTAGTCAGCTTCTACAAGATCAAAGGCGTCTAGGCACCGTCCATCCCCGCTCCAAGTCCTCCTGCTCCAAAGGGTAAAGGTCCGAACATCTCTCCTTCATGGTTGATAAACCATGCAACGAACGTCATCGGTAATAACTCAGCTCTACCATCATCCAGCCATAAAGTCGCCTCATATTTGGAGAAAACCATGTCAATGTTGGGATCATACTCGTCATGAAGAGAAACATCAAGACGCACTACCGCCCCGTATCAAGCTACTGGCGGTACATCCATGCTATCAATCTGAAAATGTAAGGTATGAGCAAACAACCTTGCCCAATAAAGAATGATAAAATTCTAACTTAAACAATCCATAGCCATCAAAGTTACAAGTGAATCATCAAACAATTTAGGATACTAAGAGAATATATCACAAGCATAAACAATACTATTACTTCATGTAAGAAATCACCTTATATGCATCCACTTCTATACTTACCCTTCACAAACTCAATCTCACATCAAAATATAATGCAACAATAATAGATGAACTCACTCGCCAAATAATTATATTTAGTGTGCATAAAATCCACCCTCGAATCAGTCACAATCGGGACTCTACCGGCCTGATCGAGTCACTTCCGGAAAGTACGTTATCCGGACTTCCACAATACCTCTAATTGTGGGCATCTCACTCCGAGGCATCCCGGCATCACTCAACCGAGGTCCTCCTTGATCACACACAAGGGCATCTCACTCCAAGGCATCTCAGTATCACACAACCGAGGCATCCTTGATCACACACAAGGGCATCTCACTCCGAGGCACCTCAGTATCTCTCTACCGAGGCATCCTTGATCACACACAAGGGCATCCCAAACTTCCGGGGGCATCACCGGTATCTCGATACCGATGGGTTCATTCATCCTAAGCACATGTTTCACACCACCACACCTTTGATTAATGCATTTATCGTATGCAAAAGAAAAAGACTCTAAAGTATCTATCTAACTCTCATGAACCTAGCACACGTGCGTGTCCAAATTATAAGATAAAACCCATTACGTCATATGTCCCATTCCATGGCGAACATATATTTATCCCATAATTAAGCACTATGCACCACACTCATTGCACACACATGATTCTATATGCACTTATATCTCAAATGATATATGAGACTTACTCTTATATGACTAACTTCTATTATGAGGTTTATTAGACTCTATGTTCATCATACAAGTCTAAGATACAAGACACTACATCTAATATGTGTTCTCGGGTACAAACAGTATACTAGCTAAATGAACAGTTTCGGTTTTGAACACAGAAGGTATATTAATTCTTGTCGAAATATTTACCAAATTTTAGTATGTTATACTTGAGACATAGATTGACATTTTCTGTGAAGAAACTTAAGTCTAATTCTCATTGTATTAAAATTAAAAATTGTCATAATCTTTACTAGCACCCTGTATCGACATCCAGATTCTTTATCTACAAAGAAAATTGTTTCACTAGGAAAATATTATCAATTTAATCTCAAATTTTGACACGTCATTCCTTAAGATGTGTTCTACAATTTTCATTGAGGATTCAAAGTCCAAATCTAACTAGGTAAATACAGAAAATTCGCATAATCAGTAAAGGTCAAACCGTTTCTCACAAGAACAGTTTACTGGTTTTACTAAGTTCACTTCTATCTCTATGTTTTTATATATTCATATGGTTATAGCTACGTGTATAACTTGATCTTATAGATGTTCTATCGTGTAGAATAGCTTCTTTCTTATTTCTATTAACATTCATAAAGAAAACTAAACACAAACAGAAGATTCCATAACTGTTTTCACTTAAAACAGAATAGATACACAAATTTTCTCACTTCTAACTCAACGAAACAACTTGTCTATCCACAAATCTCTTCTAAAATACTCCAATGCTTACTCACAGCAACTCAAAGCAACTTCGGCATATCTTTCTCTAACAAATGATCAATTCCATAGCTCGGCTTGAAGTATAAACGCATCCGTAAGCCACTTATCACGATTTCTACCAAAACAACACACTCGACATCCATTTCATCACTTCGCTCAACAAAACAACATACTCACACTTGGATTTCGAAACATGCAGTCCTAAAAACAACATGCAATGGCTTCTAACTCTAATCTAACACTTACTCAGCTTAGATCAATCACAAAATAGCAACTACAAACTATATCCATCACTGTTTGGTTAGATCCTCAAGCTCCCTTGATGAAACAATGGATAACTTTCAATTTAGAGTTAGATCTTTCCTTACCTTGCTTCAACTACTAAACAACACAGAGATGCTTCAAGATCAACACTCAAAATCAGCATGCAAGAAGGAAAAATCGCTGGTTTGCTTCTGGTTTTTCGTTGCTCAGCCAAGAGAAAAAGAAAGAAGAAGATGAAGATGAGGGTTTCTTAGTTTTATATGGAGAGAGAGAGTGTGTACGAAGCTTAAGGGGGAAATAGGCTATGAGCTAGTCCTGGGCTAGTGTAATAATTAGATTTAGCCAATGATTATGCTTCCTTGGAGTTGCCATCTTCGGTTCTATGGATTGAGAAAAACCGTGGGCGTTGATGAGAGAATCGAGAGAGAGAAAAGTGTCGTGGCTTTCATGCATGAAGATTTTCGCCATCTGTCGATCGTCGCTAATTAACAGTTAATCGATATCATTCGTTAGTTCATTAGCTTCTAATATTTTCATCTAATTGCCTTTTGTTTCTACTTAATCCCAATTATACAAAGTCATAACATATATATAACATATCGAATGACATAATATATCAACTAGTCAATGTTGGTCTATAAAGAATTCATCACAAAAATGTTAAAGTTATAAGTAATTTTCTAATCAAATCACCTTAACTATAATCTAATAATCTTAACTGAAAATAAAATCACTCGGGCCTAATTATCCATTCCTGGCCCAACAGGCTCAATCTACAATGATCCGGCCCACTAAACTTATAAATCTAATAATTCCGAACCTTGGCCTACTTCAAGTCAATTCTAAGCCCAGTTTTCCCATTTGAATCTACAAGCCCGATTCTAAAGAAATTGTGTGGCCCACTTACTCTCAAGCCCACACGTTCCTCAAAGTCCACTGGGTTTACTTTCTGGCCCAATCTAATTAATCTAAGTTCCTAATGATCTAATTACACTAATGAAGGTCGATGAAATTTGGGATGTCACACAATGAGTCCAAGATTGAACCCTCGCTGTGATGTGGTTGATAAGAACGCAGCAATCCGCCTTGCTGAGCCTAGAGGTGATGATGGGGACCCCGAGGTGCCGAGTTGGTAGGCTCCCTTCTTGAAAACCAAAGGCAATGAGAATTTGATTCTTTAAGGAAGGTGATCCTCCTACAAGGTAGATCTCACTCTTGTTTGTGTTTGGATACAAACTAGTCCACTCCGAGAATATTTGGAGACCTTCCTTGAATAGCTCCACCGAAGGCAAATCGGCTTCACAAAAAAGGAAGACATCATCCGCAAAGAATAAGTGTGAGAGGCTTGTCGCTCTGCATCTCCAAAAATATTTGAACTCCGGTATCGAAGAGCGGATAAAAAGAATACCACATAATACCTCCATGACCAGAGTAAACAAATAGGGAGATAATGGATCCTCCTAACGAAGTCCACACCCACTAGCAAAGAAGCCATGGAATTCCCCATTCAAGGCAATGGAAAATTTAGGAGTCCTCACACAAGCCATAATGAGCCGAGTCATATGATCAAGAAATTCGAAGGCCAGAAGAGTAGTCTCAAGGAACTCCCAATCGACTGTGTCGTAGGCTTTCCTGAAATCCACTTTGACTGTGCATTTAGGTGAGTAGGGATGGAGGTGAAAACCAGAGAAGAGATCCTAAGCCAGAAGGATATTATCCCTAATCCGTCGGCCTTTAACAAATGCACTTTGGAAATGCCCAATGACATCCTAAAGAATTGCTGCAATCCGATTGGCCATAACTTTGGTGATGCATTTGTAGATGGCATTACAACAGGTGATGGGCTTGTAGTCATCCACATAAGTTGCATTCGGGCTTTTTGGTACTATGACCAAAATGGTGTTGTTAATCTCCTTTAAGAGCCTATCTGAGACAAAGAAATCCTTCATTGCCGTTGTGACCAACTGACCAACCATCCCCCAATTATGCTTAAAGAATTCCATCGTTAAACCGTCAGGTCCAGGAGCTTTGCCTCTAGCTAAGGAAAAGAGAGTATCCCGAATTTCTAAGTTAGAAATGAGTTGAGCAAGGAAGCTAACCTGGTCAGCACTAAGGGGAAGCCGGATAACCTCCTGGATTTCCCAAACCAAGGGTCTTCTATGCACTACCCGTGGCGACAAAAGATTTTGGAAGTGACTGACAAAGTGCTAGTGAACTAGCTCAAGGTCAGTTATTTGGATACCCGACGCATCCATAACAGAGAGAATTCTATTTCTCACTTGTCTCTTATTGACATAATGATAGAAGAATAGAGTTGCGGTCGCCCTCCTTAAGCCACTTAATTCTGGACTTTTGCCTAAAAAATGATTATTCTTTATAGTGTAGGTCCAAGAAAGTTCGCCACTAACACTTCTCCCCAACTCTGCAAGGGCAACAAAATTCGGGTCTTGTTGGAGGTCAAGTTGCGTGGTCCTTAGAGCAACCCTTGCTTCGGAAGTCTTGACAGAAATGTTAGAGCAGAATTCTTTGTTGAGAACCTTGAGACGAGCTTTGAGGGATTTGAGCTTGCACATCAATCTGAACATTGCCACCCCCTCACCAGGCTCCTCCCAAACTTGGTTGACAATTGAATTGAAATCCGAATGATCCATCCAAAAGTCGAAAAACTTGAAAGGTTTCATTTGAGGTATCGGGTTTAACACTTTAACCATCATAAGGGAATGATCAGAGATACCCAATGCAAGGAAGGAAGCTTCCGAGTAGGAGAAATCCTAACTCCATTTGAAATTGACTAGGACTCTATCAATCTTTTTTGCCTTCCGCGAAGCTCAAAAAGAGGTAATCCAGGTAAACTGGGATCCAACGTACCTCAAGTCGTTTAGATCAGACTAGAGTAAGCACTGTCTAAACTTATCAAAGTGGAGGATCCAATTGTCTGTGCCCCCCCCACCCCCACCCGCCTATTAGATGGGTCCCTGATAGCGTTGAAGTCACAAGTAACTAGCCAAGGCGAATCTTGCATAACTACACTTTTAAGGATAAGGTTCTCCCAAAGTGGTCTCCTGGAAGGGAAAGTGTGCTGTCCATAGACCACCGATATACAAAAATCCACACTCGAAAAGAGCATCTTAAGATTCCCATGAATCACCTGGGTGTCAATTGATGACACTTCAAAGCTAACAACTGTAGGGTTCTAGCTAATCCATATCCTCCCTTTGGGAGCATAGCTATAATTTGAAATCCAGCACCAATCTCTCAACAAACTTGTAGAGATGGAGAAGAATAGAGCTTCCGGAACTTTAGTCTCCAAAAGACCAACAAAGCAAATGCCATTTGAGGAAACCAAACTTCGGACCTCGGCTTGCCTAATAGGGTTAACAAGACCCTTGATATTCCAAATACCTATGTACGTATGTAATATATACAAATGGAAGAAATGAGAACAACTTATCTCCGCTTAGGAGGTTTTCGGCGAGAGCCAACCGGTGCCACAAGGGTTGTAGCAGGAGGTGGATCAAGGGCAAGATTTAGCAATTTATCCTGCATCATCTCCAATCTTCTAGACATAGCCCTCGGGGACGGGCAAGGGGAAAGCAAATCCTCATCCGAGCAGCTAGAGAGGCTAGCCGAGACATGCGAATCCGCACCTTGATCTTGTGGTTCCATGGACGAGGCAACGAAAGGCATGAAATTATCCGCACTATGACTAGAAAGGGATACCACCACCTTCGAAGGAATACTTAGTCCTTTCACAGGCTTTCGAGAAAAAACAGAATGCACAAGTTTCCCCGAGATAGAAGCTTTCGTCTTTCGATTAAGCCCCTCATCACCGGAGCTGTTTGGATGGGAGGAGGGACCTTGCTTTGGGAGAATGGACTTCTTATTTTTTCCTTTGACCTGTTTCCAAGCCTGCTCAAGAACTTCCTGCAGTTCTGCCACAACCGGAGTCCCTAAGATTTGCTCCCGAACTTGCTCGAGCTCTTCGGGGGGTTCACCATCGCCGGGGCAGGGACGGGCTCTTGGCCAGACATCGACAAGGAAGGGACGGCTTTGACCTATTGCACAACTCTGTCAAAGTTGGTATTGGTTGGGGAATCCGCACATTTGTGCCCAAAAGAGCCACACCTGCCGCACTCCACCGGCCTCCACTCATACTCGATAGCCATCAAGCGCAACACTCAATCCAAGACAACGTCTACGGAATTACACCTTGGTTGGCCTGCATAGATCTCCACACATACCTGAGCAAAGGAAATCATCTTCATTTGCTCCGTTCGTTCATCAACATATAGGGGCTTACCCACAACACTTGCAATGGCACTTATGGAGGGTGCCGACCAAAGATCGAATGGGAGATTCTTCAACCTAATCCACACTAGGACCGAGGCTTGCTTATCCTATTTAAGCTCAATGAGAGGTCTCCATTGTTGCAAAATAAGGGGCACCCTTGCAACCGTAAGGAAGCTATCCTCAAGGATTTTCCTTTAGAAAAAAGGGTCCGGAATGTGGAAATAGAATAATCCTAGGTCATCCACCAAGACTTCAGCAAGTTTCGAGCCCCAAACATGTTTCAAGGATTCCTTCATGAGCTTGAAAGGAAGTTTCCTCCCTATGTAATATCCAATGAGGCACTCGTGCCACCTGGGATCCGTTGCCTCCAATACTTCCTTCAAAAGATAAACGATCTGCTTGTTATCCACAAAGGTAGATGGGACATAGGATAAATCATAACCTTTTGCAGCAAGCCGTGCCACACTCGCCCATGAGCGGGCATGGGTGGCTTTCGAGTCTCCTGGTCGTTGAGCAAGAGCCTATGGCCTCTTGGAGGAAGACTAAGCACGGCTACGGCCTCAAGAATGGCTCGGGCGGGCTGGGGGCTTTTGTGGCCCTCTTTGTTTGTCTCTCGGGCCTACAAAGGCCGACTTGAAGGAAGTGTCCTGACCTGGATGCACCGGAGGGGGGCTACCATGTGCATGGGAGGAGGGGCTTCGCCCCCTTGAGGTGCTTCGCCCCCTTAAGGTGCTAGCAGCTTGTTGAGCCTCTCGAGGAAGGCTAGACACACTAGAGGTGAAAGAGGCCATTTCACAAACACCTGATGCGCAGCCCACCCACTACCAAAGAAATACCATTGAAAGGAATGGAACATACTAGGCCCGACTTCCACGGCACAATGCGGGATAGAAGCCAGGACAAACCATCACAAAATCGACCTAGCAATTAGCAACATATACGGCAGAATCTAGAAAACTTAGGAACAGTGCACGAAACACTAAGGGGGTGCATGATAACCAAAATTTTTGTTCCAAAAATAATTTTTCTATTCCAGACCTCTTTTTGAAATAAAAACTTGTTTGATAAACCTATTTAGTTTTTCTATTTCTGGAATAAATTTCTATTCTAGAAATTGATTTGAAAGAGAAATCAGAAGTAGAAATTTTCTACTTCTGATTTCTGGAAGAGAAATCAAAAATAATTTCTCCCACTAAACCCTAATTTCGGTGAGTCTTCCCTCATCTCCTCTACGTCTCTGCCTCCTCCTCCTCTTCCTCCACCTCTCCTCATTTTATTAAAAATAAAAATAAATAAATTCATTTTATTCATTTAAAAATAAAAATAAATAAATTATTTTTATTTATCATTTTATTTTTAGTTTATTAAAGATAAATTTATTAAATTTATTAAAAATAATTTATTTATGATAAATCAAAATAAATTATTTTTATTTGCCTTGAGTGTTTTGCCAAATAAATTTATTTTTATTTTTAATTTTTATTCATTTTAAAATAAATTTATTCGTAAAATAAAATAAAATAGAATAAATAAATAAATTTATTTTTAAGGATATTTTATTTTAAAATAAAATGATATTTTTATTTTATTTTTTATGATTTATTTTATTTTATTTTATTTTATTTTTTTTTTTTTTGTTACTAAATTATTTTTATTTTTTATATTAAAGGTTGTCGGTTGTCGCCGCCGTCCGTCCGAAAGGAAGAAATTTTGTATTATTATCAAACGAATTTCTATTTTTAAAGTAGAAATTTTGTGTCGTTATCAAACGGTTATTTTTACTTATGAGGTACATGATAACCAAAATTTACATTAAAATAATTTTTCTATTCTGCACTGTTTTTGAATAAAACCCCGTTTAATAAACCTACTTTCGGTTTTTATTTACGGAATAGATTTACATTCCGTAAATTGATTTGAAAGAGAAATCATAAATAATTTCTCCCACTAAATCCTAATTTTGGTGAGTCCTCCCTCATCTCCTCTACGTCTCTGCCTCCTCCTCCTCCTCCTCCTCCTCCTCCCTCTCCTCATTTTATTAAAAATAAAAATAAAAATATTCATTTTATTCATTTAAAAATATAAATAAATTTATTAAAATAAATAAATTATTTTTATTTATCATTTTATTTTTAGTTTATTAAAAATAAATTTATTTAATTTATTTAAAATAATTTATTTATGATAAATAAAAATAAATTTATTTTTATTTGCCTTGAGTGTTTTGCCAAATAAAATTTATTTTTATTTTTATTTTTTATTCATTTTAAAATAAATTTATTCGTAAAATAAAATAAAATAGAATAAATAAAATAAATTTATTTTTAAGGATATTTTAATTTTAAAATAAAATGATATTTTTATTTTATTTTTTTATGATTTATTTTATTTTATGATTTATTTTTTTGTTACTAAATTATTTTATTTTTATTTTTTATATTAAAGGTCGTCGATCGTCACCACCGCCGTCCGAAAGGAAGAAATTTTGTGTCGTTATTAAACGAATTTCTATTTTTTTAGAGTAGAAATTTGTCGTTATCAAACTTATTTTTTCTTAAAATAGAAATAGAAAGATTTATTTCGTAATGATTTTTTGGACGGCGGTGGTGACGATCGACGACCTTTAATATAATAAAAATAATTTAGTAACAAAAAAATAAAGAATAAAATAAAATAAATCAGAAAAAAATAAAATAAAAATATCATTTTATTTTAAAATAAAAATATCCTTAAAAATAAATTTATTTTTGTATTCTATTTTATTTTATTTTACGAATAAATTTATTTTGAAATGAATAAAAATAAAAATAAAAATAAATTTATTTGGCAAAACACTCAAGGCAAATAAAAATAAATTTATTAAATTTATTTTTAATAAAAATAATTTAATTTTATTTATCATAAATAAATTATTTTAAATAAATTAAATAAATTTATTTTTAATAAACTAAAAGTAAAATGATAAATAAAAATAATTTATTTATTTTAATAAATTTATTTATATTTTTAAATGAATAAAATGAATATATTTATTTATATTTTTAATAAAGTGAGGAGAGGCGGAGGAGGAGGAGGAGGAGGAGGCAGAGACGTATAGGAGATGAGGGAGGACTCACCGAAATTAGGGATTAGTGGGAGAAATTATTTCGATTTCTCTTTCAAATCAATTTCGGAATAACTGAAATAAAAACCGAAGAGTTTATCAAACAGATTTCTATTTCAAAAACAGATCTGGAATAGAAAAATTATTTCCTAATAGAAATTTTGGTTATCACGCACCTCCTAAGTAAAAATAACTGTTTGATAACGACACAAAATTTCTAAAATAAAATAAATCATAAAAAAACAAAATAAAAATATCCTTAAAAATAAAATTATTTTATTTATTCTATGTTATTTTATTTTAGGAATAAATTTATTTTAAAATGAATAAAAATAAAAAATAAAAAATAATTTATTTGGAAAAACACTCAAGGCAAAATAAATTATTTTTATTTATCATAAATAAATTTTTTTAATAAATTTATTTTTAATAAACTAAAAATAAAATGATAAATAAAAATAATTTATTTATTTTTAATTTATTTAATTTTAATAAATTTTTAATAAATTTATTAAAATAAATTTATTTTTATTTTTAAATGAATAAAATGAATATATTTATTTTTATTTTTAATAAAATGAGGAGAGGCAGAGGAGGAGGAGGAGGCAGAAACGTAGAAGAGATGAGGGAGGACTCACCGAAATTAGGGTTTAGTGGGAGAAATTATTTTTGATTTCTCTTCCAGAAATCGGAAGTAGAAAATTTCTATTTCTGATTTCTCTTCCAAATCAATTTGTGGAATAGAAATCTATTTCAGAAATAGAAAAATTGAGTAGGTTTATTAAACGTGTTTTATTCCAAAAACAGTGCAAAATAGAAAAATTATTTTTTGGAACAAAAATTTTGGTTATCATGCACCCCCTTAGAAACTATTCTAGAAATAGAAATAGAAAAATCTATTTCTGTTCTAGAAATTATTTCTGAAACAGAATGGTTGTCATACGCGCCCTAAGCCGACGAGATCTAACCTTGTAGGCCAAATGAGAGGAAGCAGATTGGTGGGGAGGAACAACCGGCTGGAACCACCTCACAAGTGAAGCACCAGTCCAGCTGATCGGGAACCGCGAGCAGGCCTAGGGCGGGAGAGATCTTGACTTGTAAACCAACCCAAAGAAAATCCTTCGGTGAAGATGAAGAGGAAGGTCAGAAGGACCTATCCTCCAAATTTTAGCCCAAACGATGGCTAGAACTTTGGGAACGAGCAAAACACCAAACAATGAACAGTGCTAGAGACGCCCGGTAGAGAGTACTCGCGTGAACAGTACCTGCACATGTCAGTTTTTCAAAAATTAATTTTTTAACCATTAAAAACCCAAAATCGGAACTCTTGCGACAAATTTGTCCCTCCTCTCTCTATTTATGTCTTCAATCTTCCCAAATTCCTTATTAGAACAGGATACGGAATCCCATAATGGGTTTACCTTTGATTCGAGAAAGTTTATCAGGATAATCTTGTGAGATTTTGATTCTCATAGGTTTCTAAACTGAGTTGTATTTTGGTACAAGTAAGTGAGTAGTTCTTTATCATTTCTTGAATTCAAGATTTATCAAACTCTAATTTACTTCAGGGTTGTATTTTGGTACAAGTAAGTGAGTAGTTCTTTATCATTTCTTGAATTCAAGATTTATCAAACTCTAATTTACTTCAGGGTTTTCATTTTCAAGATAAGTGAATTCTACATATTATAGTGGGTTCATCCACTTGTGTTTGGTTGGAAGGGATATTCCTTCCAACATGTGTTTGGTTGCACACTTATAAGTGGGGTGCGCATTCCATCTTTTGATGGAATGAGGGAATCAACATTCCTTTCCTTTTTTCTTAACTAAAAAGTTGGCAAAGAAAAACAATATAAAAAATCTACTTTCGGTATATTTAATTATTAAGTTAAACTAAAAGATATAATTTAAATAAAATAGTATTTAATCTACTATGAGAACAATAATTTACACTGAACCACAAAAAACCACATAAATTATGGGATCCACTTATTTAAGAATTTGTAATTCATAAAAAATATTATTTTCATAATAAAACCCTTCCTTCCAACGTACTTAGAAGTGGAGTGTGCATTCCATCACTTGATGGGATGGAGCAATCGACATTCCTTTCCTTTTTTAAACCAAAAAGTAGGTAAAGAAAAACATTACAAAAAAACTAATTGTTGTTTTTTATTATTATTACTAAAATAAAAAATATAATTTTAAAATATATATCTAATAGAAACTTTTAATTATAATTTCTTATTAAATAGTATAGATGAAATTATAAATTATAAGCAATTATCTATTTGAAATTGTATTATAAGATATATTTCTTAAATAAAAAATTATTTTTTAATTAATGAATAATATGTCTAATATTAAGTAATTGATAATCATAAATTATACTTAATAAATATAAATTATTATACTATTATACTAAGTACAATAATCGATAAAAATTAATAATTAATTATTGATAAACATTTATTACTAATTACAAATTATAATAGAAAAATATCAATTTTTATTATTAATGCAAGTAAAATATTAATTAATTTCACCAAAAATATATATTTAGTTCCATTCTAATAATTTTTTTTTTTTTTTTTTTATAACCAAACACAAAAGGTCTCATTTCATTTCATTGCAAAAGTTTACAGAATGAATGTACTTGAATCATCATTTTATTCCATTCTCATTCTGTAACATTCATTTCCGTTGTACCAATTGTAATGTAGCACTTTTAATCCTTGTTTGAATTTAGTAACTAAAGCTTAAGCTATCCTTAGATATTCTTGTAGATCCAAGCTATTGAAAGAAATCAATAATTTATGATAAACTAATAGAGAGCCAAGACTGTATGCATGAATCGTATATGATTTTGCAATGGTTACTTCTTTGTTGATGTAAGATTTGATGTTTGTTGGCGCCTACCTGTGATCTTGTCAAAAGATCGTTGCTAATATAACATGAGAAATCTATTGTACGATTCCATGTGAATATGCTATGAGTCATTTTATAGATCATGACTATACCTCATGAATATAAACATGGTTAAACCATTACAAGAGGATTATGATGACTTTGATGAATAAAGGTGCTAGAAAATATTTTTATGCGTGTCAATGGTAAAATTTTAATTATGAGTAATAAAAGGGTAAAAAGGTAAATTCACAGAATTTGAATGCCTCTATGAACAGTGACATTTTATTAATGACTAAGTTAGATTAATCAAAGGAAATGAAACCAAGTAAAAAATCCAATTTAATAGAACAACGACTAATTTGGATCGTGGTCTCATTATTTAAAGCTAGAAACTTTATGGGCTGATTACTTATTTATGAACATTTTTATGAATTGTACTTGATTTTTTGGACATATAAATCACTAAAAGTACTCAAGATTGAATAAATCAGCGAATCAATAAATTAAGGGGCTATTTTATATTTTTATCTTATTATGGGACTCATATTTCATATAAATAAGAAGTTCATGGAGGTTGGATAGCTTGAAATAGCTCTAACTAATAAATTTGTAATAGCGGGCGAGATTGAGAGAAGGTTCTTTGGTAATGATGGTGAAATTCAAAAATTTAAGGGATTTATTAGCAACTTTAGAAATTTGGACCTGTTGGAATATATTACGCGAAAACGACAGAATCTTACAATTTACGCGTAAACTCCAAAGAAATAAACGAGAAATAATAAGGATATCATAAATTTACGTGGTTCGGTCCGAATATTGATACTTACGTTTATGGAGAGAGCCAACAGCAAATAATCCATTATAATCAGAGAATCAGAGTTTATAATCGCTCACATATTTGAGTATTTCCCACATAAATTTAAGTTCAAACCCAAAGTGTTTATAAATAAACAACTTACTTGGACATAAATTTACTGCACAAAATTATGGCACCTTCAAGTTCAAAATAAATTCTATGGTTAAAAAGATAAACCCCAGACTAATAATACGATAACTCTTTTTGGCAGAGGAATCATAATGGAATTAGAAAGAAGAGGAACGATAGGATGATTCAGAATCTGGATGGAAGTTGCGCGAGCTCCATGGTCATTTTACATAAGAAGAAATTGAGGCATTGGGTGCAGTATTAGTCTTTTGTTGATTTGATTTATGTCGCCAAAATCAAGAACTCCAGTGCTCGTCTTTGGTCCACCGACCGCGTGCGTACGGTTTCGCGTTCTTGTTCAAGGCTTGGCGCGTCAAGTCTTGCGGCTCTCTAGTCTTGCAGCTACACACGTTTTTTTCTTCGTGAGACTTCTGAAAACTTGCGGCTACTCTTACGTGCGGCTCCTAATGTTGATAAAAGAAACCTAGCCTTAAGTCAAAACTTTGACTTTGGGCTCCACCATGGGTTCTTTTCTTCAACTTGGATTCGCTCCTTTGCAGATGAGGGGAAGAAAACCTTCATTTTTCTTTCCTTTTTTTCTTTTATCTCATATATTTCGTTTTTTTTTGTAAACGTTCAAGGAGTCCAACGAAGCTTCTTCAGTAGATTGAAAATATCCAAAACCCAAAAAGAATTTTGAATTTCTTTTCTTGTGCATAATCTTGAATATTATCTTCACTAAAAAAAATATATTCACGATCAAATAATAAAAACTTTATCCAAGTGAATCACGTTTTGTAAACACTTAAACTCGAAACATAATTTAACAAGACCATTTGGACAAGAATACAATTGCTCTCGAAATCAAGTGTCCGGTTAGTGGTGGGATGTGTTTAAAAGTGCGACATCAATCCTATTAGCTACTGTTAAAAAAAAAAAATCCTATTAGCTTTAATCTGCTAAAAGTGATTAGAATGTACTGTCTATTGATGCATTATGATAAGGAGAGGTCCATGTTAATCTTATGGTGACACGTACATGGTGATATTAATGTTGTTATGCTTGCATTTGATTAATGTTGAAATTTTCGTTATAATAAAAAGAGATGATTGTTGGATATGAAAATAAATAATTATTGACATTATAAGAAGTGATGTTGGATCATGAAAAGTGACTATGGTTAATCATATAAAGTGGTGATGGTAGAGATAAGTAAAGGTATGCAAAGAAAATGGGAAGCACCTAGATCACTCAGACTAGTCCATAACCAGTGGTTCTCATAGGGATCGGTCTGGTTCTAGATTCCAATTTGCTAGAACTAGTAAGTATTGGTCCGGTTCTTGGTTCTGAGCGTGGAACCACCTACCTGGACTAGACTAGTATGTATATTTTAAAAAAGAAATTTTAACTCAATTAGTTAACTATTTTGTAATTTTTTAAACCAATGTATGTGTACATATATATATATATATATATATATATTATATATTATACATATATTTGTAGTATTTGACATTATTGACTCATTTTGTCTCTTGGATGCATAATAGGATTAAACTCTCTACTTTTTGTTCATTCTAATAATTCATTTACTTGTTTTCTTAGTCAAAACAAAATAAACAACCAAAGAAGATGGAGGAGATTGTTTAGAGATGGTTAGTGCTAAACAAGCTCTAATGTTTAATGTACAAACTAGGTTTCCCATGACATTAATTGATGGATGCAATTATGGAGGGATGGGGGCTGGTTTCATGAACCCACTTGAGAGTCGGACTGGATTGGCGGTTCGGTTCTCAAGTGAATCCATAGAACCAACGGACGATTCCTAATTCCAAATTTTTGGAACCAATCCTTAGTAGGTGGTTCTCGGTTTCAAGGTGGGAACTGCCTACTCGAGCCATACTCACCTCTAAGTTCAAGAAATGTCTTATATGATTGTCCATAAATAGCATCAAATTATACATTTTTCATCACAACTATTCATAATAATATCAACTTATTCTTCATAATTCTCTTTTGTTTCCTTTCCACACACAAGTTTCATGACACAATTAAATTGAAATTCCAAAAGAGAAATTGAGTAATTGCTGAAGTGATTTCTATGTGATCTTGATATATATATTTTTAACTTGAAAGTAATAATGGTGGGGTAAATAATACTTTGACGACCATGATTGTTATCGTGCATCTTAATATCAAAGAATTATAAATTATTGCTCTATTTTTGTCGGCAATCGGCCCCAACAATTGATGGCATGTACAATGTAAAAGGATGAAACTAAAGTGCCCTATAGGTTTTCCTTCTGGCGGCACATCTAGAATTCCAATTCCGCTACACGGTTAAAGCGGGGAGCCACCTTAAAAGTCCAATTGGGGAGGACATGTATGCCATGGCTTATTTGTCAAATAGCTAACTCCCATGTGCGAACATGGTATGAGAGACTTCGAGAAAAAATAGATGTCCCATCGCTTGAGACGGCTTCCCACTAGGTTAAGAGGAAAAGACAACGTTATGATACATGCATAAAATGCGACTTAAGCCTACCTTGGCCCGACCCGACCTAGTCCGATCGAAAAACTTAGGGGTTGAGTCTTAATCTTCTTCGAATAGGGAATTTTAGATGTTAGTATTGATATGGTTCAAGTTAGGCCGACGTAGGCTTTTTGACACCTATAGAGCCCGAAGTCCCCTTCTCTCTCTTTGCTTGAGCACGACGAAGACAAAATCCTAAATCTGAACCCAGCTGCTCTAGGTTTGCCCAACTCATTATTTGGGGTTTGTATGATATTCAGGTCTTATACGAGTCAGGTCGAATCAATTGTGCCTCTGTAAAGTTTTGGGTCTAGTCAAGTACTATGAAAACCTAACCCTACTTGATCCCTAACGCCCCTATTTGCGACCTACTTCCATGAGGTGGCATGAGTCGAGTTACTCGATATAAATAAGAATATTATATTCATTATCATGTGGATGTATGGTGATACTTTATGCTCTGACGGAGGCAAATATATTAAAAGTGGTCCAACCTCGTCCATGACAAAGGAAAAGAAAGAAAGAAAGAAAGAAGATGGTGGTCCAACCAGACAAAAAAATCGAAATAGCATCAGCACCTGCGAAAAAAATAGAATTGGACAACCTGACAGGAACGGCAGGAGGGAGAAAAAGCAAGAAAACGTGGCAGAAGACCATGAGATCCGTTCAAGAAAAGCCAGACGTGCTGCGATTTTTACCAATAATCAACGACATGCTGATGCTAATAGCTTAAAAAAACACTAATCATCGTTGTCAAGGAGATGAAAGTGGCTTCGATACGTTTATTTGCAACGATCGGATTGTCATCGAGAGAGAATCAAAGGCGGAAAACAGTTGCTTCTGAATTGTTTCAAGCAAATGCACAATTTAAAAGATCACCATAAGGGGACCATGCCAAATAGACATAGATACCCACATGATCAATCTGATGAAACTCAAAGAATAGACTTCTGATCTCCAAACAGGAGATAATATATATTATAAAGGTGCTTTCAATATATATATAGCACATGCAGAGAATCCAATATTATAAAGGTGCTTTCAATGGCATGTTTTTGGATATGCATCCACGAGGTGGCTTAGATCTCTTAGCAATCGAGGCCATGTATTTACCTTGATGCTCAGTGAGAGTTGTCTTAGTCGTGCTCGCTTCCCTCGTGTGCGCACCACATCAAACTTTGCATTGGCTTCCCAAGCGATATGACTAGTCATAATAAGATTAAGATTAGAAATGACACAAATAATTCTTGAACTTTTATTTAATATGCAATGTTGTTCCTTAATTTTTAATTTGTTAATGTAATCTTTGAATTTTAGCTCAATGCGCAATATATTCGCTAAACTTTTAAAATATTTTCATATAATCTAAGAACTACATTAAATATTTGTTAATAGTTCAAGAACCATATTAGATAAATTAAAAATCTATGAACGGCATTATACATTAAGCTAAAGTCCAAAGACAACATTGCACAAATTCAAAATTTAAGAACAATATTATGTATTGGATAAAAGTTCAAGGACCATTTGTGCTATTCCCCAACTATGAACAAGAGAATATGAAAACCACCCGCCTGGGTGGCGTTTCTGGCGGCGAGCTTCTCCCCCTAACGCAAGGGGAGGAGTTCGATTCTCAAGCGTCGCAAGGGTGACTTACTTGGGGCACAAGGGGTGGTGGTAACTCATGTACCTCCCCAACTATGAACAAGAGAACACAAAATCAACATGGCTCACATTTCCTATATAAACACACCTTACATATTAGGAACAACTACTCAATTTCCCAAAGCTCCTTCAACTTCAATTCGAGTTCTTGCTTTCGGCAGGTATATGATGATATTCCATAAAGGACCCTTAGTATCTCGTGACACAGTCCATTGCTCTTGAGCTTACAATCTAAAAAGGAAAAGATTTAGGGAGCGTCACAAAGCTAGAATAAAGATCAACTTTGCTTTTGCTTGATGCACTCCCAACGAAGTATCCATACTTCTAATGGCAAAAACACTTCATTTTGATCTTATCCTCCTCAATTCAATCTTTCTTTCCCTTTTTGAAGAAGCTCTTCTCTCTTTGACCCAATCATTTGGAAAAATTATCTAAAAAGTCAAAACTTTATTATACTTTTATCAATTTAATCCTGAATATTTTAATTTTACCATTTTTTTGTATGTCAATTAAGTCATAAAACGTTTTTCATTTTGTCAATAGAGTTTATCTGATCAATTTTAGTTAGAATCACTAATGTGAACACCAATTATCTTACATGGTACGATCGATGCTGACGTTGATGATTTTTAATAATATTTATAATTATTTTTTTCATTTTTTCTTTTCTTATATTTTCCTTCTTTACTTTTTCTTCCCTTTTCTCTTCTTTCTTTTTCTTTTATCTTTTTCCCTTCTTCACTCTATCGACCATTATCGAGCCAAGTCAATGGTCAGCGACCCGTTGGCCTCAAGCGAGAGCCGCCCTCACCAACCTCGAGTTGGTCCCTCTCTTCATTTATTTTTTCTTTCTTCTTTTTACTTCAAAGTTGTTTTACACAAAATGCACATCTACCAAGCGCAACCTATGTCGACTGCATAAAATGCACATCTACCGAATGCAACCTATGTTGACTGTGCTATTTCCTTTTCCCCGATTACGTTCAACCAATTCAAAGGAATCTCTAGCTACCTTAGGTTCATGACACACGCCATGATTTCAGGTTAGAAAAGAAGAAATCATGTAACATGCCCCATCACGTTGCTCGGCAAATGTGCTGTGCACGAAACCCTCACAATCACCGACCTCCCTCTCCAACTTCATTAGCCGCTAATCAAGTCGGCAATTCACACCATAATCACATGCTTGAAAATCTCTTACGTTTCTCGTCTCGATGATAAGCACCGCACCCTCCCGAAGCGCCGTCGCACCAGTCCGCCCCCTTAATAATCACGTGCTCGCTTCGTCCCTAAAAGGAAAAGCCCTTAGTTGACCTTGACGTCATCATCGACGTGGCCGAGGACGCCTCCCCCTTTTGCCCCATTCCCACGTGCGTCAATCCGGGTCGTTTTTCTCCACGTGCTCTAGATCCGCCCCCAATTCACACTGGATGTCTTCTCAAGCACGCGCGGTGGCAGTGGTCGGAGCAATCGTCACTGGGCCCCACCACCTGGGTCAGGTGAGATCTCGGTCGTGAGTCCCACGGGAATATCTGCCGACCAATCGCGGGGTCTTCTCGTCAACCCAGCGTACGAAGAAAATAAGATATCCTCGGTCCATAAATTTTCAAGTGGCACGTGCCCAATTCAAATTATACCCCATCAATTCATATTGTTAACATACCTTTTTCATTTAATTAAATTTATGAATATCAATCCTAAATTGAGGTAAAAACATGGAGCGAGTGAACACAAGATAAAGAAAGGGCGTGAGAAAGTAAGTAGAAATTTATGGATATGTATGGTCTGAATAAATTATAGATATAATTTACTTTCGTGTTATTTTTGAGTTTTATCTTTCTAAATCCATTAATTGGATATAATTAATTCATATAATAAATAAACCCATTAAATTTGGGTTATGAAAATGGGCGTATGACCTGTTTTGACAGGTTTGTCGAGCAATCCTTGCATAATTTCTGAAAAAAATGCAACGAATTTTATTGCAAAGAGCCTTATATTCTCGGATTCAAGCGATGAACAGTAGAAAAAGCAGCAACATGGGAACGAATAACATTAACAGACGAAAGCCCGGGAACTCAAGAACTGTGGCCATTTCCGTTCGATGAATCCGATGAATTGTCACCTCCGAAGCCGATCGTCGTCATCCACTGCTGCATCTCATCGTCGCCGAACACTTCCCAGAGCTCGCTCCCCCTGGCATTCCCCTGTTCTGCCTCTGCCGGTGCGCGCTCCGTCTCTGGATATTGCTCGCTCTCGTTCGGAGTGATCTCCCGCCTCTCCAGCAAGGAAGGCGCGCTGCTCTCCCGCAGGCTGTGATCGACGACGGGGAAGTTGAGCTTCGCCCGGGGGCCCCGGAACTCGATGGCCGCGTTGTCGTATGCGCGGGCCGCCTCCTCTGCAGTGTCGAAGGTCCCGAGCCAGACGCGAGCCCCGCGCCGTGGGTCGCGGATCTCCGCCGCCCATTTCCCCCATGGCCGTTGCCGCACGCCCCGATAGCGATTCTTCCTCGCTCCGTACTCTTGACTTGCGTCAGCTGCTCCAGGTGCATGGCCCGACCCGCCCGCCGCGTTCGACGCGGACTGCCCGTGCGTGGAACTCGCCTCCGCTTGAGAGGAGGAGGCGCCGCCGCGCTCAAGAGTCGGCGGGAAATAGCTGCACCCGAGGCAGCCCTCGATCCCGCACTCCCGACACGTGACGAGCCCGCCCGACCCTGAGACGGGGCCTGCGCGATCTTCACCGCCGCTGCTGCGAGCCGACGGAGTCCCAGAGATGACCTCGGCCAGAGTGGCGACCATAACAGAGAGCTCTTGCTCGTGAGTGAGGAGGCAGCGCCGCGGTGGAGAGGGGTGGTCCTCCGCCGCCGCCGGCGGCAGCAGAGGCGGGGGCGCGTCCAGCTTGGGTCGCTTGGACTTGGACTTCTTCATGAATCGTTCTCGGCGGGAGAGAGAGAGGGAGTGCGAAAGGGGTTCATATAGGCGTAGTCAGACGTGGGGCGATGCTGACTTGGCACGCACTTGCCAGCTAAGCATGGCCACGCGGATTCCAGAGGGTCTCCCTTTCCGGTTTTTTTTTTTCAACACGTGGGGAGGGATGACGTGGCGGCGTGTTGCGGCTTACACGCGGCGAGGGAGGCCCGCGCGACGGGGTCTGTCCGCCAGAAAGCGCTTATTCGCCAATTTTCCGGAGTACGGCTGGCACCCGAAGCTTCCTGATGGAGGAAGGGGGGGAGCTCCTGGAATTTGACAAGATGCATGAAACCGGAAAAAATAAACAAAAAATAAAATGAGAAGTAGAGGTGAAATTACAAGTAAGTCCCCTGAAATGGTGTGTTCTGCTCCTAAAATTATGCCCCCGCCTTGCCAAACCTCGCTCGCCCGCGTTGAGCTCGAAGCCGGCGTTGCTCGGGTTGAAGGTGGTCAGCTAGAATCCTTGTAGCTGTTTGCTTGGCGATTTCCGTGCCGAGAGTTTGATTATAGCCATTTGAATAGTTGTTTTATATTATTTTTATTTAGTTATATTGTTCGCGGCATAAGAATATTAGATCTGACAATCAGTTACGAAGTTAAATGAACAGTGACATCAAGTCCTTAAAAAAAAAAAAAACATAGGGAAATATTTCTTGAACAATGGAGGAGATGGGGGCAGCAAGGCCAAGGAGGCAGTCAGAGGATTGTAAGTAAAGGCGTTGAAGTTGGGACTTAGAGGGGGTTGGGTCGATTGTGGCAAAGAAGGTAGTAAGGACGGCGAGTGATGTGGGACAGTGGCAGAGTTGGAGGGTGGTCTTGCTGTTGGTGATTTGGTGGAGGGTGTGTTCGATGTTCTTGTAGTGCTTGGAGGTACATGGAGTGTGAAACCTATAAAGCTCGTCTCACTTTCGCTAAGTGCTTTATGTATCTCTTTCTTGCTTTGCAACGTGATACCATTTCTTCTCTTTCTCCTCTCAAGTAACAGGCCCCAAAAAAACACCCATTTTCTTGTTCAAAATTTTCTTGTTCTCCTCTATCTTGTGGCTTTTTATTGGATTTTATCGAGTTACTTTCCTCCATCAATAACGGGCATTTCACAATATTTGAGCTTGTCATTGGGAATTTTAGTGAGAGGCTCGACTTTCGCAAAAACAACTTTATTTTTATTTTTTAAAAAAGTGGGCCCATCGCCTACCATTATTAGGAGAGGGAAATATATATAAAAAAAAAATAGTGTTTTTTTTTGGTCGGTGAAAATAGAGGTTAATAGGTGAAGAATGAAGATCTAGTGGAGACAAAGAAAGTGAGGAATGTGACCCATGAGTTGAATAATTTCTGTCTTTTCCATCCTCTAGGTGCATGATGCCATTTTTAGAGTGAATTTAGAATTACCCATTTTTTTAATCAATCATTATTTCCATTAGTCAATATACTACATAATGAGATTTGTGATTTGACCTTTTTGTTATTGAGGTCTTTTCCCTATTTATTCCATTTGTGTTTATTTCTTTAAAATACCTATTTTATTTATATTAAAGTGTATGTATTTACCAAATTTTAACAATTTTTTTCATTGTTTAGTATCATTGGTTTTTATTTTTTATATTATTAGAATTTCAGTTAAATTAGTTTTATCCCGTTTTCTATATATATATATACTTTTTACAACAATTAAAGGTGAAAGAGAGATTTTATAAAAATAAAGATAATTTTGACCCATTAAAAGTTATGTGCATTGCCATGCTAATAGAAAAAATAACGGAGAGTTACATTTGTAACAAAATGAGAGTTGAGTCGAACATCGTGCCAATTTAATTTTAAAATTTTTCAAATTTTATCAATTGAGTCTATATGGTCAATTTCGATGAATCGGCCGATGTGAACGCTAGTAATCTCACGTGGCATAATTGGCGAGAGGGTAGCAGCGATGATGAGTAATGTGGGATAGTGATGGAGTCGGAGGTTTTCCTTACCGTTGGTGAATTGGTGGAGGGTGGGTCCGATGCTATGCAATGTGTGGAGTTACATAGAGTGCAAAACCGATAAAGCAAGCCTTGCTTTCACAAAGTGCTTATGTATCTCTTTCTTGCTCTGCAACGAGACACCATTTTTTCTCTCTTTCCTCTCAAGTTTCTTGTTCAAATTTTTCTTGTTCTCCTTTGTCTTGTGGCTTTTTATTGGATTTTATCAAGTTACTTTCCTCCATCAATAACGGGCATTTCACAATATTTTAGCTTGTCATTGGGAATTTCAGTGAGAGGCTCAACTTTTGCAAAAACAACTTTTAAACATTTTTTTTTTAAAAGTGGGCCCATTGCCTACCATTATTAAG
Organism: Eucalyptus brandiana; assembly: GCA_014182725.1. Lineage (NCBI taxonomy): Eukaryota > Viridiplantae > Streptophyta > Magnoliopsida > Myrtales > Myrtaceae > Eucalyptus > Eucalyptus brandiana. Next base: position 24,714,418 of record CM024674.1, on the reverse strand, counting down.
AGAGGGAAATAAAAAAAAAAAAAAAATAGTGTTTTTTTTGGTCGGTGAAAATAGAGGTTAACAGGTGAAAAATGAAGATCTAGTGGAGACAAAGAAAGTGAGGAATGTGACCCATGAGTTGAATAATTTCATCTTTTCCATCCTCTAGGGGATGGATGAAGCCATTTTTAGAGTGAATTTAGAATTACCCATTTTATTAATCAATCATTATTTCCATTAGTCAATACACCTTTTTGTTATTGAGGTATTTTCCCTATTTATTCCATTTGTGTTTATTTCTTTAAAATACCTATTTTATTTACATTAAAGTGTATGTATTTACCAAATTTTAACAATTTTTCATTGTTTAGTATCATTGGTTTTTATTAATTATATTATTAGAATTTTGTATGTATATATGTATATTTACTTTTTACAGCAATTAAAGGTGAAAGAGATATTTTATAAAAATAAAGAAGATGATAATTTTGACCCATTAAAAGTTATGTGCATTGCCATGCTAATAGAAAAAATAACAGAGAGTTACATCTATAACAAAATGAGAGTTGAGTTGAACATTGTGCCAATTTAATTTTAAATTTTTTCAACTTTTATCAATTGGCGGAGAGGGTAGCAGCGAAATTGAGTTGAGTCTATCTGGTCAATTTCGATCAGGAATCGTTGATGTAAATGCTGGTCATCTCATGTGGCATAATTGGCGGAGAGGGTAGCAGTGATGACGAGTAATGTGGGATAGTGATGGAGTTGGAGGTTTTCCTTACCGTTGGTGAATTGGTGGAGGGTGGGTGATGCTATGCAATGTGTGGAGTTACATGGAGTGCAAAACCAATAAAGCAAGCCTCGCTTTCACGAAATGCTTATGTATTTCTTTCTTGCTCTGCAACGAGACACCATTTCTTCTCTCTTTCCTCTCAAGTAACAGGCCCAAAAAAAAACCCATTTTCTTGTCCAAATTTGTCTTGTTATCGTCTATATCGTGCATTTTTATTGGATTTTATCAAGCTACTTGCCCCATCAATGACGGGCGCTTCACAATATTTGAGCTTGTCATTGACAATTTTAGTAAGAGGCTCGACTCTAGCTCACAAACATAGTTTGTTTTTTTTTTTGGGTCGAAAACATAGTTTGTTGATCATGCACTTAACTCTACTGTAGCAAAAACAACTTTTAGACATTAAAAAAAAAAAAAAAAAGTGGGCCCATTGCCTGCCATTATTAGGAGAGGGAAGAAGAAAAAAACAAAAGTAGAAGTTTTTTTTTTTTTTTTTTGGTCGGTGAAAATAGAGGTTAGCAGATGAAGAATGAAGGTTCAGTGGAGACAAAGAAGGTGAGGAATGTGACCCACCCGTTGGATAATTTCATCTTTTCCATCCTCTAGGGGGGCTGGATGAAGCCATTTTAAGAGTGAATTTAGAATTACCCTTTTTATTAATCAATTATTTTTTCCATTAGTCAATAAAATACATAATGAGTAATTTGTCGTTTGACCTTTTTGTTTTTGAGGTCTTTTCCCTATTTATTCCACTTGCGTTTATTTCTTTTTAGTATATATTTATTTATATTAAAGTGTATGTATTTATCAAATTTTAACAAATTTTCATTGTTTCCTATCATTATTGGTTTTTATTTTTATATTATTAGAATTTCAGTTAAATTAATTTTATCCTATTTTCTGTGTGTATGTGTATATATATATATTACAGCAATTAAAGGTGAAAAAGAGATTTTATAAAAAGAAAGAAGACGAAAACTTTGACCCATTAAAAATCATGTGCATTGTTATGCTAATTGAAAAAATAACAGAGAGTTAACATTTGTAACAAAATGAGAGTTAAGTTGAACATTGTGTCAATTTAATCTTAAAACTTTTCAAATTTTGTCAATTGAATCTATCTGGCTAATTTTAATTAGGAATTGCTGATGTGGACACTAATGATCTTATATGGCATAGTTGACGTGGACATTTTTAATATTTTTTGTTTTTGTTTTTTGAATATTTTACTTTTTTTTTCTTTTTTCCCTATCATTTTGGCTAGGGAGGGTTGTCAGTGACCCTTGCTAGCAACTAGGCATGTGACATCTAGAAATTTCCATATTTGATAATAGTATTTAGGATTAATTTCACAATTGGATCACTAGGAGTTTGAGGCGATAAAATTTAGTTAATAGGTTTTGATGTGTATGTTTGTGGCGTAGGATGATGATATTAATTCGTAGCTAAACTATTGGTAGAACTTGGTCGGTATGTTTTGAATTTCATATTAGAAGATATTAGGGCTTTAAATTTACTATATTGAGATTTTCCTAATTTTTATAATTTTATTCATTTTTGTGGATTGAATATATTTTTCAGCTGTACATATGTTCAAAACTAGATGTTCATAATGAAAATTAGCTTTCTAAATCTTTACTCCTTCTCAATTCACACGCCACTTCTCATCCTCTATCAAATATTTTAAGCACATACTTTATTTTAATACTTTACACTTGGTAGCTTGACATAATGCATGAGATCACCAATTTTAATTCTAATTCATTAATGCATATATGATTCATGCACTTGTTTGGCCCAATGAGAGAGCCTTATTTTCATCCCCTCAAAATAACTTCTTAGGACAAAATTCTATTGGGCCATTTGTTTACTAAATAGCCTCACAGGGGACACTTGAAATTTAACTATTGCAGCACTTGGCAACTTACCCAAGGTCATTAAGAATTTAACCTTAGTTACTCCATTTCATTCTCTTGTAATTCTTGGCCATGTAGAAGCATCCTTAAGAATACTCAAGATCCAAGACTACTGATCGCCCACTCTCCATTTCTTCTTTCGCTTTCAAAAAGAAATAGAGGTGGAGGTTTTTTTTTTTTAAGTAAAATAGAGGTGGAGGTTTTACTCTTGAATTATCAAGATTCTGTTTTGATTTTCTGGTTTGGGTGAGGTAAATCATTGATTTTCACTTACTCTCTACCAATGGATTTTGTCATTTTAAAATCAAGCTTCATTGATTTTTGGTTGTATATGTTCTTTTTGAAAGTGTCTTCGATTCTAAATCTAAAGTTACCTTCGAGGTAAGTGAAAATCCTATATGCTAAGTTGGTTTGATCCACTTAGTGCTTTTAACATGATTGGTTGTCGTATGACTTTGTTCAGTGGTGGTGCATTGATATATTGTAATGTTTTGATTTGTTTGATGAATGTTTACATGTGTAACAAGTGTTCGATTTGTCTCCTTAGAAGGTGGTAACATGTTACATGTAGAAAGAATGAGTGGGGTGCTAAGTTAATCAATCTACTTAGCACTTTGGATTTGGTTGGTTGGTTAAGATGTGTAATTTTAATGTGCAATAGTGTTATGGATCTTGATTGTTAAATTTGCCTTGTTGATCTTATGCATGTTTAGAAGATGCGTGATTGGTTTTCTAAAAGTATGGTATAATTGGTAAATGTAAATGCTGAATCTAAATCTAAAAGGAGTATATTGCGAATTTTAAACTCAACCGTATTGGCAATATTCATCTCATGTTCATTAGTTCTATCATATTTCACTAACTTATAATCTATTCACTCATTTTAACAGAATTTATTTAGTCATAATTTGTTAATTTGTTTTACTAGAATTTACTGAATCGGAATCTATTCATTCGTTCTATCAAAGTTTATTGAAAAGAAATCTATTTATTCATTGTACTATAGTTTATTTAGTTAGAATATGTTCATTCGTTCATCTGTTCATTTGTTCTTCTAGAATTTAATAAATCAAAATCTATTCATTCATTCTACCAAATTTTATCTAGTTGGAATTTATTCATTCGTTCCACCAGAGCTATTAGATTTTACTAATTATGAATTTGTCCATTAGTCTCATAGATTTGATTAAGTCAAAAGCTATTAATAAATTCTATTAGATTTTTCTAAGTTTGAGTATATTTACATTTTGAACCTAAGTATTTATTCATTCTGAATCTGAGTATAGTTACATTATGAACTTGAGTATAGTCACTTTCTAAATCGTAATATGTGTATTTTCTGAGTCAGGATATATTCATGTGTGTGTCTCGATTTAAGCCCAAACTCCTTCTTTGAGTATATTCATTTGCATGTTTAGATTCGAGTCCAGACTTAACCCTTCAATCTATTCATTTATATGTTTTGACTATAGTCAAGACTCACTTCTTGCATCTATGCATACGTTCAGACTTAAATCCAAACTCATTTTATCATAACTATTTCCTTACATTTAGACTTGCCTGTCCATTCACTTACCAAGCATGTTTATTGTTAAGTATTGAATGTGTTTATATGAGTAATGGGTAAGAGGTAAGTGTGTAGTTATCATTAATGATTTATGTGATCATTGAAAGAGTGAGATAAGGATATGGATGAAAATGTGTTGTGAAATAGATGTCGATCGTTGATGAGTGTGAGACCAAGGAATTGGTGTTGAAATTCATGCAATGATTTATCATAAAAAATGAAAGTATAAATATTGAAGTGCATGTAATAATTATTCATCATTAATTACATGAGAAATGACACATTATCATGACAATTAATATGTTATGATGATGTTGGCTATGATGCAATGTAAGGAAGACATTTGTTAGTGCTAGTACCCTTATATGAGTATATATGAAAGACTTTGGAGTTAACCAAATGTTCTACCATATGAGACGTTTTTTTTTACAAGTTTGAAGGGACTTAAAAAGTTACATAATTTACAGACAATATGAGTTGGCTTGTGTAAGTGTGTGTTGATCATCATAATGGGTTCGTACAACGGCGTACTCATCCTCGATGATGTAGAGGAGGCTCGTGATGATTGAGCTGTGTGGCATGACAAAGAGGTAGTTATGGTTTTGTTAGCAAGAGTTGGTGGTGATGATATCCTTTATGACATTATGCATTGTAAGTCAAGATGGGTCATTGCTAGTGACACGTATGAAGGAACCTGTATAAATGTTAGTGAGTTTCATGACCCAAATGAACTCAATTGGATATCAATAAACTTTATGACCATTATGAACTCATTTGTAAGCGATAGTGAGATTTATGACAAGTATGAACTTGCCTATGTATATTGATAAATTTTATGAGAAGTATTGAATATATGTATAGAATAATGTTGACACCTAGATTTTAACTATTTTTATTTTTATTTGTTTATATTAGAGTAACAATAATATTTAACTTATCTTTTAAAAGTTGTTAAAAAATATTTTGTGGAGGAAGGAGATTTTGAAGGATTTTTGGATAATGAAGTCATATCAAAAGTTGAGTGAATTATCTTTAAAAAAATCTTCATAAAGAATTTGGGGCTATTTTCTTATTGAGCATATCTCTCCGTTTCGAAGGATGATTCTTAGCAATTAGGTCAATATATGCAAATCTTTGTAGGTAGAACAAACTGGGTTTTCACTCTATAAATAGGGGGGCAAGGCTTCGGAAAAGGGGGGGGGGTTCTTTTCTCGAGGGTGAAGACAGAAAATTGAACAAAAGAAATTCTCTTCCGGTTGAGAAAAGTGAAAGTCTCTTGTAGAAAGTACACAGGGGGTAGAGGGAGAGTGACGTGAGAGAGGGAGAGAGAGAGAGAGAGAATCGGATTGACTTCTTCGTAGGGGGCTTCGACTAGGAGTGAGCACGGTTCTCGGGTAGAACCGAGAACCGGAGGGTCTGGTCCGGTTCATGGTTCTTAAGAGACCGGTTCCGGTTCCCGGTTCCCTTTTAAGGGAACCGGCCAAGTTCAAAAATAAAAATCCTAGCAGCTAGCACGCCACTTCTTCCCATTTTCCCTTTCTTTTTCTCCCCCTCTTTCTTTTCTCCCCTCTTTCCTCACGTCACTTCCTGCTCCCCCAACTTTTTCTTTTCTTCTCTCTCTCTCTCTCTCTTCTCTTTCCCCCTCTCTCGGCCGAAACCCCCTCCTCCTCCTCCTTCTTTTTCTTCTTCTTCTTCCTCCCACACTGTTGCCCCTCGCCCTACTCACCACCACCTCTTGGCCACGGAACCCCCACCACCCACCGCTCGTCCGACGAGCCGTCTCACCGTTGAGCCCGACGAGTTGTCGTGCGGCCGCTCACTGCTGTCCCCAAGCCGCCATCACCACCTCTTGCCGCCGCTCGCTCGGCCGTTCGGCTGTTGTTGCTTTGAACCGCCACCGCCTCTGCCCGAACCGAGCTCTTCCCCCTTGGCCGTGGGTTGAGCCGTGACTGCCGCCGTCTTCGCCGGGTCGTTCGTGCTGCCGTTGGTGCCGTGAGACTCGTGTCTTCTCGCTGTTGCGCCGCCGTCGCCGAACCTTCCTTGGCACCACCGCTGGACGCCGTCACCCCTCGCTCGCCTCGCCACTTAGCCACTTGCCGTCGACGCCTGCCTTGAATCAGTTATATGCTTTTGTGAGAGCTTGGTTGGTCAGGGATGCCTGGTTGCCCCAACCTTTTCGATTGGGTCCATTCTCCTCTAGTAGGCAGCAATTTCTGCTTCTTTCCACTACAACAATGTAGAGATCGTTGAATCAAGGGCCAATGCAAGGGTGAGTCTAAAATGTCTCTGGTAAACTACAGGAGAACCAATATGGCAGTCGATTGATTAGCCAATAAATGCTACTTTGATTTCACGACGCCTTTTGGAGCAGTATATCTAATGACAGAGTAAACGCGGTTGGCATGTTGGGTTTTGCATTGACATATCTAGGTGCAATTTCGTGACTTGTCGGGGGTATTCTGAGGGTAACAGAGATTCTGGAATAGGAGAGGAAAGATGGAAATTGCACTAAACGTCGTCCCCCCGGTTGAGGCTGTTGAGTTTCTTTGAATGGGATGAACTAAAAGATCTTCTATCCACGTGTAGTGTGTGTCAATGCCTTCTCAATGAAGAGTACTGAGATTCTTATGTTTTACTACTCTTGCATGTGTAGAATGGGTCATTTGATCATACCGTCCAAAATGATAATCTCGTTCCATCAGAAGCAGGTTCGTATATCAGTGCTACCATAGCTGCCTCTTTAGTAGTTCCTCCAGGATCTGTTCGTACAATTACATTTTCATTGGCATGGTTTGCCTAGAGGTGAGATTTGGCGACAATGTGTATTACAGGTGGGAGTATTCCTACACTTTTAAGTTATGCAAGTAAAGTATTCCTATTAGTCTATTAAAACCGATTTGCAATAGCAGGCGTTATACAAAATTTTATGGGACTAATGGGGATGTAGCAGCAAAGATTGCACGTGATGCTATTCTAGGTAATGATTTCACAGGGTCTGTTGTATCTACTATTTATGATTGTCCTGCAACTTTGCCATGCCATTGGTATACTTTGAATATTTTGTTTCCCAGAGAATAACTTTGACATTACAAGGCTCATTTTTGCCATCTTGTCATTTCTTGTATAATGTTTCTTTAACTTTTTAACAATCCAAGCTGATGTGTTCATGAACAGGTCAAGAATATAGCAGTGGAGATATTGGATTTCTATGAGAACCATACATCGACCATAGAAGAGAGTAAATGCTGCTTTGAACAAGTTGGCGAAATCATAAACATTAGGTGAGTCTTATGCTCGCCATGAGAGATCTTGTTGCATATGATACGATTGAGATTTGGTTATTGGTGATATAAGACACTCAGAATAGTTTGGTGATGGCTCTTTTGTATGAAGTGAGACATTTGACACCATTGAATGTTCCCTTCTCTTGTAAATGCTCACCATTGAATGTTTCCTTCTCTTTGGTTTGTTTCTTTCCTTCTTCGTTATAGTTCATATCTGAAAATGAAAAAAAAAAAAAAAAAAAAAAAAGAACTTGTTGGAGCCTGGAACCGACCCTGGAACCTGTGATAGGGTAGGTTTCAGGTTCCAAAAAATGAGAAACCTGTACCCGAGGGTAGGTTCTAGGTTCTAGACGGAACCGAACCAGAACCGGGAACCGCTCACCCCTAGCTTCGACCACGCTGTCCCCGCGTCCGCACCAGCTGACGCCGGGATCGTCTCTGCCGGCCATCTCCGATGTTGTCGCCTGCTTCGGCCCGCGACCCAACGTGGACGCCCAGCAACACCATTAGAGTCCGACGCCACCATTGCTGTCTCTCTCTTGCCGCCGTTCGCTCGCAGCAGCTGCCGGGCCCCCTCAGCCTCCGTCTGTGCCGCCATCTCACCGTACCGATGTTTGCACATCACCCGAGCCGAATCTGTGGTCTGCCACCCTCAACGCCACTGGAGCCCCAAATCAGCCGTACCGCCGAGCTGATCTACCTCCTGTTGCAGCCCACTGTGACCTGCGACCTCCTGCTCGCTTGCCACCTCGCCGGAGTGCCACCTAATCCGCACCTTCTATAGCAACTGACGCCGTTGCGCCTCTGTAACCGCGAGCTCGTCACTCCGCTCTACCGCGCACCACTACCGCCCTGCTGCTTGAGCCTTTTGACTCGACGCTGCTCTGTCCGAGCCCGATTGCCCCAAGGCACTAGCGACCAACGGCCTTGATCTTGACGCCCTGTTGCTCGGAGCCGAAGCCCTGCGACCTGCCTCTGCCCGTTGCCACCCTCGCCAGAGTTTCCCCCTGCCAGACCTCTGATCCGCCACCCTTCATCGGAGCCGGTGACTAGCCGCATGAGCAAGCCCACTTTTGGGAAAAAGAAAAAAAAACAAAAAAAAAAAGAGAAAAGGAGGATTAGGTAGTCTTTTTATTTATTTATTTTTGTTTGCTTTTATTTTCTTCTATAGCTTGTTTTTTTTAGTGAAATTGTTCCTAAATATATGATTGATATTCCAACATGAAAGTGCCCCTCAGATTAGGGGTTGTTAGTCCGATTTTCGCGCTTGAAATCCGACTCGCAATCCCTTGCAAATATCGACAATTCAATCTCAAGCCCGAGATTTGATTTGCGATTTGATTTTAAAATTGGTCAACCTGATCTCATGCGCAAGATATGATTCGCCAATTTTTGAATATCAACATTATCTTGCTTGATTTGATGTCGTGGTGTTTGAGTCAGTTTTATTCTTGTAAAAAGAAAAGGAAATCAAAAAAATCTGAATTAGGATTAGGTTTGTGTTTTTTTTTTTTTTGCATATTTAGAATATGGATTTTATTTTGAATCATGAAAAAAGAAAAAAAAAGTGCATTCATTTAAGATATTAGTTTTTTTATTTGAATTGCATGTTTAATCTTAATTTCGAATTTCATAAAAGAAAAAATTAGAATTAGAGCATTCTTTGTACGTCATGGCATATTAGAATAAATTGCATGTTTCATTTTAAGTTTAGATTGATTTTTGCATCTTAGGTTAGAGCTTGCTAGGTTAAGACAATATCTTAGTTTAAATTAGGATTTAGTCTAACCCGATCCTTAATATAAGCTAGATAGAATTTTAATCTAGATAGTTATGTTTTTCATTTCATAAAAAAAAATAAAATTTGTCTTAGGATAAATTAGTTGCAATTTCTAGGATAGATTGCATTTTTTAGAATAAAAAATCATGTGCACGTCATATAGAATTAGGTCTATAAAATGCATGTCATTTAGTGATTGTTGTTAGGTTCATTTAATTAGAAATTGCCTGTCATTAGATTAAGTCATTTAATAAATGTTGCATGACATATAGCTCGCATATTAAATTGTATGTCGCATGCCATTTTAGTTAAAATAATTTTGTACATCATCGCATTGCATCACATCACACGTCATTAGAATTAAGTCATTTTGGTTAATTTAGATTGCATATTTAATAATTGCATGTTCATTAAGAGATCACAAATTTTTTTATTCATATAGTTTAGGACATGTCGCCATGCCATATCATTTCATATTAGATTAAAAGCATTGCTCTCGTTAAAAAGTGAAAACAAAAAAGAAATTACTTGTTAATTAGAAACCATATCTAGGGTTGTTGATGTGATTTTAATTTCACGTTGCAGATGCTTTTGTTACTTTGAGGTAAGTTTTTTTTTGCAATTTATTTTATTGTTTATCTGGGTGTTAAATTGGTGGATTGCGCACCCGCATGATTGCCTCACATAATAAGAAAATAGATTTAAAATCAATTTAAGTTGCCTGCAAAAACATTTTTTTTGAAAATAAAAAGAATGGTACTAAAAGGGCATTAGAGAAATCTAGTGTAACCAAGTCCCCGTACCCATAATCTCTGGTTCGTAGGAGTAAAGTAAATGAGTAAAGTAAATCTCCCGTTACTTTACTTGGGTTTCTAATCGAGCCATCAAAAACTAGATTAGTAGCGACTCCTGATTGAAAATTATTTGCATGTTAAAATATTCAAACCTAAATTGCGAATTGGTATGGGCTTGGGAGAACCCGCGTTAAGTCTAGACTTAACAATCTATTAGCCAAAACCCTAGGTGGTTCACCCGAAAATTTTGGTCGCGACAACTTGGCGACTCCGCTGGGGACTTGAGTTAAAACTCTAAGTGGACTTTAGGCCAATTTTCTCTTTTATTTGCAAAAATATTTTTGTTTGGCAGCGGGATCGCAGGTACATCCCTAACATTTAAGGTGTTAAATGTTTTTGTAGATTGAGAGATATAAGGGGAAGTGATTGCTAACCCTTGCCTTGCAGGTTGGAGTTAGGGATGTGTGGTTTATTTTTTTTTTTTAATTGAAGTGTTGTTTGATTTAAACTGCTGTGCATGCTTTGCATTTATCACTACACTTTGCACACACAATCTGCCGCTAGACCTGGGTCGCATAGGATCATTTAGGATGGTATTGAGATGGATACCACTCTGACCACATGCTCGCGGTATGAGTCGCCCATCTCAATCCTGAAGTTTCTTTCATGATGTCAAGAGTACTCACCTCGGTCCGCATGCTCGCGACCCGGGTTGGCTCTTTGACAAAGCCAAAGTCATGATGACCTGACATAGTCCACAAGCCCGTGGCTAGTCTGATCATCCTTGTGACTCCATTTTGATAAGCCTTATAGATTAGAAATCGAGTCACTTGCCATGCGCATGTCTATGTGATTGTCAATCATTGGTAAAGTAAGTTCTCTAAATTTTTTTGCCTTTGCAATTTACTTACTTTATTGCATTATTTTGTCGGTCCATGGCATTAGGATTGTCCTAAGCCTTGATCAATATACAATGGGGACACCAGACATTCGGATTATTCTCCCTCCAAAGGAAGAGCTTAGCACTTGGTGGGACAAGTTAGATCAAAATAGCCATCAGTTCGTAGAGTCACATATTGGTCAACTGCTTCCATTGCTACGTATCAACATCCATGGCAGCCTTGTCCAAGCGCTCGCCCACTGTTGGTGCACCGAGACTTCTACCTTTATCTTCGGTGGTAAGCATGAACTCACTCCCACCTTGGAAGAGTATAGCATCGCCATAGGGAAGTCCTTGAAACCTGAATTGATTAGTCCGCCTATCGGAATAGATCTTATTACGGCCTTATATGATTTTTTGAGAATTAAAGAATTCGACATAAGAAAGGTTTTAAAGGCCCACTACAATGCATGTCCTTTATGTGTGAGTAGTAAGTATGATTTATTTATGTGTGAGTAGTGATCAAATACATGACAAGTATGAACTTGCCTTAAGTATATTCTTATGTATGGTGTTGAACCACTAGGTGATACTGGTATATCATGAAATATTATGTCATATGCTTGCTAATGAGTAAATGAACTTGTATTATAGTTAATGGTTTTATATTGGCACATCATGATAGAAAAGAAAGAGAACTTGTTCATGCATGATTATTTTGCATTGCCTTGAACTCATGTTGTTTGAATTGATATCAGGTTGAATACTAAGGTGAGCTTCTCTCTTAAATCTAGGGATTTCATTTACTGAGTGTGTGTGTGTGTGTGTTTCTCCCTTAAATCTAGGGATTTCATTTACTGAGCGTACGTGCGTGCATGTGTGTGTGTGTGTGTGTGTGTGTGTGTGTGTGTGTTTGAATTGATATCGAGTAAGCTTCTCCCTTGTGTGTGTGTGGGTGTGTTTCTTCCTTAAATCTAGGGATTTCATTTACTGAGCGCGCGCGCACGCGTGCGTGTGTGGTGCTTTTGTATGCATAATTATAAGATATAATTGGAAATGACATGTATAGCACATGACATACTTGTGGCAACACAAGGTGAGGGTCAGCAAGTTCTCACAAGGTGACAACGAGGGCTTGCATATCCTCACCTAATGGCCTATAAAGTTGCTAGCCAAATGAAAGAAATAAAGAAAAGAGAGAAAAAAATTCTATTTTAAAAAAAATATATTGTTTGGCATCCACACTATCGATTTTTGGCCAAAATTGGCACAAAAGACTCAATTGGTATATTGTGAAAAGGTTTAGGACAAAATTGACACAATTGAAAGATTTGACACTAAATTAATATCACTATAATAGGTTTATGATTTTTTTTTAGTACTTTTCTTATTGAACGTTTTAAGATAAAACATATATTACTCTCACAGTTTGAGAAAATTTTATGTGATTTCTCCAAAAGTAAATTAGGTCTTTGGTACAGATCCCTTTTTTTTTTTAATAACAAATTTGGTCTTTTTATTATTCTTCAATGATAATTTTAATCTTGTCATTCAATTTTCGTTTGTAATTGGCCTCAAATTATTCAATAAACACTAGTTATATTGACACATGAAGCCTACAACGTACACAAGCTGAAGAAAACTTTTGATTTTAATACTTTTAGAGATGATCAATTTTAGCCAACATACTTCATCTTATTGACAAGATTAGTCTATATTACTTTTAAACAAAAAATAACTATTTTCGCTTTATTCCTATCCCAAATCTTACGAAAATGAAAAACTAAAGTTAGCTATCACTTTTAATTCATATGTGTTTAGACTGACAATCTAATTGGCACAAATGCTACTAAAAACAACAATCCTTCTTTTTCATGGTGAGAGTTTGATTCTAGTTGTTTGAATATCTGCTTTGTATTATTTTTCTAGTTGTATTGTTTGTGGCTTAAGAATTTGAAGCTGGGAATAAAAGGGGGCAGGTTTAGCTATGGTGAAAAGGATAGTAGCAACGATGAGTGATGTGGGATAGAGGTGGAGTTGGAGGGCGGTCTTGTTGTCGGTGAATTGGCGAAGGGTGAATTTGATGTTGTGAAGTGCTTGGATGTACGTGGAGTGCGAGCCCAATGATTCATGTCTTGCTTTCATGAGGTACTTTATGTAGCTCATCTTCACTATGCAACGAAACACCATTTATTCTCTCTCTCCTCTTAAGTAACAAGCCCTGAAAAAATACCTATTTTCTCGTCCAAATTTTTCTTGTCCTACTCTCTTTCTTGGGTTTTAATTGGATTTTATCAAACTACTTTCTCCATCAATAATGAGGCAAATACTCGTATCAATAGTTTAGATTCAAATCCTATCCAACCAATACATTGTGTTTAATTTTGCGGTATGATCAAATCAAAGTACCTTCCTATTGCAGTATTAGCTAGCAAGCAAATAATTGTATCAATAGTTTAGGTTCAAATCATATCCAACCAATACATTATGTTTAACTTTGCGGTATGATCAAATCAAAGTACCTTCCTATTGCAACATTAGATAATAAGCAAATACTTGTATCAATAGTTTAGGTTCAAATCATATCCAACAATGCATTGTGTTTAACTTTGCGGTATGATCAAATCAAAGTACCTTCCTATTGCAGCATTAGGTAGCAAGCAAATACTTGTATCAATAGATTATGTTCAAATCCTATCCAACTAGTGTCAATACATTGTGTCTAATATTACGGTGTGATTAAATCAAAATACCTTCCCATAGTGCCATCAGGAAGCAAGCAAATACTTATATCAAAAGTTTAGGTTCAAATCTTGTCCAACCAATGCCAATATACTGTTTCTAACTTTGCAATATGATCAAATCAAAGTATCTTGAACTTTGTGAAATGTTTGAATGTACCTCTTTTCGTACTCAATTGGTATATATGATGATTTCTTCTTTCCCGAGTGTGAGCTGCATGACTGTTTGATTTGATTTCTCTTGTATGTCATTTTCACTATTTGCTAGCAGATTTAGCAGTTCCAGTGCTCTTTTTGGTTCTTGATGGTCATAATTTCTTACCAACAACAGGTGTTTAGGGGTGTTGGTTTAGCAATGCCGTAGTGAGCAAGTGATGGTAACTTTTTTTTTTTTTCGTTAGGCCAAAAGCAAGGCAAATCCGTCGGGCCATAAGTTAATCCATCACGAGTTAATTCATCTCATGTTCATTAGTTCTACCATATTTTACTAAGTTATAATCTGTTCGCTCATCTACCAGAGTTTATTTAGTCACAATTTGTTCATTTGTTCCACATGAGTTTACTAAATCAAAATCTATTCATTCATTCTACCAAAGTTTACTGAATCAAAATATATTTATTCGTTGTACCGAAATTTATCTAGTTAGAATTTGTTCAAGTGTTCTATCGGACTTTATCTAGGCAGAATATTTTGATTCGTTTTACCAAAGCTATCGAATTTTACTAAGTATGAATTTGTCGATTAGTCTACTAGATTTGATTAAATCAGAATCTATTAATAAATTCTATCAAATTTTTTAAGTATGAGTATATTTATGTTATGAACCCAAGTATCTGTACCTTTTGAATTCGAGTATAGTTATGTTCTAAACCTAATGGTCTAGATGATGATCCTTCTTTCCTAAGCGTGAGCTACATGGTTGTTTAGTTTGATTTCGCTTGGATGCCATTTTCGCTATTTGCTAGTAGATTTAGTAGTTCTGGTGCTCTTTTTGGCTCTTCGATGGTTAGAATTTCTTGTCAGCAGCAGGTGTTTGGAGGTGCTAGTTTGGCAGTGCCGTAGTGAGTAAGTGATGGTAATTTTTTTGTTTTGTTTCGTTGGGCCAAAAGCGAGGCAAATCCGTCGAGCCATAAGTTAATCCATCATGAGTTAATTCATTTCATGTTCATTAATTTTACCATATTTTACTAAGTTATAATCTATTCACTCATTCTACCAGAGTTTATTTAGTCACAATTCGTTCATTTGTTTCGCCAAAGTTTAGTAAATTAGAATCTATTCATTTGTTCTACCAAAATTTACTAAATCAAAATATATTTATTCGTTGTACCATAGTTTATCTAGTTAGAATATATTCATTCGTTCTATCAGACTTTATCTAATTGGAATCTTTTTATTTGTTTTACCAGAGCTACTGAATTTTACTAAGTAAGAATTCATCCATTAGTCTACTAGATTTGATTAAGTCAAAATCTATTCATAAATTCTATCAATTTTTTTTTTGAAGTCTGAGTATATTTATATTATGGACCAAAGTATCTGTACATTTTGAATCCAAGTATAGTTACATTCTAAACCTGATGGTATAGATGCTGATTTCTTCTTTTCCGAGT
Organism: Eucalyptus brandiana; assembly: GCA_014182725.1. NCBI lineage: Eukaryota > Viridiplantae > Streptophyta > Magnoliopsida > Myrtales > Myrtaceae > Eucalyptus > Eucalyptus brandiana. Next base: position 24,699,070 of record CM024674.1, on the reverse strand, counting down.
GTGAGTTGCATGGCTATTCAGTTTGATTTTGCTTGGATGCCATTTTCGCTATTTGCTAGCAGATTTAGTAGTTCCAACGCTCTTTTGGCTCTTCAGTGGTCAAAATTTCTTGTCAGCAGCGAGTGTTTAGGGGTGCTGGTTCAGCGATATCGTAATGAGCAAGTGATTGTAATTTTTTATTTCGCAGGGCCAAAAATGAGACAAATCTGTTGGCCCATAAGTTAATCCATCATGAGTTAATTCATTTCGTGTTAATTAGTTATACCATATTTTACTAAGTTATAATTTGTTTGCTCGTCCTTCCAGAGTTTATTTAGTCATAATTTGTTCATTTGTTCTACCAGAGTTTACTAAATCGAAATCTATTCATTCGTTCTACTAAAGTTTGATGAATCAAAATATATATGTTCGTTGTACCGGAGCTTATCTAGTTAGAATTTGTTCATTTATTCTATCAGACTTTTATCTAGTTGGAATCTTTTCATTCGTTTTACTAGAGCTACCGAATTTTACTAAGTATGAATTTGTTCATTAGTTTACCAGATTTGATTAAGTCAGAATCTGTTCATAAATTCTATCAAATTGTTTTAAGTCCGAGTATATTTATGTTATGAACCTAAGTATTTGTATGTTTTGAATCCGAGTATAGTTACGTTCCAAACCTGATAATATAGATGATAATTTCTTCTTTTCCAAGCATGAGCTGCATGGTTGTTCAGTTTGATTTCGCTTAGATGCCATTTTCTTTACTTGCTCGATTGGTATAGATGATAATTTCTTCTTTCTCGAGTGTGAGCGGTATGATTGTTCAATTTGATTTCGCTTGGATGCCATTTTCACTATTTACTAGCAGATTTAGTTGATCCGATGCTTTTTTTGGCTCTTAGATGGTTAGAATTTCTTGTCGACAACGGGTGTTTAGGGGTGTTGGTTCAAAGATGCCATAGAAAACAAGTGATGGTAATTTATTTATTTTTTTGTTTCATTGGGCCAAAAGTGAGGCAAATCCATTGGGCCATGAGTTAATTCATCCTATCATATTTTACTAAGTTATAATATGTTCACTCATTCTACCATAGTTTATTTAGTCACAATTTTTCCATTTGTTCCATTAGAGTTTGCTAAATCAAAATCTATTCATTCGTTTTACCAAAGTTTGTTGAATCAAAATATTTTTTTTTGTATTGGAGTTTATCTAGTCAGAATTTGTTCAATTGTTCTACTAGACTTTATCTAGTTGGAATCTTTTGATTCGTTTTACCATAGCTATTGAATTTTACTAAGTGTGAATTTGTCCATGAATCTACTAGATTTGATTAAGTCAGAATCCATTCATAAATTCTATCAATTTTTTTTTTTTTAAAGTCTGAGTATATTTATATTATGAACCCAAGTATCTGCATGTGTTCAATCCGAGTATAATTATGTACTAAACCTAATGGTATATATGATAGATTTCTTCTTTCCTAAACATAAGTTGCATGGCTATTCAGTTTGATTTTGCTTGGATCTCATTTTCGCTACTTGCTCGATTGGTATAGATGATGATTTCTTCTTTCATGAGCTTGAGCTACATGGCTGTTTAGTTTGATTTTGGTTGGATGCCATTCTCGCTATTTGCTAGCAGATTTAGTAGTTTCGACACTCTTTTTGGCTCTTTGATGGTCAGAATTTCTTGTCAGCAATGGGTGTTTAGGGGTGCTGGTTCGGCGATGCTGTAGTGAACAAGTGATGGTAAATATTTTTTGTTTCGTTAGGCCAAAAGTGAGGCAAATCCATCAGGCAATAAGTTAATCCATCATGAGTTAATTCATCTCATTTTCATTAATTCTACCATATTTTACTAAGTTATAATTTGTTCGCTCATTTTACGAGAGTTTATTTAGTCACAATTTGTTTATTTGTTCCACCATAATTTACTAAATCAAGATCTATTCATTCGTTCTACCAAAGCTTACTGAATCAAATTATATTTATTCGTTGTACCGGAGTTTATCTAATTAGAATTTGTTCAATCATTCTATTAGACTTTATCTAGTTGGAATCTTTTCATTCGTGTTACCAAAGCTATCGAATTTTACTAAGATGAATTTATTCATTAGTCTAATAGATTTAATTAAGTCAGAATCTATTCATAAATTCTATCAAATATTTTCAAGTCTGAGTATATTTATGTTATGAACCTAAGTATCTGTATGTTTTGAATTTGAGTATAGTTACATTCTAAACTTGATGGTATAAATGATAATTTATTCTTTTCTGAGCGTGAGCTGCATGGTTGTTTAGTTTGATTTCTCTTGGATTCCATTTTCGCTACTTGCTCGATTGGTATAAATGATGATTTCTTTTTTCTCAAGTATGAGTTACATGGTTGTTCAGTTTGATTTCGTTTGGATACCATTTTCGCGATTTGCTAGTAGATTTAGTAGTTCCAGCACTCTTTTTGGCTCTTCGATGGTCAAAATTTCTTGTTAATAGCAGGTGTTTAGGGGTGCTGGTTCAATGATGCCGTAGTGAGCAGGTGATGGTAATTTTTTTTTGGTTTCGTTGGGCCAAAAGTGAGGCAAATTCGTCACGTCATAAGTTTATCCATCATGAGTTAATTCATCTTATGTTCATTAGTTCTACCATATTTTACTAAGTTATAATTTGTTCACTCATTCTACGAGAGTTTATTTGGTCACAATTTATTCATTTGTTCCGCCAGAGTTTAAGTAAATGAGAATCTATTCATTTGTTCTACCAAAATTTACTAAATCAAAATATATTTATTCGTTGTATTGGAGTTTATCTAGTTAAAATTTGTTCATTCGTTCTATCAAACTTTATCTAATCGGAATCTTTTCATTCATTTTACTAGAGCTACCGAATTCTACTAAGTATGAATTTGTCCATTAGTCTACTAGATTTGATTAAGTCAAAATATATTCATAAATTCTATCATATTTTTTTAAGTCTAAGTATATTTATGTTATGAACGCAAGTATCTGTACGTTTTTAAATCCGAGTACAGTTACATTCTAAACCTGATGGTATAGATGATGATTTCTTCATTCCTAAGCGTGAGTTGCATGGCTATTCAGTTTGATTTCGCTTAGATGTCATATTCGCTATTTACTCAATTGGTATATATGGTGATTTCTTCTTTTCCAAGCGTGAGTTGCATGGCTATTTAGTTTGATTTTGTTTGGATGCCATTTTCACTATTTACTAGCAGATTTAGCAGTTTTGACGCTCTTTTGGCTCTTTGATGGTCAAAATTTCTTGTTAGCAGCGAATGTTTAGGGGTGTTGGTTCAATGATGCCGTAGTGAACAAGTGATGGTAATTTTTTTTTTCTTGTTTCGTTGGGCCAAAAGTGAGGCAAATCCGTGGGGCCATAAGTTAATCCATCATGAGTTAATTCATTTTATGTTCATTAGTTCTACCATATTTTACTAAGTTATAATCTATTCGCTCGTTCTTCCAAAGTTTATTTAGTCACAATTTGTTCATTTGTTCTACCAAAGTTTACTAAATTGGAATCTATTCAGTCATTCTACCAAAGTTTGATGAATAAAAATATATGCATTCGTTGTATCGGAGTTTATCTAGTTAGAATTTGTTCATTCATTCTATCAGATTTTATCTAGTCGGGATCCTTTCATTCATTTTACCAAAGCTACCGAATTTTACTAAGTATGAATTTGTCAATTAGTCTACTAGATTTGATTAAGTCGAAATCTATTAATAAATTCTATCAAATTGTTTTAAGTATGAGTATATTTATATTATGAACCCAAGTATCTGTTCGTTTTGAATCCAAGTATAGTTACGTTCTAAACCTGATGATATGGATGATAATTTCTTCTTTTCCAAGCATGAGTTGCATGGCTATTCAGTTTGATTTCGCTTGGATGCCATTTTCGCTATTTGCTTAATTGGTATACATGATGATTTCTTCTTTCCTGAGCGTGAGCTTTATGATTGTTCGGTTTGATTTCGCTTAGATGCCATTTTCAATATTTGCTAGCAGATTTAGTTGTTCGGAAGCTCTTTTTGGCTCTTTGATGGTTATAATTTCTTGTCAATAACGAGTGTTTATGGGTGTTGATTCAATGATGCTGTAGTGAGCAAGTGATGGTAATTTTTCTTTTTCTTTTTGGTTTCATTGGGCCAAAAGAGAGGCAAATCCATCGGGTCATAAGTTAATCTATTACGAGTTAGTTTATCTCATGTTCATTCGTTCTACCATACATTATTAGGTTATAATTTGTTCGCTCATTCTACCAGAGTTTATTTAGTCACAATTTTTTCATTTGTTCTACCAAAGTTTACTAAATTGGAATTTATTCATTCGTTCTACCAAAGTTTGCTGAATCAAAATAAATTTATTCATTGTACCGGAATTTATCTAGTTAGAATTTGTTCATTTATTCTATCAGACTTTATCTAGTCGGAATCTTTTAATTCATTTTACCAGAGCTACCGAATTGTACTAAATATAAATTTGTCCATTAGTCTACTAGATTTGATTAAGTCAGAATCTATTTATAAATTCTATCATTTTTTTTTTTTTAAGTCTGAGTATATTTATATTATGAACCCAAGTATCTTTACGTTTTGAATCCGAGTATAATTACGTTCTAAACCTAAGTATAATCACTTTCTAAATCATTGTATGCGTACTTTTTGAGTCGGAGTATATTCATTTGTATGTGCAGATTTAAGCCTAGACTCCTTCCATGAGTATATTTATTTGCATGTCAAGATTCAAGTCCAGACTTAACCTTTGAATTTATTCATTTGTATCTTCTAACTATGGTCCAAACTCACTTCCCGCATCTATTCATATGCCTAGACTCACTTCTTGCGTTTATACGTATGTTTAGACTTAAGTCCAAACTCACTTGATTATAACCATTTCCTTATATTCAGAATTGTCTATCCATTCACTTACCAAACATGTTGATTATTATGCATTGAATGTGTTTTTGTGAGTAATGGATAAGAGGTAAGTGTATGGTTATCATTATCAATATATGTGATCATTGAAAGAGTGAGGTAAAGATATAAATGAATATATGTTCTGAAATGGATGCCGATTGTTGATGAGTGTGAGACCAAGGCATTGGTGTTGAAATACATGCAATGATTTATCATTAAAAATGAAAGTATATGTGTTGAAGTGCATGTAATGATTGTTCATTATTAATTCCATGAGAAATGACATATTATCACGACAATTAATATATTATAATGATGTGTATGGCTATGATGCAATGTAAGGAAAACTTTTGCCAGTGCCGATACCCTTATATGAGTATATGTGAAAGACTCTAGAGTTAGTCAAATGTTCTATCGTATGAGACAGTTCTTTATAAGTTTGAAGGGACTTACAAATCATAAAATTTACAAACAATATGAGTTGGCTCGTGTTAGCATGTGTTGACCATCATAATGGGTTTTTTTATAACGGCGTATTCATCCTTGCTGATGTAGAGGAGGCTTGTGATGATTGGGCTGTGTAGCTTGACAAAGAAATATTATGGTTTCGTCCCCCAAAAGTTGGTGGTGACAATGTCCTATGTGATAGGATACGTCATGAATTAAGATGAGTCATTTCTAGCAACAAGTATGAAGTTACCTATGTAAGTGTGTTGGTGAGTTCATGACCCGTATGAATTTATATGGATATCAACGAGCTTCATGAGCAATATGAACTCACTTGTAAGTGATGGTGAGATTCATAACAAGTATGAACTTACCTATGTATATTAAATATGTATATATATAGGTGGTAAAATGCATGACAAATATGATTTCACTTGTGTGTGAGTAGTGATGAAATACATGATAAGTATGAACTTGCCTTAAGTATAATCCTATGTATGGTGTTGAACCACTAGGTGATACTGGTACATTATGAAATATTATGTCATATGCTTGTTTATAAGTGAATGAACTTGTATTATTGTTAATGGTTTTGTATTGGCACATCATGATAGAAAAGAAAGAGATCTTGTTCATACGTGGTTATTTTGCATTGCCTTGAACTTATGTTATTTGATTGATACTAGGTTGAGTACTAAGATGATCTCCTCCCTTAGATCTAGGGATTTTATTGATTGAGCTTCGGCTCATTCCTTATTTTTTAGTTTGTAAGATGATCCATTTGTACACGGTGGAGGAGACAAGGTGATGTCTGAGACTATTAATCCCTAAGTTGGATAGTGGCTCACTTGTGGAATGGTACGGGAGTTGTAGTGATCGTTAACTTAACCATTTTTCCAAGTCTATATATTTTGGTAATAAGTACTAGCGTTTGTATAAGAAAGAAGTAATATGTATTAAACTAGCGCGACCTTCTTGTATGGTATGTGGTGATGTATTTTATAGTGCTTCCACATGCGTAATTATAAGATATAATTGGAAATGATATGATATCACGTGACGTACCTAGGGCATCACAAGGCAAGGGTCGACAAGTTCTTATAAGGTGACGACGAGGGCTTTCATGTACTCACTCAATGGATAGCAAAGTTGCTAGCCAAAATGAAAGAAATGAAGAAAGGAAGGAAAAAAATCCGAGTTTTTTTTTTTTTTTTAAAAATATTGCATGGCATCCACATTATCGATTTCTAGCCAAAATTGGCCTGAAAGACTCAATTGGTACATCGTGAAAATGTTTAGGACAATATCGACACGATTGAAAGGCTTGAGACTGAATAATCATCATTATAATAGGTTTATGACTTTTTTTGGTACTTTTCTCATTAGAAGTTTCAAAGTAAAACATGTACTACTGTCAAGGTTTGAGGGGGTTTTATGTGATTTCTCCAAAAATAAATTAGGCCTTTGGTTCATATACTTTCATTTGTAACAAATTTGGTCTTTTTATTATTCTTCAACAATAATTTTAGTCCTTTCCTTCAATTTTCATTTGTAATTTGCCACAAACTATTTAGTTAACACTGTTATTTTGACACATGAAGCCTACAACGTAGACAAGCAGATGAAAACTTTTGATTTTTATATGTTTAGAGATTATCACTTTTAGCCAACATACTTCATCATATCGACAAGATTAGTCTATAATACTTTTAAATAAAAAATAACTATTTTTGCCCTTTTTCTATTCTAAAACTTATGAAAATGACAAACTAAAGTTAGCTATTACTTGTAATTCATATGTGTTCAAATTGACAAGCTAATTGGCACCAATGCTATTGAAAACAACAATCCTTCTTTTTCATGGCTAGAGTTTGATTCTAGTTGTTTGAATATCTGTTTTATATTATTTGTCTGGTTGTATTGTTCATGGATTAAGAATTTGATATGGCAATAGGTTGAAAAATGAAGAATGATGTCATTTCCTTAGCCCCCTCCCCCCCAAAAAAAACTAGGGAAATTTTTTTTAAAAGACAGGATGTGGGGGGACAAGGCCAAGGAGGCAATAATGAGGTTGGAAGTCTAGGTGTTGAAGTTGGGAATTAAAGGAGGCAGGTTCAACCATTGTGAAGAGAGTCATACCGACTGCGAGTGATGTGAGACAAAGGTGGAGTTGGAGGCTGGTCTTGTCGTTGATGAATTGATGAAGGATGGATTCGGTGTTGTGAAGTGCTTGGACATACATGGAATGTGAGATCAGTGATGCCTGTCTTGCTTTCACGAAATGCTTTATGTATCTCATCCTCGCTATGCAACGAGACACCATTTATTCTCTCTCTTCTCAAGTAATAGGCCTAAAAAAAACACCTATATTCTTGCCCAAAATTTTCTTTTTCTCCTCTTTTTCATGGATTTTATTGGATTTTATCAAACTACTTCCTCCATCAATGACAAGCATTTCACAATGTCTGAGCTTGTTGTTGGGAATTTCAGTGAGATGCTCGATTTTGGCTCACAAACGCTGTTTGTTGATCATGCACTTTGCTCTAGCATAGCAAAAACAACTTTAAAACATTAAAAAGGGCCCATTGCTTGCCATTATTAGGAGAAGGAAATAAAAAAAAAAAATTAGAGTTTTTTTTTTGGGGTCAGTGAAAATAGAGGTTAGCGGGTGAAGAATGAAGATTTAATGGAGACAAAGAAGGTGAAGAATGTGATCCACGAGTTGGATTATTTGGTCTTTCCCATCCTCTAAGGGGGTGGATGAAGCCATTTTAAGAGTGAATTTAGAAGTATCCTTTTTTATTAATCAATCAATTTTTTTCCATCAGTCAATAAAATACATAATGAGTAATTTGTCATTTGACCTTTTTGTTATTGAGGTCTTTTCCCTATCTATTTCATCCACGTTTATTTCTTCAAAATATCTATTTTAATTATATTAAAGTGCATGTATTTATCAAATTTTAACAATTTTTTAGTGTTTAATATCATTATTGGTTTTTATTTTTAAATTATTAGAATTTCATTTAAATTAGTTTTATCCCATTTTCTACATATATATTTTACTTTTTACAGCAATTAAAGGTGAAATAGAGATTTTATAAAAAGAAAGAACATGATAACTTTGACTCGTTAAAAGTCATGTGCATTGCTACACTAACAGAAAAATAACAAAGAGTTAACATTTGTAACAAAATGAGAGTAAAGTAAAACATTGTGTCGACTTAATCTTAGTTTTTTTCAAATTTTACCAATTGAGTTTATTTAGCCAATTTTGATTAAAATTCGTTAACGTGGATGCTAGTCATTTTATGGAGCCTAGCTAATGCGGACATTTTTAATAAAATTTCAAATTTTAATATATATATATATATATATATTTGTTATTTTTTTTCCTATCATTTTGGCTGGTGACGTTCAATAAGTCCTTGTAGGCTGACGGCGAGGGCTTGCCAACCTTCATCCAATGGCCAGAAGGTTGCTAGCCAAAATGGAAGAAATAAAGAAAAGAAAGAAAAAATTCATTTTTTTTTTAATTGTAAGAATTATCAACATTAGCGGCTGTAATGTCACATAGGGTAGTCAGCATTTATGTTAGCAATTTTTTGCCAAAATTAGTAGGAACACTCAATTAGTAAATTATGAAAATATTTAAAATTAAATTGACACGATTGAAAAGCTTGAGACTAAATTAGCACCACTATAATAATTTTATGACTTCCTTTTTTGTACTTTTCTCTTTGAAAGTTTTGGGGAAAGACATGTACTACTCTCAAGGTTCGAGGCAGTTATATGTGATTTCCCCAAAAGTAAATTAGGTCATTAATTTGGATATTTTCATCTGCAACAAATTTAGTCAATTTTAATAAATATTTTAGTCCTTTTCTCGTCCAAATTTTTCTTGTTCTCCTCTCTTTTGTGGGTTTTTATTGAATTTTATCAAGCTACTTCCTCCATCAATAACAAGCATTTAACAATGTTTGAATTCGTCGTTGGCAACTTCAGTGACACGCTCGACTTTGACTCATAGACAAAGTTTATTGATCATGTACTTTGCTCTTGTGTAGCAAAAAACAACTTTAAAACATTAGGAAAAAAAAAAGTGGGCTTGTTGCCTACCATTATCAGGAGAATGAAATAATAATAAATAAATAAAAACAAAATAGAGGTTTGTTTTTGGTTGATGAAAATAGAGGTTAGCAGGTGAAGAATGAAGATTTAGTAGAGATAGAGAAGGTGAGAAACGTGACCCATGAGTTAATTCCGTCTTTTCCGTCCTCTATTTCCATCCTCTATAGAGGTGGATGGAGCCATCTTAAGAGTGAATTTGGAAGTACTCTTTTATTAATCAATCATTTTTTTCATTAGTCAATAAAATACATAATGAGTAATTTGTCATTTGACCTTTTTGTTATTGAGGCCTTTTCCCTATTTATTTCATTTGCGTTTATTTCTTTAAAATATTTATTTTATTTATATTAAGGTGCATGTATTTATCAAATTTTAACAATTTCTAATTGTTTACTATCATTATTGATTTTTATTTTTATATTATTAGAATTTCGTTTGAATTAATTTTATCCCATTTCCTATATATATAAGGCGAAAGAGATTTAAAAAAAAGAAAGAAGATGACAACTTTGATCCATTAAAAGTCATTTGCGTTGCCATGCTAATAGGAAAAAAGAGTTAACATTTGTAACAAAATGAGAGTCAAGTTGAATATTGTGTCAATTTAATCTTAATTTTTTTGAAATTTTGCCATATGGCTAATTTTGGTTAGAAATCATTGATGTGGACATTGGCTATTTTATGAGGCATATCTGACGTGGACATTTTTAATATTTTTGTTTTTTTTTTATTTCTCTCTTTTCTTTTCTTTTTTCCCCTATTATTTTGGCTGGCAAGCGCAAACAAGTCCTCAAAGGCTGATGGTGAGGGCTTGTCAGCCCTCTCTTTATGGCTAGCAAAGTTGCTTGCCAAAATGAAAGAAATAAAGAAAATAAAGAAATTCAATTTTTTTTTTTAAATTGTCAACATAAGCGGCAATGCCATGTAGGGTAGTTAGTGTCTACATCAACAATTTTTGGCTAAAATTAATTGAAAATAGTGAATTGATAAATTGTGAGAAGATTTATAACTAAATTAACATTATTGAAAGACTTGTGATTGAATTAGCACTATTGCAATGGGTTTATGACATTTTTTTTTTTGGTACTTTTTTCGTTGAAAGTTTCAGGGCAAAACATGTACTACTCTCAAGGTTCAAGGGGGTTATATGTGATTTCTCCAAAAGTAAATTAGGTCTTGGGTTTGGATATTTTCATCTATAACAAATTTAGTCCTTTTAATATTCTTCATTAATTATTTTAGTTTTTTCGTCCAATTTTCAATGGTGATTTGCCGCAAACTTTTCAATCAACACTGGTTATATTGACAGGTAAAGCCTACAACGCACACAAGCCGATGAAACAATATATACTTTTGATCATTATACCTTTATAGATGATCAGTTTTAGCCAACATATTTCTTCTTATTGACAAGATCAGTCTATACTACTTTAAAAAAAAAAAACTATTTTCCCTTTATTTCTATCTTAAATCTTATGAATGTCAAACTAAAACAAGCTATTACTTATAGTTTTTTTTTTTTTTTTTTTTTTTTTTTTTTGTGATCGAGGATCTGCTGGAGCATGTCCTTGTCAGCTTACGCCGATTTGGGGTCTCACAGGCCTCCACGGTGGAGGACCAACAGCAACTATACCTCGGGGGAAACTGGCCTAGTAACCCACCATCGGCTGATTTGGGGTCTCACAGGCCTCCGCGGTGGAGGACCGACAGCAACTATACCTCGGGGGAAACTGGCGTAGTAACCCACCGTTGGGCCCCCTGCTTTAATCGTTAGCAACACAGGATTTCGAACCTCGACCTCCATGCGCTAGGAAGGAGAGATCTCAACCAATTGCGCTGCCCACGGGTAGGTAGTTATTACTTATAGTTTATATGCATTCATATTGACAATCTAATTAGCATCAATTCTACTAAAAATCAATAATCCTTCTTTTAATTTCAGATCCATATAGATAGATAAGTAGGCAACTTTTAAATATTACGTGAAAGCGAAATTTCCAAAATTCAACTAAAGAGATAAAAAGTATAGATTTTTTTTTTTTTTTTTCCAAAAATAATACAAAGAAGGTTAAGTATGCTTTTGATGTTTTGACTTTTTTTTTTTTTGTGAAATATATCTTCATCTAAATCATGCGGTCCTCCCATACTTGCCAACGTGGCAACACTAGCATAGTAAAAGATGAGAAAATATTGGGTAGGTCCGGAGCTCCAAATTGGCAAATGCCTCGGTCACTTTCTGATCATCGCATGTTCTGCGCGGGCCCACTTGTTAGGAGAGGCAATCCTCTTGTCTCTCTCCTCTCTCCTCAGTGTCTCCGTTGCTCTCTTTGTCTCTAATAGCCCTCTCCATTACCTTTTGTTTGCTCTCTCTCACTAGGATTTTAAGGGCACGTTTAGTAATATTTATGTTTTTGGGAACAATTTTTTTTTCAAAAATAGTCATTTTATATTTCTATTTCTTAGAACAATTTCAAAGTAAAAGAATGAGTTTGGTAATTATACAAAATTTTTATTCTTGAAATAGAAAAAGAATAGGAATGGTATGACTCACACATTTTTTATAATGTAGATTTTTTAAAATTTTTTAATAATTTTTTGAGATTTTTCTTTTTTCCCTCTCTTCTTCTTCTTGCTCCTCCTCTAGCCGGTAGTGTCCAGCGAATGATGGCGGCCGACGAGCGGCGGCGGGCGGCGAGGAGGAAGAAGAAGAAAAGAAAAAATGACTTATTTTTAAAAATTATTCCCAACAACAAAATGTTACTTTGTTCTATTTTTTTTTTTTTTTTTGGTGGAAGAAATGTAAAAGAGAGAAGTGTTACTTTTTTCTATTTCTTGCTTCTATTTCAAATTTATGCCTCACCTACTTTTCTACTTCGAATAATAGAAAAATTAATTGACGTTATCAAACATATTTATATTTTTTTTATTTCCATTCTTTTTATTTTTTTTAGGAATAAAAGAACATAAATTGGAAGAAATATAAATGTTATCAAACGGAGCCTAAATCTCCAAATTTTCTCTGAATTTTCTTGGTGAAGAAGAACAAACCAACTGGGGTACTGGGGAAACCCCATCTCGAGGATTAAAATGGAGTTTTCCATTTTGGTTGAATAATCAACATTGCCAAGCAAACTATCGCCAAATCCTGAGCACGTGTAAAGATTTTATTTTCTGGCTAGTAAAGAGGAAGATGGGAAAACAGAGAACTGCGATATTCTTCCTGGACCGGATTATTCACAAGTCTCTGAAGCAGAGCTTGCGGCTGTCATATTGGGAGTTGTCGAGGTGACGGCCTCAGTGTCTCTAGCACTTTTTGATGGGTTTGCTTCTTCCTTTCCAGAAAGAAGTCGTCGTGGGGCTGCCGGTTGAGGCTGTCAAAAAAGCAAGAGTGAGAAACGAGAGGGGTGAGAGAAAAAAAAAAAAAAAAAGACGGAGACGGACGGGTGAGAGAGAGTAACGGAGACCGGTAAAGGAGAGAGGACTTTGCCTGAAAAGTGGGCCTCGTGCAAGACATGTGACGATCAGCGAGTGCATAGAGCGTTTACTGACTTGGAGTGCCCGGCCTATCCAATATTTTCTCAATGGTGAAAGATTGCCATGCAGTGTAAACATGGTGGTGACATGGCACACCACATTCAACTCGCTCCATCACTAGCTAGTGAAGGCCGACAATCCTCATATGTCGCCGGCGAGGGTTACTCGGTCACGCCATGACCGCCCCTGGCGGGGAGGGGCGGGGGCATTGTCAATGCCTCCCTCTCTCTTTCATTTGTTTTTGTTTTTGTGTCCTACATAAATAAGTTATCGATATCATAGAGGACACGTCTTAAAATAAGGCAGGTGATTAAGGGTGAGGTTGGCAAATGCTTCGACTGTTTAGATTTAGCATCTCTCTTGACTCCAAAGATTTCTTTTTTTTTTTTTTTAAAGCAAATAGTATTTGACAATCACAATGGAAAAGTACATTGGAAAGTAAATTTTGAAATGAGATTTTCTTTTTTAAAATAAAGATGATAAGTGCATTCAACATTTAAAAATTTGTTACGAAAGTATAATAAGTTCTAAAATTTTTAAATGGTGCAATCAGTAGAAGGAATTGATCGGATCAATACCCACAACAGAGAAGTGATGCTTCATGCTTGAATTTCCTGTTCAAACGCAATCTCTTTAGGCTTTAGAAGTATAGTTTCATCGAGCCCTCTAATACCCGCAACAGAGAAAGTTGATGGGTGAATGCGCGATTAGCCATGTTTGCTTCCGTCCCGTCTACATTTAAATTTGCTGTACATTTCATACTTCAGTAAGTTCCTGCACTGTATGAGGCAAGAGGTAAGCTTCCTGCACATATTGCATCGGGTAAACTCATAATCTGCGACTTGATGCAAGTTGATCTGCACATGCGAATCGGCCCCTAAATGTGAAGAACTCGACGTCCAGTTGATGGGCTGGTTATGTGATCTCTTCTATTGACACGCCAAAATGTTCGCAGTGATGATCACAGAGGGGTCACAGCATCCGCCATATTCACGAGATTCACAAGTCTTCTGCATTTCTCAGCATATATTTGTCATTTAAGATCTCGACCAACTGTTATATTTCTTGTACTCTTGCACAGGTTTGTTCATTCGTCCATTTAAAATTCCTCCGGCTTCTTCTGTTCACTTTTCATCCTTGCAACATCTCATCTCCTGCTTTCTCTTGTTCTGAGTTAAAATTCCTCTGTTTTTGAAGGTTGGCTTAGGGGGTTTTCTTCAAATTGGGCTACATCTGGCTGAAAGCATCAGGTTTAAAATATGAACTCTAATATCTATCCCAGAACATGGTGAGCAGAGCAACTACTCTCCCTCCCATCTTCTATCTTGGGTTTCTCCTCGTTAAAGCTCAAATAACCTTTGATTATCATGGCGAAAGTTTTGACAGTTTTCTTTGTCACCTCTTACATGCTCCAAGAAAACCTCAAAGAACTAAATTGTAGCCGCTTCAACAATGATTATTTTCTTTCGTAATGGTATGCTGATCATGGCATTATAGGCCGTTAATTCCAAAAAGAAATAAACTGCAGTTTTATCCACGGAGCCAAAAGGGAAACTTACACAATGCCTGTTTTTCATTTTATACACAAGAACTCATGAATAGTGTCCTTAGTTGGACTGTGTATGTACTTCAAAATGAGTTCCTCAACGAAGGTACATTCTCAACCTCTGCATCTACAAATAAGCTTGTCGAACTGAATTGGCTTGACACAATCTGCTATCTAATCATCATCCTCTGAATCTGCACCAGTATATATAGAGATCAGTAGTGAATTCACGCTCCATAATTGAGGTTATAAACACGCCGCTATGGCACAGCCTGTTTCTTTGTACACCATGACTTCGTGTATCACACTATGTAAGGAAGTTGAGTTGAAGGCTTACCGGATCGTATATCTTCGCCCACTTTTCCTCGATTCTTTAGCTGCCTTCTGATCATAGAGCATATTAGGACCCACCAATAAATGTGGAAGATGAGCAGCATCAGCAACATTGAGTTGAATGTGTAATAAAGTGGTGTGGCATAAGCTTCCCCCATTGGTAAGTAATCACAGAGAGTGGTACTGCACAATTTAAAGCAATCGTAAGCCCAAGGTATCCTAAATCCTGTAAAAGTAAATGAATTGAGATCAATTACATGAGGTCGCACCCTGTTGTTCTGATGACCCAGAATGGGAAGAATATTAGACGTAGCACGAGCCATGAAAGGGCGAATAATCCAAAGAAAACGCTCGCTCCAAGCTCATGTTCAGAGTACTTGAAAACTTTGGCAGCTTCTAAGAACACGTCGCTCGCATCATGAAGTGCCAGGACAATCGCACCAACTCGAAAGAAACTGCACAAGCAAGAAAAGTGTTGTGAAAATAAGACGCGCGTTTTCATAAAATAGATTGCGCCAGCGATAAGATGGGCAAAAATAGTTCGATACTGTAGAGGTATAGATGAGACAAAGTTGATCTTCAATGACTAGTTTATATGCCATTTACAAGTTGCAAGTGCATTTTAGATATGGATGGTTTCATGTGACACGGCCTGTAATTCTCCGAGGGTATAGATGAGACAAATACCTAGTCAAGTATGAGTAGCCAATCAAGAAGACCGTGATTACATGATGGGACATCATGACAGCAAAGTCCTTCCTTCGAGTTTCCCAGGTAACAAGAGCAGCAATACTGTAAAGGTAGAATCCGCATTGGCATACGTAGATAAGCTTTAGAGGAAGCCTGAAATGATGAAAAACAGATGAGTACACGTGCTTCTTGCAATTGCAACCTTTGAAATTTGACCAACGTTCTTGCATACGACTTGAAATGAAAGGACTCTTTGTACTGTAAAATAGGTGAGAAGCAGTGGTGTATATACAATGAAATAGCATTGCTTGTTTTATCAGCACTCTAATTCACAGCAGTAACACAATAATTTTTTGGCATGTCTGCTGAGCTAACACATTCACAGAGCCCTCCAACCTTTTTATTATTGCTAGCTTACGTTATTTAGCAACTTAAGCATGCTAGCAAATAACACAAGTGAAAAGACAAAGAAGAGAGAGAGCTTAACAACTCGCCACGAATGACAACAACACACTTAAGATGACAATAGATCACCGTGAAAATGCAATTCTGAGTATGTCGATAGTTAGAACTCGGAAATGCATCAAAGCTGTTAATCTCACAAGCACGAAATTACTTACTTCAACTCCTGGTTAGGCCAACCTTCAAAATACTCTGATGTGTCCCAGAACCATGGCTCGTGATAAGTGATCTTGAGAACGCAATATTCAACAGTGGCATAGTATGTCAACTTCCACATAGATTCTGAACATTTTACGATTTTCGCCTGTACCGCCTCATTGATTTTCAACTGCCCAGATCCAAGACGAAGCAACGAGATCGCCAGCCTCTACAAGATATTGGAAAAAAAAATAATGAAACAATTTCAGAAGTCACAAAATCCACAAAATAAGATTTGCTGGGTGTAAAGAGCATTATACGAGCGGCTAAACACTAGCCTAAGTGGTATTTGCACGCATCAGGCTCACATGAATCGGGGGCACACAATCCGACCAATGGGTAATGGCGCGAGCACATGAACAAATTTCCCTAATATCAGCAGCGCGAGCATCGAGCCATTTCCCGATCGTAGATGTATAACCATCATCTCCTCAACAGGTCTGCCAAAGCAATGATGCCGTGTAAGCTTCAATGCTTTGTCGGCTCAGGCAAGCCGTCACACAAGAATGCCATCTCCACAGCCATTAATCTCTAAATTCCTGGAAAACCCATCTCTTCATCCGACCTTCCCCCTCAATCTAAGTATAGCTCGGATCACATGCTCAGGCAGGACACGCGAAATCGGCCTCACGAATCGTACGGAAAAACCCATCTCCCAGCTTCACAAATCCAAACGCGCGATCTTTAGCAATACCCAGCACGACATTTTCCCACGCCGGCCCCCACATATGCAAACGGCGATCGAGAACAAGAACACGCGCAAAAGGACGCCTACCCAACTAGCAAAGAAACCTTACACGGAAGACGAACCGGTCAAGGAAGGACCTGGCGGCGACGAAGCCGAGCGCGAAGCAGCCGGCGACGAGTAAATGCGGGGCGCTCGGCCCGCCGTCCCGATCGAAGAAGGAGCTCATGTGGGGGCGTCCTGAAGAGACCCGGCGGCGGGGCGACCCGACCCGAGATCCGACCCGGGCGGGAAGGGGGAAGATTCCGGCGGCGAGCGGAAACGCCGTCCGCGCCTCGGCCCTGAGTCAGCGGCTCGGCGTAGGAAGGAAGGCAAGCGGAAGAACGGCGGAGAGCGCGCGGGGGCTCTCTGAATCTGGCGATCTTCTCCATTTATAGATTCCTGCAAGCGCTCCTCCCTTCCCTCCCTCCCTCTCTCTCTCTCTAGACTGAGATACTGCCACGTGGCGTGTTGGGGGGGGTGGGGACCGTCATAGGCCAATGGGGAGGCGCTCTTGCTTGGAAGCAACGCGTGATTTTTACTTAGGATGGGGAGAAGGTTGACACGTGACGAGTTCATTCCCTCACCCAACCCCCGGTTCAATTTGCCTGAGAAAAAGCTTGCTGGTGTCGCCTGTTTATTGATGGCAAATTGACAATCAAGGGACAATCAGGGAAGTTGGTAAGGGAAAAATTGAAATTTTTGGGTGTTGAATGGATCGGATTCAATTGCAAAATAAAAAGATTTGTGCAAATTAAATCTGTGTGTGTTGAGAGAATCTGCTCTCTAGTTTGGATATAATTTGCTATGTACCAATTCTATTGGTGGAGAATTCAATCTGGCAATTGGCAAAATACCTTAGGAGATGTCATTTTTCTTTACAAATCATCATCCACGGTTGGCAAGCGTGTAAGAAAAGCCACCTATGCTCGTACTCCGATGGAAGAAGTGGCCACGGTGCATTTGATTCTCTCAATGCACAATCTAATGGTATTTTTGTATGAAAACTCCATGTCATGTATTGGAAATCTGAAATAGAGAGAGTGAACTTGAAGGAAAACATGAGAGGGAGTAGGGCATGGGGCTATCACCTAGACATCGACAACACCTCATCCAGCTCAAGCAAGCTTCACAACCGTGGTGTGGTTGTTGTTACTGCCAAGGCCTTATATTCGATGATGCAAAACATAAAGACGGCATAGGCACACAAAGTTCTACTATAGTTTTAGCGTGAATTCATCTGTCATAGGAGAAAGGTCTAATCCCAAAGGAAAGGAAAATGTGTTAATCGGGCCTTGATCAACGGAAAGAATTACTAAAAGAGTTATAAACTTATTGTAATTATGCCAATTCAGTTCTAAATTTTTTTTTGATCAATTCAGTCTTAAATTTGCACCAATTTAGTCTATTCAAACAAATTTGGCTAGTTGGTACCAACGTGGACACCGGCCGATGCCGGCTATTTAGGAAACGTTGACATGACAAATTTTTAATAATAATTTATTTTTTATTTTTATTTTCTTTTTCATTTTTTCTTCTTCTTCCTCTTTGACTTTTGACTTTCTTACCCGCAATGACCCACGACGGAAAAAAAGAGGAAACAAATAATAACAAATTCGAAAAAAATATAAAATATTATTAAAAAATTACAACGTAAACATTCACGAGACGATACAGCCAAAGATCCATGTTAGCACTCGCATGCCAAATTTAGTCGATGAACTAAATTAGTATAATTGTAAAAGATTTAGAAATGAATTGATAATTTTTTTTTTTTTAAAAATTTGAATTGGATTCTCCATAAGAAGCACGGAATTATTCATTTATCTTTTTGACTAGTTGAGAATCTCCCGCGAACAAACTTGAGCTCGTTACTCGATAGGCAACTTTTTCCGAATTATCTAAAGAAGAAAATATTGACGACTTCATGATGATTATCTTCATAGATGAACTTATAACATGGGTTTAGCGACAAACCCATCTTTTTCACATGAATACTTCGCAGTAAATATACGATCACAACTGAACTTTGTATCAGAAGTCAATACGCAGTAAACCATAGAAGGAACTCTAGATTTATTGCTGCCTGTAGATCCATAGGACAGGAGTACAGATGCAAGCGGATTGTATGCGAATATAAACCTGGAAAAAAATAAGAATCTCGACATCCCCGACCCAAACATAGAAACATTTTTGAGTGCAGCGTTGGTGAAATGATCCCATTCCATTATTCCCCCAAATTTAGATGGGGAAAAGAAGAGGAAGGGCCATAGAAATGGGAAGTAATTTCATCAACGCTGCACTCAATAACGTTTCTGCATCATGGGAGCCTCTACTCTCCTCAAGCAGCCAGCAGCATAACATCTTGCAATTTTCCAATATTTAGAGTCAGTCTTTTATAATGTAGTCACCAGGAAAGTGCAGTACAAAGTGACTTTTGCATTTGCTTGTACTGCCTTCTGATCTGCTAAACAAGTGGAGTTTTGGGTCTTGTCTCTGCTTGGCATCAGAATATTAAAAATGCCAAGTGCTTCGGAAGAAGTGGGAGTCCAGTCCTGTACTACTTCGTTGTACTGAACTCTTGCGCTACAGTTCTGTACCAACACCCTCACTCAACCATCTCATTCTTTGCCTGTCGCGGAATCTTCAAGCCCTTTTCCTTTGAAAGGCATGCCGATGCCTACATCACGTGACACGATAGGCATGGTATCACTAGCCATATGCTCTCGATTCTGGTAACAAGGATAACAGATGCACATTATGAAAATATCTCTATAGGCTTTTCTGAATCTTGGGTACTTAGAGAATTGAAGAGTTTATGCAAATTCACATCTCGAATGAACAGGTTTTGTTTTTCCTAGTAGAATCATCTATTGAAGCTTTATATATGTCTATGATCCCAAACTTCTCTCCCCTGTATGACAGAAATAAAAGAGATGAAAAAATGAAATCAAGTCAAGAGAAGTCTTCGTCCACAGCACATGCTCAACAAAAAGAAAAACAGACAGATTCATGAAACTATAAGCATCTTTCTTCATGACATGATGAGATTCACTCACCCTCTCACACTTAGGGCCTTCCACGATGAATCATGATGGAAACATTACAGGGAGGAAAACTGCGGGTCTCCTCTCACATATATAATTCTGATAATAATAATATGGAGATAACTGCATCTTCCCAAAACTTCAGAATATTATTTTCTCGAGTGATACTTCATTGATCATACATTCTCTTAAAGTCTAATATACGCATATAATTGGTTCTACAATTATAAATGACACAGCTTGTAAAAGTAATGTCTAACCTGGTATTTATGAACAAAATCAGCTATTATCTCAGCCTGAATGTAGATTAAGGGTTGCCAATAGGAACCTGAATCCAGTTTAGAAATGTAAATAAGAGCCTCATAATGTAACAAATTAAAATTGGTGAGTTCGGGTAGATAAGTATGACACTGCTGCCGTCACAAAGGTCTCAATATAGGTGGGATTGAATCAGTAGAAATATGGAAGTATTGACACAAAACGAGGAACCTGAAACCAAACATAAAAGAATGGCGTAGGCTTCAAAGACTCGTTTATATAAAACATTAAGTGACATTTGACATCCAGTATCTAATTCTATGCTGCAGCACATCTCTTAAGGAAACGTATGCATTAAGTCAGAACAAGTGTGCAAGTGTGGTTGGACATTGCATCCCGTGAGCCTCCAGTGATTTCTCTATCCATTCACGATGACCATGATTGTTAATACATCGTGGAAGAAAAAAGCTGCCAGACATTTCAGTTGCAATTTGTCTCGCATTCAATGGATCATCACATTCATGACGGAAGAAATGCCTGCAAAATCAATGAGATCCGGAGATGCTGAAATGGGAATTGCAAAGTGAATGAGATTCTAAATGTATAGATCAGTGAGGATTTACTTCTCACTTAACCAGATCGTTCTATTTGCAGGTTTGGGCAGTTGCTGTCAACATGACATCGACCTGGTACTTTGAACGCAGTGCTGCTTAGACAAGGCAAGCTGCAGAATTGTAATCTTGACAATGAAGAACCTGCTGAGCTGCCTCTGAATATAGTTTCCAAGCTTTCACATGAATTTATCACAAGAATCTCCAGGTTCGGCGGCAAATTGGATGTGGGATAAACTTCTTTGAGCTGAGGACAAGATTCTATTTTTAGCTGTTCTAGATTTTTTAGGCTCCCTGGCTTCACTTTCTGACTGCATATGGTCTTCAGCCCAGCAGCATAGGAAATATGGAGGATTTCCAGATTTTCAGCTTCTCCAAGCACTACCTCTAGATTCTTCAGATTTGGACACTGTCTCGCTTTCAGTACTCGCAGGGAGACCATCATAACCCCAATTCTCACAAGCTTTGGTAATTCCAGAAGATCCAAGGTCTGCAAGTTACATTCTGCAGAAATACCAGGGTTATATAGCTCTTTCAGTTCAGCACAAAATTTGATTTTGAGGTTTTCAAGCTTCTCTGGCAGCTTGGAAAATGGGAAAATGTCAGTGAGCATTGAGCAACAATCTATAAACAAGCTCTTAAGACCTTGGAAGACCTCAGACTGCAGTTTATCATCACAGACGCATCTTAAGGAAGAGAGATTACACAGATAAAGAAAGTCAAGCTTTCCCAAAGCTTTAGCATCTTCTTCTCCATTGACTATACCACAGATATTTGTGCACCTATCAAGCCAACAACTCTTTATTGATGTCAAAATAACTTTAACAAGTTCAGATAAGTGACTTAAAGAGCTATCATCAATTAGTGATATGTGGTCAGCATGCTCGAGAACATGTTCAGGTAGACTGGAAAGGCAATAGGATCCATGGATCTCCAGATACTGCCCTGTTTCTTTAGGATGAGGAATTCTTCCCTGAGAGTCGATATCCATCAGTAGGCCCCTGTCTCAAAGGTCATAATCCTTCCATTTTTATTTTTGGGAAGCCAAATAGAAAAGTGGAATTTCTGGAAGCATGTATCCTGCAACTTCGGATTTTCTTCCAAGAACTGGAGAAATCTGCTACCACATATTGATATGGAAGACCGGTCAGGAGATGCGAAATTCTCAGAACTTAGGGATTCACAGGCTCCCAAGTTGAACTCCTCTGGAATATACTTTTTCCTCTTCCGGTCAATTTCTTTAATGTGCTTCATATCCTGCAGATTGAGCTTCCTTAGACTAGTTTGATTTAAGACATCGTAAGGAAATTCTTTAACTTTTGTCCCTGAAAGATCCAGAAGTGCCAATTCAGTAAGAGACTTCAAATTTTCCAATTCTTCCAAATCAGCACAATCTCTCAGCAGTAGTTGTCGGAGGTTGCTAAAAGTCTCAAGGGTAGGTAAAACCTTATGTTGGTCCCCGATAGATCCAGCAGCTCAAGCTCCTTTAGGGCATCCAGCTCAGATACTACAGGAGCAACCTCTTAGAGACAGTTCCCTAAGGTTAGTGAGGTAGGACAGAGACAGCAATTGTTCAAATTTTATTTCAGAGAGGTTGAGAATTCTTAGATTGCTCATATGGCGAAAAAATTCGAGTTTTATGCTCAAAGATTTTGCACCACAGTGGTCGAGTACCTCTAGGTTCAACAGAGCTTCCAAGGAAGGAAGGTCTTTCAAGTAGGTGCAATTTCTCATTATTAGGTGATGAAGGCTGATAGGAAAGCAATTTGAAGGAAGGCTTTTAATTGTAGTCTCTGAAAGATTGATGGTCTTCAGGTGAGACATGCTTCAAAAGGAGTCATTACTTGCTACCACCAACTCCGAGCATCCTGAGAGATCAAGAACTTCCAGTTTCTGTAGTTTACTCAAGTTTGGCAACCTAGTGAGGAATTTACCATTCTTCGCCAAGCGCAAACAAAGTTCAGAATTTTCAGAAAGTAAGGTCAGAGCTTTTATTTTAGAATTTGTAAGAATGAGTTGGCGAAGGGAATTAAGATGTTCGAATGACTCGTCTTTGAATTCTTCCAATATAGAGGCATCAGAAAGATTGAGCTCCTCAAGGCCTTGGAGGCCCTGCGTGGATGGCAATTTTGGAAGCTTCACACAACCACTCAAAAGAAGATGAGATAAGCTGCTGATGCGAGTTAGCTTATTTACAGCACTACCTGAGAGATCCAGAATTCTAAAGTGAATCTGAGTTTGCAGAGAATCTGCTTGTAACTCTTTCAAAGATGTTGCCTTCGAAAGCTCAAAAATCTCTAGTTTAGGTAATGGTTTTAGGGTGGGAACTCTTGCCAGGGATGGACAGTCACTTAAGAGGAGTTGAGTGAGCTCTCCCAAATCGCGAAAGTAGGGCAAGCGCCCAAGCTTGGTTTTGGAAAGATTGAGAATTTGAAGTTTCTGGAGAGAAGAGAGGGTCTTGACCTGGATATTTCTGAAAGAGTCTGAACCAGAGAAATCAAACACTTCAAGTTTTGCCAATGAAAGCACTTCCTGTTTTGCCGATTCCTTTGTCTTCAATAATTTAAAATCACACAATTGTTTCAAATTTGGACAATTTCTAAGAATGAGCCAACGGAGATCACTCTGATTTAAGACAGAAGCAGGAAGCCACTTAATGCCAACTTCAGATAAGCTAAGAGATCTAAGATCTTTCATATGCTCAAAAAGATCATCATGGATTTCCTCCACAAAATGAGCCCCAGATATCTCAAGAATGAGTAACTTCGTAAGTTCATGGATCTCATCTACATTCTCCAGCAGGCGACAGCCCCTCAGAACAAGTACTTGAAGCTCCTTCAATGTTGAAAGTTCTAACGGCAGCTTTTTGAACATTGGATTTAAGATGACCAGAACTGTAAGTCTTTGTATGCATTGGAATAATGTTTCAGGGACTTCCCTGCAAAAATGAGCACCATCTATAAGGAGCGTGGACATCTTGCTCCTCTTCCCACTATGTGTTTTGATCATCCCATTGGTCTGTATAACCATCCAAGACCAACCCAAGTTTGGCCACTCAGCACACTAGCCATGCCAACAGATGCAGACCCGCTAAGTCCATCACGTCGGTGATCAGTTACTCCCAAAGCATCACTTTCCGTATAAACATAACTATTCTCCTTTTCTCTTAGAAATCCACAATCTTTGAGCTCCACAGAGTCTGATGTGCCTTCTCATAGGCCTTCTCAATATGATCATGGTGATCAAAATACCCTCCAGTAACCAGTGAGTTATCATCTGACCAAAAAAAAAAACCAGCGAGTTATCAGCTCATTGTAGTGGATGCTATCATGATGGAGAATCATGATGGAGAAACAAGCATCTGCAGTGCCAACAGCACTTATTGAGGGTGCTTGGCAACATTTTATACACATGCTGTAACAATGTTTTGATATCAGCAGATTCAAGTATAGAGGCCGCTTCTTCAACTGCCTCGTCCAATTCAAAGTCCTTGACATTATTCATGGCTTCTGCCATCATAATAATTGCCCTAGGATGACCTGAGCTATTTTTTCCAATAGCTGCAGACAGTCTTTCAAACGCAGTTGCCCTAGAAACTTCCACCTTGACCCTATTCCGCAGTAAATTTGATGAGTCAACATCAGACGGGAATTTGATTTCATGTGATCTTCTATTGTCAGTCCAAATTGTATCCCCATTTCCCTCATTGCCAATACCGGTATCACTGCCACTTCTTGTGATTAAAACCTTAAGAAGGTGCCCATGGAGGATGTTACTTAAAGCAAGAAGAATTTTCTTTTCATCCTTGTTAATAATATCATCCAGAACTACAAGTAGATATGGATCTTTTACAGCCACAGAAACATCTTTCTGATCAACCTTCACTGTTGCTTTTGGTTCAAGCTTTCCAGATTTCTTCTCTTCTGTCTTTGCAGTTTCCATACGTTCAAGTTACGCAGATTTCATCAAGTTAAGCTTTTCAGTATTCTCCGATTCAGACTTTCCAAGTCCACTTCTTGCTCCTGTTGCTCGATCTCAACATTATCATATTTTTCCCACTCCTCATTAGAAGAAAACAGAGACAGCTGAATGGCAATATTTTCCACAAGAGATTTGACTTCTTAATCATATCCTGGGACCACCCAAATAGTTCCATAGGAGGAGCCCTCAAGTATGGCAGACTTACACATCTGTTTTGCCATCCATGTTTTACCTGCTCCGGCTTCTCCCAAAAGGACAACTGTTTTCACGTTACCATCACTTTGAAGAGCTGAAACATTTTTTTTCCGAGTTTCCATAGAATCTGTTGGGTTGGCCATCGCTGGCAAGGGCAACTGTACAAATAGGACATTGATTAAGGATGATTTTCTTTTCTTTTTATTTTTTGGCTGAAGTATACTTCTAAGTTAACCATAGAGAACAAATATAGCTCAACTGTTCCACATACACCACTTAATATGGTAGTGCTTCAATATAAGCATGCATTGTCAAATTTCAACTGCGAAGGCTCCAAAAGGGTGGGGAGGGGGGTGGGGGGGTGAATGACCTTCAGGAAGAAAATTTAATTACTCCAACCTGGAAACCAGTGATGAAAAAAAGTTTATTGTCTCATCAAACATGAATATCATGTATTATTACTTCCAGCCTCTAGGAGGCCCCTGATACCATAAGAATATTGCTTTACTTATAACCAACGTGCCTGATATTTTCCGAATGCAATAAGTTGATTATAGCCTAACCATGTGGTTTTTCGAATTCTTGCAGCCATCCTCACAAATCCAATATAGAAACAATGGAAAACTAAAGTAATCACCATACTCTGCCATGTCATCAGAAAACTCAGCATGAAGGAGCTTATGTTCTAACTTCCACATTCTGTTAAGTTCTGATCAGTCTGCCAGGATAAAAGAATAGCACTCCATGGTTGTCCTATGGAAGACTTGAATTTCTTCCAATGAGTTCATTGTGAAAATTAGGTGAAGATCGTCAGCTTTAAACATGTGCCAATATCAAAATTTGAGGCTTTTACATGGATGCACCATTGTATTACTAAACCACTTATTTATCAACAGGACTTATAAAAAATCCTGCGCTGCTGAGGAAATCTTGTGCTACAATAGTTGTTCCCTGGAGTATTACTGGTAAAAACAACTTTGATTTGGGAAAAGTTTACATCTGCATTCATCACGCAGATTACAATTGTACTGTAGCACTTGGACATCGAAAATAAGTTGAAGTTCGTTACAGTAGTTGTAGACCAAAGTCCTACATCTGACGTCACATGCACAAGGAAAATTTGACATTTGTTCATTTGACAATGATGACAAAGACAAAAAGAAATGAAAAAAACACCCTTTCCCTAAAGCTTTCTCACTGTCTCGCTCTGCCCAGAAGTTAGTTTTGCCTCATTTTTCTCTTTATATATTAAAGTCATGCCTAAAGACTGCCCATAATTACTAAGTGAACTGCCAAAAGATTATTCATGGGGCAATCCTGCCAATAAATAGTAAATCTCCAGAAGCAGGAGTGCAAAACTGTGAAGGTTTTGGCTAAAAGTCCAACATTTAATGGCAGAAATTGGTGTCAAACAAGCTATTCTGACGAATGTATACATTTGCTTATCACAAGTCATATGCTTCAAGATTGACTCATTCCTGTCGAAAAATTCACCAGGGACAAGAACTCGAGACAAAAGCTGATGCATGTTG
Organism: Eucalyptus brandiana; assembly: GCA_014182725.1. Lineage (NCBI taxonomy): Eukaryota > Viridiplantae > Streptophyta > Magnoliopsida > Myrtales > Myrtaceae > Eucalyptus > Eucalyptus brandiana. Next base: position 24,672,456 of record CM024674.1, on the reverse strand, counting down.
TGCACGCACAAGGGTAAAGGTAGACTGAATAAGCTGCAAGGAGCAAATCAATATGGATCAAAGATTTAATCAAACGTATTTTTCCCACGAAACAAGAAGGGAAGAGAGACTGCGAAGTTGCAACTACAGGTTGACAATGGACAGGTGGGGTCTGCTTCACATTCATATAGTTCTAGGGGTGGTGACGTCTGGTCCTGCTTTCTCAGATACAAGTCTGGTTCTGGCTTGGCTCTGAATCATCTCGTATTTCACTTTCTCTGGAGCCAAGCGCAGAACACTATACAGGAAGTGCTCGGAGGCTTTTGGATAATCCCAAATCAGTTTTCCGTCTTTCGGGTTTAGTCGGGTCAGAATTGAATATTTCAACATGTCTAGCATCTTTTATACCTTTTGATGCTTCGACTCATTAGGTCAAATCTACTTTTTTCATATCATTTCAATGAATGTATAAATCATGTGCAATATTCAAGATGAGGACCCCATCAGAAAGTGAATGCACAGATAAACAGGAATGTGGCAGTTTCGATCAGCGAATGCGAATCTCAAACTCTCAAATTCCATATCCATCGTTCCAATGCGACAAGATCAGTCAGATGCAGCACTTCCCTATGGATCAATCATGCACTCAAAAAACACTGTACCGATCCGGAACACAACCAACGCCAAGAAGATAGAGACGAAAGAAAGAAATCTCATTCCCCCAACTGAACAAACATCGTGCAGTCTAACCCAAGAACATGCGCTCAAGAAACACTGTATCAATCCCGGAACACAAGAAAACTCATTCCCCAATTGAACAAACATCGGGCATTCCCCTTTTAACGCTTCTGCAATTATTACTCCGCCGAGAGAAATCGAAGTCGGCGTAAGTCTAATTGGGGTAATTTTTTAAGTTATATCATAAATTCGAAGTTACCTGAATTTGAACTGTGAGATCCAATTGGGGAGTTATACATGAAAGTGATAGTTTAGGACATTGTGGAAAAGTCTGGACAGAAATCGATTTTAAAGTATGATTTAATTGGAATGAAATTCTAAAGCTTCATGTGCATAATGAATAATACGCATAATAGATAGAGATGAATGTTTGTGATAGAAATAATTTTATGGATGAATAAGTGTAGTTTAGTCAAGTCGTTCGTTAGAGTAGTGTATTACATGGATTTTGATATCGGAATTCAAGGCTGTGGGCTGGACTAATAATTGTAGGTTAGTTTTCAGCTTATCCTTTTTTTTTTTTTTTTTTTTTTTTGAAAATGGTAGAATTTTAATATAGAATGATTTGTTGAGAGCATGTTTCTTGCATAAAACAGGATCGAAAAAAGATGAGTTTAGTACTAAATTGATAAACAAAACTTTTGGAAGCCAAAATGATAAATAAAACTTTCAGAAACATGTATGCTACAAGTTGGAACTTGTCCTCCAAAAGCTGGATTGATTGAGCACCACAGATTGAAATATAAGGCCAGTCATCGTTAGGAGAAGCCGAATTCTATAGGACTTAGGGGATCTGCAACCCTTTTAAGTTGAACTCCTTTCCGTATACTCGATCTTCTTCAAGTCAATTCTTCTAATATTTTTCATCTCCTATAAATGAAGCTTCTATAGACTAGTCAGATTTGAGATTAGATGGTGGCATCTTCTATTTTTTTGCTTGAAAGATCTTGAACCTCCAACTTGGTAAGTGACTTCAATTTTTCCGGTTCTTCAAAATGAGCACAACCTCTTAGCGATAACTGTTTGAGGTTGCTCAAGTTCTTAAGGGGTGGAAAAGATCCAACTTTAATAACTAACAAATCCAGCACCCGAGGTCTCTAAGTACTCCCACGTCAGACAATGCACAGGAACATCCTCTGAGTGAGAGTTCTCTGAGGTGGGATACAGACAGCAAGCAATTCTTAAAATTTCATTTCAGATAAGTTGAGAATACTAAGTTTGCTCATATGCTGAAGCAATTCATATTTTGTATTAATCAAAGTTTTGTTCCGCAGGGATCGATTACGTCTTGGCTAAAAAGGGCATCCAGAGGAGGAAGGTCTTTTAAGTTGGTGCGGTTTCTCATTGTAAGTTCACGGATCTCATTTATTTTCTCCGACTGGGGACGACTCCTCAGAACTAGCGCTTGTAGCTCCTTCAACTTGGACGGTGATGAGGGAAGATTTTTTTGGCTTTGGACTAAAGATAGCCAGAACTGAGTTCAGGCGTTGGAAGAATGTTTCAGGGACTTCCCTGCAAAAACGAGCACCATCTATAAGGAGCGTGGACATCTCAACCCTTATTGCCACCATTTTTTTTTATAAACTCATCTGCCTGGATAACCCTCCCTAGACCAGCCCAAGTTCTGTTGTTTTGGCACACCAGCCTAGCCAAGACATGCTGACTCACTAAGTCCATATGGTCGGCGAATCAGCAAGACTTAGGGCTTCACTTCCCATATAAAAAACATAGCCGTTGCCGTTTTCCCTTACAAACCCATGATCTTGGAGCTCCATGAAAGTTCGATGTGTTGGAGAAAACTTCCTTATTTGTTTTGAAGTTGACAAAACGTTTCCATCAGTCTAGTATGAAGACTTGCAGACTCTATCGTCAACGTTTGAAGACTTTCAGACTCAAGATTCAAAGTCTATCCTCATTGATACTGATGAAGAAAAAATTTATCCGATGAAAAAGACTTATCTAGATACAAGTATATCTTTAAGGATTTGGTTCATATGGTTGAAGAATATCTCACGGCTGGAGATAACATCTCGTGATCAATTATTCTTATTAAAATCAATTTGAACAATTAGATCCGTTGATTGGCGAAGTATACTTGGAAGGTTCTATTTATGGAAACATAGATTCTGATTGTATGGACGAGTAGGATTGGTGGGCTATTATCACATTCCTTAAATAACTCGAGATTTTTCTAATTGATTCTATCCAACGGGTAGATTAGAAGAACTCATTTGGAATGTGCCAACGGTTATGATGGCATGGAGGAGTATATAAGGAGGACGCTAAAGTTATTTGAGTGTGTGCGTGAAAGAAAAATTCCAAAGTCTGAAACTCTTAGTTTTTTACTGTTACAATTTGTCGAGCTTAAACTGTACTCAAAAGAGAGATCAAATACTTGTGAGATCTTGAGGAAGTGTAGTAGAGTCTCTACACTGTGGAATCAAGGACGCGAGACTATAAAATCTCTTTTGGTTCTTAGTGGAATCTAGCTAGTGGGCTATTAGTATGGGAGAGTGAATGTAGGCTTGGTTTTGATATAGCTAGTACGAGTACCTAGAGGGGGGTGAATAGGTATAAAAGATTTTTCTTGATAATTACACAATACTTAGACAGTTTGAAGGATTTGCAGCAATTAATAATCAATCGTAAGACTGAGTAAAGGTAAGAGAGAATTGAACACGCGGTTTATAGTGGTTCGGCTTGATTCAAGCCTACGTCCACTCTTTCGCACCGACATTATTTGGCTGGATTCCACTATGAACAAAAAGATGTTACAGTAATGATCTTCCTTGACTTCTCGGTGTAGATGAACTACCACACTCTCTCAAGGTATCACTAAGGATGAACACTCTCTTGTGTATACAATTTCGCTCAAACAGTATCGACTAATAATCAAGGGTCTTCGGACTGGGAATTTTTCTATCGATCACGCTCTCCAAAACAACTTGAACGTCTTCCTTTTATACTCCTTTATGCCATCATAGCCGTTGGCACTTACCAAAGGAATTCCTCCAATCTACCCGTTGGACGGAATCAATCACGAAGATCATTCGAGCTATTTAAGGAACCTGGCGATAGCCCATCAATCCTGTTCGCCCATACAATTAGGATCTTGGTTTCCAAGAATAGAACATTCCAAGAATACTTCGTCGACCATCGGATCTTCAATCGATCTAGATAAGAACAAACAAAGAATCTGAGATATTTATCCAACCAAGGGATCTTCTCCAGAGGATAGGATCAAATCCTCAACCATATGCTTCGGTTCGGATTTCCTTCGTCACTTTGGATTAGAAAGACTGTCGAGAGAGAATAGTCTTGAGTCTTGAGTCTTGAGATCATAAAGTCTTCGGACTTTAAACCGTCGGTCTCCGAATATCCAGGACTTAGATCGATAGAAACGTTTTGTCAGCTTCAAAATATTCTGGAAAGATTTCTCCAACAATCTCCCCCTTTTTGATGGTGACAAAACTTCCTTATAGATTTGAATAACTTTGACCTGCAAAAACATTTCTCAAGCAATATGGCTAACTCATAAAGATTGATAAAACAACCGACTCTCGCATCCACGAAAATTGGTTAGTCTTTCATGAGTAATACCATAAAACAACACTTGATATTAATGCACCCAGTCAAGCATTTAAATCCACAGCTAATTCAGTCAAGTTAACACACCCAAGTTCACTCAAGTCAAACTCAAAAACAAAAAAAAACATAACCACAAATTCAAAGTTTAAAAGATGTTGAAAGTTGTTGGTTCAAATTGGTTCTCCCCCTTTTTGTCATCATGAAAAAGGTGAGAAAGGAATCGGGTCTGCTTGGGAATGCGAACGATTTGGAAATCTCCCATAGACTGGACTAAGCCTTCTAGCCTCTTCAACTCTTCCCTTAGTTGAGCTACCTCCTCTCCTTTTGCATTGGCTTGAAGTTGTAGAGCGAGGTCTTTCATTTTGTCCTCCCGGGGTAACCGAAGACGCTTGGCCAGCATTCTTGATGGTTTGAATCTCACGATCTAGAGCATATATCTCGTCCCCGCATTTCCATAAGGATATCAAGAATACGACGAAAATCTGTTGAGTTGTCCGTCTGTGTACTTGCATGAGCTTTCTCAGATGGAGTAAATGCAGACGATGGAGCTTCTGTATAATCTTGCAGATTTGGAGTCGACGTATCGAGTCATTCTTCAGGCAATTGAGAAACCTGAACTTCTTTTGGGTCTACTGGAGATTGTCTTGGACCTTCACTATCGGCAGCATGAGGTGTGGACCGCTCTTGCTCGCCAACTCCCCCTGTCTCTAGGACATCGAAAGGGGAAGAGTGATGATCTTGCTCTCCTGTATCTTGATTTCCCTTTTCTCCGAGTCGATTGCGGACTTTTCTTTCTCTCCTTCTCTTTCCTCTTCAGCTTCTTTCTCCTTCTCTCTCTGCTCTTCTTCTTCTCTGATCTTGGCTTGCACTTCTTCTTCTTCCTATTTCTTCTGAAGTTCTGTTGGTTGAGGCACAGAACGTCTGGTTCTTGTTAAAGCAATGATAGTGGGATCTTCATCCTCCTCATCTTCATCCCGTAAGATGAGAGTCCTTTTCTTCTTTTTTCGATGGGGCTCCAATGACCTCTTTTCCTTTTCTCTTTGAAGCGAGACGGACCGGAGACTTCACTCGAATTTCTCCATTGCCTTGGAAAGTTCTTGTAAACGCATCTTCGTTAACATCTTCAAACCTACCACCATCTTATCGCACGGTCGAACACAAAGTGTATGAGGCGGTTCAATATTCATGTGTCTAAAGATCTTGGTCACCGCACGGGATAAGGCAATTGTCCCTTGTCTTTTGACATTGCTCTGTACATATGGAAGAGAATAGTGTGCGGGAGAGAGAACTTCCGTCCTGAGTTGATCACGTACATCAACTTTGCTTCAGAATAAGACACGGAAGTCTTTGACGTAGACTTCGGTCTGAAACAGTTGATTACAATCTTATGAAGCACAATGTTGATGGCATTCATCCTGGAATAGGTAACTCTCTTCTCTCGTGTCCCTATCTTTGACAAGTTCCGAGTAGTATGAGCGGTGAGACTTTGATTGGTAGATAACGCCCTCGTTCAACTCCAACTATGTCTGCCAACATATTCACATCTACCACGTAGACTTTGTCTCGTACACTGAATGAAATTCTATTCGCATCCAAAAAGTTGAGATTTGAATAGAAATAAGCGGTCAAATGTGCGTACCCGTCCATAGTGTCAGAGCAAAATTTCTCAAGTTGAAGCAAATTCAACTTCTCTCTCAAGTTTATGTTGATGGCGTCCAGGAAGTCAAAATCGACACTTTTAAGGTTTATTACCTCTCTTTTCAACAGTCTGAAATACACATTCTCTTGATCCTTGGATTTAAACAAATCCATCCGATTTCCTTTCACCTTCGCTGCCACTCCCATTCTCGGTTGAAATTCAAGGAACATTCTCATCATCATTGTTCCCTTCAATCAAATTTTGTCCTGGTACACGAGGGTCACTTGGAATATTCGCAAGTGCATCCTCTCGCTTTTCCTTTCGGAGCAATTCCTAATTCCTCCATTCTCCGCAAAAAAGATACTCATTCCCATAGTTCTTGTCCTTAAGGAAATCGTCTATGTAGTTCAATGGTGTACCGGTGCTTTTCAACGCAAGATAAAGCTTATACATAAAGGAGGGTTTTTGGACTCTTACTGGGTCGGCATCCTCGATTATCTCTTCTTCAAGATGTTGACTTTCACCTTGTGGTGTAGGAGGCGTTGAATGACGTGGATGAGAGCGAATCGGACTTTGTCGCTGACTTGATAAGTCTTCTTCCTCGGTGAGATCTAAGTGTGTTGGTCCCTTCTCCATTCTTTGTGGTCCCTTGCTTGCTATTCTTGATGATTTCCTCGAAGAAGACATTCTTCTTTGTCGATTGAGAGATTCCTTCGCTTGTTTTCCCAAGGAAAAATGACCACTTTCTCGACGATGAACAAGAAGTAGAAACAGTTCGGGAGAAGAGTGCCTTTTAGGGTTTTGAAGATTGGAAAAAAAAAAAAAAGCGTATATATAATTCAGTTTTGAAAAGGGAAGTTCAATCGGCACAAGGAAAGTGTACGAACACTTCTTTTCAAAATCAATAACTGCCAAAATTAATCTTTTTGAAAAGACAAGTTTTCAATTTTCACACAGATTATAACTGAACGAAAAAATCGTACATTTTCGAGTCCGGATAAAATAGCAACTTACAGTCAATAGCCATGAATGTCTGAGTCTGAGGATTTAGAGTCTGAGAGATTATAGTCTAAGGATTGGTGAGTCTCTAGACTTTAACTTCTTCAAGCTTCAAAATGCTGAGTCTTGAACGGATAGTGTCGAATTGATTTTTCTCCAAAGGCTTTGTGAAAATATCCGCTAGTTGGCTCTTTGAATCAACAAATTGAATCGAGATTTCTCCATTTTGAATATGATCTCTAATGAAGTGATGTCGAATCTCAATATGTTTTGCTCTTGAATGAAGGATTGGATTTTTGGTGAGATTGATTGCGCTGGTGTTGTCACATCTGATCTCTGTGCATGAGTCTTCAATGCCAAAGTCTTGTAGCTGTTGTTTTATCCATAGAATTTGCGAACAGCAGCTTCCAAGAGCTACATACTATGCTTCTGTCGTTGAGAGAGCCACGGTACTTTGTTTTCTTGAGAACCGTTCTATTTCCAAGCAGTTGACAAGTTCCAGAAGTGCTCTTTCTATCGACTCGCAAACCGGCCGATCTCTGCGTCCGTATCCTAGAAGATTAAAGTCTCCCCTTTTTGGATACCAAAGACCGATGCTTGAAGATGAGGCAATGTATTTGATAATACGTTTCACGATGCGAGATGTGATTCTCTAGGATCCGATTGAAACCTAGCACGATGATGCAAACACTCAACAAAATGTCGTCTAGAAGCGGTAAGATAAAGAAGTGAACCGATCATGCTCCCCGTACAGCTTTTGATCTACTTTCTTTCCTTCTTCATCCTTGTCTATCTTTATAGAACATGACATTGGTATGTCGGTCTTTTTGCATTTTTTCAATCCAAACCTTTTGACAAGATCATTTGCATACTTTTCTTGATGAATAAAAGTTCCTTCCTTCATTTGCTTCACTTGGAGTCCAAGAAAGAATGTTAACTCTCCCATCATACTCATTTCAAACTCATCCTGCATAGACTTAGAAAATTTCTTGCATAGACTTTCATTAGGGGATCCAAAAATAATATCGTCCACATATATTTGAACAAGTAAAAAGCTTTTGTTTTCCTTTTTGATAAATAAAGTAGTATCTACTTTACCTTTGACAAATCCATTCTGCATTAGGAACTTACTTAATCTGTCGTACCAAGCTCGAGGTGCTTGTTTTAAATCATACAAGGCCTTTTTCAGTCTGAAGACTGAATCTGGCTTCTTTGGGTCTTCAAATCCAGGTGGTTGTTCCACATAAATTTCCTCATGGATGAATCCATTTAGGAACGCACTTTTGACGTCTATTTGGAATAACCTGAAATTTTTATAGCAAGCAAACGCAAGTAATAGACGAATAGCTTCTAACCTTGCAACTGGTGCGTAAGTCTCGTCATAGTCTATTCCTTCTTCTTGCGTATATCCTTTGGCCACGAGTCTTGCTTTGTTCTGTACGACTTTTCCATCCTCGTTCATCTTGTTCCTGAATACCCATTTGGTTCCAATAACAGTTTTACCTTTTGGTTTAGATGTCAATTCCCAGACATCATTAATGTTGAACTGCGAGTTCTTCTTGCATAGCTTCGATCCAGCTTTCATCTGATAAAGCTTCTTCTATGCTTTTTGGTTCAATTTCAGAGATTAGAGCCATAGCACTAGATTCTTCACGCCTTTTTGATCTGGTGCGGATTCCTCCAATGCTCTGGGTTCTTGTTGGTCCGAAGAGATCCATATGCAGCAACTATAGTACATGATTAGTAGAGACATGATTTATTGGCTTAAATGAATTTCTTACCGCTTTCCCGAATACATGGTGTGCATGAATCGGACTTTTGATATGGCAATTTTGGTAGACCTTGAACAAACTTCTTTGATGAGATTTTGGCTAATTGCTTCATGTTGACATGGCCAAGCTTTCTGTGCCATAAGACCGCTTCATCTTGAATTGAGATTAGGCATTGTGTTTCATTTGGTCTTACATCGAGGAGGTAGATATTTCCATGCCTTCGACCCATGAAAGACTGAGTCGAGTCTTTACTTATTCCGAACATATGCCTTCTTGAAAGGAAATCTTGAACCCAAGATCACACGGTTGGCTAATCTTTGAGAAGATTGTAGTTGAGTCCTTCCACTAGAGAGACATTGCTTATTGTGAGATTTCCAATTTTCACAGTTCCAAATCCCACAATGCTTCTTTTGCTGTTTCCACCAAATGAAACTTTTCCACCATTTATTTTAATAAACTTTATGAAGTAGTTTGAGTCTCCTGTCATGTGTCTTGAGCATCCGCTGTCAAGATACCACTTTACCTTCTTTTTGACAGAGACTCGCATTCAAAAGAGAGTCTCAAGCTTTCTTTGGTACCCAAATTTTCTTGGGTCCTTTGGTGTTAGTAGGATAAGCATTATTAGGCCATACCTTTTTAACAGGCTTTCAAACCATAGGACACTCTTTTTCAAAGTGATCCTGACTGTTACACTTTGAACACCTTAGAGCATTTCGACCTACGTACTTTACAAAAACTTTCTTGAAATGATTTTTGTAAGCCTCTCTCGATGGTCTTTTCTTAATTCTTTCTTTTACTTTCGGAAAATCAATCAAAGGGATTGTTTCGCTGTCATACCTAAACCAGACTTATTGAAGTAAGGTCTTTGAACCGAAAGAACTTTCTCAAGTTTTTCGACTCTATTGAAAATTTCTTTGAAATATTTGATAAGTCGAGTTTTTAAGAAAGCATTTTCTTTTGAAAGTTTATCTTCATTCTCTTTAAGGGTAGAAACATTCAAGTTTAAACTTTTCACTCTTTCTTCTAAAATGTTTTCCTTTTGTTTTAAAGCTAAATTTTCCTTTTTAAGTTCGGAAATTTTTTGAGAGAATCTTGAGACTGAAACATAGTTCATCGATGTATTTAGAGACTTTGACAGGAATTTTAAAATCACTTACCTCAAATTCACCGTCTCGATCGATCCGAGTCCGAGTCGATTGTGCCATCGACACACGGGTTGGCATATTCCTCATCACTTTCTTCACACTCCGTATCGCTCCAGGTTTCGGCTTTGAGAGCTTTTCGAGACTTTTCGGCTCTTCCTCTCTTCTTCTTCAAAAGAGGACAATTGGGTCTGATGTGTCCCTTTTTCTTACATTCAAAGCAGACTACATCTTTATTTGGTTCCTCATTATCAACAAACTTGGTTTGCTTTGTTTCAAAACTTTGTTTCTTTGAGTTGAACCTTCTTCCTTTTCTATTCAGCTTTCAATCTTCTTATCATAAGAGCAAGCTCCTCATCATCCAGGATCTTCTTCGAGAATCTGTATCATCGAATCATCATTAGATTTTAATGCAATGGATTTCTTACCTCTTGGATCTTCGTCTTCATTAATTCGTTCCACTTCGTAAGACCGAAAAGTTCCAATCGGCTCGTCTACGAGATAATGGCATAATTCTTTGCGTCTCTCGTATTGAAGTCTTTATATGATTCCAATCCTTGGAGAGTCCACGTAGCAACTTGTTCACCTTTATGGGATCAGAAATTTTCTGTCCTTGATTCTCAAGACCATTAACAATATCTGTAAAACGGCTAAACATGTCAGTGATAGATTCTCCTGGTTTCATTTTGAAGGCTTCGTATTGACCAAGGAGAATGTTAATTCGGTCTCCTTCACTCGGTCTGTCCCTTCATAGGTGATATGTAATCTATCCCGACTTCTTTTCTTTGTAACACAAGAAGATATTCTGTTATATTCGGTTGGTGACAAAGCACAATATAAAGAGTAAATTGCTTTTGCATCGAGTGCTTGTCTCTTGTTTATCTCTTCTTGAGACATTCCGCTGGTCTCAACAGTTTCTTTCCCTCTTTCAGATACTGATGCAGCAGTAGGAGTGATCCCTCTTTCCACAACGTCCCATTCTAGAGGATCCTTTGACCGTAGGAAAGCTTTCATCTTATTCTTCCAGATGTTGTAATCCTTTCCATCAAAGTAGGGTGGTCTGGTATTGCTTTGCCCTTCCACCAGCCCTGGTGCTAGCATACTAGCCATGGATCTTTTACTCTGAAGTAAAACACTTCAAATAAAGTAAGAACACGAGCTCTGATACCAATTGATATAGCTAGTACGAGTACCTAGAGGGGGTGAATAGGTATAAAAGATTTTTCTTGATAATTACACAATACTTAGACAGTTTGAAGGATTTGCAGCAATTAATAATCAATCGTAAGACTGAGTAAAGGTAAGAGAGAATTGAACACGCGATTTATAGTGGTTCGGCTTGATTCAAGCCTACGTCCACTCTTCTGCACTGACAGCCTATTGGTTGGATTCCACTATGAACAAAGAGATGTTACAATAATGATCTTCCTTGACTTCTCGGTGTAGATGAACTACCACACTCTCTCAAGGTATCACTAAGGATGAACACTCTCTTGTGTATACAATTTCGCTCAAACAGTATCGACTAATAATCAAGGGTCTTCAGACTCTGAAATTTTTCTATCGATCACGCTCTCCAAAACAACTTGAACGTCTTCCTTTTATACTCCTTTATGCCATCATAGCCGTTGGCACTTACCAAAGGAATTCCTCCAATCTATCTACCCGTTGGACGGAATCAATCACGAAGATCATTCGAGCTATTTAAGGAACCTGGCGATAGACCATCAATCCTGTTCGCCCATACAATCAGGATCTTGGTTTCCAAGAATAGAACATTCCAAGAATACTTCGTCGACCATCGGATCTTCAATCGATCTAGATAAGAACAAACAAAGAATCCGAGATATTTATCCAACCAAGGGATCTTCTCCAGAGGATAGGATCAAATTCTCAACCATATGCTTCGATTCTGGATTTCCTTCGTCACTGGATTAGAAAGACTGTTAGAGAGAATAGTCTTGAGTCTTGAGTCTTGAGTCTTGAGATCATAAAGTCTTCAGACTTTAAACTGTCGGTCTCCGAATATTCAGACTTAGACTGATAAAAACGTTTTGTCAGCTTCAAAATATTCTGGAAAGATTTCTCCAACAGGTTTAAGCCGAACCGCTATAAATCTTATGTTTCAATTCTCTTTCCCTGAACTCTTTACTTTAATTCGTAGTCTTATATAACTGTTTATAGTATTTTACATCTTCAGTCTACTGTTTTCATAAAAATCGAATTAAGTTGTTAAGTCTTGCAAAAACTTCTTTAACACCTATTCATCCCCCTTCTAGGTGTTCATACCAGCGTTATCAATTGGTATTGGAGCTTGTGTGCTCATTTAATTAAAGTGTTTTTACTTCTGAGTTAAAGATCTATGACTAATATGTTGGCTCCAGGTTTGATTGAAGGCTAAAGCAACACCAGACCATCTTATTTCAATGGAAAGGAATACAACATATGGAAAAATAAGATGAAGGCATTCCTAAGATCGAAAGATCCTCTGGAATAGGATGTGGTAGAAAAAGGAATTATTCCTAAAACTACATTAATTTCAAAAAGGGAAAAAGAAGTTGCAGACGCTGGCAATATGGCTCAAGAATAAATAACTAAGAGACAAGCTCTTGATGCTAAAGCAATTTACTCTTTATATTGTGCATTATCTCCTACTAAGTATAACAGAATATCTTCCTAGGAAACAGCCAAAGAAGTTTGAGACAGGCTGCACATTACCTATGAAGGAACTGATCGAGTGAAAGAAACAAGGATCAATATTCTACTCGGACAATATGAAGCCTTCAAGATGAAGCTAGGAGAATCTATCACTAACATGTTTAGTTGTTTTACAGAAATTGTAAGTGGTCTAAAGTATCAGGGACAACCAATCTCAGGACCCATGAAGGTTAACAAATTGCTGCATGGACTCTCCAAAGATTGGAATCACGTAAAGAACTCAATAAGGGAAACACAAAGGATCATGCCACTTTCTGTGGACGAATTGGTTGGCATACTTCAGTCCTATGAAGTAGAGCAAATCAACAAGGAAGAAGATCCCAAATGTAAGAAGTCAATTGCTTTGAGATCTAATGATGATTATGATGTTACAGATTTTGAAGATGATGTGGATGATGAAGAGTTAGCTCTTATGATAAAGAGGTTCAAGAAACTGAACAAAAAGGGAAGAATATTCAATTGGAAAAAACAAAACACTCAAAAGTTTCAAAGCAAATAAACTGAGGATAATGAATCCAATAAAGATGTGATCTATTCTGAATGCAAGAAAAATAGACACATCAGACTTAACTGTCCCATGTTGAAGAAAAAGAAAGGGAAAGCTGAGAAATACAAGAAGGCTCTCAAGGCAAAGATATGGAGTGATATTGAATGCGAAGAAAGTGATGAAGATTATATCAATATTTTGTCTAATGGCAAAATCAGAATCAGACTCAGACTCCGAAGTAGATATAGACTCAGACTCAGATAGTGAAATCGAGGTAAGTAATTTAAAAATCCCTACTAAAGTCTCGAAATACATTGATGAACTTTGTCTTAGTCTCAAAACCTCTTTCAAGAGGATTTCTAAGCTAAAAAGGGAGAATTTTACACTGAAGCAACATGAAATTTTATGGAAAGAAAAATTTGAAAAATTAGATAAAAGTTTTGTTATTTTAAAAGAAAATGCAAACTCTCTTTCAAAAGAAAATACATTTTTAAAAAATGACATTTCAAATATTTCAAAAAGGTTTTCAATAGGATCTGAGAAGTTAGAAAAGATTCTTTTAGTACAAAGACCTTACTTTAACAAATCAGGCTTAGGAATAACCTCTGAAATTATTCCTCTAATTGATTTTCCAAAAGTGAAAGAAAGAATCAAAGAAAGGCCTACAAAAACCTTTTACAGAAATCACTTTCAAAAAGTCTTTGTAAAACCTATTGGGCGAAGTACTCTCAAATGTTCTAAGTGCAACAGCTCAGAACTCTCAAGAATGTCCCATGATTTGGAGACTTGTTAAAAAGGAATGGGCAAAGATTGTTTATTGCACTAACTCTTCTACACCCAAGAAAATGTGGGTACCAAAGAAAACTTGAGTTTCTTTTTTAATTGCAAATCACTATCAAAAAAAATGTTAAATGGTATTTGGATAGTGGCTATTCAAGGCATATGACTGGAGATTCAAGTTGTTTATAAAACTTATGCAAGTAAATTGTGGAAAAATCTCTTTTGGTGGAAATAGCAAATGAAAAATTGTTGGATGTGAAACTGTAAAAATTGGAAATCTTATAATTAACAATGTTTTTTAGTGGAAGAATTCAACTACAATTTGCTTATCATTAGCCAATTGTGCGACACTAGATTCAAAATCAAATTTCAAGAAGGAATATGTTCGGGAACTAGTAAAGATCTTTCACAATCCTTTACTGGACGAAAACATGGGAACATCTATCTTCTGGATATAGAACTAGAAAAGTCTCAATGTCTAATTTCAATTCAAGATGAAGCAAATCTTTGGCATTGAAAGCTTGGCCATGTCAATATGAAGTAGATTGCCAAGATCTCTTCTAAGAATCTTATTTGAGGACTGCCTAACCTGAAATTTCAAGAATCTAACTTACGCACACCATCTGTATTGGGAAAACAAGTTAGAAGTTCTTTTAAGTCAATGAATCAGGTTACTATTAATCGTGTTTTGCATCTTTTACATATGGATTTGTTTGGGCCAACCAGAACTAAAAGCATAGGCGGAAAGAGATATTGTCTAGTAATCGTTGATGATTACTTACGATTCACCTGGGTTTACTTTCTAACAAGTAAGTTTGAAACATTTTCTTACTTTTCAAAGTTTGCTAAGAAAGTTTAGAACGAGAAGGGATATGCTATTTCAAGCATACGAATTGACCATGGAGGTGAGTTTGAGAATCATGACTTTGCAAAATTTTGTGATGAATCGGGTTTTCAGCATGTTTTCTCCTCTCCATACACACTAAAATAGAATGGTGTTGTGGAAAGAAAGAATAGATCTTTGCAGGAGATGGCAAGAACTCTTTTAATAGAAAGTAGTATTTTCTTTCATTTTTGGGCTGAAGCAATTTCTATAGCATGTTCTATTATTAATAGAGTCTTTTTAAGGCCTATTCTGGAAAAAACTCCTTATGAGTTATTCAAAGGAAAGAAGCTAATTGTTTCTTACTTTCATGTATTTGGTTGCAAATGTTTTGTTTTGAAAAATGCAAATGATCAAACTGATAAGTTTGAAGAGAAATTAGACGAAGGAATCTTCTTTGGATATTTAACCACCAGCAAAGTCTACAGAGTTTTCAACAAAAAGACTCAATCTGTGGAAAAATCTACGAAATGTTAAATTCCAAGACTCTTTGCAAAATCAACTAATTTAGACTCATCCTGAAGAATTTGAACCTGCTCCAAACTCTACAAAGTCTACCTCCCCTGAAGTAGCTCAAATCTTTGAAAATCAACAACGGACGGAAGCTGAAAAATCAACTGAAGAAGAAGATCAGCAAACTGTCAGACCAACAAGTAACTGGAATGTGGCATCCCAAAAAAAAATTCAAGACAAGCTCTAAGATGTATTAAAGCCCATAATTAGGTAATGAAATTACCTATGGTTTATGTTTTAGCCATTAGTTTTCTCTTAAGACTAAGTGTTATATGTTTGTGTTCATGAGTTCCAAAAAAATTAGTATTATAAGATAAATTAATGAGAATAATTTATTCATGGCTATGCACCTCATAGACTAAATTCCTATAGATAAAATGTTACAAGATTTTGGCCATGTGAAATTTAAAATTTGGAATCTATAAAAGAAAGAATTAGAGGTAAAAAAAATTGGGGTTTAATTAGGTTTGGGCCTTAGGCCCAAAGCATGGACTTTTGGTGGGCCAAATGGCCGGCCCATTGGAGCCCAAGGAGGGGCTGTCGACCGGCCCACTTGCTGGCCCAAAGCCCAGCCGAGAATGAGGCCCATTTTTGCATGATGAAGGCCATGTGTCTCTCCCAAATTGCCAAGTGTAGATCATGCAATTAGCAATCATTGCTAATGATGGAAGGGAAGACCATTAGGGGGGATAGTGGCCGGTTAAGGTGAGAAAGAGAGGGAGAGAGAGGGCTTCGACCAAGCCAAGAGAGAGAGAGAGTTGCGCGAGAGAGAAGGGGAAGCCGAGAGAGGAGGAAGAAGGAGCCGCTCGCCGTTCGTCCGCCCATCGCCGTCTGTTCGCCGTCCGTGTGCCGCCCGTGTGCCGTCGTTCGCTTGATCTTAGAGGCAAGTTAGGATCCATTTTCTACTCTTGCATGTGTGGTTGAAATGGTGTTGAATCTTGGGTGTTTAGAGGTAAGGAACCGAAGCTAGTGTGATTTGTTCTTGAAAGAGCTTGCTGATTTCGTGTATACAGCCTGACCCAGAAACTTGTGGAGGCTTGCATGCGTGTTTCGAGTTGGATTTTGACTTTGACTCCTTGATGAAAGTTGTAGAAAACTTCTCAAAGTATAACATACTAAAATTTGAGATAAAAAGGTTGAGTTTTAAGGGGTGAAACCCTCCTCCTAGGAAGGCACTGGATCTGGAACTGCTTTGTCGACTTCTTGGTGGTTTTGTGTGTTGCATGTTGCTTTTTACCGAGAATATCACTTCGACTTCTTCATGAAAGTTGTAGAGAACATCCTAAATACTAACATACTCGAATTTGAGGTAAAATGAGCAAGTGTAGCCTAGTGAAAAAATTTTCCTTTGAAGACGGTAAAATCTGGAAATACGGTACTGGACACCCGCGACTTCTTAGACCTATATGGTGACTTCTTTGAGAATCTCACTTAGATCCCTTAATGAAAGTTGTATAGAACCTCTTGAGGCAAAACATATCAAAATTTCAGAAGAAACGAAGAAAGATAAGTAGGTGAAACCTCGATTTTTCGGAGATAGTTAAACTGGGTCGTTCGGTGCTAGAAACAGGAGCTTCGACCGTCTATAGAAAATCATCTAGAACGAACCTGGCCTAGATGTCTTCATGAAAAATCTACCTTAGGGTCTTGACTATAATCTGGTAAAATTTCATAATTTTTGGAGGTCATTTGGGTATTTTAATCGAAATATTTCAAGAACTGCGCAATCTGACTTTGTCCGAATTTTGCATGTTGTAATGTGTGAGCTACACCTTTTTGTGTGCAGCACTTTTGGGCATGTGTCCTTCATGAAATTGTTACCTTTATGTCTTGTCTATTACATGCTCTAATTGTATGATTTTTGAGGATCATATGGATATTTAATTTAAATGTTTTCCAAAATTGTGCGAGCTGGAATTTAGTAAATTTCAAAAAGGCATGTATTATGGACTATTCTAAGTTGTATGGATTCCATGGATCATATTGTCTCTAGTAATTGTATCTTGCTGCATGATGATGATGATTTGGAAATACATATAAAAATTAAAAGGATGAAAGTGATCTTGTTTGCCATTACATCATATGCCATGCTGAGTTGAGACATAAATTGGTGAACATGAACAATGATAAATGAGGAAACTGTTGGAGGCGGTTGATAATGCCCTTGGAGTGTTAGGATGCCCGGGATGGGGGTGCCGGATGCCCGGATTGTATTGAGATACATGGCCAGATGTCCTCGGGAGTTTCGAGATGCCCGGAATGGTTGGGTGCCGAAAGCCTCGAAGGTTTGTGCCCGAGGGGATGCCTCGTGATGCCAGTTGGGATGTGAGATGCCCGGAATGTGGGGGTGCCGGATGCCCGGTGGCCTTAAATGGCTGAATGCCGGAGGTTTATCTCACGATACTAGGTTGGGGTGCGAGTGATGAAGTGTGGGATGCAATTTCTGATCCCGGGAAAAAGAGATGTGGTGATCGAATTGAAAGATAAAAGTGGAAATTGAATCATGCATATATGATATGATGATGATCACCTATGGCATGATGACATGCATAGATGATATGATGATGATCACCTATGGTATGATGATATGTGTGAGATATGATGATGATCACCTATGGCATGATGGCATGCATATATGATATGATGATGATCACCTATGGTATGATGATATGTATGTGATATGATTGTGATGAGTACATGAGGATGTATGAACATATAGTGTGTTTGCACATGCATGGCTGCAAGGTAAGTTATGCTTGGATGCATGAATAGCATGTACTATGTTATGGTTGTATTGTGTGATGCATTGAGTGGTTATTGGATCTTTTACCTGCTGAGTGGCTGTACTCACCCCTTTGGAGACCAACATTTCATATTAGAAAGATGCCGCTTCCTACCGTCACGCGAGGCACCTTCTATGGCCTCCCATCGGATGTAGAGGTAGAATGTACGAAGATCGACTGCATCACCGTCCCTAGACTAACTTATGTGCAAGTGCGAGTGCTGGTTATGTAAGATGTGGGCCTGGCTGGGGCCCTGTCATTCAGGAGTTTCTGTCAGTTCATGTCCGCCAAGACGGAGTTATTAAGGGGATGTTGCCGCCACCACCGCTCGACGCACCAGGATGGGTGTGATGGCTGTGTGAGGGGTAGAGAGCTGATGTCTCTTTTTTGGGAGTAGCCGCCACTGTTAGGTGGAGAGTGTCACGTGATCACTTTAGGGGTCGGAATATCCTTCTGGGATGTGGCCAAGTGTAGCTAAAAATCTTGGCATTCTTTTGTAGTATCAACCCAAGAAAATCCATCTTGAAAATATGTAAATAAAAGTGGCTCAGCTTTATCTTTTCCTATGGTACTTAATGGTGTGCATTGTATCATGGTTGTTGGAGGGAGAGATAGCGATATTAAATTATGCTTCCGCTAATACGTTGCGCTGGGACCGTTTTCAATATATATATATATATATATATATATATATATATATATATATATATATATATATGTGTCTATGTACTACGATGTTTCTACTAAGAGATGTAATTAGTGTTCATTAGGTGTAGCGATAGGTGCCTCTGGCGACCTAAGGTGTTTCGAGGTGCCACATGGAAGTACAAATCTAGTCATCCCAAAGAACTCATCATTGGTAATATTGATGAAGGGATTCGTACTAGATCCAAAAGGCAAGAAGAGTCTAGCGTCGTGGCACTTATTTCTAAAATAGAATCCAAAAGCATAGAAGAAGCTTTAACTGATGAAAGTTGAATTGAAGCAATGCAAGAAGAACTCAGACAGTTCAGCATTAACGATGTATGGGAATTAACTTCTAAACCAAAAGGTAAATCCATTATTGGAGCTAAATGGGTTTTTAGGAACAAGTTGAATGAAAAAGGTAAAGTGATCAGGAACAAAGCAAAACTCATGGCCAAAGAATATATGCAAGAAGAATGGATAGATTGTGATGAAACCTACGCACCAGTAGCTAAGCTAGAAATAATTAGATTATTACTTGCTTTTGCCTATTATAAAATTTCAGGTTATTTCAAATGGATATCAAGAGTACATTCTTAAATGGATTTATCCAAGAAGAAATCTATGTGGAACAACCTCATGGATTTGAAGATCTAAAGAGACCAGACTCAGTATTCAGATTGAAAAAGGCTCTATATGGATTAAAACAAGCACCTCGAGCTTGGTATGACAGGTTAAGTAATTTCTTAATGCAAAATGGTTTTATCAAAGGAAAAGTGGATACTGCCTTGTTTATTAAAATGGAAGGTAAAAACTTTCTACTTGTTCAAATTTATGTTGATGATATTATATTTGAATCGCCTAACGAAAACTTGTGCAAGAATTTTTCTAAGTCTATGTAGGATGAATTTGAGATGAGCATGATAGGTGAACCGTCATTCTTTCTTGGACTACAAATAAAACAATTGAATGAAGGAATTTTCATTCACCAAGAAAAATATGTGAAAGAACTTGTTAAAAAGTTCAAATTGGAGAATTGCAAAAAGATTGAAATACTAATGTCTAGTTCTTCGAAGTTAGATAAAGATGAAGGGGGAAAGAAAGTTGATCAGAAACTTTACAAGAGCATTATTGGTTCACTTCTTTATCTTACTGCTTCTAGACTTGACATTCTGTTTAGTGTTTGCATTTGTGCTAGATTTCAATTTGATCCAAAAGAGTCTCATCTAAGCGCTGTAAAACGTATCATCAAATACATTGCAACTACTTCAAATTTAGATCTGTGGTATCCTCATTGGATATTCAAATGCAGATTTAGCAAGTTGCAGAATTGATAGAAAGAGTACATCTAGTACATGCCAATTGTTGGGAAACATGACAGTATCTTGGTTCTCAAGGAAGGAAATCACTGTAGCTATTTCAACAACAGAAGCAGAGTATGTGGCTCTTGGCAGTTGCTGTTCTCGAATCTTATGGATAAAACAACAACTAAGAGACTTTGGAATCAAAGATTCTTGTACCAAGATCAAATGTGACAACACTAGCGCAATTAACCTCACAAAGAATCCAATTCTTTATTCAAGAGTAAAGCATATAGAGATTCAACATCACTTTATTAGAGATCATGTTCAAAATGGAGAAGTTATGTCAATTCATTGACTCAAATAATCAACTAGTAGACATATTTATAAAGCCTCCAGAGAAAAGCCTTTTTGAGTCTATTCGCACCAGACTAAACATCATATCTCTTATTCAGTAAAGTCTAGATGTGCTCAAGACTCAAAGGTAAAATCTGAAGGTGTTCAGATTCAGAAGACTGAGAGTTACGACTGTAAGTTATTTCTATTCCAGTAATTCAAACTTGAAAAAGGTACAGTTACCTATTAATTGCTAATTGATTGAAATTATCTTTCCAAGTTTTTCTTTTTCAAAAGGGCAGTTATCAATTTTGAAAAGATAGTTATTTTTGAAAAATGAAGTTATTCCTTTTGAAAAGGTATTTTTATTTTTCCTTTTACGACGTTTCGTTTATCTCGCTTCACTTGCTTTATATACTGCCGAGATTCGTCTTCTTTGTTTTTATACTGAAATCCCAGAATACAAAATTCCTATTTGCTTTCACTTTCACTCTCGATTTGTTCAAAAGTTTTCACCTTTTTCGAGCAAGTTTGTGAATTTCTCCCTTGAAGCGACAATGTTTTCAAGAAAGTCTTCGAGGATTGCAAGTAGGGGACCGTGACATATGCCCGAGGGTCCTACGCATTTTGACTTGACCGAGGAAGAAGATTCTTCTCCACTTCTGTGTCCGAGTCAACAACAACCTTCTCAGTCAATCTTCTCCACCGACTCAACCAGATGATGAAGTTATAAAGGAGGCTGAACTTGTAAGAACGCTAACTTCCAAGGTTGCTTTTAAACTTTACTTTAATTTGAAGAAAGGAGGAATGTCGATGTCTTTAATTGATGAATTTTTAAGAGATAGAGGATACAAGAATAAAACCTTGTTATTGCGGGAATTGGAAATGTTAGGAGTTGTAGAGAAAGGAACGGCTGAAAGAACTTTTGCGAATTTCCCGAGTGACCCATTCTATGGCACTGCAAATCAACCACAAGTTTTGGATGACGATGAACGGATGTTTACTCACTTTCAGCCTAGAACAGGTGTTGCTGCAAATGTTGTTAGTGATAATTCAAGTCTTTTTAGATCGAAGAATCACAAGAGGGTTTATTCGAACCTTATGAAGAGAGGGGTTATGAACCCTAAGAGTGTTGACTTTGATTTCCTTGATTCGATAAAAGTTAATCTACGAGAGAAGCTTGCTCTACTGCAATTAGAACGGTTCTGTTCTGAATCTACTGCTGTTTATCTAAAACTCACTGCATACTTTTACTCGAACTTATCTTTCTTGGATGCAAACAGTTTTTCTTTCACAGTGAACGACAATGAATTTGTGGTGGATATGGATACATTGGCTGACATAATTAGGGTGGAAAGAACGAGTTTCCAACCAATTAGCGTATCTATTGCTCATGCTACTCTGTCGTTGGTGAAAGATAGGGATGTTGAAGGCAAGATTTCCTACACAAGGATGAATGCCTCGAACATCTTGCTACACAAGATCGTAATCAACTGCATTCGTCCCAAGTCGACATCCAATACTGATGTCTCTTGATCTGAAGCGAAATTGATGTGTGCCATCAATATTAGATTTAAATTCTCTCTACCTCACACCATCTTGTTTCACATATACCGAACAGTGGTGAAAGATAAGGGACAACTCCCTTATTCTACTCTTATCACACGTCTCTTTAGACACTTTAAAATTTACATTTCTGCACCATTATATTTGACAACCATCTCTCCAATGGTGATTGGTTTTAAAATTATCACAAAGATGCGTTTGAAAGAGCTGAACAAGATGTTGGAGCGTATAAAGGAGAAGTCTCCCGTCAAAGCAAAACAAGACTCTGCTGTAGCGAAGAAGAAAGGCAAGGAGCCCATGGTTACTCCAGTAAAGAAGAAAAGAGTTCTCATCTTGCAAGATGAAGAAGATGAGGATGAGGTGACTCTTTCAGCCTTAAGAAACTTAAAGAGTTTTGTTAGCTTTCATGAGACAAGAGAAGAACAAGAAGAAGGAAAGAAAGAGGAGACAGAAAAGGAAGATGAAGAACATAGGAGGACAGAGGAAGAAGAGGAAGAAGAAGAGAGAGAAGGAGAAAAAGATCAGGGTCAAGAAGACTCTTTTGAGCCAACTTTGGCTATCTCTTTGTCTAGTAATTCTGAGATGGCAGGAACTAGAACTGCTGACGCACATCACTCTGAAGCTGAAGTTGATCAAGAAGAAATCTTACCTACTCCACCTGAAGGCAACAAAACAGGGGGAGCTGTTGGACCAAAATGTATTTCTTCACTTGTATTTGCTAGTGATGTAAGTCGTTCTGCAGCAGACCCAGAGGATGTGAATGCCTCGCATTTTTCAGAAGCTTCCATTCACAGTCATAGTGGACAATTTGCTGAAGTTCCATCCATTCTCAAAATCTCTGGAATTGAGTCAGATGGTCCTAGTACTGCAACAGCTCAAACAGCAGACTTTTCGAGACTGTTGGAAATTCTATTGAACGTCAGGAAACAACAATATGCTATGGGATTTGAGATGCAGGATCTCAAGAATGCTTTTAAGGCCACTTCGGTGTCTTTGCACGACCAGTTGAACGCCCTGAAGAATCAAGTGCAGACTACTGTGCAGGGTGAAGATTTTCAGTCATTAAAGCAGAGTTTTGAAAGGCTTGAGAAGACAGTGCATTCTATGGGAGAATTCGAGCTTGTTCGCCTTCCTAAACTGCCTTGATTTTCTCTATTTTCAACCAACTCTTTTTCATTTGTTCTCCACTTGCTGTTGACAAAAAGGGGGAGAGGTTTGATGCAGATTTGATGTGTTTTTTTTTTTTTTTTTTTTACTGTTGAACTTATTTTTTGTTTGGTTTGATTGTGACTTGGACTGGTTTGGACTGTTGATGCTTGCAAGTAACTTAAGCTATGTTATTGATTATGGTAACGATAGTTGCTTTTACAGGACTAACATGTTTTCTGTGGTTGCAAAATCACTACTATCCTTATCCTAATCTCTAATTATCTTTTAAGAATCTTGGTTTGCTTAAGTGTTGTTTTGCAGGGCAAAGTGTCCAAATCTACGGAAAAGTTTTGTCACCATTGAAAATGGGGAGATTGTTGGAGAAAACTTCCTTATATGTTTTAAAGTTGACAAAACGTTTTCATTAGTCTAGTCTGAAGACTTGTAGACTCTATTGTCAAAGTCTGAAAACCTTCAGACTCAAGATTCAAAGTCTACCTACACTAATAGTTTCCAGATTGACGAAGAAAAGATTTATTCGATGAAGAAGACTTATCCAGATACAAGTATATCTTTAAAGATTTGGTTCGTACAGTTGAAGAATATCTCATGGCTGGAGATAGCATCTCGTGATCAATTATTTTTATTGAAATCAATTTGAACAATTAGATCCATTGATTGGCGAAGTATACTTGGAAGGTTCTATTTATGAAAACCTAGATTCTGATTGTATGGGTGAGCATGATTTGTGAGCTATCATCACATTTCTTAAATAACTCGAGATCTTCCTAATTGATTATGTCTAACGGGTAGATTGGAAGAACTCCTTTAGAAGGTGCCAACGGTTATGATGTCATGGAGGAGTATATAAGAAGGATGCTCAAGTTATTCGAGTGTGTGCGCGAAAAAAAAATTTCGAAGTTTGAAACTCTTAGTTCTTTGCTGTTACAATTTGTCGAGCTTAAACTGTACTCAAAAGAGAGATCAAATACTTGTAAGATCTTGAGGAAGTGTAGTAGAGTGTCTACATTGTGGAATCAATGACGTAAGACTGTAAAATCTCTTTTGGTTCTTAGTGGAATCCAGCTAGTGGGCTGTCAATGCGGGAGAATGGACGTAGGCTTGGTCTAAGCCGAACCACTATAAACCTTGTGTTTCAATTCTCTTTCCCTAAACTCTTTACTTTAATTCGTAGCCTTATATAACTGTTTACAGTCTTTTACATCTTCAATCTACTGTTTTCATAAAAATCGAATTAAGTTGTTAAGTCTTGCAAAAACTTATTTAACACCTATTCACCCCCTCTAGGTGTTCATACTAGCGTTATCACCAAGAAGTTTGTTCGTGGTCTTCCCAACCTGACTTATCAAAAGTCTAATTTATGCATTCCATGTGTTTTGGGAAAACAGGTTAAAAGTTCCTTTAAACCTGTAAATCAAGTTTCTACAAATCAAGCTTTGCAGCTTCTACATATGGACCTCTTTGGACCAACCAGAACTCAAAGTATTAGTGGAAAGAAATAATGTCAAGTAATCGTGGATGATTACTCTCGCTTTACTTGGGTTTACTTTTTGGCAAATAAGTCCGAAGCATTCTCTTACTTCTCAAAGTTTGCCAAGAAGGTTCAAAATGAAAAAAAAAAAAAAAAAAAGGTTATGCTATTTCGAGCATATAAATAGACTATGGAGGTAAGTTTAAAAATCAAGACTTTGTGAAGTTCTATGATGAATCTAATTTCCAGCATATTTTCTCTTCTCCATATACTCCAGAACAAAATGGGGTTATGGAAAAGAAAAATAGATCCTTACAGGAGATGGCCATAACCCTCTTAATTGAGAGCAACATATCCTTTCGATTTTGGGTAAAAGCAGTTTCTACAGCTTGCTACATCATCAACAGAGTGTTCTTAAGGCCTATCTTAGAGAAAATTCCATATAAAGTGTATAAAAGGAAAGAAGCCAAATGTTTATTACTTCCATGTCTTTGGCTATAAACGTTTTATTCTGAAGAATCCTATTGATCGATCTAGAAAGTTTGAGGAGAAATCAGACAAAGGAATCTTCTTTGGTTATTCGATCACAAGCAAAGCTTACAAGGTATTTAATAAGAAAACTCAGTTTGTGGAAGAATTCATGAACGTCAAATTTGAGGAGACTCAACCAGATCAGATTCAACTTGAAAAGTCTGAACCTATTTCAGACTTTACAAAGTCTACTTCCCTCGAAGAGGTTCAAACTTCTGGAGATTAGCAACAAGCAGATCTAGAAGATTCAATCGAAGAAGTGGATTAGCAGACTCTCAGATCAACCAGCAACTTGAAGCATAAGTCAAGTCATCCCAAAGAACTCATCATTGGCAACATTAATGAAGGAATTTGCACCAGATCCAAAAGGCGAGAAGAGTCTAGTGCCCTAGCACTTTTTTCTGAGATAAAACCCAAAAGTGTAGAAGAAGCCATGTCTAATGAAAGCTGGGTCGAAACTATGCAAGAAGAGCTCAAACAATTCAGCATCAACGATGTTTGAGATCTAATTCCTAAACCTAAAGGTAAGTTTGTTACCGGGACAAAATGGGTTTGCAGGAACAAGATTGACGAAAAATGAAAAGTTGTTAGGAATAAAGTAAGACTCGTGGCCAAAAGATACATGCAAGAAGAATGAATAGATTATGATGAGACCTATGCACCAGTAGCGAGGTTAGAAGCAATTAGATTATTACTTGCTTTTGCTTGCTATAAAAATTTCAGGTTATTCGGTTAAGAGACTTTGGAATTGAAGAATCATGCATTAAGATAAGATGCGACAACACCAGTGCCATTAATTTCATCAAGAATCCAATTCTTTACTCAAGGGCAAAGCATATAGAGATTCGACACCATTTCATAAGAAATCATGTCCAAAATGAGGAGATTATGATTCAGTTCATTGATTTGAAGAATCGGTTGGCAAACATATTTACAAAGCCTCTGGAGAAAAATCTATCTGAGTCTATTCACATCAGACTAAATATTTTATCTCCTACCAGTTAAAGTCTAAAGTTGATCAGACTCAGAATGTCCAGAAATTACTTCTGTAAGTTAATATCTCTTCAATACATGTAATTTAATTTTAGTATGAAAATTTTGAATAGGTATGTTGATATTTGAATCGTTGATTGATTATTTTTAGAAATTATTTTTTTCGAATTTTTTAAATTTTTGGCAGTTTTTTATTTTTGAAAAAGGCAATTTTCTTTTTTCCTTATGACAGTTCAATTAACCCCGTTTTACTTTCTTTATATACCATCTAGTCTTTTTCTATATTCACATCTTTTCAAACCCTAGAATACAGACTCCCTATTTTCTCATTTTTACTCTCAAGATTGTTCTACAAGTTTTCATCTTTCTCACTTGAATGTGTTCGGGAAATCCTCAAAGACTGTGAAAATGTCTTTTCAAAGGAAGTCATCTCGGATCTCAAGTAGGGGACCATGAAATATGCCTAAGGCTAAGGGTCCTACACATTTTGACTTGATCGAAGAAGAAAAGTCTCCACAACACTCTCCACAGCGTGGTACACAAAATCCTCTGCGCCAATCAATGGAAGATGAAGTCGAGGAAGATGCAGAACCCCTTAGAACCTTGAAATCCCAGGTTCTTTATAAGCTTTACTCTCATTTGAAGCAAGGTGGTACTCTTATGTCTTTTATCAATGAATTTCTAAGAGAAAGAGGATATAAAAACGAGACTCTTGCGAGCGATGGAAAGATTAGGAATAGCACCGGAAGGAGTGGCAGATAGGGCGTTTCAAAACTTTCCAGTCGATCCTCCTTTTAGTTCTTTCAATCAGCCTAAAAGCAAAGACAATAACAGAAGGATGTTTTTGAACTTCCAGTCGAGAATGGGCATTGCTACTAAAGTGACTGGTGATGGAACGAGTCTTTTTTGTTCTAAGGATCATGGAAAGGTTTACTCCAAATTGTTGAAAAGAGGGGTGATGAACCCTCGATCGGTCGATTTTGACCTTCTAGATTCGATAAAGGTGAACTTAAGGGAGAAGCTAACTCTCCTTCAACTAGAGAACTTTTGTTCTGAAACTGCTGTCACATATCCTGAGTTGACTGCATATTTCTATTCGAACTTGTCTTTTCTTAACCCAAATAGATTTCAATTCACTATGCACGATAAAAGCTATGTGGTAGATGTTGACATATTGGTTGACATTATTGGGGTGGAAATGAGTAGTTTCCAACCAATAACTGTCTCGGTTGGATATGTGACAAGATTCCTTGTTAGGGATAGACTCCCTGAAGGAGGCATCACTTATTCCAGACTATCTACCTTGAATATTTTGCTGCACAAAGTTGTGATCAACTGCATCCGACCAAAATCAACCTCAAAGACCGATGTTTCCCGATCTGAAACCAAACTGATGTTTGCCATCAGTAATGGAATGAAGTTCTTTCTGCCTCATACAATCCTGATGCATACGTATAGGAATGTTGTAAAGGATAAGGAACAGCTCCCTTACTCAGCATTGGTCACACAACTGTTCAAACATTTTCAAATTTAGTTTCCAGTCTCTCTTTATGTTCGAACTATTGCTCCCATGGTTATAGGATTGAAGATGGTGTCCAAGATGAGGTTGAAAGAACTGAACAAAGCCATCAAGTGCTTGAAGGAAAAGTCTCCCAGCAAAACCAAACAAGACTCTTCTGCAAAAAGGAAAGGCAAGGAAATTATGCGTGAACCTGCCAAGAAGAGAAGATCTCTTATCCTGCAAGAGGAAGAGGATGAGGATGATCTTACTATCTCTGCCTTTGCCTTGAAAAATCTTCAGAGTTTTGTTAGTTTTGAGCAGCAACAAGACAAAGAAGGAAGGGAAGACAGAGAAGGAACAAAGGAAAGAGAAGAAGCCGGAGAAGCAGGAAGAGAAGAAGAGGAGGGTCAGGATTCAGAAAAGACAAGGAGTAGAACTGTAGGAGTTCAAACTGAAAAATAACATCACTCTGGTGCTGAAATTGAGAAGGAACAAGAAGAAGAATTCCTTTCTCCACTTGTAGCCATGGAAACAAGGGGAGTTCGTGAGAAAAGAGGTGTTTCTTCTTCTCCTCTTTTTACAAGTGATGATGTTAGTAAATATCCTATCGATCAAAAGGATATCTATGCTTCACATTTTCCTAAAGCTAAAATTGAGAAATCCTCTCCAAGTCATGGTATTCGACAAGCTAATCTTCCCTCAATTATCAACACTCCTCGAATTAATTTGGATGAAGCTGATGCACAAACAAAAACTACTGTAGACTTTCAAAGGTTGCTAGAGTTCCTTCTAGAGATAAAAGCACGGCAATATGGAATGGAGTGTGAGATTCAGAATCTTCAATCTACATTGAAATCTACTTCAGATTCTCTCCATGAAAAGATACGGGCTCTTAACCTTTAAGTTCAAGCTTTACAACAATAAGTTAAAGAGACCGCCAAGGTTGAAGATGTTGAGAAGCTGAAGGAGACAATGCGAAAGCTGGAGGAGACAGTTCAGTCGATAGGGGATTTCCAGCTCGTTCGAATTCCAAAACAAACCTGATTTCATTTGTCTTTCATCTATTTTTGACTTTCTCCACATTTTGCTGTTGACAAAAAGGAGGAGAACGTGCAGATTTGACTTATTTGACTTGAACTTTTGATGTGTTGAACTTTTACTTGAACCTACTTTTATTCTGTTTGACATTTGCAGACAATTTACTTTTGTGGTAATGATTTTGGATGGATAGTTGTTTAAGTCTTGATATATGTCTTATATTTTCAAGATTAACTTGTTTTTTGTGGTTGCAAAATCGATGCTATCTAGATCCTAATCAACTTATTTTTAAGATATCATGTACTGCTTAAGAGTTGTTTTGCAGATCAAAAGTTCTTAAATCCGCAGGAAAGTTTTTTCACCATAAAAAATGGGGAAATTGTTGGAGAAAACTCCTCTAATGTTTTGAAATTGACAAAATTTATCCAGAGTCTAGTTTGAAGACTTCTAGACTTTAGTGTCAAAATCTGAAGTATTCCAGACTTTGTGTCAAAGTCTGCCCTCACTGACAAATTCCAGACTAAACGCTACTGAGGAATGAAAACTTATCCAAATGAGAGATTTGTTTATTTCTTCAAGAGTTCGATTTGTATCGCTTATGGATGGCTTTCTAGTTGGATATATCATCTACGAGATTGATTATCTTTATTGGAATCAATTTAGATAAATCAAATCTTTTCGGATTGCAAGTAAACTTGGAAAGTATCTATTTATGGAAACCAAGATCCTAATTATATGGGCGAACAGGATTGACGGGCTTTCATCACAATCTTCAAACGACTCGAGATTTTCTTGATTGATTCTGTCCAACGGGTAGATTGAAAGAATTCCTTTGGAAAGTGCCAACTGTCGAGAAGGCATATAAATGAGTATTTAAGGAGAACTCTCTAGTTGTTCGATAGAGTGTGTGAAAGAGAAATTTCAAATTCTGAAGCTTTCCATTTCCTTGTTACTCCAAATACTGAGCTCAAAATTGTATACAAAATAGAGAAATACTTAGTGAGACTTCATGAGAGACCAATAGAGACCCTTCATTGTGAAGTTGAGATCACAAGGCTGTAAAATCTCTTTAGATTCTTAGTGAAATCCAGCCAGTAAGCTTGATTTAAGTCGAACCACTATAATTTCTGTGTTCTTATTCTCTTCCCTAAACTCCTTTACTTTGTTCATAATTCTATTTAACTACTAAAGTTTGAACTTGCTCAAAGTCTGTTGTCTTTAAGACTCTGTTTTAGATGCAAAATATTTCTACTATTTCTTTTGAAAAATTATCTTCACACCTTTTCACCACCCTCTAAGTGTTCATATTAGCACTTACATACATATATTCTATTAACTGAGTTCTCAAACCTACATTTCTCAACATAATCCCATATTTACGGATATTCTTTCTTGTACCTACTCATCAGTGTACTCATCACCTTTTTGCTTGGCTCTTATGCATTGATTTCTAGACACATTAACCTCTGCTTGCTTTTTCACTAATTGTTTCAACCAAGAGCTCTTGATCTCTAGCTCGGCCTTGATAGTGTTTAAGAAGTGCTCAGCCAACCATACATAAGTTATCATTTTGTTGCTAGATACAATGGCACAAGCATGTTCCTCCTAGAATGAGCCATTCTTCTTTCTCAATTCATCATATATCTTCCCTAGAAAATTTAGTTGTGAATACTTTACTCTCACAAATTCCTTTATATTTCTCATAAAGTTAACACTCCTTTGTTGAGCTATTGAGTTCTTCATAATAACCTTTCTGAATTATTTTGCATCATCAAATTTCATAGATATGCACAAAATAGGACATACAACAATCAGATCATAAGAGGGATACTTACTTTTTCTTTTATGCACAGCTACTTCATCATGTTCATTATCATTTTTTAAGTTATCATTCTCATCATCACCACCACTTTCTTCATATTCAATCTCACTACCATTAGCCACTGGATCTCCTTGGCCCATATTTACAAGTTGAGGTTCATGCAATTACCCAAGTGCTACAAATTGTTTTTTTTTTTTTTTTTTTTTATAATTTGCTCTCGCTTTGCCTTGATTGTGCAATTTCCTCATTATCATCATCATCACCATCACCTGGGCAATTTATATTTGGCAAAGGTCCATCATCTGATTCATTGAATAAGGCAACTTCCCAATTCACTCCACTCAATTCTTCTTCACGTGTCTTCACCAAACTCTCAGGGACATGTCTTCGTTTGCTTAACTCTCTCTAACACACGAATTGTATGCCTTACCTCCCTCCTATGCTCCTTCCTCTATAACAAATCCACCTCTAGCCTTAGTATTCTATTTAATACCACATCCTACTTGTCATACATGAATGCTCTCACTTTCATTATCATTGTAATACTAAAAATATATAAACTTCCTCACCATGGAGATAATGATAATGGATAAGTGCACCAAGGGTTCTAAATTATCACAAAAGTACAATTGAGTCATATAACTTTCAAAAAGTGTAATCAAATTCTCATATTGGTGCAATTGTGTTCTTCCATTGGTACCATCAATTTGTCTAATAAAAAATATTGACACTCTATCCCACCTGGTATTTTTTTTTTTAAAATTTTCTTCTTCAAATCTTATTTAAACTAGATTAAAAAACTACAAAAAAAAAAGGCTAAAATTTTATTTTTTTAAAAAATTACCTCAAAAAAAAAAAAAAAAGAATGGCATGGCCCCAACAGTAGGGTGCCACCACCTATCGCTAGCCTTGAGCAAAGATGGCCCTTGCTGAGTGATGCTCGCCTTAATTTGGATGACACTAGCCCTCACCTAAGGCTAGCGACCCTTACTAGGCCTAGTCAAGGCCTCATCGCCCTCACCAGTCCCATGTGAGGCCTCATCAGTGACCCTCACTAGGCTTAAGAAAGGCCCAAATATGGGTAACACTGACAGTCGCCTGGGGCTAGTGAGAGCCGACCACACTCACCCAAGTCACCAACCCCTCTAGTGATGGGCAACAGCGGAAGCGTCCCATTGACGAATACTTGCATGCTCTTTTTTAAAAAATGTATTTTAAAAATAAAAATTTGGCTTTTTTTTAGTTTTAAAATCCAATTTAAATTAGATTTGGAGAAGAAAATAAGTAAAAAAATGCCACCTAGGATATAGAAATTTATTTAATGATATCATGTTGGCATTTTTCTTTAGACAAATTAACGGTGTTAATAAAATGACTCAATTGCACTAATTTATTAAGTTTTAGAACTTGATTGCACTTTTTAAAAGTCTAGGAAACTTTTGTGACAAGTTTTAGGACTTTCAATACACTTATTTCTACTGGTAAATAAGCTCCTTAATTCCATTATGATCATACTAATATCTCAAACTGCCCTTCAAATTCTTCTGTAGTATCCTCTTATGCATTATTTCTATTCTACATCCAAATTGTTCTACTACTCCCTCACAAATTTTTTGAAATAAGTATGCCAAAAGTATCAAAAGTTGGGTACAGCACTCACTTTAATGTCAAAAGCTTTTGTTGGCTCACTTAAATGACAAATTGGAGAAAAAACGATCATTTAAGTGTCAACGGCAAGAAATTTTGACCAAATTAATTACGTGGCATTTATAATTAAAATTATAATATCACTTGGCAAATTTTTTAAAAAGTCCAATCCATGTGGCATTTTCACATGGCAAGCTTGGCACTAAAGTGATTGCTTTTTAACAATGACTATTACTGAAGTGATCACTTCAAATAAACTTTAGCACTTAAAGATCACTATTTAAAATTTTAGATGATGTCGTTTAGAGGTTATATGCTAACTAGGCATGCTAGCGAGCCATATAGGACTAAAAAATTAATAAAATATAATTATGTCAGATTTCCGATGACTCAAATTAG
The DNA here is from genome assembly GCA_014182725.1 of Eucalyptus brandiana. Classification (NCBI taxonomy): domain Eukaryota; kingdom Viridiplantae; phylum Streptophyta; class Magnoliopsida; order Myrtales; family Myrtaceae; genus Eucalyptus; species Eucalyptus brandiana. The sequence continues at coordinate 24,639,976 of CM024674.1, read as the reverse complement.
AGTTGGCAATTAAGTGATCGTTTTTCTTTTTTAAAATGGCACTTAAGTGATCCAAAAAAATAAATTAGCACTAAAGTGAGCGCTGTAACAATTTTTGGCACTTCTAGTGTACTTATCTCCAAATTCTTTATATGACAGCCTACTTACATTGACAATGACAATATCAACATTTCCCCAACATATTGTCAATCATTGCTATTAATAACAAATTCCCCACCATAGCTAGCAGTAATGATTGCATTTAGTGTCACTTATGCTAATGTCACCCCCAAGATGAAAAAACAAATTATTTTCTAGGACCACAAGGCTGTAAGGACAACAACTTTACATGAGGTCCCCCACAATAACATCAAATTGAATAAAACAATGACTAATTTTTTTGCTCGGTGGACAGAAAACAACAACACATCTCGCCAAACACATAATCTTTTAACTATTGTGAGATTCTCATTCCGGCACTGAGCCCAAATTTTTTCCCTACAAGAATCAAGCCCTGGTTTTTCCCTCCAATCATGGAGCCTTAGTTTTTTCCCGTGCCAATTAAGCGAGGGAGTGAGAGGATATGAAGATGGTCGAGCAAGTAACTGAGTGAGAAAGAGAAACGGTGCGCGAGCAAGTGCGAGGCGACTAGCTGGTAACTTTGAACAACCAACCAAAGTAAGAGGGAGATGGAGGGTCATTTCGTAGATCTGTCTGTCAAGGCCAAGCCTTTCATGTGTGTGTTTGAGAGAAGACAAGGTGCAACATCGTTTAGGGCTAAGCCAACCACTTCATAGTCCACGTTGGACTCTTTTTTCTTTTTTAAATAGAAAAGTCATGTACGAATAAACGATATATTATTACAGTCTCGTAAGAATTTTGGCTAAAATTTGTCACTGAATTCACTTAAGTGATTATTTTTCCTTTAATTTGACATTTAAGTGATCTGACAAAAAATTTTGATACCAAAGTAAGTGTTGCATAAAAGTTATGACATTCCTAACGTGATTTTGTCTATTTTCCATCTCTTTCCTCTATTTTTTCTATTTTCTCATATCTAATCTTGCGATCTGATTTTGTCTAGATGCCAACCCTATCTTGCTCCATACTTCTGTCGCGATTTTGTCTTTTGTCTTGATTGGACGTTGAAAACGCCGCATCAAGTCTGGTGTGTTTGTCGATGGAACGAATCGTCCATGTCGGATGGGCAAATGACGAAATCCCGAAATTAGATTTTTGCGGACCTTTTCCCTCGAATAGTGGACTTCCTGAATTTCGCAAGAGCACGAGCAGGAACTGAAAACTACTCCACAGGACTGGAAGTCTCCGGAAAAGATATAAATTCAGCACAATCGCCCCCAAAATCACATAATTTCTCCCCAGAAAAATAAAGAAAAGAAAATGAACAAATAAATAAATAAAATTATATAATAAAAAAGGAAAAAATCACTTGTGGGACCACCGACAAAAGCATTTTGGCTTCAATTTTTCGGATGTGCCGTTTTGCACAATGCCCTCCTAGTTGTGGACAGTCCTACCGGTCTCTTTTTCGTGTTCCAATCACATGGTGTGGACACGTTTCTCATCCTCGGCCATTCCTAGTGACTTCCCTCCACGTGAACCAAATCAGCACTGGCGTAAGTGCGATTAGCCACGTGGCAGATGTCCCCTCCAATATTCCGTACTTCAATGGGATTATAGGAACAATATATGTGTGTTTAATGATTTGTGTATATGTTATAATACGAGATTTCGTGAAAGATAAAAGTGAGTGTACTATTATTTTCTCGGACAAATTGTCCAATGAGTTCTTAACTTATTATTGTACGAATATTAATTCAATTTTAAAATTTCTAATTTTTCTAAATTAATCTTAAATTTTTGCACAAAATTTCAATACAATCATTTTAGTCAATTTTTGCCGAGAAATCGTTGATAATGTGATGTGCTACATAAGATGGCTAAGAATCATTGGATTACTATGTCGGTGACTTCTGACAAAAGTTGGCCAAATTAAATATTAAGATTTCGCGTAAAAGTTTAGAACTGAACCTAGCAGAATTAAAAAATTTATGACTAAATTGACATTCGTATATTAAAACTAATTAGGTTATTTTCTCCTAAGGTATGCACATGTTTGATCATATACGCATGGGGCTTATTTCTTTAATCTCACATCGACTGGCTTTGTATGCTTGTGTTTGCGGGATTATATGGAATTCCGTGATAAATGGAAATAATGTATTCATTTTATCAGCTTACTTTATCATTACATAAAAAATAAAAAATAAAATCCGAAGTGATTATGTTGAGGTGAAAAATTCATCTTAAAGATACAAAGCATTATAAATTTGTTGAACTCTATGCAAGCGTGCTTCCTCCAATCTCTCCCTAATGAGGAGGCGAATCTTACAACTGCTTCCAAATTTGATTCGTCGAGGAAAAGTATATACACTTGTTATTCGCTGGCTGGTTTTCTCCATGTATCGGTGGCGATTCATCATTGAGGGTTCAAATTTAGTCATATCACTAAAGTTTTCAACCGTTAAAAGATTTTCTATCTACCAATAACCCTAATCTCCTATATCTTCTTTTATGCCGGCCACCTTTATGCTAATCAACGGGAATCCACGGTCATTTTCAACCTCCACCAGAACCCTAAACGGACATAGACCGCCACATTTCTAGACACAAAAGGCGGGCACGAAGAAGTGAATCAAAAAGGTTCCTCTCTCTTTAGTCTCCAACCATAAGTACAACATTGCCGTTTTGTGTTTCTCCTTTCTTGATACTTTGCTTTTGATATGGAGCAAGAAATACTAACCAAGATTCGACAAGGAAAAATTTAGGATCAAGATTCGAGGTGGGAAACCAAAGGTTCCATTTAATTGAACTTTACATTGCATTGGCTACATACTCCAGGTCGAAATTAGTAGGGAAATGAACTGATAGTTGCCAACCATCTAAGTTGACTACATCAAGGTGATACCGAGTCATGGTAATTCTCTTAAATTCTTAATATCTTACCCACCCGGAAAAAAATGGGTGAGTTTTCATACTTGGAAATTGGACTCGTTAGGGAGGAACTTAATAGAATTTAGACAAGTGAAAAGTGGGGGTAGGCCATATATGTTCCAATTAAGGGGACGCATCTTATGCTTCACTGCTCCAATCTTTCCATATTCTTATTGGGAGTCCATGTTGTGGGACTGGGAATGGACCATACTGAATCCCACTTTGAGTACCCACGATTTCCCACCTGCGCAAAAACATAAAAATTAATTAATCCATTCATTAAAGAGAGGCCAATGATATGCAGATAGATGTCAAAAGAATGAATAAAGTAAATTATTAGAAATTTTGGAAAAGAAAACCCAAAAAACAAATATTATTAATTTAATGTTTATAGTACCTGAATTTGGCTGTCAGATGATGGATCAATATGAGGATCTCTAGCTTGGCCAGTTCGTTTCCAGGGCAAGAATGGACTCCACTGCCGAATGGCATGAAGGTATTGGGTTTTGGAGCTACCTGCATCCACCCACAACCAGAAAATTAATGGAAACTCTTGAATTAGCTTTTGACGGAAATAAGTGCAATCAGGGTTTCTAGGTCAATTTTGTGTTCCCTTAGTTTAGTCATCAAGATCTTATTTGATTAGGGTTTCGTGTTCAGTCACGGAAGTGCAAAAATAACTCGCATACTTGATTAGATTAGTTAAATAAGGAGCCTACTTAAGTTATAGTTAACTTTGGTTCACGCTTCATCAGAAAATACGACTGCAAGCTTAAGTAGATGTGCGTTTACTATTTGAATATGTAGTGTAAAGTATAACAGGGTTTTATCTTAATTATATCAGCTTTTGCAAGAAAGTCTTATCCGACTATATTCCTTGTGTGATAAAAACTCAAAAGAAAAAAGAATCATCAAGTTAGGTATAGCTCATCCTCTACGCTGCTTTTGCTTTATGTATATACATACTCGCGCAAACATACATACCTCAAATCTAGAGGGATCGAAGATATGTGGATCAGGGAAATATTCAGGATTGTGATGAATGTTCCTGAAAAGTGGCATCACTTTCCAGCCCTTCGGAATCAGATATCCTGCAATTTATGGCATTGAACAATTCTCAGAGAGAGAGAGAGAGAGAGAGAGAGAGAGAGAGAGAGAGAGAGAGAGATTCTCATAAAATCTTGGTAGATAACGACCACATCTTGAAATTTAATTATGTCACCTTTATATTCCACATCAACCACCGCCTCCCTGAAAGTGAAAGATATGATGCTTGCCATCCTCAAACTCTCTAGTATCACCTGATTCCACCAAAGCACATGAACAAAAGCATACGAATAAATCAAATGAAAATAATGATGATTAAACAAGCTAGTAATTGACATTCTATATGTATAAATATAGGACTGATTCAGGAATCTGAGCTGCGCATACCTTGTAAGTGAGTGGCATATTCCTAGTCTGTGCCCATGTCAGGGGTCTCTTTCCTCCACCGTTCATATTGAATATTGCCATTTGCTCTGCCTGTTGAAAAAGGGTTGAGAAATGTCTTAGAGGGCCATCCTTTTCTTAATAACATTAGTGAAAATTAAATCAAATCCCAAACTTAGTAATATGCAATTGAAATCGAGACTTTCGACTCTGATTCTCAAAATGTTAAATATAAAGCATGACGTAAATCTGGGAGGGCAACCTGTTAACTCCATAGGTGCGCGAGACGACTATCCTTTTAGGGTATCACTTATGTTCGAATATTTATCATTCATGTACAGTAAAATTTGCAGAATTTACCCTATTCAAACGAACTGCGAGCAGAATAAGGATTCACTATGAAAGACCACATGCCTAGCAATCGCTAATTGACTAGAACAGACATCTTTTCAAATCAAAGACTACGACTCCAACGGGGGCCCACGGACAAGCCCTACACTAATCGAAAAGTGGTCACAGCAACACATGGAGATACGTACCTTGACAGCCTCCAGAAGCTTCGGGTCATCATGAAGGTACTTGAGGATCCATGTCAGCACACTGGCCGTCGTGTCCTGGGCCGCGAACAACACTCCGATCACGTTATCGGCCACCACCTCATCCTCCCTCAAACTACCACGGTCTTCATCGTCCTCGAGCTCGAAGCTCATGAATTGGCCCAGCATGTCCTTGTCCACTATCCTCTTCTCCTTCCTCAACCTTATGATCTCCCGCAATATTTCCCCGAGCCTCTTTCTTGCCTGCAAAATGCAACAAAAAGTGTGGAGTTGATTAGTTGACTAGGAAAAGGCCCTTGGGTGACAAGAAGCATTTGGGACTTTAGTTTTCTTTCATATATGCTCGGATTTATGGAGCGAACATAGATGTTGTGTAACCACATGCATTTTCTGCGCTAGCAGTGCTAATTGAGTAGTGATTTGGTCCAGTATTTCTGCAAGTGCGCGCATTTATCGTGAGGCTCATGATAGAAGCGCACTTTTCCACTGCCTGCGCGGTAAATTAATAGTCCCTTCGTCCATATTTTTACCCATGGAATTTTTTTTTTCAACCGAACAGTTTCAGTGGATCAAAAGCATATTTGTCTGAATCTAATGAAAAGCCGAATAGGCCCAAGTTGAAACAATTACTGACTTTAAATTTGTTGACGTTATTGTCACATAAGTAGAGTGGTAGATACTACTTTTCCTCCTAGCTTTGTGAAAGTATGTAGAGACAAATGGGAAATTTATGAAAGTACAGTAAGGTAGATATCATGCCATCATAGGACTGCATAAGAAGGATTTATTGCTTACCAAGAGGGCCTTTTGATATGCTGTTCCTGGTATTTTTGTGGGAAAAGAATTATAACCCTTTTCCACTATGCAATAGTTCTCCTTTAGCTTTTGCTTGTAATACTCATCAAGGTGCCCAAAGATGGACAAAACTCCAACTTCGAAGGAGAACTGCGTATATACTTTTGTTAATAAGTATTTCACTTTACAACAGAAAATAAGACAAAGCAAGCATGTACGTAGTGAAATAAAATGGAGAAACCTAGTGCTTAAGAAATTCATAAGAACAAAATAAATCAATCCATAAAGAATGAGTTCAAAAAGTAATGTATTAAATGAACAGGAATAAAAGGACAAAGGACAAAAAACAAAAGAAAGTACTGGGTTTGATGCTACGCACATAAGCCAAAGAAGGGAAAACAAGCACATCATACAGCGAAACACGTTTACATCCTACATGTTTAAATTAACCTGTGTGGGGGGAAAAATAAAGAGAAAAAGGAACAAAATCAAACCTTCTTCATTTCATGAAAGGTGTTGATCACTTTCCGACCAGCCCAAGACTCCAATGCCGAAACAGCTACTGCCTCGATATCGGCGACTTTCTTTCGGATCACTTCTGGGTACAACGAGCTCTGAACCAGCTTTCGAATGCGTGTATGGTACTCCCCTTGGTGAAAGAACAAAGCGTTGGGCCCAATCATCTTTTCTTTGCTCTTGGGATAGGTTGGCTTGAACAAGTGAGCGTGAGTCACCAGCACGAATCTAGCTGCTTCCGGGCTGGCCAGCATCACGCAGGGACAGCCCAATATGTGGGTCTTGAATATTTCTCCATATCTGTGAGTTATGACGCCAAATCAGTTCGGTTCTGTATAATCTCTCTAATGGTTTCTTAAGGATTCTGAAAAATGGGAATTCAAAATTGAAAAGCAAAGTAAGCGTGAGTTTAAACCTCTTCTGCTTCGTTGCAAAGAAGATGTTTGGGTCTTGAGAATAGAGTTGGATTGTCTCTCCGATATAAGGCCAACCCATTGAACCAGGAGGTAGCTTAGCAATTCTTTTGAGCTCCTTCGTTTGCTTCTGAAGCTTTAATGGGTACCAGAGAATGAGTGCTGAGAGAAGAAGAAATATGCACGGCAAGACAGATATAATAATCTCCATGCAAGCGCAGATGAAAAAAAACTCTCTCTCTCTCTCTCTCTCTCTCTCTCTCTCTGAGTTAGAAGATGGGATGAATCAAGCGTTCCTGAGTTGAAGAGGGTCGTGCGAGGAAGAGATGATCAAATTTATAGAGGAGTTGGAGATAACTGTCTTTCGGCTATGAGAAATGATGTGGAGAGTGGGAGTGGATAATTCGCTTTAGAAGGAGATTCGCCAAATGTTGTTGAGGGATTGCTCTTTGTTTTGCATGGTTAGAATCCAATTTATATGCAGCTGGGTTAGATGGAAAAGACACGCGCACACAATGCTGACAGAACGCAAAGGAAAAGTTGGATTTGAAAGCTGCTACTAGAAATTACTGGTTAAAATATTGATGCAATGAATAAGCGGTTCTGTACAGCAAAACCGTCCGAAAATCTAGGAGTTATCATGTCAGACTGCAACTATGCATATGCACCATTTAATTTAACTCTACTACTATACATGGGCCGTCTGTGTTTCATCTTTCTTCACTTCAATTGAAAAGCATAAGAGTTCAAAGAATCAGAATAAGCCTCAAGGAAATCATTTGGACGCGGTGAATTTAATCAGTGTCTCCTACCCTCTTAAAGAAACTTTAGGGGGAACACTAGCCACTTTATGGAGGAATTTCGTATTTGATGTACACAGAGAGATGGTTTACGTGTGTTCGTAGGGATTAATCAAGACGAAGATTTGAATATCGTACCACCAGCCGTTGCAGCGTGGATGGTAGAGCCTTTGTTCTTTATCCCTGAAGGACAAGGTTCGAAGCCCCTGCGAAGCAGGGAGGTTGAAGCGCTATGTGGTGTCTTAAGTGGGACACCGGGGGTGGTGGGTCCTCCCGCTTACATATCCCCCCAGGTTTGCTCGCCAGCGGGTCACAAAAAAAAAAGATTTGAATATCGTGTGCTAAATATATATATAATTTCATTGTTACGATCCCCAAAAAGAATTTTTTTTTTTTTTTTTTTTTTTTTTTTTTGCTACTAGATTTCTACAAGAGTTGGCATCAAACATTGTTGGTGAAAAAAAAATAACTTGTCATCGAATTTCCTGATGACTTATTAATACCGAAACTTAGGCGAATTACTAACTCTTTTTAACAATTTGAAATTTACAAACTTTTTTTTTACTTTTACCAAATTTTATTAGCATTTCTATCAATGGTTAATACCCTAAAAAACCCCAAACCTGGTACACTTGCGACAAATTTACCCAAGCTATTTTTTTACCACAAAAAACTCCAAACTGATATACCTTTGACAAATTTACCCAAGACTAGTACACTTGTGACAATTTTACCCTCTGTTAGTTTTCGTTAAATTTTACTATTAAATTATTAAATTAAATGACACGTAACAGTTAATTTGTATACCAATTTCAGATTTTACATTCTGTTTGTCACAGTTAACAATTTTTGTGATTTTTTTATGGTATTAATCCAATTTAGCGGAGGGTATATTTGTCATAAATTTACCAGTTTTGGGGTTTTTTTACGGTCAAATAAATTAGTTTTAGGTAAATGTATCATAAATGTACAAGTTTAGGGTTTTTTATTGTTAGATGGGGTAAATTTGTCACAGGTGTACCGGTTTGAGGTTTTTTATGATCAAAAAAATAGTTTGGGGTAAATTTGTCACAGATGTACCAGTTTGGGGTTTTTCAAGGTATTAACCCTTCTATCAATGCCTTAAAGTTATTAACTCTTATGTGAATTTACCAAATTTATATGAGTGACTCCATAATTTTTTTCCAATTGAATTATCAACTCCCATTTGAGGTACTAACCGGAGCTCATTTGGTTTTTCACTTTAACAACTTTTGTCATCATTCACCAACTTTTATTTAGGAAATATCATAGAACAATCCCAAATCTTTGGGGGTACTACACATTTGCCTACAAACTTTTAATCGTGACACCTTACCGTACGAACTTTCATTTTTGTTACAATCATTAACGCTTAATTGTAGTTTACGTTAGTATGTGCAAAGCACATGAAGGGGTAAAATAGTAATTTCATCTCGTCTTTTATTATTTAGTTTTCTCCCATTTTCTATCTTCTTTTTCATTTCTTTACAGCAATTAAGGTTTGAGAGAGATTACCTTCAAATGTTAGATGAAAGTATAGATGTACCCCTAAAAGTCATGCGCATTGCAAAGTCGACAGAAAAAATAAGGAAGTGTTATCGATTGTAACAAATTGAATTTCAGAGGGATATTGCGTAATAGTTGAAAAAAGTTTAAAGTGGCTTTGAGTAATTTTCCCTTTTATTTTTCTATCTTACAAACGCCTCAACTTTATATTTGTTAATGTGAATTTTATCTGTGTTACATATCGTCTTTTTCTTCTAGTAGGTTACGAACTTGTTTTTATCCATTTTCATTGAGTTACCTACCATGTGTTTGATTATTCTTAAGTCACTTACTTTTCCATTGAGTTATCACTTTTTATTGTGGTGCTTACCAATTTTTTTTCTTTTTTTTTTGAAATTATCAAACTTAACCGGAGTAAATACCAACTTTTCTCCGATGAATAAACTAGTTTTGTGCTCCTGACAAATCTAAGTTAGTTATTAGTATTTATTTGTTTAGAAAATAACAATTTCTGTTATCTCTAAAAAAAAAAGAACTTCCCTTATCGTTTGCCAAATTTAATTTGACTTTCTTATTGATGGCTTTATGAAAGTGTCTAAGTGTCAGCATTTATTTGTGTGAATTACTAACTTTTCTCTAATTAAGTCCACATTAGTTTTGAATTACCAACTCTAATTTGAGTTGCTTACCATGGATTTCTTTGTCAAATTTGCCAAGTCTCCTTTTGAGTTCACCAACACATTTTAGGAATTGTGTACCTCAATTAGAGTTATTACCAACTTTTCTCTGATACCAACTAGTTTTACGTTATCAATTCTTATTTGAGTTGGTTAGTAATGTTTATTTCATTTTATTTTTAATTACAAGCTTCTCTTATTTATGACTCAACAAGAAATTTTTATTTTTATTTTTTCTAATCTTTTACCAACTTTTATTTACCCTTCTCACCAATGGCTTAACTTAACCAATTATAATAAGGACTTATCAAAAAAAAAAAAGATTATGTTACTTATAAACTTTTCTTTGATTAAGTTACCAATTACTTTTGAATTATAGTTCTAATTTAAGTTTCTTGCTAGAGAGCGTGCGCGCGCCCACACACACATATATATTCACTTATCAACTTCTCTATTTATTTGCCCGGCTTACCAACCCTTTTCTCCGATATAGCTACTGACTAGTTTGGCGTTACCAACTCACATTAAAATTAATTGTCAATTTTTATTTGCTTGTTTTAAATTACAAACCTTTTTGTCTCTGACAAATAAAACTTAATAAAAGATAAGAAAACTCTCTTATCTTTTACTAAGTTTTATTTACATTTCTTTACTATTTTACCAACTATTATATACAATTGCTGCCTTTATTTGTATAACTTATTAACCTTTTCCGATCAAATAATCCAAAAGAGAAGTTGGTTAATTTAAAACCAAAAAAATGTTGATAGCTAACTCAAATAATAGTTGGTAACCTAGAACTAACTAATTGTTAAGAAATGTCAATAAAATCTGGTGAAAGATAGAAAAGTTGGCAATTAGGAAAAAAAAAAGTGCATTTAGTTAAATATCTCAAAACGAGAATTGGTAACCCAAATTAATTTGTAACTTAATAGAGAAAAGTTGCTAGGTCACTCTAATTGAGGTTGGTAATTTCATAAACGAGTTGGTAAATTTGAGGCACTACCAAGAAACACAAATAAAAGTTCTAAGTAAATTAAAAGCATTACTAATGATAAGCAAAGTAGAAAAATTAAGAAGAAACTAGACGTAGATAAACAATTCAAATCAGAATGGGTAATTCAAGCCTAGGCCGTAATTTAATGGGAGAAAGTTAGTGAGTCACACTAATCTTAATTGCTTTTCGAAAAGGGAGTTGGTAAATATGAAGGGTTGTTGATTAATGTACATAAAAAAAATGGCAACTCAATAGAAAAGTTGAAAATTACTGAAAACTAGTAAAGGTTGGTTAGTAATTTATACGAGAATTATTAACCAAAAACTAGTTGATTATTTAACATGACAAGTTGGTAGTCGAGTTGATTTTGTTTAGCAGCTTACTGACACTTCAAATATATTTATGGACACTTATATGTGACTTAACTTTTAATCGATGATTAACTGCGAAAATCTTAACACGATATGAGGGGTCGGTTGCGGATTTTCACAATGAACTCATTCTTCTTATTCTTTTTGGCTGAAAATCCAAGCTGAAATGCTAATCAGGGGGCGGTCGTGGATTGCAAAACCGGTGGACTTCAACATCTTCTTCCACACTGAGTATGGAATCTTTGATGTGAGCCTCTGTCTGATCCCCAAATGGAAAGGAAGCAAGAGGAAAAAGATAAGCCACAAGCCAACATGAGCGCTCGTGCTCAGTCCTTGTAGCAGATCACACTTCTTATCACAGGTGTCTCAACATGGTTCGTGCGTCTCTTTTACAAAAGCTATTCGCTTTACACATATGCCTAATGTATATGCCCAATGTAGACATTGAGAGTATGCCTACCTAGCTTAAAAATGCTTAGCACGTTGAGTCCATTTCCATTGGCAAATGCTACTGGAAGATTGGCCTATCCAAAATTTCTTTCTTAGGACATGCAACATCTTGAAATTTCACGTCAAATGGATGAGGTTCTATTGGGTGATTAATAAATATATACATGCTCCCAAACGGTCACCATCTTGTCCAATTACTCAAGAATACGACTTTTAGAAGGTTGACCCAAGTGGAGCCGATCAAATCATTACAAATAGTGCCTAAGCATGACCCCATCTAGTAAATGTGGGAGTTCGCAAATGGATTAGACTCAATAAACGTTTGGTTACTGAGTGTGGTTGGTTTTGAGAGGTAGGATGTTCTTGGAGGCTAATTTGGTATCTTTATCCATGAGGTTTTATCTTGGATGCAAAATGGTATTTTGAGAAAAAGAGGGAAGGTGGAGATGAATTATTAAAAGTTGAGGATGGAGTACTTTTCCCGTTTAAACTCGAAGTCTAACTCAATTACGAAAATGTTGGAGATGGCCAAAACAAGTATGTTTATCTAAGAGAAACATACAGTTCCTAGATTTTGAAGCTAGAAGGTGCAAATTTATCTAAGAGAAACATTAGCATGATTTTTGTATTTTCTTTGATTAAAATTGAGGGAACCAAGTTACAGAAGAACTATGTAGAGGCAGTTCATTCGATCAAGTTTTAGAAAATATTTTCTTCTAAGTTCTTCCTTCAGTGAATGCTTGAAACATTTCATAGAAGACAACTCATAATTAAATTTTGGAAAGATATTAATATTGACTTATAATAATATTAATTAAGAAAAGACATTACAAATACTATAACTTTCGTATAGCAGTCACATGAGTATTATAACTTTTCAATTAATCACTTTTGTGCCATTATTTCTTAAAGCGGTCACTTACTTGTAAAAAAATTTTGAACGTTAAGGTAAAAGTTGTGGCATTTAAGTAAACGTTTTTAAGAAATGATGATACTCAAATGCTAAAAAAAAAAATATTACGACATTTAAGTGAGTATTGTATGAAAGTTGTGATACATGGGATGTCTATATCTTAATAATATGGTCGGTAACTTTTTATCATGATTTATCAAAGGTAAAATCCGTATGAAAAAGATTGATAGCTAAGATGATTGTCCCCTCCTCCTAGAGTAAAGCCCCCACTGTGACTCATACTTTTGTCCCCATGTCAAATCCATGCTATAACTAGAAAAAGGTACATCAATCATTGATATATTTTTCTCTTAATCAATTAATATGTGTTGCACAATATGTGCTCGGTACATCTATTTCTTTAGAGGGTTTTGTACGTTTAGAGCCCATCATAGTTTCCAAAAATTGATTGTTTGGCTGGATATTCCATTATTTTTATGTCTATGCAAAAATGCCTCATCAATCACATAAATTGAGCAAGAGAGAGAAAGATGATATCAGTTATCATATCCATCTAAATGATGTAATATGTACCGAGCATAAGAAAAAAATTTGGTTAATATAATCTCTGCTCAGCCAGCATTTTCTAATATCGTCCCTGAAAATAATCCCTTTTGTTAATTAGTTCATGAAAGCTTTGTGTTCTTATATGTTAAGTGCAACGTCAGGTCACATGCCTTTTTTCAACATATATTGTGAGGTGAGTGTTAACTAGGGAAAAAAATATTATGCTGATGGTAGAGGTGAGCATTAACTGTGGTACAACTTAAGAACCGGATCTAGCTGACCTAGATTGAACAGTTCCAAGCCAATTCTAAGAAGAACAGGTTCAATTTTTGGTTCCATGAACCTAGAAGCAGCCTAGGACTAGTTTGGTTCTTAGTTCCAAACTGTGGAATTGGTTCAACTAATCCGGCTCTTAGGTTAAACCGTTTTTGAAGCATCTTTTAGAAGAAGAGCTTTTGCACTTATGGATAATTGAAATCATGGTTTGACATGAACAAACGCCAACATAACCACTTGATGAACATATTCTTTTTTAGTGAGATTATGGAAGTTTCATTTTTTATTATAAAAATTTGCAGTTTTACCCAAAACATAACATTTTCCAAACTCGACCAATTCGATTCACTATTAAAATCTATTAAAACTAACCCACTATAAAACAGATGACCTGTGACTGGGCTACATTTTATTTTTACCTTTCCAAGTTAGTGAAATCTATTTTTTTTTTCTTTTTTATCCTTTTATGTCCCGTCCTTCTTCCTCCTTCTTCCCCAGTTGCTAGCGTGCTCCGTCAATCATCATTGTCTATGCCCACCTCGCAGTGCCTTGGTACCACGGCGACCAACTCCACCCTTCCTTTCTCCCTCCCTTATGGTTGCAAAGTAATCTTTTTCTTTTTTTCCCCAAGAGAATCAAAGACAATTGAATATTAACAATGAGGGACTCAAAGTTATATCTTCAAAGTACATAATTAAATAAATATCAATTCGTATCAAAAGATGAAAAGATCTCTAAGAACCAAATATTTGTATTTAAAAAAAGAAGAAGAAGAAAATAGCGGAAAACATTGGCATATTAGTAATAGCTTTTGAAAATCAATATTTATAAAATAAAAGAAAAAAAAAGTTCAGCTAGAAAGCTCTAATTCATATAAGAACCTAAAACAATAAAAATTGTAAAAGATTGTAATGTAATAATTGAAAACAACCCAATGAATAAAGATGATTCAATGACAATCTAAGAGATCACCACAACCATCTCCACGAATTATTATATTCATAGCGTACACAATTAGGAATGAAGATAAACTCGATTTTGCACGGAAATCAAAAGGACCACCCATTCTTGTTTCCTTCCTGCCTTAGCCAGCAATCGCCATCTTCGTCATTTGTCACTAGCCACAAGAGAAGGGAGGTTTGGACTTGAGCAGATCTTTAAAAGGCTCACGGAGGAAATAGGCGGGAAAATCGCCTTGGGGTGAGAGATCCCCCGCTATATCTATTCCCTCTCTATCAGAAAAACAAAGATAAATATAGAATTCATGGGCCTCATGGTGGTAAAGGTAAACACCATATCAGAACTTCTATTCTGGCTACTACCAATTAAGCAGGTATAGTAGTCTCATGCGCCTAGTGAGTGAGGGTGGATTAAATGCCCACAGCTAAATTGACACACCTTACGGCACTGTCCTCAACCACAAATTGATCCAGTTCCCCCGATTGAGGATCACCACTCCCATCTCCACAAATTATTAAATTCATAGCATACGCAATTAAGAATGAAGATAAACTCGATTTTGCACGGAAATCAAAAGGACCACCCATTCTTGTTTCCTTCCCGCCTTAGCCAACGATCGCCATCTTCGTCATCTATCACTAGCCACGAGAGAAGGGAGGTTAACGTCGTTTCAGGAAAGACTGAAATAGAAAAGATTGAATTTCGGGCTAAGAGTACAAATGCCAAAAAAGGATAATATGGCCAAGAAAAAATTAAAGAAGAAGGAGAAATCGAGTCAAAAAAGGAGAGGAAAGGTAGTTAAAGTCGTTTTCGTGATAAATGACATGGAAAGCCTTCGAATGGTGATCGTAGCTTCGCCGGCGCCCCTTCATGTGCCGGGGTGGGACCCGCCGTGAACGGCGGTGCATTCTGGCTCACACGTTGGAGCCGTTGCGATCTCGCAACCCCCGGAGAAAAAGATCCGACGGTCCCCACGTCCCCGCCCCGAAACATACGGCGCGGAACCTCTCCTGATGCCGACGTGGAACCTTCTCGACCCCAGCGTGGGCCCCTCCAAGAAAGAAAACCACAGAAGAGGCGTGAACCCGCGAGAAAATCTCCGAGGCCGGAGCGTGGAGTCCAGCTCAGCGGTACGACGTCGGATTAGGCGGGTGCACGTGGGATCCAGCTGATCGGAGGGCCCGCGTGCGGATTCACGTGCGCACGGAGACGGACGATATAGAGAGGTCGGCGTCGAGGTGGGCCACGGCGAGGACACGTGTCGGCGATCGGGAGGCCCCCTTGGATCGAGACCCTGCGAGAAGGGGCTGGTGAGGTGCGGTAATGTCCACGGGCGGTCGAGGGAAGAGTGGCCCTTGATTTGCCGACATTTTCCATGTATATCAGAAACGAAAAGACAAAGTTGACTTTGCCTCAACGCCAATCTGATTTCATCGGCCAAAATGACAAAAGTAAAGGAAAATAAAATAAAATAAAAAGGCTCTCGAAAAGTAAGTTAACGGACGATGACTTTTGATTGATACCGACAACCATGTCGATCGTTGGATCGTCGATCATCGATCATCGCCTGTCTGATCGGCCTGATAAATTTGTCGTGTGATTGCCATAGCATGATAGGAGCGATTGTACCATAACTATTATTGGCCATTAAATTTCTTTTCTTTTCAATTAAGTGTATGGATATTCAAATTGTAACTCGATATGATCTTTCTATTGAAAACTAGATTGGTTCGATGTAATGGACGTCACTTTTGAAGTCATAGTTAAATTGTACACGTCAATGTACTCGTATCTTTTGCAATCATCATCTTGCTGCTCTTATCCTACTCATCACCCTTTGCTACCCTAGTCATTGCCACCATGCTTGAGAGAGAGACATCCACTTTTGAAGTCACAGTTAAATTGTACACCTCAATGTACTCGTATCTTCTACATTCGTCATCTTGCTACTCTCATCCTACCCATTGTTGCCACCATTCTTTTGAGAGAGAGAGAGACTTTTGAGAGAGAGAGAGAGAGAGAGAGAGATGCTACCATTGGGGGTTACTTCCATATTTTCTACATTTGTATTGGAGGTTTATAAAGGAATCAAGAGTTGTCTAGACCACTCAGACTGGTAGATATCGGTCCGATTCCTAGTTCAAGTTGTGAAACTGCCCACCCTTCTATTGGATATTTCAATAATATTTTGAAATATTTACAATAATAGCTTTGATAAAAGTCATGACCACATTGAAAACCATCATCATTTTTAACGGTTTCTTAATAGTCATATACTGCTTTTCAATAGCTTTGTAACATTTAATTTATTTCTCAAATAAATCATCTATTATTTTACAATAACTCTTTTGACAGCTCTATTCTGTCTGAAAATAAAAGTAAAATCTCATAAAACAATCTTGACATATACATTGAATGAAAGAGAGAATATCATTTATTTAAAAAATCTTTTCTTTCCTTCCCTTTACTGGGTTATACATAATGTTGTTTTTGTTCCTTCTAAATAGAAGAATATCTATTGTATCTTAGAAGGGTAGCCACCAAAAGTCTATCACACCGAGTTTCGCACCCTAAGAGGTAGAATTATCCTTAAGGACAGCATTTGCACTTGCACGCCTCAAGTAGATTTATTTATTTTCATTAACTTTTTCTAACACCTCACATTCAAACCGAATCAGTAATATACATACATACATACATACATACATACATACATACATACATACATACATACATACATACATACATACATACATATATATAATTTTTAAGAAAAATTTTCAACAAGAAGAATATAAGAAAATTGAAAACCCTAAAATTTTTAATTTGAGACTCAACATCTATTGGCCGAGTATCTTGTCTCACTTTCATCTCATCTAAATCGTCTCTTCATCTCTCACACACAACGTCGAATCTCAAGCTCAATGCGCATCAACTCACGGCCTCATCTCTTGATTTTCAATATAAGCCTAATCTTTTTTCTGATGTTGCAAATAAGAATGGGCAAGTTCTTTGCCTCTTGCTTTATTTTTTATTTACTGGAAAATGTTGCACTAAGTGTGTGAAGCTTTGTGGGATTAGCTTCATAGCGGTTCAGTTACTGGATGAATCCGTGAAATTAATAGGCAGTTCCTAGGTCCAATTTTTCAGAACCAATTATTAGTAAACGATTCTCGGTTCCAAAGTGAGAACTGCCATTTGAATCATGCTCACCCCTAATTGCTGTCGAATGCTAGCCCACAGTGTCCTAGCAACTGGCCAACTACCTGGCACTAGCGCAACGCCAGGCTGATGGTGCTGGAAGCACTACAGGTTGTGTGCCCCTATGTCCCCGCTACCGGTGCACCAATGCACGCCACATGTTAAAGTGCTGAATTTTGAGATCCGACCATCCAATGAAGGCAAATTAGGTTTTGTTGGAATGCTCTTGATGAGCACTACCCAACTATGTCCTTCGATTAAATTTTAAGCGAAGTCTTATTCTCTATCCATTTCAATCAAACCTTGAGGAAGAAATCAGGCGCCCCCAGCCACATACCATTTCCATCGTTCGAATTCCACCACCTGAGCTCGAGTCTTGTTTTCACTCACATTCCTCACGGAATCCACGCACTAGCGATCAAATCGTTAACCACTAAAACAAACCCATTGAGCCATCTAATCTAAGTCGAGTTCTCTCCTCATGCGATAATCAAAAGTCTACTCAATACAAGAGTCCCATGTGCTGTCAGTCTTCGTATTTCCCACGTCTTTAGATAAAGGAAAAGAGAACAGAAAAAAAGGGGGAAATGCATAGTCCAAGCGAACTCGATGACCATAATACTGCATCAACGTGTGCGGATGCGCCACGGCTCCCCTCTTCACTTACTTTCTGCTGTATTTCGTGAAGCACTACCTACCTCCTCCTGCCAAAGGCACGCGAACAGATGGTTCGAAGTGCCCGGTCTCGGTGGTCATACATCAATCGTAAGGAGCAGAAATGACACAGAGGGATATGATTCTCTCTCTGGCGTTTCCTGCCCCCGAATGATTGCTTTTTCTCCATCTCCATCCGAGCAGCTCGACCAAGAGTTCATTTCCACGTGACTCGATTTCCGGATGGAGGTGTTGCTGGAAAGAACCGGCAAGATCTAGGGCATCTAGGAAGAGGATATGGATGGGTAAATTTCAGGATGGGGAATAATTCATCACCCCCTTTTGTCCTTTAGCTGCTATAACTGTGACCTAAAATGAAATGTAACCTTCCCAAAGATAGGTATCTGTGTCGTCCTGAATGAATGAGCCCCTTTTCTTTAGTAGCGACACGGGAGACGTTAAGATTTATAACAAAACGTGCTTTTTGAAGACGTGTCAAGTTTCGATGGATGTTTGGAAATGCCAATCATTAAAAGTATGGATCTCACTTGTTCAAGCAAATGATGAGAAGATCGACACATCACTTGGCATTAGATCTCGCTTGTTTGAGCAAATGATGAGAAGATCGACACATCTAGCATTATTGTTTTGCTTTTTTCCTCATGAAGAATAAGCAATTATCATATCTATATATGATATGAGAACAAGTTCTTCCAAAAAAGTCTCAGTGATTGCGCTATGTGTGTTCAGTAGGTTACAGTTTAGAGTTTTGGAGCGATTTCCTTGCCATTTTGATTAGTAGGCAATATTAATGCTCCTCTCTCCCTCTCTAGGCTAGCACATTATTTACTATAACTTCATAATAAAACTTAAGGTTTTCCTCTTAATTAGCAAACCAAAGCTTCTATGGAGATTATCTCATATGCTTTTTTGACATAGGAAATAATGTATGAAATGTAATAGTTCATATCACGTTCTCGGTCTTTTTTGTACACTAATTAATTTCTATTCTAATAATTACATATCCATCTATCTTTGGAAACATCCAATAAAATTGGTATGATATTTATCAAAATATTTACAGTTTTATCATCTAATGATATGTTAATATAACACGTATTTAAATTTATATATTTCATACACCATTTTAACTATATATGGTATGATAATCCACACAATGCATGAGTATACATCTACTTTGCATCAAGACTAGTAGCATGATATCTAAGTATTTCACTAATGGTCATAATCTTGTACATATAGTCTCCTTTCATCAAATTTTTCAAACTTCTAGTCTAGAGTTTCTACTATACTATCAAGGCCAGGTTCCAATTTGCCATGCTCCCTCTAGGTTTATATCGTGCGGGGTTTCTCATTCTTCAATATGTGTGTTCTTCAAAGAATTCAAACCAATTTGCACACTAGACTGCTAAAATACTCTCCCACATTGCGTAAATATGGGAATTCAATAAGTTTTACATGCACATAATGTTCCTCCAACAAATAGTTAAAATTTTAAATAAGAAATTTTGACACCATTAAAGGGAAGTAAAACAACATTCAAAAGCTCACTTTGTGCTCAAGCATGCCCAAATAAATTTGCTTACAGAGTTAAGAAACTTATGACCTTTTAATTAAGGGATAGATATATTAGAAGTCATAAAACTTGTTACAAAAATGTAATTGAGTTTTGAAACATTCAAAAATTGCAATTAAATCTAAAAACTTGTCAAGTTAGTGCAATCAAATCCTAAAATTTATTAACACTTTCCATTTGTTAAAATGGACAAAGTTAATGAAATAACTTGATTACACTAATTTGACAAGTTTTAGGACTTGACTATACTTTTGAAAGTTCTAAGACTTAATTGCACTTTCGCGATAAATTTAGGATTTCGAATACACTTATCCCTTTAACTAACACTAGTTGTTCAACTTTCCTACTTCCCTAATTAGAGCAAACTCTTAATAGGGTTCTTTAAAATATTTTACAACATAATGACTTTAATCCTCGCAAATAAAACCCAATAAAAAATCTCTCTTTGTCTCTCACATTGCTCGGTCATGCCTCCACCCACCCTCGCCGCCACCCTCGCCGGTCACCACGCTGTCACTTCTGCCTTTTCCTTCAAAGCACTGAATATTGCGGCCACGCTCACATCTCCTATCTCTATCCTATAAAGAAATCTATGTTGTTAGGGTTTTGATGGATTCTAGTCTGAAGTCGGCAAATTCTATCCATAACGTACATGTAAGAAGGTAGGCAAGCTTTGAGTAAAAAAGTGAGATGTGGAAAAGATGTAATAGCCTCAAAAGAAGACAGTGCTTTCAAAGAGGGTCTTTCTAACAGATGTCTCTGTCCTTGACGCCACAATAATGACTCTCCGTCGCAGTTCGGATGAATGGCCTATTTAATTTCTGGTTTACAAGCAGCTCTTGACAAGGCCAAATACCCCTCCAACCTCGTTAGGCACAATTATTTTATAGGGGTTGGGAGATTATCAGCTCAGAATAGCATTAGCAGGCCCCTTTGAGCGTTCACTTAAGAATCTAGCACCCATTATGGAAGTTCTATTTTGGGAAAAATTATCCAAAATTTTTTACATCTATTGTATATCAGCCAATTTAATTTTAAATTTTTCAATTTCATTCTAAACTTTTTAACCATTCGTCAATTATATCTTTTCACTCAATTTTGATCAAAAATCACTAACATGATAGTCCAATCAGCATCGATCGTCTTACATAACACTATTAGAGTTGACGTGAACGATTTTTGCAATTTTTAAATTTTCTAAATTTTTCATTTTTTTTTTCCTTTTTTCCTTTGCTTGTGGCTAGACATTGCTAATGCCCAACAATCGACGAAGGGAAATAGGGAAAAAAGAAAAATGAGAGAAATTTTTTAAAAGAATTGTTAAAATTATCAACTTCCGTGCCGATCATACTATATAAAATAGTTGGTATCCACATCAGCGATTTTTAGCCAAAATTGATCGGGATGACTGCATTGAAAAATCGTCACAATGTTTTAGACTAAATTGATCAAATTGAAAGTTTAGGACTAAATTAGCATCACTTATGATTCTAAAGTTAGAGGTTGGTAAGCCGGTTGTTATAACCCCACCAAGATTCTAGCAATCACAAAACATCTCCTTCAAGGCATATATAGCAACTAGGCAATGGAGCACAAACTATTTAGAAGTACGCTCATAACATGAATTTGAATCATGATCTATTGAAAGACAAGTGGTTGTCTACCACTAAGTCAACCATCTTAAATGGTGTGCATGGATATGCTAGTTATCATTTGGCCAACATCATACCCTTGATCTTGGTAGATAAATTGGGAGAGTCTGAATTCAAAGTAAACTCATCAAACAGATGAGTCGGGTCAGGTTAAAAATTGTCTTACCCAAATAGGCCTATTTAATCCGTTTTAACCCATTTTTATATAATGCAAGTTTAGTAACTCAAATCCAACCCAACTCATACCCAACCCAACTTATATTATTAAAACATTTCAACATTTAACCCAATCTATGAAAAATCATATTCAAACTAAGATGAGAGTATAGAGTGAGCAAACATGAGATCCAACCAGAACAATAAATAATGAAGAGCAAGTCATAGAATTAAGTTAGGTCTAAATAAGTTGTCAACCCATTTATGATCCATTTATGACCTACTTAATGCCCATATTATATTTAAACTCATTTATAACCCATTTAATACTCATATGAGTGAAGAAACGGGTTAATGACCCATTCTGACAGGACTATCTCGAAGTTAACAGCAAAAATTAATTATCTTTGACGAGCTTCGTCTAAGCTACTTATTTTATTCTCTCATCCGTATAAAGTAAAAGACCTCATTAACTGAAGTCACAAATGCACCAAGGGCACTAGTTAAGACTAGCGACTTATGATTTTCAAAAAAGTAACGCAAAGCGCAATTTATTGATTGTTTCGCTCGAAAATCACTTTCCTCAAATTTATCGACTTGGCAATGAAAATCACCGCGCCTTGACTGATCAATGATCCTGATCTACCATCACACTCCCTGTGCTTCGATATGGACAGACAATTGTGCACTAGGAAAGGGACGTGAACTTGATGATTGGGTTCCCATACTGACGAAAAGAATTTATTGACGGCAACATAATTGGTCTTTAATGCACAAGAGCGAAGGTTGAATCAACTAAGGAAAATTAACAACTCAAATGACTAGATGAACCGCTGGAAATCACTGGAAGACATGGGCAAAAGTAGAAATTCCAGTTCTCCGGGTGCTTGCGTGTGCCTCTTCTTGGTCCGACTCTCCTTTTTATACTTGTTGCCCTCCATATCCGCTACTCCCAAGTTTTCGATGACTGCTCTGGTAACCGTCTCTGCTTACGTTATCCGTTCCTGATGTGGCATGGCTAATGGTCCCTGTCTAAACTCACTAATCTTTCACTGATCGCTCTGGTTTGCCTTGACTTATCCTAATCTGAAATCTTCCCTTTAGCTCGATCAATGTCTGTCGTCGAATTTTTGAGTGCCAACAATGACCGTTAACAAGTGCCAAATGAGCACTGTTTAACACTTTCCTAAATAGCTCTATTCCAAACTAGCTTCCAAGATACTTTTAAGGCTCAACTTGTTTCACAGAAATAACTTCCAAGAAAAAGTTTTTCTGATTTTCTAGCATTTGGTTCACAGAAAATAAACTGGTTAAAGAAAAAAAATTTCATTAATGGAAAAAAAAAAAAAAAAACATTCAAAAGTGGGGAAAATGATTTCCTCTCCTAAGAAAATAATTTCCTCTCCTCCTCTTTCTTTCACTTAGACCAACCATGTTCTCCTCTTGTGCGCTACTTTTGATTTTTTTTTTTAAATCATTTTTTAAATTTTTTTTGTTTTTGTTTTTGTTTTCTTTTCCTTTTTCTTCTTTTCTTTCTTTTCCTTTTTGCTTCCTTTAGCTAGCGACCAGCCACAAACAACCTTGAGCTCATCCATCCGTGGTAAGGTGGAAGCTCACTCGAGGTCAATGAGGCTTAGCTTGTCGATATCTGATGAGCTTGAGCTTCATTGGAGTTGGACGAGCTTGAGCTTGAGAATGCCTATGGCTGACAATCAATCAAGGGAGAAGCAAAAAGAAAAAGAAAAGAAAAGAAAATTTAAAAATTTAAAACATTCAAACTTTCTGATATTTTTTTTTGCAAGATTAGATTATTCACATTGAACGGGCAAAAATATTTTCTAATTCATTTTCAAGTTTTTCAAATATAGGAAATAATGATCATTTTAATAGAAAATGATTTCCTAATAAATATTTTCAAAAATAATACAGTTTTCACGAAATAAACAAAGCTTAAAAATAGTCATTCCATTTCTCTCCTTATGAACCCATATTGGAGCTCATTGCTTCTTTTCAATATTAATTGTCGTCGAGAACATAGTGAATACTTCCCGATATCGAATCGTGCTTCCTTTACGTAAAAGCCACGTTTATGAGCTGAGGTGTCTCATATATGTGTTTCATCGTTACTACGTGATAGCGACCGACCGCATAGGAACATTGTATGGCAAATATTCGATGGAAATCCGACGTCATTTCGTTATCATTTCATCCCTACTCATACCAAGACACGAAGGGAGCTGCATCTTCTTTATTGATATTTCCCATGGTGGAATGACCACATAACTCTTTCTAATTGGTCTCGAGTCTTGTTTTTGTGTGTGCCGGGGGAGGGGGTGGTGGGGTGTGGGCGGCGGGTTGGGTTAAGTCCAGTTTTATTTGGATTGAGTCATCTTAGGTTAAAGATCAAATCGATCTATTTAATTTAAATGGACTTATTTATATACAATACATTAAAAATGACCCTAACTCGATCCAACTAACCTTAGGTCCAACCCAAGTTCTTACAAACAACTTGTTAAAAGTGCATTAATGATGTTTCCACTGCCACCCTTGTACACCTATCCCTACCGCCACGGCCACTGCCATCACCATCACCATCACCACTTCTATGTGTTGTCGTCCTCACTTTAGTATCGGTGCAAAATATAGAAAGTACAACAGTAAATTCCACAAATTTAACAAATCAAAAATGTTAGGTCTAGATTAGAAAATCACATTGTTGGCTAAAGAAGTTCGAAAGAATAAAACAAAGAAATTTTAAAGGGAAAAAAAAGGCAAATTTGCCTTGTGTAGATTTGTGCGCTACAATCTCGATAACCATTCTGAGGTGGTCATTGCACGCGATCAATCATCTTATCGTGGTCGCCATCTAGGCTACCAACATTGTGGTGGTCATCAGGCTATGCATGTTTGTGTCGGCCGATAGGATGTGAATAAGTCATCGTCGAGGATGGGATGGCTCGCAGGTCATTGTTCTTAGGCAAAGTCCATGTGACAATCATGGTCCTTTCATTAGGGTTTTTTCATTTTTTTTTTAAAATCTAATTTCAGCATTTTCAATTTCGCCAAATTGGTCACAACGAGTCAAAAATGGTTCATTCTAGAGCCATTAGACTCATTTCAAGGCTTTGATATGTTTCATAACTCACATTTCAACCTTATATAATAGATGCTCGCGAACCCATGCACATTGTGGCCTAACAAATGTTGGGTTAAGAATTGATCATCGACTCATTTCGCCACCTCTGCTTTTACGACAAAGCTGATAAGACAATGGCAAGTGAGAGAGCTTCTCTTGAACAAAGTCTTCACAATCCACAAGATCTCGAGTAGCCAAGTCAACCAGAGGCACTAGCTCACGGGCCCATGAGCAGGAGTTGGCGAGTCAAAAAATCCACACACAAAAATCTGCATAAAGTAAAGACAAAAACCCACAGAAAGAGATGATGGAGAAGATTGCTTCAAGATTCCCACAATGATATCCGTATCTTACCCATTTTAACCTATTCAAGGCCCCATCTCTACTGATATTTTGATTCCATTTTTGGTGCATACGGCACTCCGCTGCTGTCTTCCCCTCTTCCGAACACGATGCTGCTGATGCAGACGTGAGGAGCTTCACTTTCGTGGGGTGAGATCTTTGTAATGGGCCATTTGCAGGCCCTTCCCAGTAGTGCGTGGACACTTGGAACTCTAATCTCTATCCCAAGGAAAATGTGAAAGGCACTCTCTAGATCTTCTGTAGATCTTCAGTTAAACTTTAGTCATTGATGCAGATATGAAGAGCTTTACTTTCGGGAGGTGAGATCTTTGTGATGGTCCATTTGCATGCGCCTCGCAGTAGTGCGGGGACACTTGGACCCTAATCTTCATCCCAAAGAAATTGTGAAGAGTACTCTCTAAAGTCTGGATCTTCAGTTAAACTAAAGACATATAGTTACTGAACCATTGAAAAATCGTTTGGTAAGACCGGAGAAAACAATTGTTGAAAATTTAAGGGTTAAGACAAAAAAAAAAAAAAAAATCTCAAATAATGCTTACTGTAACACAAATAATCTGAACTTTTATGTCACTAAAACCTCAAATTTATCCATTATGATATAAATAACCCTAACTTTTTTTTTGTCATAAAAAATCCTGCAAATATACCATGAATGGAATTAAAATAGACGATATGTATATCGTACATGTATAAGTTTAGGTTTTCTTGGGACACAAAAAAAAAAAAAAAAAAAAAAAAAGTTAGGGATATTTGTGTCATAGTGGCTAAGTTTAGGGTTTTCAGTAATACAAAAGATTTGGAATATTTGTGTCATAGTAAGCATAAATAGGATTTTTTTTTTTTGGTAAATGTACACTTAAGTGCCAAAAATTACGAAAATGACACTTAAGTGCCAAAATCGGAGCAAAATTAATCACTTAAGTGCTAATCCGACCAAAATACTGACGTGTGCAAATTTCTAGCGAAATAAGTACAAAACGGTGTCATTTTGCATGCTGACGTGACTAGACAATGCAAAAACAACATCGTTTTGATATTGACATGGTAAAAAATTAATATAAAAATTAATTAAATTAAATTTAAAACTAATTTTACTTAAAACATTTTAAAATAAAAATTAAAAAAATTAAAAATTAAAAAAAAAAAAAGTAGGGAGGCGACTGGCCAAGGCCTAGCGACCTCGCCGACCCTCCCCCTCTGTCTCCGACCTTTCCCGACAGCGGCGGCGAGGGCTCAGCCCTTAGTTGCCTCCCTCCTTTTATTTATTATTATTTATTTATTTTTTAAATTTTTTAAATTTTTATTTTTAAATGTTTTAAATAATTTTAGTTTTAAATTTCATTTAATTAATTTTTATATTAAAGTCAGCACCAAAACGATATCGTTTTGCACTTGCTTCGCCAGAAAATCGCCACGTCAGCATTTTAGCTGAATTTTGGCCGAATTTTACACTTAAATGATCCATTTTGCTCCGATTTTGGCACTTAAATATCACTTTCGTAACTTTAGTACTTATGTGTCCTTTTGTGCCAACTTTTGGCACTCTAGGGGTCCCGGTGTCGTTTTTTTTGGCATTTGCCCAACAATTAATTATTGAATTTTAATTGCCGATAACATAGCGCTAAACATGAAAGTATAAATATTTTTTGCAAGAGCTGGATATTGAGTTTGAGTAATATTAGCCTCTTACCATATATATGAAGAATATTATTAGTAGCTTTTAGGCTTTTAGCAATGTGATAGGTCAGATTTTGATTCCTTTTTCAAATGTTTATTTTATTGAATGAATCAAGTAATACCCCATCTTACTTAGCAAATTAAGTATTTTGCTACTTAATTGAATCCCTTAAGTCAAAATAAACTATGTTTATCCAACGTACCTAATTTCATTAAATGCTGAATGTGTTAAATTTTTTGCGCATTTTAGAGCTATCAAATGGGCCGTAAAAGAGGTCTGGATATTCTGAAGTGTGATCAATGGATATTATTGACTTGTTCAACTAGATAATGGAATAAAGTCGTAATGTAATACCTATTTAATTAGGTTTAGGTAATAGTTATTTCAAGAATTGCAGCGTAACATCTACATGAATACTTCCTTGTGATAATGACCATAGATATTAATCATTACTAGTAAATAAAACTATGCTACGGTATTGGAATCATGTTTCTCCAAAGTTACTTCATATTCTTGATAGCTAGTCATTCGCTATTTGATTTGAGTAAATGGCAAATTCCTTGACTTTCGTGGAACATATGTCATAGATATCATTGCAAGATTAGTTACCTAGTGCCATAGAGTTGTAAGCCTTCAATAATAAAGAGTATAATTGTTGAGAGTGCACAACAGAAATCCAATATCTTTATTTAAGGAGATGACCAAGAGGGAACCCAACTCCGAGTTAATCAACATATTCATATGGACTCACCTCTATTAAAAAAATTTAAGCTAATAAGTTATTGGACAACAAGGATATATATATCAACTGCTCCACAATATATCAATTCACTGATGTGGAACTTTCTAACACAACTTATAAGTGTATCTCAACAATCTTCCCCTCATGAAGGGTAGTATTAGGTTTGTTCTCGTTTAGTCCAAATATCCTTTGCATCAACTTGTGTTGATTAGAATCTCCAATACTTAGCTTCATCCTCAGTCTCTTTCTATAGACCAAACCATGAAATATGTCATCAGGCTTATGTTGTTATATCACAACACCCACTACCTAGAAACTTTGTCGATCACCAAATTTCTTTCTTAAGATATTCACCCCTAGAATTGGAAGTCCACCAATCTACCATTGATTCTAATGCCATTTGTTGAAAGCATGCAATAGAAATTCAATACCTTCATATAGGTAGATGGCCAAGAGAGAACCATAACTTATACATGTATCTAAATAATAATGGTGACAATAATGACTCCATTTGCCAATGAAATGCAAAGAGTTCACAATTGCCTCCTCTTTTAGGGCTATATTTTCTTTGAATCATGTTTATGATAAGTAGAATCTAAGTCATGTTAATTACTTACATGCAAACTTAATTAAGCGCTTACTTGGAAGAGTTGTAATTGAACCAAGGGGTAATGAGTTTCAAGGTGGATTGATTCCAATGCTAGAATTTGGAATTGACCATACAAGTCCTTGTTCCAATTTTTTGGAATTAGGAAGCTGAAGGGTAACCATGATTTTATTCTTTTGTTCCCTCAAGAAAAAAAGAAGTAAAATTCGTTTGATAAATTTTTTGTTCTTGAGAACAAATTTATTCCTAAGAATAGAATTAGAACAAAATTAAGAAGTGGAAAAATGTTGCTTCTTTATTTCCAGGAATAATTCCATAATCAAGCCCAATCATGTTCTTCTTTCTCTCTTTTCTTTTCTTCTTTTCCTTTCCTTTTCTCTTCTTCTTCTTCTTCTTCTTCTAGCTGGTTGCAAAAATATAACAAAATTACATAATAAAATTATATTAAAATATGATGAGATTATATAATAAAATAAATAATATAATATAATAATTCAAAATATAATAAAATTACATAATAAAATTATATTAAAAATATGATAAATTATATAATAAATTTATTTAAAAAGTAAAAGATAAAAATAAAATAAAAGTATTAAAAATTAAACAAATTCTAAGTCACAAAAAAATTTAAGGATCATATCAAATGTATTTCTATTTTGGGAATAGAATTTTCAAACAGTTACTAAACGCCTTCTAATCAATTACACTTGTAACTAACCTATAACTGATCATAATTGAACCGATCAATTCTATATTAGTTCCCAAGTTATACCCAAGAATTGTGTGAAAATTGAATTATAGATTAGTTCATGTCAAGTGATCTCTTGGTAGCTGAGTGGAAATACATGCTAATCTCATAGCATGACGTCATGGTTTCCACTCCTTAAGGCTGCTACTTTTTATTCTTTTAAGTAAACGGCATTTTAGAGCAATAACTAGGGGACCAATCGGCCCTGGCCGGTTCGAAGGTTTTATACTGAAGAACTTATTAGGTTCACCTGGATAGGTCAATTCCCAGGTTAAATTAAGAACCATGCTCACTCCCCAAGTTGAAATATATCTATAAATTATACATTTATTCAAATTCATAGTACTTCAAAATTGGGCGAGTTAGTTTCCCAAAGCTATTGTAAGTTGCCATAACTTTGAAGTTGTTGTAGCTATTGTAGTGTTTACTAAACACTTTTACAAGCTGCGACACTCTTTTTTCACAACTGAAACTATTGGAGAGTGCTGAATTAAATATTCTTTCGAAGTTCTTATGGTTGCAATCAAGGTTAAAATTTGCCATGTGGTCACCTAGAGAATCCTATGCATATACTCTTGACCTATAAGAAACAAAAAGACTCCTCATGCTTTTCAGCAAGAGGTTGTGTATATGACTTCTTCTTCCTTTCTCTTTCTGGATTCGGTGTACTAGTAAAAAATTATTCTTACACAATATGTGCCCAAAGAGATGTCTCCTTTTTGTTTGTATTGGCCTGAGGAAGGAAGAAGAAAGCAGCCTATTCGAAGCGAGAGGCACAAACCCTAATTGCCAAAAAAGCTAAAGCTCAAAATGGTAATTAGGACAATTTATTACAGCTTCAACAGGTTAATGTGGAGTCCAAATTGGATCAGACGTTAATTTAGTTAGCTTGAGAGAGACCTGTCATATCTCACATTCAGCTCTTCCCACCCCCCTTTCTCTTTTCCTTCTTTTGTATTTTTGTCCTGACAACTAACATTAACCTTTCGGCAGGATGAGGAATATTGGCACGAGGGAACAACTTCCGTGTTGAACAGTCAGAATTCATCCATTCTGGGTTCAAATTTTCGATTCCATTCCATTCCTTCCGATCCAATCCGAGTATGTATGCCACGAATCTACTAAGTGATGCTAGAATCCATTTTCTATACGTACCTTTCATGATTCAGCCTATATACATAGTCCAAGAACCCCCGTGTTTCATCAAATTCATAAATTACATGATATTTACGTGTACTTGTCATCCAATTGTAAATAAAACAATGCATAAACTTTTATAAATCTACCTATTATTGAAAATTAATTCATTTATAAACAAAGGCTCTGTCCAACTCTGGTTCAAATAGTGTGTAATTTGATTTATAAGTATGACTTGCTAAGGCTAACTAATCTTTCGACAATACTTTTGTTCTTCTATATATATGTAATTCCCTAATATTCTAACGAAGCTAAGTTGACCCTCATCACATTCTGGTTTTTGAACCCTAGAAATTAATTGTTGGCCACCAATTTCAACTCATAGCTTACGATTGTCGAAACGAGTAGTTGTGTGAGCAAGGGTTTCTCAATTTCTTAAGGGCCTTCTCATTTAGTTGGGCTGCATGATGATCAACAAGAGAAGTTCGATGCAACAACTGTAAGTCCTAAGCCCATTACAGTAATCCAATTTAGCAAACAAGATACTGTTTTTGCACCACTAGAGCGAGAGAAATAAATTGGATTCTTTTCTTTACCTCAGTGAGTTGCTTAGATGAATAATTTTCGAAATTCAGGTTAGCCATGAGAACTCCCCAAGCTAGTCTAGTGTTTCCCGCTCTTGAAAAGATTCCAATTAATTAGGTTCTATAGAAAATCTATTAATACACTGATCTTTTCACGTGAAGAGTTCTATGCTACATTTGTATAGAGCTTCATAATGCAGATTACAAGATCAAACAAACACTACGATACTTCCAGATTGAGCATATGACAGAATCTTGACATTTAGCTGAAATTTCCAGTTATCGAATACTAGATCATACAGAACGTCGATACTAATCTTCTTTCCACATTATATTAGAGTTAAAAGGAGTGAATTTACCATATGCCTCCTCTTTTTTTCGTCAATTTTGCACAATGAACGATATTTTAATGTACAAGTGCTTAATTATTTTGGTGATTTTACGCTGCACATCCGCAATGAGTTCTTGTTTCATATCCTGTTTAAGCTCTAGCCACAAAGCAAGAAGACCCTATGCCACTGTCTAGTGCCTTGTACTTCCCAAAAGTATCCTATATATTGGCTATGACAGTGCCATATATATCGCATGGATATTGCAATTGACTTCCATCACCACAAATCACGTAATCCATAGGTAAATCACTGTCTCACGGTAGTAACTCTGGTCTATCATGTCCTTATTAATTTGGTATATTGAGGCATAAATCTTCATCTAGAAGCAGCAAATTGTGAGCTTCATGATCCACGGCTCAATTTCACCCAGGAATTTGCAAGTCCCTCGTGAATAGTTAATTGGCATGCACATGCCTTGGTTACGGGCTAGCGGCCCAACGAGCCCAGTGGAGCCGCCCATCATACAGGTGACTTGAATATTATTATTATTATTTAGATGGAAGGCCTAAAAAGATACATTCTTACTTGGGCCCGGCCGGCCTTTAACCTATTAGTCTGAGAATGTTTGCAAGGGTCATTTAGGCCCATCTAGGACGGACAACACCCCATCTCTATTAATTGAGCATGAGAAATCCGTTTATCCATAATTACGTAGATTAAAAAATTGCCGGATGTATGGCAGAATTAAAATATAAAAATATATTAACCAAGTGGATGGAAAGGCTTTTCTACATACCTATAATATGTTTGAATAATTGTCCAGGTTTCATTGCAATTGGATGGGAGAAGTGTGAAAATATTAAAAGAAGGTCTAAGAGTGGCATTTTAGAAGTTTTCGACACGACTAGGAAAAAATTTGCAAAAATTATATATGTAAAACGGCTCACTGTACAGTTTAGTTTTACGTTTTAAAGTGTAAATTAGTGGATTATTTAGTTAGCTTAATAAAAGGAATCAAACCGGCCTAAAATAACTAGTGTAAAATCTTTAAGGGCAAACTAGTAACTGCACAATGCTAGGGTGCTAATATGCTAAATATGAAAATTCTGGGGGCATTCATTATAAGAAATCTTATGATGATAAATGATTAAATCGATTTATGGAATTTATTACTTGATCTAGACAATTGACATGACTAGTCAAAATTTAGATTTGATTGCATGACTTAATCAAGTGTGAGTTGTTTTGGTAATTTTATAAAATATGAGGCATGATTTTAGTATAATTAAATATTTTATATGGATTAGATAGCAAATGAATTGCCTTAGCTAAGTAATTTGATTAGTATAGATAGATTACCAAAAAAAGAAAAGAAAATGGAATTTAGGGGTAAAAATGTAAAATGAGGAATTTTGTAGGGGCAGTTATGTAATTCTAATGGATCAATAGTTGTAATTTTTTATGATTAAGGCAAAATTAATCAGGGTGTCTCTTGGTAATGATATAATTAGAGTCAGCTAAAATAATGCCTAATATTTAATTAATAAAGAGGTAGTCATTAAATTTGAAATAGAAATTAAGTAGCGTGATATATAATATACTCTTATAACTTCAAATCAAGTAAGGCACCTTGCTTTTATTTTAGCGGAACATGAACGAGTCCATTTGGTAAACTTTGATTACTCGGTTGCCTAGTTTATTTATTTATTTATTTTTGAAGTTGATGTTATCTACGTCATATATTAAATTATATAAATTATTTTGTTGCCACTATTTATTTGGAAAAAGCCAAGAGATTAATGTGCTTTTATTGCACCAATGTCATATGATGAAATACATGTGAATGATCTTCATGAATTATTCACTAGAAAGAGAACTCTTTTGTATATGTGTAAGACTCTAGAAAAAGACAAGTGTCGTATTGTCTAGGACGAGTGTCTATAACGTTGAGGGGATACGAGTTCCTATAATTTGCAGTTGAGATGTCGTAGGGTTAGTAAACTCTTATGCAGTATTATGGACTTGAGGTCCCAGTAAAAAATAGAGGAAATAAAACAAAATAAGAATGTGATAGCCATCATCATGCAGTTATAGGGTGAAGCATTTATCTTTTCTAATGTAGAAGATACCTTGACAGATGGATAAAGGTGTGATTGGCTGAGTTTATTATTTCGTTCTCCATGAGTTAATGCTGAGTATGCCTTGCTAGTCAAGATGAGTTTTGAGTAGAAACGAGTAACAATAGATACTTACGTGCATATATTGGTGAAGTAACATGTGATTTGCTTGCATTGGAATAAATAATTTTATGGCATATTGACAAGTTATAGATTATATACTGAATCTGTCTTCATTCTAGTCTAGAGTTATAATTTTGATAAGTCACGATGTGGACTTTCTTCGTTTTGACCTTGTCACGTTTGGGACCCGTCAGAGTGGGATATAGACCTTCTAAGTGATTCTGGGATAGAACAGACTTGCCAAAAGCCTTTGAGTAACATATGCTTGTTTCTCAACCTATTTTGTCAACTTCTAAAACCAAATGAAGTTTTCTCTGTTGGGGTTTCATGAATCATGTATAAGTAAAATTTAACAAAAGTATGCGGCGGAAATAAAGATGATATATTTTATATATGATTCTCCGAAGGCGTTGTTCGTGCGTTTAAATTGAAAATCTGAATGTAAAATGAGAGTTAAACGAATTACCTCTTGAAGTGTGCTTTAAATGAATTGGTTCGGATGTTCTTCAGTTCGAATCCCACAAACGTCGGATCTCTAGTTTAGACATACCAACAATGGACATCGAATGGAAGAGAGAATTTTCAAATAATCACCACTATGATCGTGTTAGCAATCTCGTGGAGACAATCCGCCATATCCTTAATGTATTATAGTCACAGCCCGAACGAGTGAACACTCTTTTTCTCACGTCTCGAAGAACACAAGAACACACTCAAATTTCTCTATTTTTTGCAACTATTTGTTTTGTCCCAAAACAGCATTTTTAAAAGAAAAACTGAACGATCAGAACCGGTTGCCGATCATGTGGGACGATCAACAACCTTTGCTGATCGTCCACACACGATTTCGTGCATGAATTTCGTGCATGAACGGTCAGCGGTTTGCTGACCATCATGCACTTCGTGCATGTGCACGATGCTTTAACGTTTTTTTTTTTTTTTTTTTTAGTTATTAATATTAAAAAGAAAACGCACATGTGATGTGTAGCACATTAATTAATTAATTAATCAATCCCCTTAAAAATAAAAAGAACATAATCTTTATATGTACGTTTGGAATACATTAATATGCATTCACTTTGGGCATGCAAGTGCATCATATATAAGTAGACTCATGACTATAATACAAATTATTTAATTTAATTTCATATCGACTCAATTCGATTGTAGTAATTGCAAACACATTTGCAACAATATTTCTCTCTTGTTCCATATTATCATAATTGTTTATGGTGTGTGACATCTCACTAAGCTGGTAATAAGACTTGTACTAACACATTAGTACTCCCAAAAGAATTAATTGTCTCGATTAATTTTTTGGATCCTACAAGTCATGATTGACATAGCAATATGTTATGAATACCCAGATAATGTGAATGCTTTAAGAATATAATGAACCTGTCAGTTTTGACTACAATGTAATTCAATCTCTTTGTCTTATTATGTCCCAATCAAATAAAGACCATGGAATATTTGCCAAGTCACTAATTCGATCATATGCACAAATCTAGTTTATATGCATTTTATTCGATACATAAACAACTTATTCTCGGTTACAACCCCGGCCGATGATTTCAATACAGTGTCATAATTAGATCGCATAGGATATCATTGTTATACCTTGCATTTAACAAGGAGACAGATTCCATATTGCGCACTCGTGCAACTTCGTATATGAACAAACTATGACCATCAGGTATAAAGATGGATCAATAACCCGGCATTACGTGTACCCGTGAACCATAGTTGTTCGATACATAAGTTAACATTGTGCCTCAGGTCTAAAGATTATTTACATAAGACCAAAGCATGAACAATTAGACATTGATCATGCTAAAAGCTTCCATGTCGCTAATCGTTCCATATGCGTCACGTTCAGTGAACTTGTCTAATACAAACACCTGTGTTCTAACTCAAGCATTATAATACCCAATGACATGTGACTCATCATTCCCTTAAATATCTAATACTTAATAGTGAAGTTAAGAATACACCGGTCTCAACAGGATTATAAATATCCACTCAATAATCCATTGACAAGGAACGGTTTAAAGATTTAGCCTAACTATGAACTTGTCACATATTTTCTTGACGTCTCAAGAATAGGTATAGTTGCAACTGATCTTATAGAATCGTTCATAAATATAAAATAATTGGACAAATGAATGAATACGTCATTGCCATTAATTAAATAATAATAATGATAGTACAATTGAAATCCCTAATATGTAACTATTACATAGTAGCTTTATGGCATACATCCAACAATCTCCCACTTGCACTAAAGCCAACTTGTCTAGTACCTCAAACCCATTTTGTCAATATGCCTTTCAAAAGAAGACTAAGGTAAGGCCTTAGTGAAGGGATCTGACACGTTTTCTGTTGAGGCAATTTTCTACAAGGCGATATCACATCTCCCAACAATTTCTCTGATGAGATGGAAGTGTCTCTCAATGTGCTTGGACTTTTGGTGAGACCTTGGTTCCTTAGCTTGAGCTATCGCCCCATTGTTGTCACAAAACAATGTAATCGGTTGCTCAATTAAAGGAACGACTCCAAGTTCAGAAATAAACTTCTTCATCTAAGGGACTTCCTTTGCTGCTTCAAAAGCAGCTACATACTCTGCCTCAGTGGTGGAATCGGCAGTTATGCTTTGTTTGGAACTTTTTCAACTAACTAGGCCACCATTGAATGTAAAGACAAACCCAAACGTAGACTTATAATCATTAGGATCCGATTGAAAATCGGAATCCGTATAAGCTATAACTTTAAATTCTCCTTCTCCATATATTAAGAATAGATCCTTAATCCTTCGCAAGTACTTAAGAATATTCTTGATTGCTATCTAGTGCTCTTCTCCTGGATTAGATTGATATCTACTAGTAATACTTACGGCATGCACAATATCAAGTCTAGTACATAGCATAACATACATTATGCTTCTAATAGCGAATGCATATGGTATCTTCGACATCCACTCTCTTTCTTCAGGAATGTTAGGACACATCTCCTTAGAAAGACGGGTCTCTTGCCTAAAAGGCAATAATCCTCTCTTTGAACATTACATGTTAAAACGTATTAACACTTTGTCTATGTACGTAGACTGTGAGAGGCCAATGAATCGTCTTGATCTATCTCTATAGATCTTGATACCTAAAATGTAGGTTGCCTCTCCTAAATCTTTCATGGAGAATTTTTGTGACAATAATAGTTTTATCGATGATATCATTGGTACATCATTTCCAATCAAAAGTATATCATCGACATGCAAAACTAGAAATGCAATTGCACTCCCACTGATCTTCTTGTATACACAAGGTTCATCTGAATTTTTGATGAAGCCAAATGATTTGACTACCTCATCAAAACGGATATTTCTACTTTTGGAGGCTTGTTTGAGTCCATAAATGGATCATTAAGCTTACACACCTTCCGTTTTTCACTATTTGATTGAAAACCCCATGATTGTTCCATATAGATGTCCTCCTCAAGAAAACCATTTAGAAAAACCATTTTGACATCCATCTGGAATATCTCATAATCTAGGTGTGCAGCTATAGCCAACATAATCTGAATGGATTTTAGCATAGCCACAAGTAAGAAAGTTTCGTCATAATCAATTCATTCTTTCTTATGATATCCTTTCGCCACCAACCGTGCTTTGTAAGTTCCAATTTGACCTTCAACATTCATCTTCCTCTTGAAGATCCATTTACAGTCAATTGGTATAATACCATCAAGCAGGTCAATTAAGGTCCAAACTTCATTGGAATACATTGAATCAATTTCAGATTTCATGGCTTCTAGCCATTTACCAGAATCGATGTCTGACATCGCCTCCTCATAGGTTTTAGGATCACCAAGTTGATCACTATCATTCACAATGAATAATGGTTCAATATGATCAACCGAGTGTCTATAACGAGCAGGTGGGCAAGATGTTCTCACACTTCCCCTAAGAGGTTATGTATCAGAAGCTCACATTGAATCAGAGATTGGTATCTAAATTAGGTTGTTTGATACTTTATTATTTTCTTTTTGTAAGACTATTTTCTGCCCAGCACCACCTTCTTGGACGAACTGATTCTCCAGAAAAGAAGCGTGCTTGCTTACCAAAATTCTTTGGTTTGAATGAAAATAGAAATAATATCCAAGAGTTTCCTTTAGATATCCAATGAAGCGACCTTGTTCAAATCTTGCCTCCAATTTTTTCATTTTCAGCTTTTTCACAAAAGCTAGACAACCCCAAATCTTAATATGATTAAGACTAGGTTTCCTACCATGTCATATCTCATAGGGCGTAGTTGTAATAGATTTGGATGGCACTATGTTCAGTATATATACTGTTATCTCAAGGGTATATCCTCAAATGGATATTGGCAAATCGATGTAACTCATCATAGATCGCACCATATTTAATAAAATACGATTTCTTCGTTCAGATATACCATTATGTTTTGGAGTTCCAAGAGGTGTCCATCGTGATAAAATGTCATTCTCTTTAAGATAGTCTAGGAATTTAGTATTAATGTATTCACCTCATCGATCCGATCGAAGAGCCTTAATACATTTTCCTATTTGTTTCTCAACTTCGGCCTTGAATTCCTTGAACTTTTCAAAGGATTTAGATTTATACTTTATGAGGTATAAATAACAATACCGTGACTGATCATCGGTAAAAGTAATGAAGTAATTATAACCACCTCTAGCAGTTTCATTAATTGGTCCACATACATCATATGTATTAATTCTAATATGTCAGCAGCTCACACATTATGTCCCACAAAAGGCGCTTTGGTCATTTTTCCTAGAAGATATGCCTCACAAGTCGAGTATGACTCAAAATTTGATAGATCAATATACCCATCATTACTCAACTTGTTAATTATGTCTTCTCAAATATGACCTAATCGAAAATGCCAAACATACTTTTTATTTTGGACTATCTCTAGGGCATTTATTAGTTATGGCATTTATATCAATTCTATTTTGCTTATTAACATTGGTAATCGCACTACTGGACATTGTAATGGTATAAAGATTATTTATTAATAAGCTAGAACCAACACATCTTCTACTATGATAAATAGAACATATATCATCAGCAAAAGAAAATTCATAATTCTCTTTACCCAAATGAGGTATAGAAATGATGTTCCTAACAGCATTCTTATAATACAAACAGTTCTTTAAAACCAATACATGTCGAGAAGGCAAACATAAACGAAAAGTCCCTATAGCTAACGCAGCAACTCTTGCTCCATTGGCAAATGTCAGGACAATCTCATTTCACCCTAACATCCTGCTTATTTCCATATTCTGCAAAGACATACAAATATGTGAAGTTGCAGCAGAATCTAGAACCCATGAGCTGGATTCAGCACTCACCGTAAGATTAGTTTCAATAAGCATAGACACCATACCTTCATAAGGTTGGTCCTTGGGTTTGACCTTCAAGCTCCCGAGGTACTTCTTACAGTTCCTCCTCCAGTGCTCCTTGACACCACAGTAATGACATTTCCCTTTATCAATTTTGGGTTTTGGTTGCAAAATAGGTTTGACAGGCCTCTTTCATTTATTTTTCTTTAAAACAGTCCTACCTCTTGAAGAAAAAGCCTTAGCCATAGCCACTACATTTGGTCTCATGTTGCGCATTTTCTTCTCATAAACTACCAGCATGCTATATAACTCAGCGAGAATTTTCTCCATCTTATGCATATGGAAGTTTTGCACAAAACTAGAGAAGGAATCGGGTGAAGATTGGAGGATCAAATCCACAACTAATTCGTTGTCCATAACGAGATTCAGCCTAGCCAATTCTTCAATGTGCCAGATCATTTTCAAAGCGTGATCATTAACTGATGATCCTTCAACCATCCTCATACGGTATAATGCCTCAGATATCTCATATCTAGAGGTTCGACCATTCTCATCAAAGTATTCCTTTAAATGTAAAATGATCGACCTAGCATCTTCCATAGATTCATACTTCTTCTGTAATTCATTATTCATCGAAACAAGCATATATGACCTAACTTTTAAGTCATCATCGCGCCACTTATTATAAGTGACACACTCCTCTTGGGTCCCACCCTCAGGAAAGGAGGTTGGCATCTTTTCATCAAGCACATACCCAATTTTTTCTAAATTGAGAACAATTCTCAAATTCCTCACCCAGTCAGTGAAATTGAGTCCAATCAAACAATTCTTGTCAAGTATAGAAGCGAGTGGGTTTGTGGTCACCATTTTTTCAAAGTAATAATATATCTATTGCAAAAAATAAATTGTTAGCCGTTGTACTTTTCAAAATAACTATTTCATTTTGGCCTTTAAATGAAATAGATCCTCCCATTAAATTTATATTCAAATCCCATACTCCTTAATATGAGAAGCGGTAATCTTTGTTGGGTAAAGATTACTAGTGGGGATTGGAGTCCCACTAGCCCAAAGTCCACCTCACCTAACAATTATTGGTGTCCTATGAACTTAGTGAGTGAATCAACTTGTTCAACACATCATATGTGAGTCTCAATCATAACTTTGGCCTCTAAACCATGAAAGCTTCACCTAACAATTATTGACATCATGATCATAGTTAAGTCTAGCCCATTATCTCATGTAAGTATTGAAAGCATAGACAATTCCCTCACCTAACAGCTAATAGAAATCATTTGACTCCAACCCCACAGCATCACATGCATAATAGA
The DNA here is from genome assembly GCA_014182725.1 of Eucalyptus brandiana. Classification (NCBI taxonomy): domain Eukaryota; kingdom Viridiplantae; phylum Streptophyta; class Magnoliopsida; order Myrtales; family Myrtaceae; genus Eucalyptus; species Eucalyptus brandiana. The sequence goes on along the minus strand of CM024674.1, from coordinate 24,600,213 downwards.
GTGGTCCAATATTATGAATGGTAATTAACCCTTATGTATCCATAGCCGGTCAGTTAACCACTATAATATTGGATCAAACCACGACGATGGAAGGCCACCAGTCCGAAACTCGTTTCAACTTAATATTATTAACAAGGAGATTTGGGTCTTAATTAACGGTCTCACTTTGCACATTAATCGGTTTAACATGCATGATATCATAAACACAATAAACAAATAGATATCACATAAACATCTATCCTACGTGGTGATCATGGAATTATGGTTCAATGGGTCTCAAGCCAAAAAGACCCATTTAGCCATTTTAATGTTTTAATAATATAGACCCGCTCTTCACTTTTTCTTCAATCTTTGAACTCTTCAAAGACCGGGCTCATAAAGCTCACCGGCTTAATGGCTCTTCCAATGGCTCCTCCTCTCTTGTAGCATTTACATTAACAACTGATATACTAAACTATGCTAAAATTACATTTTATAAAAATAAATATAAAAGGAAGGACACAGCCTCCATTTAATAATTACAACCTCTAAAAGAATACCTATAATCATCATACATTCATCCATACAACAATCACAATGATTAGGGATTTTTCCATGATCACCACCCTTCCTTTCGAGCCATAAATTCAAATTTAAAAGTTCCGGAAGGCAAAGATAAAATTTTGTATTTAATCAAATTTAAAGTCGAACAACGCAAATTAGGTCAAGAAATCAAATCGATGAAACAAATTTCGCAAGCATGATTCCAAACAGAAGTTGCGTTGTCAACTTTAAATTCACAATCACGAATCATTCGCAAAATATAAACACAAAGTATAAGAAGTTACGGATTTGTGATTCAAAATTGATTTAGTTCTAATTTTTGCTTAGTTGATTAAATTTATCACATAAATTAATCAACTTCTATAGGCCACATAAGAGCAAGATAACCAATTCTCTTAACAAAAATAAATTGGCCATTAGAACGCAAAAATACATTTAAACTATAAATCAATTAAACACACAAGAAACGCCTAAGGTTGGTTCTGATACCACTATTAGGGTTTCATGAATCATGTGTAAGTAAAATTTAACAAAAGTATGCAGCGGAAATAAAGATGATATATTTTATACATGATTCTCCGAAGACGTTGTTTGTGTGTTTTGATCAAAAATCTGAATGTAAAAAGAGAGTTAAACGAATTACCTCTCGAAGTGTGCTTTAAACAAATTGATTCAGATGTTTATCAGTTCGAGTCCCACAAACGTTAGACCTCTAGTTCAAACACACCAATAATGGACGTCGAATGGAAGAGAGAACTTTCGGATAGTCACCACTATGATCATGCTAGCAATCTCGTAGAGACAATCCGCCACATCCTTGATGTATTATAGTCATAGCTCGAACGAGAGAACACTCTTTTTCTCGCGTCTCGAAGAACACAAGAACACACTCAAATTTCTCTATTCTTTGCAACCATTTGTTTTGTCCCAAAACAGCATTTTTAAAAGAAAAACCAAATGATCAGCAACTGTTGCTAATCGTCCACACACGATTTCGTGCATGAATTTCGTGCATGTGCACAATCCTTCGTGCATATGCACGAAGCTTTAACGTTTTCCTTTTTTTTTTAGTTATTAATATTAAAAAGAAAACGCACATGTGATGTGCAGCACCTTAATTAATTAATTAATTAATCAATCCCCTTAAAAATAAAAAGAACATAATCTTTATATGTACATTTGGAATACATTAATATATATTCACTTTGGGCATGAAATGCATCATATGCAACTAGGCTCGTAACTATATTAAAAATTAAATTAAATCTCATATCGACTCAATTCGATTGCAGTAATTGCAAACACATTTGCAACAATATTTCTCTCTTGTTCCACGTTATCCCAATTGTTTATGGTGTATGACATCCCTAGGTTCATTACTAAGCTGGTAATAAGACTTGTACTAACACATTAGTACTTCCAAAAGAATTAATTATCCCAATTAATTTTTTGAGTCTTACAAGTCATGATTGACATCTAGTAATATGTCATGACTACCCAGATAGTGTGAATGCTTTAAGAACATAATGAACCTATCAGTTTTGGCTATAGTGTAATTAAATCCCTCTGTCTTACTATGTCCCGATCAAATAAAGACCATGGAATATTTGTCAAGTCACCAATTCGATCATATGCACAAATCTAGTTCACATACATTTTATTCGAGACATAAAAAATTTATTCTCGGTTACAACCCTGGCCGAGGATTTCAATACAGTGTCATAATTAGATCGCATAGGACATCATTATTATACCTTGCATTTAACAAGGAGACAAATTCCATATTGTGCACACGTGCAACTTCGTATGTGAACAAACTATGACCATCAGGTCATTGACCCGGCATTACGTGCACCCGTGAATCATGGTTGTTCGACACACATGTTAACATTGTGCCTCAGGTCTAAGGATTATTTACACAAGACCAAAGCATGAACAATTAGACATTGACCATGCTAAAAGCTTCCATGTTGCTAATCGTTCCATATACGTCATGTTCAGTGAACTTGTTTAATACAATCACATGTGTTCTAACTTAGGCATCATAATACCCAATGACATGTGACTCATCATTCCCTTAAGTATCCAATACTTAATGGTGAAGTTAAGGACACACCGATCTTAACAGGATTATAAATATCCACTCAAAAATCCATTGACCAGTAATGATTTAAAAATTCAGCCTAACTATAAATCCATCACATATATTATTGACATCTCAAGAATAGGTCTAGTTGCAATAGATCTTATGGAATCATTCATAAATATAAAATAATTTGACAAATGAATGAATCCGTCATTGCCATTAATTAAACAATAATAATGATAATACAACTAAAATCCATAATATATAACTATTACATGGTAGCTTTAGGGCATACATCTAACATTCTCAACAAACGTTTCACCGGCGAAGGAGAGGCCAAGACACATTGAATATGGCAGCCACAATTAGGAAGGGAGATACAGAGAGACTAAGAGAGAAAGAGAGTAAGCTCTTTCGGATTCACCCATGCAATTAAAAAAAAGAGAGAGAGTAAGCTCTATCACGCTTGCAATATAAAAAAAAAAAAAAAAAAAAAAAAAAAAAAAAACAGAGAAAGAGAGTAACTCTTTCGGATTCACGCGTGTAATTAAAAAAAAAAAAAAAACAGAGAAAGAGAGAGCCCTATAGAGAAATCCACGGCAACCAGAAAGGAGGACAAAAAGTCAAAGGTTTCCGATGATCTGCTTTGTGGCGCTTATCTCGCCTCAGTCTTCCTCGTGCGCATGCCAACGAAGAGTTGACCTTGATCCTGTGACGACTATGTTGTTTCTGCTTCCTCGCGCCTGCTGTCAATAAGAGAACTCGGCATCTGGTTACCGTGTCTTTACTATTAAGCTGCTGACAGCCCCAGTTTCCAGCCACGCTTTGCTTGGATACCGTTCCACCTGGTCAACACAGATCTGCATCATCATCAATTGCAGTGTCTTCGACAATTTCTCGTGTCCTGTGATCTACCTTCAGCGAATTGTCCGGTAATCTCAACCGCTCTTCAGCAAGTTATGGAGGCTCCGGCAAGTTTCCGGATCCTAGTCCGCATCTCAGTACTCACAGCCATACAGGAGAGCCCAGCAGTCCTGGAATCCTAGTTGCCATGATTCCCTGACTTTCTAGACCAGCATTACTGGCGCTCAGACCGTAACTAGTTATCTTGACAAGATCCCGACGCTTTCCCTTGTAGGTTTCTTGGCATTTCCATAGTTCCAACAGGCGTCACAACAAGCCCGAGCCTCCCGTTACGATGACGACGACGATTTTGCCCTCCTGAACCGTGATTACGACGTGTCCTCAGTCAGCCACCACGAGCTGTCCTTGCTAGCCGTACCCACGAGCATCAACCCGAGACCTCAGTGACGCTTGAGCCATGCACCACCGCTGAGTTTCGGGCACTGCCAATCACCATCCAATCTGTTGTGCACCAGTTCGAATTTGGGAACAAATCCTCCGAATTAGGTAATAATCGTTATCTGATTCCACTGAATATCTTGTTGCCTGATTTGATTATTCCATTTAATCAATATCTTTAAGTGATCGGCGTGTCCTCAAATTAGGATGTATTTCCTAATTTGCAATCGCACATGATTTTTAATCATCCGCTAAGATTGCAAAGTACAGAAATTATGAAGCTAATCACAATTCCAACACGAAAAGATGAACGCCCAATTTTCTTCACAACCGGATTAAAAAGTCGTCAGTGTGGAATGATTGGGTGGTTGAAAACTTGCATCCATCCTTCAGTTTTGAGATTGACAATGACGTACTTTTCTCATCCCTATATAATTGAAGGTCCCTCATGTCATGTATATTGTCTCCTTCCTACTACTATTGACACCGCCAATGGTTAAGTTCTTGCTTCTCTTCAGGACATAATGAGGAAATCAACGGCGAGCAATTGGATCGATTTAGCAAGCCCCGGTGTTCATGGTGATGATGGAGCGGATCTTCTGCTACTCAAGTCCGTGATCTTCGTGCTGTGCTTGATCCTTGCGTCAGTTGTTATATTTTCCTGTGGCGATTCTCAGAATGAAAACGGCGGCAGTTGCGGTGGAGGCAGCATTTCCGGTGGAGGAGGTGGGGGCGGTGGGGGCGGCGGTTGCGGTGGAGGAGGCGGTTGCGGCGGAGGGTGTTGAATTGAACTTATATTTATATACCTTTTAGGCATGAGTTAAACTAAATAAATAAATAAATAAGCAATTTCATTTCAATAAATTGTAATGCGATAGTGTGGTTTGTGTTTCATATTAGGATTGCTATTTAGGGTTAAGTATCTTGTAATTTACATATGTTGTGTTTAAGTATAATTGTACTCTCCCCCTATACTTGTATTCTTCATTTGATAATGTACGGATATTATAATCCTCTCTCTTTACAATTCTCGACTTGATGTCAGAGTTATTTGTTGTTCGAGGAAACACCCATTAAGTTTGTTCACGGCCAGCCACACCGGCCACCGTTCTCCATCAAGTCCTCACGTTTCAGTTGCGGTTCAACATCCTTCCATTGCTCAATCCAAAAAACAGAGACCACCAACAGGCTCGTTGTCCTCAAACAGCCCATATCCTAAAAGCTTGCCGCAAATGCATGCCAAATGCCACCACATGTCGGATTGTGTAATTTGTATGGATGATCATATTAAAGTGATGTCTTGTCAAGTCCAGCTCAATGGGTTGTTGATATTATTATCCGATAATGGTAACCAAAAACTTGCTGGCATTATTGGGCACGTGTCATGAGCTGATTGGTTAATTAAAACATATTCATCACTTGTTTCCACCCTGGGCCTCATTTGGTGTGCCTAACTTACCAAGATTAAAATGGATTCTAAGTATCCTTCCCTTTTGTTCTTGACGTTAATTGGAGAGGCGGAGAGGGAGCTAGGAAGCCTTATATTTTCGGCCGTTACATCTAGTGGTCATAGCTTGGCCGCTGGATATTGATGTAACTTCACCGTCATATCAGCATCTATCCTATTCCGAGGTTTACACCAAGCAAGAAAGTTATACCGATATTAGCTCTAGACTGTTCAATTGGCTTGCACAATCTAACCCGTTTAATAGTAATTTAGGATGCAAATGGTAACATTTTTATTCCGGGAAATAATTTCTTTTTAGAAATAGTTCTTTTCTATTTCTACTGCCTAAAACAATTTCTAAATAAAATAACGTGTTTGGTAACTATACGAAGTTTCTATTCTCCCAACAAAATTGTTGGAATTGAAGTAGAAAATGTTTCCAATGTGAAAAACAAGGTCATTAGAGCCCAATTGATGTGAATTTGAAACCGTGCTTCTATTGAGATATTAAGCTCCGGTGATGTTTGCTTTAGCTTTGTAACAAAGAATCAGCTCTAACAAAAGGGAAAAATACATAAATAGTCTAGGAACTTTAGCTAAAGGTGCAATGTCATCCATAAATTTTTAATTTATTTAATGTTTAATATAATCCCTAAGATATATAAAAATGTTCAATATCCTCATTCCGTTAATTAAAATTTAATGAAATTTACTTATGTGGTTTCCAATCTGTTATGATCTTGATCAATTTGATGACGAGAGCTCAATTTGATAATGGATGCATAAGAAAGGTGGCCACTATGGTTACAAGAAAACCCAACAATTTGGTAATCTGGCTTGTTCTGAAATCACATACTTTTCTTTATAATGAATGAACCCGGACAACAAGTTCCATCCGGCATATGGTACAATCTGGCTCGGCTTGGCCCGCCCAGCAATCTAATGTAATCATGTATCTGTCTCTTGTTTTCTCTCGCTTTTTCCTCTTCTGCAATTTTCTCCACGTGATTTCGGACTCCAATGGACTTTCTTACTCTCTTGCTCTTCCATTCTTCATCTCGCTCTTCAGCTTTATCCTTTCATAACTAGCCTCAAGTTTTCCTCTGGGTTTTCCGAGCTCTATCCTTTACAAGCTCTTTTTCAGCTCGCATTTTCCATCGACGCTTCTATACACTCCTTGCGATCTGTTCTAGCCCCGGCGTTACGTCTTCAGCTGCTCACGAAGCTTTTTAGCTATGGAGGTTGATGAAGGGCCACAGCGTGTGCTTCCATTTCAGCTTCAGTTTAATAAACCGATGGCTTCTGAAGTTCGGCTCCCAGTTGGCGTTCTTTTGCGAGCTAATGGGTAGTCGACTCAGTTGTTCCAACTTGGTTCTGTGAAGTTTGTTCGATTTGCTCAATTTCAAAGATTTGATGTCGGCAATACAATCCTCTTTTTGAAAGATATGCACTGGCTTCCGAAAATGCTCAGGTAAAGTCAACTTCAAGTTTCTTCCAAGTTCGTCGCAAGTTAAAATATAACTTTCAATTTGGTAAAAAATTCAAATGGTGCTTGTTTTTGACTGGCTTCTCTTGGTGGATGATAGTTGCAACACTAATTCTCATGACATTCATTGTAATCCTCTTTAGTTTTTAGTTTTCATGGGAGTGCTGCTATTTCAACTAACAAAAAGAATCTCCGCAAGGCTTCAACTATTCTCAATCTTATTATCGCGAAAAACACCATGATGACAACAAAATGAGGAGCGAGAATCTTTAACAGTGGATCGTTATTTTCAACTGGCTAACATCCGTCAATTTCAAGCTCTTTCAAGTTTCTTGATTAAATGTAAAGTACTCAAGAACAAGGCCATCCATCAAAATCTTCTCGATCACATCATCACTCACCTCAACTTGGTAGACGAACAAAGACTTGAGCGAAGATTAGTCGATCCTTGACCGTCTATCTATGATACCACTTGTCAAGGGGAAATGTACCAAAAAAAAAAAAAAATCATAAACATATTATATCGATACCAATTTTTTTTTTAAATGTCAAAATATTAGTATTACTTCATTCATAAACTTTTCAATTGAACTAATTTAGTCATAAACATTTTCACATTGATATCATAAGTCAATTTAGGCTGAAAATTGCTGATGTGGACGCTAATCGACTGATTGGCTGTGCTAGACATTTTTAATAATATTTTTGAATTTATTGATTTTTTTTCTTTTCCCTTTTCTTTTCGTTGAGAGCCATCGCCAACCACCGGCCATAGCCATAGCTAGCAAGGGTTGGCCTTATTGGGCCACACCTAGGCGAGGGTGAGCGCCAACCATGCCTTGCCTAGGCAAGGCCCCCCTCACCAAATTTGGGGAGGCCGCCCTAGCCTAAGGGTCGACCTCGCCACGTCTTGCCTGAGCGAGGGTTGGCCTCATCAAGCCTCGCATGGGAGAGGGTGAGGCCTAGCAAGCCCCGCCTAGGCGACGGCTAGCCTTGCCCTAGCCTAGGCCTGCTTCCTTGACGTGAGTCTGACTCTCACCTAAGGCAAGGCTCATTAGGCCTCGTCATCACCCAGGAGGAGCTTCTTAGGCCTTGCCCTCAATCAGGTGAGGCGTGATAAGGCTGCCCCTGGCATAGGTAAGGGTCAGCCTTGCCAAATCTATCTTGTGAGGCCTCACTTGGCTACACCAAGACGACCGGTGCTCACCCTCACCCAAGCGTGGCCTGAGGAGGCCAACCCTCACCTATGGCCGATGAAGGCTCCCTCGCATAGGTGAGCTATGGCTGGTGGCTAGCGATGACCACCAACAAAAAGAAAAGGGAAAGGAAAAAAATTCAAAAAATTATTAAAAATGTCCACATTGGCATCAATCATGCCACGTATAACACTTGGTGTCCATGTTAGCAATTTTTGGCTTGAATTGATCGAATGGACAAAATTGATATCAATGTGAAGAGATTTAGAACTAAATTAGTTTAATTGAAACATTTAGGACTAGATTGGTATTGATACAATATGGAAGCATGGCTCTAATACCAATTGGTGAGTGCGAAAGTGAGGTGCTAGTAATATGATAAGATTGTAATAGGCAACTCGAAACACACATATATTGGTACAAACATAACACTCAAAAAAATAATCGTGTCACAGAACTAGCATATGCCATGAGTAGGTAAAGACCTCTCCCCACTATTACAATCGATTTTCAGACGCCACTACAAAATACTCAGAGCAAACTAGGTCACACAAAGACACATTCTCTAAAGCTCCATTCGTGTCTTGAAAAATCAATGATTTGGAAATGGTTTTTTCCTAATTATATATCCAAGGAAAAAAGGTGACAGGAAATATTCTCATTGTTAATAAAAATATTTTGGCATGAGCTGCCGTTGATATTGAAAAATATTTTTTCATTGACTCATTTTTAAGAGATAAAATTTATATAGTTTAGAAAAATATTTTCTAAATTAGTATTCTTTTTTTTTTTTTTTTTTTTTTGTGAAAGAAATTGAGCCGTGCTCTTCATTTTGCCCTCGGTTTCTCTCTCGAAGCCGGACTCTCTCGCTGTCTCGTTATTAAGTTCACGGGCTCCGGGGCTTACTCTAAACTCCACGTAAAAACTCCATAAACGGGCTGCGCCTGGACATGAACAGTAGTATGGAGGCCCGGGACCCGGGCCCCAAGGTCCACTTGTTAAGCCCGGCCCGGACCATTTGAGGCCGCAACGGCCCGTTGTATGATGAACGAGCCCAGAGAAGTTAAGCCCGACTTATGGCCCAACTCCGGCCCGGCTCGGCCCGTAATCAAAATCTCTCTCTTTCTCGTTGTCTCTCTCCCGCCTGTTCTCCTCTTCCGTAATCGTCTCTGCAAATTCTCAGGCTCCAGTGCACTTCGTTACTCCCTCGCTCTTCAGGCTTTCTTCTAGGGTTTTTCAGGCTCCACCCTCCCTAGAACGAATTGCGAACCTGGCAATCTCCATGCTCTTCAAATGCTGAAACAAGCACGTGAAGTTCTGCAGCAAGCAAAATTCCTCTGGCTCGCAGATATGAGGAGTGGCCACATCAGACATGACCAGCACATTTATTGGAAAACAAGACTTAGTGATCCATCCAAAGTGTGGATAAGCATAAACACAAATGATGTTTCCGCTCGACTAGAGAATGATTATGTACGTTCAAGTTCGATATCCAATTGAAAAATACAAAAATAAAAAACAATGGAGTGCCGAAAGGGGTTGGATTTCAGGCGGTAATGGCAAACGAGGCGATTAGAGTATTTCTACCCAGCTTGAGTATTTGGAGCTTGGGTGATGATGGCAAATGACTAGGTTGAGTTTGAGCTTGGCCTGTCGTCTCAACATGTTAAGCACGCATGAATGTTCGTTCTTGTGAGATGCCGATTTAAATAATTCATTAGCATAATTTTTTATTAAAAAAAATTCAAAAGTAATCGCATTGCTTTTTCCAAATTACAATTTCAACAACTAATTCACCGCCACAGCCGCATCAATGTTATGTCCCGTGAGTCTGATGGGCCGGGATCCTTCAGTCTCCATGGGCCTGAAAGGGGCATTTTTGGGCATTCATTGACAAGGCTATGTAATTATAAAGTCCAGCCCGGCCCATTTGATCCCATGGCGGCCCATTACGTGAATTAAGGTTCCTTTTATTCCGCGAAAAATGGACCCGAATTAAATTATATTGACAAACCTGAACATCATGCCATATATGACATTATTTGTAGATTGACGTGAATTAAGGCCTCATTTTGATTTGAGAAAAAATAAATTATTTGGAAAATATCTTTTAAAAAGTTATCACTTGTATTGTTTGAAATAATCGATTAATGAAATACATCTCAATTATTCAAACATTTTCATGCATGACAAGATTTCTCGCATTCGTTTATTTTTGTAGCCGTAGCCGTACGAGCGATTTTATGTTGAAAAATATTTTTCAAATCATTCATTTTCCGTAAGGATTTTGGCTGGCAATTCAATACATATCACTATTCTGAAAGCGATTTCAACTTTATCTTTTTGGTCATAAATCGAGAGCGATGGATAGTTGTCACACCCGTTGGTAGATATAAGTGTAGCGATCTGTATGTCGTGGATCACAAATGGTCTCAACACATAAGTGTACAATGCGAGCTATATGTAGTCCAAAGTTGGAAACACATACCTGTATAGAACAACAAATACCTGGCTGTCATAGGGTTGTTCATAGTTTCTGCCACCCTCTCCTCCGAGCGAGCAACCAAGCATGAGCCTGTATAGGAAGAGACCAAGCACTATGAAGTCCACCACTCAGTTGCTTCATGGAGGAGTTCCTCCTATCCGCGATTAATTCCTTTGAGTGAAATGACTCGAGAGGCTTACGCATAGAGAGGGGCTAGCACACGCGAATCAAAGAAGAAGAAGCAAAGCCCAAGCCTCCCTCAATATTCAAAAAAAGGAACGGCAACGTTTTATGGAGTTTTTCCACATCAGATTTTGTGCAGCAAAGGTATAGCGTAAATGCCAAAACTTAACATAATGGGACAATTAAGTGGCAAAAATTTCAAAAGGTATACTTAAGTATCACTTTCTTTGAAAAATGAGACATTTAAGTGTCAACTTCGGCGAAAGGTGCCGGAAATCCAACATGACTTATTTTTAATAATATAAGTAGCTTATATAGCTTGCAAAAAAACTTAGTCAACAAAAAAGAGCCAAAATGATATCGTTTTGCAGCCATCACCAAACAAGTGCTACAATCCTTTCTTCTTTTTTAAATTTAGTTTTGAATTTAATTTAATTAAGATAAGTGATTAGAAGTCCTAAAACTTATCATAAAAATGCAATTGAATTCTAAAACTTTCAAAAAGTGCAATTAAATCCTAAAACTTATCACAAAAATTCAATCAAGTCCTAAAACTTTCAAAATGTTCACTAAAGCTCTAAAACTTGTCTCAAAAGTGCAACCGAGTCCTAAATTTTCAAAAAGTCCAAATGGAACGACTTAAATTGAATCACTTTGACAAGTTTTAGGACTTGATTACACTTTTTGAAAGTTTTAGGATTTAATTGCACTTTGTGACAAGTTTTAGAACTTAATTGCATTTTTTGAAAGTTTTAGAACTTAGTTGCATTTTCATGACAAATTTTAGGATTTCCAATGCACTTATCCCTTTAATTAATATTTATATTAAAATTCAAATCATAGGCAAAACGACATTAGCTTATCTAGCCACGTCAGTGTATAAAACAATGTCGTTTCAACTTATCTAGCCATGGCAACATGCAAGATGACATTGTTCGGCACTTGTCTCGCAGGAAAAAAAAAATGCTATGTTGGCATTTTGGCAAGAATTTCTCACCATTGGCACTTAAATAATCAATTTTTCTTCAATTTTGGTACTTAAGTATATATTTCTAAAATTTTGACACTTAAGTGTCCCCCCATACCAAGTTTTGGCACTTGGGGTGTCCAGTACTCAATTTTGTGTTAACATGAAATTGCCATATCAAAGGACTTAACGGTGATTTTTTTTACGGAGGGTAGATTTGGGACTAACGCAAACGTTGAGGGTTTTTTTCGAGACAAAAAAATTTGTGGCAGATTTGGGATGGGTGCATTTGTTTCAATTTTTAAAGGGCTTTCGGTCTCTAAAGCCTCTTGGGAAAATGCTGGACTATTTGACAACCATTTTGAGATGACTTTCAAATGAAAGCCAACATTAGTAGGGACTAGCATTGAGCTTTCAGGATTTGATCAAATATTGAAACTCATATTTTCTTCCAAAATTACCTTAACCCATACCTCAAATTTCTAATTTTGCCCTTGTTATTATTTTTTAAATTGCTAAAAAAATCAAATATATGTAAATGCTAAAAAAAAATAAATCTATATAATTAAATAAAATAATAATAAAAAGAGCAACCCTTCCCCAATCTGACACAACCCTTCCCCAATCTGACAAAAGGCCACAGCCACTGGCTATTTAGATGTGGCGTCAACGACCATCAATGAAGGTCGCCTGAGGTCGTGCAACCTCTAGCGGTCCTCAGGCGACCCTCGTCGGAGTTTGTACGACCTTAGGCGACCTAGGCGGCACGTGACCCAAGCGACCACCACCTGGGTCTCATAGCCTCATGTGCCTTCGCGTTAGGCAGCACGTGACCTAGGCAATCGCCACCTACGTCTCGCGACCTCAAGTGGCCCTTGTGGGACCTAGGCGAGGGCCGCCTGAGGCCGCAAGACCTAAGCGGTAATCGTTGTGCAACCCTTGCCAAGGGTCGCCTAAGGTTAGGCGATCTTTAGGGCCGATAGTAACTCTTTGCCGAACCACGTTGTGCAACCCTTGCCAAGGGTCGCCTAAGGTTAGGCGATCTTTAGGGCCGATTGTAACTCTTTGCCGAACCAGCGAAGGATTTGCTCTTTTCAAAAGATGTGTGTGTGTGTGTGTGTGTGTGCATTTAGGACTAAATTGCTTTACATTTTCCTAATGGACTTTTAAAATCTTGAGCCAAATGCACCCTAAAGTTAAATTTTTGGGTTTTTTTTTTAATGGAATTGGCCTCATGTTCAAGTAGTAATAAGTGGTAGGTGAATATAAGGTAAGTATAAACTGAATATGAGTAGCGGCTAGGAATTATAAGGTGAATATTAGCAGTGGCCAGTGAAGATAAATTTGAACAACAATTAGTAATTAAACGATGCATATAATGTGTGTATTCTTGATAAGTGCCACAACTATGGATCTATACTTCCACACCCATTTTCATCATTTTCACACACTAAATGTTATCACTCATCAGTGAAATTAATTAAACACATCCTAAACTTGTAAAAACTCATCACTACAAGTTAAATCATCTCAATGTCTCAACACACCACTAATGAGACTTGTTCACACTTACCATAAAATTAAATTAACAACTAGAATAAACAAATATCACCCACCTAACTTGAGAGCACTAAGTAGATCAAGCTAACTTAGCACCTAGAGTTTTCACTTATCTCATCTTGTAACTGTTGAAATATTGAATCTTTGCTTTTCAAACTAAAGATTTGAAGTAGTGGAAATTTTCTTTTGAAGTCGGAAGGGAAAAGTGTTAGAAAAATCCTAAACTTATTGCATATATGTCAATTTAGTTATAAATCTTTTAACAATAATCCTAAACCTTTTTGACTTAGTACTAGTTCAGTCCTAAATCTTTTAACTTATTGTCAATTTAGTACTTCTTGCTCATTTTAATCAAATATTACTAACATAGGTGTCAATTGGCCTATGTGGCACAGTCGACGCTAACGTGGACAACTTATAATAATATTTTAATATTTTTTCGATTTTTTATTTCATTTTTTTTATTTTCTATCTCTTTTTGTGACGGCCCAAGGGCGATGGCGCGTCTTTTGTCCCACATCGCTTAGGGGGAGTCCTAGGGCTAATTTATAAGACTTAAGTCCCTCTAAATTGTACATGCGCGTTTTCTTAGAGTAGTATGGGCTGCCCTAAGAAGAATAAAACCATGAGGACTTAGTGTCCAAAGTAGACAATATGTGTACAGTGGAGACCCAAGGTGTTACAAGTGGTATCAGAGCCGACTCCCGACCGTATGTGGGGCCACAGCGAAGATTCCAAGGGGAGGAGAGTGTGACGGCCCAAAACGCAAGGGCACGTCTCCTGTCCCACATCGCTTAGGGGGGAACCTTGGGACAAGTTTATAAGGCTTAGGTCCCTCTAATTTGTGTGATGCATTTTAAAGCCGTGAGGATTCAGTGTCCAAAGCGGACAATATTATACAGTGGGGCCCGAGTCGTTACAAATGGTATCAGAGCCGACTCCCGACCGCATGCATGTGGGGCCACAGCGAGGACGCTATGGCAAAGAACGTGACGGCCCAAGCGCAAGGGCACGTCTTCTATCCCACATCGGTTGGGGGGGAGTCCTGGGGCTAGTTTATAAGGCTTAGGTCCCTCTAATCTGTGTGACGCGTTTTAAAGCCGTGAGGACTTAGTGTTCAAAGTGGACAATATTACACGGTGGAGCCCAGGTCTTTACACTTTTTCTATTTTCCCCTTCCCATCCTTCTTCCTCCAATCGATCGTTGGTTGGCAACTAGCCAAAGGTGAGGGCTCATTGGCCTCCGACAAGGTATGAACTCGTGGGATCTTGCAAGGTTAGGCCTTGCCCAACCATGGCAAGGCTCACCTCCTCATCACTGGCAAGGGCAACGCTTGCCAGCCCTCAACTCTAGTTGGTTATAGATTGGCAACCAACTAGAGGAAGAAGAAAGGGAAGGAGAAAGGGAAGGAGAAAAAAAAAGAACTCAAAAAATATTAAAATTTTTTAAAAGTGATCAATGTCAGCACCGACTACCATGTAGGTCAATCAAGGTCCACATCAATAAAATTTAGTCAAAATTAGTTAGAATGACTAAATTGGCATTAGGTTAAAAGGTTGACACCAATACAAGGTTTAGAACTAAATTGGTGCGGTTTAGGAATTTTCTAATGTTTTTCCTAAAGTTGGAAGATAGAACAATATGGTCAAGGTAAAAATGAGCTTCAATTATTATTAAGGGTGTGCAAAGGAACCGAGAACCGCCCAGAACCAGCAGTTCTCATGGGGATCAGTCTGGCTCCCGGTTCCAATTTACTAAAACCGGTAAATATCCATTCTAGGCATGGAACTACCCATCGAACCAATGTGTGTGTGTATATATTACAAAAAGAAATTCCAATTCAATCACTTAATTATTTTATAGTTTTTCAACCTATGTGTGTGTGTGTGTGTATTTGTAATATTGGACATTATTGATAAATTTTGTCTTTCGGGTGCATAATAGAATTAACCTTCCTACTTTTTGTTCATTCTAATAATTTATTTACTTACTTTCTCAGTCAAAATTAAAATAAAAAACAAATGAAGAGAATGGAGGAGACTGATTGAAGATGTCCATAAATGTTACGGTGTTTTTCGTCAAGATACGAAATTAAGAGCCAATGAT
Organism: Eucalyptus brandiana; assembly: GCA_014182725.1. Classification (NCBI taxonomy): domain Eukaryota; kingdom Viridiplantae; phylum Streptophyta; class Magnoliopsida; order Myrtales; family Myrtaceae; genus Eucalyptus; species Eucalyptus brandiana. The sequence goes on along the minus strand of CM024674.1, from coordinate 24,584,851 downwards.
TGGTTTAAAGAGCATAATTGTGTCTCCCCTTAGGCATCCCCATGATTAAATTAGGTCGATGTTGAAAAAAAAATGAATCAAGCAATTAATATTTTGACTCTTGTGGAGGTTAGGATTTCTAAAGTATAGGTTAATTTTTCACATGTTCCGGTATCGGAAAACCCTTAGAGGACCGCACCAAAACTTTCGGAGAAATTAAGTTCCTAGTTAACAAGTAACGTCAATTTGTTCCGCCCTATAATTTTCATTCTTTAATCAAAACAAATAGCTCACACAATTCAACCCAAACTTAAGGCTAAACAAGCTTTAGTGCTCTGTGTAGAAACTAGGTTCATTAATTTATGAATGTAATTATGTAGGGATTGAGGATCGATTCTCTAGAACCAAATCAAGTCGATGGTCCAGCTCTTAGGTGGATCTCTGGAACCAACGAATAGTTCCTGATTCTAAGGTGAGAATCGTCTGCCTGGACCATGCTCACCCCTAGCTATTATGAAGGTTAAAAGTGATGAGTTGAAGTTAAAGTGCTAAGTGGAGGGGTCATGTGGCAAAGTTTCACCTAGTTTCTGACCAAATGGAAAGAAGAGTCGAGAACTAATATTTTAGTAATGATGGTTCAACCTTATGTGTCAAACAACATATACGTGTTTTAATCTTAATAAAACAAGTGGCCTAACATGCAACTTTTAAATGGATAAGTGACTAGAATATGGCTTAGTTTAAAGGTGATCATGGTGAGAAAGAAGTCATTCACCTTCGGCCAAGTGGGTGGGTCAACATTAATGTAAATGAATCATTATTAGTATTAACTAAATAAGATTAAAAATAAACAATGTAACCCATAACATCTCAAATTTGCCAAAATTATTGGTAAACCGTGCTGAGAGCTAGGAAAATCTTGATTTAGGTAAATTTAAAACTTGATAATCATTAAGCATACAATTCGAAGAATGTCCATCTCCATCAATAACTAACATAGCTGTAAATTAATTAGCGTAACTCTACACCATCAATATATATGTCAACAACCATCAGTTTAAGTCCAACACATCAAACTAGATACAATTACGATCGTGGAAAACTATTCTCCGTGTTTTCCACGCCTCATAAAATTAACAACTTGCAATATTTTCTACACGCCAATCTGAATCCCAAGCTAAAAAATACTTAACTTTATAACTTAAATATTGTTACTTCACACACAAAATTTCGAATATTATATAAATATTATTGTGCCCTACTCGCAAACCGATCATCCCTAATTTGAACTTCTGAAATAGGGAATCTGACTCATGTCCTTGTGAATTCCAAACCATTCCACTCCCTCAAGACGTCCTCTCGTACTCCAATCTCAAATCAATTCAAAATCAAACCAAGTCCCCAAACTGCGTGCCCCGCTGGACACATAAAAAATGTTATCTTAAAATGCAGGCGTAAAATGTCAAAAAGTAGCAACACGACAAAAAAAAATGGAAAGCTTGAGTGACTTTTACGAAATTTCCATTTTAGGAAAAAAAATAGTAAGGTGGAAAAGTCTTTGGAAGGAAAAAAAAACGGGAAGAAAAATCGATGAATTATAGGGGGACCGGTGGACTAATCCCATCTCTTGCGCACGCGCACTCCCCGTTCCCCCACCACCATAGGGAAGGCGCACAACCAAACACGACAAAAAAAAAAAATTAGAAAAACATTAAAAAAACCAAAAAAACTATCCCTCTCCGTACCATTCCCCGACAGCCCCCCACTAATCGCCATCCAATCGCTTGTCGGAAAGAGATATCCGACGGCCCTCGCCCCACCCACGTCTCGCCTCCCCATTGGCCAGACGTCGCGTCGCCCCCCTCCCATTGGTCCACGTTGCGCGATCCCCGCGGCGCAATCCCTTCCCCGATCGATTAAAAGATTAAAATAGCAATATCATGTCAACAACCAAAAAAACCCGGGCCCCACCCCCACCCCCAACAACAAATGAAAATTTTCCAAAATTGTTTCTAAAAAGAAAATTCGAAAAAGAAAAAAAAAAACGAACATGATGCGACCAAATTCGCGGCCCGAAGCTCCTCCTTAAATGGCGATTAGTGTCTCGGGGCAGACACTTGTCGAGACCACCGCAGTGCGGCCGCCTGCAGCTTTCCCCTCCGTGTCGACACGACGACTACTCCGCCGCCGCTCCCCCTTCGCGCGTCGTCTCTCCTTCTCTCGCCCCGTATATATCTCTCGTCACACGACAAAAAAGGAGGTAATTTTTTCCGTTCATCTTTGTCAGCGTTGATCGACGCCTCTCGTTTGGCCGTGCGTTTCGTATTTTTTCCGTATTCTGGGTCGTGGGTTAATACGTATTTTCTTGGGTTTTTCTTGTTTCTTTCCATTTTTTTTGTTTTCTCGTCCCTTTTTGGGTCCGCGAGTTTTGACTGGTTGCTCTCTGCTTCCGTTTCCTTTTTTGGGTTCTCGGCGGTTGAGAGATTCACTGTTGGATTTGCTCTTTTCCGGGCTGGTGGGTTCTTGGGTTCTTGTGGGGAAGAGCTCGGTTGGGACTTTAAGCGGCCGTCTGGCGATCTTTGGTTCTCTGGGTTCGCGTTGGTGTTGCGGTTTTTAGCTGTGAAGTTGGGAGGTGGGGATGATGATGATGATGCTCTGGATTTTCTGAGAGAGGGGGAGAGAGAGAGAGAGGGGAGTGAGGGGGAGGGAGGGTGTCGTTCATCGCGGTTTGCGAGGTTGTTTTGCGATTTGAAATGCTGTTGTCGGTTCAATTCAATGGGTCGTCGCTCGTCAACTTGTGTGCAAAAAAGTTGCTTTTCTTTTTCTTCCGATGGGAGAAAAAGTTGTTGTTATTATTCTCTTCTGATCTGCATCTTCTGGATGCTTTGTCCGGACGTCATGTCAGCCGATTCTTCAGAGTCTATTTCAATCTGGAAACTTCTTATGAATTCATATGTTCTTAATTTTCATTTTCATTTTTTTCTAATGAAATCTGAGATTAGTTGGCCTCAGTTCAGGAATTTGAAGTAACGGTTTTGGTCAGATAGTTTCGGCAGATCCAGTACGCTGCCAAGATCCCTGAATATGCAGGCCCGTTACTGCAAAAAGCTAAACCCAGAAGCATTCCATGTCCTTTGTGTGAAACTTTGTCTGTGTCGTGACACAAGCCAGTAAAGCCCATGCCCAGGAAGGAACATATGATGGATGATGTTTCATTAGCAGTGCATCTTAGTTAGTTAGGAAGTCAAGTTATGAGCGATCGATTCTCTGCTCATCTTACTATAGATTATTTTAGTTCGCTACGAATTGGTATGAGAGCGGTTGAACCTGTGAATCATGGAAGCCAACAAACCACTAATTAGGGATATGGAAGATCGGATTAAATCATTTTTGCAGCAACTTGGAGGAGTTAGTATGTCAGAAATGCTTGCACCCCACCAGCAGGATCCCCTGGTGTTTAACACGGTTCAACACTAATGATTCCTCCTTGAGGTTGTTGGGCTGTGATGGCTGGGGTTCATCACAGTCTGGAGATTGATCAACTGAACCAGTTTACATCCTACACCAACTGGGAAATATTGAGTTGCAAGCATATTTTTATAACACAGATCTATTCAATTGCCAATTCAAGGCATTAATTGCGGGCCTTGTGAGATGATTTTTTGAGAAATTCTTCCATGCTTGTAAATGCCTTCAACAGGAATCTATAGTAACTTAAGCTTGTGTAAATTACTTTTTACTCGAGCAGCAAATGTATACAGCTCTGGTACACAAACAGCTGGATTTCCCTTAGTTTTAACAGTGACAGGCTTCAAGTTTGCCTTTATTTAGAGTGCTACCTGTTTTCATCAATGGGTTCCCACTAGTGCAGAAATACATTAAAAATTTCTATTGTTTTAAATTTACTTAGGAGTCTACTGAGATGTGAGTTATTTGTTCTCCGTACAGTTGAACTATAATTTGGTCTTCTATATTCTTCCATACTCATTGACACTTGATTTGATGGACATTGAACACTAGAAATCTGAAGAGAGGGGACTGAAATTAGGTTATTGAGAAGGATTCTTCCTGCGACCAATCTTTTGGAGAAAGATGGCTTCTCAATTTAATTTCAAAGGCATAACCGATGCATCGCAAGCTGAAGGAGTAGCTGGGAAATCACACGGAAATCACTCTTTAACTCGGCAGCCATCAATATATGCTTTGACTTTTGATGAGTTTCAAAACACATGGGGTGGGCTTGGAAAGGATTTTGGGTCAATGAACATGGATGAACTTCTGAAAAATATTTGGACGGCTGAAGAGACCCAGGCAATGACGTCCACCACAGGTACAGGGGATGGCAGCGTTCCAGGGGGTAATATACAGAGACAAGGGTCGTTGACGCTGCCACGTACTCTTAGTCAAAAAACAGTTGATGAAGTTTGGAAAGACCTGCTCAAAGAGAGTACTGTTCCTAAGGATGGGAACAGGGGTGGAGGATTCAATATGCCACAGAAGCAACCTACTCTGGGAGAGATGACCTTGGAGGATTTCTTACTCAGAGCAGGAGTTGTAAGAGAAGATGCTCAAGAGGTCGGAAGACCCAACAACAGTGGGTTTGTCAGTGATTTTTCTCTGATGGGTACTAGTACTGGTTTGGGTCTAAACTTTCAACATCCAAGCCAGAACAATGGATTTGTTGTGAATCAGATTGCCGAGAACAGTAAATCAATACCTGGTCCGCATCCTAATTTAGCATTCAATGTCGGCAGTATTAGATCCAACCAGCAGCAGCTTCAGCAACAGCACGATCTGCCCCTCCTCCCCAAGCCAGCAACTAGGCCTTTTGCCTCTTCCGTAAGTATAGCAAATAATTCCCAGATGCCTGGTTTAGGGTCAAGAGGGGTAATCGGGATGACAGATGCATCTATCAAAAGTTCCTTAGCTCATGGTGGTGGGCTGCAGACTGGAGTTGGCATGACTGGGTTAGAGACTAGGGGAGTTGCTCTTCAGACAGTATCTCCTGCTAACCATATATCTCCGGATGTAATCTCTAGGAACACGATGGATTCGTCTTCACTCTCACCAGTTCCTTATCCGTTTGGCCGGGGAAGAAAATCCGGCGGTGCTCTGGAGAAAGTCGTCGAGAGAAGGCAGAGGAGAATGATAAAGAATAGGGAGTCAGCTGCTCGTTCTCGAGCTCGAAAACAGGTCAATACACTGCTGCAATAACTCTTTTCCTGCTGCTATTGCTACTACATTTTCCTGTTCTTGTTGTTAATGTATTGTTTTCTGATGGTAACCTGAAACTCAAGTAGGGGTTTTTTTTCATATGCAGTTTTCTTTGATATTAAGTTGGCTCTTGATGGCTGTTACTTCCTGTCATCAAATAACTCAGTCGTCATGAAAAATGGTAGATAAAGTTCGATTTCTGAATAAACTGAAAGCAACTCTTGAAGGACTCTTGTTACCCACTTTATGTCCTCTGAAAGTTTTTTTTTCCTTTTCCTTAAATCACGACGTTTGTTTTATGCTATGGTCAGCAAAATATTGTCACACTGGGTTGCCCCATTCTGGAGGTCACTAGTTAGCTACATAATGGAAATAAGTAAGGTATTCGACCTGCTAAAGTCAAGGCAATATAATGTCAACAGAACAGACGGTGTGTCTGCTAAAGCAGTGTTGAAGCAGAGGACACACTTAAGAATGTGGGGGCCTGAATTGAACACTGTTTTCCCAATAGGGTCGAGGATTTGATCCCTGGCAGTGGCAGTTTCGAAATTTAATGTTTTTTCACTTACAAAAATTGGATACATCATCTTATTGGGTGTGGAATACTTGCAGGCCTATACTTTGGAACTTGAAGCTGAAATTCAAAAACTCAAAGAACTTAATCAAGAATTACAGAGGAAACAGGTACCTAATCAAGTTACTATGTTGCTGCCACACTGAAGAAGTTCTATTGATTCAATGTCTTAATTCATTCGTTTTTTTGTTCTCTTTTGGTGTATTGATGCAGGATGAGTTGATGGAAATGCAAAAGAGTCAGGTGCGTTCAATCTTTATAGTCAACTTGAACTCCAAGTGTCATGATAAATTTCAGTACATAAACAGAGAAATGACCTAAAGGGTTTACTCTTTCCAGTGTAAATTCTTTTGCTTGTACTGTCTTGATGTGGTAATCTGACAGGCAACTACAAGTGCTCTCCACAACATTCCTTTCCCTGCAAGTGCTCCTTCCAGCCCCTACATGTTATGTTGCTATCATGTCGTCCTTGAAAGATTCCATCTGAAATTAATATTCCTTCCAGTATCTAGAACATCCTCTAGTGGATCTGTCCTGCTTGCTTTTCTCTATAGCCCTTCTCTGTTGGAGAACACAATTTATGCCAACACTAGAATCTTCAAAAGTAAAGCGACATGAAAGTGACTATCAGTTGAAAGCGACTTCTGAGGAGTTGAGCTCTCCATAATAATCTCTATAAAGCAATGACGGATCTCTCTCTTTCTCTCTAACTTCTGGAAATGAAACAGACAATCATTATGTTAATTGGATTCAAAGAATTTGTCCGGTTGTACATTTTACTAATTTAAATAGAAAAAAACGTCATATGAGTCTGCAACATATCTTGTCTATGGGATCTATCTATTCCTAATTGGTTCGTTTCCGTGTTTCGGCAACTTGTGCAGATCTTAGAGAAAGTGAACCGGCAATGGGGAGGTAAAAGAATCTGCTTGAGGAGGACGCTGACAGGCCCGTGGTAGACTGCCTTGAGATTGAACATAGATGTTCGAGTGCAGGGTGTTGGACATGTTGACAACTCCAGTGTTGGGATGTACATCTTATAATCTGATCGTGCTCTTTAAAGAAGATTATGCAGAGATTAGCTGTATCTATAGATCGGCAAGGAGGGATGAACGTTTGTAAATAAGTTGTGAACCATACTTAGTTATATGTCTAGAGAGAAGTGGAACTCTTGCGGATTAGCGCGCTGTGTCTGTGCGGTGAATAGCACCAACCAGTCAGTGTTTTGGCCACTAGAGAGTTCTCAAGAAGATGCATCATATCTGTATCATAGGATGATCTTAGATCATGAAAGAAAACATCTTTAGGTTTGATGTTCTTACATCCCCCTTTCATTGTCCTCAGGTTTGCTTTCGAACCATCCATGATGATACTAAGTTGCGAATCCACTCATAATGATGTTGACCATCAATTCAGAAGCGATTATGGAGCTTGACTAGTTGAGCAAATCAGTCTTAACATCCTGTGCTCATTTACCCACCAAAAAAAAAAAAAGCGTAGAAAGATCACCCTATGCTAAAAACAAACTGAACATATTTGTCATTTCTTTACTGTGGATAATTCATACAAAGAGGAGACAACCTAGGCATGCATATGGTGAGTCAAACAAAAATTTGGGTATGTACAAGAAGCACTCGTTCGAGAACTGGATCATCAGATTACTGTCTAAAACAAGAAAAAATAAAAAACGAAAAGAAAAAAATTGCTGAAAGAAACGAGGAAAGGACATTCCCAACTTCTATCTCCGATTAGATGCGTAGCCCTTGCAGCCGAAAATAGGATACACAAGTAAAAGCAACTCCGCAGTACACACACATCTCCCTGCTTTGTTTTTCCTCCAAATCAGTCCATCTGAAAACAGCATTGGATCAGTTCATCCACAATCCATCTGCATTAGGCGACGGCAGAATCTGTAACCAAACAAGTCACTCAGCCTTGCAGGGGTTGAATACAAAGATTACCGATGTGTACTATAACCAAAATGAGCATATACAGTGCAAGTAAATATCTTACCTGCCAATCAGCACCTGCACGAAGTGCATAGTATTCTCTCAAATGAGCAGCTTTCACATAATTCTGCAACGAAGCCCCCTCTACATCCAGCTGAAGAACCCTAAAATCCCACATTAAAGCCTTGTCCATGCAAAAACATAGTTCTCTTAGTAGAGGGATAATGAACCAGGAAAAACTGTGACTTTTGCGTACTAAGCCCATGGACCTTCCTAACTTCTGGGGTACTCAAAAACAAGGCCTTCTGCAACACTTCTTGCCCTTCCATGGCCGAAAAGTTTGCTTATGATAGCCAGTGCAAAATCCATGACAGATGCAAGTCCCCTGCTCGTGATCACCTTCCCATCAATGACCACTTTAGCACCATCTATTCCTTCACAAGTGAGGTGGTTGGCAACAGATGGATGTGCAGTGACTTTCTTATCCTACACATTGGAGAAATTATGCTTGATGTGATACAGGAGATAAGGAAGAAAAGGGTACTGAGTAGGATTTTAAGTACCTTCAGTAAACCCTGTCTGTGTAAGATTGCAGGTGAAGAGCAGATTGCTCCATATGCTCTTCCAGCCAAATTTTGCTCCTTCAGCAGCTTTTTCAAAATTCTGGACTTATGTAAACGGTCAGCACCAGCAGTTCCTCCCTGTAAATCCATATTGAATAATCCTTTTAATTAATTGTATACACACGTGCAAGCTGGTGCAATACTCAACTTTGACAAATTGAATCGCAGAATAAGCATGCAAATAACAAGCTCAATAGGGAGGCAAATTGAGCACTCTGGCACATGGTCTCTCTTCACTTGTCTTGATACTAAAAACATGTTGAGAAGAATAATCAAAAGTAAATAATCCAACTACAGCAGAAAATCTATCTTCCCAGCAAAATGGTTTGGAGCAAGGCTGTGATGTGCATAAAGCTCTTGCTCGGGAGAGGCAACCTCTCTGCCAACTTCCTTCACCTCAAGTAACCAAAATTTTCTATTGGAGCTTTTGCTTGGTTAACGCTCATAAAGCAACAAAATTTTGTCGATTTGATTTACTTTTAAGGCTATTAGTCATAGAGCTCTTGTAAGAATAACTCTTGGACAACTGCAACACATGTTTCTAAGAGCAAAACACCAAAAGAAATCTCACTGGAAGAATGATCAAGTCATAGCTTGTTTCTGCAGCTTCACCAATTAACTTGTCAGCAACAATTTTTGTGCCATGTGATGCCAAAATCTGCAAATGCCTTTCAACTGAAGCAACCACCACATCTACTTTGGCTCGCCGTAGAATGTCCACTATAGTTACCACTTCAATGTCCTCACAACCATTTGCAATTGGAATTAGCACCTGTTTGAAATTTAAATAGCAGAGAGATGTCATTTATGTTACAAAGGAATCCTTTCTATAATAAGGGTTAGTATATTGTAAACAATTCTTAAATATAAACAAAAGATTCTAGGGGGAAAAAAGGAAAAAAGGGGAAACAAAAGAAAACTGGTGCATGATGGAAATAAAAGATTTTCTTCCATGAAAATGATTTTTGCCAAAATAAGTTCCAAATAACTCATAAATCAGACTGCACAACAAGCAGCTTTTCTTTCAACTGGTGAAAGCATAGCTAGAGAGTCTCTGATAGAACAAACTATTCAAAGTGAAGCGTCTATTAAAAATTGCAAGTATGGGGATTGAAGACTTTGCACAAAATTATAGAGGGTAATACATCCTAATTACAGCCATTTAGCAGATGATAGATCTAAAATAGTTTGATCAATCAACTTCATGCACAAATTCTGCCTGATTAAGCTATTAGAAGCAAATGAATGGTGCTGATGACTAATTTTATTGCTAAGCTTTTTGTTGAAGAAAAGCTTAGTGCATAAGTCTTTGGTAACTTGTTCAATTGGTGGAAACTAATTGCCTTAGACTGCAAATGTTGTCAAAAGAGTAGTCATGCAAATAAAATCATTATGTGCTTTCTCTAAATCACTTTCCTCCATATCATAAAGCCTTCATTTAAATTTAGAAAGTCTTTAATCCTACAAACCCACCCTCAACAATAGATTCTATAGGTCAGAAAGGGTGAAGCTAAGCTACCTTGAAAAAAGAAAGGGCCTTAATTTTTTTTTTTTTGTGCTGACCAAAATCTAGCAATGATAACGCAGGGTCATTTCCAACTCTTTTACAACTAGTACGGGTGGATAAACATTTGGCTTTGCCTAAAAGCACTCACTTTCAAAGGAACAAACCCATCTCCCACTATCCAGAAACCACAGAGGTTACAAAAGTATCTATAGTAAGATAATGCCCCTTAAGGAAAAACATTGTCATTCTCAATTCAAAAATGCAGTTTTAATCCAATAACCCACTTTCTCAGCCATGGAGCCAGGGAGGGGAAAACAGGGATTGTCAGCCCCCTTCTTGCCTTTGCAACTCTTCATAATAGGCCCAAACAATGTCGATGTAAGCTTCTTTGGGTCTGAGTGATACAGTTCAAAGGGTTGGTTGAGCCCAGCCCCTAGGATTTCATGTTGGATGACTACATCATTCCACAACAAAAACATTATTTATTGTTTTAACTTTTCATACTTGCAGAGTGTTCTTTTCTAATGTGATGATGACAAATGAAAATTAAATTTTGAAGTTAAGTACATTGAACATTTATCCCCCTCCCCCCCCCAAAAAAAAAAAAATTTAGGCCTTTGCAGCAGGGATTGTCACCTCCCTCTTCTTGCCTTTGCAAGTCATCATAATGGGCTCAAAAGACATTTATATAAGCTTCTTTAGGTCTGAGTGGTATAGTTCAAGGGGTTCATTGAGCCCAACCCCTTGATTTCATGTTGGATGACTACGTCATTCCCCTATGGAAACATTATTTATCGTTTAATTATACTTGTGCAGTGGTCTCTCTACATGTGATGATATCAAATGTTAATTAATTCTTTAATACATCGAACATTTCTTCCCCCTTCATTAGAATTCTAGGTTTGCCACTACTCTTTCTACAGTTCAAATTACACTACACATCCTACAACTGCAATCAAGGCCTCTGTACATTCCCATTGTCCCACTTTAAAGCTGGGACAACCAATTTCTTAACCGTTATTTTGTTACTGGAAACTATTTTCTATATCTAACAGTATGTATATATCTTAATCTTTATGATATGTCTAAGAGAGAAAAAGGGAGGAGGGAGGGCGATATAGAGATTCTTTGCATCATTACCTCAAACAAGGACTTGATTCAAGTTTAACCTTATATTGACAGAATAGGTTCAATGCTACTCTTTTTCACCAAACTAAGAAGTCAGTGAGACCAGAAGCTACTTTTGCCAGGTGAGGATCAATTTAAACAGTGTTATAAAGTACATCTAATCAAAAACCAATCTGAATGTCCCAGAATTTACAATTAGAAGAAGCATAAGCAACAGACGAAACATAGATACAAGAAGTCTGCTACTTCCACTTCAGGCAACATGATATGATCTTACAGCCTTAGAAGATATGAGGTTATGGTAGTGAATTTGGAAGACAGTAATAGCTGATGAGAAACAAACCTACAAATTGGCACATGGTGAACAGAAGAGCTCACTACTTGAACACAAATTCAGAGACAACACTTACACGAGGACTATGGTCCACGACCCACTCAGCTTTGTTGAACTCTTTGTTTTTGGAATTATCATCAGCATCGTGCATCAGCTATAAATAAATAAGGGAAAAAAAGGAAGAGATCAAATTCACAAACATATTCTTCATGTGGTTGATTAGTGAAGTCTTGGATGAATATTTTCTCTTATGCAATATATACTAGGCCCTTACCAAGGATTCTCCAATTTCTGCAGCGACAGACTCACCGAAGAGCTGCTCCACTAAGGACAGAGCAAAAAGGAATGAAGTTCCAGGACCACGGCTAGTTGTAAGTTCTCCTGAAACTTGAATACTTGATTTAACAGCCCAGAAAGTGGGGAGCTTGTCGAAGAATGCAGGGTGACAAGTAGTCTAGAATGAAAAACAATGTTATCACCAGTTACAGTTTGGGTAAATTTGTCTAATTTAACGCAAGACATAGTGACCCACCTGCTTTCTTTTCAAAAGGCCCCAGGGGAGAAGTGTGACTGCAGGCGCAGCACATATAGCTCCATATAACCTCTTTCGCTCAGCCTGTTCGCTCATGATATTTCGAAGGGTTTCGCAATCCCTGAGCCGCACTGAACCAGGCATTCCTCCCTACAAGAGCGGAAATATCATTATCACAAAACTGCAAATTGGTTGGTTGCAAAATCCCTTTTTTTTTTTTTTTTTTTTTTTTTTTTAAGATTTAGCTTCAGTCATTGTGATTTTATCGCTACTTTTGCTTACTTTGATCATAGCATCACAGCTTGCTTAAGAACCACATATGGATGCCCCATGTATTCCTTACTTGCTAAATCATGCTATTACTTTTGGAAATATACATTTATATGAAGAAATGTACCGGCAAAGCCACCAGATCATAAACTTCATCACAGCATTCCGAAATTGGGACATCAGCAACGAGTTTAACACCACCAGAGGCTTCAATCTGGAGCTGTGGCTCCACAGAAGCTACTGTCACACTTGCGCCAGCTCGGCGAAGCACATCAATAAGCACCACAGCTTCCATTTCCTCTGTGCCAAATCCAATCGGTATCAGGACCTAGCACGAAAGAACAGACAAATCAGCACTCTAAACGAAGTTACAGATATCTACGACCAAACTATCTTTCATAACCAATGAAAACTTCCATCTTCCCGAAAGATTTATGCCGCGGCCAATCTAAATTGCGCCCACCATTTTTCACTTTTTCGCAAGCAAATGCATTTGGAAAAATACATTACATTTCAAATTTCCCCATCCAACTCTTCCCTCCATATAGTAGGAATTAATAGAGCATCGTCAAAACCGTTTCAAAACTTCAACTTTTGTTGTTGTCATCCAGTCACCGAGACAAGCAACGTGGACAGTAAACAAAACAAGAGAATTCACCAAATGGGTCCTCCATTTTTTTCCTTAACTCTCCTCTCCCAATGAAAATGGAAACAGCTCACTCCCCCTTGCTCGAATTCCCACCAATTAACACGATAAAAAAGACAAAAGGAGAGGGGAGGTGGAGAGGGAAAATTCCTGAAGAGGACCTTCTTGGTCGCGACGGGAGGAGCTCCGGCAGCGTCCGGGGTCGAGACAGTCACGGTCGGAGGTGGCGGAGGAGGAGGAGGCGGCGTCGTCCCGGAGGGTCTTGAAGAGCGTTTCGCAGACGCCTGTGCGGAAGCATTTCTCTGCGGGGGCGCGGCGGACGCAAGCGCCGGAGGAGAGAGCGAAGTCGCCGGCGACGGGAGTGAGGAGGGCAGACGAAGGAGCAGGAATTTGAGAGATGATGGAGCCGGCGAGAGGAGGGACGGCAGGTACGCCATTGCTGTCGAGCTCGAGCTCTGTCGGAAGGAGAATCCGCCGCCGCTTTGGAGAGGGAAGTATCTCATCCAAACTGATTCTGAAGTTTTCGCAGTGGTGAGTACTACTCAATAAAAAAAAATTAAAAAAAAAAAAGGACAAAGAAACTAACGTCCCGTTTTTTTCACGATATTCATGTCGCTTAAAATTACTAATTAATAAAAAATTTCATTATTAATAAGAGTTTTTTTTTTTTGATAACCCAGGAACTCGCACACCGTACCAACACGAACAGCCCGACAGGCCCGGGGTAACGGGGGTAGATCCTGGGACGACGCTAGCGGATGACCCACCACTCCAAAGTCGTACTTAAGATCCCGTGCGGCCAGCGGGATTCGAACTTCTCTTCTCTCGCAAAGGATCATGAGAGCACTTATCCAACTGGGTCACCGCGGGTGATGGTTCATTATTAATAAGAGTTAATAACCTAAAAAATCTTAAACTGATAAATTTATCCAAAACTAAATTTTTTACCGTCAAAAACTACAATCGGTATGTCTTTGACAAGTTTACTATAAATTGATACATTTATAACAAATTTACACTATGTTAATTTTTATTAGATTTTATTGTCAAATAATTGAATTAAATGACACATGACAATTTACTAGTGTACTAATTTGGGATTTTACTCTCTATTTGTTACAGTTATACAATTTTTGCGATTTTTTGTGATATTAATCCAATTTAATGAAGAGTATATTCGTCACAAATATACCAGTTTGAGGTTTTTTGCGATCAAATAGATTAATTTATGGTAAATTTATCACAAATATACCATTTTTGGGTTTTTTTATGGTTAATCGGGGTAAATTTATCATGGGTGTACTAGTTTGGGATTTTTCATTATAAAAAAAATAGTTTTGAGTAAATTTATCACATGTGTACCAATTTGGGGTTTTTCAAAGTATTAATCCTATTAATAATAATTTTTTATTCTTACCTTTTACCAAAAAAAAAAATCCTATTAATAATAATTTATGTCTAAACAGTTTATGAAAAAAATTTCCTTCATTTATTTTTCTAAACGATTTAAATAATTATTTAAAAAAATTATAGATCATTCATATTCTGCGAAATAAATAGAATCGGATAAAATCTGCATGAAGCTCACCACTTTCTATAATCAATATTCGATATAACAGATTTAATGCTTGTTGGTTTTTGTATCGCACATTTAATCTGCAATAATTGCTTGGCGGAACTGCAGATGTTTGAAATGAAATAGCTATTGCAATGTTAGCCGGCATTTTAGGTAACTATTTCCACTTAAAGAGTTTGACTACAAAAACTGTTCTTGCTCTTTTATCCTTCCCATGGATTTGATTTCAGCCAAACTTTGTGAATCGATGTTAATGCTTATCCACTCGACCAACCTAAACTTTGATACATGGACCCGACCATGAGCCAGCAGACAAAAATCATTCCCATCTGGCCTTCACTTAAGTCCATTCATTTGTTGGCTTGTGTTTGACCGTCTTATCGTATTCACAATCAATATCGAATTACATGCATTGGTCATTAGATCATAGTCTGCACTGACTTCGCTTAATCAATTACTTTGTCTCATCACTACAACCTAACTTAAAGATTTCCTCCTTTTTTATTGATATAGTCTCAGCACTTTCACCAACATTGACTCGATCAGCATTATATCCAAAGTCACAGTCAATGCTGATGGATAGTCGATGACATGAATTGCATATTAACTTTAACTCTTTGACATCAAAGTTGGTGTTCTTAGGGTACCAACAAAATCGAAATGGAATTTCGGCATTTTGGGATTCATAATTACTCTTCCTTTTTCCAATTATCTCTAGACACCGCACATATATATTTATTGTAATCGAAAATCAAGGCCAACATATTTAGGATTAAATGGAAGCAAAAATTAATATTCATATATAAACAGGACAACAACATAATGATTATTAAATGTTGACCATGTGATATGTAGTCTATAACTTTTGACTAAACATGTAATGTCGTTTTTGACTGAGCTTTTGATATACGTTCAATATAGTTCCTGAACATAATCAAATTACTTAATGTTGGTTATTAATTTGAATTAATGGAAGTTTAGAGATTATATTATACGAATTAAAAAGTTAAAACCCATTCATAGCAATTACGTTGGTTAAAAATCTCTCATTCATCGCTGAGGTTAAGGGTTGGCTCGCGATTCTGCAAATGATTTAAGTGGAGGCGGCACTTGACTATGAAATCTTTGTCTTGCGCTAGCTCCCTCGGCGTATAGTGGCTCGGTCCATCGGTGTAATGGAGTCATTGGTTACCAAAATAAAAATTAAAAAGTTGAACGTTTGTCCAAAGTTCATTTAAATAAGTCGAGTGGGATGAAGTTCCCACGTGGCGTGCTGACGCAAGCCTCGCGGGAGGGGCCGGATATGAACTCCACCCAAGCTCCGCCCCCGCTCTCATAATTATTTAACCGATTCGATCCGCCATCGCCGTCGCCAAAAATCCTCTCGAGCTCCACAACGTCTCCGGCTCGATCCTCATTAAAAAAAAAAAAAAAACCGGCGATCGCGAAAATGCTGAGGGTCTTCGCGCGGCGAGCCGTCTCGGCCTCCTCCGGCCGCGCTCCGGCCCCGCCTCGCCGCAGCGGACGGCGGGGGTTGAGCTCGGGAGTGCTCCCCGACGGCGTCGACCGCGCCGCCGGCGAGTACGCGCGCAACGCCGGTGCCATGGCGGATCTCGTCTCGCAGCTCCAGTCTCACGTCCAAAAGGTAACGGGGTCAAACGTTGGTACTCTCGGAGTGGATGGTCGTGATTGCGCGTGCGCTTTGAGTGTTTTCCGGTGTCTGAGGGAGTGTTTTGGGGGTTTGTTGATGGTTGGAAGGTGATCGGCGGGGGAGGAGCGGAAGCCGTGAGGAGGAACAAGAGCAGGAACAAGCTGCTTCCTCGGGAAAGGATCGATCGCCTCATTGACCCCGGCTCTTCTTTCCTTGAGCTCTCGCAGGTTCGGGGACTCTTGATTTTTTTTTTCTTTGGTCTTGCGGGCTGTCAGTTCGTGTTTGAGTAAATTCATGTCATTGCGAAGTGTTGATTGGTCTGTTGCTTATCCTCAGTGTTTGGTTTTGAATTAGTATCGAGGTGAGGAAAGTTTATGACGGAGTTGACACGTTGTCGGTGTGCATTCTGTTAGATATTCTAGTCCAAGCCGAGCCCCTTCTTGAGCAAAATCAAATTAGCGGCAATTGAAACCGACCCCAGATCGAGATTATATCAGATGCACATTAGGCTACTGCATGATTATGGGCCGTTGTTGTAACAGCAGTTAGCTCTGTGGTTTGGAAAGAAAAGAAATTCTGGGAATTAGAAGTTTCTATTATCTTGTACTTCTCTTGAGTTAAGTTTGCACAATGAACTTTTGTCTTATTTCTCTAGTTCTTATCCTGCATCTTATGGGAAAAGCTTGCAGGCCATGAGCTGTATGAAGATCCTTTGCCATCTGCTGGTATAGTCACTGGAATAGGTCCTGTTTACGGGCAGCTTTGTATGTTTGTGGCTAATGATCCTACTGTTAAAGGGGGAACGTATTTTCCAATCACTGTTAAGAAGCATCTCAGGGCACAAGAGATTGCCGCCCAATGCAAACTGCCATGTGTATACCTTGTCGATAGTGGTGGCGCTTTCCTCCCAAAACAAGCTGATGTTTTCCCTGACAAGGAAAATTTTGGTAGGATATTCTACAATCAAGCTGTGATGTCGTCCAAAGGCATTCCTCAAATTGCACTGGTATTAGGCTCTTGCACAGCAGGGGGTGCCTATATTCCTGCCATGGCTGATGAAAGTGTAATGGTCAAGGGAAATGGTACTATATTTCTTGCTGGGCCACCACTTGTGAAGGTTAGTTGTAGGTTTTAGTAAGTTGGGTTTTCATGTGTGTTAGCATCAAGTCTTCCTTTATTGTGCTTCTACCATTAGGCATGATTAGGTAAATGGTCTATGTTATGCACTTTTTAGTGTTTTGTGCTTGAGGATGTCAGTTTAAAACCTGGACATTTATCAAAGAGGAGTTTCAGTAGGCTGCTACGGGAGAGGAAGTTTCTGCAGAGGATTTAGGGGGTGCAGCGGTGCATTGCAAGACATCAGGTGTTTCAGATTATTTTGCACAAGGTATATAGTTCATCTTTTCTGCGCACTCTGTGTCATATGTATCTCCTGTGATTTGTCCAATGCTGTTTGCACTATATCTGCTTATGTATTGAGCTCCCTACGATTCGTGAAATTTAATATTTCCAAAATGGATACTTGAGTTTTTATTGTTTTAGAATTGGCTTCTGCATATATGTTATAGTGTATTCTGTGCTTAATTTCAACTCAGATGAATTATTGAAACAAATACTCTCTCTCTCTCTCTCTCTCTCTCTCTCTCTCTCTCTCTCTCTCTTGCGCGCGCGCCCACGACAGGTTGGGGTCTCTTCTTTTGCTGCCATAAGTTACATTTGCTCTTTCCCATTTTGTAGATGAGCTGCATGGTCTTGCTCTTGGAAGGAACATCATTAAGAATTTGCACACTGCTGGGAAACAAGGAACTTTGGCTAGATTGCAAAATGTCAATTCTGAGTTTAAAGAGCCATTATATGATGTGAAGGAGCTTCGTTCTATTGCACCAACAGACCACAAGCAGTCCTTTGATATTCGGTCTGTTATTGCTCGGATTGTGGATGGCAGCGAATTTGATGAATTCAAAAAACTCTATGGCACTGTGAGGATACTCTTGTGACTGAAGCATTTAGGGGATTCTTTTTCTTTTTCCTGCTGTGTGCCTCTGAGCTTGTTTGACTCTGTTCCATTTGTTTCAGACTCTTGTGACAGGATTTGCCCGGATTTTAGGACAACCTGTGGGAATTATTGGGAACAATGGGATACTCTTTAACGAATCTGCTTTAAAGGGGGCCCATTTCATTGAACTTTGCTCTCAGCGTAACATTCCTCTTATCTTCCTGCAAAATATAACTGGGTTCATGGTATGCAAGTTCCTCCGCTAACTTGTTTCAACAATTTTTGGTTACGAATACTTCTGATTGCTTAATTCCAATCTAAATTGGCCAGTAATAACCACTAAATGGTTCTTGAGGATGTTTTGGCATAATGTGACTCCCTGTTCAGAGGGTAAACTTAGACTTTATGGGTAGAGCTCTAGAACTTGCATTGCAAAAACAAGATTTTCAAGCATCCGAGATATGGGTAATTAAGTGCATGAATATAGTAACTACCTTCTGGTTCTTCTCATATACTTCCATAGTAGCACTGGTAGACTGTACATCCTTTTTGGCTTTTTTAATTCACTCTCATACCTACTTAAAAAACCAGTTTTTTCCTTTTAAAAAGCAATGGGTGTCTCATGTGAAGTTAGAGCATGTGAGTTTCAGTGGGGAAAGAAAAGAAGAGAAGAGAAGCCCTTACTATGATACCCTTTTAAGATGACGACGACGACATGTGGCAGTTGAAATATTGTTAGGAAATTTTTGTTGTAAGCAGTAGTTGCTGTTTCAAGTAATATATTGTTTTATGCTGAAGGAGCTCAACTCTTAAGAACGACTTTTAGGGTGATTACACCACCGGAAGTAGCATTTTGTCATGATTTATTTTCCACTCAAGTTGCATGATATTGAAATGTCATGCTTCAATGTGCAAGGTTGGATCCAGATCGGAAGCGAATGGGATAGCTAAATCTGGAGCAAAAATGGTGATGGCAGTCTCTTGTGCGAAGGTCAGCTACATGCACTTTGTTTATTATGCTTATTTTTCATTTCTTTCTGGTCAGTGTTTGTGAGTTCTTTTAAGGGTACTCTGAAGTATTATATTGGGAGTTAGCAATTCTTTTTGTTTCTTTTTCCCCCTTCTAGAAAAGGACACATTTGTCTAGCTTTCATCTCATCTATAGATATCTCCTGATAAAGCCACCAAGGTCTTGAGTTATTGGTTATGGCAATTCCGTAAGTTGAAATGCTATGAGGTGTTATTTTTAATATTTATGAGAGGTCTTCAATCACCAGCTTACAGTTACTGCCCCCTCATATAAAGTCTTCTTCCACAGCCAAAAAGTATATTTTCCATTTGAGCTATATGCAGAAATTATATGCCTTTATAAGGGTCAAAATTACAACTTTTAGATTCTTCTTCCTTTGAATTTGGCTGTTGAGTTGGCTTTAAGACCTACTGAAAATGAATATGCTCAATAAATCTTTATTAACTTGTGTTTTTTCTTTAAACAACAAATTCTTACAATCACGTGCTTATTAAGAAAAAAAAAGGACAGTTATTAAAAAAACTGGGGGAGACATTCCTTGAACAAGCAATGATAAGTTTGATTTGTCATTATCCTTCTTTTCCATGTGATTTAGCATTTTATAGATGCCTGAATTCGCACCTGACTTGAAAATAGTGCTTAAAATATAGATATGTGATCATATCTAAGTCCAGCAGGAGAATTTATAGAACTCACAATCTTCAGCAAGTGTGACCCATCTTGTTCATTTATCTGTGGCTAGGCATATGACATGGGTCTAGTCTCAATACTAATTTAGCATCACTTCATACTTTGTGGTTAGGAGACATGGCCATCTAGCTTTCCTTCGGTTCTCATCTTCTTCAGCTTGGATGATATTAAATACTAGATTAGTCATCTAAGGTGTATGAGTAGGCTTTCAACTTTGGTTTTGATGCATAACTGCAATAAGATCTAGTTCTAGCCAAAACATGGAAAGAAAATCCAGTCTCTAAGCTTCACTAATTCTTTCATTCGTGTTGTGGCTTCTTTATTACTTGGTCGGTTTAAACATGTTTCTACATTTTATAAGACACAAAGTTTTCAATCAAAAAAGGTGAAGGGGACTTAAAAAAGATAAACGGCTTACTTGTATTTTCCAGGTTCCCAAAGTTACAATCATTGTGGGTGGAAGCTTTGGTGCTGGAAATTATGCTATGTGTGGCCGTGCATACAGTCCTGATTTTATGTTCCTATGGCCAAATGCAAGAATTTCTGTTATGGGAGGAACTCAGGTAGGCTGCATCCCCATATTCATTTTTCATGACTGGTAGATCTCTATGATCTCGCATTCTAGCCCCAGAGTGCATGCTTCCAAAAGGAAAGCCTGTATCGTGTCTCACTTTAAAGCATGCATAGTGGAGTATTAACCTACTTCATTTTCTGTATTGTAGAATTTGTAAAGTGATGGACCGATTAGCTTGTGTTAACTAGATGTAATCTATTCCTCCTAAAAGTGCATTGTCTTGCATGGTTTCTGATACAGTTGTGCTTGAGTCATGAAAAGGAACCAAGAGAGTTTCATAGATTAATTTCAAGAAAATCAAAAAAATTTAATCTAGCTTTCCATATTCATAGTTTATGCAATACACATAGGCTTTTTTTTTTCTTTTTTTTTTTTCATAGATGCTTGCGCATGCCTTCTTTAGCTGGACATGACTCTTTACCAACCTGATGTGGACTTGTTATCCGAGAGTTCTTTAGCTTCCGGTAGTAAAGCTTTGTATTTATGCATTCTCTTGGCAATCCGTAGGCTGCTGGAGTCCTGTCTCAAATAGAGAGGGCGAACAAGAAAAGGCAGGGAGTCCAGGTATAGCGTCACATGTTCATGTTAAAAGAACACCCTTCTAAGACTGAAGAGGCTCGCTTACCAGTTCAATCATGTTTTTGCCGCAGTGGACGAAGGAAGACGAGGAAAGTTTCAAGGCGAAAGTCGTGGAGGCATACGAAAGGGAAGGAAACTCTTACTACTCCACGGCGAGGCTGTGGGACGATGGGATCATCGACCCGGCAGACACCAGAAAAGTCATCGGCCTCTGCATCTCCGCCTCGTTGAACCGTGACCCAGAGGACACCAAGTACGGGGTCTTTAGAATGTGAAAGCACCAAACAATTGGGGGAGGAGAAGAAAGAAGGAACGATGCTGGTCGCTCCATGTATAGGAAAAAACTCCCCGGCAGCCACATCCATTGATCGGAATCCCAATGTAAACTTGCTGGTCAAATTGCAAAAGGAACCTTTGCATCTCTCTATCTTTCTCACATCGATATTTTTCCGTAATGCAAGCTCTTGAAGTCTAAGACGACTACCAAGGTCATAGCGCGATTTGCATATGAATTTACATTCCAAAATGTTGGTACGTTGAACGTTCCAGGGATGTGCGGGTAAGGCGCTACGGCCGAACGATCATTAGCCTTATAATCATCTACGAAGGATGTCAGTAGAAGCGCTTGTGGCCTAACGGATAAGGCGTCTGACTTCTAATCAGACGATTGTGGGTTCGAGTCCCACCAGGCGTGCGTCCATGCTGCATTTATGGTCTTTTTAACCCTTTTATTTATAAAGATAAGTTTTTATTTATCGATTTATCATATTCTTAGTCACGTAAACTTAACGCGTAGTAAAACTGTTAGAAAATGAAAAATTATTTGATTTTATAGTTTTATATTCAAAAAAGAAATCCAAATATACCATACACAAATTTAGATTTGAACATGGAATAAAATAATTAAAAATCTAAGAGTGGAGCACCTAGGAATTTTTTACAAGCCTATATGAGATTCCTAGAACCTTTCGTGCTTTTAAATCTGTTTTTTTCTTACAAGGTAATTTGTTCTTTACTTATGAGATTCGACACGAATCGTTATTAAGAAATAAAAATATTACGAAACAATGTCAAGACAAATAGATTAGAGCATTAAATAGAATAATTAAATAACAGCCCGAATTCCTAGAATCTGTCGTGTTCTAATCTATTTATTCTGTCCACAATTTCCTAGACCTAAATTTATTTTCTTTGTGTATTTTCATCTCAAGTTTTTTTTCCTGTTCATTTCTTATTCATTAGAATATTCCAATCCCCTCTTTCTTAAACACAAACTTTTCCAAAGGAAAAAAAGTGGGTCTTCAACGAAAAAATAAAAATAAAAAAACACAAATTTTTACCCTAGAGACAATAATTTTGATCATTATTAAAACTTTTTGTTGGAATGTGTATACGTGGGCATCTAAGATGGCAAATGACAAGTGTCATGTTAGCCAGACATGATTTGCATAAACAACGGATATGTATAAAGACAATCGCTATCAAACATTAGGATTTTTGTATTGAGAGAGAGAAGGCGGTACGTAATTGGGGTTTTAAGAACAAGACTTTATTTTGATGCTTACATTTCAGCAAATTGAGGTGACGTCCCCGAGAGGATTAGGTGTGCAGTCAACGCATGAGAGAGTAGATGGATGGCCATCCTAGATTGATTTTGCCCTACGTTTTTTCCTCTTATGAATTTTTTTATCTACCAAGGTACAAAGCGCCGAGATCTTTTACTTCGGACGGTGTGAGATATAAAAGTCTTTAACCTAGAAAATCACTTGTTCACCTGCCAGGAAGCCAAACACTTCATTGAGGCTGACTTCACCACTTCGTGTGGTTATTTGAAACAAAATCCTCTTTAAACCATCTTTCAAAAACAAAAAGATGACCTCACTCTAGACAGCCATTTGAAAATTTTCTCGGATGTTTATAGTTTTATTATTTTTAAATTTGGGGCTTTTGTTGAAGGATACCAACACAAATAATTTCTTATTTGACTTAATTTTGGCTCAATATGCAATATAATTTCTGAACTTTTAGTTTGTTGATACTGGTATCTCGAATTTTAGCGCAATGTATTAATCTGAATCTTTGAATTTTCAACTTATTCAATATTTTCACGTTGAATAAAATTTAAAAATTCGAAAATTACATTGCATATTATGATGGAGTTTATGAATTTGAGCCGTGTATCATTTTCCTTTTGTCAACCCTTGAAAAAGAACAAGCACGTGGGGGCACCCCCACTCCCCCTAAACAGCTGAATATGGCCCCCGCGAGGAGGACGATCCATCAGTCATCACCTACATCGCTCTCACCACACCCGTCCATAACAACGCACTTTCTCTCTCTAGAAATCTAGAGAGAGAGAGAGAGAGAGAGAGATATTCCCAAAGACTTTCCGATACGAGTGAATCACAAAACGTGCGCCATTTGCTCTCCCTCTACAAGACCTTACGATACGAAATCGATTAAAACGTGCCCCATTTGCTCTCTCTCTCTCTCTCTCGGATATGCATTCTCCTCCTTCGCGTTTCCTACTCTCCGCCTAAAACGACGCCGGATAACTCCCCGCCTCTCGATCGGAGATGCTAGCCGCCGCCGCCGCCGCCGCCGCCGCCGCGATTCCTTCCTCCTCCTCGTCCTCCTCCGCTGCCGCCGCTGTGCCCCTGGCGTGCCGCGCCGCCGCCGCCGCCGCCGGCGTCGCCTTCCCTCTGACCTCGCGGTCCGAATTGGGGCTCAGGGTTTGCCGCGCCCCTGCCTCGTCTCGCTTCCCGGTCGTCTCCGCCGCGCGCCAGCTCAAGGGTAAAGCTCTCTCTTTCTCTCTTCGGGTCCGCATTTTCCATTTCTTCCGCGGTCGCGTTCGCTGCATTCTCTGCTCGTGAGGCGGAGTCGGGGCCTGCGCTCGCTCCTTGTGATTCGGGTTCGGTTCGTTCCGAATCGAGTTGATTCTTGTTGGTTCTCTCCGTCTTGAATCGCTCTCTGCATTTCTGACGAGATTACATTGTGGAGTTTTAATTGAATTCAGCAATGCGTGAAGAAAATCTTGCCCGTTGGATTTATTCGTGCCGCTTGTCGTGTGGTAGTTTTCATCGAAAGTACTTTTAGCTATTCCAGGCGCGGTAATGTCTTTCGCTTGCTCCTTATGGGTTGAGTACAACATTAGGCCGGTTGATTAGGAACTGGGAAGGCACTCCATTGCTAAATCATACGGCATATCTATGTTAATTTAACTTTCTTAGGCTGAATTTTGCAAGTCATGGTGTCTGTTTGGGTAACTGGTAGTAACTCTAATTTGACTGAGATGGACAGAGAAGATGTAGTTGGGTAGTAAATTTGCAAAGAATGGCCTCTGAATGGTAGGTTCTTGTGCTGGTCACATGTAGTGGGCAAATAGTACTGTAGGGTCTAGTCATGTGATAAATGGACTCTGAGATGCTTATCATCTTTTTCTCGATAAGAAAAAAGGAAAGAAAATCCCCAAATGCTTATCTATCTGATACCTTAATAGAACTCCTCTTATGCTCTGAAACTTTTCATCCACATTATCTGGTTGCGATAGTCGGACAGTGGTGTAATTTTCTTATGTGGGTATTAGGGTTTCTTTATTTATTAATCCATCTGTGTTTTGGGTTAGTGTTCGTCTAAGTTTCCTTTTTTTTTCTTCCAAGGAAAGTTATTTTTGGCAATTCCAGAGGGTATCTTATCTAGACTGAGAGCTGTGTACTCCTTTAGAACATTGGGAAATGCCAATTGCTGAATGGGACTACATGAGCATATCTTTTCTAAAGCTTATGACAATATGATAGATGGTGGAGTTACCCATCTCTTAAATCCAAGTTGATGGAGCTGACGAGATAAATGCACTTTTTATGACCAGCTGGGCATATTTCCAGATGGCCATAGCACCATAACAGCATTATTCTGTGCTGCAGATCCGTCATGTTTTTCTGTGCATTAATTTGTAAAATCTGCCTTTGCATCTGATACCATTGACTATCACATAGATTTCTTTTCCTGTTTAATCATGTAAGTTGGGTAATACCATAGTTAAGCCCTAATGCTTGTGGAATGAATTGAATAGCTCATTCTGATCATTCCATTCTGTCAATTGTGCAGCTGCAGTCGTTACGAAAGATTCGTGGCAGGAGTTGATTGTAAACAGTGAAGTTCCTGTACTGGTTGAATTCTATGCTAGTTGGTGCGGACCATGCAGGATGGTCCACCGGATCATAGACGAGATTGCAGAAGAGTATGCTGGGAAGATCAGATGTTTTTTACTCAACACTGACCATGACCTGGATATTGCTGAAGACTATGATATCAAGGCTGTTCCGGTGGTCTTGCTTTTTAAGAAGGGACAGAAGCGTGAGTCTGTTGTTGGTACCATGCCAAAGGATTTCTATGTTGCTGCAATACAGAGGGTAATAGACTTCTAAGAACATTTACGAGGAAATTAGTTGGAGGATGATATATTTGACTGCCGTCCCTCGCAGTGTGATAAAATTCTGCTGAAGTGCATGATGATGTAGAATGTACATCCTTTAGATGTTGTAACCACCAAAAATCTCAGCCTCCTAGTTTTGGGTTCGGTACTTTCTCATCTCAGGCTTTCCTGCCTTGAGGGAACAGTTTGAAGTCTCTTCTATGAACAGTATTGGTGCTGGCTTCTGTCTGTCTTCAATTTTACATAGATAAGTGGTTTTCTCTTGTCAGATTCAATTTGTTGCTGTTATTAATGAAATTATCAAGTTGCGGGTATGCAAAAATTGCACCATTTGCTTAATTCTTGATAGAGTTCATCTACAAAGTTTGGGATGGTAAGAAGGGAAAAGGCTACGTTAGCTACAGTAATTTTATAGAGTCAAATATATAAGGGTTAATACCCTGAAAAATTCCAAACTGGTATCCAAACTAATTTTTTGACCACAAAAAACTCCAAACCTTGTATACCTTTGATAAATTTATTCGAAACTGGTATATTTGTGACAAATTTATCTTATGTTAGTTTTCGTTAAATTTTATTGTCAAAAGTTAAATGACACGTGACAGTTGACTGGTATATCAATTTGGGATTTTACGTTCCGTTTGTCACAATTTACAATTTTTATGATTTTCTGCAATATTAATCCAATTTAGCGGAGAGTATACTTATCACAAATTTATTAGTTTTGGGTTTTTTGTGGTCGAATAAATTAGTTTGGGGTAAATTTACCATAAATATACCAGTTTAAGTTTTTTTATGGTCAGTTAGGGTAAATTTGTCACATATATACCAGTTTGGGGTTTTTTACGATAAAAAATAATAATTTGGGATAAATTTCTCACAAATGCATCAATTTGGGGTTTTTTCAGATATTAACCCAATATATAAATCTTATCGATTGTATCCCCGTGTAGTCGTCAGTCCATCTATGGTGAGATCTGTGCATATTAAGTTTTGTTCCCCACAACAGCATGCTCTTTTGAGGAAAGATTCAGCTAAGTTTCCTACCCATCTGTTGACCCCTAATTTTTTTACCCAAAATTTAAAATAGTATTAAATGTTGGGAATTAGTCACAAAAGAAAATTTTAAAAAAATATTATTTAATTAAGTTATTAAAGAAAAAGAAAAAGAAAAAAAACGAATGAAATCGGTCGAGTCGGGCCGAATCCAGCCTTGGCCCGACTCGCCCCTTTCCTTTATTTCTTTTTCTTGTGCTTGGCCCAGCCCATTCTTTCCTTCCGACCGGCCCAGCCCTTTTTTCTTTTCCTCTGCTGGTCTTCGCTCGAAGACTTGCAGAAGACAGAGCAGCAATAGGGCAGCGAAAACAGGGGCGGCAGAGGATTGGTGGCAGGCGAGCGGTGTGATTTGCGGGTCGGGGGGTGCAATTCGGCCGGCAAGCTGGCAGTTGCAGGAGCCATGCGTGCTTGCTGGTCGGGCATAAAAACCGGAGAACAGAATCGACATAGAGGGAGGATCGGGGGAACAAAAAAAAACGCAGAAAGAGAAATACCGAGAGAAACACAGAGGGAAACCAAGGGGAAAGGAAGGGAAATTGGCCGGATAGGGAGCCGAGAAGCTCCGGACGTCCAACTGCCGCCGGTGAGTTGCCGACCGCCGCTGTAATCTTCGGAGCCCAGGAACACAGGAAAGGGCAGAAAAGAGACGAAGCACCGAGAAAATCGGAGAGAGAATCCGAACCAGAGGCAGGAAGCTCGAGGGAACAGCGAGCCGTTGCCGAAGTCCCGTACATGTGCCATTGTTCGCCGCAGCTCTTCCCCGGACAAGGTAGGTCCCCTGAAACCCGTTGCCCCGTTTTTTTGGAAAACGCCGGGCCGGAGCTCGCGGCCGACTAGTTCGCGCAAGCTCCGGCCCTCGCCACCTCTGTATTTTACTCCCATGCCTCTTATAAGTCATGATTGAAGACTTCTAGAACGTGTTCGAGGCTCGGCCGAGCCGTAAACCTCTAAATTTGCTAACGTCCATTAGCTGTTCGATGAAATGCCTCAACGAAACTGCCACATCCAACCCTCGACCAAAGCTTAGTTTTTGATTTTTTTGTTGCTTGGGATCATACCCCTGTCACGCATCGTCCTTGTCGTTCTTCTAGCTTTTCGGTAGGTTCCCTCGTGCGGTTAAGGGTGAGATGAAGCGCGCATATCTCTCCGGAATCACAGGAGGCTCTCGGAACGCCGACCAACCAGTGGCTGGCGGCGCCCGGCGTTGGTCGGATGGAACCACCGACGCCAAACGATGGGTCGGCGACTTCCTTAGGACGGTCGGTACTCGCGGCGTTGTCGGCGTCGGACCGGCGAAGGAGCCGCAAGAGCTTTGGCGAGCTACGGTTGTGGAAGAAGAAGGCTCGAAGAAGACGCCCAAAAAAAAAAAAAAAAGAGGAAAACACAAAAGGGCTGAAAATAGAAAATAGGAAATGGGCTTCGCTTCAGGCTTGTGTGAATGGGTTGATTCGTCGCTGGACCGGGTCCCTCTCTTTTAGGGAATAAGGGCTAATTTCGATTCGGGCCGGGCTTTTTTTTTTTTTTTTTTTTTAAAGGGGAAATAGGAAAAGGTGGCCGGGCCTAGTTTCCTTTCGAAACGGGCCGACCGGCCCGCCTACTAGCCGGACTAAACCTGGGTCCGGTCGAGACCGGACCCGAATCCGCGGATCGGGCCGAATCGGGTCGGGTCGAGATCGGACCCGACTTGGTTCGCCCCTTTTTTTTTTTTTTTAAAAAAATTAAAATTAAAAAATTAAAAAAATCGAAAATTCTTTTAAAAAAATTAAAAAAATCGAAAATTCAAAAAATCGAATTTTTTAGAAATTAAAAAATAATATTTTTTTAAAAAAAAATTAAGAAAATTAAATAATTTAAAAAAATTCAAAAATTCAAAAAATTCAAAAAATGATAGAGTTTGGTTAGGAATTGCTAGGTGTTGTCGTTTTAAGTGTAATTATGCATTTATTTTGATTACATCGCATGTTTAGATTGTATATCTTGTTGTGTTTAATGGTATGTGTGTAGTCTTATGGTGATTAGGACATCGTTAGCTATGATTATTGGTGGATACGTTTAATGGTATGTGTGTAGTCATATGGTATGTTTAATAGTACGTGGTTAGATTGCACCCGTCTGATCGCTTTAATATGTTTGTGGAGGAGAAAAAATCAACTCAAGTTGCTTGCAAAAAAAATTATTTTGATAAAATGAACAAGATTAGGTACCGAAAATGCACTAATTAGCCAATTAGTGTAATCAAGTCCCCGACCCTAGATTCTCTGGTTGCGTAGGAAGTGAGGTACGCTCCCATGCCTCACTTGGTTCCTAGCCGACCCCAATAGGCTAGTGGCAACTCATTTTATGCAAAATTCATATGAAATATCCAAATGTCACGCGGGGTATGGACTTGGGAGAGCTCACGCCTAATCATGGGCCTTAGGCCCATCTTTTAGGCAATACCCCTAAACCTGTTCCCTCCCCCCGAGGGTAGGTCGCGACAGCTTGGCGACTCCACTTGGGATTTAGTTTTAAACCTTAGAGGAATTAGGCCAAAATTAATTTTGTTCAAAAATATTTTTGTTTGGTAGCGAAGATATTATGTGCATCCATAACATGTCGAATGTTGATTGTTTATGGGAGTTATAAGGGGTGGTGATTTCTAACATTTGTTTTGTAGGGGGTGCAAGAGTGAATGGTTTATTTATGTTTGAAGTGCTAATTGTTTTTAAGTTGTCATGTCTGAGTCCCCTACATTGCACTACACTATGGCACACACTACTTGCCGCCAGACCTGGGCCGCATAGGATCATTTAGGATGGTGTTGAGGTGGATACCACTCCGACTACAAGCATGTAGTACGAGTCGCCCGCCTTAACCCCGAAATTTCTTTCTTGATGTCAGAGGTCCCCACTCTGGTCTGCGAGCATGCGACACGGGTCGGTCCTTTGACAAAGTCGGAGTCATGGGTAACACGACCTAGCCACGAGCTTGTTGGTTCAGTCCTGTGATCCCATGACTTCATTTTGGGCCATCTAGAGTAGAAATCGAACCACTGTCCATGCGCATGTCCATGACCTTTACATCGATGCTCAATGAGTAGGGTAAGTTTTTCTTGAATTCTTTTCTTCGCAATTTACTTATTTGCTTTCATTTTGGTCGGTCCATGACAAATTAGGTTAATCATATGATGGGGGTACCCGACCTTCGCATCATCTCTGTCCCGAAAGCCCAGCTTCGTGTGTGGTGGAATAAATTGGATCCAACTGGCTGTGATTAGGTACGATCATATGTTGGACGTTTACTTCCCCTATTAGAGATAGAAACTCATTCTGGTGTAGTACAAGCGTTAGCGCATGTGTGGTGCCCCGAAACTTGCACGTTCATACTTGGCGATCACGAACTCACTCCAACCCTGGAAGAATACAGTGTTGCCATGGGAAAGCCCCTGGTGTCGGAGTTAATTGGCCCACCTATAGGGACTGAGCATGCATCGACCTTATCCGATTTCCTTAGAGCTAAGGA
This sequence comes from Eucalyptus brandiana, assembly GCA_014182725.1. Classification (NCBI taxonomy): domain Eukaryota; kingdom Viridiplantae; phylum Streptophyta; class Magnoliopsida; order Myrtales; family Myrtaceae; genus Eucalyptus; species Eucalyptus brandiana. Next base: position 24,555,007 of record CM024674.1, on the reverse strand, counting down.
GGATGACGTGAGGAAAGTTTTGAAAGCTAATCGCAAGACTTGCCCATTTTCATTCCTAAATGAGCTTTTTCAAAATGCCCCATCTTTTCAAAATAATAGGATCTTCCTATTAGCTTTCTTCGGGTTCGTGTTATTCCCACATTGTAGGAACACTATTAACCCTTCCGTGGCATGGGTAGTTCGTGAGGTATGTATGGGAAATGGCTTTGTTAACGCCGTTCTGACTGAAACTTTTCTTTCCCTTACTCGTTTCAAAGAAAACAAAAATAAAATTTTCCACGCTCCTCCTGAACTCTTGCAAATTTGGTTCTTATCTCACTTAAAGGGTTTGGTAGCCTAATGACTGTGAACGACATCTCTGACTCTAGCCACCCTATCCTGAAGTTTAAAGATAGGAAGAAGTTTGCCCCCTGTTAGAAAATCTCCTATAATCTCTCCCAAATCATTTAGGATATTGTGGGATATTATTTGATTTGATTTGACTCTGTTAGCTGTAAATTAGCTATCGACGAGAGATTAGGTCCTCTATTCTTGATTTTCGACCTAATTTAGATCTTCTATTCCCGTATATATATACCGTGTAATCACTTGATGTATATATGAGAAAATACGGACTCTTCTCTACATGGTATCGAGCCTAGTTTTTCGATCCGTATTTCCTACCTCTGTTCCTTTTCTTCTTCTTCTTTGCTTCATTGCAGCCCTTTTTTCAACCTTATAGTCCGTTATTCATTTCACCTTATTGCTTGACTTAACCAGCCTTTATTGTTTGGCCTCCAATTGTGTGATAACCACCCTTGTCTCTCGATCCCTTCTTAGTCTTCTCCTATAATCTGTCCTTAAAGTTGCTAGAATGGAAGATTTTGGGAAGGCTATCTCTCGGCCAAGCTAGGTCCTCTGTTCGAATCAATCCAACTCATCGGTCGGAGATTTTCCCAACATGAAGGAGTACCGATTGGATGGGAAAAATTATCTTCGGTGGGCACAGATTGTGAGGACATTTCTTAAAAGAAAATGGAAGCTCGAGTCATCTAGAAGGCACTTTGGTCCAGACAAGGTGATCCCAAGTTTCGGACATGGGATGAAGAAGACTCCTCAATTATGTCATGGTTGTGGAGCTCAATGCAACTGAAATCAGCAAAAACTACATGTTTCTCCCTACCGCCATGGAGATATGGGAGGCAGTCCGTCGATCTTATTCGAAAGTTCAAGATGCAAAGCGGTAATTTATGAACTCAAGACAAAGGCTTCAACAACAAAACAAGATAATCGTTCCGTTACTGAGAATACTACAATCGATGAGAGGTCTTTGGCTTGAAATAGATCACAATCTGAATATCCGGATGAGGTGTCCCGAAGACGCTAATACTCTCCAAAACCATATGGAGAGAGATAGGATCTTTGAGTTTTTGGCGAGTTTGAATGCAAACTTTGACCGGATTCGAGTTCGATTCTCGGAAAGAAGCGGCTGCCATCCTTGAATGAAGTTTTTCTATTGTAAGAGGAGAAGAAAGCCGAAGAACTGTAATGCTTGAAGACCAACACACCGAAGGATCTGCCATGAAAGCAATTAAGGAGGAAACGAATCCTTACAAAAACAAGAGACCAGATCCGATTAAGACAACAGGTAGTGAAGGTTTATGGTGCGGTTTCTGCAAGAAACCGCGCCATACAAGAGAAAATTGCTTCAAGCTTCATGGAAGAACGCAGGCGCTCAGCAGAGCTAAAAGACAGCCACAAGCACACTTGACTAGTGATGGTGAAGCTGCTCTGATGGTCCAATACAAACCTGTCAATGAGGAGATATTTAACAAAGAAGAAGTTGGTAAAATCAGGGCTCTTCTTGACTCCCTATCTAAGCCTTCTGATATGTGTTCATTGGTTCAGTCAGGTGCGTGTCTAATTTCCGAAAACTCAACAGCTTCTCAGTACCCTAATTCATGGATTCTTGATTCAGGAGCAACTAACCATATGACACATGATCCCACTAAATTTGAAACTTATAAACCATTACCAGGAAATAGGAGTATTACCATAGCAGATGGATCTCCCATTCTTGTAGCCGGCCAAGGAACCATAATTCTAAATCCCTCACTTAAACTTAACAATGTCCTTCATGTTCCTAAGCTGTCCACCAATCTCCTTTCCATTCATCAACTTACCAAAAATCTGAATTGTAAGGTGCTTTTCTCTGCTAATCATTGCATTTTGCAGGACCTGAAAACGGGGAGGATGATTGGATTTGCTAAGGATCGGAATGGGCTCTATTACCTTGAGGATTCGAGCAGAAGTGGTTGGTCTCTTGTGGGATATAAGACCTCTTATAACTCTTGTAATTCTATTCACTTATCTCGATTTGGCTTCACCATTTTCGATTAGGACATCCACCGTTTAGTCTTCTTAGGACTATGTTTCCTTCCATTTTCAAAGATGTTGCTGTTGAAAATCTTCATTGTGAAGTTTGTGAACTCGCAAAACATCATCGTGTTTCATTTCCTTTGAATAATAATAGAGTTTCAACACCATTCTCTCTTATTCATACCGATGTATGGGGTCCATCTAGAATTGCTAATTTTACAGGGAGCTAAGTGGTTTGTCTCTTTTATTGATGATTGTACTCAAACCACATGGTTATATCTTATGAAAGACAAATCTAATGTTCAATCTATTTTTCAGAACTTTCATAAGATGATAGTCAATCAATTTGGGGTGTCAATTAGGAGACTTAGGTCGATAATGGGAAAGAATATTTCAATCGATATCTTGACCATTTTTTCCAAACTCAAGGTATTATTCATGAGTCTTCTTGTGTTGATACTCCTCAACAAAATGGAGTAGCCGAAAGGAAAAATAGGCACCTCTTAAATGTTACTCGGGCTCTTCTATTTCAAATGTCCTGTTCCAAAGCATTTTTGGGGGAAGCTTGTTTTAACTTCAAACGTATCTTATTAATTGGGTTCCTTCCAAAACCTTAGGAAATAAAAGTCCCTTACAGCTCTTGTCTACCTTTTACCCTGATGTCTCCCATAAATATCACATTTCTCCTCGAGTCTTTGGCTGTGTTGCATTTGTGCATATTCATAATCACAACAGAAACAAACTCGACCCTCGTGCTCTAAAGTGTGTCTTTATTGGGTATTCTAGTACTCAGAAGGGTTATAAATGTTATGACCCTTTAACACGTCGAGTTTTTATCTCTATGGATGTCACTTTTAAGGAAAACCAATCATTTTTTACTTCCCACCACTATCTTCGGGGGAGACTCCTAATGAAGATAGTGGGTCCGATGAAGATAGTGGGTTTGAACCGCCGCCTTCACTACCTAGTGCGCCGCCTTCACTACCTAGTGCGTCGCTCAATCCTACTTTGTCGAATCCAACTTCGTCTCCTTCACTATCAAGTCCTAACCCTCTTAGTCCACCTAGTTCCCCATCAAGTCCTCTGCTTAGTTCATCATCATCTTCATATAGTCCTCCTAAGAATGAACCAACCAAACTGCAAGTTTACTCAAGAAGGACAAAGCTCAATCCGGAACTGAATCAAGTCCCGTTATTCGAACCGTTATCAGGTAATGAAATCACTCATCCTTACCCTTCTTCTAATGAACTTGAGTCAAGTGATTTGGATTTACCTATTGCCTTGAGAAAAGCTACCAGGAAATGTACCCAACACCCTATCTCCCAATTTGTGTCATACCATAGACTATCTACTCAACACAAAGCCTTTATTACTTTCTCTTGACTCAATTACTATTCCTAACTCGGTACATGAAGCTTTTGAGAATAGGAATTGGATGCAAGCTATGACGGAGGAAATGAATGCATTGAAGAAGAATGATACATGGGAAGTTGTGACTTTACCCAAGAGCAAGCAACCGGTGGGATGTAAATGGGTTTATACCCTTAAGTACAAGGCTGATGGCACCTTGGAGAGGTATAAAGCGAGGTTGGCTGCAAAGGGATATACCCAAACCTACGGGGTGGATTATCAAGAGACCTTCGCACCAGTAGCAAAGATGAACACAGTACGAATATTACTTTCTCTTGCAGCTAATTTTGGTTGGTCTTTGCAGCAATTTGATGTGAAGAATGCATTTCTACATGGAGATTTGGAGGAGGAAGTCTTTATGGAGCCTCCGCCAGGTTTTGATAAGGATTTTGGAAACAATCAGGTGTGTCGACTTAAAAAGGCCCTGTATGGTCTCAAACAATCCCCAAGAGCTTGGTTTGGAAGGTTTTACTAAGACAATGCTTGAGATGGGTTACAAGCAGAGTAGAGGGGATCACACCCTCTTCATCAAACATTCAAAAGAAGGTATGGTCACAGCTCTACTTGTATATGTAGATGATATAGTTGTGATTGGTAATGATGAAGCTGAACAAGACTCTCTTAAGAGCAATCTTGCTCAACGGTTCGAGATCAAGGACCTTGGAAAGTTGAGATACTTCCTTGGTATTGAGGTGGCCTATTCTAATAAAGGTATTTTTATATCCCAAAGGAAGTATGTACTTGATCTTCTCAAAGAAACAGGATGTCTCAATAGCAAGGCGGTGAGCACTCCTATTGATGCAAATCATAAAATGGATGAACACGGAGAGAGCGGCATTGTTGATAAAGGCAGATATCAAAGATTAGTAGGAAGACTTATTTATCTATCTCATACTAGGCCAGACATAGCCTATGTTGTGGGAGTTGTAAGTCAATTCATGCATGATCCTAAAGAAGAACATATGCAAGCTGTCTACCGGATTCTCCACTACCTCAAAGCCACTCCCGGAAAAGGTATTCTGTTTAAACGAGGTGACAAGTTGAATCTTGAAGTCTATACTTGATGTAGATTATCTTTGGGTCACCAATAGATAGAAGGTCCACATCTGGATATTGCACTTTTCTAGGGGGAAATCTTGTCACTTGGAGGAGTAAAAAACAAAATGTGGTTGCTAAATCAAGTGTTGAAGCTGAATTCAGAGCAATGGCAAATGGGATATGCGAACTTTTGTGGCTCAGGATTGTCATTGAAGACCTCAAAGTGGAACAAGAAGGAACTATGAGACTTTATTGTGATAATAAATCAGCAATCAACATTGCTCATAATCTAGTTCAGCATGATCGAACCAAGCATATTGAGATAGACAGGCATTTTATAAAGGAGAAGCTTGAATCGGTTTGATCGGTACTCCCTACACTCCTAGCAAAGATCGGCTAGCGGATGTGCGACCAAAGGACTACCCGTTTCGAGATTTCGGGAGATTATCGGCAAGTTGGGCATGGAAGACATTCACTCACCAACTTGAGGGGGAGTGTTAGAAAATCTCCTATAATCTCTCCCAAATCATTTAGGATATTGTGGGATATTATTTGATTTGATTTGACTCGTTAGCTGTAAATTAGCTACTTGACGAGAGATTAGGTCCTCTATTCTTGATTTTCGACCTAATTTAGATCTTCTATTCTTGTATATATATACCGTGTAATCACTTGATGTATATATGAGAAAATACAGACTCTTCTCTACACCCCCGACTATCACTATTCTGAGTGGTTAGCTTTCATGACTAACCCTGGACCCGAAGATTTCCAATGGCATGCCAAATGGCTCTGAGTTTGAGAAGCGCGATTCGTGTGTGGGCTTACTGGACCTGTTCCTTTGTGGGAATTACCGGAGTCACTGAGTATTACCCAACCCGAGTCGCCCGTCAGTTCCAAGAGGTTCAACAACTTCCACCGATGATTCAAGAAGACCCACTTAGGATAGACTTCCCTGATGAATGCCAAGATCACGAAGACTCCGTTGCATTAGTCAAGTCGATGTGGGATATGTGCCATCCCCGGAAGTTGATATGGCCCGAAGAGGGGTTGGAAGGGCAAGAGAAGATCTACTATGCCTCAATGGAATATATCCTTAGGCATAAAATCCCAGAGAGCCTACGCCCGAAAATTCCCGACGTGCCATTAAAGACCACCCACCGAGCCAAGATCAAGCACCTCAAAAGGCAGCTCCAAGAAGCCGAGGACCGTGCCTCGAAGTTGACCCGAGTTAGTGGGGCGGTCACAAGCGGGAGCTATCCTCAATAGTTAGATTGAGTCAAGTGCGATATGTAATGGGCCCACGCCCACATATGTTATAATGTTAAAAAAAAAAAAAGTCTCGAGTCGCGTTATCGGGAAATAAGAGTCATGATTAGCTTCGTTGTTTAGGAGTTCTCCCTCATGTCTTCTCCTGCATTATGTACCAACCCTGTTTTCAATGAAATGAGCAAATTGGGGCGATTAGATTTTTGTCATGAACTGGCCGCCTAATCATTACTTAATGCTTATACATGCTTATCTATCCTTGTTCAGGTACTAACCGATTGATTGTCTTTTACCGATCGTCAACACGGCCAAGCGAAGATCCCCAATTCGCACGTGCGCGAAAGTCAGAATGGAGAACGAGGACACTAACGTACGCATAGCCAAGATGGAGGACCAGCTGGCCCAACTCACCACAATGATGCTTGAAATAAGCCAGAAGCTCAAGGAGCCCTCTACTGTAGCTGTCACGGGAACATCCACTTCGACGTCAATGGAAGGCACGCACGTTGCTGATCCCCCCGGGAAAGAAACTGCCGGGGAGGCTCCTTCTGTCACGCCAATCATCGTCAATCTGGATCCTCCTCCAAAAGAAAACCCAGCACCCCGCCTAAGTGAAGATAGTGAAAAACATTTGGCAAAGATGGAGGAGCGACTGTGTGCCTTGCAAGGTTACGAGCTGATAGGCTGTCTCCATACACCAAGATGAATTTCCCTGAGAACTTCCAGGAGCCTGAGTTCACAAGAAAATATGACGGAACGGGATGTCCTAAGACCCGCCTCAGATATTACATGAGGAAAATAGCTCGCTACACTGACAACGTGCCATTTCTCATACACACATTTCAAGATAGCTTGGAAGGCATTGCCCTAACGTGGTTCATTGCACTGGACATTGAAGAACTCACTAGTTGGGAAGATTTAACCAATGAGTTCTTGCAACAATACCGGTTTAATACCGAGCTTGCCCCCACGAGGGAAGAATTGACCCGTATTGAGAAGAAGAGGAACGGGTCATTTAAGGCCTTTGCGCAAAGGTGGAGGACCATGGCCTCACAAGTGAAGCCGGCTTTGAATGAGAGAGAGATGAAACAACTGTTCCTCAAGACATTGCCCCCTGAATACTTCCAAGGGTTAAGGGTTAGTGTTCTCAGGTTGTCAAACATTTTCGCAACTAGTTGAGGTAGGTGAAGGAGTCGAATGGGCGATGGTTGAGGGAAAGATTTCAACCGGAGGCACAAAGAAATTCCTTGCAAGAAAAGATAAGGAGGCCGCAGTTGAAGTAGCGCTTGTGCAAGAGTCGCCTTTCCCTCGACCGTCCTCAACACCTACGCATAAGCCCATAGTGGTCCAAGGTAGTTCGTCACGAGCATATGATAACGTCAAAAGGCCTTTTCGAAAGGATTTTTCTCCACTGCCACGCCCACTGTCAAAGCTATTGCCCATGCTCCTCGAAAAGAGGATGGTCGCGAAGGAAGTACCAAGGGACAATCCCCCAAGGTTTGCCGGGTTCGATATGAACAAGACTTGTGAATACCACATGGGAGAAAAGGGGCATGATGTAGATGATTGCAACGTGCTCAGATATAAAGTTCAACAGCTTCTAGACAAGAAGATCTTGACTTTCAAGGAGGCCCAACCTAACGTGCAACAGAACCCTCTACCAAATCATGCAGGGGGAGTGAACTCAATTTCCGAGGAGACGCGGGCGAGTCAACAGCCTTTAGTGGTGGATGCTTCCAGGTTGTACGACTCCTTAGTGCTAGCGGGATATTACGAAGGTCAGGATGATGTGACCCCGGAAGAGAAGTTGAACCGCGTTCACAGGATGGTAGCCATGGGGGTAATTCGACGTGGAGAAGAAGAGGAGAGGTCGTGTCCATGATAATACCATCATCATTCCGTTCTTCTTTCTGTAAATTTGCTTGTATATCTCGGGCAAAGAAGGTTATGCCTGGAATCTCGAAAACCCCAGCTTTGTATGAGGAAGGGGTGATAGCTATGATAACCCCAATGGTGATTGAACTACCTACTGAGGAGCCCACTGATGATATTAAGATGGAAATCACTGAACCCATGGCGATCGACCTTATGGTCGAGGAGATGTCAGCAATTGAAGTCACGGGAGGGAACATAACGCCAGTCACGATAGAATTGCCACCCTGGGAGAAAGATGGAGTGATAGTGTTGGAGAATCCTCCCAAATTCGATCCCAAAGTTGTACCTTGGGACTATGGAACAACTGAGGTGGACGCTGTCATGCGATCAGGCCGTTGTTACACCCCTGATAAAGGAGTAGAAAAGAAGGTCGTGACTGAGGAGGAGGCAAAACAACTCTTGGCCGTAGTAAAGTCTAGTGAGTTCAATGTGGTGGATCAATTGCGCAAGCTGCCGACTCAAATCTCCCTCCTAGAGTTATTCAAATCTTCCGAGAAACATAGGGACATTCTGCTTAAAGTCCTTAATGAGGTGCAGTGCCAGAATCAATCGATCAAGTCCAATTGGAAGAGTTTGTTGGCGCCGTCCTACTAAAAGACCAAATCTCCTTTATTGATGAAGATCTCCCCCCTGAGGGCCCTAATCATACCAAAGCGCTACATATTTCGGTGAAGCATGAGAGCACTCTTGTTTGCAGAGTGTTAATCGATAATGGTTCGGCACTCAATATATGCCCGTTGGCTACGCTCCACCGTCTTGGCGTTGATTTTGGAAGAATTCATACTGGCAAGTCAACTGTGCGGGTTTTTGACGGGATGAAGAAGGAGGTGATAGGGGAAATTGAACTTGAGCTGCTGATTGGCCCTGTACTTTTCCAAATCCCGTTCCATGTGCTAGATATACCAAGCGCTTTTAATTTTCTACTAGGGAGGCCATGGATTCACATGGCAGGTGCTGTTGCCTCCAGCCTTCATCAGAAAGTACGATTTGTGGTGGACAACAGGCTTGTCACAGTCCATGGAGAGTCTGACTTCAAGATCTACCACGAGATGGCTATCCCTTATGTGGAGCCCGAATGTACCGAGGAATCTAGCTTTCAAACATTAGAGCTGGTGTCCATGCTTCATGTGCCTACGGGCTCTTTCACAAGGGCTCCCGAACTGTCTAGGCCAGCTATAGCTGCAGGAAAGATCATGTTGGCAAACGGATATAATCCTGGGGAGGGTCTTGGATCGCGTGGCCAAGGTGTGCGAAAACCCATTGAAGCTCGTAAAAATTTCAAAAGAAGAGGCTTAGGATATGTTGAGAAGCGAGGAGGCCATAACAACCGAGGAGGCTGTGGAAGGCATAGAGGCCGAGGTGCCCGAGGAGGCCAAGGCGGGTATAGAGACCAAAGCGAATGTGTTGCCCAGATTGGAGAGGACGAGGGCTATCAAAGCCTGCTTTCCCCGTTACTAGAGGAGACGTTTCCAGGACCCCCAAGGATGTTTGAGGAAGAGGAGGATGTCTATGGTGTGACCGAGCTATTCGAGGAGGACGTCATATGCACCATCGTGGCGTGCGAGGAAGTCGAGTCCTTTGAAGTCGTGGCTGTCCCTCCAGAGCATTACATTATGCATAATCATGACAAGGATGCATGTGACTCAGATGTGCATGAAGAAAGTCCCTCAGGTTCTGATGACACCGACGACGACGATCGGAAGGGGATCGAGCACGAATGGAATCGACACGAAGAATCGAAGTCGTTGATTGAAGAATGAACAATCACCATAAATCTGGGTGATGTAGAGAATGTCAAGGAAGTAAAAATCAGGGCATGTCTCTCAGAGTCAGAAGCGGAAAGGATGACTAATCTCCTGAAAGAGTATCGGGATGTGTTTGCCTGGACATATGCTGACATGCCGGGATTGGATCCTGAAATTGTGGAACATGCTTTACCAACGGATCCCAATGTACCACCCAAGAAGCAAAGACTCAGGAGAACTAAACCAGAGTTGTCTAAGAAGATTGAAGAAGAAGTGATGAAACTACTGAAAGTAGATTTTATCGAAGTGACTCGTTACCCTAATTGGGTAGCAAATATCGTACCCGTAATGAAGAAAGATGGGCGAATCAGGGTGCGTGTTGACTATCATGACTTGAATCGAGCAAGTCCCAAAGACGACTTTCCGCTCCCACATATCGATGTCTTAGTTGATAGTACGGCGGGATTTGAGTTATTCTCCTTCATGGATGGCTTTTCTCGATATAACCAAATTCGTATGAAGGAGGAAGATAGGAGCAAAACATCATTCATAACTCCTTGGGGAACTTTCTGCTACAAAGTGATGCCTTTCGGTCTAAAGAATGCTGGGGCAACGTATCAGAGGGCCATGGTCACGTTATTCCATGACATGATGCACAAGGAAATCGAAGTATACGTCGACGACATGATTGCGAAATCGAGACGTGGTGAAGATCATGTTAAAGTCTTGCGAAGGTTGTTCGAACGTCTCCGGAAGTTCAAGTTGCGCCTCAATCCCGCAAAATGCACTTTTGGAGCGAAATCTGGGAAGCTATTAGGATTCATGGTTAGTAATAGGGGCATAGAGATTGATCCATCGAAGGTTAAAGCCATTTGCGATTTACGACCCCCGACTACCGTTAAAGAAGTCCGCAGCCTGATGGGGCGACTTAATTATGTGGCGAGGTTCATTTGTCAGTTGTCTGAAACAGCAAAGCCATTCTTCAAGCTCATGAAAAAGAGTGCAAAGATTGAGTGGAATGCCGAGTGCCAAGGTGCCTTTGAGAAGATAAAACATTATCTCACTCATGCACCAGTCTTAGTGCCCCCAATCCCTAAAACTCCCATGATTTTGTACTTAACCATACATGACGAGTCATTGGGAGCTATGTTAGCCCAGAAGAGACCAAATGCCGGGAGAGAATGTGCAATATACAACTTGAGCAAGAAGTTCACTGTTTCCGATATGAACTATACGGAAGTCGAGAGAACTTATGTGGCTTTAATTTGGGTCTTGCACAGGCTACAACAGTATACACTTCATCATCGAATCTTGTTGGTGATTGAAAACGATCCTATCAGGTATCTCCTAGAGAAGCCGGCTTTGGTTGGCAAGTTGGCCAAATGGCAAATCTTAATTTCTGAGTTTGATGTTCAAAGCTTGGGACAAAAGTTTGTTAAAGGTCGAGCCATAGCAGACATGTTGGCAGAAAATTCCGATAGGTCCAAAGCATCTGATGAGGATAGTGATGCAGAAGAGCGAATTTTATTTGTATCAAGCGACAAATGGACAATGTACTTTGATGGTGCAGTTAACTTAGTCGGGTTGGGTACTGGGGCAGTTCTTATCTCCCCGAATGGACAGCATTACCCCGTTGCTGCTAAATTGACGTTCCCTTGCATGAATAATATCGCTGAATACAAAGCATCATTCTCGGCCTCCAAGCCGTCATTGATATGAAGATTTGGAAGTTGCAAGTTTATGGTGATTCAGCCCTTGTCATCTTACAGACTGAAGGCAAATGGCGAACACAGGATTCTAAATTGATTCCATATCATGAGTTCCTTGAGGAGTTGATGGAAGAATTCCGAGAAATATCATTCGAATATTTACCAAGGTCTCAAAATCAGTTCGCTGATGCCCTAGCTACTTTGTCTTCAATGTTGCAAGTAACTGGGGGCTTGGACATTGAACCACTGAGAATTGAAATCCTTCGGCGCTCGGCTTATTGTATGACGGTTGAAGAGGAACCGGATGGACAACCTTGGTATCACGACATCTTGAAGTATCTGCAGAAGGGTGAATTCCCCGAAGGAAGTGAAGTAGCAGACAGAAAGCATTTGATAAAGCTAGCATCGAAATTCTTCACTAGTGGAGATGTCCTCTACAAAAGGTCCTTTGACTCAACATTGCTAAGGTGTGTCGATGCTAAAGAAGCCGATCGTTTGATGAAAAAGATACATGAAGGGGAGTGCGGCCCCCATATGAATGGACACTTCTTGGTGAGAAAGATCATGCGACTCGGTTATTATTGGCTGACCATGGAGTCTGATTGCATTCGGCATGTACGATGGTGTCACCAGTGCCAGATTTATGGAAACAGGATAAATGCCCCTCCAATTGAACTTCACCAAATGTCTCAACCTTGGCCCTTTTCAATGTGGGGAATTGACGTGATCGGGCCCATTAAACCCAAAGTTTCAAATGGGCATCGATTTATCTTGGTGGCGATAGACTATTTTACCAAGTGGATCGAGGCCAACTCATATGTTAATGTTACTACCAAGAATGTGGCAAAGTTCATTCGTCGTGACATTATCGCTCGTTACGGGTCTTGGAGGCGATCATTACCGACAACGGCACTAATTTGAATAACGAGTCGTAGATTGTTTGTTCAGTGAGTTTCGAATTAAGCATTTGAACTCGTCACCGTACCGTCCTCAGATGAATGGAGCAGTGGAGGCGGCGAACAAGAATATAAAGAAAATCTTATCAAAGACCGTTGAAAATTATCGTGATTGGCACAATAGGCTCCCTTACGCACTAATGGCATACCGAACTTCTATTCGAACCTCCACGGGGGCAACCCCTTTCTCACTCGTGTATGGGATGGAGGCAGTCTTGCCCGTTGAAGTTGAAGTCCCTTCTTTAAGGGTCCTTTGCCAATCTACGCTTGATGAGACTGAGTGGATGCAGCAGAGGCATGAATAGTTAAACATGATCGATGAGAAGAGATTGCAAGCTATGTGTCATGGTCAGTGCTATTAGAGACGAGTCGCAAAAGCCTTCAATCGAAAGGTGTGTCCCAGACACTTCGAAGTCAACGACCTGGTGTTGAGGAAGGTGCTTCTGATCATACCAGATCCTCGTGGCAAATTCACCCCGAACTACGAACGACCGTATGTCATTAAGAAGATTCTTCCTGGTGGTGCCATGATTTTAGTTGAAATGGATGGCAGTGAATTGCCTAGACCTGTAAACGCTGATGCAGTCAAAAAGTATTTTCCATGAATGAAATCAAGGCCGAGGAGCCACTTCATGCACAATTCAAGTCGCATAGCATCATGCATAACATTGTAGATATCATGCATATGTTGCATACACGCATATTCATTTGTGTTTCAGGCACCCTACCGTCTAACGAGGAAATGGCAAGGGAAAGAACTGACTCAAGAATCCATCAAGTCTTCACACAACAGGTTGAATGTCTCTTTTGAGAGGTAAGTCGAGATGATAAAAAGAGGGCAAAACAAAACGAAACAAACAAACAAAAGAATAAGGACAAAAACAAAAATGCATGACATGATTCGCATGACCTATTCTCTGGTGTCACTATGCACACTTCACGTCTGCGACCCTCAAGAAAAATGGCTCGTAAAAATGAATTTATTCGGGCAAAAGAGTGAAAGGTTAACCATGCCAAACAAGAAGTACTTAGGATGAAGAAAGGCAAGCCCATTTCTAGACACATCCTCCAGACACTTTTGAGAGTTGAGTGAAAATCGACCTTCTCTTAGGACGAATGATTCATTCGTATTGAGCACAAAGATCGAAATGATAAAGGCGTTCCCTTCATCAATCCCAAGCATTGCACTAATCTCCTGTTATCACTTTGGGCCAAAAAAAAAAGATGATACTTCAAAGTACCATTGTCAAGAACAACCCTACATTGAGGTAGCATAGGAGGTTATGATCATGTTGTAGAACGAAAGATTGAGAAAGATTCTATTACTTTCACTTGCATCAATCTTCTGGTGATAGCTTCAGAGGAATTCTCATTAGAGCTTGACTCATCCCAAGGTGAAGAAGAGCATTTCCTTCTCTACCCAAACACTGATATCCATTGTTTTAACCAATTTGGGCCTGATTATTCATTTCTGAACCTCGAGCAGTGATCACCTCCCTTCACTAGGGCAAGGCATAAGAATTGACCAAATACAATTGACAGTCACGAGAAAATGTGAAAAGTATCTCGAAAGTCATAAGAGCTATAAAAGTTCAAAGAGAAAAAAAAAAGTTCGACAAACTAGGGGGCATGAAAAAAGCAGTGTGCCTGGTAAAAGCAAGGTCAATGCCCATAAAAAAAAAAAAGAGAGAAAAGCCAAAAGGCTGCATCTTATGTGAAAAAAAATTATCAAAGTCCAAGTGCCTGAGTAAAAAATATCATCGCAAGTGCAAAGGAAATTAGAGAAGAGCAAACCTCCATACAGAAATGGTTAATCAAGGGACTTTTGAGATGCACTCTGTTTCAAAAGCCAAATGACTTCGAAAGATCAAATGACACGGTCATGATGCTATGATGATCACTGACTCTTAAAAACCCCCTTGAGAATTTTAAGCCTTTCAAGCCTTTCCCGAGCCAACATTACAACCCTCTTCCGAAGTCTCTTCTGATTGGGATGGTTCGAGTGAAAATGAGAATGCCACAAAGAAGTTATTGCTTGAATAAGTGGAAGTAATCCTATATTGTCTTATCTTTCAAGTTCTCGACTTGTAAACCCGACAAAGATAGCAATAAGTGTTCCCCTATTGCCCTCAAAGCAATAATTCCTTTGTGTAAGCCTTAAACGAGCCTATATTGCGGTCTTTTCAAAAGACCTTTTTGATCGATCATATTGTGCTCATTGCGAATGTTTCTGAAAGCCTTTGATTTAGGTTATGTGAGATACCCTTAGCAACTAGTTATATCCCACATGAATGGATGGGATCAAGCAGCCATTTTATCGAAAGTGCGTGAGAAGCCCTTTCTAACTAAAAAGCTCTAGTTTGGCATGCTTAATGAGCCTTGTTCACGAGTCGTGATCATCTTGATAAGAACTTGACTCCTAGAGAATTTGATGATTAATGATATATCCACAAGCAAGATGACAATTTTGCGCCACATGATGCTGATTGAAATCAAATGTTTTTTCCAAAACAGTCGTACTTAGCTTGATTAGCTTGTTCAATTAATGCTACAATATTGCCAATACGTCTCTTGATGACATCTCTAATGACATTCACTCAAGTTGAGTTTGACAGGATTCCTCAGTGAAGCCATGCAGTTTTTAAAGGGGTTAGCGGGTGCCTCCCTAAAAATCAAGGGTTCATGGTCAGCCTTAAATTATGCTATCTCCAAAGGTTCATGGTCAACCTTAAACTATGTCATTTTCTTATGACCCAATGGGCTTCTGTAGCCCGAAGTCTTCCTTCTCCCCATTCTTATGACCCGGTGGGCTTTCCGTAGCCCGGAGTCCTTCAACCCCCTTCTTATGACCCGGTGGGCTTTCCGTAGCCCGGAGTCCTTCAACCCCCTTCTTATGACCCGGTGGGCTTTCCGTAGCCCGGAGTCCTTCAACCTCATTCTTATGACCCGGTAGGCTTTTCGTAGCCCGGAATCCTTCAACCCCATTCTTATGACTCGGTGGGCTTTCCGTAACCCGGAGTCCTTCAACCTCCTTCTTATGACCTGGTGGGCTTTCCGTAGCCCGGAGTCCTTCAATCCCCTTCTTATGACCCGGTGGGCTTTCCGTAACCCGGAGTCCTTCAACCCCCTTCTTATGACCCGGTGGGCTTTTGTAGCCCGAAGTCTTTCTTCCTCTTACTAACAAGACGCACTTTCATAATTATGAGCCCTTTCCATCGATCTAGTACGTGCATATGCGCCTAGGTTTTCTCCACCGTCGAAATAATTTAGGTGTCTTCTGTCTTTGAATGCACCCTCTGCGAGGCTACATTCAAAGAGGGGCAGCTGTTGACACCTAATTTTTTTACCCAAATTAATTAATTTAAAATAGTATTAAATGTTGGGAATTAGTCACAAAAGAAAATTTTTAAAAATATTATTTAATTAAGTTATTAAAGAAAAAGAAAAAGAAAAAAAAGAATGAAATCGATCGAGTCGGGCCGAATCCAGCCTTGGCCCGACTCACCCCTTTCCCTTTTTTCTTTTTCCTGTGCTTGGCCCAGCCCATTCTCTCCTTCCAACCGTTCCAACCCTTTTTTCTTTTCCTCTGCTGGTCTTTGCTCGAAGACTTGCAGAAGACAGAGTAGTAGTAGGGCAGCGAAAACAGGGGCGGTAGAGGATCGGTGGCAGGCGAGCGGCGTGATCTGCGGGTCGGGGGGTGCAATCCGGCCGGCAAGCTGGCAGCTGCAGGAGCCATGCGCGCTTGTTGGCCAGGCATAAAAACCGGAGAACAGAATCGACATAGAGGGAGGATCGGGGGAACAAAAAAAAACGCAGAAAGAGAAATACCGAGAGAAACACAGAGGGAAACCAAGGGGAAAGGAAGGGAAATTGGCCGGATAGGGAGCCGAGAAGCCCCGAACGTCCAATTGCCGCCGGTGAGTTGCTGACCGCCGCTGTAATCTTCGGAGCCCAGCAACACAGGAAAGGGCAGAAAAGAGACGAAGCACCAGGAAAATCGGAGAGAGAATCCGAACCAGAGGCAAGAAGCTCGAGGGAACAGCGAGCCGTTGCCGAAGTCTCGTACGTGTGCCATCGTCCACCGCAGCTCTTCCCCGGACAAGGTAGGTCCCCTGAAACCCGTTGCCCTGTTTTTTTGGAAAACGCCGGGTCGAAGCTCGTGGCCGACCAGTTCGCGTAAGCTCCGGCCCTCGCCACCTCTGTATTTTACTCCCATGCCTCTTATAAGTCATGATTGAAGACTTCTAGAACGTGTTCGAGGCTCGGCCGAGCCGTAAACCTCTGAATTTGCTAACGTCCATTAGCTGTTCGACGAAATGCCTCAACGAAACCGCCACATCCAGCCCTTGACCGGAGCTTAGTTTTTGATTTTTTTGTTGCTTGGGATCATACCCCTGCCATGCATTGTCCCTGTCGTTCTTCTAGCTTTTCGGTAGGTTCCCTTGCGCGGTTAAGGGTGAGACGAAGCACGCATATCTCTCCGGAATCATAGGAGGCTCTCGGAACGTCGGCCAACCAGTGGCTGGCAGCGCCCGGTGTCGGTCGGATGGAACCACCGACGCCAGATGATGGGTCGGCGACTTCCTTAGGACAGTCGGTACTTGCGGCGTTGTCGGCGTCGGATCGGCGAAGGAGCCGCAAGAGCTTCAGCGAGCTGCGGTTGTGGAAGAAGAAGGCTTGAAGAAGACGCCCAAAAAAAAAAGAAGAAGAGGAAAACACAAAAGGGCTGAAAATAGAAAATAGGAAATGGGCTTCGCTTCGAGCCTGTGCGAATGGGTTGATTCGTCACTGGACCGGGCCCCTCTCTTTTAGGGAATAAGGGCTAATTTCGATTCGGGCCGGGCTTCTTTTTTTTTTTTAAAAAAGGGGAAATAGGAAAAGGTGGCCGGGCCTAGTTTCCTTTCGAAACGGGCCGACCGGCCCGCTTACCAGTTGGACCAAACCTGGGTCCGATTGAAGATCGGACCCGAATCCGCGGATCGGGCCGAATCGGGTCGGGTTAGACCGGACCCGACTCGGTTCGCCCTTTTTTTTTAAAAAATTAAAAATAAAAAATTAAAAAAATCGAAAATTCTTTTAAAAAAATTAAAAAAATTGAATTTTTTTAGAAATTAGAAAATAATATTTTTAAAAAAAATTAAGAAAATTAAATAATTTAAAAAAAAATTAAAAAATTCAAAAATTCAAAAAATGATAGAGTTTGGTTAGGAATTGCTAGGTGTTGTTGTTTTAAGTGTAATTATGCATTTATTTTGATTACATCGCATGTTTAGATTGTATATCTTGTTGTGTTTAATGGTATGTGTGTAGTCTTATGGTGATTAGGACATCGTTAGCTATGATTATTGGTGGATACGTTTAATGGTATGTGTGTAGTCATATGGTATGTTTAATAGTACGTGTTTAGATTGCACCCGTCTGATCACTTTAATATGTTTGTGGAGGAGAAAAAATCAATTCAAGCTACCTGCAAAAAAAATTATTTTGATAAAATGAACAAGATTAGGTACCGAAAAGGCACTAATTAGCCAATTAGTGTAATCAAATTCTCGACCCTAGATTCTTTGGTTGCGTAAGAAGTGAGGTACGCTCCCATGCCTCACTTGGTTCCTAGCCGACCCCAATAGGCTAGTGGCGACTCATTTTATGCAAAATTCATATGAAATATCCAAATGTCACGCGGGGTAATGGGCTTGGGAGAGCTCACGCATAATCATGGGCTTTAGGCCCGTCTTTTAGGCAATACCCTTAAACCTGTTCCCTCCCCCCGAGGGTAGGTCGCGACACCATCCTATTAGTCTTCCAAGTCCCTTCTGCATAAATCCAAATGCAATGGTGACCTACAATGCTTTCTTCTCGTTCGCCTCTTCCCCAGTCATCTCCGTCATAAACACTGCGAGCTCGCCTCTGAGATTGAAGCATCTAAACGTCCACTTATGTTATCCGATGTTTTATTGCTCCTCTTAAGACTAGGTGAGTCCTGCCCTGGAAACCAAGGTCGATGGCGTCCACGTATATAGGCGTGTGCATATTGCCTTCAACTCTCCCCTGTACAGGTCATAATCGCAACACCATCATTCTTAAGTTTCCTAACGCACGACTTTTGTACGGATGGTTGGTTGTCATCTTCATATGCGGTTAATTTTGAAAGCCATATAGGATAAGCTAGGCGCGTAGTCGCGCTGATACAGTCCAAAGCAAGATTTCGACTTGACTCGCATACCTTTACCCACAGGAAGTTTTACCGTGACAATATTTTATCCATTGGACAAATATAGGTTCAGTTGAGATTTGCCTTTCCCGATTACCGAAAGCAAGCTTGACATTGTTATGAACTTAAAGCTCTACAGTGCCAATTATGGGATACGATAGCTTGTCTATGATCCTAATGTTTTTGCCATTACTCTATCCTAATTCTGTTCCGGATTGTACTCTCCATTGGAAAATATAGTACCCTTAGGAAAAGCTCCTATCATGATGAATCCTGCGATGTATTGGTGATGAGTATATAATGCAGTTTGAATTCAAAAGTTGACTGGAACTCGATCACTCAATTTTTGGTCAAGATCGGCTCAATTAGAAAATAGAAATACTCTAGCTTAGCTTGACTCAACTCAACTCAATTACATCATTTATTTTTAGATAAGCCACCAAAAGTCTAAAACTTGTCGTGAAAGTGCGATCGAATTTTAAACTTTTAAAAAATGCAATTACATTTTAAAATTTTCAAATTTGTGCAATTAAATCATTCCATTAATTCTGCTTAATTTGGCTAATGAAATTTTTTGATGTTTTCTCTCTAATACATGATGTCATAAGTGACATTAAGAGCTGTTTAGTAACACTCACTCATTGAAACAACTGATTATGTTATTTTGCTTTTGGGAGCAAAAAAAGAACAAAAATCCATTTGATAAATTTTTATTCCCGGGAATAAAAATTAATTTTTTTGTTCCCGAGATTAGATTTGGAACAGAATCAAGAAACAGAAAAAAAAAAATTACATTTTGTTTCCAAGAACAATTTCTAGAATCAATTCCAATTTTTTTCTTTCTCTTATCTTTTCTTCTCTTTCCTTTTCTTCTTCTTTTGGTTGGTTGCTAGCCTTGGCCATGTTTGGTGACGCCAAGCCATAGTGAGGCTCGTCGACCTGAGCCTCACTATGGCTAGGCGAGGCTCGGCCTCGCTAGTCCACCTCCAAGTTGGCGTCGCTTAGCAGTGGTCCGCAAGTGGTCGGGCGAGCTCGACCTTGCTAGATCTAGGCGAGGTCGACCTTGCCGAGCTAAGGTGAGGCTTGCTTGGCCACTAGCAAGGCTTGGCCTTGCCTAGATTTGGCGAGTGGGTGAGGCCAAGGCTCACCTTACCCAGGCGAGGCTTCGACAAGCTCGCCAAACCTTGCCCAACCGGCAGAGGTCAGCAATTGGCTACAAAGAAGAAGGAAGAAGAAGAGAAAAAGAAAAAGAGAAAAGAGAAAAGAGAAAAAATATATTAAAAGTATTAAAAAATTAAAAGAAACAAAAAAATTCAAGAATCTTACCAAACACATTTCTATCCTAAGAATAGAAATTTTAAACAATTATTAAGTGCGTATTTTTGCTTAGAAATTGTTTCTGAGCAAAAATACAGGTAATAGAATCAGAAAAAACTACTTCTAATAAAAAATTGTTCTCAGGAACAGAATCGTTATGAAAACGCGCCCTAAAATTAACTAATATGCTAAAACGGTGTCGTTTTGGTCAAAATTCTAATAATTTTTACACCAAATCTTAATTAAATTTAGTTAAGATGTCCAAATCTTTTCATAGAAAAATAAAATGACTAACTAAAAGAAATAGGCTAAAAGTTATAAAAAAGAAAACACTCTTGTGCACGTGCGCACACAAGAAAACCACTGCCTATGGGCTACCACCCCATTGCTACTCGCTAGCGCTCGTCCTCGTGGCCTCCTCAGCTCTTTTCGGCAATGGCCCATTGGCTGAGGGCCTAGGCTGCGTTTGGTTCAACATTTGCAAGGGGTTTTGAGTTCAATGCAAATGTTGAAAGCCCAATGCTACTTGGGAAAATACAATTGTGTTTGGTAAAATTTTTTTGTAAATGGACTTTGAGTTAAATGTACGTTTGGTAAAATTTTCTTTTGCAATGGACTTTGATGGGTATAATATGTGTGCGTGTATATATATCTTTTTTTTTTTAAAAATAAATTGAAATAAACCCTTCGTCGGACCGGCGAAGGGCTATGGCCACTGGCGAGCTAGATCTGGCGCCGGCGGCCGTCGGCTGAGGTCTCCCGAGGTTGGGCGACCTTCGGCGAGGGTCGTGTGACCCAGCCGAGGGCCACTGGAGGTTGCTTGACCTCGGGCGACCCTCGGTGAGGGCCGTCCAACCCAGGCGACCGTCGCCTGGTCTCGCAGTCGCAGGTGGCCCTCGCCTGGGTCACGCGAGGGTCGTGCAACTCTAGCCGCCGTCGTGGGACCCTTGTGAGAACCAGGCGAGGGCTGCTTGCGGCCGCGAGTCCCAGGCGGCGGTCACTTGGGTCGCGTAGCCCCTTGGTCAAGCAACCCTCGTTGAGGGTCGTTCAAGGTCGGGCAACCTCCGGCAGCCCTTGGCTGGGTCACGCCACCCTCGCCGAGGGCGGCCACCGTTGTGGGATTGTCGCAAGAACCAGGCAAGGGCCGCTTGCGGCCGCGAGACCCAGGCGGTGGTTGCTTGGGTTGCGCAGCCCCTAGGTCGAGCAATCCTCGCTGAGGGTCGTCCGAGGTCGGGCGACCTCCGATGGCTTTTGGCTGGGTCGCGTGACACTTGGCCGGAGGTCCCCCGACGTCGAGCGACCTTAGCCGACCGGTCGCCAGGCGGCCATAGCGACGAAGGGCTGCCTCTTTTTTCAATTTTAAAAAATAAAAATAATGAGAGGAAAAATCGGAAATATGAAGAATTAGTGAGGGTAGTTTTGGAAAGGAAAAAATAATTTCAGCCTTTAGGGGAATGCTTTGAAAGCTCAAAGCTAGTCCTACTAGCTTTGAGCTTTCAAAGATTTTGAAGGCAAGTTGAAAGTTGAAAGCTGGCTTCAAAGTTGAACCAAACAATCCAGCATTTCCCCAAGGGGCTTTCAGGCCTAAAAACCCATTGGAAATGCTTTGAAGCAAACGCACCCATAGCCCTTCCTCTTGTAATCTTTTTATTTTATTTTAATTTTTTTGTGTTTTTTATCTTTTTAATTTTTAAAATCTAATTTAATTAAAATTTAGGTTTAAAAATTTAGGTTTAAAAATTGAGGTTTTGACCAAAATTACGTTGTTTTAGTGCTTTAGTGCTTTAGTTAATCTTAATGTCACATAGGAACAAGAAAATAATTATAAAAAAATTACGTCAGTATTTTTGTTACCCAAATTTAGTGGAGTTAATGGAAAAATTAGATTTATCAATATGAAAAGTTTTAGGATTTAATTATATTTTTGAAAATTATAGAATTCAATTGCATTTTTTTGATAAGTTTCAAAACTTTTAGTGTACTTGCACAGTTAATTTATGGAGGAATTCCGATTTGAGCTTGATCTAAATAAAGGTAGAATAATATGGCATATTATATAATCCTGAGGACACCTATGTCTATCTTTAACTAAAATATACCTTTTGAAGGATAATAGAAACTGGATTGGACTTGATTGGCCTGTTGAGCTAATAATTAGTGAGCACGAGGTAACTCAAAATCAAACTATTCTATCTCGAGTAATTATTAAGCCGTTTTGAGCTCATTGCGGATAAACTCGTTTTTTTTGGTGTAAATATGTTAAATATCATTAATCATAAGAGGTACAAAAGCTTAGGAGAATCCCTAGCATTTCATAAAAACTACTTGTGTGAGGAGACGGAGGAAGGAAGCCTCCATGTGGTAGCCAATAAAAAATTTGTCTGAGAAGGCATGCACTTTTAGTAGACTGACGCCCTACATCTTACAACCATTCGAATCCTAGCCAACAAAAGATAAAGCTCAATCGCCGTGTTTGGAAACCGTCTGTAGTTACGTTCCATCCAGATACAATAGATTATCTCTAAGAAAGACAGCTTAAGAAATCTCGGTTTTGCCACTAAAATAAGTTATACAGAATTGTCTCAAGCACCCTTTTGATAGGAAAATTGTCCAAAAATCTTCCTTTTGTGTGATAGCTAATTTAGTTCTAAGCATTTCAATTGTGCAAATTTAGTCATAACCATTTTAATGATTTGTTAATTTTATTTCAAAACCTTTCAATTGTACCACTTTAGTCTTTAACCATTTGATGATTTACCAATTTAGTCCTTCCAACCACCTTTGGTTGGAAATTGTTGACGTAGACGTTTACTGTTATACATGGCACAATTGGTATTAATACAAACATTTTTTTTCCTTAATTTTTTATAACTTTTTTCCTTTTTCCTCTTTTTTTGTCCTCCTTCCTCTATCAATCACTAGGTCTACGTGAGGGATTGCAATTATCCACAAAACAAGGGCCAGCAAAGCCGACCTTGTTGGACTAGGTGAACGTCAAGCCTTGTTGGCCACTGGTGAGGCTTGACCCTCGCCTATGGCTTGTCACCGGCTATCGCTGAGGAATGAGGAAAAAAAAAGAAAAGGAAAGGAAAGAAAAAAGAAGTTGAAGTATTTAAATTTTTTTTTTTGTTAACGTTAGTTGTGTCACGTAGGATGACTAGTATCCATATTAGTGATTTTCAACTAAAATTAATTGTAAAAACCAAATTGACACACCGCCAAAAGGTTTGGAATTGAATTAGCATAATTAAAAGTCTAGAACTAAATTGATAAAATTCAAAGATTTATGATTGAATTGGCCTCTATTTGATAGGTTTAGGATTTTTTTTTTGAGAATTTGCATTTTTTTTTACCATAAATTAACTCCAAACGAGGACAAAATGAAGCCACGCAATCTCGAGTATCGTTCCTTCAAAGATAAAGGCTTGTTTAGTCCTTTTGCGACGTTCCATGATTTGTGGAAGATTGACATTTTTGTCCCCGGCCCCTAAAATGGCAAGGCGTGGACCTTTATTAGTAATGGTGTAAGGAAAAAGAATGATACTTGGCTGACTAATATGAGAAGTTCTTCAGAGTTAAGTCGATTCTCTCTTTTTTTTCTATTTTTGTTACCAGGATAATTGATTTGATTCACTATTTTTTTTATTGAATTACAATCGACTTATTAGAAAATACTAGTTGTAAAGATGTACTTATTGTAACTTAGTTGGATAGTAATTTTCAAAAATTATATAAGTTGTACAAATTTTTACATTTTATGACATTCACGAGAATGAAAATAAAATTTTTAACGATGAAAGTTCTAAAGTAAGGTATCTCTAAATAGTTTTAAATAAATTGGTGGTCCTTTTGCATGTTTATGTACTTTGAGATTCTTTTTGTATATACACTATAACATTTTGTGAAATCGGTGCAAACTATTCTAAAAATTTAAACTGTTAGATGAGGACGTGGTTAAATATTTAATTATTCTAATACTTCTCTTTATGCTTCGTTTGGTCTTTTTGTTTAGTATTGAACGTAGACATATTTAATTTATGAGGCAAATGGGGTCTGAAAAAATTTAAACGCAAGATCTTTAGTTATAAAACCATGTGAAATTTTATGAGACTACTGCTAACTGTTTTAAAAGCTTAAACTATTATATGAAGACATAGTTAAATATTTAATCATTCTAACATACATAAATGAAAGGATTGCAACATGGTGATTATATTGATTTAACTTTGCAGTATAATTGAGTGTTGGATACGAGTGGCTTTTTTGTATTTATTTTGATGTCATAATATTTAATACACAACTGCCTATGCGAGTATGATATTTAAATACTAACTAGAAGAATGAGGACTTCTTCTTATGAAGTTTTTCTCAAGGGTAACTAATTTACTGGAAATTGCAATATATGTTACATGATTTCTTTTAATATTTTAGGATTTTCAATATGTTACAATTTTCATAGTCACCAAATAATTAATTCTTTTTTGATATAGCATGGGTTAATCATCTATCAGTAGATAGGTTGAAAAAAAGAACTTTTGAGTAATGAATGAAAGAGGATATTTGGATTTTTATCTTATTAGCAAATTGATTAATTGATTATTATTTTCAATTAATACATTAAACAAATACCATTCAATTTTTCATCATGCTTCATTTTCTTAAATATGATGTTTTGGTAATTAAGTAAACATATATGTGCTCTTTGCATGTCACATTGATCCGCGAATTTCCTATAAAAATTTGGGAATGGATAATATTTTGACACATGGCGCAATCATTGAAGCTTGTTCTACCCAACTTTCTAATTATGTATAAGCTTATGGTTTTTTTTTTTTTTTTTATCGGACGCTTATGATTCATTTGTTTCGTAGAAAATAAATAGTTTCATAAAAATAATGTTTATATTGCTTACAAAAATGAATGAATGAAAAATATTGTTATCATTTATGAAAATTTTTAGATATAAACTGTTATGAGTAACGAAAACAGATTTTGTTAACTAATTATTTCAAACTATATAAACTATCATTTTTTGGAAAATTTCTTTCCAAATCGTTTAGCTTTATGCTAAACAAACGCACTCTTAACAACACTTAAATTCTTTTCACCTACCATCGGATCTTTGCAAGGTTAGACTGGCGACACAGACAAAAGACAGAGCAGCAAGAGATACTGCACAACATATGATATATAGAAAGACAAACGCAGAGTATTATTGAGAGCTTCTGTATGTTCGATAAACTGAATAAGGAACACCAGAACGTGCTGAAAAACTTGTCTTCGCTAGGGAGCGTAAGCTGAGACGATGGGACTTCTTACAACGTGAGTTCCATTGATCTCCTTCCAAGTGATGTAACTATAGTTACCTATGTAATTGCTCCGCGGAATCGACCCTTCCAAAGAGATCTCTACCGTCAAGTTGAACTCTTCTCTGTCGTACTTGCTAGTGAACCACAGCTCCGAGGGTTTTGCTGTGGCCTTCATGCTCGACGGAGTCATAACTGTGGCCTGGTAACTTGCAGGCCCGTCGGCCACGTTGGTTAGGACTCTTTTGAAAGTGGCGCTCGTGGTGTTGGTGTTGTTGAGGATGACCATGAATGAAGGGTAGTTGATGTCG
Organism: Eucalyptus brandiana; assembly: GCA_014182725.1. NCBI lineage: Eukaryota > Viridiplantae > Streptophyta > Magnoliopsida > Myrtales > Myrtaceae > Eucalyptus > Eucalyptus brandiana. The sequence continues at coordinate 24,529,442 of CM024674.1, read as the reverse complement.
AGAGTTGCGGACGCGCAAGAGAAGTTCGATCTCCTGCTTATGATCTTTATCTTCTTGGCGGAATAGTTCATTCCGCAGAGGAAATTGATGTAATCCTCGGGTATGATGTCGTAGATCAGACCTGGATCCAAAGCCTTTTCGGGGTCTATATGTCCTTCTCCGAGATTGAGAGGCGTTCCTGAAGCTTGAGTGGTCATGTCGATGATGGTTTCGTTGGTGTTATCGAGTATGTAAGCCGTGGTCATCATTGCTGATCGGATAGCGGCGGGGCTCAAATCTGGATGGGCTGATTTTAGCAGCGCAGCGACTCCAGCCACATGAGGAGCCGACATGGAAGTTCCCGATTCGAGCTTGTAGTCACCAAGCAAGTAGCTCTGACCTATCTGTGCTATTTCTCGGTTCGGCGCCCATGCTGCCAAGAAATTGTATCCAGGAGCTAACATATCCGGCTTCAAGATCCACGGGGCCTGACGGTACGGTCCTCGAGACGAGAACGATGCTACCTGAGGAGCTGGTTTGGTCCCGAAAATGGTTATCAAGAACTTGATGCTGACTGTCGGATTCTCCGACTTCAGCAAGTAGTCCTTGATTCTATCTCCATCTTCCGGTACGACGGCCACGGATGGAATAGTAGACCTGCAGCTCCGGCTCGGGTGATTTCGTCGGTATTGACTTCGTAGTCTTCACTAACAAAGTCGCAGAAAACTATCTTTCCAGCGACATCCTTCGGGTCGAGAGAGTACCTGTCGCAGATTTCCTTGCTTCTGTTGCCGCGGCCGAAGTACAGAGGAACTCTTGAGATCAGCAGATTTTCTGAGAAGATGGATTTTCCTCTAACTGTCACGGTTTCGTTGCCGAGGACTATGTCAGCCACAAAGTCCGTCGATATGGTTCCAGCGCTAACAGTCGTTAGCCACGGAGCTCCATTTAGCATCGTGTATCCCCGAGGGCCGTAGTTACCTGCTGAACAAGCAGCGAAGATTCCTCTCTCCATTGCTGCGAAAGCTCCCACAGGGATTGGATCCTGGTCGAACGGTGTCTCGGTAAATGCAAGCGATAGAGACAATATATCGACGCAGTCTGCTATGGCTTGGTCCATGCCTGCTAGGGTGTCCGTCGCAGCCAAGTCGTTGTCGTCGGTCTTAAAAAACACCTTGTACATCGCGAGCCTAGCAGCGGGTGCCATACCTGTTGCCGTGCCCTTGGCATAGCCGAAGTAGCTAGCGTCCCTCACGGGGCTCCCGGCTGCTGTGGACGACGTGTGGGTCCCGTGCCCCATAAAATCCCTCGGGGAATCGTAGTCATCGGTCGTCGATATGTTCAAGCCATGCTGCTTCATTCCTTTGCTGAACGATCGGGCTCCAATGAGCTTCCGGTTGCAGTTGGACGAGTTGAAGTCCACCCCGGACTCACAAGAGCCTCGCCATCTCTCCGGCGCGGGGGACATGCCCTTGTCCTTGAAGCTCTTGCTCTCGGGCCATATCCCGGAGTCTAGGACGCCAAAGATCACGCTGTCGCCGAATTTGGCTCTTGGCCAGAGGCCTGTCTGTCTGTTCAGACCAAGAAACTTAGGAGTATATGTTGTGTGAGCTTTTCCGAATGTTTCTGGATACGATGCAACATGACCAGGAATCTGTTCCAGCTTCTCTAATTGGGACGGTGACAGCATTGTACTGAATCCATTCAAGACATGGTTGTATGTATAGAGATGGGTCGGGTCCACTTCGTTGGGGGACTACGATAGGGACGATAGAAGTGATGTGTACCAGTCATGGTGACGTGAGAACGAAGTGGGCAACGCCGATTTGTCCATGTGGATTATGTGGGGCTTCTGGTATTCTGTGGCCAAAGCGGACCCTATGGTCGAGATGACAAGGAAGAGCTTACAAAGCACATCATATTCCATTGTCATTCTGTATAAATATCTGAAACTAAACGGTATTTATGTTATAATTATAAAAGGAGATTAACCTGGGCTTATATAGAGAACTATATCTCGTGGCAGTGGTTTTCTTGTGTATGCACACAAAAGAGTATTTTTTTTTTAATAACTTTTAGCCTATTTCTTTTAGTTAGTCATTTTATTTTTCTATGCAAAAAATTTTGGACGTCTTAACTAAATTTAATTAAGATTTGGTGTAAAAATTATTAAAATTTTGACCAAAATGACATTGTTTCAGCGCATTAGTTAATCTTAGGGAGCGTTAATCGAATGTAAGGTGGCCCAATAGAATCTAAGATCGCATTCAATGATTCAATGAACAATGTTCATTTGGCACGTTGTAATTTGTATCATAAAATTTAGTACGCGTGCTACATTCCTTGAAAACGATATTTCGAAGTCAACTATCCGCACCTGTCTCACTTCGCCGGCTAAAAATGCATCTTTAATTTTGATTTCATTGACTCGATCGCAATCATCATCTTTGGACATATTTTTGCACTAGATATGAAAAAATATTAGGTGGTCCCAGCGCACCAGCTGAGCGTGGTCCCGGACCAATCATGGAGCGCCCACGTTAGTCCACGTGGCGCTGTGGGGTCGGCTCGCCAAGATGGAATTTCTGGAGGTAAAATAATCTTCTTTCTCTCTCCTCTAGCCTGCACTCGTGCTAGCCCTCTCCGGCATTGCGTTTGTCAAGCGGCCGTTCCCCGCGGTCGCCCGGCACTCGCTCGCTCGCTGGTCCTGTCACTTCCTCCGTCTCTGCTCCAGCGCTCGCTCTTTGCTCCGTTGCTTGCTCCATCTTTGCTCCGGCGCCGCTTTTCTTCGCGCATTAATCTGCTTGGGCGGCCGAGATTTGGGGATCCCATTTCTGCAACCACCTGCAGAGCAGCGTTGACGCCTTCCAGGCCGGTTATGAGATTTGTGGGATGTGTACACGCAGAACAAGAGCAGTAGATTGCCCAAGTTCTAGCGGGACGCCTTCCAGGCCGGTTACGAGTTCTTGACGAGTGACGTGCCGGGCGTTCGCGACGTCGCCGTTTCGGAGATCGCGAAGATGTCCCTTCGCTCCTTCACCTTCTCCGACCCTCTCGCCGCTCATTCTCATCCTGCGGTAACCCATCCTCGCCCTTCAAAACCCCCTTCTTCTATAATGCTTTCGTCGCTAGCTTCATTTGCTTGCAGAACTTTTAGTGCTGAGAAGTAGGGCATTTCTTGTGAAATTTTGGGAGTTGGTCACTGACTTGTCCTTTCAGAGATTGGATGAAAGTATGAGTTTATGAGGTCTTGGTTCTTGTCATTGAGCCCTCTCGGGGCAGATGAATTGAGGGCTTGTTTTTTATTGATACGGATTTATGATGACTTAAGCGTTAAGCTGCAAAGCCGCCCTTTTCATCACCTAGCAAATGGTTGAGAAACTGAGATGTTTTGATACTTGAATTTGGATGATTTCTATCCGAATTCAGCAATTATATCTCTGCCATCAAAGAACTATACTCGCGTCTCGTCCGTGTCCAATGGGAATTTGAATACCAAGGGTGTGTATGATAAAATTTCTGAAACAGAAATTGATTTCTGGCAAGAAATTGAGAAGTTAAAAATTTTAATTTCTGATTTCTTTTTTAAATCAATTTTTAGAATAGAAATCTGTTCAAGAAATAAAAAAAAATCAAATTGCGTTACCAAACGAATTTATGTTTCAAACCTGTTTCGGGAAACAAAGAAATAGAGAAATAGAGAAGTAGAAATTTTATCATGCGCAGCCTAAGAAGCATGCGGTAGATCTAATGCTTGTCATAGGTGTTCAAGAGCGTATGAGAATTACTAAATCAAATTTTTATTCTTTCTGTGGGTGGGTCAAACTCTTTCGGGTGCAGGGCATTCATGTTTTTGCGGGGCTTGTGAGTGTTATACCCTTCAAATGCCAACTGTCTCATCCTTTTTCCTATTCCTATTAGTTTATTGTTCTTTGAAATTCTCTTGAATATGCAAAATTTACGTCGGAATCTGACCTTGTTGATGTGCACAGGTTACGCTTTTGAATAAAAACAATAAGTGGACTGGACGATTTTCTTGTCCTTTTTATCATCTACTGGCGTTATAACTCATTATTTTTGTTGCAATTGAAGCTTTAAAATGTAAGACTGCCAGCTACTTGTTTATGAACTTGAAGCACGAGGTCCCTGTGAAGAAGCAAGATCTTCCGACATCTGAACCTTGATAAAAGATCAAGCAAAATTTTGTTTTGGCTTGATGCTAAAAACTTTGGCTCTGCTACTATTAATAGAAGATCAGCATATGCCCGTAATATATGGGCTACTACTAAATGGTCAACGTGATTTCCCTGTCTTTTTGATTGTTTATATCATTTTTCATTTAAGTACTTTTTCTTGAAGATTATATGGTGGGAATTTAGTACTTATTGGGAGATTTAGGGCCTTAAACCGAAGAATCTGATCTTGGCTGCACATGTTATGTTTTTTCCCCTTTGGAAAGCAACAAACTTTTTCTTGTTATTCTTTCTTAGACAACATGGTTAATTGTGGATCGTAGTAATGACTATTTGTAAAGTTACTCGATAACTGTTGAAATAATGCCTCGTTATTCTTAATAATCGAAGGACAGTTACAAGAAGATGCATGTTCTTGATGATTTTGCTTCTAAATCAATTTGATTCATAAACTGAGTGATCTAATTCTCGATCGTCTTGTCTTATGCAGAATGTCGACAACCAAAGAGAGACTTCTGTGACAATGCTCAAAGGAGGACATGGCGCTCGTTTTGCGAGGATGCTATAACTAGAATCTCTCTTTTGCACGATGCACCTCGCCGGATTGCCTGGCTGGCTGCTTCTGGTTTTTACTGAAGATGGCTTGATTACACACATAAAATCCATCGTTTGGAGGTAAATAATCCACAGGATACATTACACCTATTTCGGAATCCCATGTTTTTGTACCGTGTACTTCCATTCTCTCAGTCGGAAGGCAATAACATCGAGCTATGTACGAGCTTTTGTTGAAATAGAAAGCCCATGAAGATATGGATTTCAATTTACATTACATGTATGCACGAGTGACTCTCTCAGGAGTTTCATCCGGAGATTAGATGTAATACGTACTTATGTTTAGTCCATTAGGAAAAAAAAAAAAAAAACAGATCAAATTTCAGAGCTTAATGGAGGTTTATGTCAATGGTTTTTTTTTTTTGGCCGGGAGCATTTAGTTGTCTTTCCCTCTCTTTCTAAAAGCAACTTGAAGAGATCACCGGAGTCATGAGCGGCGGGCACCAACGAATGACGGCGAACAGTAGAGATATTATAGAATAAGCACCATAAAAAAAATTTCTTCATGCAAAGCGGAAACAGAAAGTTGAAAGTAAACGTTGGAAGAAGACCACGTACTTTCACGCATTTCTCAAATTAACAAACGACGTCTCTCTCTCTCTCTCTCTAAAAAAAAAAAAACTTTGCTTATTTTTCTCGACCGTCCAGGAGAAGACTCATGTTGGACGGCACATGTAGGATATCAGTCGTCGCTTGTATTTGACCTAGATTTGGCCTTCTGAAACATCCTTCGGCAGGAGGTTAAATTATCACTGGAGAAAGAGTTGGAACGTCTCCGCAAACGCATCTCCGGGGAAGAAGGAGGTCCGTTCCAGCTCACAAGGCGGAGATATTTGCGCAGAAGCAATCCCCATTGTGAAAGCCTTAAACGCACCTTGAATGATGGAGTTTAGCCAGTTGACGACCTCCCTCTGGGACCTGAGTCTCGAGAGCAGCATGTAATCACCGAGCCCAGTCACCAATTGGCTCTGCAGCGTGCAGTGGTAGGATATGTGCCTCAGGCTCCACTCCCGCAAAACCACGGCCAAATCTCTGTCCCCATTCCTCCGCCTTAGGAAGAAATGGCCCTTCCTCCTCCTCCGGTCGCTTGACAAACGCTAGAGCAGCGCAGAAAGAGAAGCGAGTGAGCGCCGTAGTAGGGGCACCTGCTTCGCTTGCAACGGCAGGGAACGGCCGCTTGACGAACTTCGAACAAATGCCAGAGTAGCAAGGAGCACACAAAGAGAAGCAAGCGAGCGCCGAAGTAGGGGCTGCCGTAATGTAGTTTGTTGACGTCGGTGGGGGAACGGCAGCTTGACGAACGCCGGAACAAACACTGGAGTAGCAATGAGAGCAAAGAGAGAAGCAAGCCTCCCCAGAGCAAGGGCGCTCATAACGTAGTTTGTCAGCAATGGCAGGGAACAGTCACTTGACACATGGCGAAGCAGCGACGAGTGTAGAGAGATTTTGGGATTCAAAATTTTGAAACCTCCGTCGGGTGAAAGAATTCACAACTGCTGGAGAGTAACCGTGCAGAGCCTCTGCTTCTCTTTCTTTCGTTTGAAGAGGAAAGAGAAAAGTCTGTGCCATAAGAAATACACTGCAAATGAGAGAGAATGTGCAGGTTAGGGGTAGAATGGACGTGCACAGACTAGGAGAAGGCTAGTGAGAGGAGAAAGAAAGAAAAAATGCAGAAGACATTAAGGGGCCCACGTTTCCACGTGGTACCGCATGAGTGGTAGGGGACCATGTTGACATGGTGCTCTCGAACCACCCAATATTTTCTCCCTGCCTAGGGGCTACCATCCCATCGCTACTCAATAGCGCTCGTCCTCGTGGCCTCCTTAGCTCTTTTTGGCAATGGCCCATTGGCTGAGGGCCTAGCCCTTCCTCTTGTAATCTTTTTATTTTATTTTATCTTTTTTGTGTTTTTTAGCCTTTTTAATTTTTAAAATCTAATTTAATTAAAATTTAGGTTTAAAAATTGAGGTTTTGACCAAAATTACATTGTTTTAGTGCTTTAGTTAATCTTAACGTCACGTAGGAACAAGAAAATAATTATAGAAAAGTATGTTGCTATATTTGTCACCCAAATTTAGTGGAGTTAATGGAAAATTTTGATTTATCAATATGAAAATTTTTAGGATTTAATTGTATTTTTGAAAATTTTAGAACTCAATTGCACTTTTCCGATAAATTTCAAAACTTTTAGTGTACTTGCACAGTTAATTTATGGAGGAATTCTAGTTTGAGCTTGATCTAAATGAAGGGTGAATAATATGGCATATTATATAATCCTGAGGACACCTATGTCTATCTTTAACTAAAAAAAAAAATACCTTTTGAAGAATAATAGAAACTGGATTGGCCTTGATTAGCCTGTTGAGCTAATAATTAGTGAGCACAAGGTAACTCAAAATCAAACTATTCTATCTCGAGTAATTATTAAGCCGTTTTGAGCTCATTGCGGATACACTTGGTTTTTTTTTTTGGGTGTAAATATGTGAATATTGTTAATCAAATGAGATACAAAAGCTTAGGAGAATCTCCTAGCATTTCATAAAAACTACTTATGTGAGGAGATGGAGGAAGGAAGCCTCCATATAATAGCCAATAAAAAATTTGTTTGGGAAGGCATGCACTTTTAGTGGAGTGACGCCCTACATCTTACAACCTTGAATCCTAGCCAACAAAAGATAAAGCTCAATTGACGTGTTTTGAAACCGTCCGTGGTTACGTTCCATCCAAATACAATATATTATCTCTAAGAAAGACAGCTTGAGGAATCTCAGTTTTGCCACTAAAATAAGTTATAAAGAATTGCCTCAAGCACCCTTTTGATAGGAAAATTGTCCAATAATCTTCCTTTTGTGTGATAGCTAATTTAGTTGTAAGCATTTCAATTGTGCAAATTTAGTTATAACCATTTTAATGATTTGTTAATTTTATTTCAAAACCTTTCAATTATGCCACTTTAGTCTTTAACCTTTTGATGATTTACCAATTTAGTTCTTCCAACCAACTTTAGCTGGAAATTGTTGACGTAGACATTTACTGTTATACATGGCACGATTAGTATTAGTATGGACAATTTTTTTTCTTAAATTTTTTGTAACTTTTTCCTTTTTCCTATTTTTTTTTTGTTCTTCTTCCTCTATCGATCACTAGGTCGAGGCGAGGGATTGCAATAAGCCACAAACAAGGGCCCGCAAAGTTGACCTCGTTGGACTAGGCAAATGTCAAGCCTTGTTGGCCACTGGTGAGGCTTGACCCTCACCTATGGCTTGTCATTGACTATCGCTGAGGAATGAGGAAAAAAAAGAAAAGAAAAGGAAAAAAAGAAGTTGAAAAATTCTAAAAAAAAAAATGCTTTTATTAACGTTAGTTGTGTCACGTAGGATGATTGGTATCTATATTAGTGATTTTCAACTAAAATTGATTGTAAAAACCAAATTGACACACCGCCAAAAGGTTTGGAATTGAATTAGCATAATTAAAAGTCTAGAATTAAATTGGCAAAAAATTCAAAGATTTATGATTGGATTGGCCGCCGTTTTATAGGTTTAGGATTTTTTTGATAATTTCCACTTCTTCTTTTTACCATAAATTAACTCCAAATGAGGACAAAATGAAGCCACACAATCTTGGGGAAAAGTACCAAAAAAGTCCTAAACCTATTGTATTTGTACCAATTCAGTCCTAAACTTTTTAATTGGACTAATTCAATCCTAAACCTTTTAATATTGATACCAATTCAGTCCATCCAGCTAATTTTGGCTGGCCGGCGCTGATGTGGACGTTGGCTGGTGGCCGGACGTTGACATGGCAATTTTTATGATTTTTTAAATTATATTTTCAAATGTTTATTAATTTTTTTACATATTTTTTTTATTAATTTATTATTATTTTTTTTTTTTTTTCCTTTTATTTTCCTCCTTCTTCTGGCGGTGGCCGACGAGCCACCGGTGAGGCTCGCCGGCCATTGGGCGAGGGCCATGAAGCCCTCGCCTGCCGCCGGCGAGGGTTGCGGCCCTAGCCCAACCTCTCCCAAGGTCGCCGGCGAGGCGGCTTTGCCCGGATCTGGGCGAGGCCATGGCAGCCATCGCCAGGGCGGAGGCGAGGGCCATGAAGCCCTCAGTTGTTGGGGTAGAGGGCTAGGGTTTCGGAGGCGAAGATCGGGCGGAGGAGCGGCGGCGTGAGGCGCGGGAGGTGGGGGACCAGGGCCTTGAATTGGGATTTCGTGGAGGTGAGGGCGGCAGTGCCGAGGTCAAGACGCTCTGGGGTCTATAGTGGAGGAGGCGCCGGGGACTCGGTGGCAAGGCTAGGGCGAGGCTAGTGTTGCCCAGATTTGGGCTAAGTCGCCTTGCCCGCGGCCCTGGGTGAGGCCGAGCGAGGGTTGCGACCCTCGTTGGTGGCTGGTGAGGGCTTCGCGGCCCTCGCCTCTGCCTTGGCGATGGCTGCCATGGCCTTGCCAGCTGCGGGCGAGGCCGGCCTCGCCCGGTTCGGGCGAAGTAGCCTCGCCGGCAATCTTAGGAGAGGCCGGCGAGGGGCGCGACCCTCGCCGGTGGCGGTGAGGGCTTCGTGGCCCTCGCCCGGTGGCCGGCGAGCCTCACCGGTGGCTTGCCGGCCACCGCCCGAAGAAGGCGGAAAATAAAAGGAAAAAGAAAAAAATAATTTAATAATAATTTAATAATAAATGTGTAAAAAATAAATAAATAATCGAAAGAAATAATTAAAAAGGCCATAAAATTGCCACGTCGGCCCGGCCATCGGCCGATGTCCATGTCAACGCCGGCAAGCCAAAATTGACTGGATGGACTGAATTAATATCAATATTAAAAAGTTTAGGACTGAATTGGTCCAATTGAAAAGTTTAGGACTGAATTGGTACCAATGCAATAGGTTTAGGACTTTTTTGGTATTATTCCCTGCAATCTTGAGTATCGTTCCTTCAAAGATAAAGGCTTCTTTAGTCCTTTTGCGGCGTTCCATGATTTGTGGAAAATTGACATTTTCGTCCCCGGCCCTCTAATATGGCAAGGCGTGGACCTTTATTAGTAATGGTGAAAGGAAATAGAATGATACTTGGCTGACTAATATGAGAAGTTCTTCAGAGTTAAGTTGATTCTTTCTTTTTTTCTATTTTTGTTACCACGAGAATTATAGTCAACTAATTAGAAAATACTAGTTGTAAAAAATGTACTTATTGTACTTAGTTGGATAGTAATTTTCAAAAATTATGTAAGTTGTACAATTTTTTACATTTTATGACATTCACAAGAATGAAAATATAATTTTTAACGATGAAAGTTCTAAAGTAAGGTATCTCTAAATAGTTTTAAATAAATTGGTGGTCCTTTTGGATGTTTATGTACTTTGAGATTCTTCTTGTATATACACTTAACATTTTGTGAAATTAGTGCAAACTATTCTAAAAGCTTAAACTGTTAGATGAAGACATAGTTAAATATTCAATTATTCTAATACTTCCATTTATAGTTCGTTTGGTCTTTTTGTCTAGTACTAAACGTAGAAATATTTAATTTATGAGGCAAATGGGGTCTGGAAAAATTTAAACACAAGATCTTTAGTTTTGAAACCATGTAAGATTTTGGGGGACTATTACTAACTGTTTTAAAAGCTTAAACTATTATATGAAGAAATAGTTAAATATTTAATCATTCTAACATACATAAATGGAAGGATTGCGACATGGTGATTATATTGATTTAACTTTGCGGTATAATTGAGTGTTGGATACTAGTGACTTTTTTGTATTTATTTTGATGTCATAATATTTAATACACAATTGCCTATGCGAGTATGATTTTTAAATACTAACTAGAAGAATAAGGACTTCTTCTTATGAAGTTTTTCTCAAGGGTAACTAATTTACTGGAAATTGCAATATATGTAACATGATTTCTTTTAATATTTTAGGATTTTCAATATGTTACAATTTTCATAGTCACCAAATAATTAATTGTTAACTTATAATCTTTTTTGATATAGCATGGGTCAATCATCTATCGGTAGATAGGTCGAAAAAAAAAAATTTTGAGTAATGAATGAAAGAGGATATTTGGATTTTTATCTTATTAGCAAATCGATTAATTAATTATTATTTTCAATTAATACATTAAACATATACCATTCAATTTTTCATCATGCTTCATTTTCTTAAATAAGTTTTTGGTAATTAAGTCAACATCTATATGCTCTTTGCATGTCACATTGGTCCACTAATTTTCCTATAAAAATTTGGGAATGGATATTATTTTGACACATCGCGCAATCATTGAAGCCTGTTCTACCTAGCTTTCTACTTATATATAAGGTTATGGTTCTTTTTTCCTTTTTTGTCGAAAGCTTCTCATTCATTTATTTCGCAGAAAATAAATAATTTCATAAATATAATGTTTATATTGCTTACAAAAATCAATGAATGAAAAATAATTTTATCATTTATGAAAATTTTTAGACATAAACTGTTATGAGTATCAAAACAGTTTTTGTTAACTAATTATTTCAAACTATGTAAACTATAAGTTTTAGGAAAATTTCTTTCCAAATCGTTTAACTTTCTGGTAAACAAACGCACTCTTAACAACACTTAAATTCTTTTTAGCTACCATCGGATCTTTGCAAGGTTAGATTGGCAACACAGACAAAAGACAGAGCAGCAAGAGATACTGCACGACATATTATATATAGAAAGACAAACGCAGAGTTTTATTGAGAGCTTCTGTATGTTCGATAAACTGAATAAGGAACACCAGAACGTGCTGAAAAAACTTGTCTTCGCTAGGGAGCGTAAGCTGAGACGATGGGACTTCTTACAACGTGAGTTCCATTGATCTCCTTCCAAGTGATGTAACCATAGTTACCTAAGTAATTGCTCCGTGGAATCGACCTTTGCAAAGAGATCTCTACCGTCAAGTTGAACTCGGCTCTGTCGTACTTGCTAGTAAACCACAGCTCCGAGGGTTTTGCTGTGGCCTTCATGCTCGACGGAGTTGTCACTGTGGCCTGGTAACTTGCAGGCCCGTCGGCCACGTTGGTTAGGATTCTTTTGAAAGTAGTGCTCGTGGGGTTGGTGTTGTTGAGGATGACTATGAATGAAGGGTAGTTGATGTCGAGAGTCGCGGAGGCGCAAGAGAAGTTCAATCTCCTGCTTATGATCTTTATCTGATTGGCGGAATAGTTCATTCCGCAGAGGAAATTGACGTAATCCTCGGGTTCGATGTCATAGATTAGACCAGGATCTGAAGCCTTTTCCGGATCTATATGTCCTGCTCCAAAATCAAGAGGCGTTCCTGAAGCTCGGGTGGTCATGTCGATGATGGTTTCATTGGTGTTATCGAGAATGTAAGCCGTGGTCATCATTGCCGATCGGATAGCGGCGGGGCTCCAATCTGGATGGGCTGATTTTAGCAGCGCAGCGACTCCAGCCACATGAGGAGCCGCCATGGAAGTTCCCGATTCGAGCATGTAGTCACCAAAAAAGGAGGTCTGACCTATATATGCTATTTCCCGGTTCGGCGCCCATGCTGCCAAGATATCGACTCCAGGAGCTAATATATCCGGCTTCAAGATCCACGGGGCCTGACGATTCGGCCCTCGAGACGAAAACGATGCTACCTGAGGAGCTGGTTTGGTCCCGAAAATGGTTATCAAGAACTTGATGCTGACCGTCGGATTCTCCGACTTCAGCAAGTAGTCCTTGATTCTATTTCCATCTTCTGGTACGACGGCCACGAACGGAATATTGAATTCTTCGGGTTCGAGGAAAGCCCCAACTCCAGAACTGAAGATGGCACCTGCAGCTCCAGCTCGGGTGATTTCGTCGGTATTGACTTTGTAGTCTTCACTAACAAAGTCACAGAAAACTATCTTTCCAGCGACATCCTTCGGGTCGAGAGAGTAACTGTCGCAGATTTCCTTGCTTCTGTTGCCATGGCCAAAGTATAGAGGAACTCTTGAGATAAAAAGATCTTCTGGGAAGATGGATTTTCCTCTAACAGTTAGGGTTCCGTTGCCGAGGACTATATTGGCCGCAAAGTCCCTTGATATGGTTCCAGCGCCGACAGTCGTTAGCCATGGAGCTCCATTTTTCATCGTGTAGTATCCTTGACGGCCGTCGTTACCTGCTGAGCAAGCAACGAAGATTCCTCTCTCCATTGCTGCGAAAGCTCCCACGGCGATTGGATTCTGGTCGAACGGTTTCTCGGTAAATCCAAGCGATAGAGACAATATATCGACACCATCTGCTATGGCTTGGTCCATGCCTGCTAGGGTGTCTGTCGCAGCCAAGTCGTCATGGTCGTCGGTCAGGAATATCACCTTGTACATCGCGAGCCTAGCAGCGGGTGCCATACCTGTTGCCGTGCCCTCGGCGTAGCCGAAGTAGTTAGCGTCTGTCACAGGGCTCCCGGTCGCTGTGGATGATGTGTGGGTCCCGTGCCCCAGATAATCCCTCGGCGAATCGTAGTCAGCGGTAGTTGATATGTTCAAGCCGTGTTGCTTCAATCCTTTGCTGAATGACCGGGCTCCGATGAGCTTCCGGTTGCAGTTGGACGAGTTGAACTCCACCCCGGACTCGCAAGAGCCTCGCCATCTCTCTGGCACGGGGGACATGCCCTCGTCCTTGAAGCTCTCGCTCTCGGGCCATATCCCAGAGTCTATGACGCCGATGATCACGCCGTCGCCGAATTTGGCTCTTGGCCAGAGCCCTTTCTGGCTGTTCAGGCCGAGGAACTTAGGAGTATATGTTGTGTGAGCGTTTCCGAATGTGTCCGGAATCGATGCAACATGACCAGGAACTTGTTCTAGCTTGTCTAATTGGGACTGTGACAGCACTGCACTGAATCCATGCAAGACATGGTTGTATGTATAGAGATGGGTTGGATCAATTTCGTCCGGGGACGAAGATAGGGATGACAGAAGTGATGTGTACCAGTTATGGTGATGCGAGAATGAAGCGGGCAACGCCAACTCGTCCATGTGGATTATGTAGGGTTTTTGGTAGTCTGTAGCCAAAGCGGACACTACAGTCGAGATGACAAGGAAGAGCTTACAAAGCATACCATATTCCATTGTCATTCCGTACAGATATTTGAAACTGAACGGTTTTTGTGTTACCATTATAAAGGGAGATTAACTTGGGCTTATATAGAGGACCGTATCTCACGCAAAATATGTCGAGAGGCGATTATTGCGATCTGAGTCAATGAAACCAAAATTAGTGCACTTTTAGCCGGCGAAGCAAGACGGCTGCAGATAGTTGACTTCGAAGTATCGTTTTCAAGGAACGTATGCACGCGTGCTTAAGTTTATGATACAGATTACGACATACCCAGTGAAAATTGTTCGTTGAATCATCGAATACGATCTTAGATTCTATTGGCTCACCGCACATTCGATCGGCTGAGAAGGGCAATAAGGTAAAAAGGATCTGGAATTGCCAACCTCCCAGCAAGTTGAATCGAAAGAATCTCTCCGGGGAGAGACGTTCAAAAGGTCCAGTTTATTCAAGATTTTGGTTGACAGGAGAATCAATATAATGGAAAGAAGGAAGAAGGATTAGAACTCTTTTCGTAACAAGTTCGGACAGTTCTCAACCTTCTATCTTGTTATCAGACGGCATAATTACCCCCGCACATTTAGCAATCTATCTTGCCGGTAAAGTCGGCGATCATTTTCAAGAGACGGTAATTGTTCGTATTTTCTAAATGGAATCATTTTACCCAGCTAGTATCAGACTGGAATAAGATTCAATTCAAAGAGCAGAACATCAAAGAACATTTACATCAACAATAGAAAAAGCTGCCCGAAAGAATTTAGAGTTTGAAGGTCTCCAGCGCAGAGATGCGAAAAGCAAAAGGAAACGTTTTTAAGGACGTGAGGCCAAACGGGCATTGGACTCCCGATCGACATACTATCCGTTAGAGAAAATTTCCGAACCGAACCGAATAAGTCCCAAACCGAACCGAACCGAACTGTTCGGTTCGGTTCGGTTCGGGTTTTTCGGTTTTCAAATTTTGGGTTTCGGTTTTCGGTTTTCCTTTTTTTTTTTTTTTTTTTTTTCGGGACGGCTTACCTTCAGTATAAGCTCCTTGAAGCATTGATTGACATTCTCTCTAGTTTTCGTGCTATATTCAAGAAACGAACATCCATGTCTTTGAGCTAGATCTCTTCCTTCTTTCCTTGTTACAACCTTTTCACTCTCCTGAAATTATCACATCATGAGAAGCGAGATGACTTCTCTTCGAAGAGAAGTCAAGCAAGAAGAAACCAAGGAGGATAAGAAGCGACGATGAGGACGGGAGCTCGGAATGTTGCGTGAGAATTCTTTGGAAGGAGGATGGCGTCCCGAGATGTGGTTTCTTTTGTGGGCTTGTCCCAGTTGAGCTTGGAAATGGCTTGAGTTTTGCATTGCTTCCAATCTAGTTGGGTTTCAAAAGGAAGCGAAAGCTTCACTTTTGACTTTTTGGGTTTCATGGGCAACTGGTTTGGATCAAAAACTGCCATGCTTTTAGCTTTTCCAATCTTAATTTGTTCCCAGAAAGAATATTTGGTCCTACATGTAGTGTAGCGATTTTAAGTGTTTTTTTTTTTACACTAGTGATTCGTAAATACAGCCATAAGCATATGAAATCGTGATAAAGTATGCTAACAACTTATCTTCTCATCTGAATGTTCTACTATAGTCTTTATGCCTCACATCACATTTCACTCAGCAAGTATACCCATTTAGTCTAGGAAATTGTCCTTCTCCAAGGACAAGAGAATCAAGACCTACTGAGACTTCAAAAAGATGCTGTGTATCATCCCCATTGTACAACAAAAATCGGTGTTGACAAAGCCCTGAAACAGGGATTCTGTTCACCAAAGAAGAAGAGAAAAAGAAGAAGAAAGAATCCCGGATTAACAAGAACTCAAAGGAAACTAGTGCTTTTCATCCATAAAACAAGTATCATAGGGCAATTAGTTATTGCAAGAATCCAAATTATAGTCATGGCAAGGAGCAAAAGTAAATCACATTAGACATCCATTCAGTCACTTCTTTAACCCCACGATGCTGAGACAAAGCGACAACATATATCTCCATTATATTACAACCGCTTCTTCTATATGATTCAAACTACAGAATTCTCAAATGGCTCAAGGCCATTCTGCCTCGGGAATGGCAAGTTTCTCACGCATCTCCACAGGAGTAGTGTGCACGCTAAGCCCAATAACCACAATGCTGCTCCTTTCTTTTGTATACCCTGACCAAAACAATTGAAATAAAATTATGGTTTTAACCCAATTTGGACATCAAAACATCAAGAGAAATTACCTCTTCGAGCTTTCTTCGAGCTTAAAGACGACATTCAATCATCAAGAGAAATTGCTATTGAATTCGGGTCCATGGTCGTAGATGACAACTCGCATTAAATTCACAATGAAAATAAGAATTGAAATATCAATTGTAATATTGAAAAATATAAATATTCCATGATTATTTTTTTCTCACGACTCAAAATTTTCAAG
This sequence comes from Eucalyptus brandiana, assembly GCA_014182725.1. Taxonomy (NCBI): domain Eukaryota; kingdom Viridiplantae; phylum Streptophyta; class Magnoliopsida; order Myrtales; family Myrtaceae; genus Eucalyptus; species Eucalyptus brandiana. The sequence goes on along the minus strand of CM024674.1, from coordinate 24,513,141 downwards.
TTCTTCTAAGTTCTCCTCGATCGATTGTGAAAGTGGTGCGGATCGTAGCCAATCTTGAGTACATATAAGAGCTTCTACCATCAGTGGGGTCAAAGAGCTACGAAATACATCAAGTACTCGACCCCCGGTGCTGAATGCAGACTCTGATGCTACAGTGGAGATGGGCACGGCCAAAATATCTCGAGCAATAGAAGATAAGATAGGATATCTAGAAGAATTGACTTTCCACCAATTTAATATATCAAAGGTGGAGCTATACCGTTCACATCCTTCTTCTAAATACTTATCTAATTCAGATTTTTCTTCCACATATTCTTGTCCCGTTTGGCTAAGATACATTGCAGTCATAATGTCCGCACCAACCACAGGAGACATTGAAACGTTCATTGTCCTTGTTCCCTTTAATCTCATGTTGCTTTGAGGGCATGTACCGGTGCGATATTGCTCAAATAATAACGTCAAAGATTTTGTCACTCTATCTCGCAAAGTTTCTGCCCGGTTGCCGTCATACACTTTATTAATCATCCATTTCACATACTCCATCTTATGTCGAGGGTCAAGTATACATGCAATGAACCATGTGAGATTTATGTTGTTCACATTTCCAAAATACTTATTGAACTTGATCTTCATTCTCTTGACTGTTTCTTGCAAACTCCTATCCTCATCCCCACAATATTTATCAATCATCATATAAATCCCATAAACATCTTTTGCCATATCATTGCAAGTGACGTAAGAAGAGCCCGATACTTTTAAAGTTGCATCATAAAACAACTTCAAGAAAGGAAGAAATCGACGGGCATAATCCCAATCATCATTAGTAGGCAACCCTCTTACCTTGGAAAGCTCCTCGGCAAATCTTCTATCCTGAATATCTAATGAGATTAAGGCATTTCGAAACTTCAAAGCCACTTCCAACATCAGGTATGTTGAATTCCACCGAGTCTCCACATCCAAACATACAAGATTATTGGAATCAATATTTTCCAGCAGAATACACTCCTTAAACCGTTGCAATCTTGACGGAGAAGATCTCACATAACGTACAGCCGAGCGTATTCTAACAATAGAATCATCTATATCTTTCAAACCTTCTCTCACAATCAAACTGAAAATATGAGCACAACATCTCACATGGAGTAACTCACCTGATAATATCAGAGCATTCCAAGAGTTAAGTCTTTTCTTCAAGTATTGAACTCCCGAGTCATTGGAGCTAGCATTATCAACAGTGATAGAAAAAATGCCTTTGATCCCCCAACTAGTTAAGCATTTCTCAACTCCTTTCCCTATAATCTCAGCCGAATGTCCTGGGATTTGACAAAAATTCAAAATTTTCTTTTGCAACTTCCAATCAGTGTCTACAAAGTGAGCAGTAAGACACATGTAACTTAGATTTTGACATGAAGTTCACGTGTCAGTCATAAGACAAACCCTTGGAGAAGTATCGGAAAAATATTTTTTCAATTTGCTTCTTTCCTCCAAATATAACTTATAATAGTCCTCCCTTAATGTGTTTCTTGAAGGGATTAAAAACTTTGGCTGGATTCTACTCACGAATTTCCGAAATGCCTCAAGTTCCACAAACTTGAAGGGTAGTTCACCATTAATAAACATCGCCGCTAAATCTTTTCGACTAGCATCTTGATCAAATTTCCAAGGACCAGCTGAAATAGAACTACTAACCCCAACAGATTCATTCGAGGCACTTCTTTGCCTTTTCTCCACGTTCGCATATGGATAATTCTTACATCTACTTAAATGATTATGCATCCCACTAGTCCCTTGAGTAGTAGAACAACCAATAATAGCCCCACAATATAGACATTCGGCTTTATCTTGGCTATTTTCTATCCTTTTGAAGTGTTCCCATACAGCAGATCTCTACCTCTTTCTATTTGTACCGCTAGATTCACTTACTAAAGATTCGCTCATTGTATATTTGGCTTTGCAAATGATGTTACTGCCTTGACAGGGAGATCTACAAATGGCTTATCCTGAGTAGAAAGAAACTCTTTTTAAATTGTTTGCAATAACTTGTATAGTCAAGTATGAATAAACAAACAAGCAAACAAACAAAAAACAACAACAACAACAACTAAGCTTTATCCCACTAAGCGAGGTCAACCATATAAATAAATAAACATGTTTCCAGCTTAACCTTCAAGCAATTCATACCCGCCCCTACAGAGCTAATGAGTATCTTCTCAAGCAAACCAGATTCACAACTCAGAGCGTCAAGCCAATTTAAGGAGACAGTGATACATATAGAATCATAATATCACTCACTCCCACAAATCATGATAACCACTGTTCTCTAGTTTCTTCATCAACCAATTTTACTACTCTTCCATTAACCAAGAGAAAAGAACATGGAAACACAATAAATGAATAGCATGCGGCTGCCAAATTTATCTTACCACACGCCGAAGTATGGGCTCCAATGATGAGCAAAGTTTCTGCAAACTATCCACCTTGAGAGCTTCAATGACACCGCATCAATATAAAGGAACATTAATATATTTATAAACCTCAAAGGAGCAACCATTTTTACATAAGATACATAATTATAGATAAATTCCCTCTGAAGAAGGCAAGGACACATAACAGAGACAGATCATAACAGAGAAAGTTATCCTGTTGTCTCTGGATAGTTTTATAATACAAAATCATCTGGCCATGGTTGTGTACTCACCTGGAAACCATATTTTATGCTCACATGACCCGATGCCATGTTGATCAAAATCCTTGGAATAAAGAAAGGGCTAAGTAATTCTCGACAACCTCCGTTTGTATTTTTCAACTAATAGAACCCTGCAGACTAGAAAAACTCCAGAAGTCAGAGAGCACTTTCTCACTCCATACAATCAAATCGACAATAATTAAACGCCATTTTTTGTTTGGCCAAAATTACCAAAAAATCGAATAAACCAGCTGGCCAAATTGAAAGTGCTGTCTTGGTCTAGTAAAAAGCTGGACTGAGAAAGTGAATGCGAATACCATGTCTTTTTCTGATTAAAAATAGATACAACAACACTTAAACCCTCTAAATAAAAGAAAAAAAGTTGGAGGCTACTCGATTGCAGACATGTAGATCACTCTGATATGATGTCCGTCTGTGACCATTTCACTGAGTAGATAGTCCACATGCCATTCTAACATGAACTAAATGTTAATTTTAACTACAGCAACATAGAGTCATCAACTCATGGATTGATATAACAAGTTAAGAATCATAGCTGATGCCATGAGGAAGAGAAAATGATGAAACCAGTGCTCTTATATTCTTTCTACCACCTAAGATACATGTACTAAAAAGATACGGGGTCAATTGAATTTAGTTGCTTAAAATCATGTATCCCTTCCTGGTTCTCACTTTGTCTATCCATGTATTGTCCAAGTGTAAGCAGATGTGAGTATGCATGTGCTAAAAGACATTTTTTTGGAAGTCTTAAAGCCTCAAACTAAACTATTAGTTCCCATTGAATCTATGGAGGCATAGTCATTAACTAAAAGACCAGAGCACCCAAAACACAACTAATATAACAACATAACAGCGTTATGAATGACAAAAAGAACTGCTATTACTAATTCAGAGTTTTTTGGACTACCGAGGCCAGAAGAAAAGACATTGAAATTGCCCTTTGAATTCCTAACCATGTAATATCAAGCAACAGCAGCAAACAAACAGTTCGTGATGTTAATGCTCACAGAATTCATTTGCAACAGAATCATAGAAGATAAAGACAGAGATTACCAGTTGCCTCTCATTAGCCGCAGAGATGTTAGTACTTGGGGTAGAGACCAGAGCAAGCTCCCATCCAGTGGGATTGAAGTCTTTAGATTGAGTAGCACCAGAACCAAATGCTGAAGAAGCAGCACCTGTCAACCCACCAAACTTCTCTCAAGCAAGCATAACAACAAAAAAGTAGACATGAGTCATACACAAAATGCTTACCAGGTTCTGAGGGAACTATTGCCAAGGCTAAAGCATTCTTTTCCTCAATGGAAGAAGCATCAGGTGCATCAAAACCAAGTCCCTGAAAGGCCAAAGAAATAAAGATCATACGCAAATAATTTTACACTGAACAACCATCAACAGACACCATAAAGTTAATGCTCATACCAGCAAATCTCCCCTACAATGTTAACATTGTAGCTCATCACCGCTACAATGTTAAACAAGGATGAACTACACTGAACATGAAAGAGGACCTAAAAATTCCCACCAAGAAAACCAGAAAACAGCCCCTTTGCATCGGCCCGGAACTTCCATCAGAAATCCCACATACAACAACTGAATCGGCAAGTACCCAAAGTAATTCTCGACAACCTCCGTTTGTATTTTTCAACTAATAGAACCCTGCAGACTCTAGCCTGAAGTCTGTGCACTATCAAACGAAGAAAAGTAAAATTCCGAGCATGCTACTTCTCAAGCGAGTCTTCCACCACACATCAATTCACTACGCAAGCCCCCAACACCGATTCTCACTTACCCTCGAGCTCGATCGGCCAGTCACCCACGATTCACGACTGAAAGACCTTGCATCTAGTCACAACTACACACCCTACAAACTATCGAATCGACAATCGAACGACTCCTCATCTGATGGAAACAGCAATCGACGCTCAAAATTCGACGTGGCACGGGAGACGGAAATGTCGGACGGAAGTGGAGATCCGGCGAAGCATAGAGAGAGAGAGAGAGAGAGAGAGAGAGAGAGAGAGAGAGAGAGAGGACTTAAATGGTGGGAGAATCGGAGGGGACGGTGGCGAGGGCTGCTTCCTTCTTAGAAGCCGTCGCCGTTGAGAGAACTCAGACGGGAACGATAAAACCAAGATGAGACCAGGAGAGGACTCAGAGACGGGAGTCGGGAGAGAACTGATAAAAAAATTTTCGGTTTTCGGTTTGTGGTTCAGTTTTCGGTTCGGTTAACCGATAAAAACCGAACCGATAAAAAAAATTTCGGATTTTGATGAAAACCGAACCGAAAACCGAACCGAACCGAAAAAACCAAATTTTTCGGTTCGCGGTTCGGTTCGGTTTTCGGTTCGGGTCTTGACACCCCTACTATCCGTTCCGTCAAGATTTACCGCTAGCCTGTCTAGATGAAGAAATGCATATCCTATCTGAAAGGTTCCCAATGCAAGAACTAAAAGCAGCACTTCTTAGAATTTCATGACATCATGAAAGCACATGCAACTCTTTGTCACCTCTCTTTAACAAAATGTTCTGCAAACTTATGACACTAACCTTACAATTATCAAACTTTACCCGCTCACTGAGGCTAGCCGAAAAACCCCAAGGGGTGGACATCCTCTTTAAGGCTACCATCATATTTCATTGGTTCATGCATGATGGGGTGCATCCAAGGGGCACGGTTAGCCCTAATGGGATGTGTGTTCAAGAGACACCAATTGCCTATAATAGAGTGTGTCTTGAGAGGGAGAAAATATTAGGTAAATTTAAAATGACATGTAGGATGATATAATAAACCAAACACTGATAGACACATCAAAAATCCGGGCCCACTTGTCAGTTGAACCACCGAAATTTCTGCCTTTACTCTCTCTTCTTCCCTTCTTTTCTGGCCATGACTGTCTCTCTCCTCTTCTCTCTCTACTTCTCTTTTCTTTCCTCTTGTGTCGGCTCATTGCTGCTTCAGGTCCGTCGGACACGACGATGAGGGGTGATTTGACGGGAGGTCTAGTGTTTGAGGAGCATGGAGGCTACGTCGAGCTTTGTTTGCAGTGAGATAGCTTGAGGCCAAGCTCAAAACTCAAGCAGCTACTCAAAGCTCTGGGTTTGAGGTCAAACTTCATGCCAAAGCGGCCATGGATGAGTATCGTCCATGGCTGGCCGCGAGCGTCATCCATGGTAGATGGGAAAAGACGATACCCAAGAGTCAAAAACATACCCAAAGTGGTTATTTTTAAGGGAAGTTACAGATAACTTCAATAAATAATCATCATATTATAAGATAGGAAAAGAACATCATGAAGGGAACGAATGTTTTACTCTCTCTCTCTATCAAAGATTAACATACAAAAAGGCTTCCATTACTTAAGTAGCACTGACATGTGACATACGACATGCGACATGACACAACACAATATGCTAACACATTATTTCTCAAAAAATAAAGAATTTCTACACGTTGCGACACATTGTATATTTTGATATATACATGCTAAATTATCATTTTTATTATTATTTCAATCAAATTAATTTGATTCAAATTCACAAATAAATAAATTAATATATAATAAAAAGAGCTTATAATAAAAATATTAATTCACTTTTTGTTAATATCTTCATTGTTTCAATTTGACAAATTCAATTCAATTCTAATACTTTATAAAACTTGGAGGAGAAAAAAAGCAATCCACATTCTGGACTCACATGTCAAAGCGTGTTGTAAGAGGAGAAAAAAAAAAAAAAACTTGAGGAGCGAATTGCGTGTCACAAAAGTGAGAGTCGAAGAGAAAAAAATACTAAATTTTTATTCTTTCTCAATGAATTTTATTATTTTTTAGTTTTTTACAAAAAAAATTTTGTCAAAATTTTTAAAATTGATTATGTGCGTGTCAAAATCATGAGTCAAAATTCTGAACTCACATGTCAAAATTTCATGTTTGAGTGTCGAAGAGTGTTAGGAGAGTTGATGAGGTATTGGATTTTTTTATACTTGTTGATCAAGTGTCGGAGAATGTTGGACACATGTCAAAGTGTCTGACTTGAAAAGTGTCAGTCTTTCCTAATTCATTACTACTTTGAGAAGTCAATCGACATTAATTATAACATCCTCAACTTCAAGTCCTTTACATGGTAAAAGAGAAGTCTGAACTTGGTTTCACCGGTTAAACCCGGTTGTGTCTGCTTTCTCTGATCGTGTCTTAGGCATGAAGCCCGAGCCAAATAAGATAGTCGATCGTGGTCAAATTTGATTAGTCCAGGATGACAAGACTTTTAGAACTTAGATATTTTCCAAGTTGCATTTAATGCCTTCATCATGTAGTAAATTAAGGATCACAAACACTTGGCACGTTGGGGCTTTATATTAGAAAATTTAGATTTAAAGCCATTAATGAAGGGGACACCTTAGCCTTGGATAATCAAAATTTCTTGGAAAAACAAGTGTAAACAAGTATGAACAAATGTAAACAAGTGTGAATAAATGTGAATGTATTAAATAAAGTTGGGAAAAAATATCTCTATAGTTGGGACAAGTACACTATTAGTACTATAAGTTGTGTACGTCGCTTACTGTGGTGCCAAAAGTTTCCGTCGGATCACTTAAGTGCCATAAAATTTGAAAACGATTATTTTAGTGCCAACGCTAATGAAATTGACTGGAAATTTGACGTGGCACTTTTTTATTAATTTTTGAAGCCGATGTGGCTCGTTAGAGAGTACAGTAAACCATCCAAACAACAAAACGATGCTGTTTCACATCTTCCCCCAACTTAGAAACCCTAAATCCCCAAATTAAGAGAGAGAGAGAGAGAGAGAGAGAGAGAAGAACATCGTCTTCTTTTTCCTCGAAGACCAACACCAGCAGCAACACCAATAATGGCACCAGTAGCAGCACCGGCAGCACACCAGCAGTGGCACTAGCAACGACACCGGCACCACCACCACCACCAACAGCGCACCAACGGCACCTTCGACCCCTCTTCTTCCTCCTCCTCCTCCGCCCTCGCTTCCTATTCTTCCTGCCACTTCTTGCTTGAGCGACAATCTCAATCTCTCCTCGCTCACCTGGTCGAGCAACTACAATGGTGGCAAAGCGACGGTGGCCAAGCGATGGTGGGTGAACGATGGTGGCCGAGCGACGAGTGGCGGAAACCCTAATTTCAATCCCCGAAACCCTAATTTCAATCCTCATGAGCTATGGCATCGTTTATGTGAGGATGTCCACGTATAACAACAAAACGACGTCGTTTCTTGAGGAGGATGGAAAACGACATCGTTTTAAAGCCACCGCCACTTTTTTTAAAAAATTTTATATAAAAGCTACGTAATTAATCTGGTCGGAATTTCTCGCCGGTGGCAATTGTCACGCCCCGAACCCCAAGCGTGCACACATCCCACTGCGGTCGATTAAATATGCGATATCTCAGGATACGTCGCCGACCCATTCATTTTATTACGCATGCGGAAGTGAAACAAATCCCCTGACAACATTTAACTTGGGATAGAAAAGCAAGCAATCAATCACAATACCAATCACTCATTTATAAACACATAGGTTTAAATAGAACACTGGACTGTCTACAAAATAGACCAACTAGTAGGACACGTTCACCGATCTTTCAGTTTCCACCTTTCTAGACTTAGGGCTTCGGGTTCTCCACCACTGCCATCTAGGGACATGAAATTTCGGCTCACAACGGGATGAGACATTGTCTCAGTAAGTTCAACCCCCTAAACCTCTATTAGAAAGAAAATACACCCCGGGTGGCCTAGCCACATCACACAGAAGACTTATTTCGTCTTAATTCATTCTTGCAAATTAGCACAATTTGTATCACACAATCTCAAATAGTAATATAATAATTCAAACAGTTGGAACGCCATCACTTTCATATAAATCACAATCGCACTTAGCACGCATTCCAATTATTATTCACTGCCACACAAGGGCATAGCCTACTCGCAGTTCGGCTATCTATTGACATTAATGCTAGGCATCGCCTCCTCCCTTGGAGCGCGGCTTCGTCACTACGTCCACAGCATTCCCGAAGGAGCATAGGTCCAGTTGGCCTAGCCACGATTCCTCTTAATTATCACACAGCCAAATCATACTCGGCCCCAGGACACTTTGCATTTCACTAAATGCTTCCACTTAAAATAGTGATCCCGGCCATTTTTCTTCATATTAAAAATATTCCAAAAATTACTCACGTGTGTGGGGGCATGCTAATTCCAAACTAGAAAACCAATATCTCACTTTTTCAAACCCTACTATTTAATATAATCATTAAAATCTAATTTTTGCATCAAAACCCGACACTTGGGTTTTTATGAATAAAATCTCTATTTACCACAATCAACACTCAATTTGCCACATCCATTTATCAAATTCAAATTCTAAATGCACAGCAGCGATTGGCACAAAATTATGAGCGATTGAGGTCATAAATATTTTTTTTTGAATTTTTTGAATTTTTTTTTTTATTTTTAAAATAATTTTCGGAATATAATAAATTATTAAAAATTTCAGAATTTTGAAATATTTAAATAAAACCTATTATGTCACATCAAGGCTTATATTAAAATAAACCTACTTAACTTTAAACTAAACACACTTTAACTTAATTAAACACCCTAATCTAATCCTCAACCAAATAAACTAATCTAACCACCCAAACTTACTTAACTTAGACTAAGCACACTTAGGGCATCATTAACCATCTAATCAATATTTAGTGAGCTAAACTCACCTGATTAACGAACCGATCGGACTAAAACGACAGGGACGCCGCGGGGAACAACTTTCCTCAAAGTGGGCCAAGCATCCGAGGTCAGGAAGCTAGCCAAAACGGGCCAAAACCGAGCTAGAATACCCATTTTATTGGCTGCTGTTTGAGGCCGACGGAGGGCTGCACGGCAGCAGTTCGAGCGTGAAACCGGCGGAGAGGGGCGGCGGCAGCTCGTGCGGTGACTGGCGGTGACTCCGGCGATCTCTTGGTGGCCTTGGCGACGGCGATGGCAGCTAGATGACGAAGGACGACGGTGCTAGAGGCTCAGGGTCGCACGGGCAACGGCGGAGCGGCGAGCTGGCGTGCAGGGCGATGTGCACAAATGGGCGGCGACGGCGAGGAACTTCGGCGACGAGCGTGTGGATGGCCAAGCAGGCGTGCGAGCAGCTGGTCCGCTTCTGGTTTTTCCTGTTCGGTTCTCTCTCTCCTCCCCCCTTGTTCCAACACAACTCCTTGACTCAAGGAAGAAGAAAGGATTGATGTGAGGGGTGCTTTTTGGGGCAATTGTGCACCCTACACTTGTTCAAATCTCCTCAACTTAGGTCCCACCATGACCTCACGTGACATCACTTCATCCTCCACAACAATTCTCCAATGGGTCCAAAATGCTTCCTCCGCCGTGGCATATGAATTTTGAAATCTTGTACATCCAATTCTTCAATTCTCTTCTAAATGAACCAAATTGAAGTCCATAAAATTAATCCAATGTCACCACACTTCAATTCACACTATTACTTGACCATAGAACCAACTTAAGTCCCAACAGCGCGACCAAAGGCGGACCTACTAATTTCTGGAGCCAAATTAGCCATTCTCTTATTTAATTGCTGAAAAAAAATCTAATTACATGAAAAATCTTTCGAAGATGAGTCAATGATCCTAAAATAATTTGTGACACACTAGGAATTCCAATTTCTGAATTCGATCTCAATTTCATGATTAATTTCACTTCGGCATGATACTAGCGTGCCTGATCTACCAGGCAGCTTTTAGAAATTTTTTATGCATTTGACCTGTAGTTGATCAAGCCACAATATACATCTTTGACACATTGGCGACTCTCGGTTGTCGGGGTAATCTCAAGGTTTTAAACACGGACACAGGGTACCCAATTGATAGAAAAGTTAGTCCAGTGCCGATTGACAAAAATTGTGCGATCTGGTGGAATCACCCACACTTGATCACATGCCTCTGTCAAGTCGACCTATCTCCGGTCTCTAATCGATTTTGAATTGTGCCGTAATGACCATTGCAGATTAGCTCGATCAAAAGGTCGCTTCCTGGTCAAATTCTCGAGTCTAATGCATTAGAATCTCTTAATGGCTTCACCTGATAGACTAGTTTTCACATGAGCAGCTGACTCAAGGAAAAGAACTATATGCGTGCCGACGAAATACCCGTCTCAATTTATTGAAAATAGAATTGAAAATTCGGGATGTCACAGCAACAAAGTAATTATTTTTTCTCCGATTTGGCACTTAAGTGATCTGACGGAAACTTTTGGCACCAAATTGAGCACCGTACACAACTTATGTCACTGATAGTGTATTTCGCCCCTATAGCCTAGGCCCATTAATATCTTAGGATTTAAGTGTGAATAGTAGACTATGGAACCTATAAAGGAGATGCCACATCTAGAGAGAGAGAGAGAGAGAAAGAGAGAGAGAGAAGAGAAGGCTACGACAAGTCCAACTTTGGATCAAGACAAGTCTACCTTATCTCTTTTGGACATTCGCTAATGAATAACCAAGACAAGTGTCCAAGCTAGTAGAGAGCCTACTTAGGATCTTGGGAGATAAGATTGTACACCCATGTGTCACGGGCCGACAGTTTCCTTGGCCGTGGAATGACTCGTGTGGCACCTGGCGGGCAAAATTCGCCAGGCTAGCTTCTTTGTACGAGATCGTACCACGCCTAGCTTTGCTCGGGCATCTAGTCCATCGAGTGATATAGTAGATCTCTTTAGGCTCAATAACTAATTTCGACCTGCCATTATCTCATCAGGAGAGTGGCATCAACTTCTGACCAGTTTGTGCACGGGAGGCTTACCTCGCCTTTAGAGCTCCTAAGTGAAGGCGGGGTAGGCCTTCTATCTTGGAACTCCTAGCACCAACTGTCTTGACACCACTCCCACAGACCAGTTGTGTTCATCTTCTCTACCTCTCACTCTTCACTTGATAACCCCAGGTATTACTCACAAGTGTCACGAGTATGGGAGGATTCTCAGACAATGACATTCTTCCCCACTCAATTTCGCAACGCCCTTGTTATGATCTATTTTGTCACTTTCTTGCGTCCCTTAACCATTGATGCACCACTTTCGAGGTTTCACATCGAATGGCCACGCTCACCCAACAAAGCAGATTTTGCTCCATTGGTAGCCTATTTTGATCTTAGTTATTTGGGCCATTCTCGGTCACCTGCATTTTCTTTGGCAAGTGTGGCATTTTTCACCAATTGCATCTTTTGGCAGCACTATTTTTGCCTACTAAGCATCTTTACCCTAGCAAACCAAATGGAGGTTCTTTCCTTATTGAAAATGTGGCAGTAGACCTTTTCTTCGAATTCACCGATCGATCCAAGAACGTTATCTCTATTCAGCGAGGATTCAGTTCTTCTCGAACCCATTGGTCGCTCGGCGAGGAACCGACTCTTCCTAGTGCACCCATTGTCATCCTAGGAGCTAAGAGCCGCGCTTTGTCCGCGCACCTTTTGCCTCGGCAATTCACTCTTCGCCCATTAGGACCAGGTAGACCACTAGTACTTCTCAGTTCAACCCACATTGGAGTGAGGAGTCCAATTCTCTGACTCACCCACTTACTAGAGGGATTCCTGCTCTGATACCATATGTCATGGGCCGACAGTTTCCTTGGCCACGGAATGACCTATGTGGCGCCTAGCAGGCGGAATTCACCAAGCCAACCTTCCTTCTATAGTTGTTCTAGTGAACAATACAGTGAATAGCTTCTCTGTACGAGATCGTATCATGCCTAGCTTTGCTCGGGCATCTAGTCCATCAAGTGAGATAGCAGATCTTTTTAGGCTCAATAATTGGTTTCGGCCTGCCATGGCCTCGTCAGGAGAGCAACATCAGCTCCCGACCAGTTTGTGCACGAGAGGCCTACCCCACCTTCGGAGCTTCTAAGTGATGTAATCCTTCTATTCTAGAACTCTTAACACTAACCATATTGACACCACTCCCACGGACCAGTTATGTTCATCCTCTTTGTCTCTCACTCTTCACTCGATAACCCCAAACACCACTCACAAGTGTTGTGAGTACAGGAGGATTGACAAACCGTGACATGTGGATGACCCTTGATTCATGGCCAGGTGGGAACAGTCCTCTTTTCAACTAGAATTTACCTCATTTAATTTTCAAAATTTTTGGACCTTTGTTGTTTGCCAATTTTACAGAGCTCTTTATGTTACGAATTTGGAGAAGCTTCTTTCATGAAAGTTTCTCAAAACATCTTGATCTATAACATGCTTAAAGTTCATATTTTTCTGAGGTGAAATGGTTGGAGCAAAGGCCCAATAAATTACCATATAAAACCTGCCTAGTATAATGAAAAAGATAACCGAGTTATTTTCTCGAATTTGTATAAAATCTTTCCTTACGAATTTGGACATACTTCCTTCATAAAAGTTTTAAATGACATCCATATCTATAACATATTAAAGTTTCAAATATTTTTATAAATATTTAGATTTCAAAATGAGTCTCTCTTTTTGACAGTTGAATCTGCTCTATGAATGAATTTTTGGGTTGTATTCAATGAATTGCTACTCTTTCCACAGGACGAATTTGGCTTAGATTCCTTCATGATATTTTTTTAAGGTCTTCTCTACAACATAGTAAAATTTTATAATTTTTTGAGTCTGTTTGATAAGGTAATGATACTAATTTCGAAAATTGCTCAAAACTATTTTCGTCTTAGAATGAGGGAACTACACTCCCAACTTGGAGGGAAAGGGGGTTGCACGCCCAACTTGAGTAGCAAGCTAATCTAGAGACTTATTGGCTTGAAGATAAGAATACATTAAATGCTTTTGGACCTTAGTGTGTTAAAGAAAAGAAATTGGAGAGAAAGTTGGTTAATGTGAACACATCTAAGCTTAATGATTGCATGAAATCTTGGCAATTAATAAGTGAGGTGAGTCACCTACTTAGGTGTGCCCTAAAATCTTAGGTGAATCTTAGGTTATGATGGCCTTAGATTGTAGCCTTGGTGAACAAGGTAATGACCAACCGATTAAAAAAAAAAAAATTAGGCATTAAAGAGACTTATGTGTCCCTTAGGCACTATAGGCAATAATGAGCATGGAGTGAGCCTTGGAGGATAAGTAAATAGGTGGACCAATCATAAGCCAACACCAAAGGACCTAGGCTCCAACTCGAGAAGATAGGTAGACCAACTTGTCATTTAAGCATCATCATGAGTTTGCAATAAAAATCTAAGAGAATGAGGCCTATAAATAGGATAGGCCATCCTCACATTTTAAGCCTTGGCTTTTCTCTCATTTCCTCTCTTTTCCTCCCCTCTCTTTCACGCCCTTCTCTTCCAAGCCGCCCTAGACGCCGACCAACCACCAAAGAAGCATCTTGAAGCTAGGTCCAAAAAGTAGTCAATAGATTTTCCTAACTCTTCGATAGGGCGATGTACTACGCTTATCGATTCTAGGATCATGTCATTATTTGCTTGTGTTGGCTTTGTATTATTTTGCTTGTTGTGTTTCTATTGCTTGTTATTGCATTAAGTAAGTACATGATCCTGCATGAGTGTTGAGCACACTTGGATGTCGAGGAAAGGTCTCGGTGACTATGGACAATGCTAAAGTCTAAGTGAATGGTTCCAAGTCAAGGTAACGAGCCCGAATCGCATCCGGCATGAGTTTGATTTAATAAAACACAAGAGTCGTTCATTAGTTCACCTTACATGGCATGCCTTCAGGCCTTTCATTTGGCTAAAAGTTTAAAAATAAAATGAATTGGTTGATGCTTGAAATGCATGGACACACAATGGACTTATATGCCGATGCTAGGGGATGCTGGGTCGTTTGCCAGGGGTAAAACCTCGGACGCCTTCTTGATATTGAGATCATGGACGATGTTGGCCCGGGTGAGGTCGATGCTTTGGGGTCGCCTTGGATGCCCTCCTAATAATGAGATCGGGACGATGTTGGTTGCCAAGGGGGGACCGATGCCCGGTTGTTACTGGAAGAGTCAATTAATTTCGACTAATATAATACTGAAAAAGAAAAATGAAAGTTCACGTGTGGTCCATGACTGATACATGTGTGATTCTTGTAGAAGTTGGGTTTGTTTGATATGTATCGTTAAGCCCTTATATCAATTTGAACATATATTTAAATTGGATCACTTAGTACTTGAATGAGTTTCATGAGATGCGGGCATCCCTTTTTATGATCGAAATGATAATAAGCCATAGATCTTTGGAAAGCTTGTTCATAAACACTAACTCATTGTCTTTGATTTTTTAAAGTACATAGATGATTGAGAGCCTCTCATATACATAAGCAAGGCAAGGGACGATGTAGCGGCCTGTGACGTCCTTCTTCGGTGACCCCTGGTCTTTAAGGTCCACCACGCTGTTCATTGGTCCTTACGTTATTCCATTGCGGAAGCGAGTATTTAACTCCATCTTAATTTAAAATGATGCACACGATATATAAACCAGACACTTTTATTTATTTATAATTTTTAGACGACACTAGTCGGTACATATAAGCCCAAAAGTTCCTATTTTTGGCTAAACCAAAATTTGTCTGACTATCCAGTAGTCTATCTACATTGTTGTCTAGGTGTCACGTTTTGGCGTCTAAAAATGTTGCCATCCTCCCTGGATCCTCCACCTACTCAACCCCACTTGAGCCGTCATCGTCATCCTCCGGAAGTGGTAGTGGCCCCACCGTACGCTTGTTGACTCAGGCATACAAGACGATGAACCCCATGAGTACGAAGCTCGTGGTGAGACCTGCGTCCGCGGTGAGGATCACCGTGATTCAAATGAATGTGATGATTGGAAAGTCAGGGTTTGCATGCTCCACCTGATCCCATGTAAGGTCTATGGGAATACCGTAGAACATGGAGGATGACGCGGGCTGAAGTGGCATGGCTACGCCTCTGAAATATGTTAGTCCCACGAGGGGTGAGTACAACCACTCAGTAGTCAAAATTCTACTAAACTATACTACACGAGCCTATCACCATCCAATTTCCATGCAATCCAAAACAAAGCACACAACTGGAATAATGAATATGCATCAGTTCAAAAGAATTTCATAACAAAACGGCATATCAGAAAACAATGAGAATTTGGGAACTCAATTCATCCAGATTCAATACCACCATCTTCCAGAGGGTACCGTGTACCATCCTCTAGGTATCTCGCACCCTACCTGACATCACGAGGACCTCCAGTTTCATATTTCAGTCCCTAGGCATTTTGAGCGTGTTACGTTACACCTCTAGGCATCTCGCACCTTACTTGGTATCATGAGGACCTCCGGGGTTCATCACTGTCCCTAGGCATCTGAAACGTGTTACGCCACACTTCCAAGCATCCGACACCCGGGGTACCTTTGGGGCTTATCACTGTCTCCAAGCATCTGGAACATGTTACGTCACACTTCCAAGTATCCCAACACCCGGAGTATTGTTGCCACAAGGGCTCGACGGCATCAATATCAATTTAACCATGGTGCAGCACCTAACAGGTGTTATTAAAGCCATCAAATTGAGGTTTATATTACCCATGTTCGACTCGAATTTGGTAACTCGCGAACGATTTCTAACGTCCGAACCTTAAGCCAAAAGACGTCAAATCCAATTTGAACTCGCCTAGGATGACCCTGAACATTCCGTACCACCTAGGCATTTCACATTCCAAGCTAGACCAAATCCGAACTAGGACAGGAATCACCTATCACAGTTTAACTCGCAAAACCCTAGACCCTCTAATCGACGACAACTCGATCCTCCGCTATCATGAAATCTGGACTTGTGCCGACTGTGTTGACGGTCGTCACGCACACAATCGGGCGGTTTCAATCGTGGATTCAGCTTAACTCATTAAGGGTAGGTCCAATTATTCCCATACCATCCAGACATGGAAGTTTTCCAGCTCGAGTAGTGACAAACTCGGACCGGACCACTTAATGGAATCGATTAACACAAATTTCGCGACATCTTTCCAACAACTAACGCCATTCTCTACCGACATGCAAGTGGTCTTAGCCACCCTACAACTGACAGACCCGCACACCCATCCTCTGATCCAATTCCGATCGATACATAAACAAACTCGATTCCAAACAACCTACCATATTTGACTTCGGACTCTAGCCGAGCCTAAACCGGACATGCGAGTAGGACATTCTCGCGCAATATAGAATAACAGGACCACCACTTGCCTAGACTCCTTGAACCGTGAGCGGCAGGCGTGGCTGGTGGCAAGGCAAGGCGAGGCGTTGGTGAAGTGAGCTGCGGGCTCTCCTGGTCGGCATTGGGTTAAGATGAGATGGTGAGGAGGCTGGTGGCGCGGTGATGCGGTGGTCGGCAGTTGATGGCAGAACGCGAGCGAGAGGGTGAGAAGTTCTGGGTTGGTTCTGCTATAGATGCCGCTGGAAATGAGGAGAGTACAGGGCACCAAGAGAGAGAGAGCTGGGTGCCGAGAGAGAAGAAGTAGTGGCCTTCTTCAGCTTGCGTTGGTTGACTTTGAGGGTCAACAATATGGCTTGATTTGGTGGCAAGTTGGGCGGGTAGCAGCTGGAGGAATGCGTGGCCCCTTGCATGGCCAAGGCCCTCCCTTGCTGTCCGGTGGAGGGGGAGAAACGTGGTTGTTGCTGGCTGCCTCTTGGTCAACTGTCCCTCTTTAGTTGACCCCTATATGGACGTGTACTTGGGTTGATAATCAAAGGTCTCCGTTTGCATGGGAGATGTATGGCTTGGCGTGGCAATTTGCTTGGCCCATTTCCTCCGCTCACTGACCATTGGAGAGGAAGAAAACGTAGCTGCCGGACTGGGGTCGACAGCCTTCGATGTTG
This sequence comes from Eucalyptus brandiana, assembly GCA_014182725.1. Taxonomy (NCBI): domain Eukaryota; kingdom Viridiplantae; phylum Streptophyta; class Magnoliopsida; order Myrtales; family Myrtaceae; genus Eucalyptus; species Eucalyptus brandiana. The sequence continues at coordinate 24,495,582 of CM024674.1, read as the reverse complement.
CGTGAGAAAATTTTCAACGAGACGATAAGTTAAACGGTGATTCGATCGTCGTGATGCGGCGAAGGTGTGACGGTGAGGGTACGTTGCAAGAATATGAGAAAATGTGATGTCTCAGTCTGGTGATGATAGTAACCAAACAACGGCTGTAAGTGGTGCCAACGACGTAGTCCGAGAACAAAATTGTCAACGCGTCATGAACAGTTACGCACTCAAGGTCCGGCGAAATCTAGATATCACATACAAACCTTGCTATTGATTTGCCATTGACAAGTGGGTGGTGACCTTGTATCCTTCGATCAATGGCGAGATGTCCTCCTATAGGAGAATTAAAGATTTCTACTTACTAAGTCATCGACTCACTCTCGTTGTTCTAATAATTTCAGGTGTATGATGGGTGAACCTGGGTCTAAGAAGGAAATGAATCTAGCATGGGGGGCTGTTTTTGGGAGCAGCTTGGTAGAGGAGCTAGACTACCCAAGCCTTTTGATTGACTATATATCGAAACGAAAATAAGTAGCCCAAGACTAGGGTGGGCATGTAATAAAAACAGCTTTTGATGTGGGAATGTGTATAGTATATGTTGCTTTTATTTGCTTGACTTACATATGTCTTGCTCGGCTTCCATGTTTGTTTGTACGGGGATTATTTATGATCTCTTCCGCATGCGCTTAACTAAAGATAAAAGGTTTTCAGGATGTTCGATGTTGCCTGGGGCATCAATGCTAACCCGCCGTTCATGTTCTCGTGCCAGAGATGGGGTGGGTGTGATAGTTGGATTTTGCTGAACCTCGAATATGTAACGTTTCGTGATGCGTCGACAAGTTGTCGTCGGACTACGTTGTTGGCATCACTTGCAGCCGCCGTTTCATCACTACCATCACCGGACTGGGACATTATGTTTCGTCATGTTCTTGTGGTGTACCCTTATCATCACGCCTTCTCTGCATCATGACGATTCGATTGCCATTTAGCCTATCACCTCACTCAAATTTTCTTCATGCAAAGCCACACGCGAGACCAACATCCATTCGCATTAGTACCTGGCTAAGCGAACCTTTCATCCAAGTCATTTTCGACCCCCATGCATACGTGAATTTGGTGAAGAAAAGTGTCAAAAATTTTCATCATGTCCCTCACGTCCAATGAGGACCGTTGACCAACACTTAGAAGATCCAGATTACACCTCGGCCACGCCATGCAGCTACGTTTTATTTTCCTTCTTCAACGAGCCAACTTCGCTGCTGCCATATTGACAAAACGTGTCAACTACAAGCATAATAGTTGACCATGCAGCAGATACATCGTTGCATGAAAGAAGTTTTGTGGCAAGGAGACTCGGCTGAAGATGCCACGTTCCCTCCAGCTGCCACTCATCCAAATTGCCACCAAATCAGGCCACATTGTTGACCATCAAAGTCAACCGGCGGAGACCACGAAGCAAGCAGAGGAAGGCCACTCCTTTTTCTTCCCTTGTGCTCCGCTTTGCTCCATTCTTCAGCCAAAAATTTCCCAGCAAACCTCATCCGAAATTCCGGCGCTGTTGTGCTCGCCTTGCACCACCTACCCCGCGTCGTCTCATTGCAGCTGTCGCTGACCAGGAAGCTACAATTGCCGTCCCTCAGCTGCGTCGCTTACCACCAGCCACCGACCGCCGTGCGCCAGCCCCATCGCCACCAGCTGCGCCTCCATTCAGCTGCGCTGCTCACCTCAACCCGCTGCTGACCAGGAGAGCTCACCGTGCGCCATTCCTCAGTTGTGTAGCTTGCAGCTCGGCCGTGTCGCATTGCCACAGCCGTGCCTGCCACTCACGTTCCAAGGACCTGGGGCAAGTGGCGGTTTTGTCGCGCTATATTGCATATTGACACCCTGCTCGCATATTCTCCCTAGGATTGACCAGAATTTGGGTCCATTTGTGTGTTGATCGAAGCTAGGTTGAATGACATGCATGCGTGCTGCATCATGGTTGATTGATATCGATGCCATCGGGCCCCTGTGGCGACGATGCTCCGGGTGTCGGGATGCCTGGAGGGTCATGAAAACAATGCCTTTGGATGCCTGGGGACAGTGATGAGCCCTGGAGATACCCAGGGTGTCGGGATGCTTGGAAGTGTGACAAAACACGTTCCGGATGCCTAGGGACAGTGATGCGCCCTAGAGGTCCTCATGATGCCAAGTGAGGTGCAAGATGCCTGGATGTGTGACGAGACACGCTATGGATGCTCGGGGACTGAAATATGAAACCGGAGGTCCTCGTGTTGCCCGGTAGGGTGCGAGATGCCTGGAGGGATGCAAACATTGGTCCCTCTAGAAGATGATGGCAGTTAGAATTAGAGTCGAATGAATTATCGAAGTTGTTCTAAGGGTTGATTTAGATTCTGGCATGTTATGTTGCATTACCCCTTTTAGAATCATGACAACACGAATTTTATCGTTCTTCTTATTGTGAATGCTAGTACGAGCACCTAGAGGGGGTGAATAGGTGCGAAAACAAACTTTTGAGAAATATAGTGAAAAACTTTACTATCAACCTGAGTGTGTTTAACAATAGACTTTAAAAAGAAAAGAGACTCTAGCAATTAAATAAAGTTACGAACCAAGCCTACGTCCACTCTCCCGCACTGACAGCCCACCGGCTGGATTTTACTATGAATCAAAAGAGTCGTTACAGTATCACGTCATTGATTCCATAGTTTAGAGACTCTGCTACACTTCCTCAAGGTCTCACAAATGTATAAACTCTCTTTTAAGTACAAGTTTACGCTCAACAATTGAATTGGCAAAGAATAAGGAACTTCAGACTTTGGAATTTATCTATCGCGCACACACTCGAATAATTAGAACACTTTCCTTATATACTCCTCTATGCCTTCATAACTGTTGGCACTTTCCAAAGGAGCTCTTCCAATCTACCCGTTGGACAGAATCAATTAGGGAGATTTCGAGTTATTTAAGGAATATGACGATAGCCTACCAATCCTGCTCGCCCATATAATCAAAATCTAGGTTTCAATAAATAAAACCTTCCAAGTATGCTTCGCCAATCAATGGATCCAAAATAATCGAATTAGTTTCAAGACAAATAATAGATTCCGAGATGCTATATCCAGCCGTGAGATATTCTTTAGTTGATTGAATCAAATCCTTAAAGAAATACTTGATTCTAGATAAGACTTCTTCAACGGTCTAGAAACTGTCAATGAGGGTAGACTTTGAATCTTGAGTCTGGCGGTCTGGCGGTTTTCAGACTTTGACGAAAGAGTCTACAAGTCTTCGGACTAGACTAATGGAAACGTTTTGTCAACTTCAAAACACGCAAGGAAGTTTTCTCCAACAATCTCCCCCTTTTTGATGGTGACAAAACTTTCCTGCAGATTTGGATATTTTTTGACTTGCAAGACAATACTCAAGCAAACATAGATATCTCACAAAAGATAATTGGTTTAGTAAAGATAGTAATAAATCTGCATCAACAAGAAATAAGTTAGTCATATTAAAAACAACTATCTTTGCCATGAATACCAACAGAGCTTAAGATATTAACTGCAGTAAACATTTAAACGATCAAACAATCCAAATCCAAATCCAGTCACAACCACAACCAAACCAAACAAAAGTCAATCAAAAGTCAAAAAAGTCATATCAAACAAGAGTCAAATCTCAAATTTGCACCATCTCCCCCTTTTTGTCAGCATTGAAAAGGTAGAGACGAAAAGAGAATGAAATTAGGGTTGCTTTGGAACGCGAATAAGCTGGAAATCTCCCATCGACTAGACAATCCCTTCCAGCTTTTTCAAATCCTCCTTCAGTTGAGCCACTTCTTCACCCTTGACATTTGCTTGAACTTGAAGAGCAAGGGCATGAATTTGATCATGCAAAGAAACTGAAGAGGCTTGACCGGCATTCTGCAAGTTCTGAACTTTGCATCCCATGGCATAAATCTGGCCTCGCATCTCCATAAGAATATCAAGCAGTCTTCGAAAGTCTATTGAGTTATTAGTCTGAGTGCTTGCTTCTGCATTATCAGTAGGAGTATTGGCAGATGATAGCATTTTAGCATGAGCACCCAGATTTGGAGATGAAATCTCATGACCTTCCTTAGGGAATTGAGAAGCATACACATCTTCTGGATCTACAGGTGAACGGTTAACATCTTCACTAGTAAAAGCAATTGAAGAGGTACCTCTTTTCTCAGTAACCCCCCTGCTTCATTGCCTTCAAGCGGTGAGAAGTACTCTTCATACTCTGTTTCTTCTTGTTCACCTTTGCCCTCTTCTTCTTCTTCTGCAGTCCTTTCTTCCTCTGCTTCTTTTGTCATCGATTCTCTCTCTCCACTCCTTTGCTTGGACTCTTCTCTGTCTTGATCCTCTTTCTCCTCTGTCTCTGGAACAAAACGTTGTAGGTTTCTCAATGCAAGAGCGGAAATGGTGATATCTTCCTCATCTTCTTCATCCTCCAAGATGAGTGCTCTTCTTTTCTTGGATGGAATAGTCAATGGCTCATTCCCTTTCCGTTTTGCAGCTGTAGAAACTTGGTGAGTCTTGATAGGGGTTTTCTCCTTAAATCACTCCAAAGCTTTGTTTAGCTCATTCAGACGCATTTTGGAAACAATTTTCAGTCCCACTACCATTTGATCACAAGTACGAACACACAGAATCTTGGGAGGCTAAATATTTAAATGTCTGAATAACTTAGTAACAAGTGTTGAGTAATGAAGTTGGCCCTTGTCTTTCACCATCGTTCTATACATGTGAAACAAGATAGTGTATGGCAGAGAGAACTTTTTGCCAGCGTTGATAGCATACATCAGCTTTGCTTTTGAGTTGGAGACGTCAGTCTTCGAAGTCGATTTGGGTCTAAGGTAATTGATCACAATCTTGTGAAGCAAACTATCTGAGGCATTCATCCTCAAGTACGTAATTCGTCCTTTTGCCATTTCATCCCGAACAAGTTTTACCGTCGCACGACCAATAGACACACTAATTGATTGGAATGCCCCTCGCTCTACTCCAATCACATCCGACAATGTGTCCATCTCAACGATATAGTCCTAGTCTCGAACACTAAAAGAAAATCTATTCGCATCTAAAAAACTTAGATTAGAATAGAAGTACGCAATAAGTTCTGGATGAGCAACTATTGTTTCAGAGCAAAATTGTTCAAGTTGAAGTAGAGTGAATTTCTCTCGTAGCTTCACATTCAGAGAATCAAGAAAATCAAAGTCCACACTTCTTGGGTTGATCACCTCTCGCTTTAGAAACTTAGAGTAAAGTCGCTTGTGTTCCTCCGAGCGAAACAAATCTGTCCTTTTACTTCGAATATTCGCCGCAACACCCATTTTAGGCTTAAAATGAGTGTACATTTTGTCATCATCATTCCCATCAAGTTGACTGAGACCTCCAACACGTGGATCGCTTGGAATATTCGCAAATGCTTGTTCTGCCGACTCCGTAGGAGCAACTTCCAATCGTTCCATTGTTCGCAAAAAGTGGGTTTCATTTCGATACCATTTCTCTTTCAAAAATTCATCAATATAGTTCAAGGGAGTGCCTCCCTTCTTCAAGGCAGAGTAGAGTTCAAAAATAAAAGCGGGCTTTTGAGTTCTTACGGGTTCTGCATCTTCAATGATTTCTTCCTCCACTCTATGATCAATACCCTGAGGTCTAGCTTGAGGAGATTGACACAGTTGAGAATGTTGTGGGCTCTGCTGCTGTCTTGGAGATTCTTCTTCCTCGGTGAGGTCAAAATGCGTAGGACCTCCACGCAATTGATATGGTCCCTTGTTTGTGATCCTTGAAGGCTTTCTTTGGGAAGCCATTCTCATAGTCTTTGAGAGATTCCAAACTCTATTCACGAGAAAGATGAGAGCTTTGAAGATTAAACTAGAGAGTAAAAGTAAGAAAGTGATGTTCTGTCCTTTTAGGGTTTGTGAGGAAGACGATCAGTATTTAAGGCAGTCGAAAAGAAGTATACGGAATGATGTAAAAGAAAAAATAGAAAATGTCTTTTAAAAAATAGCTGCCTTTTTGAAAAATAGATAACCGTCATTTCAAAAGATAACTTCTTTTTCGAAAAGGAATGATTGCAATAATTACGAGAACTGGGGAAGATAACATCAATCAATTGTGGATTAATAGACAAACGTACCTTTTTGAGTTTTTATTTGAAAGATAAAATTCTAAAACATAAATAACTTACAGTCGTGATTCTTGATTTTCTGAGTCTGAATATCTTTAAACTTTCTATCCTTGAGTCCGAACTTCTTCAGACTTTAAGATATTGAGTTTGGAACAAATAAGCTCGAATTGACTTTTCTCTAGAGGCTTTGTAAAAATGTCCACTAGTTGATTCTTTGAGTCAATGAATTGAATCAAAACTTCTCCATTTTGAACATGGTCTCTAATAAAATGATGTTGAATTGCTATATGCTTCGCTCTTGAATGAAGAATTGGATTCTTTGTAAGATTAATCGTGCTGGTGTTGTTACATTTGATCTCAGTGCATGAGTCCTCAATTTCAAAGTCTCTTAGCTGTTGTTTTATCCACAAAATTTGTGAACAACTTCTAAGAGTCACATACTCTGCTTCTGCTGTTGAAAGAGCTACAGTACTTTGCTTTCTTGAAAACCAAGATACTGTTATGTTCCCAAGTAATTGACAAGTGCCCGAGGTATTCTTTCTATCCACTTTGCATCCTACTAGGTCTGCATCTGAATATCCAAGGAGAGTAAAGTCTCTTTCTTTAGGATACTAGAGACCCAAATTAGAAGTTGTTGCAACGTATTTAATGATGTGTTTCACAACACTTAAATGAGATTCTTTGGGATTTGATTGAAATCTGGCACAAATATAAACACTAAACAAAATGTCAAGCCTAAAAGCAGTAAAATAAAGAAGTGAACCAATGATACTCTTGTATAACTTCTGGTCAACTTTCTTTCCTCCTTCATCTTTGTCCAGCTTCGAGGAACTTAACATTGGTATATTAGTCTTTTTGCAATTTTCCAAGCCAAAATTTTTGACAAGTTCTTTAGCATATTTTTCTTGGTGTATGAAAGTTCCTTCCTTCAATTATTTTACTTGAAGTCCGAGAAAAAAGGATAGTTCACCCATTATGCTCATTTCAAATTTATCCTGCATAGTCTTAGAGAATTTCTTGCACATATTTTCATTAGGTGATCCAAAAATAATATCATCAACATAAATTTGAACAAGTAAAAAGTTCTTGCTTTCTCTTTTGATAAATAATGTAGTATCTACTTTACCTTTAACGAAGCCATTTTGGATTAAAAACTTACTTAATCTGTCGTACCAAGCTCGAGGTGCTTGCTTTAAATCATATAGAGCTTTTTTCAGTCTGAATACAGAGTCTGGTTTCCTTGGGTCTTCAAAACCAAGAGGTTGTTCCACATAGACTTCCTCTTGGATAAATCCATTTAGGAAAGCGCTTTTGACGTCCATTTGGAATAACCTGAAATTCTTATAACAAGCAAAAGTAAGTAATAATCTAATTGCTTCTAATCTCGCTACTGGTGCGTTCGTCTCATCATAGTCTATCCCTTCTTCTTACGTATATCCTTTGGCCACGAGTCTTACTTTGTTTCTTATGACTTTTCCTTTCTCATTCATCTTATTTCTGAAAACCCATTTAGCTCCAATGATAGATTTACCTTTTGATTTATGAGTCAATTCCCAAACATCATTGATACTAAATTGCTTGAGTTCTTCTTGCATAGCTTCAATCCAGCTTTCATCAGATAAAACTTCTTTTATGCTCTTAGGTTCTATTTCAGAAATAAGAGTCACAGCACTAGACTCTTCACACCTTTTGGATCTTGTACAAATTCCTTCATTAATGTCACAAATAATGAGTTCTTTGGGATGACTAGACTTGTGCTTCTAGTTACTGGTTGGCTTGTCAAACTGTTGATCTTTTTCTTCATTTGATTCTGCAGTGATCGTTCGTTGCTGATCTTCTGAAGGCTGAGCTGTTTCTGGAGATTTAGACTTTGTAGAGTCTAGAGCAGGTTCAGATTCTTTAGGTGAATAATCATCCACTATTACTAGGCAATATTTCTTACCTCCAATGCTTTGGGTTCTGGTTGGTTCAAAGAGATCCATATGCAAGAGCCGCAGCACACGATTAGTGGAAACTTAATTTATTGATTTGAAAGAATTTCTAACCTGTTTTCCCAATACACATGGTGTGCATAGATCAGATTTTTGGTATGTTAGGTTGGGTAGACCACGAACAAGCTTTTTTGCAGAGATCTTTGTTATTTGCTTCATGTTGATGTGGCCAAGTTTTCTATGCCAAAGATTAGCTTCCTCTTGAATTGAAATTTGTGGCACCCCTCGAACGGCCCCCGATCCGTTAGGGTCGCCACAGTTCACTTACCTTTTACTTTCCCTAATCACGTGTCACTCTGATACCATTTCAATTTCAGCGGGTCCATACAACCTGGGGGTTTACATCTTTTAGATCGGTCCCTTACGCAGCTCGTATAATGGAAGCATATCTAACAACTCTCTTCCCTATGTTTAGAAAACGATGCACACCCACTAAACATTTATAGGTAAAAGCTGAACACTTTTATTTACTTAAACTAGATGGACATCATTCATCGGTACATCAAAATGCCGTAGTCTTCTATACTCGGCTATACTTCAAAAGATGACCGACATCTCCTCCAACAGTCATATACTTAAAGTCCATCGATCAGTGTCGGCGTCCAAAAGTTCCTTCCTTTTCTATCCTCCTCCTCGCGGTCATATCCAACCACTTGATCCATCTACCGGTGGTAGTGGTAGCAGAGGTATCTTATCTAATCTAAAATGTTATTCCCCAAACGGGGTGAGTACAACCACTCAGCAGTAAAGATCCACCAAACTACTCAATGCGTCAAACAGAACAATCAAGGTATCATGAACAAAGCACATAACATTCATGCATTCAAGCATACCTTACCCTGTAACCATGCATATCATCATGCCATATGTGTATATACTACCATACACTTATCATCAAGCATTCATGCATATATCACCATGTCACATGTGCATATATCACCATGCACTTATCATCAAGCATTCATGCATATCTCGCCATGCTATCAAGCATACATCACCATGAGATCCATTCATGCTTTCATGATCGAATTTTCAATATCAAATAGCATCAATTTACTTTAATAAGCAGATCATGCATCATGCCATATGCATACACCCATGCACATGATTCACTTTCAATTCTTATCTTTCACAAGGATCTCATCAATTTTTCTTCCCAGGGACTAATGTTTGCATCTCACAATTTATCGCTCACACCTAACTTGGCATCGCGAGGAACCTCCGGCACACACTTCCGGGCTTCCGGCACCCCCACATTCCGGCCATCTTGTATCCCAACTAGCATCACGAGGAATCCCCCTCGGCACACACCTCCAGGGCTTCCAGGATTACGTATCGACATACCACCAGGCATTCCCCCTAGAATTACGTACCGTATACCACCGGGCATCTCGAAACTCTTGAGGACCCTCCAGAATTACACCACTAGGCCACCGGGCATCCGGCACCCCCACATCCTAGGCATCCTGACACTCCCGGGGCATCGTCGGCTCACACCTCCGACGGCATCCTTATTTATCACAATTCATGTTCACAATTGTGTCTCAATATTAACATGGCACATGATGTGATGGCAAGTCAATTTCAGCTTTTGATTTTATATGTAATGCCATATATCATCACATATGCAGCAAGATCAATTACTATTATTTTAGAAAATAGAAAGCATTCTTTTTAATTTACATTTCCTAAAATTTAGTAATTGTCTCTAATAATTTCTAAGAATTTAGTACATTATAGACAAACTCTAAGGGCATTCATCTCATGAAGAACACAGCACCACCAGAATTTCATACAAAACAGGATAGTCCATGCATCACAGCTTTTGAAATTTGCACAATCCAGCTAGCATGGTTTTAGAAAAAAATTTCATTAAATACCCAAATGACATCCAAAAATTATGAAATTCGAACATGTGATAGTCAAGACATAAAGGCAGATACTTTATGAAGAACGCTACACCAAAAGATCCCTATATAGTTCAATACAGACCACGCATCACAGCACTACTAATTCTGTCCGTTCCACTTGCACAGTTATTGAAACATTTTTGGTTAAATAGGAAAATGAACTTCAAAAATTACGAAATTTGACTATGTTGTAGGCAAGAAATAAATAAAGGTATTTTATGCAGAACATTTTTCCAAAAGAATCTCATACAAAACGGTATAGACCACGCATTGCAACATTACCAAGTCCGAACACATCAGATCGCACAGTTTTAAAATTTTTTTCGATTGAATACCCAAATGAAATTTAAAAATTATGAAATTCGAATATGTGATAGCCAAGACCATAAGATAAATACTTAATGAAGTCATCGAAGTCAGATTCGTCCTAGGTAATTAAATATAGGCGGTTAAAAATTCTGTTCCTAGTACCGAAATTTCCAGATCTAACCATCTCCGAAAGACCACAATTTCACCTACCTACTCTTGTTTTTTTTCTCTAAATTTTTGATATGTTCTACTTCAAGAAGTACACTACAACGTTCATTAAGAGATCAAGATGATATTTTCACAAGAAGGTTACTTTACAGAACACGAAACCACTGAAGGTCACCACGACGAATTCCAGATCCAGTCTCTCCAAAGAAAAATCATTTCACTAACCATTTATTGTTCGTTTTGCCTCAAATTTTAGTATGTTGTTCTTCAAGGTGTTCTATACAACTTTTATGAAGAAATCGAAACAAGATTCAAACTAAAAAGTCACATGCAACACACAACCTCAAGGATGGTCAAACTCGTCTTTCCAGAAACAGCATGCATGCCCAACGAATCTCTCTCCATAGCTCCGAAATTTCATCCCATCAACCACAACCAAGACTTACCATCTACTACACATACACACAGCAATGCAAAGGGTAGGTTTTAGGACTTCACTTGCCTCAAATCAAAGGAAAACACAGCAAGAACGATGGCGGGACTAGGTGGGCTCAACGGCGTCTCCTCTTCCTCTCTTCCTCTCTTCCTCTCTTCCTCTCTCTCTCTCTTCCTCTCTTTCTCTCTTCTTTCTTTGGATGGTACTCTCTCTCTCTTCTCTCTCTTCTGGTTGAAATCCCCCTCCCCCTTTTTCCTTTTAGTTGAATTAAAACCCTTGCATGCTTTACTTCTTGCAAGGAGGGACACTTGGTTACAAAGGGGCAACACTTGGCAAGCTTTTCTTGCCACTTGGCATTTTTGCCATGCACATGATGGGCCCTCATTTGGCTGGGCTTGCGCCAGCCTTGGTCAACCACTTCATGGGCTCCTTGGGCCGGGCCTCTTGGCCCACTTTAGGCCAACACTCTTGGGCCTAAAGTCCAAACTTAAATGGCCCAAGTTTATTTTTAATAATACATCTTAATCCTCATTTAAATAAATACCTAATTGCATAATAAAATGGCCAAAAGACTTTGTGACATTAATCCATAAAATCAAATCTATAAAGTGCATAGTCAATGACAAAGTCTTCTTTATCAAATTGTCCTATAGCGCCAACCTTGATCATCCATTAACATAAGACATATTTCTGCCCAAATAATTCTCCATTAAAATACTCGGCATTAATCTATTAAAATTCTTTGGTCTAAAGGCCATAACATAAATCAATAACACTTCCATCACCTTTTCATAGGTCGTAATGCATCCAGAGGTTACCATGAAATTTTGGGATGCCACAAAATTAGACATTGAGATTTTTCTGGTTTGATATCCAAGAGATATATATTCCCATATCTTTGCTCTGTGAATGTCTGAGAGGAGTCTCTATTGGTTCTTGAACATATTCCTTCTTGAAAGTTGATTTTGTAACCTGTGTCGCACAATTGGCTGATACTCAACAAGTTGTAGTTGAGTCATTCCACTAAGAAAACGTTACTGATTGTGAGACTTCTAATCTTTACAGTTCCATATCCCACAATTCTACCTTTGCTATTTCCTCCCAAAGAAACTTTTCCACCATTAACTTGCACAAGCTTTATGAAACAACTTGAGTCTCCTATCATATGTCTTGAGCATCCACTATCCAAGTATCATTTAACATTTTTTTTTTTATAGTGACCTGCATTTAAAAAAGAAACTCAAGCTTTCTTTGGTACCCATACTTTCTTGGGTCCAATAGAGTTAGTGCAATATACAGTCTTTGCCCATACCTTCTTAACGGGTTTCCAAACCATAGGACATTCTTTCTCAAAATGTTCCGAGCTGTTGCACTTAAAACATTTAAGAGCATTGCGGCCTACAAGTTTTACAAAGACTTTTTGAAAATAATTTCTATAAAAATCTTTTGTAGGCCTTTGTTTAATTCTTTCTTTTTCTTTTGGAAAATCAATTAAAGGGATGGTTTCAGCAGTCATTCCCAAGCCTGATTTGTTAAAGTAAGGTCTTTGTGCTAAAAGAATCTTTTCTAATTTCTCAGAACCTATTGAAAACCTTTTTGAAATACTTCAAATATCATTTTTCAAAAAAGCATTTTCTTTTGAAAGAGAGTCTGCATTTTCTTTCAAAGTAATAACACTTTTATCTAAATTTTCGACATTTTCTTTCCAAACAATCTCCTGTTGTTTCACTGCATAATTTTCACTTTTTAGTTCGGAAATCCTCTTGAGAGAGGTTTTGAGACTAAGACACAATTCATCAATATATTTAGAGACTTTAGTAGGAATTTTTAAATTACTTACCTTGATTTCATTGTCTAATTCTGAATTTGTCTCAGAGTCTGAATCTGTTTCTGATTATGCCATTAGACAAATATTAGCATAATCATCATCACTCTCTTTACATTCGGTATCACTCCAAGTTTCTGCTTTGAGAGCCTTTCCGTATTTCTCAGCTTTTCCTTTCTTTTTCTTCAATAAGGGACAATTGGGTCTGATGTGTCCATTTTTCTTGCATTCAAAACAAATCACATCTTTATTGGATTCATTATCCTCAGTTGATTTATTTTGAAACTTTTGAGAACTTTGTTTCTTCCAATTGAATCTTCTTCCCCTTTTGTTCAGTTTTCTGAACTTTCTTATCATGAGAGCAAGCTCTTCATCGTCCATATCGTCTTTAGAATCTGTAACATCATAATCATCATTAGATTTTAATGTAATGGATTTTTTTACCTTTGGGATCTTCATCTTCATTGATTTGCTCCACTTCATAAGAATGAAGAGTGCCAACCAATTCGTCAACAGAGAGTGGCATGATTATTTGTGTCTCCCTTATTGAGGTCTTTACGTGATTCCAATTTTTGGAAAGTCCATGTAGTAACTTGTTAACCTTCATGGGTCTAGAGATTAGTTGACATTGATACTCAAGACCATTCACGATTTGTGTAAAACGATTAAATATGTTAGTGATAGATTCTCCTAGTTTCATCTTGAATGCTTCATATTGACCGGGCATAATATTGATTCTCGTTTTTTTTACTTGATCGGTTCCTTCATAAGTGATGTGCAATCTATCCCAGACTTCTTTAACTGTTTCACAAGAAGATATTCTGTTATATTCAGTAGGAGATAATGCACAATATAAAGAATAAATTGCTTTTGCATCAGGAGCTTGTCTCTTGATTATTTCTTCTTGAGTCATCTCGCTGGACTCAACAGCTTCTTTTCCCCTTTCTGAGACTGTTGTAGTTTTAGGAATAATTCTTTTGTCTACCACATCCCATTCAAGAGGGTCTTTCGATCTTAAGAATGTCTTCATTTTGTTTTTCCATATATTATATTCCTTTCCATTAAAGTAAGGCGGTCTGGTGTTGCTTTGCCCTTCAACCAAGCTTGGAGCCAACATACTAGTCATGGATCGTTAACTCTGAAGTAAAAACACTTCAATTTAAATGAGTATACTAGCTCTGATACCAATTGTGAATGCTAGTACAAGCATCTAGAGGGGCTGAATAGGTGCCAAAACAAACTTTTGACAAATATAGCGAAAAACTTTACTATCAACCTGAGTTTGTTTAATAGTAAACTTTAAAAAGAAAAGAGACTCTAGCAATTAAATAAAGTTACGAACTAAGTAAATGAGTTTAGGGAAGAGAATAAGAATAGAATGTTTATAGTGGTTCGGCTTAATCCAAGCCTACGTCCACTCTCCCGCACTAACAGCTCACCGGTTGGATTTCACTATGAATCAAACGAGTTGTTACAGTATCATGTCCTTGATTCCACAGTTTAGAAACTTTGCTACACTTCCTCAAGGTCTCATAAATGTATAAACTCTTTTTTGAGTACAAGTTTACGCTCAACAATTGAATTGGCAAAGAACAAGGAGCTTCAGCCTTTGGAATTTATCTATCCTGCACACGCTCGAATAACTAGAACATCTTCCTTATATACTCCTCAATGCCTTCATAACCGTTGGCACTTTCCAAAGGAGCTCTTCCAATCTACCTGTTGGACAGAATCAATTAGGGAGATTTCAAGTTATTTAAGGAATATGATAATAGCTCACCAATCATGCCCGCCCATACAATCAGGATCTAGGTTTCCATAAGTAAAACTTTCCAAGTATGCTTCGTCAATCAACGGATCCAAAATACTCGAATTAATTTCAAGACGAATAATAGATTCTGAGATGCTATATCCAGCCGTGAGATCTTCTTTAGTCGATCGAATCAAATCCTTAAAGAAATACTTGATTTTGGATAAGATTTTTTCAACGGTCTAGAAACTGTCAATGAGGGTAGACTTTGAATCTTGAGTCTGGTGGTCCGGCGATCTTTAGACTTTGACGAAAGAGTCTGCAAGTTTTCAGACTAGACTGATAGAAACGTTTTGTCAGCTTCAAAACACGCAATGAAGTTTTCTCTAACACTTACATTTCATATTTAGAATGTTATCAGTTGAGTAGCGGTAGACTTGTGTAATATGGTCTGACATGCTTCCATATGCTGAGTAGTCATACTCACCCCTTGTGGGATTATCATATTACGGAGACGTGACCATGTTTCTACAGCCCGCGTCTTTCGACATGTTCTACGACATTCCCATCGACCTCAAGTGGGATCAGGTGGAGCATGTAGACCCTAACTTTCCGAACGTCACATTTATCCAGATCACAGTGATCCTCACCGTAGACGCCGGTCTCACCACGGGCCCCATGCTTATGGGGTTCATCGTTTTGTATGCCCGAGTCAACGAGTGTATGGTGGGGCCGCTACCGCTTCGGGATGATGATGATGACGGCTCGAGTGGGGTTGAGTAGGAGGAGGACTCGGGGAGGATGGTAGTATTTTTGGACGCCAGGACATGATGCCAAGACGACAGTGTAGATAGACTGCAGGATGGTTAGACAAATTTTGGTTTAGCCAAAAATAGGAACATTTGGCCTATATGTATCGACTGGTGTCATCTAAAAATTATAAATAAATAAAAGTGCCTGGTTTGTAGTTTGTGTACAACCATTTAAATTATATCGGAGTTGTCGATACCCGCTTCTGCAATGAAAAAGGATAACAAAGACAGGAAAACGCCGTGGTGACCTCAACGGGTCGAGGATCGCCATAGCGGGGGTGTGACATTAATGCTATGGAATGATAATATTGTCCTTATGATTATATTAGGACTATTGTGAAGTTATAAATTCGTCCATTGTGTGTTGATAATTTAATGTATATTCCTGGATAGTCACTTTTATTGTGCATCAAGATATTTGTCATTTCTTCCACTAACTTTTTTTCAACATTGATATTAGAGCCTATGTTTATGATATCTGCCTTGTTTTTTCTGTAGAATTTTTTTATTTGTTGTTTTGATATGGAGATCAAAAGGTTGAACTTCGTATCGCCTACATGTTTATTACTCGGAAATTTGTAACATGAATGATCAGAATGAACCGATGCGAAGATTGGGGTTAGAGGATGTAGATGACCATTTTTTTTGGTTGATCTCGAAATATTTTTCTGGCGAAAATCGAATTTTAATCATACAAGGTGAAAGATCTCATCAAGATGAGCATAATGATGGGTTGCACACCTTCAGAACACGCCGTATGTGCCCTCACGCTCGGCTGCAAGCTGCGGTGTCGTTAATGATGCGCCCTACAGGTGGCCACATGCTAGGAACGCCCAACACGTGAGGGCCGTGCACGCATCGCTCGGTGCTAGGCCTGACGTCATTGAGGATGTCATCAACTCGACTCGATGATCCGACCCGGTTGACTAGTCAACTAGTCAGACCGGAGTAGTAGCCTAGTTTGGGCCAAGCGCTTGCGCCACAAGCCGCACGCGGAGCGCCGTGGGTGCATGGAAGCTCCAATCTGATTGTGGTTGGTGTTGTTACATTCGTATTGAAGTGTTCTATACTGTGGTAAAGTTATTTTTCATGTTTGAAGCTTTTAAAATATAAAAATGTGTGCGACATACAAAATACACGTATTTTTTTGGGTATAAGTGCACTGTTTTTTCGTTATTACTTGTATTCGCCTATGGTATTGGAAATACAATAGCTAGTCTACATATAAATGACCGCATACGGGTTCTGTAGAACTTATAATGTTTTAATGTGTTTGTAATTTTTTGGTTCCGAGCAAACTCGAACAATGGCTGGAGTCCTTTACCAAAAAAAATAAAAAAGAATAAATAACAATGGCTGGAGTTTGGGAAAGATTCGGCCTAAGTTTCCTACCTATCGTATTAATCTTTAAGTCGCATAAGTCCAAATGCAATTTTGACCTTTACAATGCTTTCTTCCGGTTTGCCTCTTCCCCGGTCATTTCTGTAATAAACATTGCGAGCTCGCCGCTGAGATGGATGCATCTAAATGTCCACTAATGTATTCGATGTTTTATTGCTCTTACTCTTAAAGACTAGGTGAATCCTGCCCTGGAAACCAAGGTCGATGGCGTCCACACAGACAGGCGTGTGCATATTGCCTTCAACTTTCTCCTGTGTAGGTCGTAACCTCAGCACCATCATTCCTGAGAAACACACAGCTTTTGTATGGTTGGTTATCACATTCATATTCAGTTAACTTCGAAAGCCATATAGGAAAAGCCAAGCATGTAATTAAGCCGATATAGTACCAAGCTTGAGCTACTCATACTTACTTGACTCAAGGTCAATCAAGTACACAAATTTCTGCTTGAGCTCAACTCAAATAAATAATCGAGATATTCGAGCTCAACTTGACTTGACTTTACTCAACTACGATTAATTTATGAAGGAATTCCAACTTGAGCTCGATATCAGCAGAAGCTCGCATAGTATACACTTATTATATGATTATGGGGACATCTATGTCTATTTTTAACTAACAAGTATCTTTGAAGAAATTGAGTTGGGCTTGATTAGGGTCACAAGCCTGTCGAGCTGAGAATTGGTGAGAGTGCGAGCTTGACGTCACAAGATACTCAAATGGCTCGAGCTCGACTCGAAAACAAATTAGTCGATCTCGAGCAATTACAAGCTGTTCCGAGCTGCTCACGGGTAGGCTGACCTGGTTTCTTCGCTAGGATAAGCTGGGGAAATTGCCTCTTGGACCTTTCTGACGACAAATTAACTCCAAACGATGAAGAATTGAAGAGATAACACCAACCATATATTGACCTTCTCTTCATTTGTGGAATTTCCCTACTTACGCAGGAAGATTGCCGTTATTGTCCCTGATCCTCTAATATGGCAATGCATGGACTAATTGAAGAAGTTTTTCAGAGC
Source organism: Eucalyptus brandiana (assembly GCA_014182725.1). NCBI lineage: Eukaryota > Viridiplantae > Streptophyta > Magnoliopsida > Myrtales > Myrtaceae > Eucalyptus > Eucalyptus brandiana. Next base: position 24,477,826 of record CM024674.1, on the reverse strand, counting down.
TAAGTCGATTTTCTCTCTCTTGATTTTTTTTTTCTCTCCGCAAGAATTAATTTAATTCACTATTTCTTTTATTAAGGTAAGGTCGAATAATGAGAACATACTAATTGAAATCTTGTGCATGGCACGGGTTTGAAAATGTACTTATTATTTAGTTGGATGGTATAATTTTCAGTATTTACATAAGGTGTACAAAAATTTATATTTTATGGCATTTACACAACAAAAATATATTTATTGACAATGAAAGTTCTTAGGTAATGTATCTCTAAATATCTTCGAATAAATTGGTGTTCTCCTTTTTCATATTCATATAATATGAGACTTTTTTTTTTTGGCATATAAATAAACTGAAGTATTGCAACATTGCAATTATATTGATTTAACTTTGCAGTAAAATTGATGTTGGATACTAATCGCACCTTTGTGTTAATTTTGATGTCGTATTATTAAATATATAACTGCCTATGCAAGTATGATATTTGAATATCAATTATATGAATAAGGACTTATTTTCAAAAAGTTTTTCTTAGATATTTAATTTATTGGAAATTTCACTATATATTATATGATTTTCTATATTTTAGGATTCCTAGCATGTTACCATTTTGGGAAAATTGTTCAAAATGTTCTAAATTTATTACACTATTGTTATTAGTTCATAAATATTTTAATTGCGTCAATTCAACCTAAACATTTCCATGTTTTGCCAATTGACTTTATTCGAACAATTTTAGCCACAAACCATCGACGTGTGTTGACACCTAATTTTCAGTCATCATGTCATTAAAAAGTAAAAATTGAGAATTGGGTTTCTGATTGTGAAGGAACCCTATTTCTCTGCAAAAAAAAAAAAAAGTGGCGTTTTTCATTTCTTTCTTTTGTATTGTCATATTTAAGCAATTTCTAGTTCATTTTCAATAAAAAACTTGAAAAGTCAAACGGTTGATTTTCAGGTTGACTTTTGGCCAATCATTTGATTAAAAGTCGATCTCGGTTCCAAAAAAATTCCATTTAACTTTAACTTCACTTTTGTCAAATCAATTTTTCGAAAATTCAAAGGTTGGACCAAAAAATTAACTTTTTAGGAAAAGTCAACTAAATGGTTGACTTTTGGCCAAACATTTAACCAAAAAATAAAAAATAAATACAAATGCACAAATACATTTATTTTAATGCCAATTTGACTTTTATGTCAAAAATTTCACAAAATTCGATTAAGGACCTTGCATTTTGATTTTTTTAGTTTTAGGTTCTAAATCAACCTAAAAAAAAACTACTTTTATTTTAGTCATAATTAGGCATAATTCCTTCTTCGACATTTGGTTTATGGACTATTTTAAGGGTGTGTTTGGTTCAATTTTTGGGGAAAGCCTTTGAGATAATGTAAAGACCTTTAGCCTAAAGAGGTTTGGTAAAATGTAAAGACCGTTTGGTAAACTGTAATTGAAAAATGCCTTGAAAAGTAACTTTGGGGAAATGTTGTTTGGTAAACATATATTTGGAAAGTCCTTTACTATGACCAATTTAAGTTTTTTGATTTTATTTTTTTAAATTGTAGAAAAAAACAATGATTGTAACTTTTATATTTGCATGTTAAGAATAACGTATTAAAGACATTAACAAATTTACAAACCAAAAAATACATCAAGGTAGATTTTTATCAATTAAAAAGAAAATAATTTCATTATAATACGTATGGCCACATATATTTCGAGAAAAAATGTTATACTTAAATATTTCATGCACATTCGTGGACGATTCCAAGTGACAGCAATTGCCAATATTCTCATGTCATCATCTAAGAGGAAATGGATGCTCGAAAAACCACATTTATGCATTAATCGATGTGCAACAACATAAGTGTTTAACATACATCAACATATTAGTTTGAAAAATAAAAGTCACGATCTCTAGTACAATTGACATGCATCAACCCATATGTCTTAGGAGCAATCCCTCACACAAAAAGCACCAACCAAGTAGAAACCAACATGTTTTAGGAATGGTCATTGTACAATAGTGTCACTCAGTACAACCACATTTTATGTCTCTCTCACTTTTTTAGTGTCAAGACTTCAACTTGCACATTGTTGTTCATGTTCATACTGTGCAGCGACTTGAACTAGTAGTGAGTTGATTCTAGGGATGAGCGATTCTCGGTTCCTTACAAGTTCTGCCTGGAACCTAGAACCTACCCTCAGGTATAGGTTCCTCATTTTTTGGAACCTGGAACCTACTCATAAGAACTAAGAACTTGGAACCTACCTCGTCACAAGTTTCGGGGTCGATTCCAGGTTCCAACAGGTTCTTTTCTCTTTTTTTTTTTTGGGGTTTTATTTTTAGTTAAAAAAAAAAAGAAATGAACGCAACCATAATAAACAAGCTTGTCATTCATCAAAGAAAATACTACACTAACATAGAATCTATAATACTCGTAAGCGTTTTATACTCTAGAATGTGAACCAACATTCTACACGGTGATACTAGCAAAAATGAGTATGCCACATATCACATCAAACCTATGCTGAATATTTTACAAATGAAAAGTGATAATGGTTACTAGCAAACAAGTGCCTTTTTGGAATTGTCATCTCCATTGTTGTCTTGGGAATTGAGACTAAATTGAGACTATCTAACTTGCAACTTAGATGATGTATTTCTCTGCAAAAGCAAAAGAAGTAACAAGAGCATTTGGTGAAGCTAGTGCACCTTGAGAAGCCTTTGAATCAACCAATGACTCAAATGAACAAATAATGTAGATAGGTTGTCTAAAATAAATGTACGAAACTCTGGCTTCTATACCATTTGAAGAAACATGGCCGACCACACTTTTAGGGCCATATTCACCGCTTGACCGAGAGATCAGAATCCAAGAGCTACCCTTGCTAGCGTAGCCTGAGCCTGTAAATACATATATCACGAATCAGTAAGCCCCTTCTCATGAAGATCATATTCACTTGTTCTCTTTGTCCCAAACATAGATTTTTTTACAAACCACCGAGTCTGAATATTGTACAGCTTCGACCTTCTCATACGACAATGAGCAACCTACTACTTGATTCAGTAGAAATGCGCACCCTCAGGCCCTTTTCAAAGAGGATAAATCGCCAAAGATCCTCTGTACCAGCAGCAACAACAACAGCACACATGTCGAAAGATTTCCAACCCAGAGGGTTTGAGCTTTCTCCAAGGCTCTTGGAGTTCTCCACGTACTCAGATGCCTGTTTAGATTTTGCTATAATTTGAAACAAGAGAAAGAGGTCATTCATATTTCGAAAGGTTGGACAGTAATTAGCAATTTATGCAAGCAAGGATTCATAAAAGCAATGACACAAGATGATAGAATCAAGGAGTAATAATTGGCTCAAATGGCTTCAAGAATATCTTGTACATGACAAAGATCATATGCAGCATATTATCTCATAAACTAAATCCAATTCACCAGATTCAATTAACGATGATATTTTAAATTCTAAATCAATTGTAAATTTGCGGATAGAGGCGCATTTATAAAATAGGTAAATAATGCAACAATTTGCTTCTCACTGTAATAACTTAGAGAATAAGCAACGGCATGTAGGTCTAAGGATTCATGTTCCTAATAAAAGATATATCAAGTGACACAAATACCATAGAAAAATCTCACATTCAGATGCAATTGGAGAAAAAGTATACATTTCCAACAGTATGCAATCATGTCCTCTATTAAAAATAGGCAAAAGATCACTTTGAGTGCCACAAGTTAGCACAAAGGAACACTTAAGTGCCATAACTTACGAAAGAGAGAGGAAACGGGAGGAGGAAGGAGAATAGGTTGCAGCTACCGCCAAAGAACCACCCGTTTGTCGCCGACCGTCGCCGTCTTCCTCGGAAACCAGGTTGGCCTTTTATCCAACACTTGGCGTGCGTTTTTGAAATCGAGCTAGCCGGAGCTCATCCTGTCCGTTTCGAGCGAGCTCCGGCCTCCGTAGGTCCTCTACTAGGTCTCTGTTCATTGCTAGTTATTTGCTGAAGGTCCATGGTTCGCCTTGAGTCTTAGTCGGATCTGAGGTCTCTTGTTTCGCGCATGCATGCCACCTGTTTGATGAAATGTCCGAGTGAACTCCGCCGACCTGATTCCTCCGTGTAGAGTCTAGCTAGGATCTTTGGCCACGGAAGACCTTCGCCGTTTGCCCGAAAGCTGGACTATGATCCGCCAGACCGAGGTGGTGTCGTCGAGGCCTCAGTCGGAGGCCACCTGTGCTCTCCGCCTCTGCCCACTTCTCCTTTGCAGTTGGATAGCCGTCGAACGAGGGTCACGAGCTAGTGGGGCCTTTGACCAGTGCCTTGCCGTTTTCGGCGGACCCCCGACTACCGCTGCTACCTTCCGCGGAGGCTCCCCCTCGCGGGTGGTGCACCATCACGGCCTCCCTAGTCGCGACTGAGCGGTCTTTGACCAGGGAGGGGCTATAGGCCGATCTGGCCCGCTTGGCCTCTTCTGTCCCACAGGCCAACAACCCGAAGTTAATTTGGGTTGTGGGCCTACGAGGATGGAAGTGCCCCTATTGCAAAAAGGAGTTGGGCCCATTGGTGGGCCCAACTCCAATCAAAAATGGCCCGACCACCTCTGGTCGGGCCTAGTTTCTTCTGAGTGGGCCAATTAGCCCGTTTCTCCGACTTGACTCGACTTTCGCAGGCCGGGCCAAATCGGATCGGGTCAAACCATATCCGACCGGGTTCGTTTTAAATATATTATATTATTATAATGTTAAAATAGTATTTTTTAAAAAAATTTAAAATTTTTTAAAAAAATTTGAAAATTAAAAAAAAGTAGGGTTTGGTTAGGAATTGCTATGTTTTGTCTTTCTAGTATAATTAGGCCTTTATTTGCTCGTCTTTTGATTATATTATATGTTTAATTTGCATATCTATCTATGTTTAATTGCACGTGTTTAATTTTAATGCAATTAGGATTTTGGTAGCTATGATTGTTATTTTAATGATTGCGCATCCACATAATCACCTCACATGTTAGTGGATAGGTATAAAATCAATTCAAACTACCTGCCAAAAATCATTTTGTTAAAATGAACAAGATTATGTACTGAAAGGGTACTAATTGGTGAACTAGTGTAATCAAGTCTCCGACTCTAGATTCTCTGGTTACGTAGGAAGTGAGATACACTCCCATGCCTCACTTGATATCTAGCCGACTCCAATAAGCTAGTGGCAACTCCTTTTGTTTAAAATTCCTAAAAAATATCCCAATGTCACACAGGGTATGGGATTGGGAGAGCCTGTGCCTAATCATGGGCTTTAGGTCCGTCCTTTAAGTAATATCTCTAAACTTGTTCCCTCCTTCGAGGGATAGGTCGCGACAAAAGGGTTGAAAAGTCAACAAAGAAGCTGAAGGAAAGTGGAAGAAGCTTCGGTTGTGTTTTAAAAAGATAGAGAGAGGGAGAGAAAGAGGAGCATGGGCAGAAGTAGGGGAAAGAAAGAAACAGGGGAGAGGAAAGAAAGAAGAGAAAGGAAAAAGGGAAAAAGGGAAAAAATTTGGCTCGCTCATGATCCAGATGCCTCATCAAGCTGACTCAAGTGTGTTTTGTAATGCCAGTAAGAAATCGAAGCTTTTAATCACCTACTTGAAGCAATCACCGCAATTAGGGCTCGAAATTCGGATTTCTTGGATATTTGTGTGGTGAAGCCCGATTTTAAGTCGTTGAGTTGTATATTTTTGTAGAAATGGTACTTTGGGATGTTATGAAGCTATAGCATCTTATGGATCGTGATTTGAGCTTGCGGTTTGTCCAGGACGAAATTTTAAAGTTGGGGGCACAATATGGAATTATAGCGAACAATAGCCTCAAGCCTTTTTTTTTAGTACTATTTTGGGGTGGCTGAGTTGGGGTTGTTGTTGTACATTAAGAGAGCTTTCTAAAGACTGTAAGACGGTTTGAAACGGAATTTTGTGGAGGAAGTTATGGCGTGACGAAGTTGGCGCATGGACCATGCTTAGCGAAAAATGATGGGTTTTCACTAAATGTGAGCTTTTGTGGCGCATATGTGTCGTTTTATAGACAAATAGGCCTAGTATAGGTGAGTCGTTATAAGAATATCTTTTTTTACTCGACCTTTTGATATTGTTTTTCATTAATTGTTAGGGATCCGAGTGTGTGGTTTGAGTATGCGTCGTAGTTGATTTTTTTTTTGCTTTTCTCAGGTGAGTGGCACTATTTCTTCTTTGTATTTTAAACTCATGTTTTGAGAAATATGGTGTATTATATATTCTATGAGTTGATAAAAATCATATTTTGTTTAATAAAGCAAGATCGAGCTATTACTACCATTTTTGTTGTTCGAAGGGAGTTATATTTCGATTTTGATTTGAATGGTTGCTTAAAAAAAGAGATTTGTGAAATTCTTTATAAAAGAATTTTAAAATGTTTTGGAGAATGCTTTGATATTTATATATCAAATTTTGAGTTTTGATATGACTTTCTTTATGATGTTGGATTACTAGATATTGTGATTGGTGCTCAATGTCTTTATGGACCCTGAGGGTGTGTGGGTATGCGCATACTAGTCTAGGATATCATTGTAGGCTGAGCCACTGGCTAATAATAGGTGGAAACCTTGCCAATAAGGGAATCTTGGTCGTCTTATCACAAGCGTTATGCGTGACCATGGTTAGATATTTGAGCATGAATTGGTCAATATAGTGGACCATTGACATGTGATTTGAGTTTGGTCGATGGAATGGACCATCGATGTGATTTGATGAGATTAATCAATAGAATAGACCATTAATACATGTTTTATGAGATTGACTAATGGACTGGACCATTGATATCTTCGGTATTTGAGTTATGATTATGTATTATGATAAATTGAGTTACAATTGTCTTTTAAATGTCCATAGTGATTTCTTGATCCGCTTAGAAGAAATGTGTTATTCACTAAGCCGTGGTAGCTCACTCCTCTCTTATACTTGTCTTTTTCAAGTTCTTCAGCAAGTCGCGAATAGGCGTGAGCGTTCGTTTGGGGAGGAATTTTGTGGTGGAAACTTTTTGGTACGACGTGTGCCTAGTTGATAAGTTTATAAGTCAGTCTTTGCAGAATGTATATGTTTTGATTTTATGGATTATAGATATACTCTAATATTATAACCAAATGCCATTTTTTGTCAAATATATATATGTGGATGTATATATGTTGATATCGGGTTGAATCTTGGTTATGTTGAGGTTGCATCCTTTGGTGAAAGGACAGTCATGTCATGCCCTCGTTCATATGGATTGGGGTGTGACACTCTCTCTCCTCTGCAGAGTCTGCACACATTTATTATATTCTCTTTCCTCTTCTCTCGTTCTTTCCTCCTGAAAAAACGAAGAGCCCATTCCAAGCAAGTGAAGCTTTCCAATTTTGAATCTCTAGTTTTGCTCTTGTTTGCTACTCCACGCTTGTTGTTGTTGCTTCGGCATTGCGTTTGTCAAGCGACCGTTCCTCGCTATCGCCCAATGCTTGCTCGCTTGCTCGCTCGCTGGTCCTGTCACTTCCTCCGTCTCTGCTCTGGTGCTTGCTCTTTGCTTCGTTGCTTGCTCCGTCTCTGCTCCGACACCGCTTTCCTTCACGCATTAATCTGCTTACGCGGCCGAGATTTGGGGGATCCCATTTCTATAACCACCTGCAGAGTAGCGTCGATGCCTTCCAGGCCGATTACGAGATTTGTGGGATGTGTACACGCAGAACAAGAGCAGTAGGTTGCCCAATTCTGTTGGATGCCTTCTAGGCCGGTTACGAGTGACTTGCCGGGTGTTCGCAAAATCACTGTTTTGGAGATCGTGAAGATGTCCCTTCGCTCCTTCACCTTCTCCGACCCTCTTGTTGCTCATTCTCGTCTTGCGGTAACCCATCCTCGCCCTTCAAAACCCCCTTCTTCTATAATGCTTTCGTCGCTAGCTTCATTTGCTTGTAGAACTTTTAGTGTTGAGAAGTTGGGCATTTCTTGTGAAATTTTGGGAGTTTGGTCACTGACTTGTCCTTTTAGAGATTGGATGGAAGTCATGAGTTTATGAGGTCTTGGTTCCTGTCATTGAGCCCTCTCGAGGCAGATGAATTGAGGACTTTTTTATTTTTTATTTTTATTGATACGGATTTATGATGACTTAAGCGTTAAGCTTTTTTTTTTTTTGGTCGAAAACACAGCTTTGCATTCACGTAGGTAAAAGGTTACAACCCTTAGGCAGGGCCTCAATACAAAGCATATCCAAGAGGATTTGGGGAGGATCAAAAGCCAAGTTTGGGAAAAGAGAGCCGCAGCCATGGGCCTTGGCGACCCAATTAGCAATGGAGTTTGCTTCACGCCTGTAGTGTTGGAGTTGCAGGGTAGGGAAACACAGAAGCATCGAAGCGCCATCCGCGATCAGAGCTCGACAATCCTATGATGGCTGCCGGCGGTGATTGACGGTCTCCAAAAGCTCCAGGCAATCCGATTCGAGTATCAGGTGAGTGGCAGCCATTCCTCTCTATATCAAATACTTAAGGGTGAGTAATAGAGCTTGGGTCTCTATTTGAAGGGGAGAGGAGGCTTGGACATTGCTAGAAAAGCCAGCGATCAAGGTGCCAGAGTGATCACGGCATACGCACGCGATGGATCTCGTGTCCTTCCCCATTGAAAAAGCCCCATCCAGATTGACTTTGATGACGCCAGGCTCAGGAGGGATCCAACACCGATTACGGTTTGGTGAAGAAGTCCCTATGTCCAAAGTCGACTTCAAAGTGCATAGATAAAGTTGCGCTATTGTGAGAGCCGATTTCACTAGTTGTTGAGGGCTTGTACAGTGGCCTCGGAAGATGAAATGGTTGCGCGCCTTCCAGATCTGCCATAGTAGGGTTGCAATGATCTCCAAACTGGGTAAGTGAGTCCTATTCTCAACAAAATCTGCTAACCATGCATCCAGTCGATGAGTGCTATATGCTGAAACGTTAATCTGTATGTGGGGATGTGACCAAACGTGTTGTCTCGAAGGGCATAATAGAAATAAGTGTTCTTGTGTTTCTAGGACCTGAGATGAACATAGTTGACATATCAGATCAGAGGTGATGTTTTGCCTAAATAGATTGTCCTTTGTAGGTAGCGCATTGTGGCATAGGGACCACAAAAAGATTCTGATCTTAGGTGCTATTTTAACTGTCCATATATGTTGCCATAGTTGACAGGGTGTAGTATAAGATGATGATGCCCGATTACTGGTTCTATTGTATTTTGACTATCTGATATGGTGGTATCCGTTTTTCACTGTATATGTGCCTACCCGTGTGCCAATCTAGATGAGTTGAACTAGGTTAGAAGCCGGGTGTAAGTGTAGGGCAGTAATTTCCTCAACTGTCTGTTCGTCAAAGCTCTGTCGGAGGTGTGGGATATTCCAAGTATTCAGGTTCAAATTAATAAAACCAGCCACATTCTCGAGTTCTTCTTTGGGTGCTGGTCCACCAATGATCCCTCGTTTTAGCCATTTATCTTCTCGGACCCTTATTGTTTGCCCGTTATCGACTGACCATTGAACCTGAGTTGATATAGAGTCCCTACCTAATAGTAGGCTTTGCCAACCCTAGGATGGTCTTATGTGGCATCCAAGAATTTCAACGATCCTCGGACAGGTGACAGTCATGACCAATCGATAAAAGTATTATCGAACTATAGCAATGGTATAAATGACGGGTAGTCATCTGTATTTGTTTATTTATCGGATTGGCATAGTATGTTAAGCAATGGATTGATTAACCAAGCAACAAGAGAAAATCTTTGGACTATGATTGATTAATATTTTATTTTTGAACCGAAAGGATGGAATTCGGTCTTTCGTAAGGAATATGCGTGCTGAAGTTGAAAGAATAAAATTTTTGAGGATGTTGGACGGCACGCAAGAATTTCGATTTTATCCTTGTATATGAAACAATTTGATTATGGGGATATTAAATTAATTTTGGTGGAAACCAAACATTTAAAAAAAAAAAGATTTTTGGGCTTTTATTTTAAGGACTTTGGGCCCAAAATTTCGGGCCCAAGCAAGCCCAAAGAGCCCCCAAGAATGTCGACTGGACCAAGAAAGGGGGGGGGGATGCCATCCAACACTTGTCTTTGATTGCCTCCACTTGTCCATGCTTACCTTCCACTTGTCCTTTCCATGAGAACACTTGTCACCTGCATGCAAAAAAGGGTGATTAACTATTAATCAAATAACAAAAAGGGAGGGGGTTTCAGAATTGAAGGGAGAGAGAGAAAGGGAGTGAACCGAGCAATTGAGAGAGGGAGAGAGGGTTGAGTGAGAGACCAAAAGAGAGGGTGAGCGGGCGTACAGGCGTGAGCTGCGAGGGGAAAGAGGAAGGCCGTCTTCCGTTGTGTCCAAGCTGCCGCCGTTAACGCCGCTGATCCCCATCACCGTTGAGCCAAGCTGAGGCCCTCCCAAACCCCTGTTTTTGGCCAGCAATCGAGTAGAGAGGTTTAAGGCAAGTGGAAGTTCATCAACCTATGTCTTTGCATGCTATTATTATCTAGTGAGGAGTTGGTAGATGTGAGAAAATGTGAAATTGAGAGCTGCATGTTGATTTTGACATATAAGATGAAGCTAGATCTAGAAGCTAAGTAAAAACAGGGCATGTATTGTGGATTTCGAATTTTGTGATGGAACAAGAATTTAAAGATCTGACTATGGAGGATTTTTGGAAGGGATAAGGCTGTGTTATAGTGTGATACACTTGTATACATTTGATTGTGGATGTTGGAGGTCGAAATTCAAGGAGTAGGAAAAATCCTAGTTAGATCAGTGGACTGTTTTGTAAAGGACAGTGTGACCCTTGGTGACTTTTTGATTTTTCTGTAATTTTCTAGCTAAAATTTGACTTTGAGTCCTTAATAAAAGTTGGAGAGCACATCTGTAAGAGTAACATATAAAAAATTTAGCATAAATAGACAAGATTTGGTTGACAAAATGATTTTTATACGGAAATGTTAAATCTGGAAATTTTACAGAACGTCAATAAGGAATACCAGAATTTGTACCCTTGACACGTAAGGAATTTGACCTGGTGTTCTTCGCAAAACTTTTTCCTTAAAGTCTCATTGACAACATGTTAAAATTTCACAATTTTTCGAGCTCATTTAATATTTATTTCGAAATATTTACCAGAACTGTGCATGGTAAAATCGAGTTGCTCTATTTTCGAATTATCACAAAAATGTCCTAAAAATGAATGTGTTTTGTAATGGTTATGTGATATGATGGTACTGGTTGTGGATATTTGTGCAATATTAAGATTGGATAGTGAATGCATGAAATGGATTGTTCTTGACATTGGAAAGGATAAAAGTAAATTGTTGCCGTTGGACCCTCGGGTCAACAATGCCCTGGGAGTTGGGATGCCTAAAGGATCGAGTAAGTCGATGCCTTGTGGATGCCCGGTGGCCTTAAGTGGCTGAATGCCAGAGGTTTTTCCCCAGGAGTTTCGGGATGCCTAGTGGTATATTGGTACGTAATTCCGAGGGAGGCCCGGTGGTATGTCGGTATGTAATTCCAGAAGGTAGGGGTAACCATTTTCATGGCGAGTCCCTGGCGATTCTCGTGATGCCAGATGGGATGCAAGATACCCGAAGGTGTGTACCGGAGGCTTTCACGACGACAAGATTGGGTGCAAATGCCCAGAAGGACGCAAACACTGGTCCTCTGGGGGGTGAAACCTTTTGAATATTAAAATCGATGGCTCTACTAAGCGTGATTGTGGTCTGGTTATGGGACTAAATTGTATGGCATGAAATGGGACGTGTCATTACAGTTTGGCCCTATGATCGAGACTTGTGTGACTGGACATGATGTATCTTATTGGTTGGAAATGCACTGGTCATTGCATTGAAGATTTATATGGCATGGATGCATACTCATTCATTGATTGCCTATCTTGTATATCTTGCATGAATCTAGATATTGATGGTACTACTTGATATAGCTTGATGAATCTTTTACTGCTAAGTGGTTATACTCACCCCTTTTGGGGACTAACATTTCAAGCTAGACAAGATACCTCTACTGCCACCGCCACCAGCAGATGGACCGAGTGGTTGGATATGGCCGCGAGAAGGGGGATAGCAGAGGAAGGAACTTTTGGACGCCGGTACTAATTGATGGACTTTAAGTGTACGACTGTTGCAAAAGATGTCGGTCATCTTTTGTAGTATAGTCGAGTATAGAAGACTATGGTATTTTGGTGTACCAACGAATGATGTCCATCTAGTTATGTAAATAAAAGTGTTCGGCTTTAACTTATAAAATGTTTAGTTGGTGTGCAATATTTTCTGAATATAGGGAAGGGAGTTGTTGGATACGCTTCTGCCATATAAACTGCGTAGGGACCAATTTAAATGATGTAAACCCCCATGACTTATGGACCTATTATAATTCTATGATATCAGAGTGATATATTATCAGGATAAGTGAAAGGCAAGTGATTTGTGGTGACCTTAACGGTTCGGGGGCCGTTTAGGGGTGCCACATCTTGGTCCTTTTTCCGCATGCCAAAAATCCTTTGAGTGAAAATATAGTCATTTGAAAAGTCGACTCCACAAGGATGATGTATTCTGAAAGAGTCGTCATGCCTGCTTCTCTAGAAGTGCTTTGTTAAAGGCGAGTAGATCTCGAAATCCCAGCCCCCCGCTGTCTTTCCGCTCTTTAAGGAGGTCCTAACTCTTCTAGTGCATTCTTGATTTTGTGCGATTATTCTACCACCGGAATTTGGCTATTCTTTGCTCAATAGACTTACAAATAGAAATAGGAAGTTTAAAAATCAACATTGCATACTGTGGGAGAGCTTATACCACTATTTTAAGTAAAATTTCCTTTCCGCCTTTAGATATAAGGTTCTCTTTCCAACCTGCTAGCTTTGTATTGACTCGTGCCAGGATCCAGGCAAACATATCTTTTTTAGACACTCCCCAATCAGATGATATACCCAAGTATTTGCCAGTTTTTTGAGTTAGTGGAACTCTCAGTTCTCTAGCCAGGTTCTGCTTTAAACTCATAGGGCAATCTTTGCTAAGGAAAAGTCCTGATTTGTTCCTATTTACAGCTTGACATGTAGCCAAACAATATTGCTGCAAAATATTTGATAAATTTTGGCATTCGAGAAGCTGTCCATCTAGGAAAAATATGGCATCATCAACAAAAAATAGATGAGACAGAGTAGGACACCACCTGTTCATTTTAATCCCCTTCAGATTTCCCATGTTGACCGCTTGTTTGATAAGGCTTGATAAGACATTAGCTAGTAGGATGAACATATAAGAAGAAAGGGGGTCGCCTTGTTTGAGGCCCCTTGTCGGCTGAAAATAGGGTTGTGTTTCACCATTCAATTTAACACTAATGGAAATGTGGTGTTCCATTGCATTATCCATTGTACCCATCTAGCATGAAAACCCAATTTATGAAGATAGGCCTCCAGAAAATCCCACTCAACCTGATCATATGCTTTCTGCATATCCAACTTTAAAATTGTCTGAAAATGTTTCTTTCATTTCTTGATTTTCAGCTAATGTAATACCTCTTGAACCACCAATATATTGTCTTGTATTTGTCTACCAGTGATAAAGGCACCCTGTTCTGTTGAGATCAAATCAGGTAACCAAGATTTGAGGTGGTTAGCTAGCACTTTGGATATGATTTTATAGATAAAGTTACAAAGACTGATCAGTCTATATTGGTCTAACCTCTTTGGTTGCGGTACCTTTGGAATTAGAGTGATAAGAGTTTTGTTGAAAACTGGGGGCATCAGACCAGACTTAAAAAATTCTTGCAATATGATGTATATATCGTCTTGCAGGATATCCCAGTGATGTTGATAGAATAGCCCGTTTAAGCCATCAGGTCCCAGGGCTTTAGTGGCCCCTAGTTGGAAAGTTGCTTGTTTAATTTCCTCCCTAGAAACCTCCGCTATTAGAACTGAATTCATTTCTGCGATAACAACTTGAGGCCACTATGAAAGAAGAGGTCCAAAGTCACGGGCACCAGCAGAGTTGTATAGGTTGCGAAATAAAGTTTGTGTCATGTTCTTCAAGTGCATGGGTTCTCGGATCCACCGGTCATGCTCATCCTGCAGCATACTAATACGGTTTTGCTGCCTTCTTTGAATTGTAGTTGCATGGAAGAATTTGGTGTTTTTATCCCCCCAACGCAGCCAATTAATCCATGATCTCATAGCCCAACATTGCTCCTCTTGTTGCCATATATGTTGAATTTCATCTTGCAGACGAGTTACCTACTGTTTATCAAAGTTGCAATTTGGTTGATTGATGTGATCTTGAATTTGCTGCTTTAACAGATTGATCCGAAGATGTCCTTTGAAGAACTTGGACTTACTCCATTGCTCGAGCACCGAGGTAACCATCTGAATCTTGCGGGAGATAGTGCAATCAGTCAGTGATATAGATGTCCATGCATCTGCAATAAGCTGACGGCATTCGTTATCTTGAAGCCAAAAGGCTTCGAAGGTGAAAGTCTTCTTTCGTCTCACTGTGTTGGTTTCCAAAGATAATAGCAGCGGACTATGATCATAACCTAGAGCAGGTAAGGCGAACACTTCAGCTGCCGGATAATTCAATCTCTAGTCCATAGTACACATCACTCCATCAAGTCTTTCTTTAACTATATTCTCGTCGTCCCTATTATTAGTCCACGTACAGGCACAACCCTTACTATCAATATTTATCAATGAACAATCATTTAGAAATTCCCGAAAGGAACGCAACCAATATGGTTCAGCTAATCTCTTACCCACTTTTTCCCCATGATTCAGGATCTCATTGAAGTCGCTTATGCACACCCATGGCAAAGTATTTAACCTGCTAAGATGTCTCAAATCTACCCATAATTGCTGTCTTTGTTGATATGTTGTTGGCACGTGGATGTAGGTGAGCCTTATTGGAGTGCCACCTTGAGTATTGGTGCAGATCAAGTCGATGAAATGTGTTGTGTGGTTCTCCACACTCAAAGAAAGTTGGTCATTCCAAAAGACGACCATTCCACCAGCCAAGCCTCTGGGGCTCATCAAAAAACAATTATGGTATCTCAATCTTCTCTTGACTCTTTTGATAACTAAATCCTGATTCTTAGTTTCCATCAAAAAGATAAGAGCGAGCTGTTCTTGGACCACTAGGTCCTTTAGAGCATGAATTGTCAGGGGATTGGCCAGATCCTGACAGTTCCAGCTGATGATCTTCATTTGTCAGTTGGTGGCTTTTTAGGGCAAGCCACCATAGCCCAACTTCCAACCCCATCCGCTTCAAAGATTGGGGTATCCGTAAGTTGATTTTCATCCAACCCTTCATGTGCATGAGAACGTGAACCATATGGAGTATATCTTTTAACCTTCTTTAGGGGACTTGCTTTGATGTGCATCCTTGGACCCTTTAATTTCCTTTATTTGGAAGAGCTTGCGGCTGGATCACTAATCTCTGCAAACAACTCTAATGCAAGGGATTTAAGTTTTTGTAATGTAGTTTCTTACTGAGGAGCTACAATGTTTAGACCTCGCTGGATAGTGACTGTATGACAATCGCTTTGTTGTTCTGTGCTGACCTCCATTTGTGCAAGATGTTGGTTAGTGCTATGGGGGATGGCAGGTAGCAAAAGAGGTGCTGTTAGAGAGGTCTCTAGTATGGTTTCTTCGACTGCTTCTTGAGTAATTAAGTAATTGGTGTGTCATAGAAAGCTTTCCATAATGGACTATATTCTTTTACCTCAGCCCGAAGCCATTGACCAAAATATAATTTGTCTCTACCTTCCAATTTAGCATCATCATAGTGTACAACTTTGCAATACATCACATAATGGTCAAGAATCCCACATGAGTAGCAGAAGTGGAATAGGCGTTCATAGCGAAAATCTAACCATATAGGCTTCCTTTCTACTCTTATCAGTTTTCCAGGCTTTAATGGTTCATACATATTAAGTTCCACTCAAGCCCTCCCCGCTTGTAGGGTAGTGCCTTCTTTAGCTTTAATTTTAACTTCCAGGACCTTTCCAATGTGTTTCACAACTCTGCTGATCATGGTCTCTATACATCTCTCTAGTGGAAGGCCGAAAACTTGAACGCAAAATGTGCAGGTATCAAAGTCATAACAATGGAGAGGAGTGTTAGGAACCCATGGCTTTACAATGATGAGGTGGGTCACAAATAGCCAAGGACCATTATCCAGGATCCTCTATTTTTCCCCTGCCGAATTGAATTTGAAGACATATAGACTGGCTTCGCGTTGAGAAATTTCAACTTGGTCATTACGCCAAGTTCTTTTTATAGTATTCTAAAATGCTTGGAAGTTAATTGAAGGGTTTGAGAGGATTTGACCTACTAAAATTAGCCTGCATTCTGCTAATTTATCTTCTGGGCTGCTTCTTCCCATTCATCAATTTCCTGATCAGCCCATAGCTTGCTCATTCTGTTGCAGAGAGCAGCGAGAGGAGCATCATCCTCTTGGCCATTACGGTCCATGATTGGACATGCGCAATTTTGGATTCTGAGTTGGAGATGGTTGGAGCGTAATGCGAACAGCACCGTAGCGAAACAACAATTGGACTGGATTTTGAATTGGAGATAGGTGGAGCGTAATGCGAACAGAACCTCGGCGAAGCAACAATTTGATTGTCGATGGAATAGGCGAGCAACCCTCTAGCAAAATTTGCCCTAATTATAATAGTCAGCCATTCAGAGCCACTTGCAAAGCCGCCCTTTTCATTACCTGGCAAATGGTTGAGAAACTGAGATGTTTTGATGCTTGAATTTGGATGATTTCTGTCCGAATTCAACAATTATATCTCTGCCATCAAAGAACTATACTCGTGTCTTGTCCGTGCCCAATGGGAATTTGAATACTAAGAAGCATGGGGTAGATCAAATGATTTTCATAGGTGTTCAAGAGTGTATGAGAATTACTAAATCAAATTTTTATTCTTTCTGAGGGTAGGTCAAACTCTTTCGGGTGCAGGGCATTCATGTTTTTGTGGGGCTTGTGATTGTTATACCCTTCAAATGCCAACTGTCTCATCCTTTTTCCTATTCCTATTAGTTTATTGTTCTTTGAAATTCTCTTGAATATGCAAAATTTACGTCGGAATCCGACCTTGTTGATGTGCACAGGTTACGCTTTTGAATTGGCTTTCTGTTTTGTATCATCCCAGGGGTGTAATAGAATAAAACAATAAGTAGACTGGAAGATTTTCTTGTCCTTTTTATCATCTACTGGTGTTGTAACTCATTATTTTTGTTACAATTGAAGTTGTAAAATGTAAGACTGCCAGCTACTTGTTCATGAACTTGATGCACGAGGTCCTTGTGAAGAAGCAAGATCTTCCGACATCTGGACCTTGATAAAAGATCAAGCAAATTTTTGTTTTGGCTTGATGCTGGGAACTTTGGCTCTGCTGCTGTTAATACAAGATCAGTATATGCCCGTAATATATGGGCTACTACTAAATGGTCAATGTGATTTCCATGTCTTTTTGATTGTTTATATCATTTTTCATTCAAGTACTTTTTCTTGAAGATTATATGGTGGGAATTTAGTAATTATTGGAAGATTTAGGGCCTTAAACCGAAGAATCTGATCTTGGCTGCACATGTTATGTTTTTTCCACTTTGGAAAGCAACAAACGTTTTCTTGTTATTCTTTCTTAGACAACAAGGTTAATCGTGGATCATAGTAATTACTATTTGTAAAGTTACCCGATAACTGTTGAAATGATGCCTTGTTATTCTTAATAATCGAAGGACGGTTACAAGAAGATGCATGTTCTTGATGATTCTGCTTCTGAATCAATTTGATTCATAAATTGAGTAATCTGATTCTCGATCGTCTTGTCTTATGTAGAATGACGACAACCAAAGAGAGACTTTTGCGACAATGCTCAAAGCAGGATAGGGCGCTCGTTTTGTGAGGATGCTATAACTAGAATCTCTCTTTTGCACGATGCACCTCACCAGAATGCCTGGCTAGCCACTTCTGGTTTTTACCGAAGATGGCTTGATTACACACATAAAATCCATCGTTTGGAGGTAAATAATGAAAAGGGCTAGTAACAACATCTAGATGGGGGTGAATAGATGTGAATAAAATTTTTCACAAAACTTGGTAGAAGTAATTTGTTTATAGAAGATAACAGACTAAGGACGAATTCAACATTTAACAGTTTCAAATAAAATCAAATTTAAATAGTTAATTAAAGCTACGAATAAAGGAGTTAAGGGAAGAGAATTAAGAACACAAAATTTATAGTGATTCGGCTTAGATCAAGCCTACATCCACTCTCCACGCTGATAGCCTATTGGCTGGATTCCACTAATAATTCAAAAGAAATTTTACAACTTGATGATCTTGACTTCACAGTGAAGAGTCTCAATTGATCTCTCACAAAGTCTCACTGTGAGCTTCTCTCTTTTGTAAACAGCTTTGAGCTCAGTGAATGAAATAGCAAGGAACTAGAAAACTTCAGATTTTGAAAATTTTCTTTTCACGCACTCTATTGAACAATTAAAGAGTCCATTTTAAATACTCATTCATGCCTTTATGACCGTTGGCACTTTCCAAAAGAATTCTTCTAATCTACCCATTGGATAGAATCAATCAAGGAGATCTCGAGTCATTTGAAGATTTGTGATGAAAGCCCGTCAATCCTATTCGCCCATACAATCAGGATCTTGGTTTTTATAAGTAGAACCTTCCAAGTTTGCTTGCCTTCCAAAAGATTTGATTATCGAAATTTTTTCCAATAAAGATAGTCAATCATATAGGTAATATATCCAGCCATAAGATCATCCGTAAGCCATACGAATCAAATCCTTGAAGAAATAAAGATAATCTTGCATTTGGATAAGTCTTCATTCTTCAATCTAGAAACTGTTAGTATAAGCAAACTTTGAATTTAAAGTCTGGTGGTCTTTAGACTTTGACTTTTGAGTCTGGATGTCTTCAGACTAGACTTTCTAGAATGTTTTGTCAACTTCAAAACAGTAAATGAGTTTTCTCCAACAAATAACCCACATAGAATACATTACACCTATTTTGGAATCCCGTGTTCTTGTATTGTGTACTTCCATTCTCTTAGTCGGGAGGCAATAATATTGAGCTATGTACGAGCTTATGCTAAAATAGAAAGCCCATGAAGATATGGATTTTAATTTACATTACATGTATGCACGAGTGACTCTCTCAGGAGTTTCATCCGGAGATCAGATGTAATACATACTTATGTTTAGTCCATTAGATATATTAAAAAAAAAAAAAAAAAAAAAAAAAAAAAAAAAAAACAGATCAAATTTCAGAGCTTAATGGAGGTTTGCTTGCATGGTTTTTTTTTTTTTTTTTTTTTTGCCGGGAGCATTGAGTTGTCTTTCCCTCTCTTTCTAAAAGCAACTTAAAGTTCCATGAAGAGATCACTGGAGTCATGAACGGCAGGCACCAACGAATGACGGCGAACAGTAGAGATATTATAGAATAAGCACCATAAAGAAAAATTTCTTCATGCAAAGCGAAAACAGAAAGTTGAAAGTAAACGTTGGAAGAAGACCACATCTCCACCTGACTTTCGCGCATTTCTCAGATTAACAAACGACGTCTCTCTCTCTCTCTCTCTCTCTCTCTCTCTCTCTCTCTCTCTCTCTCTCTAAAATAAAACTTTGCTTATTTATCTCGACCGTCCAGGAGAAGACTCATGTTGGACGGCACATGTAGGATATCAGCCGTCACTTGTATTTGACCTAGATTTGGCCTTTTGAAACATCCTTCGGCAAGGGGTTAAATTATCACTAGAGAAAGAGTTGGAACGTCTCCGCAAACGCATCTCCAGGGAAGAAGGTAGGTCCATTCCAGCTCACAAGGCGGAGATATTTTTGCAGAAGCAATCGCCATCGTGAAAGCCCTAAACGCACCTTGAATAAAGGAGTTTAGCCAGTCGACGACCTCCCTTTGGGGCTTGAGTCTCGAGAGCAGCGTGTAATCACTGAGCCCAGTCACCGATCAGCTCCGTAGCGTGCAGTGGTAGGATATGTGCCTTAGGCTCTGCTCCTGCAAAACCACGGCCAAATCTCTATCCCCATTCCTCTGCCTTAGGAAGAAATGGCCCTTCCTCCTCCTCCGGTCGCTTGACAAACGCCAGAGCAGCGTGGAAAGAGAAGCGAGTGAGCACCGTAGTAGGGGCACCTGCTTCGCCGGCAATGGCAAGGGAATAGCTGCTAGACGAACTTCGAACAAACGCCGGACCAGCAAGGAGCACGCAAAGAGAAGCAAGCGAGCACCGAAGTAGGGGCGGTCGTAATGTGGTATGTTGACGTCGGTAGGGGAACGGCAGCTTGATGAACATCGGAACAAACGCCGGAGTAGCAATGAGAGTGTGGAGAGAAGCGAGCGGTGCTAGAGCAAGGGTGCTTGTAATGTAGTTTGTCAGCAACGGCAAGGAACGGCCACTTGACACACAGCGGAGCAACCACGAGCGTAGAAATTTTGAAACCTTCGTCGAGTGAAAGAATTCGCAGCTGCTGGAGAGTAATCGTGCGGAGCCTCTGCTTCTCTTTCCTTCATTTGAAGAGGAAAGAGAAAAGTCTGTGCGATAATAAATGCATTGTAGATCAGAGAGAATGTGCAGGCTGTGCAGGTTAGGGGGATAATGGACGAGTGCAAGCCAGGAGAAGGCTAGTGAGATGAGAAAGAAAGAAAAAATGCAAAAGACAGCAAGGGGGCCCACGCTTCCACGTGGTGCTGCATGAGTGGTCGGGGACCACGCTGACATGGCACTCCTGGACCACTCAATATTTTCTACTGCCTACGGGCTACCGCCCCATCGCTACTCAATAGCGCTCGTCCTCGTGGCCTCCTCAGCTCTTTTTGGCAATGGCCCATTGGCTGAGGGCTTAGCCCTTCCTCTTGTAATCTTTTTATTTTATTTTATCTTTTTTGTG
Organism: Eucalyptus brandiana; assembly: GCA_014182725.1. Taxonomy (NCBI): domain Eukaryota; kingdom Viridiplantae; phylum Streptophyta; class Magnoliopsida; order Myrtales; family Myrtaceae; genus Eucalyptus; species Eucalyptus brandiana. Next base: position 24,456,853 of record CM024674.1, on the reverse strand, counting down.
TTTTTTAGTTTTTTAATTTTTAAAATCTAATTTAATTAAAATTTAGGTTTAAAAATTGAGGTTTTGACCAAAATTACGTTGTTTTAGTGCTTTAGTTAATCTTAACGTCACGTAGGAAAAAGAAAATAATTATAGAAAAGTACGTCGGTATTTTTGTTACCCAAATTTAGTGGAGTTAATGGAAAATTTTGATTTATCAATATGAAATGTTTTAGGATGTAATTCTATTTTTGAAAATTTTAGAACTCAATTGCACTTTTCTAATAAGTTTCAAAACTTTTAGCGTACTTGCACAGTTAATTTATGGAGGAATTCCAGTTTGAGCTTGATCTAAATGAAGGTCGAATAATGTGGCATATTATATAATCCTGAGGACACCTATGTCTATCTTTAACTAAAAAAATGCCTTTTAAAGAATAATAGAAACTAGATTGGACTTGATTAGCCTGTTGAGCTAATAATTAGTGAGCACAAGGTAACTCAAAATCAAACTATTCTATCTCGAGTAATTATTAAGCCGTTTTGAGCTCATTGCGGATACACTCAGTATGAGGTACAAAAGCTTAGGAGAATCTCCTAGCATTTCATAAAAACTACTTATGTGAGGAGATGGAGGAAGGAAGCCTCCATATAGTAGCCAATAAAAAATTTATTCGGGAAGTCATGCACTTTTAGTGGAGTGATGCCCTACATCTTACATCTTACGCCCTATTATATGAAGACATAGTTAAATATTTAATGATTCTAACATACATAAATGGAAGGATTGTGACATGGTGATTATATTGATTTGACTTTGCAGTATAATTGAGTGTTGGATACTAGTGACTTTTTTGTATTTATTTTGATGTCATAATATTTAATACACAACTGCCTATGCGAGTATGATATTTAAATACTAACTAGAAGAATAAGGACTTCTTCTTATAAAGTTTTTCTCAAGGGTAAATAATTTACCGGAAATTGCAATATATGTTACATGATTTCTTTTAATATTTTAGGATTTTCAATATGTTACAATTTTCATAGTCAGCAAATAATTATTTGTTAATTTATAATCTTTTTTTATCTAGCATGGGTTAATCATCTATCAGTAGATAGGTCGAAAAAAGAAAAAAGAAACTTTTGAGTAATGAATGAAAGAGGATATTTGGATTTTTATGTTATTAGAAAATTGATTAATTAATTATTATTTTCAATTAATACATTAAACAAATACTGTTCATTTTTCATCATGCTTCATTTTCTTAAATAAAATGTTTTGGTAATTAAGTAAACATCTATGTGCTCTTTGCATGTGACATTGGTCCACTAATTTCCTATAAAAATTTGGGAATGGATGGTATTTTGACACATGGCGCAATCATTGAAGCCTATTCTACCTAGCTTTCTAATTATATATAAGCTTATGGTTACTTTTTTTTTTTTTGTCAAAAGCTTATGATTCATTTATTTTGCGAAAAATAAATAATTTCATAAAAATAACATTTATATTGCATACAAAAATGAATGGATGAAAAATATTTTTATCATTTATGAAAAATTTTAGACAAACTATTATGAGTAACGAAACAGTTTTTGTTAACTAATTATTTCAAATTATACAAACTATACAAGTTTTAGGAAAATTTCCTTCCAAATCGTTTAACTTTCTAGTAAACAAACGCACTCTTAACAACTCTAGGAAATTCTAGAAAATGGATCATTATTTCCAACAATATCATATATAGAAAGACAAACGCAGAGTTTTATTGAGAGCTTCTGTATGTTCGATAAACTGAATAAGGAACACCAGAACGTGCTGAAAAAACTTGTCTTCGCTAGAGAGCGTAAGCTGAGACGATGGGACTTCTCACAACGTGAGTTCCATTGATCTCCTTCCAAGTGATGTAACCATAGTTACCTACGTAATTGCTCCGCGGAATCGACCCTTCCAAAGAGATCTCTACCGTCAAGTTGAACTTGGCTCTGTCGTACTTGCTAGTGAACCACAGCTCCGAGGGTTTTGCTGTGGCCTTCATGCTCGACGGAGTTGTCACTGTGGCCTGGTAACTTGCAGGCCCATCGGCCACGTTGGTCAGGATTCTTTTGAAAGTGGCGCTCGTGGTGTTGGTGTTGTTGAGGATGACTATGAATGAAGGGTAGTTGATGTCGAGAGTCGCGGATGCGCAAGAGAAGTTCAATCTCCTGCTTATGATCTTTATCTGATTGGCGGAATAGTTCATTCCGCAGAGGAAATTGACGTAATCCTCGGGTTCGATGTCGTAGATTAGACCGGGATCTGAAGCCTTTTCTGGATCTATATGTCCTGCTCCAAAATCAAGAGGCGTTCCTGAAGCTCGGGTGGTCATGTCGATGATGGTTTCATTGGTGTTATCGAGAATGTAAGCCGTGGTCATCATTGCCGATCGGATAGCAGCGGGGCTCCAATCTGGATGGGTTGATTTTAGCAGCGCAGCGACTCCAGCCACATGAGGAGCCGACATGGAAGTTCCCGATTCGAGCTTGTAGTCACCAAGCAAGTAGCTATGACCTATCTGTGCTATTTCTCGGTTCGGCGCCCATGCCGCCAAGATATTGACTCCAGGAGCTAACATATCCGGCTTCAAGATCCACGGGGCCTGACGGTTCGGTCCTCGAGACGAAAACCATGCTACCTGAGGAGCTGGTTTGGTCCCGAAAATGGTTATCAAGAACTTGATGCTGACCGTCGGATTCTCCGACTTCAGCAAGTAGTCCTTGATTCTGTCTCCGTCTTCGGGTACGACGGCCACGAACGGAGTATTGAAGTCTTCGGGTTGGAGAAAAGCCCCAGATTCGGTACTGAAGATGGCACCTGCAGCTCCGGCTCGGGTGATTTCGTAGGGATTGACTCCGTCGCAGAAAACTATCTTCCCAGCGACATCCTTCGGGTCAAGAGAGTAACTGTTGCAGGTTTCCTTGCTTCTGTTGCCGCGGCCGAAGTACAGAGGAACTCTTGAGATCAGCAGATTTTCTGGGAAGATGGATTTTCCTCTAACTGTCACGCTTTCATTGCCGAGGACTATATCAGCCACAAAGTCCCTCGATATGGTTCCAGCGCCGACAGTCGTTAGCCACGGAGCTCCATTTAGCATCGTGTATCCTCGAGGGCCGTAGTTACCTGCTGAACAAACAACGAAGATTCCTCTCTCCATTGCTGCGAAAGCTCCCACGGCGATCACATTCTGGTCGAACGGTATCTCGGTAAATCCAAGCGATAGAGACAATATATCGACACCGTCCGCTATGGCTTGGTCCATGCCTGCTAGTGTGTCCGTCGCAGCGAAGTCGTTGTCGTCGTTCTGGAATATCACCTTGTACATCGCGAGCCTAGCAGCGGGTGCCATACCTGTTGCCGTGCCCTTGGCATAGCCGAAGTAGCTAGCGTCCCTCACGGGGCTCCCGGCCGCTGTGGACGACGTGTGGGTCCCATGCCCGAAGGAATCCCTCGGGGAATCATAGTCATCAGTCGTCGATATGTTCAAGCCATGCTGCTTCATTCCTTTGCTGAACGATCGGGCTCCAATGAGCTTCCGGTTGCAGTTGGACGAGTTGAAGTCCACCCCGGACTCGCAAGAGCCTCGCCATCTCTCCGGCACGGGGGACATGCCCTTGTCCTTGAAGCTCTCGCTCTCGGGCCATATCCCAGTGTCTACGATGCCGACGATCACGCCGTCACCAAATTTGGCTCTTGGCCAGAGCCCTTTCTGTCTGTTCAGGCCAAGAAATTTAGGAGTATATGTTGTGTGAGCGTTTCCGAATGTGTCTGGATACGATGCAACATGACCAGGAACCTGTTCCAGCTTCTCCAATTGGGACTGTGACAGCACTACACTAAATCCATTCAAGGCATGGTTGTATGTGTAGAGATGGGTTGGATCAATTTCGTCAGGGGACGATGATAGGGACGACAGAAGCGATGTGTACCAGTCATGGTGACGTGAGAACGAAGCGGGCAATTCCGATTCATCCATGTAGATTATGTAGGGTTTTCGGTAATCTTTGGCCGAAGCAGACACTATGGTCGAGATGACAAGGAAGAGCTTACAAAGCATATCATATTCCATTATCATTCCGTATAGATATCTGAAACTGAACGGTGTTTATGTTACAATTATAAAGGGAGATTAACCTGGGCTTATATAGAGGACCATATCTCGTGCAAAAATATGTCAAGAGGCGATTATTGCGATCAAGTCAATGAAATCAAAATTAAAGATGCAGTTTTAGCCGGCGAAGCAAGACAAGTGCGGATAGTTGACTTCGAAATATCGTTTTCAAGGATAGTTGACTTCGAAATATCGTTTTCAAGGAACGTATGCACTGCGTACTTAATTTTATGATATAGATTACGATATGCCAAATGAACATTCTATTGGCCCACCGTACATTCCATCGGCCGAGAAGGGCAATAAGCTAAAAAGGATCTGAAATTGCCAAACTCCTAGCAGGTTGAATCGAAAGAATCTCTCCGGGGAGAGACATTCAAAAGGTATGGTTTATTCAAGATTTCGGTCGACATGAGAATCAATCTGATGAAAAGAAGGAAGAAGGACGGTTCTCAACCTTCTATCTTGTTATCAGACGGCATAATTACCCCCGCAAACTTAGCAATCTATCTTGCCGGTGAAGTCGGCGATCATTTTCAAGAGACGGCAATTGTTCGTATTTTCCAAATGGAATCAATTTGCCCAGCTAGTATGGGACTGGAATAAGATTCAATTCAAAGAGCAGAACATCAAAGAACATTGACATCAACAACATAAAAAGCTGCCCGAAAGAATTTTTGGAGTGTGAAGGTCTCCAGCGCAGAGATGCGAAAAGCAAAAAGTAACTATTTTAAGGACGCGAAGCCAAACGGGCATTGGACTCCCGATCGATATACTATCCGGCTCGTCAAGATTTACTGCTACCCTCTCTAGATGAAGAAATGCATATCCTATCTGAATGGTTCCCAATGCAAGAGCTAAAAGGAGAACTTCTCAGAATTTCATGACACCATGAAAGCACATGCAACTCTTTGTCACCTCTCTTTGACAAAATGTTCGGCAAACTTGTGACACTAGCCTTACAATTAGCAAACTTTCCCCGCTCATTGAGGCTAGCTGAAAAACCTCAAGGGGTGGACATCCACTTCAAGGCTACCTATCATATTTTGTTGGTTCACCCATGATGGGATGTGTCCAAGGGGCACGGTTAGCCCTAATGAGATGTGTGTTCAAGAGGCACCAATTGCCTATGATGAGGGGTGTCTTGAGAGATACCTCTTGAAGAAGTATGAGTGATCACATATAGGTTGTGTGGAGCTTGGTTCAATGATGGTATGTATATATTTTGATGTGCTTGCAATTTCTTGGTTTTGAGCAAACTTGAACAATGGCTAGAGTTTGGGAAAGATTCAACCTAACTTTCCTACCTATCGGATTAATCTTAAAGTTGCATAAGTCCAGATGCAATTGTGACCTTTACAATGCTTTCTTCTGGTTTGCCTCTTCCCTGATCATCTCTATCATAAACATTGTGAGCTTGCCTCTGAGACTAAAGCATCTAAATGTCCACTTATGTTATTTGATGTTATATTGCTCTTACTCTTAAGACTAGGTGAGTCCTGCCCTAAAAACTTATGAAGCACGAACACGTTTTAAGAGCTTCTATGTTGTGTTGGACATCCCAACATGTGTTCGACACGCTTGGATACGTTGAAAATCCGACACGTGGTCAACTCTTTCTTACACATTCCGACCTGCGTGTTTGGAATTGTGAGAGACATGGTGGTTTTTGGGGTGGGTCTGCAAGTTCGAAGGGAGAGAAAATTATTGAAGAAGGTGACGAAAGGTGGAGGCAAGGGTGAGGGAGCAAAGTTGAGGTCGCTTGCGATCGTGAGGCCGCGACTGCAAGGAGGAGAGCTGCGACTACGATGCCGCGATGGAGGAAATTGTGAGAGGAAATCTAACATGTGGTTAACTCTTTCTGATATGCTCCGACACGTGTGTTTGGAATTGTGAGAGGAATGATGGTTTATGGGGTGGGTCTACAAGTTCGAAGGGAGAGAAAATTGTTGAAGAAGGTGACGAAAGGTGGAGGCAAGGGTGAGGGAGCGGAGTCGAGGTCGCGAGCGACGGTGAGGCCGCGACTACAAGGAGGAGTGCCGCGACTATGATGCCGCGATGGAGGACCGGAGGCAAGGTTGTAGCTACAAAGGAGGAAGGGCCGGAGGTAAGACGGTGAGCAATTGCGATGAGATGACCGAAAGAGAGCAAAGATCAAGATGAAGAGAATTGGGCAAGGAGGAGGAAGAGGAAGCTATGGAGGAAGGTTTTAGCAAGAAGAGTAGATAAAATTTTAAAATGGGGATTCTGATGTGGAGGGTGGAGCGTGGGGGATGACTTCAATTTTTAAGGGAAATGACAGCCTTGATAGGTGATGGGAGGGAAGAAATGAGGAAAGAAACCGGGGGTGGAAGGGGGGTGGTTTAAAATGGGGATTCTGATGTGGAGGGTGAAGTGTGAGGGATGACTTTAATTTTTTTCAATTTTTAAGGAAAATGACAGCCTTGATAGTGATGGCCCTGATGGGAGGGAAGAAACGAGGAAAGAGACCGAAGCCGGAAGGGGAGTGGTTTGGTGGTGTGGCGGACAGATAGAAATGCAAGAGGGAAATATTTTTTTGGGGGTTGGGGGGGAGGTTTTCGTGGTGTGGTGGGGTTGCGGAGAAAGAAACACGGGAGGGAAGTATCTTTGGGGGATGGCGATTTTTGTTTTGATGGTTTTGGTTGGGGGAGGAGAAACGAAGGAGAATATTGGGCCGCAAGGTATTTTTCTTAGAAAAATAAATAAGTAGGGCTAAAAAGTGATTTCAAAAAAATTAAGATACTGAATGTTAAATAATGATAAATTTTAGTTATTATAGAAAATCATAGATTTATATAAATAAGTTGATTCTAACTTTTTGTCAGTCATTAGTTTCATCAATAATTTTTATTAAAATTAGAAACATATTCTCAAATATGGGTATGCATTAACTATAAATATATCTTTTGAATTTCCTATGAATAGATTTATTAATATTATTAGTGTAAATTCATTGTAAGCTCTTTTTATTTATTTATTTATTTGTGAATTCGAATCAAATTACTTAAAAATAAATATATTCATTTAATATATAACGTGTCTCAACAAGTCGGAATTCTTTATTTTTGAAAAATGACGTGTTGACATATTGTGTTGTGTCGTATCGCGTGTTTTGTGTCACACGTCAGTGCTACTTAGCTAAAAACCAAGGCGGATGGCATCCATATAGATGTGTGTGCATATTGCCCTCAACTTTCTCCTAGATAGGTCATAACCTCAGCACCATCTTTCCTGAGAAAAACAAAATTTTTTTATGGTTGGTTATCACATTCATATCCAGTTAATTTCGAAAGCCATATAGGAAAAGCTAGGCATGTATTTAAGCCGATACAATACCAAGCTTAGAGCTACCTATACTTAACCTTCAAATCTCAACTCGATGTCAATCAAGTACTAAAGTTTCTGTTTGAGCTTGACTCGACTAGAAAATCAAGATATTCAAGTTCAGTTTGACTTTACTCAGCTAAAATTAATTTATGAAGGAACTCGAGCTTGAGCCTGATATCAACCAAAGCTCACATAATATGTGCTTATTATATGATTTTGAGGACATCCATGTCTATTTTTAACCAACAAGCATCTTTTGAGGAAATTGAGTTAAGGTTGATTAGGGTTGCAAGCCCGTCGAGCTGAGAATTGGTGAGTGTGAGCTTGACGTGACAAGATACTCCAGTAGCTCGAGCTTAACACAAAAATCAAATCAGTCGATCTTGAGCGATTATCAAGCTATTCCGAGCTAGTCGCAGGTTGACCTGGTTTGTTCATTAGGACAAGCTGTACAAATTGCCTCCCGCACCTTTTTGACTTTAAATCAACTTCAAACGATGACAAAATGAAGAGACAACACCAACCATATATTGACCTTTTCTTCATTTGTGGATATTCCCAACTTACACTGGAAGATTGATATTTTCGTCCCTGGTCCTCTAATATGGCAAGGCATGGACTTAAATTAGTAATGGTGCATGGAAAAAGAATGATATTTGGCTAATTGGAGAAGTTTTTCAGAGGTAAATTGATTCTCTCTCTCTTATTTTTTATTTTTTTGTTACCGCGAGAATTAATCTGATTCACTATTTATTTTATTGAGGTAAGGTCGAATAATGAGAAAATACTAGTTGAAATCTCATGCACGGCACGGGTTTGAAAATGTACTTATTGTTAACTTAGTTGGATAGTATCATTTTCAGTATTTACCCAAGGTGTACAAAAATTTACATTTTATGGCATTTACGCAACAAAAATATATTTATTGACAATGAAAGTTCTTAGGTAATGTGTCTCTAAAAATAGCATCTAATAAATTGGGACCTCCTTTTGCATATCCATATAATATGAGACTTTTTTTTTTGTGCATATAAATAAACTAAAGTATTGCAACATTGCGATAATATATATATATATTGGTTGGTCATACTCTACTCATACTTTAACTCTCACTCTTAGATTTTTGCCCTGTAGGGCGCGAGAGTTGAAATCCACACTTGAAACTAAATCAACCCATCCCAACCCCCTTAAGAAGATGGGGATTTGAACCCCTCACTTTCCATTTTTCATATATGGGAAGGGTCGACCCTAGTGGTTGATTATATTGATTTAACTTTGCGGTATAATTGATGTAATGACATCCTTGTGTTAATTTTGATGTCATAGTATTAAATATATAATTGCCCATGCGAGTATGATATTTAAATACTAATTATATGAATAAGGACTTCTTTTCATAAAGTTTTTCTTAATGTTATATGATTTTCTATATTTTAGGATTTCCTGTATGTTACCATTTTGGGAAAGTTGTCCAAAAGTCTTAAACTTATTATACGTTTGTCAATTTAATTATAAATATTTTAATTATGCTAATTCAATCTTAAACAATTTCACGTTTTGCCAATTTACTTCATTTGCCCAATTTTAGCTGAAAATCGTTAATGCGAATGCCAGCTATCCTATGTGACACAGTCAATATTGATATGGACAATATTTAATGATAAATTAATATTTTATCAAAAGTTTTAATTTCTTTATGTTATTTTCTTCTCTTTTCCTTCTTTACTTTTTCCCCCTTTTCTCTACTCTTCTTTTCTTCTTTTTCCCTTTTTGCCTTTTCGTGACCAAACAATTATTTGTTAATTTATGAGCTCTTTTGATATCGCGTGGATTGATCATGTTTCTGCAGATAGGTGGAAAAAAAAATCTTGAGTAATGAATGAAAGAGAATTTTTGGATTTTATTTTATTAGCAAATTGATTACTTATTATTTTCAATTAATACATTTAAATAACACCTTTTAGTTTTTCATCATGATTCATTTTATTGAATAAAATGTTTTGGTAATTTAGTAAACATTTTTGAGCTCTTTACATGTCACACTGGTCCACTGATTTCTTAAAAAAATTGGCAATGCATACTATTTTTTTTGGAAGCACGAAGCAGAAACTCAATACCTTCAACTGGGAGGCCGTCAAGAGGAAGCCAAAGTCCGAGTCTTCAGTATATCTAGTTATATCCATCTTCACTCAAAAGCTTAAGTAAATAACTTATGAGTAAATTAACAGCTCGATATTATACTAATTCTTTAATGTAGAATTTTTTTAACACAACTCACATGTGCATGTTAACAATTTCCTTCTCATGGGTGAGCTCAAGTGTTAGATTTGCTCTCTCTTAATTAATGTATCTTTCTGTATCAATTTATCTCAATCTAAATCTCCAATGCCAAACTTCATTCCTTGTCTCTTTCTCCACGAGCCTCTGTTCTATAGTAAAAAATGGTAACTGCTTTTTCATTATTGAGGTCTTGACCTTAGGTCTTTCCCAGTAATCAACTCTGGAGGTTCTCTTCTTTTTACGCATTGGAGTCTCGAAGATTCAACCTCTATTGAAGGAAGGACGGAGGCAACCCCTCTTTCATCCTTTTTTGCTCTCCCCCCTTTTCGGTTTTAAAGAAGTCGAAAGAAGAACCCACTTGCAGTTATAGTAGCTATAAGCCCAACTTCAATCGCCAGCAAGTGAGTCAGCAAAGTTCTCCAGGAAGTCAGCCAATTGCTTTGACCACATCGGAGGATGTGATAAGAAAGTCTTAGATCCCGGTGAGCTTGAAACGATGAACTTCATGTCATCTAAAATATACAGTTTTTAGGGATATGATTTCTAAAATAAAAATTTATCTTTAGATATTGACCCACTTTTCTCTTTTAATTAACAGTTATTCCACCATATGATTTTCCATATTCGTACATTTGCATTGACAACTACCCATTTAGAAACTGCCTTAGTTTATAAAACACGATTGTTCATTTACATAAGGGCATGACAAGGTTCAAGCCAAATACTCTCTTTTGAAAATACACCATTAGTACGTGAAGGGATTGGGTTAGTAGAGTGCGCCAATAATTGCTATTGAATGTCTACAGATTTCCATTGCATGCAAACTTGAATAATGGCTAGAGGTCATATTTATTTTACTCGTGCGTTCCACATATGATTCTAATTTATACTTGAATTCTTTTCTTCAATGCATGATTCAAATCATTCATTTTATCTTACACTTCATCCACTCCATCCCTAGTCTTTTCCTTTGTACATAACCATGAAGTCTACCATGAGGCCTACGCTGCTATATTAGTACCCCCACCACCCAGAAACCATAGATTGGTGGTTCACCAATTGACTATCGACTTTGATACCATTTATTAGGAAGCATGTAACAGAAGTTTAATACATTTAGCCAGAGAGATCGCTAAGAGAGAATTTAAGTACGAGCCCATCAACATATACAGTTGAACTATGACAAAAGAAAAAAAAAACACATATCTAGCTAAACTCACCTTTACTCAAAATTTTAAGTTAATAAATTATGGGTCAACTATGATTTATTAACTGCTCAACACTAAATCAATTTTCCAATATTGGATTTCTCTAACACAATTCACATATGCATCCTAAAAATTTGGCATGCTGCTTTCAACCATTGAAGCCTATTCTACCTAGCTTTCTAATTATATATATATATATAAGTTTTTTTTTTTATCTTTCTAATCATATATAAGCTTAAAAACACTTAATTTTTTATAGCTACCATCGGATCTTTGCAAGGTTAGATTGGCAACATAGACAAAAGATGGAGCAGCGCGAGATATTGCACAACTATCAGATACGGAAATGACTCTCATGTCATCTTGAGAAAGAACGGTGTGTTATAACGGCTCGATGACTTTATATGTCATCTTGGAGATAGAACGTTATGCATACCCGCTCGATGGCTCTATATGTCATCTGGAGATAGGATAGTACTGTCTATATTTCACTTTAATTTAGAAATCCTAGATTTTGATCGGATTCATAGATAATATTGAATGGGCTGACCAAAAGATGGTCGTGATGACATATAATCAACTGGGTTGATTAATCGATGATTCGATCTGATTTGATTGAGTGATATAATTGTCAGTATTTATCATGTGAACTGACTTGCAGGAAGAAACTGAGGCCAAGATAAGTCTTCTGACGCCTGATTGTGCTTAGGTAGTTCTTAGAGCGTAATTTTCTTCATAATCGAGTCTTAAGGAGTAGAACTCGCTGAGATGTAGTCTCACCCCGTTGTAGGATCACATTTTCAGGTCCCTAGGTGTTGGTCATGGAGAGCCGGAAGTCCCGAAGTTTGGAAGGTGGAAAAAACAGAATCGGCAAACTTGTTTGGCTAGTTAGTCATAGGGCATTTCCTTTTTGGTTAAGCCGATATTTTTGTAATCGACTTGATGTTGTGAATAAACTTGTTTGTTATAAAATGTTTGTTTTGGTTTGAAAAAGTTGGCATCGCTTTCCTATCCCATTGTTTGATTTTTTGGGGATTTATATCTGGTTCTGCATGTATATATTAAAATGAATGGGTCGGCGATGCCTCTTGTGACATCACTATTATATCAACCAAGTAGGGACGGGCACGGGTCTGGAGGATTGGGACATGACAGCTGATTTCTAAACTGAAAGACAAATTTGTGATTGGAATAAAATGGGTTTTCAAAAACAAGATAGATGAAAAGGGCAAAGCAACCAAAAACAAAGTAAGGCTTGTGGCAAAAGGTTACACACAAGAGGAAGGAATAGACTATGATGTGATTTATGCACTTGTAGCCAGGTTAGAAGCAATTAGACTACTACTTACATATGCGTATTTTCATAATTTCAGATTATACCAGATGGACATCAAGAGTGTTTTCCTTAATGGATTTATACAAAAATAAATCTATGTGGAATAACCACCAAGATTTGAAGATCCAAAAAAATCATACTTTATTTATAGACTGAAGAAGGCGTTGTACAGTTTGAAACATGCACCTCCTTGAGCCTAGTATGAGAGGCTGAGTAAGTTTTTGATAAATAATGGTTTTGAAAAGGGAAAGGTTGAGACGATCTTGTTTATTAAAAGGGTAGAAAAAGATTTTCTACTTGTTCAAATATATGTAGATGATATAATCTTTGGATCTTCTAATGAGAATCTATGCAAGAAGTTCTCAAAATCTATACAAGAAAAATTTGAAATGAACATGATGGGTAAATAAACCTTCTTTCTGGGTTTACAAGTTAGACAATCGAAGAAAGGAACATTCATTTATCAAGAAAAATATGCCAGGGATGTTATCAAAAAGTTTGAAATGGAAAATTGCAAGAAAACAGAAACTCCCATGTCAAGTTCTTCAAAACTTGACAAAGATGAAGATGGAAAGAAGGTTGACCAAAAGCTTTACAGAAGCATGATTGGTTCTCTTCTTTATCTCACTGCTTATAGACTTGATATTTTATTTAGTGTGTGTACATGTGCTAGATTTCAATCTGATCCCAAAGAGTCGCACCTTAGTGCTGTTAAACGAATTGCAATAGGTTTATGATTTTTTTTTTTTTTTTTTTTTTTTTACTTCTTTCATGTTTGAATTGACTACTTATGAGCATTAAGCAAAATATAATAAGAGCATTTAATCATCTTTCCGTCTTTAACATAAGTCGAGAACATAGAGATAGAAATTCGAGTGGAAATAAGAGAGAGCAAGTCCAGCACGTTAGGAAAGATTCGGAGAATTAAATTTCTTCCTTGAGAATTGTTTGTGGAAGTGAAGTGAGTTTAATGGGACTGAACAGCATAACAAGGCATTGGATTTGCTTGCTGCTATATCTGATTTCGCATGTCATTAACCAGTCCGATCTCCCTTTTCATGTACTTTATGCAGAAGAAACTCTATTCATAAGAACAATGGTGGGTACATGCAGGAAAAACTTTTCAACAAGACAACTCAATACATGACGTAGCAAAACATCTATGCATATATTTACAAAAACCAGTCTATGCTCACCGACGACTGCCACACATTACCCGGAAAGTCGATTTATTTGAAGTTCAAAGCACACATTCGAACAAGTATATCGGTAAATTCTTGAGTATACAGAAGTCTAGGTTTATTGACAGGAAGCACCGATGGATTGGAGCACCGTCCACACATCTGAGCGGAGATCCGGCCTATTCCTTGTGCTCATCTCGCAGCACCTCAAAGCCAAATGAACCAACTCCTTGGCCAGCATATAGGGCCACTCTCCAGCCGATGGATCCAAGATGGTCTTCAAAGTCCCTGCGCTAATTGCCTTTCGCACTGCGTTTGCTATTCCTAAGGCGGGCCTCCCCGTCAATAACTCAAGCAGTATAATCCCAAAAGAATATACGTCGGACTTTATCGTGAGCTTTCCCTCGATGAGGAACTCGGGGTCCATGTACCCACGCGTTCCTTTTGGATTGGTCAGGTGCACAACGGTGGTGTTGTTGCTTGACCGCTCCCTGCTGGACAGAAGTCGGCAGATGCCGAAATCGCTGAGCTTGCTCATGAGGTGTGCGTCCAGTAGGATGTTCCCCGGTTTGACATCCCCGTGGACGATGCTAGGCTTCCAAGAGTGGAGGAAGGCCAGGACGGAGCAGAGCTCTGTGGCGATACGTACCCGAGCTTGCCACGGCAACTGCTTTGCCCTGTTGCTGCTGTGGAGACAGTCTTCAAGGCTACCATTCGGAATATATTCATAAACAAGAGTGCGGGGCTCTGGACAAGCACCGATGAGCGTGATGAGGTTGGGATGCCTCACCTTGCTCAACACATCCACCTGTGAGACATTCAATCAAGAGTTCGATGATCGGCATTGAAAATCTCGATTACTGTGAGTAATGTACTCTTACTGGGAAATCACGATGCCATAGTGAATAATGAACCAACTCTTACCTCCTGTTGAAATTCTTGTGAACCATGCATGCTATTAAATTTAATGATTTTTATGGCCACCGACGTATGTCGAAGGAAACCTCTATACACGCTCCCGCAACCGCCTTCTCCAATCTTCAAGGCCGGGTCAAAGTTCTGCACAGCTTCCTTGATTTCGGTCATGGAGAACTCAGAGAAGTACTTTGTGCCCGAGGAATCTCCTCTTCTTCTGCTCATCTCCTCAGCCTTTTGGACTGCGTTGTTGAGTTCGATCTGCAACAGCTCTCGCTCTTGTCTAAAAATCTGCAACTTCTCATTGGCTGCTATGATTTTCAGCTCCAATTCCTTTCTGCTCTCGTTAGCCTCGGCAAATTGGCTCTCGAGCTGCAATTTTCCTTCCAGGGCACTGCGAAGTTCTTCCATCACTTTGTTTAGGTGATCCTGCAACTTCTCTAGCTCTTCCTCCAACTGAAAATTTACCCATAATACTGTACTCAATAGCTCATCTTCTTTTCTTTTTTGGCCACAAATCAATAAATCATCTTTCTTCCTCATGTTAGTTATGTCATGCATTTTATTTATCTATTATATTATAGGATGAATCGTTTCCATGGAGTTCGGGTCCTCAACAAACAGACTTCAGCAAAATCAGTCGAAATATTCCATTTTTGATACCAGAAATTAAAATAATTCAGGGGGTCCAGGTCGATGTATAGCAAAGCGGTCCAGTTATTATATCGACATTATACCTTCCTGGGATCATTTTGCCCGCCCTCAATGATACCTACTTCTTCAGCACGAGTCGTCACTCCCTCCTCAAGCACTTCTTGCATGCCGTTTTCATCCAAATCCTGTTACAATTAGCTAAACTTCGCAATATTCCTTTAAAGGACAACGAATGAGATATTCCTAGCTCCAAAACAGGACAACTTAAGCTAGAGACATGGCCTCCTGGCTAGAGAACATGAAAACAGCTGCGCATACCAGAGTGTTGGAAAATGATGAATGGCCGGTATGATAGACCGACCAAATCAACTGCAGATGATGGGAAAGGCTTGTTGCGAGTTCTTGGGGAGTGTCTTGCCTCTCCAGCATGCCCTCCGCATTAGACTGATCGGAAGGAATGCTAGCTGGGGAAGGAGAAGTGTTGGTGTTTTGCGGAAGCGTGAGTGTGTGCAAGTGCGTATGTGTGAAATATGGGCTACAAAGGCAAGGGTGTATGGGTTAAGAAAAATGATTTGCAGCAAGGGAACACAAGGGAACAACAAAAGAAAGCTTTTTTTTATTTAGTTGTAGTACAAAGTACAAAGGAAGGGGAAGAGCTTACCTTTTGCTCTACATTTTCACGCTCCCCCCTTCCCTATTTATAGGAGTACTCCACCGCCATTCTCCACCGACTTAGTACTTCTAGGTGCTTCTCCATTTTCTTTATTTTCTATTCTTAACTTACAACTTTTGTTGACTTGTTGACTTTTTCTTTTGTCTATTTGCTGTCCACGTAGCTTGCTGCTCACATCCAGAAAATTCTTCAGCCTTTGAGAGTCTTGCTTGCTTTTTGCCGGTTTGTTTTGGCCATCTTTTTCTCTAGTGTAGTCTAGAATTTTCTGAAAAATGGATCACTTGTTTTTCAACACTCCTCCTTGATCCATTTTTGAAATACTCCGAGCATGCTTCTCAATGTCTCGAATTTTGCTGTTGGTAATGCTTTAGTGAATATGTCCGCAATTTGATCTTCGATCTTACAATACTTTAGCTCGATTTCTCCTTTATTTTGATTAACTTCAATACCGAGGAAATAGTTCATCAAGCCCAAGTCCGTCATTTCAAATGTCTTCATCATTTCTTTTTAAATTCTCGAATCATTGTCTCATTGTTTCCTGTATATATAAGATCATCTACATATAGAGAGACAATGAGAGTGTCGGACTTACCTTGGGTCTTGATGTAGAGTGTCGGCTCACTCATACTCCTCCTGAATCCTTGCTTGATGAAATACTCATCGATTCTACTATACCATGCACGTGGTGCTTGTTTTAACCCATATAGGGCCTTCTTAAGCTTTAAGACTTTTTCTTCTTGGCCTTTGAGAATAAAGCCTTGTGGTTGTTCTATGTATATTTCTTCTTGAAGATATCCATTTAAGAATGCTGATTTTACATCTAATTGATAAATCTTCCATTCTTTTTGTGCCGCCAAGGCTATAAGTGCTCGAATAGTATCAAGGCGAGCGACGGGAGCAAAAGTTTCAGTATAGTCAATACCTGGTTGTTGCAAGTATCCTTTCGCCACAAGCCTTGCTTTATGCTTCTGGATTGATCCATCTGCATTGAGCTTTGTCTTGTAAACCCACTTAACGCCTATGATTTCTTTGTCTTCGGGACGATCAACGAGCTCCCAAGTTTCATTTTTCTCTATCATTTTAATTTCTTCCTTCATGGCTTTAATCCAAACTTCTTCTTTGGAAGCGTCTTCATAGTTTTCTGGTTCTAAGGACATAAAATTGCATGTTTCATAGACTTTCCTTAGAGACTTTACCCTTAGTATAGGAGACTCGAAGTAGACTCCTCTTGTGCTGGGCTTGGAGAGGATGGTGGTGTTACTTCTTGAGTGGAGGAGTCTGGTACTTCTCCTTCTTCTTGTGACGTTGACTCCTCTTGAGCAGGTGGTGTGTGCTGCAAGGTTATGTACTTCTTCACGATCTTCTCGTCTTCCCAATTCCAGGCAGCATTCTCATCGAACTCGACATCTCGACTAATCATTAGCTTTTTAGTTCTTAGGTTGTAAACCCGATAGCCTTTTGATTGGTCACTATAGCCAAGGAATATTCCTTTTTCTGTCTTTTCGTCTAGCTTACTTCTTTTTTGAGCAGGGATGTGGACGTAGCAAATGCATCCAAACACTTTGAGATGCTTTGCTGAAGGCTTCCGTCCACTCCATGCTTCGACTGGTGTTTTATTTTGAACAGCTTTAGTTGGACACTGTTTAACGGTATCTTATGCTGGTATAAACTGCTTCTGCCGTAAAGTGTTGGGAAGGCCTTTCTCTTTTAACATAGTCCTTGCCATCTCCATAACGGTTCTATTTTTCTTTCAGCAACTCCATTTTGTTCTGGGGCGTAGCCAACAGTTAGTTGATGATGGACTCCTTCATCTTCACAAAAATTATTAAACTCCTTTGAATTGTATTCTCAGTGCCTCTGTCACTCCTTAGGACTTTGATTCTTTGGCCACTTTGATTCTCTACGTGATTCTTGAATTTTCTAAAGATAGAAAAACCTCGGATCTTTCTCGAAGAAAGTATACCCACGTCATTCTTGTATAATCGTCAATGAATAAGATGAAATATTTATTTTGACTAGGTGTAGGTGTCCTCATTGGACCGCACACGTCCGTGTGGACAAGTTCTAAAGGCTTCTTAGCCTTCCATGAGACTCCAGATGGGAAGGACTGTCTCTGTTGTTTTCCAAGAAGACAGCCTTCACAAACATCTGAAATTTCTGTGATGGCTGGAAAATCTCTCATCATATTTTTCTGATGGAGAATTTTTAATCCAGCAAAATTGAAGTGGCCAAATCTTCTATATGCCATAGCCATGAATCATCAAGTTGAGCTTTCATGGCTATATCTTTGACCAATTTCCATTGAATAGGAAAATTGTTATTTTTCATCTTAACAGAGGCAATGATATTTTTATATTTATCATAAATAATGCAGGCATCTCTATTAAAATATAGAGAATACCCACTTTGTATCATTTGTCCCACACTTAAGAGATTTTGTGCAAGACGAGGGACTAGATATACATTAGGTATATATTTTGGGCCTTTATTCGTTTCCACGGCGATGGTGCCTTTTCCTTTGACATCTACTAATGCACCATTGCCCAACTTTACTTGAGATTTCACTGACTTATCAATATGAGTGAATATAGATTCGTCCCCTGTCATGTGATTGCTACACCCACTATCGATGTACCATATTTCATTTTTATTGTCATTTGCCGCTTGGCCTGCGTAGAATGTATTTTCTTCACTTTCTTTTTTTCTACATAGTTTGCTCGATTATTTGTTTTCGAGCGACAATCTTTTCTACGTGGCCATATCTTTTACAAAAGCGGCATTGTTTTTTATTTTTAAACCAACAATCCTTCTCCAAATGATTTGTTTTCTTGCAAATGCCACAAGGTGGATAACTTTCCTTTTTTATAATTTCTCCTCCTCTTTTGTTTCTCCATGAACTCCTTCCATCATTTTTAGTTTGATGAGACCGTATATTTACTTTAGACGAAAGGCACTTTCAACCGAATCTTCATCTTGTGCCATTAGCCTTTTCTCATATGCTTCTAGAGAGCCAATTAATTCACTTATTGATAGGGTCGTCAAGTCTTTAGTTCCTTCTATAGTTGTAACTATAGAGTTGTATTTTTTGGTAAGTGACACTAATATTTTCTCAACAACCCTTTGATCAGTTATCCCATCTCCATAGGCTCTCATTTGATTAACGAGTTCCTTTAATTTTCCACAATATTCTTGTACGGTCTCATAATTTTTCATTTTAGAATTCTCAAAATCTCTTCTTAGTGTTTGAAGGCGAATCATGCGTACCTTTTCTGATCCTTGAAATTCTTCTCGTAGTATATCCCAAGCCTCTTTTGCAGTCCTCGCTCCAATTATTCTTGGAAATACTGTTTCCGAGAGCGCTTGTTGAATAAAATATAGCGCCCTTGCATCCTTTTGTAGTTGATCCTTCGAAACACTTGCACCTTCTGGTGGAGCCTCGTAACCTTTTTCCAAGATGTCCCATAAGTCTTGGGCCATCAAGAATGTAGTCATTTTTATGCTCCAAAATCATAGTTGTTCCCATCAAAAATGGGAATGGGAAATGATGATGAGGTAGGGTTGGCCATGGTTTAGTTAGTGAGTATTTAGAAAGGGTAATTTTAGGAATGGTTAGGTTGGACAAACGCCCGACACCAACCAAAGACGTGGCTCTGATACCTCTGTTGGTGTTTTGCGGAAGCGTGAGTGTGTGCAAGTGCGTATGTGTGAAATATGGGCTACAAAGGCAAGGGTGTATGGGTTAAGAAAAATGATTTGCAGCAAGGGAACACAAGGGAACAACAAAAGAAAGCTTTTTTTATTTAGTTGTAGTACAAAGTACAAAGGAAGGGGAAGAGCTTACCTTTTGCTCTACATTTTCACGCTCCCCCCTTCCCTATTTATAGGAGTACTCCACCGCCATTCTCCACCGACTTAGTACTTCTAGGTGCTTCTCCATTTTTCTTTATTTTCTATTCTTAACTTACAACTTTTGTTGACTTGTTGACTTTTTCTTTTGTCTATTTGCTGTCCACGTAGCTTGCTGCTCACATCCAGAAAATTCTTCAGCCTTTGAGAGTCTTGCTTGCTTTTTGCCGGTTTGTTTTGGCCATCTTTTTCTCTAGTGTAGTCTAGAATTTTCTGAAAAATGGATCACTTGTTTTTCAACAAGAAGCTATTGGCCTCACAGCAGGTCGATCGGCATTTAAGGAGAACGCTCTTCTCATAAGGTCTTGAAATGGATTGCTCAACTTTGCCGTACCACTTCGCAGTGTGGCGGATCGTGATTTCAAGAAAACTGACTCTCCAGCTCCAAGGGCTGGAGTCGTTGGTGATGGTGCATCAGTAGGAACTTCTACAATGGCTTCAACTGTTTGAGCTTCCCTATTTCGACAAGGAGTCAAAACAACTTTGAGGTGAAGCCAAAATTGGTGCATCTTTTTATAAATTGATTGTCCGCTGACTCCCCACCATAAGCATCCCTACTTGCACTCAATTTCATTTGGAAATTTCATTTATTGTGTTTTGAGAGAATTAGATGTTAGCGGATCTCGGGACACTGATAGTTGCCATGGGGCTCCGGCGCAAAATTTCCCAACTATTTAGCCATATTATTCAAAGAAAGAAGAAATAATGGAAAACATGAATACAATTGTCTGTCTCAGCCTCATCCCTACCTGAACTTCTAGGTCTCCTATGGCATTCAACTATTGCAACAAGATTTTCAGCTGATTATTTGTTGTAGAACTTATGTTCACAACACCCTCTCGTGCACATACGATAATTTCAAAGAAGACAAATTTACAAGTAAAATAGTCGGAGGACGACCTTGTGCGAATGAGGTGCCCGTTGTAGATAAACCGAATTTGACAAGAGACATGTGCTTTATCGCGAACGAAGATGGCTTTTCTGGACTTGATTTCTGTCATCTTCCTGCCAATTCAAACCCAGAGAAGATAGTGAATTAATTTGGTGTAAATTCAGTTAATACCAAACAAAAGCTTGTAAACACAACAAAAGAGACTTTTAGATTCACAGAACAACATGTCCCCGGTTTTTATTTTATTATTTCACTCAATAGGAACATAAGATGATTCATAGCACAATATGTATAGTGACGGTCGTGGGGCGAACTAGACATCGCGTTTGAGAAGTGCCATCAAGTATTCCTCAAAGACCGAATGTGCACAACACATCTAAGGATTGACAGAGAAATAATTGTGTTCCGGAGAACAATTTTTGACCAGAAAAACGCATTTGATAAACTTGTTCCGGGAATAAAAAAAAAAAATAGAAACATATTTGGTAAATTTATGTTCTTTTTTTGTTTCTTTTAATTTTTTATTATTTTTGTTTTATTTCTCCTTTTTTTTTTCTTTTTTTTTCTTTTTTTCTTCTTTTGGTCGGTCGCCGACCTCGGCCATGGCCGGCGATCGCCCGACGAGGGCCGGCAGCCTCACCCAAATTCGGCGAGGCCAAGCTTCACCGGTGGCTGGGTGAGCTCGGCCTCGCCCAAATCCGGCGAGGCCGAGCTCGCCCACCACCGGCAAGGCCAAGGCCGAGCCTCGCCAGGGACCGGCGACACTCCGGCGAGGTCGCTGACCCTCGACGGCATCGCCGGCCATGGCCGAGGCCGGCAACTAGCCAAAGAAAAAGAAGAAGAAAAAAGAAGAAAAGAAAGGAGAGAAAAATTTATTCTTAAAAATTGTTCCAGAAACAAGTTTGTTTTTGTTTCTTGTTTTTATTCCAATTTTGTTCGCGGGAAAAAAAAAAAAAAAAGATTTGGAACAAAAACGCAAACAAACGTGTTTATGTTTTCTTTTTGTTCCCGGGAACAAAAAAACAGAAAATTTGTTCATGAACAGAAAAAAAAAAAAAAACACAACCATGCAGGCCCTAAGTATTTGGTTTAATGCTGTAATTATGGATCCAAACAAACATGCCCTTTTAGTTACGAGGAGGACAGATTTGGAATGAATAAATCCTCGACCCATGTGGGCGTGTTTTCTTGTTCCTGTACGTACTTGAAACAGCATCCGTCTGCTACTGCACCCATTACAAGCTTTCTGATCCTATGTAAACGTATGAGCTCCACAATTCCCTTATGAACGCTGTCCGATTCTATGTACTTTTTCTCTGCTGGTACCTATTAACCGTTAAACCAATTAATTTGCTTTCTTCTCCAAATGAAGAAGTATATACATATAGACATGTAAACTTGTGCCTCGCGGGCACTGTATTTATCAAAGGTCAACAATGAAGAAGAAGAAGAAGAAGAAGAAGAAGAAGAAGAAGAAGAAGAAGAAGAAGAAGAAGAAGAAGAAGAAGAAGAAATTAAATATACCCACATTTCTGTACAAACGTGCAGGTAAGTATCCAAGAAGAAGAAGAATTTTTTTTTGTTTGGTCAGAAGAGAAGAAGAAAAAAATTAAATATACCCCCATTTCTTCACAAACGTGCAGGTAGGTGTCCAAGATCTTATGCATGTTTATCCTCTCGTTTTCTCTGTGTTCCCTCAACAAGATCTCGTTCGCCGAGTTCGCGGGGATCTCGGCACCCAGGCCGCCTGCAAACCAAAGTCAAATTAATAGGCCAAAAATTTCAATCCGTTGCAAGAAAGGACGCTGCAGAAAGAATGAATACCGACAATAAGAGGAACAAGTAAAAGCTATATCCAACATGGTCCAACTTCACGAAACCCACGGGAAATTAATTATTTCACATGTCGATTGTCCGTCATGGAAGATCCCTATGTTATATTTATGAGAGCTTGGTAAGCTCTCAGTTTTACTGTTAACGAAAGCTCATTCAACAAAAGAAGATACCGACCGATGATGGGGTATTATGCAAAGAAGAAAAAGAAAAAAAACGTTGACTTACCCATGGGGATCGTCTTCGAAGGAACTAGAACATGAATGATACAGATCTTGACGTTGCCTCTGGATTGATGCACTGTCCAAACAAGCTTCGCTTTGCCCTCTTTCACATCCTTCCCAGCTGCAACATAAATCACGTCTTCGAAATCCAGAGTCACCAGTTCAGGTGCAACCCTGCGAAAGCTCGGCATGACGGCCGGGACTCCGAACTCGGGAAGTGTAATTATAAGGTCAACCGCGGCTATATTGACACGTGCTGGGTAGAATGGCGAAGACGATCTTAACAAAAATGAAATTGAACAGACTCTGGAATGTCTATAATGGAGATAGATAGCTAGTGAGAGAAGAAAAGAGAGAGAAACAGAAAGCGAGACGTGAGAATTCTCTGAGAAACGAGAGAGAGCGTCCCCTTTGAGGTTTTTTTTTTTTTTTTTTTTTTTTTAAGGGGAATATGGTTATAAAGAGATGGCTTGTTCTAAAGCTGACTAGACCGTACAGTAACTACAAGAAACCGACGAAGAATCTTTTTCCACGGGTAATGAGTGAGCAATTTCCCGTTGGCAACCATCAAGTTTGGTGCTATGTCACATACGTTTGTTTTTAGTAATTATTTGGATTAAAAGAAAATCGTCATATTCATGAAAAGCACGACATTACAGAGTTAGGTGAATCGTTTATAAGGAAATCATTGACAGACATGACCAAAAAATATTTTATCAAAATAGTTGCCTTGCGTGTCATTAATAAGAAGAAATTCAAATGACGATTTTCTTATTTACCATAATACTTTATCATTCATGTCGATTTTCCTCCATATGAGTTTGTGCCTTGTATTGCTTTTAGGGATTACTTTACTACCGAGGGAGTGTCCATCAACGACGACGCAAGTGCTTAGCTTTTCCAAAGCTTTTAGTGGTTAACTTGAGCACATCCGTTTACCCGAATTCTAACGAGTCAGAAGCTTCTTGACAACTGCTACACTTTAAAACATACTCACGTATTCTAGACACAGCTAGCCAGAGAACTCTCCGTCCATCCTTCCATCCATCGATCAATTAATTAATCCTGGGGGATAGATTCATTTATGTTTCCCGAAGGAGAAAAAGCAATTGTAAAATATTGCGGAAGACAAAATTCTGCGTAGGTACAGCCCATCATTGAAATCGATTGACGTGATAAGAGAAAAACATTACTATCACGTGGCATTCTATCATTTGTTCAATGTCTCGTCTGGCTTTCACTATCAATTTCCTAAATCAAATCAAAGAAATTGGCCTCATCTTATATTATCATATATTCCCCAAGCAAATGTCTGCCAAAAATCAAGTCCGCATCACCTTCTTGCCTCTGTTTCTGCGCAACACTCAACTCGAAAGAAGTCGACAAAAAAAGTCGGAATCGTGATTAAATTTTCTAATTATTTAAAAATTTGTAAATTTTTAATAATAATGGAAAATTATACCTAAATCTACTCATGAATATTTACATCTTAAATGGCTTTACGTATTTTGTGCGCCGCAAAATCTATCAAATATATATATCTGAAAGAAAATTATGGATCATCATATCATTTCTCTATGAATCACATATATAACATATATAGTATTTCGCGATCATTTTCTTATAGTTTTCTCCCCATAATACCATTTCATAGGAGACTTCCCTTCACGTAACTACTATTCACTACCATCTTTGGCGGGGAAAGTTCTATCCCTTGAGGTCTACAAGTCAAGTGCACGCGTGTGATGTGTGTGGGATTGCTTTCTTCCTTAATGCAGAAGCATCAGATCGCGTGGCAAGGGAGCTCTCTCTCTCTCTCTCTCTCTCTCTCTCTCTTCTCCTTCCTTCCCTTCCTCGAAGCTTGATTTGGATTGACGGGCAAGCTTGGAGCCGAAGTTCAAAGTTTCTATCTCGACTTTTGATGATAGTACTATGAAGTATATATTTTTATTTGCCTAAAAAAGGGAAAAGTTGGTATTGAATATCAGAGTCGCATAGCTCTGATAACACTTTCACAAGAGAAGCTCTTAAGGAATGAGATGAATACACTACTTTACTCGCAGAAAAGTCTTTTCACTCTCCATTATTTGAAACAGTTACAAGATTCGTGTATATGTAGGCTTAAAACACGACTCTTGACATACCCTAAATATATGAAAAGACATGTCTAAATAAATAGTAATAAAGACTGTCACATCCCGAACCTCGAGCGCATGTCCATCCCATTCTGGTCAATAAAATTTCGCGACTTCGTAGGACAAGTCACCGACCCTTTCATTTTATTGCACATGCGGAAGCGAATAAATATCTCTTGACAATAATCAGCTCAGGATAGAAAAGCATGATAACACATTCACAAACAACATTCTTTTATCAACATACTGAGTTATGTACAAAAGTCTATGACCAAAAGACTACAACAGATGGTTCTCCAAAAAGAAGCTGACCTAACTGACCTATTCTCTGGTCCCCTTAGCTCAGCTCTGGGTCCTTCACTCTACGACCCTGAAAATTGAGCCCATGATGGGGTAAGATATAAATTTTAGCGAGTTCACGCTCTAAACCCCGATTAGGAGGGTAATACGCTTAGAAACGTCCTAATCACACAATCACACAACCATAAAGACTTTTCTCATCTCAAATCCACCCTGCAAGTCAGTACAATTTATATCACAATGCATATCATCACAACACGTGACAATCGAAACGCTTCATCCATTCAATTAATCACAAATGTCTCAATTATAAAGCTAAACCGTTATGACACGTCCTATACCACGCCACACAGTCTTGTCTTATAATCTGGCACATCAAATTCCAACAAACATACGTTCCATTTAATTTCGCCCCTCTAGGGCACAACCTACTTGAAGTTCGGCAGCCTACTGGCGTAACCAGGCATTGTCTCACCACCATTGAGCACGGCTTCATCTCTCAAAGATAGCTTTCCCAAAGGAATATAGGTCTAGAATCTACTATGACCTGAATCCCACTAAGTGGGTATCTCATATAGGGTAACGTCCATCCGACATAGTTCAGGGACAGGTTCTCTTAACCAACACACGATTACTCAATCTCGGTCCAAGATACCGTGCATTGCACTCAAATGTCTCAATTAAAATGGTGAGATTGACCTATTTTCTTCGCATTAAAAAAACCTGGTGAAAATAGTCGTGTGTGGGTCTAGGTAGCACGGACACATTGTCCGTTCTTCCGTGTCGTGTCCGACACGTGTCGGAGCATGTTGGACATGTCGACACGCTCGAACATGGTTGGACACGCGGTCAACGCGTGCCCGACACGTTTCAACACGCGTGTCCGAAAGATGATGGAGGGTGGAAACGATGGCGAGGGAGTAGAGACGAGGCTGCGACGGCGAGAGACGGCCGCCACTGTGATGCTGCGACGGATCCGACGAGGTTGTAGCTGCGAGGGAGAAAGGGCCAAAGGCGAGAGGAAGGCGGTCGTGCGACAAGCAGCAAGAGGCGGCGAGCGGCAAGGAAAGGGGTTTGTGCGGCGAGCAGCGAGCGGCGAGGAACGAGAAGAGGAAGGGTCGTGCAGAGCTAGGGTTTTTGATGGGCCATCACATATTGGGGGAGGGGAAGAGACAGGGACGGCTTTTTGATGGGCCATTGCGTATTGGGGGAGGGGAAGAGACAGGGATAGCCTGTCTGTCAATGAAGGGGAGGGAAAGAAAAATAAATTTTGGGGGTGGGGGAAACGAACGATGGTGGGGAGGGAAAGAAAAATAAATTTTGGGGGAGGGGGAAATGGACGAGGGAAAGAACTAGAAGAGGGTGGGGTGGACCTTAGTGGAGATTTGTATTTTTTAATGGAAAAATAAATAAATGAGATTAAAATATAATTTTGAAAAATAAAAATACTGAACTTGAATTAAATTAATTAAAAATAAAAATATTCATTTAATATATAACGTGTCGGAACGTGTCGGAATTCTCTATTTTTTGAAAAATAACGTATCGTGTGTCGTGTCGTATTGTGTCGCGTGTCCGTGTCACCATGTCCGTGCTACTTAGGTGCGGGTACACGGTCAACTTGACCTAGAAAAAGTGATATCTTCCAATTTAAAATTCCATTGTTTTATATAGTATATAAAACCATTTTTGGTGTTAAAATCAGACACCAGGAATTTTTTGAATAAATATTGAAATTCACAAATTTTTGGAATAATTGACCAAAAATCCAATCATCACTCAATTTGCATAAATTAATATTCAATTGCAAATTAACCACACCATTGCAATTAGACGAAATTCCTGGTCACCAGCTATCCCTGGTCTAATTTTCGGGAAATAGTTGATAATTAAATAACTACTGAAATTAATTAAATAAATCAATTTAAATACTAAAATACTCACCTAGGTCGTAATTGCTAAATTAAATACCGAAACGGACTCGGAAAATTTCCGAACCACTCTAGATAAATAATACAGCTTATCTAGTCCCTAACTATGCCGTTCTAACCACCTAACATGCATAATTAACTAATTAAATCACTAATCTAATTTAACTAACCACATAAGTCCTAATTAATTTAAGCTAAACACCCATTAAAGTCATTAGCCTACTCAGAAGAGTTTAGTGCATAAACTCACCGGTTTAATACGAAAACCGGTTCACCACGACGGCAATGCGACAGCAGCCGAAACCCGAACTTTCGGCAGCATCAACGGACACTTGGACTGGGCCAAAAGGCCTTGCAAGCCCACAGCAATTGCTGGGCTTGGTCTTGCACTTGGGCTGCGGCTGGGCTTGCTTTGTGGGCCTCAAGTGGGCTGGACCAAAAGCTGAAATTGCAGACTGGACTGAAGATGGGCTGCTGGGCCGAAATGCTGCAGTGAAGATGGGCTTCGAATGGCTTGTGGCTGAAATTCACATGGGCTGAACAAGACAATTGCGAGCTGGGCTGCCGCTTTCACGGAACTTGGGCCGTTGATGGAGCGAGAGGCTGACTTCGTGGGCGCGAGACTCGGGGCCGATCGAAAGGAGGAGGGAGCAGCTTCGGGTAGCTTGCTGGCGCACAAAAGGAAAGCAGCTGCTGGCGTCTTCGATTGAGAGGGAACGGACGAAATTGGGGCAGCTGCAGGGTCAACAAAGGGGGCTTCGGGGGAGATGGAGTTGACCGGGCGTGCTGGCAGTGTGAGGAACGTTCGGTGGAGAGAAGACAAAACTAGTGGAGCTGCAGCTTTCGGTTGCCGTTGGGCCGAGAATCAAAGAAGAGAAAATGGAGAAAAGTGGGCTGGCGTGGCTGATCGAACTGGAGAGAAGACGCGTGGGCTGAAGCTGCTTCGGTTGATTGCTGCTGGACGAGTGAAGATTGCGGTCAAAGTTGGGGAGAGCTTCACCGGTTTGTTGACTCAACTTGCTGCTGGACAAGTGGCCGCGGCTGGTGAATCGGTGGAGAGAAAAAGGTGAAGATGCAGAGGAAAATGAAAATGAAAGCAGAACGAAGAGGGGTCAAGGGAGAGCAATGCACGAAAATGAAGAGAGAACGGATGAGGAAGGGAGATGAAGCAAAAGTTAAGATTAAAATATCCTAATCCATCGTAACTTGGTCCCCACAAGCCTCCAACCTTATCTCTCTTGTCCCTTAATTCTTTCTAGCCTTTTAATCCACAAATAAATCAATTGAAGCCAAAATTGCAACTCCCTAAGCCAAGGCTTCGAATTTTACTCAAATACTCTCAAATTTCTTCACCAATTCTCCAAATCGACATCCAAATTTTTCAAGGAAAATGTGGCACCCCCGACATGCCTGAGGTCGCCACAGGTGATCTCTCTTAATTACTCGATCTCATATAACTTCACTTGCCGATACCCTTTGACTAGGGATCTATTTTTTTTTTTGAAAGCGGTCCCAACGCAACTTATTAGCAGAAGCATAAACAAGCCTCACCATCTCTCCCTTCAATAACCATAATGCAATACACACCGACTACGCACCATAAGAAAAAATAATGCAAATTCACTCTTATTTATATTTTCATGATGGACACCAAGGTCGATACAACAAAAAAACCAAGATTTTAACTATACTTGGCTACCATCCCAAAAAGGACTCAATTCTACATTGAACATGTACCACCCTCCATCAACGAGTGTCAGCTATCTCCAAAAAGTGTTAGCTCTCATCAGCTATATGCGCCATCATACCCAATCTGGTGCATCGGGTGGCGGCGGCGGTAACATCCCTAACATCTCTCCATCATGTCAGACATGGACAGATAAAAACTCTTGGATGACCGAGCCATCAACTCGACCCATGTCGTACATCATCAGGACACGGACTCGAACAAAAACTAAACCAGGAGCACCAACACAGACATGCTCAGTACACTCCACATCCACATCAGTAGGTATGCCATAGTAAGTACCACATGCAACGGCAGCAAAGGCATCTTTCTAATCTGAAATGTTAATCCCCAAAGGGGTGAGTACAACCACTCAGCAGTAAAGATTCACCACACTACTCAATGCATCAAACAGAACAATTAAGAATAAAACACATATCATTCATGCATTCAAGCATACCTTACCTTACAATCATGCATATATTGCCATGCAATATGTGCATATACCACCATGCACTCATCATCAAGCATTCATGTATATATCACCATGCCATATGTGCATATACCACCATGCACTCATCATCAAGCATTCATGCGTATATCCATGCCATATGATGCAATCTCAATTTTTATCTTTCCGGGAACCAGTGTTTTCATCCCACAATTTATTGCTCATATCCAACTTGGCATCACGAGGAACCTCCGAGCATCCAGCACCCCCACACTCCGAGCGTCTCATATCCCAACTAGCATCACGAGGTATCCCCTCGGCACACACCTCCGACGCTTCCGGCACCCCCACACTCCAGGCATCTCGAAACTCCCGAGGTCATCCGACAACCCCACACTCCAGGCATCCGGCACCCCCCATCCCGGGCATCCCAACACTCCCGGGGCATTATCGGCTCACACCTTCGACAGTCTCATTATTTTCTCAAGTTATATCCACACATGTATTTCAATTTTCAACATGATATTTGATGCAATAATATCAAAGATCTCAACCAAATTTTCATGCCATATAACATGCCATATGTCATCACATATGCAGCAAGATCAACCACTCAAAGTATTACATCACATGGATAATTTCATTCATTCTTCAAAACACATCAATTTTTCGGATAATTCAGAATGCATTCCTCTAATTAAAACTCCAGAAAAATTAGTAAATGACATTAATAAATTCTGAAAACTTGACACATTATAGACGAGACCTAAAGGCATATATCTCATGAATAACTCCATGCCAAAAGAATCTCACACAAAACAGTATGGTCCATGCATCACAGAATTCAAAACTTCAATATTTCAGCTTGCACAGTTTTGGGAGTAATTTAAATTAAATACCCAACTGAACTCCAAAAATTATGAAATTTTGACATATTATATAAAATTCCTAGAGGTAAATATCTCATGAAGAAATTGAAACCCAAATCGTTCTATATTAATAGATATAGACGATTTATTCCCCCTGTTCTCGGTGGTATCTTTTCCCAGATTATCATCTTTTAAAAGAAACTCATTTCACCGACCTACATATGTTCATTTCTTCTAAATTTTTAGTATGTTATTTTTTATAATATTATCTATAACTTTCATTAAGGACACACGATCAAATTTTAACTGTATGATTTTATAAAAATCACGAAATCATACTGTGTCGAGGTAGCATTTTTCCCAGATTCAGTTTCTTCAAAAGACAACGATTTCACCGACTTATTCTCATTAATTTCCTCTAAAATTTTGATATGTTCTACCTCAAGAAGTATAATACAACTTTTATTAAGAGATCAAAGCGATATTTTCACTAAAAAGTTACTTTACAGACCACGAAATCTCTAAAGGTCAGCACAACGAATTCCAGATCTCACTTCTCCAAAGAAAAATCATTTCACTAACCAATACTTGTTTGTTTTGCCTCAAATTTTATTATGTTGTTCTTCAAGGTGTTCTCTACAACTTTCATGAAGAAATCGAAACAAGACTTCAAATAAAAAGTCACATACAACACACAAACTCACGGACGGTCGAACTGGTCTTTCCAGAAACAGCATGCATGACCAACGAATCTCTCTTCAAAGCTCCGAAATCTCATCCCATCTACCACAACCAAGACTTACATCTACTACACATACACACAGCAATGCAAGGGGTAGGTTTAGGACTTCACTTGCCTTAAACTCAAGCACAAACAGCAACAAAAACGGCAGCAAAGCGGCGAACAGACGGCGGCAAGCTAGGCGGTTGGTCCTCCTCCTTCCTCTCGCATGCCCGCTTCCTCTCTTTCTCTCTTCCTCTCACTTAGACGACACACTCTCTCTCTCTCTCTCGGTCGATTCCCCTTCACCCATCCGCCTCTCTCCCTTTAGCTTTCTTCCCTACAATCATTTGCAATCATTTAATTGCATGCAGCCGCCCAAGGAAGCCAATGAGGGCAGCCACACTTGACTTATCCTCCATGCCACTTGGCAGCTCACATGCAAAGTTGATGGGCTTCAATGTCGGGCCGGTCTTGGGCCTTCATGGGCCGGTCGAATAGGGGGCTGGCATGGGTTGGTTGGATGGTCTTTGGGCCTAGAAGTCAGCCCACCCTCTCCTATTCCTATCCAATTTAATCTTTATTTAAACAAACACCTAATTTCAACTTATAAACTCACAAAACTTTGTAATTTAAATCAATAAAATTCTACTTATAAAGTGCACCACCAAGAATAAGATTTCTATGTCAATTTGCACCTAAATAAAATCATCGGTTCACTTGTAGACAATCTCCATCCAAACAATCATCCATTATAATGCTCGGCCTTAAATTAATTGAAATTCATTAATTCAATGGCTAATACAACATCAAACGGCACTTCCATTACCTAATCATGGTTCATGATACTCTAGAGGTTGTCACAAGATTTTAGGATGCCACAGAAAAAACCCATACCATTTTCTGCAAGTCCCCTCTGCCAAATAGCTCAGTAAGGAGGCCAAAGATCCATTCAATTTGGCTAATCCGAATTTCCGTTAATTTCCGAATTGTCCAAAACAATTTTCCATAAAAATCCCGTAATCTCCGAAAGTTCTTCGGAAGATGAGTCGACGCTCCTAAAATGAATCGTGACACTATAGAATTTTCAATTTCTGAAATCGGGTTCAAATTCACGGTTAATTTTAATCCGATGTGATTTTAGCGTGACCTAATCAACTAGGTAGCTTTTAGGAATTTTTAGTGCAATTGACTCATGATCGATTTATCTCGAGTCACAATGTACATCTTCGACAAATTGACAACTCTCGGTTGTCGTGAAAATCTCGTGATTTCAAATACGAACACCGAGTATAGAAATGACAGAAAAATCGATCTAGTGCCGTTCAACAGAAATTTTGCAATTAGGTGGAATCACTCACACACTAATCACATATTTCTATCAAACTGACCTATCTCGAGTCTCTTATCAATTTTGACGATACCATAATGACCCTTACAGATCAACATGGTTGAGCAATTGATTCCTGGTCGAATTCTCAAATCTATTGCGTTAAAATCCCTTCATGGCTTCCTTAGATAGTCTAGTTATCTCATGAGTGATCAGCTCAGAGAATAGCACTATAGGCGTGTTGACAAAATACTCGATTTATTTAATCGAAAATGAAATCTGAAAATTCAAGCTGTCACAAAGACACTTTAATATGTGTGTTGAAAAGACTTCTGTCGGAAACTGAACAACATTTCAACTAAAACACGAAGAGTTACAAGAGAAAGGCGGTGATATCTTCAATACTCCCCCTCACCGACTACTCTCTTTAAAGATAGTCCTCACGACCATACCAACCTGAGCTCGAAACTCTTCAAAATTTGCAGCTCCAAGACCTTTGGTGAAGATATCAACAACTTGATCACCTGTCTTGATGTACTTCATCTTGATCTCACCCTTCAATACTTTCTCTCGCAGAAAGTGATAGTGGACTTCCACATGCTTAGTCCTAGCATGGAAAACTAGATTCTCTGCCAAGCTTAGAGTAGATAGATTAACACAATACAATATTGTCAAATAATCTTTTGATTGATGAAGATCATCAAATAATTGCACTAGCCACGTGCTCTCCTGAGCTGCCATTGCTGCTACTCTATATTCAGCTTCTATTGTAGACAAAGACACAGTTAGCTATCTTTTACTACACTAGGACACTACTGCTGATCCAAGATTAAACGAGTATCCAGGAGTTGATCGTCGTGTGTGTTGATCTCCAGTGTAGTCAACATCACGATGACCGACCAACTCACTCAATGATCCCTTTTTATACAAAAGCCCAAAATCAAAAGTCTTCTTTACATACCTCAGGATACGCTTGGCTGCATCCAAGTGAGGCTTCCTTGGCTTCTCCATGAATCGACTCACTACTCCCACTACAAAAGAGATGTCATGCCAAGTTATGGTATGGTAAATTAGATTGCCTACCAGTTGCCTATACATAGTCAAATCTTCTAGCTCTCGACCTTCTTCAGCATATAGCTTTGTGTTCCCATCCAATGGAGTAGATATAGGTTTGCAATCAAGCATTCCAAATTTTTTTAAGAGATCTCATGCATACTTTTGTTGACATAGGAATAATCCTTCTTTTGTCCTATCAATCTCAAGCCCCAAAAAATGTTTTCGTTCTCTAAGCTCCTTCATCTGGAACCGCACAGAGAGGTTGGCTTTAATTCGACATATCTCATCTTCATCATCTCTAGTAATGATGAGATCATCCACATAAACCAGCATAGTTGCAACCTTTCCATCTTCTACCTTCATGAATAGGCTTGAATCTGCTGGAGCTACATTATAATCGTTCTGGAGGCTTGCTTCAAGCCATACAATGCTTTCTTTTGCTTGTAGACATATTTTGGATGAATTTTGCTCTTGAAACCATCTGGTTGCTCCATACATATATATATATATATATATATATATATATATATATATATATATATATATCTCGCTCGAGTTTTCCATGCAGGAAAGCATTCTTCACATCCATTTGCCACACATTCCATGACTTGCTTGCTACAAGTGCCAATAGAACTCGAACAATGGTAACCTTTGTTCTCATTCTTCTTTAGTGTGAAGATTTCTTCTTCCATGGCCTTCCTCCACTATGTACTCTTCGAGGCTTCTTCATATGTCGAAGGCTCAACCATGCCAACATCTTCAATCAATGCTGCATTGGCATACTTGGAGTTCGGCTTCCTTTACCTCGTCGATCTTCGAAGGTGAGGCTCCTCCTCTTCAAGTTCTTCGACCTGACTTGGTCAAAATTCTTCTATCGACCTTGAATGCTCACTAGATGAACTTGTCAATCCCGGTGATTGTGCTTCAACATCTTTTTCGACATCTTTTTCAACAAGTTGATTCTCATCGAATTCTTTCAACCTTTCTTCAACCTCTTCGTCAAAATGCTGTGAATTTGGCAATTCAACTGCTTGAGGTGACCATTAAGACGACATTTCATCGAACACCACATTCCTTGAAGTATAGCACCTCCCTAGTGTAGGGTCATAGCACTTCCTCCCTTTCGTTGATCATCATAACCCATGAATATGCAGCGGACTACCTTCTTGTCATATTGCTGCAAAGATGATCAGGCACAAATGCATAACATACACATCCGAAAACTCTAAAGTGACTTACCACAGGCTTGCGATTCCATAGCTTCTCGTATGGTGACATAAAACCAAGCCTTCCTTGTGGTAGCCTGTTAGTCACGTGAGCCGTCATCTTCATACATTCAGCCCAAAACCTTGGTGGAACATTCTTCACGTGCAACATGCTCCTGCATGTCTCAGCTAGATGCCGATTCTTTCTTTCAGCAACATCATTTTGTTGCGGCGTATACGTACAAGTATACTGTCGACGTATCTTATACTCCTGCAAATACTTCGTAAACTCATAGGAAGTGTACTCTCCCTCGTTATCGGTGCATAGGCAACGAATTTTTCTACCTACTTCACTTTCAACCTTCTCCTTAAACACCTTAAATTTGATAAATGCCTCAGATTTTTCCTTCATGAAATCAACCCAGACGTACCTGGAGAAGCTGCCGATGAAAGTGATCATATACTTGAATCCGCTAATAGATTGCTGCTTCACCGGACCAAACACATCTGAGTGAACGAGCTCGAGAAGCATCCAAGCTTTGAACGACGATTCCTCATATGGAAGTTGATGTGCCTTCCCGTACTGGCACCTGGTACAAACCACATTTTCTTGCACTTCCAACTAGGGAAGAGCCCTCAGCATGTTCTTTTGCATCATCACCTTCCACTTGTGATAACTTACATGCCCAAGCCGTGCATGCCATAAATCAGGTGTATCATTCCTTCGGGTTTTGTTTACGTATGCCGTTTGAGCAGAGATCACGTAAACGGACTCCAATCTGTTAGAAAACACTCCTATGTTGTTTTGAAGTTGACAAAACTGATCTAAAGTCTATTCTGAAGATCGCCAAACTTTTGTGTCAAAGTCTATCTTCATCACAAGTTTGCCCACTCTGACAAACTCCGAACTGAACGCAAGAGAAGAATGAAGACTTATCCAGATGAGGGATTATCTTTCTTTCTTCTAGGGTTTAGTTCTTACAGGTTATTTATGGCCTTCTAGATGGAAATATCACCTACGAGATTGATTATCTTTATTGGAATCAATTTAGATACATAAAATCTTTTCGGATAGCAAGTTAATTTGGAAAGAATCTACTTATGGAACATGATTGACGAGCTTTCATCACAATCTTCAAACGGCTCGAAGATCTCCTTGATTGATTATGTCCAACGGGTTGATTGAAAGAATTCCTTTGGAAAGTGCCAACGATCGAGAAGGTACGAAGGAGTATTTAAGGAGGACTCTCTAGTTGATCAATAGAGTGCGTGAAAGAAGAATTCCAAAGTCTGAAGCTTACCATTTACTTGTTACTCCTTGCACTGTGCTAAAATTTGTATTCAAGAGAGAGAGAGAGACTTTGTGAGAGCAGTACAGACTCTTCACTATGAAGTTGAGATCACAAGATCTTAAATTCTCTTTTGATTCTTAGTAGAAACCAACCAAAAGGCTATCATCGTGGGAGAGT
The DNA here is from genome assembly GCA_014182725.1 of Eucalyptus brandiana. NCBI lineage: Eukaryota > Viridiplantae > Streptophyta > Magnoliopsida > Myrtales > Myrtaceae > Eucalyptus > Eucalyptus brandiana. The sequence continues at coordinate 24,421,080 of CM024674.1, read as the reverse complement.
GGACGTAGGCTTGATCTAAGTCGAACCACTATAAATTCTGTGTTTTTTTCATTGCATTTCGCAAAATCTGTTTTCACACCTATTCACCTCCCTCTAGGTGTTCTTACTAGCCCTTTCAATTGGTATCAAAGCCCGTGTGCTTACTTTTTGAAGTGTTTTACTTTTAAGCTAAAGATCCTCTATAGCCAGTATTTTGCCTCCAGGTTTAGTTGAAGGTCAGAGCAACACCAGACCCCTTACTTCGATGGAAAAGAGTACAATGTATGGAAGAACAAGATGAAGATATTTCTTAGATCTAGAGATCCTCTGGTCTCTGGAGTGGGATGTTGTAGAAAAAGGGATCAACACTAAAGTAACATCAGCTTCGAATCGAGGGAAAGAAGTTATTGATACTGACGAAACAACATGAGTTGAAATTACCAAGAGACAAACTCTTGACACAAAAGCAATCTACTCTTTATATTATGCGTTATCTCCTACTAAGTATAACCCAATTTCTTCTTATGAAACAGCAAAAGAAGTTTGGGACAGATTACATGTTACCTACGAAGGGACTGACCATGTGAAGGAAACCAAAATAAATATTCTGCTCGAATAGTATGAAGCCTTCAGAATGAAGCCTGGAGAATCCATTACTGATATGTTTAGTCGCTTTACAGAGATAGTAAATGGTTTGGCTTATTAAGGTCAACCAATCTTAGGACCAATGAAAGTCAATAAACTACCTCGTGGCTTTCGAAAGATTGGAATCATGTGAAGACTTCAATTAGAGACACACAAAGGATCATGCCTCTATCAATTGACGAACTGATAGGAACACTTCAGTCATATGAAGTGGAGCAAATAAATGATGAAGTAGATCCTAAAGGTAAGAAGTCAATTGCGTTAAAGTCTAACATTGATTCTGATGATACAGATTTAGATGATGATATGGACAATGAGGAGCTAGCGCTTATGATTAAGAAATTAAGAAAGCTGAATAGAAAGGGAAGAAGATTCAACTGGAAAAAGTAGAGCACGCAAAATTTCCAGAAGAGACTGACAGAGGACAATGAAACCAACAAAGATGTTATATTCTTCGAATGCAAGAAAAATGGCATATTAGACCAAACTATCCATTGTTGAAGAAGAAGAAAGGAAAAACTGAGAAGTACAAAAAGGCTCTCAAATCTAAAACTTGGAGTGACACCGAGTGTAAAGAAAGTGAAGAAGAATATGCCAACATGTATCTGATGGCTCATTCGAAATCAAACTCATAATTAGAAACAGACTCGATTCAGACTCAAACAAAGAAATTGAGATTAGTAACTCAAAAATTCCTATTAAAGTTTCTAAATATATAAATGAACTTTGCCTCAGTCTTAAATCCACTTTTAAAAGGATTTCCGAACTAAAAATGGGAGAATTCTAAGCTCAGACAACAGGAAGCTTCTTGGAAAGAAAATTTTGAAAGTCTAAATACAAGTTTTGATAATTTTAAAGAAAATTCAGATCCTCTTTCAAAGGAAAATACTATTTTGAAAAGGGACATTTCAAGTATTACGAAAGATTTTCAAAAGGATCCGAAAATTGGAAAAAATTCTTTAAGCTCAAATACCCTATTTTAACAAATTTGGTTTGGGTATGACCTCAGAAACTATTCCATTAATTGATTTTCCTAAAGTAAAAGAGAAAATTAAATAAAGACTTGCAATGGCATTTTACAAAAGTCACTTCCAAAAAGTTTTTGTAAAACCTGTTGGCCGTAGTGCACTCAGATGTTCGAACTGTAACAGCTCAAAACATTTACAGAAAGAATGTCCCAAGGTTTGGAGACCAATTAAGAAGGATTGGGCAAAGACTGTCTTTAATACTAACTCTCCTAGACTCAAGAAAATCTGGGTACCAAAGAAAGTTTGAGTTTTTCTTTTGATCACGGGTCACTATCAAAGGAAAATCAAATGGTATTTGGATAGTGGCTGTTCGAGGCATGTAACAGGAGACTTAAGCTGCTTCATAAAGCTTGTTAGACTGATGGAGGAAAAATTTCTTTTGGAGGAAACAACAAAGGAAAAATTGTAGGATGTGGAACTGTGAAGATTGGAAGCCTGACTATCAATAATGTTTCCTTGATATAAGGTTTGAACTACAATCTATTTAGCATAAGTCAGCTTTGCGATACTAATTTCATAAGAAACTTTCAAGAAGGCATTTGTTCTGGGACGAGTTAAGACTTCTCTCAATCTTTTATCGGGCAAAGGCATGGCAACATTTACCTTCTGAATATAAACCCAAAAAGTTCTAAGTGTCTTATTTCTATTCAAGACAAAGCAAGTCTCTAGTATCAGAAGCTTGGATATGTTAATATGAAGCAAATTACTAAAATTTCTTCTAAGAAGCTGGTTCGAGGACTCCCTAATATGGCTTATCAGAAGGCTGAATTATGCATTCCCTATATCTTGGGAAAACAGCTCATAAGTTCATTTAAACTTGTAAATCAAGTTTCTACCGGTCAAGCATTGCAGGTTCTCCATATGGACCTTTTTGAACCAACCGGAACTCAGAGTATTGGTGAAAAGAAATATTGCCTAGTAATCATGGATGATTACTCTCATTTCACTTGGGTTTACTTTATAGCAAGTAAATTTGAAACCTTCTTCTATTTCTCGAAGTTTGCCAAGAAGGTTCAGAATGAAAAGGTTTATGCTATTTCGAGCATACAAACTGATCATGGAGGTGAGTTTGAAAATTAAGACTTTACGAAGTTTTGCGATGAATCTGTTTTTTAGCATGTTTTCTCTTCTTCATATACTCCAGAACAAAATGGGGTTTTGGAAAAGAAAAACAGATCCTTACAGGAGATGGCCAGAACTCTTTTGATAGAGAGCAAAATATCGTCTCGTTTTTTGGCAGAAACAGTTTCTACTGCTTGCTATATTATTAACAGAGTATTCTTAAGGCCCATCCTAAAGAAAACTCCTTATGAAATATATAAATGAAAGAAGCCTATTGTTTTATATTTTCATGTCTTTGGCTGTAAATGTTTTACTCTGAAGAATGCAAATAATCGATTTGGTAAGTTCGAAAAAAAATTAGACAAAGGAATCTTCCTTGGTTATTCGACTTCAAGCAAAGCGTATAGGGTCTTTAACAAGAAAACTTAATCCGTGGAAGGATCAATGGACGTCAAGTTTCAAGATTATGTGCAGAATCAACCAGATCAGACTCAACTTGAAGAGTCTGAACCTGTTGCAGACTTAACAAAGTCTACTTCCCTTGAAGAGGTTCAAACTTCTAGAGAATAGCAACAAGCAGATCGAGAAAATTCAACCGAAGTAGAGGATCAACAGACTCTCAAACCATACAGCAATTGGAAGCATAAGTCAAGTCATCCCAAAGAACTCATCATTGGAGACATTGATGAAGGAATTCGCACTAGATCCAAAGGAAGAGAAGAGTCCAATGCTCTAGCACTTGTTTCTGATATAGAACCAAAAGGAGTAGATGAAGCCTTGTCTAATGAAAGCTGGATAGAAGCTATATAAAAAGAACTCAGACAATTCAGCATCAACGATGTTTGTGAGCTGATTCAAAAACCCAAAGGCAAATCTGTGATTGGAACGAAATGGGTTTTCAGGAACAAGATGAATGAGAAAGGAAAAGTGGTCAGAAATAAAGCAAAACTCGTGGTGAAATGATATACACAAAAAGAATGAATAGACTATGATGAGACCTATGCATCAGTAGCGAGGTTAGAAGCAATTAGATTATTACTTGCTTTTACTTGCTTTAAAAATTTCAGGTTATTCCAAATGGAGGTCAAAAGTGCATTCTTAAATGGATTTATCCAAGAAGAAGTCTATGTGGAAAAACCACCAGAATTTAAAGATTCAAGGAAACTAGACTTAGTGTACAGACTGAAAAATGCCTTTTATGGACTGAAGCAAGCACCTCGACCCTAATATGAAAGGTTGAGTAAGTTTCTAACTCAAAACGGTTTTGAAAAATGAAAAGTTGACACTACTTTGATAAAGAGCGAAGGAAAAGATTTTCTACCGGTAGAAATTTATGAAGATGATATTATCTTTGGTTCTCCTAACAAAAGTCTCTACAAGAAATTTTCATGATCTATGCAGGATGAATTCGAAATGAACATAATGTGTGAGTTAACCTTCTTTCTGGGTTGCAAGTCAGACAATCTAAGAAATGTATATTCATTCACTAGGAGAAATATGCCAAAGATCTCATCAAGAAATTAAGATTGGAGAATTGCAAAAAGACAGAGACACCTATGACAAGTTCATCGAAATTGGATAAGGATGAAGAAGGGAAGAAAGTAGATCAGAAGCTATACAAAAGCATGATCGGTTCTCTTTTCTACCTTACTACTTCTAGACCTGATATTCTATTCAATGTGTGCATCTGTGCAAGATTTCAATCTAATCCAAGGGAATCTCATCTAAGTGCTGTAAAACGCATAATTAAATATGTTGCGACTTGTCCAAAGCTGGGTCTATAGTATCTAAAAGAATGAGACTTTACCCTTCTTAGATACTAAGACACTGATTTAGCAAGTTGTAAAGTCAAAGGAAAGAGTACATCTGGCACTTGTCAACTGTTGAGAAATATGTTGGTATCTTGGTTCTCAATGAAGCAAAATACTATAGCATTATTAACAGTAGAAGCAGAGTATGTTGCTCTTGGGAGTTGTTGCTCTCAAATCCTATAGATAAGACAACAACTAAGAGACTTTGAGATTGAAGAATCATGCACCAAGATTAGATGCGATAACACAAGTGCTATTAATCTCATAAAAAAACCCAATTCTTCATTCAAGGGGGAAGCATATAGAGATTCGACATCATTTCATAAGGGATCATGTCTAGAATAGGGAGATTTTGATTCAATTCATTGATTCAAAGAATTAGCTAGCAAACATCAAACATCTTTACAAAGCCTCTGGAGAAAAATTTATTTGAGTCTATTCGCCACAAGCTGAATATTATTTCTCTTCTAGAGTAAAGTCTGAAGCTAGTCAAACTCAAAATTTAAAGAAGCTACTTCAATAAGAGAATGTCTCGAATCCATGTATTTGAATTTTTGGAATGAAAATGTATGATTATTTGAATTGTCGTTTGCCTAATTTATTTTTAGAAATTAGTATTTCATTGATAATTTTCGGTCTTTAAATTTTTGGAAGTTACCTTTTCTAAATCCATTCTGGAAAGGCATTTCTCTTGTGACATTTCAAATACCCCGTTTCACTCTCTTTATATACCCTCTTGTATTTCTTTCGAGCTCATCGTTTCAAATCCTAAAATATAGACTCTCTTATTCCTCATCTTTTACTCTCAAGTTTGCTCTGCAAGTTTCCATCTTTTCTTCACTCGAACTTGTCTATGAAATCCTCCAAGCATGCATCCATGTCTTACCAAAGGAAATCCTCTCGGATTGCTAGTCAAGGTATGAGAAGCATGCCAGAAGGACCAATGCATTTCAATCTCACTAAAGAAGACTCTCTACAGAATTCTCCGCAGAACTCTCCACAGCACTCTCTGCAGAACCCTCCACACCAGCCTTTGGAAGAGGAAGTTGAGCAAAACGCAGTACCTCTTCGAACTTTGACACCCTAGGTCTCTTTATAAGCATTACACTTATCTGAAGCAGGGTGGTTCTCCTATGACTTTTATCACTAATTTTCTAAGAGGACACAGGCATAGGAATGAAACTTTGTTCTTAAGAACAATGGAACGGTTGGGTATAGCATCGAAAGGATCGGCAGACAGAGCCTTTCTTTATTTTCCTTCTAACCCTAGGTTCAGCTCTAAGCATCTTGAAAACAAAGATGATGATGAACGTATGTTTTCGAATTTTCAACCCAGAATGGGTGTGACTGCTAATGAACCGGGTGATGGAACAAAACTCTTTCGTTCTAAGGAGCACAAAAGGGTTTACAACCAAATGCTGAAGAGAGGGGTGATGAACCCTCGAACTGTCGATTTTGACTTCTTAGACTCAATCAAGGTGAACTTAAGGGAAAAGTTGGCCTTCCTTCAACTCGAGAATTTCTATTCTGAGAGGGCTAGTGCATATCTAGAATTGATAGCATTTTTCTACTCAAATCCGTCTTTTCTTGACCAGAATCGAATCCAGTTTACTATGAGTAATAAAGACTATGTGGTGGATGTTGACATTCTGGCAGACATTCTTAGGGTAGAAATGAGTGGTTTTCAACCAATCAATGTCTTCGTAGGACGAGCCACAAGATTTCTTGTTAAGAATAGATTGCCAAGTGGAGGCATCACATATTCTAGACTGCTAGCCTCTAATGTTCTGATGCACAAAATTGTTATAAATTGCATTAGACCGAAGGCTGCATCAAAAACAAATGTTTCCAGATTCAAAGCGAGACTCATGTTTGCCATATGCAATGGGATGTGCTTTTCACTTCCTCATACTATCTCGATACACATGTATAAGACAGTTATGAAGGATAAATGATGGTTGCCTTATTCTGTGCTGGTTACAAAGTTGTTTAGACACTTTCAAATCCAATTTCCTGCATCACTTTGTTCTCGAACTGTTGCTCCTATGGTAATAGGACTGAAGATGATTTCGAAGATGAGGTTGAAGGATCTAAACAAGGCTATTGAGTGCTTGAAGAAGGAATCCTCAAGCAAAACCAATGAAGACTCTATTGGAAGAAAGAGGAAAGGCAAGGAAGTTGTGCAAGAACCTGCAAAGAAGAGAAGATCACTTATCCTGCAGGACGAAGAGGATGAAGATGATCTTACAATTTCTGCCATTACCTTAAAAAACCTTCAAGGTTTTGCTGGTTTTGAGCAACCAATGGAAAAAGAAGGAGGAGGCAAATAAGAGGAAGAAGAGCAAAAAGAGCAAGGAAAGGATGACAAACTAGAAGAAACAGAAAAAGAAGAAGCAGAAGAAGAAGAAGAAGAAGAAGAAGAAGAAGAAGAAGAAGAAGAAGAAGGAGCAGGAGCTGAAAAAGAAGAAGAAGGTCATTCTGGAAAGAAGGGTGAAGATGACTCTTATGAAGAGACAGTTGCAATATCTTTATCTGCGGATTCAGAAGCAACTAGGAGTGGACCAGTAGGAGTATGAGCAGAGAAGGAACATCACTCTCGTTCTGAAAACGAGAAAACACAAGAAGAATGAATCCTTTCTCCACCTGTAGGCACAGAAACAAGGGAGCTCTTGAAAAAATAGGGACTTTTCTCCTCATTTTGCGAGTGATGGCATAAGTCGATCTCTTGTAGACCCAAAAAATGTTTATGCTTCTCAATTTCCTGAAGCTGACATTGAAGAATCTACTCTGAGTCATGGTGCTAGACAAGTTGATGTTCCCTCATCTTTCAATTCTCCTTGAATTCAATTCACTGAAGCTAGTGCGCAAACTGAACCAAATGCTAACTATCCAAGGATGATAGAACTCTTTTTGGAGATTAAAGCTTAGCAATATGCCATGGAGATTGAGATTCAAAAACTTCACACTACCTTGAGATCCACTTCTAATTTTTCACACTGGAAAGGTACAATCTTTAGACACTCAGGTACAGACTTTGAATCAACAAGTGTGATATCCTGAAATTTCAATTATGTTTTCAATTGAATGAATCGGGCCTTTCATTGACGCGCCTACAGTGCTATTCTCTAAGTTAATCACTCATGAGAAAACTAGACTATCTGGGGAAGTCATTAAGGGATTTTAACGCAATAGACTTGAGAATTCGACCAGGAGTCTACTGCTCAACCGTGCTAATCTACAAGGGTCATTATGGCAAAGTCGAAAATCTATCAGAGACTAAAAATAGGTTGATTCGACTGAGATAGGTGATCAGGGTGTGGGTGATTCCACCAGATTGCAAAATTCTTGTCGATCGGCACTAAACTGATTTTTCTGTCGTTTTGGTGCTCTGTGCTTGTAATTGAAACCTTGAGATTTTCACGACAATCGAGAGCCACTAATAGGTCGAAGATGTATATTATGACTCGAGATAAATCGGTCACGGGTCAATTGCACCAAAAATTCTTGAAATCTATCCGATAGATTAGGTCACACTAAAATAGTGTCAAATTAAAATTAACTGTGAATTTGAACCCGATTTCAGAAATTGAAAGTTTTGTTATATCACGATTTATTTTAAGAATGTCGACTCATCCTTTGAAGAATTTTCAGCGAGTTCGGGATTTTTTTGGAAAATTGATACGGACGATTCGAAAAACGAACGGAAATTCGGACAAGCCGAACTTAAGGGATTTTTTACTTCCAAGTCGAGTTATTTGGCGATGGGCACTTGTAGAAATTTTGTAGGCTTCCTCCATAGCAAAATGGGACATCAAATTGAGGAATTGGGTGAAGAAATTGAAGCTTGTTTTGTGAAATTCGTATGCTAGGATGAGGGCTGGAAATTTGGCTTCAAATTGAGTTATTTGGGGGATTAATTTCAAGAAAGTATTAGGGGGAACAAAGCTTTAATTGTGTGGATAACTCCTTTGAATTTTTTGTTGGATGCAAATTGTGTAACCCCAAGATCTCCATAACCAGAACAAGAACGTGCATAATTGAGTAGAAAGATTAATGCACCTGTTTTGGGATCCATTGTTCTTGAAGCGAAAGCGGAAACACAATGTTCCACGCGCAAATCCTTATCCTCTATTGCCCTCTGTATCACTGGCTCAATGAGGCGGCCCCCTCACGTGTAGCGTTAAGTAAACGTCCCTTAGGTGAGGATACATGTGAGAATTAGGGTTAGAGGAGAGACTTGAGCACTATTTATAGAGTTTCTAGCTAGTCCCCTCATTACGGGCCAGGCTTAACTGGGCCCACACTAGCCAGCCTATATTAGACTAATTAAGAAACCTTCTATCTCACTTTAGACCAACCCTGCTTTACGGTAACCGTAAAAACAATAAATTACAATATCAATTAATTTAGTCTACATTAGGAAAACTCTTACATTCTCCCACTTGGACTATATTAATTGAAATCGTACTGTATGTGCGTACATTTGGTCCAGAGATAATTCTTAATAGTCAATCCTATCCCATAAAGTCTTAAACACCGAATCATGGCGGTAACTGCATGTATACACACAGAGCCTTCCATAGTCACGAGTGCTCTCAACTTTATTGATATGGATTCAATATGATAGTGTGTCAAATGGATAACATCTCTCATAAAGAGATCCCATTTGTCAGTCACCATTCTCTTACCTTAGGTGTCACAAAAACTTGTGCCACTAGAGAATGCTTCATGGTTCCAATGAACCCACATATATCTTGTCCTTATGGTTAACATTTCTTTATATATCACAAGACATATGCACAAGGCTAATAACCAAATGCTCGAATGTCCCTAGCCTTCACTCAAGATTTATACAATCTCTTAAGATTTTATCAATATGTTTTTAACATAATAGCAACGCATTCAAAAATATTTTATTGAATGCAAAAGTTGATACATATCAAACTGTTACAAATTGTAACGAACACAGATGAAACATATATCAGAGTAAAGCCAAAATAGCTCCCACTAAACAATAGCATCTCATGATGCTCCTAGGCCCATGCTAATGACATGTCACTCAAATACACACGGGCGTAAGCCTTTAGTTAGTGGATCTGCAACCATATCATCTGTGAAAATATGTTATATTAAAACGTCACATTTTTGTACCGTTTGCTTTTGGTTAAAAATTTTGACCACCATATATTTAGACCCCTTGAGACCTCTGTAGTAAATAATACTACAAATTTGTTATCTCAATACAACTGTACGGGTCTATTCATAAAGTTAAAACAATCAACTCCGTCATGAGATTCTAGAGCCTAAAAGCCCAAGTAACAGCCTAAAAGAATGTTACTAATAATGCTTCCATAGTAGAAGATGGCATAGAACTTTATTTACTACATTTACTGCTAACATAAATATGTATTCCGTTATTGATTGCATGTCATCAGAACAACCAGCAAAGTTTACATTTAAATACCCTACTAACTGTAAAAATTGAACATGTTTGTAAATTAGCATATAATATCTTGTCTTCTTTAAGTACCTTAAAACCTTCTTGACAATAACCCAGTGATCATGTCCTGGATTTAACCGATATCTACCTAGAAGTCCCGTCACAAAAACAACATTTAATCTAGTGCAAATTCGAGCATACATTATACTTATAAGTGCATTGACACAAGGTACACCCTTTAATTAGATTTTCTCAATATCTAAATAAGGAAAATGTGATAGATTTAGTCTATCACCCTTAACAATAAGAGCAACACCTGACTTGCTCTTATGTATATTGAATATTTCTAATATACAATCAGTAAATGTCCTCCGAGAAAATCTAATATAATATGGCAAAAACAATCCTAACAAATCTCAGTACAAAGGATATAAGATGTCTCAATGTCACAACTTGTAAGCAAAATATTATGTACATAAAGTATGAGAAAAAATAAATTTCCTCCCACTGACCTTGCAGTATATTGAATTACTTTGTTCCCAATTGAATAGTATAATAACACTATGAAACTTTAGTAATATTATCTGGAAACTTGCTTAAGACTATAAATAAGACTTTTCAGTCTACACACAAGTTTACTTGAAACATTTGTTGCAAAATGCTTTAATTGCACAATATAGATTTTGTATCTATTTGGCGTAACCTTATATCAACATAAATTATTAATGCCACGTTCACTCTGAAAGAATATTTAAAAATAATAATTATTTATTCACTATCTTTCAGAGTGAAAACTTTAGTTACCAATTTGGCTTTAAATTCCACAATCTTTCTTTGAAATTCTTTTAGCTTTGTACGCCAATTTGCAACTAACGAACTTATGATCTTTAGGCAAGTAAGTTAGTTTCCAAACACTATGATGTTTCATAGATTGTATACCACATTTTATAGCATCTAATCACATACTTAATTGAGAACAAGAAACGACATTTATATAAGTTGCTAAAACAACCATGTAATGAATATTGTAATCATGCTCTCACAAATAGACTATATAGTATGATGATATAACTAATCGTCTTTCCCTAACAAATCTCCTTAATAAAGCTGAAACCACTTCATTCTACACTTGAGAGGTTTAAGAAATTTCATTATAAATTATATCAAGAATAGTATCTTGAACCTTAATAAGTTTAGTCTATGGTATAAGAGATTCCATAATTTTCTGTATAGGTAAAGATAAAAACATAGTAACCTCCATTATACTATTATCTTTAATAGTCTGAGAGCAGCTATCATCTACAATTACGTCAATCTCTAGAAACTTTAGAGTATGTGATTCCATAATTCTTGTACCTTCTTTAGGGTCATAAAATCAATACTCCTTTAACAATCTAGATAAGATACAAAATAATATCAAGTGGATCTAAATTCCAACGCACTTAATATTGGATTAGATAACCTCACTTTTGCATGACATCTCTAAATTTCATATGATTCAAGCAATTTATGTGCAATTTATAACTCAAAATAAGTTTATGAAACAACTTTGATAAGAGATATTTTGTATGTGAAAAAATTGCTTTCATAATATCAACTCACAAAAAACTGGATAAATTAGTCTTACTAATCATACTCATCACCATGTTCAATATAGTGCATTTATGCATTTCGGCCAAATCTTTTTGTCAGAATTTTCAGGTATAATAATTAAATTACCACCCCAGAATCTACCAAGTATTTGACAAATGACCCTTTAAACTATTTCGCATTGTCATACTTGCCAAAATACTCACGGCCATTGTTAAACCCGACAACTTGTTAAGACTAATTGTAATTGTTTTATTCTTTATCTTAGTCATTTTCCTTAAATAGAAAACTTTCGGAAACAACCTTTTAATCATATACGAAATGTATATGTCATTAGGACTTAAACACAATATTTACAGATATGTCATAATTTCAATATCAGACAAGACATAATTTCAAGCAACTAAAGCTTTCATCATCTTATAGCAATACAGTCCGCAGGCAAACCTCTTTTCAAGTGTTTCAGAATGGAACGCTTCATGGATAGTAAGCAAATTCAATTGCTCTTTTCTCAAGCAACAAATCATATGTCCACAACTTAAAATTTGAAGCAATAAAAAACTCAATAATATGAAGTTATTAATTACAGAAAATGTGACTGAAAACCAAGCAATATATATAATTAGTATCATATGAGTACCGTGTAACTTGACGTACAAGTACACATCCAGAGAGTCACGCGTACAATCATATAATCACATTTGGGCAGAATACATGACATGCAGTTGCACACTCCCCACATGATAGCGGTTATAAGAATATATTCCAATTATTTGTGAATTCATCACCTTTGGTCATATGAATCACTAAAATCAGTCACTCCTCCACCACACTATCATGTATCCATCCATGAACTAATACACAATCACCTCCTTTTGAAATATGACTACGCATTAGATTAGGAGACATCCCAATCATCATACGAGACCGAAATTTCTCAAACCCAATCAAGCATGCCACTTTGGCGGTCACTACTCAATTAAATCATTGAAATTCTCTCATACTAGGGATATAAACTTTACTCCTCACATACCCCATATACATGTGATTTTAACTTTAGTGATAGAGGCAGCATATCACCAAAATCACATATCATGCTAATTACATTGCTTTATCCATTAATAAAAATTAATTATGCATATATATAAATATATATACAGCGAACTTGAAAGACAGATTCCAATGAGATCATTGATCACAGTAACACAAGAAACTTCTCATAACAGAGAATAAAACATCTCTTATGCACCCCGATTACATATTACCAGAACAACATAAAAAGAATGCTGATCTAAAATATCTCTCACAAATTAAAATCAATAGTAATACATGGTACATCAAATCGACAAACTTGACAACTAATCCATTATCACTCATGAGTTCATAAGGCAAAAAATAACTCCAAGGCTAGCAACTGATTTATTAGCTAATTTTTAAGTCACAAATTATCATTGTAATCAACCAGTGGCCTATTAATTGAGTCAAACCGGAAAACCAAATATCTAAAATTTAACAGTAGATACTATTGCTCTGCGTAAATATTGTTATACTCCTTAACCATAATATATATATATATATATATATATATATATATATATATATATATATATATATATATATATATTCAACTTGGTAGACATTAACAAGTGATCAGATGAGTTCATGTACAATATGCAATAACTTAATTGACATGCATTACCCACATACAGTAGATATGTTAATCAGTACAATCAGTTTGGTCACAAGTTTTTAAGAACGTCTATCATTCAAAGATTACCAGCGTGTCAAGGAGTGTGCTTGAGCAACAAAAGTTTCATAACATTTACTGTTTCTCATCAACTCAATACATAGCTCAATTACTATTCCATAATGGTTGCATCTCATTAAGCTAGCTTCAGTTCACAATAAATTTTTAATTTTTATTAATGAATTACACCATTATAATGTGTATATGATAACATACCTGTAACCCAACACTTATATTTCTAAAATCACAGAAAATATAAGAAAAATACACTAAAATACACTAAAAATACACGTATTTATGGTTCCGTATGTATTTTCATATCCATAAAATTATCAAACATGTAAAATAAATATACCACGACATAGAGGATAATCATACGAACCTAACGCCACCATCCACGCGCTGAACGGAGGCTCCACGCGCCGCCTGAGTGCGCGGCGCGTGGAGCTCACGCACGACGCGCATTCGACGCCCAGGCAGCGCGTGGGGGCACGTGCGGCATCCTCCGGCGACGCGCCGCCGACCGACTTGCTCGTCTCATTGAGCCCAATCCGAATTTATGATTTAATTTTATTTTTATTGAACAAAAAATCACGAAAATCACAAATTAGGGCAAAATCACTATGCGTTCGAGTTCTAGGGTTATGAAGGCTCTGATACCACATGTTGGACGCAAATTGCGTAACCCCAAGATCTCCATAACCAGAACAAGAACGTGCATAATTGAGTAGAAAGATTAATGCACCTGTTTTGGGATCCATTGTTCTTGAAGCGGAAGCGGAAACACAATGTTTCACGCGCAAGTCCTTCTCCTCTATTGCCCTCCGTATCACTGGCTCAATGAGGCGGCCCCCTCACGTGTAGCGTTAAGTAAATGCCCCTTAGGTGAGGATACATGTGAGAATTAGGGTTAGAGGAGAGACTTGAGCACTATTTATAGAGTTTCCAGCCAGTCTTCCTCATTACGGGCCAGACTTAACTGGGTCCACACTAGCCAGCCCATATTAAACTAATTAAAAAACCTTTTATCTCACTTTAGAGCAACCCTGCTTTATGGTAACCATAAAAATAATAAATTACAATAACAATTAATTTAGTCCATATTAGGAAAAATTTTACATTTTTCCCTCACCAATCTTCCCTTTCGAGCTTGGACAACTACATCTCCTTCGACCTTTCTTTGCCACGCACGCCTGCATCTCCTTCCTCACTCAAGCAAATCCCCTCTCCCTTGGCTTCTGTTTTGCTTTCATTTTTCCCTATTTCCTTCGATCAGCAAATCCCACCGAGCTGCCCCCACCGAAGAACCTCTGCCATCGATGCCTACCCCCTCCACCATCATTTGTCTCCTCCGATCCAATTGCTTCCCGTCCAAAATCCATGCGTCCCTCCATCCACCGAGACTACAGCCCACTTCACCAAGTCAATCAACGAAACCCAGAGTTGACCGTCAGCATGTCCGCAAGACCGCCCCATCTCCACGAAAGCAGCAACCATCCACTGCCTTGCACGAAACTGAGTCCTCAACCTACGTTTTCAGTCCAACTCGGCACCAATTCGGGCAGCTCGCGAAGTCAATTCAGCCCCGCTGTTCAGCCCGCAAATTCCTACCAGCTTCGTGGCCGTTTTCAGCTCTAATCCATGCCCCATTGGCGTCGCCACTTTGGAGCTTATCGGCCGCCATCACGGTGCCGTCACTGTGGACTCACCAGCTCATTAATCCAGTAAGTTTACCAACTAAACTCTGCTTAGGGAGTTAATTATGCTTAGGGGGTGTTTAGATTATGCTAAGTATGTTTAGGTGGTTAGATTAGTTTAATTAAATGTTGATTAAATTATGTGCATGATTAGATTAATGGATGGATTAATTAGTCTAATTATGTAATTAGATTAGTGTAATCTTAATTAGACTTTTAATTAATTATTTATTTAAATTAAATATTATTTAATTATATTATTTTATATTTAAATTAAATTATTTTTCGGAATTTATTTAATTATTAATTAATTAATATTTTCCGGAAATTATACCAGAAGAGCCATTTGTTAGAATTTCGCACTAATTGCAGCAGTATGGTTAGTTTGTTCAATTGACTTTTATGTTGTGAAATTGAGTGATGATTGTGATATATAGGTATTTTAATTAGAAATACCGGGTGTTAGGTGTTAACATCGAAAGTGGCCTTTAAGTATCAAATCAGCTTAGGTGAGCATTAATCAGCTTAGGTGAGCAATATAGATCTATAACAGTTTCGAGGAGCATTATAGCAGCTTCAGTGAGCAATAATACATCAGCAGCTTCAGTGAGCACTACAGATATCAGCTTCGGCAAGCATCATAGTTTTCTAGTAGCTTCGGTGAGCAAATGTCATCTAGCAGCTTCGGCAAGCAAATATTATTTAGCAGCTTTGGTGAGCAACAATTGATCTAGCAGCTTTAGTGAGCAAATTTAGACATTAGCTTCAGTGAACTAGACCATCTATTTCAGCTTAGGAGAGCAGTGTTCGAATCTATAGAGTTATGGATGGTATCGATGTTGTGGAGTCGAATGAGTCAACTGATTGATGGTTGAATTGAATTGAAATGATTGGATGATGAATTATACCGACTTGTAGGAAGGATCTGAGGCAAAGGTAAGTCCTCTGACCTGTGCTTGTGCTTAGGTAGCTCTTAGGGCGTATTTCCTTCCTAGTCGGAGTTTAGGAGGTGAACTGGCTGAGACATTATCTCACTAGTTATTGTATAACAATTTTCAAGTCCTTAGATGACAATCGTGGAGGACCCGAAGCCTAGAGTCTAGGGAGGTGGAGATTGAAGGCTCGGTGAACGTGTCCAGCTAGTTGGTCTTAGGACAGTTCCCCTTTTTGTTGAGCCGGTCTTTGCCTTGTTTTGTATATAAACCTTGTGTGTTTATAAAAAGGCTTGTTTTTTATGTGAGTGATTTCTTGCTTTCCTATCCCAAGCTTTTAGTTGTCAGGGGATTTGTTTCGTTTCCGTATGCGTATTAAAACTGAATGGGTCGACGACGCATCCTGAAATATTGCATATTTATCGACCATTGAGGGAAGGGCACGTGCTCGAGGGTCAAGGCGTGACAACAAGTCTCTCTTTTGTTCAAATGCTAAACAAATGGGTCATCAACTCTCGCACTGTGGATTTTGATTTTCTAGATTCCATTAAGGTTAACTTGAGGGAAAAGTTTGCCAAACCTCAGTTGGAGAAATTATGTGTAGAGACGTCGGAAGCATACCTTGAATTGATGGCATACTTTTATTCTAATCTATCTATTTTGGATCCCACTCATATTCAGTTTACTGTGTGTGACAGAGTTTTTGATGTAGATGTGAATTTCTTGGCTAACATTTTAGAAGTAGAAAGGAGTGGATTCCTACCCATTAATTTATCTAATGCACAAGCCACAAAGTTTCTAGTACGAGATAGAATTCCTAGTGGGCGTATTACTTACTCTCGAATGCCTGCTTCAAATATCTTGATGCACAAAATAGTCATCAACTACATCAGGCCCAATGCTACTTCAAAGACTGATGTATCCAAATTTGAAGCAAAGATGATGTAGGCCATCTGCAATGGTGTTGCCTTTTCACTCTCTCACACCATCATTCTGCATATGTACATGACAATTATGAAATGAAAAGGACAACTACCTTACTTTGCATTAGTCACCAAACTTTTCAGACACTTTTAGATTCAACCACCATCTCAGTTTTGCTCCAAAACTCTTGCTCCCATGCAAATTAGACTGAAAATGATCTGAAAAATGCAATTGAAAGATCTCTTTGGAGTCCTGGATCTTCTAAAGAAAGAATCTGTTAGCAAAATCAAGTAAGGATCTACTACTAAGAAGAAATGCAAAGGGAAGAGTGTTGTCTCGAAAACACCAAAAAGGAAAAGATCTATTCTTCTGCAAGATGAAGAAGATGAAGATGATGATGAGACAATCTCTATTATCGCCTTGCGTAATTTTCAAGATTTTGCTGAGTTAGAGCAAGAAGAGGAAGATGAAAGTGAGAAAGAACTGGAAGAAGAGAGTGATGGTGAAGAAAATGAAGTAAAAGAAATTAAGGATGATGACTTAGATGGAGATGCTGGTGTGAACCAGGTTCAGGATGAGACTAACAAGGAAAGGGAAGATACTAGGGAAATTGATGCTCCAAATGTTGAGGAGACGTGATCTAATAAACAAACCCATACTGGAATAGAAAAGATTCAAGAGGAAGAAGTTACTTCTTGGATTGAAGGCACCAAAACATGGGGAGTAGGTGAGAAAACTCTCATTGTTGAACCTACTACTAATGATGGCGTTAGTTGATCCCCTCTAGATGCTGAGGATGTTTTTGCATCCCATTTCCCTAAAGTCTCACCTGAAGGTCTAGAGAAAGAAGTTAATGTTCACGGGGAGCAAAGAACTACATACGTTTAGGTTGATGTCCCTTCACTTCTGGATACTCCACTAGTACAATTCGCTGAAACTAGTGCCCAAAAGGAAACGGAAGCAAACTATCCTCGGATAGTGGAATTCCTATTGGAGATTAAGGCATAGCAATATGCTATGAAGTTTGAAATTCAGAAGTTGTATGTTGCTTTAGGTTTTACCTCAGAAATCCTTATAGGCAAGGTACAATCTCTTGACACTCAGGTTTAGAATTTGAATCAGCAGGCTTCGCAGACTGTGGCAAAAGTGGAGACTATTTATCATTAGTGCCTGAATAAACTTGAGGAGACCGTGCAGTCATTAGAGGATTTCCGATTTGTTTGTGTTCCTAAACAACCCTGATCATTTTTCAACTCAACCTCTTTTTATGCATAACTGGTTTTATCTTTTTGTTGCTAACAAAAAGGGGGAGAGATATACAAATTGAATCTTTTTGAACTTAAACTCGTGGTGTTGGTGTTTGAACTTGTGTTTGAACTTTGATTGGTATTGATATGTGTTTTGCAAAATTGTTATGACTAATGTGTTTTGTGGATGCAGACTACTATGTTATTCATTACTATTACGGTATGTTCTCTTTATAAAGTATCATGTGCTACTAAAGTGTTGTTTTGCATGATATAATTTTTATATTATGATTAAATCTACATGAAAATTTTGTCACCATCAAAAAGAGGGAGATTGTTGAGAAAAATCCTATCAAGTTTTGAAGTTGACAAAACTTTCATTCTCTTATACTTATTCTTATTCTTATTCTAAGGACTATTAGACTTTTGTGTGGAATGCTGTCAAAGTCTACATCAGAAGTATTTCCCACTCTAATGAAGATACAGACTAAACCCAAGTCAAGAACAGAGATATAATCAGGTTCGGGATTATTGATCTCTCAAACAAGGATTCAGTACGTGCAAGACATATTTGGCTTCCTAGCGAAGAATCTCACTTACATTTTCTAAATATGTTGATAAAATCAATCACAGATTAGTGAAATCAATTTTGAAAATAAGTTCCTTTTTGGAAAGCATCTACTTATGGAAACCTAGATTCTGATTGTATAGACGACCAGGATCATCAAATTTTCACCTCAACCTTCAAACGGCTACAAGATTTCTTTAATTGATTCTGTCCAACGGGTTGATTGGAATAAATTCCTCTAGAAAGTGCTAATGGTTAGAAATGCATGAAGGAGTATTTAAGGAGGTCATTTGGTTCATTTGAGAGAGTGTGTGAAAATTAAAATTCCAAAGTTTGAAAACTTTCCAATCGATTATTCTTCCTCGATAGTGCTTACAATTGTACGAGAGAAAGAGAGAGAGAGAGAGAGAGAGAGAGAGAGAGAACTTTTCACTGAGTGATAATACTCAAATCACTATAATTCTCTTTTGATTCCATAGTGAAATCCAACCAGACGGCTATCAATGTGAGAGAGTGGATATAGGCTTGATTTAAGTTGAACCACTATAAATCTTGTGTCTAATTTTCTCTCCCTTAACTCTTTCATTTTGCTTGTTGCAATATTTTTCTGAGTTCTGCCAATTTTCAAAACATCTTATTTGAGTTTAAATTTTTATTAGAAGTCTAGTGCCAGTCAGACTTTGGTTGAAGAAAATAACTTTTACTGTTTTAGCTTAACTTATTTTTACACCTATTCACCCCCTTCTCTAGGTGGTAATACTAGTACTTTCATTTCCGACTTCAGCAATTAGTCCTTGATTCAATCTCCATCTTCCGGTACGACGGCCACAAACGTAATATTGAAGTCTCTGGGTTTGAGGAAAATCCCAAATTCAGTACTGAAGATGGCACCTACAGCTCCAGCTCGGGTGATTTCATTGGTATCAACTCTGTCGTCTTCACTAACAAAGTCAAAGACTATATTTCCGACGACATCCTTCGGGTCGAGAGAGTAACTATTGCAAATTTCCTTGCTTCCGTTGCCACAGCCAAAGTATAGAGGAACTCTTGAGATAAGGAGATTCTCTGGGAAGATGGATTTTCCTCTAACTATTACAGTTATGTTGCCGAGGGCTATGTTAGCTGCGAAGTCCCTTGATATGGTTACCACGCCAACAGTTGTTAGCCATGGAGCTCCATTTTGTATCGCGTATCCATGAGGGCCACCGTTGCCTACTGAACAAGCTACGAAGATTCCTCTCTCCACTGCTGCAAAAGCTCCTACAGCAATCAGATTCTGGTCAAACGGTGTCTCGAAAAATCCTAGTGATAAAGACAATATATCGATGCCGTCTGCTATGGCTTGGTCCATGCCTGCTAGGGTGTCCGTTGTGGCTGAATCATACATGTCGTTCAAGAATAGCACCTTGTACATCACGAGCCTAGTAGCAAGTGCCATACCCATTGTCGTGCCCTTGGCGTAGCTGAAGTAGCTAGCGTCTATCACGAGGCTCCCGGCTGCTATGTTGTCTTGAATTCCACAAGATTCAATCAGGAAATCTAGGAAGGCTTGAAGATTTTGAACTATTTGTTTCCTAATATATTTCCTAGATTTGGATTTTAATTTGATAATATCTTTATGGTGGAATTCCTTTCCTACTAGGTTTAGGAAAGTGGGGAGATCTATTTATTTCAGCATTATACCTTGTACTCTTGACATACGCTCAAATAAGAAATCCTCTCTCTCTCTCCCATGGATGTAGGCGGATTTTTTTTCGCCGAACCACGTAAATCTCCGCATTCTTGATTATTCTTGTTTTTCTTTCTCATCTAGTTAGGGTGTTCTTCCGCACAACAATTGGTATCAGAGCAATCCAGGTTCTCTGTTCCTGTATTGTGACTTCTAACTAGATGGCTGGAAAAGGTTCAACCGTTAGATTTTATATTGAATGATTCACCGGGAAGAATAGTTTTACACTATGGTGGAGAAGGATGAAGGATTTGTTGATTCAACAAGGTTTATCAAAGGTTCTTCTGGGAAGATCAAACAAGCCGAACACCATCACTGATGATGATTGGGCTGACATGGAGGAGAGGGCATGCAGCGCAATCCGATTGAACCTATCAGATGAGGCCCTTCAATATGTAGCAGAAATCGAATCTGCTCCGGAGGTATGGCTCAAACTCGAAAGCATTTACATGACGAAATCTCTT
Organism: Eucalyptus brandiana; assembly: GCA_014182725.1. Taxonomy (NCBI): domain Eukaryota; kingdom Viridiplantae; phylum Streptophyta; class Magnoliopsida; order Myrtales; family Myrtaceae; genus Eucalyptus; species Eucalyptus brandiana. The sequence goes on along the minus strand of CM024674.1, from coordinate 24,400,217 downwards.
ACGAAGAAGTTGTTCTTGAAGAAGAGATTGTATTCACTTCAGATGAGTGAAGGAGGAAATATGTTGGAACACCTCAACATGTTCAATCAGATGATTAGTGAACTTACGAGCTTGAAGGTAAGGTTTGAGGATGAAGACATAGCTCTTCTACTACTGGCATCGTTGCTGGATTTGTTTGACCACTTGGTGACTACGCTCCATTATGGCAAGGAAACCCTGGAGATTAGAGAGGTGACTGCTGCCCTAATTTCAAACGACACCCGGAAAAGGGCAAGTAGTTCAAAATCTTCGGGAGAGGGACTCTTTGCAAAGGAGAAAAGCAATCAAGGAAGAGGAAGATCAACGGATCGAGGATCAAGCAGTAGGGGTCGATCAAAATCCAAGGGAAAGTTCAAAGGAAGATGCTACTGGTGCAATCAAAAAGGGCATACCAAGAGATTCTGTCCAAATAAGAACGAGAAAAAGAAGAAGAGCTCGGATGAGGCAAGTATAGCCAACAGCATTGAGACCAATGATGGGGACGTCTTATCCATATCGTCGGGGAAGGACACCTTTGAAGATTCGTGGATCACGGACTCCAGATGCACTTTTCACATGTGTCCTCATCGAGAAGCCTTTGATGAGTACAAGGCATGTGATGGTGGTTCAATTCTCATGGGGAATGATACTTCGTGCATGATTGTGGGTGTTGGAACCGTGAAAATCAAGATGTTTGATGGCATGATTAGAACCTTGGTAGACGTACGTCATGTTCCGAGTCTAAGGAAGAATTTGATCTCATTGGGAGCACTTGAATCCAATGGATGCAAGTACACGGCTCAAGGTGGAGTCTTCAAGGTGATTAATGGAGCTCTGGTTGTTCTTAAGGGACAGAGGCACGGGAACCTATATCGACTTATAGGAACCATAGTGCAAGGTGGAGCATCTGTGTCCACGGATGCTAGCATGGAGATAGATAACACCTATCTATGGCATATGCGTCTCGGGCATATGGGAGAAAGAGGGTTGATGGAGCTTCGCAAGAGGAATGCACTCCAAGGTATAAAAACATGCAAATTAGATTTCTGCAAATTTTGTGTGTTTGGAAAACAATGCAGAGTTCGGTTCAATGCTGCAACTCATACAAGCAAGGGCGTGCTCGAGTATGTACACACGGATGTATGGGGTCCTTCATCGGTAAAGTCAAAAGGAGGGAAGGAATACTTCGTGACATTCATTGACAATTTCTCTCGCAAAGTTTGGGTCTACTTCATGCGACACAAAAGTGAAGTCTTTGAAAAGTTCAAAGAATGGAAAGCTGAAGTTGAGACTTCAACGGGGAAGAAGGTTAAGTGCTTGAGATCGGACAATGGAGGAGAGTACAAATCGACATCAATCATGGAGCTTTGCAAGAATGAAGGAATTAAACGTCACTTCACAGTTCTGGATACGCCCCAACAGAATGGCGTAGTGGAAAGGATTAACCGAACCTTATTAGAGAGAGCTCGAAGCATGAGGCTACATGCAGGACTAAGCAAGGAGTTTTGGGCAGAAGCTGTCTGCATGGCATGTTATCTTGTGAATCGGTCTCCATCAACTACAATTAAATGCAAAATTCCTGAAGAGGTATGGACTAGTAAAATTGTCGATTATTCTAATTTAAGAATATTTGGTTGTCCTGCTTTTGTACATGTGTGGAGCTCAAAGTGCTCGAAATTGAATCCAAAATCAAAACAATGCATATTTCTCGGTTATGAGAAAGGAGTGAAAGGCTACAAATTATGGGGATCCAAGTGAGAAGAAAGTTCTGACGAGCAGGGATGTTATATTCGATGAATCTGCAATGTTCAAGTCAAGCTATGTGCCACGCGCGGCTGCTGAAGAGGAGAGTGATAAATCTATCGTTAAGGTGGAGCTTGAAACCAGAGAATCTGCAGAGAATGGCGAGTCATCCGATGAAGCTCCGGAAGTCAAAGAAATGGTAGAAGTTCCTCATACCATTGCGACGGGTCGAGGAAGGCGCACTCCCAAAGCACCGGAGAGGTACGATTTTGAGGATATGGTTGCTTATGCTCTTACCGTAGGCTCTGGCGATCCAAGCTCCTACCCTGAAGCTTTGAAAAGTGATCACAAAGAAAAGTGGATGACCGCAATGATGGAGGAGATGGAGTCGTTACAAAAGAATGAGACATAGGAACTTGTGAAGAAGCCCAATGATCGGAATGTCATTGGTTGCAAATGGGTTCTTCGAAGAAAGGAAGCAGCAACGGAGAAAGAGTAAGAGAGATACAAGGCCCGACTTGTTGCTAAGGGCTATGCACAAAAGGAGGGGATTGATTACGACAAGATATTTTCCCCTGTTGTAAAACACACATCAATTCGTGTTTTACTAGCTATGGTAGCCATGTATGACTTGGAGCTTGAGCAGCTAGATGTGAAGACGGCATTCCTTCATGGTGACTTGGAGGAGAAAATCTATATGGAGCAGCCCGAAGGCTTCAAGGTGGAAGGGAAAGAGGATCATGTTTGTTTGCTCAAGAGATCACTTTATGGTTTGAAGCAATCTCCGAGGCAATGGAATAAAAGGTTTGATTCTTTTATGCTTCATATTGGCTACATGAGGAGTGTGCATGATTCTTGTGTCTACTACAAAGTTTTGGATGATAAGTCGTTTATTTTGTTGATGCTCTATGTTGATGACATGTTGATTGTTGCAAGAAAAATGAGAGACATTAATTCCCTAAAGTCTCAATTAAGTAGTGAGTTTGATATGAAGGATCTTGGTGCTGCAAAGAGGATCCTTGGCATGGAAATCTTTCGAGATAGACATGCAAGTAAGCTTTGGGTGAATCAAAAGAAGTATGTTGAGAAGGTCTTGGAGCGGTTCAACATGGGTAAAGCTAAACCGATTAGTACACCCTTAGCAAATCACTTCAAATTATCTGAAAAACAGTGTCCTGTTTCACATGAGGAAGTTGTAAAGATGTCTCGAGTACCCTATGCCAGTGCAATAGGGAGCCTCATGTATGCTATGGTTTGTAGCAAACCGAATTTGGCTCATGTGGTGAGTCTTGTTAGCCGATACATGAGCAATCCGGGTAAGGAGTATTGAGAAGCTGTTAAGTGGATCTTTCATTATTTGGCTAGAACTGTTGGAATGGGTTTAATGTTCAGTTCCAAGGGAGGATCGATTGATTTAGTAGGTTATGTTGATTCAGACTTCACTAGTGATTTGGACAAGCGAAGGTCCATCACAGGATATGTCTTTACTCTTGGTGGTGGAGCTGTTTCGTGGAAGGCAATGCTTCAACCTACTGTAGCATTGTCTACAATCGAAGCTGAGTATATGGCAGTAACTGAGGCTACGAAGGAGGGAATATGGTTGACTGGTTTGGTCACAAAGTTGGGTATAAAGCAAGAAAGTGCTACATTATATTACGATAGCCAAAGCGTAATATGTCTTGCGAATAATCAAGTATTTCATTCCAAAGCGAAACACATTGAAGTTTGGTACCACAAAATTCGAGAATTTGTGGAGAATGGTAGCATTGCTTTGAAGAAAATCCATACTAAAGATAATCCCGTAGATATGCTCACGAAGATGATTACTACAGAGAAGTTCAAGTCCTGTAGGGACTTGATTTCTCTCACTCATCATTGAAGTTGATGGAGGCCGCACCGATCCAGGTGCGGGCGTACCTTTGCGAAGGTACGATGGAGGGAGAGATATATTCGTTTTCTTGGTTCAAGTGGAGGCTTGTGGTTTATTCAAGCCAAAGGTGGAGATTTGCTGATGTTGTCTTGAATTTCACAAGATTCAATTGGGAAATCTAGGAAGACTTGAAGATTTTGAACTATTTGTTTCCTAATATATTTCCTAGATTTGGGTTTTAAATTTGATAATATCTTTATGGTGGAATTCCTTTCCTACTAGGTTTAGGAAAGTGGGGAGATCTATTTATTTCAGCATTATACCTTGTACTCTTGACATACGCTCAAATAAGAAATCATCTCTCTCTCTCCCATGGACATAGGCGGATTTTTTTTCACCGAACCATGTAAATCTCCGCGTTCTTGATTATTCTTGTTTTTCTTTCTCATCTAGTTAGGGTGTTCTTCCGCACAACACCGTGGCCCCAGTAGTCCCTTGAGGAATTGTAGTCATCGGTCGTCGATATGTTCAAACCACACTGCTTCATTCCTTTGCTGAATGACCGGGCTCCGATGAGCTTCCAGTTGCAGTTGGACGAGTTGAACTCCACTTCGAACTCGCAAGAGCCTCGCCATCTCTCGGGCGTAGGGGACATGCCTTTGTCCTTGAAGCTCTCACTCTCAGGCCATATCCCACTGTCCAAGAGGCCGACGATCATGCCGTCACCAAAGTTGGCTCTCAGCCAAAGCCTTTTCTGTTTGTTCAGGCCAAGAAACTTAGGAGTATATGTTGTGTGAGCGTTTCCAAATGTGTCCAGTTACGATGCCACATTACTGGCAACCTGTTCCAGCTTGTCTAATTGGGACTCGGACAACACCGCACTAAATCCATTCAAGACATGGTTTGTATGTATAAAGATAGGTCGGATCAATTTCGTCAGGGGATGATGATAGGGATGACAAAAGCGATGTGGTACCAGTCATGGTGACGCGAGAATGAAGTGGGCAATGCTGATTTGTCCATGTGGATTATGTAGGGTTTTCAGTAGTCTGTGGCCAAAGCGTGCACTACAGTCAAGATGACAAGGAAGAGCTTACAAAGCATATAATATTCCATTGTCATTTCACATAGGTCTCTGTAACTGAACGGTTTTTGTCTCACAACTATAAGGAAAGATTAGCTTGGATTTATATAGAGGACCAAACTCTTTCTATGCTTAACCATATCTCGTGCAAAAATATGTTGAGAGGTGATGGACATGACCAAGTCCATGAAACCAAAATGTAAGATGCACTTTTAGCCGGCGAAGCTAGATAAGTGCAGATGGTTGATGCCGAAAGATAGTTTTCAAGGATCAAGCATGTGTTGAAGTTTACGATCGACATACCAATGAAAATGGAGCAGAATATTATTGTTCATTAGATCATCGAATGCGATCTCAGATTCTATCGGCCCATCGTAGATTCAATCGGCCAAGAAGGGCAGTAAGGAGAAGGATATGGAATGGCCAACCTCCCAGCAAGTTGAATCATAAGAATCTCCACGGGTAGAGGCATTCAAAAGGTTCGGTTTTTTCGAGATTTCAGCCAACATGAGAACCAATCTAATGAAAAGAAGGAAGAAGGATTAGGGCTTTTTTCATAACAAATTTTGACAGATCTCAACCCTCTAGCTTGTCATCAGACAGTATAATTACCCCTGCAAATTTAGCAATCTATTTTGCCATTGGAGTCAGCGATCATTTTGAAGAGACAACAATTGTTCGCATTTTCTAAATAGAATCATTTGCCCAGCTAGTATCAGACAGGAATAAGATTCAATTCAAAGAGCAGAACATTGAAGAACATTTACACCGACAACTTATAAAAAGCTGCCCAAAAAAGTTTAGAGTTTGAAGGTCCCCAGCACAAAGGCGCGAAAAGCAAAAAGTAACAATTTTAAGGCCATGAAGCCGCTGCTCAAAATTAAAAAAAAAAAGGACATGAAGCCAAACAGGCATTGGACTTCTGATAGATATACTATCCGGTTCATCTGCTAGCCTGTCTAGATGAAGGAATGCATATCCGGTCTAAAGGTTCCTAATACAAGAACTAAAAGGAGCAGATACACTAGCAATACTGCTTCTTATTGAGAATGATCTACAGAGCACTTTTCAGACTTTCATGATATCATAAAAGCACATGCAACTCTTTGTAACCTCTTTAACAAAATCCTGAGCAAACTTGTGACACTAACCTTACAATTATTCAACTTTACCCGCTCACCGAGGCTAGCTGAAAAACCTCAAGGGGTGGACATCCTCTTTAAGGCTACACACAACAAAAATTGAAAGCATATATGGAAAATCTCAAGAGAAATTATAAAAGAAAATCCCTTCCCTTTGCAGGCTTAGATTGCCCTGTACTTTGCTTTATAACTCCCCTAAAACTCAGAGATAAAGAGGCCTCATTGTGAAAGCATATTAGGAGGAGATTGAGGTGACCCGGATTCAAGCAAAAAGCTTCTACTACCATGTGACCTAGATGTACTGGAAGAAGAGGCTAGATATCTTACATCACTACTGTTAAAAACGGCATCGTTCTTATGCATTTTCCCTTTACTCGCTCTTCCCCGACCAGCACATCCACCAAACTCTCCCTCTTCATCGGTTTGCAGGAACCCGCTATGGACAGGATCTGAAGTCTCGTATAGAAGCCTAAGAATCTGTTTGACTGAAGGCCTAGCCCGTCCTTCTGGCTGAGTGCACCATTGCACGATACTCACTATGGTTTGCAGCTGGTCGAAATCAAAGGTGTCCTTAATTCTGGGGTCCACAAGCTCAGGTATTCTAGGAGTAAATGTCAGATATGTTTGAGACCATTCCACTAAATTCTTGCCATCTTGTATGGCCCGTCTTGATGTTACCATCTCTAACAATAGCACGCCATAGCTGTAGACATCACTCTTCTCCGTGAGCTCCTGAGTGGTTACATACTCAGGATCCATGTTACCTGGGGAAAAAAGTAAGGCTTAGATATTGATTAAAACAATGCAGATCATTAACCAAGGGGCAGCTTTTTCAACCTGGAGTTCCTCGTACATCAGTATTTACTGGTTCAAAGCAAATTGAGCCATCTTTTGAAGCATGTGCGAGACCGAAATCAGCAACCTAGACTCAAAGATGACAAGAAATGAGAAAAGTCACCAGAAGCAATCAATATGATATGTCAAGGAAGTCCCTGGCTTCCTGCTACTTAGCATCTTGCAAAGACTGCATCAGGGATATCCCATTTTACAATTGAACTTGGATTAATGTATATTGGGAGCTAAGATCTAATTAAAGAGTCACTTTCGCAGAACTATCCTACCTTGACAACAAAATTCTCATCGAGTAAAATGTTGCTTGACTTGATGTCTCTGTGACACAAGGGAGGATCACAATAGAAATGGAGATACTCCTGCATTGATAATGTAGAAGTCCAAAGACTAAGACGTTGATAAGAAATAGTTAAATCACTCCAAATGACCACGGAAGTTCAAAATTACCAAAGCATTAGCCACATCAATAGCTATTTGGATCCTCGTCCGCCAACTCAGAGGATTTCTGTTAGGTGCTGCATACAATGGATAAGTCAACAACACGATGACTAAGGAACCCTAAAACAAAAAAGCCTAGTGGTTTAAGGTTTTATGAATGTGTTCATATAGCAGTGTAAGAACAACTTCAATGTAAGCATCAGTTAAATATTCAATACATGGTAATAAATGTTAAGTATTGGCTCATGATTTTGCTCAACAAGTATGCACTTACGAGTCTGCGTACATCTTAGCATGTGCACATGGGTGCAGCAGATTGTGCCTATGCTCTGTGTGTGTGTGTGTGTGTGTGAGAGAGAGAGAGAGAGAGAGAGAGAGAGAGAGATCCATAAAATCAGTGCAAGAAAAACATGTGTCCCATGAAGATGATCTTTCAAGCTTCCATTTGCCATGTATTCATACATAAGAAACCTGCGGAGAGCTGAAATCAATTAATTACTCCAGTTCAAATCAGTCACATGAATGCAGAAGTACCACCCACTCATTGTGCAGATGTGTACACGTGTGCATGCAAGCAGAAGATGACCCACAGAAATTGAATCATCAGCTTGTGAGGCATGAATAGGCATGAATGAACGTGTGGTGTTGTGTGTGTGCGTGTTGGTGGGGAATGGAGAGTATAGACTTTGGTGTGGATAAAACTAATTCCCTTCTCACCTTTCACGCTTTTCAATACAAAATCCCCTAAGGGCAACCAGATGACGATGATGAAGCCTAGCAAGAAGCTCTATTTCCCTGCAGAAGTCGTCCTCCCCTTGTTCTGAGACTTTGTTCATTCGCTTTACGGCAACCACTAAACCGTCACTAAATTGTGCTTTGTAAACAGTTCCAAATCCCCCTTGTCCAATGGCTGTGTTAAAATTATCTGTTGCCTTCTTGGTCTCCTTATAACTGAATTTTCGAAACATCAATGACTGACCTGCAAGCCCATAATTTATCAGAAGCAACATATGGTGGGCATTTCAGTAAATATATTTTTGGGTTTTTTTTTTTTTTTGGTGTTGTGGGGGGGGTTGCAGGGGTTGGGGAGAAAAGGAGGGAAGACCTTTGAAGACGTCATATCCATATCCTCAAGAGTCCTCTAGCTCTCTCCTCTTCCTACGAATCAGAAATACCAACACAACCAGTATCAAAACAGCCACTACCTCTAACATCAATGCCAACAAAACATAAAGCTCAATGGACGTGTTTTGAAACCGTCTGTGGTTATGTTCCATCCAGATGTGATAAATTATCTCTAAGAAAGACAGCTTGAGGAATCTCTGTTTTGCCACTAAAATAAGTTATACATAATTGCCTCAAGCACCCTTTTGATAGGAAAATTGTCCAAAAATCTTCCTTTTGTGTGATAGTTAATTTAGTTCTAAGCATTTCATTATGCAAATTTAGTCATAACCCTTTTAATGATTTGTTAATTTTATTTCAAAACCTTTCAATTGTGCCAAATTTAGTCTTTAACATTTTTGACGATTTACCAATTTAGTCTTGTTGACGTAGGCGTTTACTGTCATACATGGCGCAATTGGTATTAATATGGACAATTTTTCTCTTAATTTTTTACCACTTGTTGACGCCTAAATTATTTGTTTTTAATTAGGTTTCTTTTTTATTTTATTTTTGTCTTTTTAGAAAAACCATATAAAAACGACAAAATAAAGCAAAAAAAAAAGCAGAAAAAACGAAAAAAAATAGAAAAGAGCGGAAAAGTCCTCGCATGGGCCCGTAAGGCCCATTTCCACCTTGGCCCGGCCACGCCAGGTCGTCTCCTTCCTCGCACCTCAGCAGCGCACGCGCACGTGAAGGGGGTGGACGGACAGTGATGGCGCACGTGAAGCAGGGGGGTGGTTGGTGTCGGATGGGATGCCGATTCGGCCGACGAGGGCTGTGGCAGCCGCCGATCGAACTCCGTTGACCGGCTGCCCCTCGGCCTATAAATAGGCCTCCATTTCCATCGTCGTAACACAGAGGGGGGGAAGCGGAGATCACAGAGAGAGAGAGAGGCCAGCCAAAGCTCGGGGTCCCCTAAGAGACTTCAGGGAGCTCGAGTGCAAGCCGGCCATGGTGTGGTGAGCTCGGAGGGGTCCCCGAGAGATTTCGAGGAGCTCGAAGGGCGAACCCGAGAGAGAAAGAGAGAGAGAGAGAAGCTAGAGGAGGTCCGCGTGGGTACCACCGCTGTCGCCGCCCTCCTCGCGCCGTCGCCAGGTAGCGGGTTGTCGCCGTTGTCGTCGCCGTCTCCCTTTCCCTCTCTATAGCCCAACCATCGCTGCCGTCGCCGCCGTCGTCGTCGCTGCACCTCGGTCCTCTCCCCCCTCGGCACCGCGATTCAAAAACCCTAGGGTTCCCGATTTTCCGGGTCGCGACCCCAGGTTGTCGGGTCGAACCCGGATCGGGAACCGGGTAGGGATTCTGCAAATTCCGGGGGCGGCGGAGGTCGGGTCGCGAATCGGAGCCGAGTCGGGTAGGGTTCGTGGGGTCGGGTTGTCGGGCCGAGTTGGGTGTCCCTAAACACCCAACCACAATGCCATTCCATTTAAAAAAGAAAGAAGAAAAAGGAGAAAAATGTGAGTCGGGCCCGCAATGCGGGCCCGTTCGCGCTTCGGGTCGCCCGGCCGGGTCGGACCCGGCCACGGATCGACCGGGTCGACTTTTTGAGTTTTATTTTAAATAATATTTTAATAAATAAATAATTTATTTTCAAAAAAATCAAAAAATGTTTTATTTTCAAAAATATTTAAAAATGTTAAAAAAATGTTTTATTTTCCAAAAAAATCGAGAAAAATCAAAAATAATTTATTTTCCAAAAAATATTTAAAAATATTAAAAATATTTTATTTTCCAAAAATATGTATTTTATATATTTTCCAAAAACCCCAAAAATCCAGAAAAATGCCAAAGTTCATAAAAAGGCCAAAAATTCAGAAAAAGCCAAAAAGACTTGTATTTTCTAAAAATACCAAAAAATCCCAAAAAAAAAAAAATCCCTTTTGTGTAAAAAAAATAGAAAAAGACCCAAAAAATGTTTTTCCTCCCCAAATTGCATAGAAAATCCCTCAAACATCCAATCTCAAGGTTTAAATAAGATTAGGTACCGAAAGAGCATTAGTGATTAACTAGTGTAATCAAGTCCCCGATCCTAATTTCTCTGGTTGCGTAGGAGTGAGTATTTCTCCCGATACTTCGCTTGGGTTTCTAATCAACTCACCCCAAATCGATTAGTAGCGACTCCATTTTAAAAATTGATTTACAGGTTAAAGACTTGGACCATTAAGTCGTAAATTGGTGGACTTGGGAGAGTCCGGGCATAACTAATTTCAGCTAAGCCATTAGCCTCCTTAGGCGCTCGTACACGATCTCGGGCGCCGAAAAAAAAAAAAAAAAAAAAAAAAAAAAGAGGTTGCGACAGTTTGGCGACTCCGCTGGGGACTTTGAGGACTTAGGCCATTTTATCTTTGTTTAAATGCTTTGCTCACTTGTGTTTTTTTCTTTTGTGCAGGGTAATAGCTTAAAGTTTTTTTTTTTTATATATGTTATGTTAAAATAAAACGTTTTGTGATTATAAACTGTTGTGCATCCTTAAATGTTTTAGCACTACACATGGCACACACAATCCGGCCGCCGGACCTGGGCCGCCATAGGATATTTAGGATGCTATCAACAAAGATACGACCTCGAACGCGAGACTGCGATGTAGAGGTTGCCTTTCTTTTCCCCGAGTTTCTTAGCCGAGGTTAAGGGGGTATGCTGTTGTTGACACCTAAATTTTTGGGGTTAATTTTTTTTCTTTTTCCTAAATAAAAAAATCAATAAAAAATCATAATCACATGGCATATAGTTTAGGAAAATTTTATTTTTTGTTATATTTCGTTAAGATTTTTCACATATTTAGGTAATATACATTGAGAGATGCGTTTTTTGAGCAAAAGGGGAATTTTTTCTGATCGAATATGCAAAAAATATTGCGCAGGGTGAAATGATATATTCAATGGAATTTTACACGAGCAAAATTGGCAATGAAATATACCATGGAGATACAATTTTTTGGTGTATAAAAGGAGTCGCGTACGGTGGGAGTGGGGGGAGTTCTTTTCCGTAAAAAAAAAAAAAAGGCACCCAAAAGAGCAAAAAGTGAAAAAGTAAGTGAAGAGAGAGGAAAAGTAAAAAAAAAAGGTAAAAAGGGTCCCCCGCGACTGTTCATCTTCCTCGTGGGGGAGGGATCCCTACCAGCGGCCGAGCCGCCGACCTTTGCCCGCCTCCGCGAGCAGCACCGCCGCTTCGCCGATATATTGCCAGAGCCATAACCCAAAGCTTGCGCCGACCCGATTCCCCCCGCCGCTGCGTCATCCTGTCGCCAATCTACAACACCGGAGTTCGGGCGCCCCACCCCGCGACGCCACTCTGCTCTGCCATCCATCCATTGGAAGCCGCGTCGCCAAGCCGTCCGCCAGTACTCCCGAAGCCCGCGACGCCGCCCCTCGTCTGAGCCGCCCTTCTCCGCGCCATCGCAACCGCCAGTCTCCGTCCACACGACCCGCGCCACCTCGACGTCGAGCCCTGCTTTGCGTCGCCCATCCCAGATCCGCTCGTGGAGCCCCTGTCGCTGCAGATTCGTGGTCAAGATGTTGGGATCTCTTCGCCTGCAGGTTCGAAGCCCCGGCGCTCCTGTCCCAACACCGCCGTGTCGCCACAATCACCGATCGACGGAGCCTGCGCCACGATCCGATCTTTGCAGCCTGCATGACCAACGCCAGGAGACTCGAAGCCCTTGCTCCGCCCGCGATACTGCCCTTCAGTTTCGCCGTGCCACCCACATCGCCCCGAGCTGATTCTGAAGCCCCCTGGTGCCGCGCCGCCATCACGCCATGCTCCGGAGCCTCGCCGGAACCCTAGCCGGCGATCTCCCCTCACCGGACCGGCCACCAGCTTTATCTTCCTTTTTCTTTTTCAGAAAAAAAGAAAAAAAAAAGAGAAAAGCAAAAGAAATTTAGGTATTTTCTTTATCTTATTTTTGTTTTATTATTTTTGCTTTTTTATTTTATCTTTTTAGTGTAATTATCCTCTTATGTGAAATTGATAATTCCATGATATGAAATTGCCTTGAAATTAGTGATTGTCAGTCCGATTTTCGCGCCCGAAATCCGACTCGCAATTACTTAAAAAATTGCCAATCCGATCTCTCGCCCGAGATCCGATTTGTGATTTATGTGAAATTGGCCAACCCGATCTCGTGCGCGAGATATGGTTCGTCAATTTGGGTATCAATATGGCTTGATTTGCTGTGGTGTTACGTAAATTAGTTTTCTTTAAAAAATAAAAAAATAAAAAAAAATGTAGTTTTAGGGTTTGCATGCTCACAATAGGAATTTTATTTCGAGTTTTTCAAAAATAAAAAAATCAAATCAATTAATTTAGGTTGCTAGTTCTTTTTTTTAAAAAAAAATTGGATTGCATGTTTAATTATTTGGCAATTATCAATTTCGAAATTTAAAAAAAAAAAAGAAAAAAAGGAAAAACACAAAAAAGTCATTATGCATATGTCATGTAAAATTAAGGCATCCTTTGCACGTCATTGCATATTAGGGTAAATTGCATTTAGATTAATTTTATATGATGTTTTTTCTTAATTCATTATAGGTTTAAGTATTTTATCAAATAGATTGCATTTTAGGATTATTTAGGTTAAGATAATATTTTAGTTTAAATTAGGATTTGGTTCAACCTAATTCATAATATAAATTAAATAGGATCTTAATCTAATTAGGTCATTTTCACATTTCACCTAATTTCGAATTTCTTAAAAATACAAAAAATATCATAGGCTAAATTAGTTTTATTATTTAGGATAAAATGCATTCTTTTAGGAAAAAGAAAAATTGTCATATGCACGTCATTAGAGTTAGATTCATTGAGATGCATGTCATTTAGTATTTTCGCTAGGCCCATTTAATTAGAAATTACATATCATTAGAATTAGGTCATTCAATTAATATTGCATTACATATTGCATGATTTTCATTAATTAAGCGAAAACAAAAATAAAAATTGCGTGTTAATTAGAAACCATATCTAGGGTTGTTGATGTGGATTTTAATTTAACATTACAGATGCTTTCGTTGCTTTGAGGTGAGTTGTTTTATTTATTGTTTATCTAGGTGTTAAATTGGTGGTTTGTGTACCCACATGATTACCTTACATGTAGGAAAATAGACTTAAAATCAATCCAAACCGCTTGCCAAACATTTTTTCAAAATAAAAAGAAGGTACCGAAAGGGCGTTAGAGAAATCTAGCGTAACCAAGTCCCCGAATCCTTAGTCTCTGGTTCGTAGGAGTAAAGTGAAACTCCCGTTACTTTACTTGGGTTTATAATCGACCCACCAAAAATAGATTAGTGGCGACTCCTAATTGAAAATCAATCGCATATTAAGAATTTGAACGTAAGTCGTGAATTGGTATGGGCTTGGGAGAGCCCGAGTTAAGTCTAGGCTTAACAATCCATTAGCCAAACTCTAGGTGGTTCACACCCGAAAAATTTGGTCGCGACAGCTGCTAACGCGAGACTGCGACGGGCGGATACCCTTTTAATTTCATCAAGCCTTCCAAGTTAGAAATCGAGCCACACATCTCATGCGCATGTCTTTGTGCTTGCCATTTTTATTTAAAAGCAAAGTGATTTCTTTACTTTTACTCAGCCTTTTATTGGCCCATGGCAATTTAGGATAAGCTTTTCAAAGTCCCAGTCTATATGCGATGGGGAAAGACGATATCCAGTTCATTTCTGCTCCCAAAGCGGAACTCTTCAGATGGTGAGGTCAATTGGATCAGTTTGCCCAAGAGCACGTGAAAGCCAAAATCGGTCATCTCCTATCGTTGATTCAAATCATTGTTCGTCTCGAAGTCATACAGGCCATGGCACATTTCTGGTGTCCGAAGACGACTACTTTTATGTTTGGTGGGTTTGAGCTAACCCAAACTCTAGAAGAATAAAGCATCATCACTGAAATGCCTCTCGAGAAAAAGCTTGTTAGGCCATCGACAAGCGCCTTCCCGTGGCGTAGGTTAGCGCGACTTTTAGGAACTGAAATCCATGTCATAAGACAAATTCTTGAAGACAACCATAATACCTACCCACTAGAATTCATGAATGCCTGTTTTCAAAATCAGCATATGACCCAAAAAAGCGAGATTTTCCTCCTGGCCTTTTTTGGGTTCATCATTTTTCCCCATCAAAGAAATATCATAAGTTCTAAGATGGCATGGATAGTTGATCAGATCTCGAGGGGGCAAAATTATGTCAACATGATTTTAATTGAAAAATTTTTGTCCTTTAATCGTTTTAAAGAAAACACGGAGAAAATCATGCGGGTCTCTCCGGAAATTTTATGAGTCTGATTCTTTTCTCACCTAAGTGAATTCCGAGGCTTCATGCAATCGTCTGAAATGAATGATTTCGAAAATCCATTACAAAAATTTATGATTTTAGGACCATACATTCCCAATCAAAGCTGTTTAAATTGGATAAATTTCCTAAGAGACCCGGCTCCGGAGGCATTCCAATGGTGTGCTGGTTGGTTCTATGAAAAGAGAACTCGCTTTGCTTTCAAGCGCCGCTATCCAATTCTGTTACTCGGCCTCATTGGTGCCACTTCCTATTTCCCACATAGGGTGGCACGACAGTATGGAGCCCTTCAAGAGATCCCGCCATCTTTCAAGAAGAGGGTCCCTCCACTCCTTTTCACCCATCAAAGTTTTGAATGCACATTTGAGATTGACATTATCGAGGAAGCATGGAACAAGTGCCATCGCAAAAGGATCGTGGTACCTAAAGGGCTTGAGGGAGAAGAAAAAGTCCACAATGCCTCCATGTCCTACATCCACAACCATCGTATCCCGACAAAATGGAAGCCATCAGTCCCTCACTCAATCAGTGAGAGCAGCCAACACGGGCAAGCAGAGCTCATCGAGAGGGATTTGGGAATGGACTAGATACACACCTCAGAGCCGGTCCAAAAAAGCAAGCCTCTGCGCAAGCGCAAGACTCCCTGTCGCATATAAATTGGCAATCATGTACCCCTTAGTATTAATAGTGTGAAAGTTTTGTCCCATTGTTTAGGGACTTTTGTTTAATATCTAATATTTTATTCTGTCATTTCAATTTCAAGTTTTAGATGTCAAAAGTCTACGGTCTATAAAATCCTCTTTTGATAAATAAAAAGTAGTTAGGCCGTTGCCATAAGTTAATCTTTGTTTACTTTCATGCTCATTCATTGTTTTCGTAACGAACAGGTAATTATGAATCGTCGGCCACCAATCATCCGTGAATGGCCTCATGCAATAGGGGCCGATCAGAATGATGTACAAAATCGCCCCGCCAACATCAAAGACGGCGTAGGACAAATGTCCATCATCCTTTGACAACTCTCGAGACAAATGAAATCTACTCAAGCTGAGCCCAACTCCGTAGTTGCTTTAAGCACTGTCATGACACCCGCGAATTTGCCGGAAAATAGCTAGCACCATAGACAGTTTGAAAAGATCATGAAAAAGTTAAACCAGCTGCAGGAGCAGAATCCCATGGACTTATCCAATTACGCCGACATTGAGATTCCTAAAAAACTCAAAGCACCCGAATGCGAAAGGTATGTCGATACCTCCCGCCCAGAGACCTACTTGCAGGCCTACCTGGTCCAAAGGATGATTCAATCGTACCAATCGAGCTTGACTGGCCCTGCCTTGCGATGGTATATTATCAAGAAGATTAGTCCCCTTAAAACCTGGAGGGAATTAATTCATGTTTTTCACCAAGAGTATAATATTGACATCACTCCTGACATCACCCTGCCCTACGAAGAGCCGATGATCGCGAAGCACGAGGAGTCGTTAGTCACTGAGATAAAAGAGGAACATGTCAATTAAGCCTTGCATAATAAATGGGCGACTGAGCAACATCCTATTACTGGAAAATTTCCCACTAGGAAAGGCAAGGAGCCTTTGTACGAGATCATAGACTCAGAGCCTGTTCAAGAGCGGGGCACGACTGAACAACTCCCCAAGCTTACTCCAAGAGCTAGGGTCCAAAGAATACCAACCCCTATCAACCTGGAAAGTGAATCAGATAGTGAAACTCTAATGTCTCTCACTTCCCTTGACAAAATCAAGCTAGCAAAATGAAGGGCCCTACTCAAAAGGTCTAGACCAGAAGCCAAGAAAAGAAAGCCTAAGCAGATCAATTCAGCATCTACCGACGAGTCACCGCACCAAAGCTTCGAGCATTCCCAAGAATACAACTTTGAAGGCTACCATCCTCTAGAGTACAACCCTGGAGACTTCCCGGCCCTAGAATACAATCCCAAGGACTTTCAGCGTTATTTTGACAATGAAACTGACGATTCATCGTATAACTGTTTCTTACTCTCACCCGGGGATGAAGGCCCGTCAGAAAAGGAAGCATACGTCTTTATCCGCTACGATCCTAATGAAGTACTAAGCTTGTCACTTGACCATGAAGATAGCTTAAATACCTTATCCTCGTTTGGTAATTTTGACCTGGAAGAAAGCAATGGGATAATCTCGGCAGAATCCAGTTTCCCTGAAACAGAAAAATTCACCACTACAATGAATATGCAATGGGAAAACTAGTGGCCTAACCAGGATACATCAAGCCCGTCTTGCACTCATAGGAGCATGACTCTTGGAGAGATGTGGATACCTAATCTCTGCAAGTATAACGGCACGACTTGCCCCGTGGCTCATTTGCAATATCTCCACGTTGAAATGAGTCGGTACCATAGCCCGATGTCATTCACAACTCGAGCCTTCCAAGAAAGTCTTACGGGGTTTGCATTACAATGGTTCATCACGGCAGATATCTACCTCATAAGAGATTGGAATGATCTATCTTCTACATTCCTACTTCAGTATCAAAGCCAGATTGGGACTGAAGTGCCTTGTCAGAACTTGGTTCACTTCAGAAGAAGACCAATGGAGGATTTCCGAGCATACGCAGGGAAGTGGAGGGCTTTCATGATGCAAACCCACCCTCAACTAGCTGAAGAGGAGTTAATGAAGCAGTTCATAGAAGCTTTGTCCTGCAAGCATTGCTGTTGGCTGCATGGGTTACACTTCCGTAGCTTCAACGAGGTAGTCATCACATGCGAATACTTCGAGTCCATTGAAGGCGAGGAATTCAAAGACGCTTAGCTTCAAGACCAGCACTATCAAAGCGCTCATTTACACATGGGTTTTCATGAGTTTTACTTGTTTTTATAATTTCATGTTTTTCATCCTGTCTAGTGTGCTACTGTTGTATTTTCCATTTAAGTACTCTATTGTATAGTTCTAATATTTTGTTTTGAGAGCATGATGTGGTATCCCAAACCGACCTAGTGATGCTATCCAACTATGAAGTGAAAAAAATATCATCCAAGGAGAATATTAAGGGCTGGGCTTCCTCATGCTTTTTCTCCCCCAAAGACGTATTTTGAAAATAAAAAATATTTCATCACTCAAAAACTTTTGTCAAAACAAAATGATAAATTTAAGCATGTTTATCTTTCTAACCCTCTCACTTCATGTCTCAGAAGATCATTCCCATCTCCTCTGACTTAGCGTGACAGGGGGCATTTGAAGCTGGCACATCATGTGAACTTGCCGAATTCAAAGACACTCTTCTAGCAAGGCAGTGGGGCAAACAAAAAAGATCATCCCACTTCGAAGAAGGTACAAGTATACGGTTGAAATCAAGCCATCCCCAAGAGCTCTATACACTCCACCTCACTCCTGCCCAACTCCTTCTCAAGTCAGAGCAATATCTTCTCCCACAACGTGCCTGAGCAACTAGATGCGGTGGTTTCATCAATGGGATTTCCAGTTTTAACAAGCCAAGAAGCACATAAAATGATTTTCTTCTCTTAAATTGGCTACTGTCAACAGGGAGAAAATCTAGACAATGCATGCTCTCCCAAGAAGTGATTGCCATCAGAGAATTGGAGAATTCCACAAAAGGAAGGCATGAAGAATCAACAATCATCAATCATGCATACATGGCCATGAGTGAGGAAGGCCAATCGAAAGAAATATCAAATTGTGCCGAAACGAAAAGGCTGTCATCGATATTCAAATATCCCTAGGAGTCAGCAAATACAAACTTTGGAGAAGAGTAATTTGGTATCGTTTCCAATACCCCCCCCCCTCTTTGAATTCACTTTTGACATATTCCCCCTATTGGCAGGAAGCATCGGGATTCAAGAGCCAAACTTGATGGTTAGGTTTGGCAAATCAATATTGGCCAAGATAGTACATGGAAATGACCCACATCAAATTCACTTGGTTTCGTGTAAAAAGACATGTCATCCAGGAGCCAATTCAGAGAATAATTGACCTAACGAAGCAAGGGACATAGGACTTCGTGTTCCCCTCTCACTTCAGATTCACCCAATCATTTACAAACCAGTGAAGGGTAAAGTTGTATCGATTCCAATTATTCGACTCTTGAAAGAGTTCATGACTAACACATTCCCTCTTGTTTGTTGCAGGATTACCTGACTGTCAAAAGCAAGGATAACAAATCAATGAAAGGCATATCAGACTTTGATAAGCTTTCCCAAACAAAGTATCATCAAAGCAAATGACAGAGACCCTTCAGGCCTCAAGTCACTCATGATCTTGGCCTTACTGGTTGAGTTATTTCCACAGTTTCTCTTCTGCAAGAGGCAAGAGCAGAAATTCCTGATCAGATTCCCAATCCTTGGCTGATATTTCGTATGTCATGTCCCTAACCAATAGGAGCAATCTGTCAACACCCATTTGTGAATAACCCTTTGTAAATAACTCTTTTAATGTTCAAATTTCAACACATTTGTAAATACTGTTCCACCAAGTAAACACCCCTAAAGCTGTTAATAAGTTTTTCTTGAGTAAAAAGCCATTCATTTATTTTGAGGGTACAAACTCTATCACATCATACACTACATGCCTTTTTCCAGGTGAATTGTGCATGATGATTTTGTCTGTCTAAATCACTGATTCCATTGAGAATTATTAGAATAGACAGCTAATTGAAGAATACAAGATTGATTGAGCATGCTGGATAAGTTTTTCTTGAGTAAAAAGCCATTCATTTATTTTGAGGGTACAAACTCTATCACATCATACAATGCATGCCTTTTTTCCAGGTGAATTCTGCATGATGATTTTGTCTGTCTAAATCACTGATTCCATTGAGAATTATTAGAATAGACTGTTAATTGAAGAATACAAGATTGATTGAGCATGCTGGATGAGACGCGTCAGAATGATGAAAGGCAAGCCATATCCTACACACAATTCCCCCCATCTATACACTTGTGAGATGAGTACAGAAGATTTCATGGCTACAGGGTAAAGAGTTCTCTCCCGAATGGTACGATAACCAAAATAGTGAGAGGCATTCCATCGCTCACCCCATTGAGCCCCATACATTGGTGAAATTTCTGTCCTACCCTTATCAAGAACTACCCCACATTGGGGCAGAGCAGAGGCAAAGCAGCATCACAAGGTGAGAAGAGAGATAGAAATTTTCTTGCTTGCACTTGCATCAATCTTCGGGTGTCTTTATTGCATATGAACACTCGCGTTAATTTAAGTGCCCTAGAATGACAAAGAGCAATTCTTTCTACACTTGTATTCATTGTACAACCCAATTGAGTCTGTAATTTCACCATCACATGGAGGCAAAACAGAAGTTATTGCCATTTAAGCAGCATAGCCTAGAGCGCTAGCTAAAGATGAAGACTCAAGAGTCTAACAACAGTGTCGTGATTGAACTTGCCTAGGTTAGTTCCTTTAATGACAAGAATGAAAAAACAGGGGCATAAAAAAGTAGTGTACCTGATAAAAGTAAGGTCAATGCCCATATATGAAAAGTTGGGATAAAAAAAAAAATAGATGCATAAAAAAGCAGTGTGCCTGGTAAAAGTAAGGCCCATGCCCCCAGTCAAAATACGGCCAAGAAAAAGTTGTTGTTGTAGTCCATAGAACCTCCATTTGACAAGAAAGACTAGTGACAAATGCCAAGACAGTCACGAACTCTCACCCTCTTATATGTGAGACAAGTCTACGTTACATTCCCATTGTAAAAGTCTCTTCAAACTAGGGCACTTTAATTAACGTAGGATTTCATGCGTATATAAGTATCGCTCGAAGAAGTACGAGCAAGATTATTCTATCTCTTTTCACAGGATTCTTCACTTGCAAACCCGGAAATGATCGTGCGGCACTTCGTTCACGAGCCTTGACCTCAACGGTCCCCTTTGATGAGCCACTGACCAAAACTTCATCATAGTTTCAACAAAGACCTCTCACATTGGTAAAGTTGTACCGTTTGCGAGAATACTCAGACCCTGCTGACATGATGACAATGAGATAGTGTGGTCCTTATAAATCCTACATTAATGGTCAAGATAGCCTTTTCCAAGAGAGTGAGTGAAAAATCCTTTCAGACTAAAAGTCCCTCTTCTGGCATGCTCAAGACATCTACATTCTAAATGAAGGTTGTCTTTCAAAATCTTCCCCAGTGGAAATCAAGTGATGCAAAATTGACAAAATTATCATGCATGAATCTCATTTGAACTCATGAATTTATAGCATATACAATCATGTGTGCATATTGTGCAAATAGTAGACATACTCTCAGAGATCAGATATATTGCCAGGTAAGTATATCCTTATCCCCATTTGTCTTAAAGTACCTACCACTATCCAGGTACTTTCTTCTTGATACTTGACCTATTCGAGTTGTCCCCAGAGTATTGATACTTGTGACTGACCAAGTATCCCTTTATCGTTGAATACCTACTGTTGTCTAGGTATCCCTATTGTCTTTGAGTACCGGCCACCGTTCGGATACTCCCTTTTCCTGACACTCGACCTATTCGAGTTGTCCCCAGAGTATTAATACTTGTGACTGACCAAGTATCCCTTTATCGTTAAATACCTACTGCTGTCTAGGTATCCCTATTGTCTTTGAGTACCGGCCACCGTTCGGATACTCCCTTTTCCTGACACTCGACCTGTTCGAATGCCCCAGAGTATTGATACTTGTGACTGACCAAGTATCTCTTGGAATGCCTACTGCTGTCTAAGATATCCCCATATCGTCAAGTACCCACCGCTGCCCAGGTACTTCCTTTTCATGACACTCAACCTGCCCGAGTTGTCCCCAAATAATATAGCAGCTGTTCAAGCATTCCATTGCTTTGCTTGGCACCGCCGTCCAAGTATACTTTCTAGCACTTGGACTAGCCTGAGTGGTCCCAAATCATATCATTAAATACTTGTGTTCATCCAAGTATTCAGTACTTTGTACACCTGTGGCTATCCAAGTGTTCCACCCCTTTTAAGTGCCTGCGGTAATCCAAGTAAGCCTCATATGACATTCAAGTTTATAATACCAGGAGGTGAGAGACCTTCACGAATATCTCAGATATGCCATCGATATTCCCAATTACCAGGAGGTGAGAGACCTTAACGAATGTGCGGGGCACGCCCTCGATATTCCCAATTACCAAGAGGTGAGAGACATTCACGAATATGCGGGGCGCGCCCTCTATTCCCATTACCAGGAGGTGAGAGACCTTCACGAATATGCGGGGCACGCCCTCAATATTCCCATTACCATGAGGTGAGAGACCTTCATGAATATCTCAGGTACGCCCTCGATATTCCCAAATACCAGGAGGTAAGAGACCTTCACGAATATCCCAGACACGTCCTCGATATCCCCCATACCAGGAGGTGAGAGACCTTCATGAATATCCAAGGTACGTCCTTAATATTCCCAATTACCAGGAGATGAGAGACCTTCACGAATATCTCAAGTACACCCTCGATATTCCCAATTACCAGGAGGTGAGAGACCTTCACGAATATCTCAAGTACGCCCTCGATATTCCCAATTACCAGGAGGTGAGAGACCTTCATGAATATCCAAGGTACATCCTCGATATTCCCAATTACCAGGAGGTGAGAGACTTTCACGAATATGCGGGGCACGCCCTCGATATTCCCATTACCAGGAGGTGAGAGACCTTCATGAATATCTCAGGTACGCCCTCGATATTCCTAAATACCAGGAGGTAAGAGACCTTCACGAATATCCCAAACACGTCCTCGATATCCCCCATACCAAGAGGTGAGAGACCTTCATGAATATCCAAGGTACGTCCTTGATATTCCCAATTACCAGGAGGTGAGAGACCTTCACGAATATCTCAAGTACGCACTCGATATTCCCAATTACTAGGAGGTGAGAGACCTTCATGAATATCCAAGGTACGTCCTCGATATTCCCAATTACTAGGAGGTGAGAGACCTTCACGAATATGCGATGCACGCCCTCGATATTCCCATTACCAGGAGGTGAGAGACCTTCACGAATATCTCAGGTACGCCCTCGATATTCCCAATTACCAAGAGGTAAGAGACCTTCACGAATATCTCAGGTACGCCCTCGATATTCCCAATTACCAGGAGGTGAGAGACCTTCACGAATATGCGGGGCACGCCCTCGCTATTCCCATTACCAAGAGGTGAGAGACTTTCACGAATATGCGAGGCACGCCCTCGATATTCCCATTATCAAGAGGTGAGAGACCTTCACGAATATCTCAGGTACGCCCTCGATATTCCCAATTATCAGGACGTGAGAGACCTTCACGAATATCTCAGATACACCCTCGATATTCCCAATTACCGGGAGGTGAGAGACCTTCACGAATATGCGAGGCACGCCCTCGCTATTCCCATTACCAAGAGGTGAGAGACTTTCACAAATATGTGGGGCACGTCTTCGATATTCCCGTTACCAGGAGGTACGCCCTCGATATTCCCAATTACCAGGAGGTGAGAGACCTTCACGAATATCTTGGGTACACCCTCGATATTCCCATTACCAGGAGGTGAGAGACCTTCACAAATACTTCAGGAGACAAGAGACCTTCACGAATATCCAAGGTACGTCCTCGATATTCCAACTACCAAGAGGTGAGAGACCTTCACGAATATCCCAGGTATGCCCTCGATATTTCCCAATTGTCGGGAGGTGGGATACCTTCACAAATATCCAAGGTATGTTCTCAATATTTCCAATTATCAAGTACCCCTTCAATACTTGTGAATGTCCAAATATCCCCCAAGAATTCATATTTGTGATCATCAAAGTACCCCTTCAATGCATATGGTCAGCTAAATACCCATTTTGACGCTCGCAAAGGCCCAAATATCCTTCAAGTTAGTACTTGTGAATATTCAGGTACTCTTTGATATGCTTGTGAATGTCTAGGTATCTTCCAAAATCGATGCCCTGAGAAAGGTCGGCGCATCCTCTGAGAAAAGTTGGGTACCAACTGTTGTCTTTGACAAAGGTCAGACACCCCCACAAAACAGATGCCTTGAGAAAGGTCGGCGCATCTCCCAAGAAAGGTTGGGTACCAACTGGTGTCCTCAATACAAATCAGGCACCCACAAATGAGATGCCCTGAGAAAGGTCGATGCATCTCCCATCAAGGCGACCGAAGAATGGTTCGGATCCTGGAGGAGCAATTTTCCGTCAAAGCGACCGAAGAAAGGTTCGGGTCCTAGACAAACCATTAATTATTTTAACAAGCGACCGAAGAATGGTTCGGGTCCTGGAGAAGCAATTTCCCATCACGGTGACCGAAGAATGGTTTGGGTCCAAGGCAAACCACTAACTGCTCCAATAGGCCACCGAAGAATGGTTCGGGTCCGAGACAAACCACCGATTGCTCTAACAGGCGACCGAAGAATGGTTCGGGTCCTAAAGGAGCAATCTCCCGTTAAGGCGACCGAAGAAAGGTTCGGGTCCTAGACAAATCATTGATTGTTTTAATAGGCGACCGAAGAATGGTTCGGGTCTGAGACAAACCACTAATTGCTCTAACAGGCGACCGAAGAATGGTTCGGGTCCTGGAGGAGCAATCTCCCGTCAAGGCGACCGAAGAAAGGTTCGGGTCCTAAACAAATCATTGATTGTTTTAACAGGCGACTAAAGAATGGTTCGAGTCCTGGAGAAGCAATTTCCCGTCACGGCGACCGAAGAATGATTCGGGTCCGAGACAAACCACTGATTACTTTAATAGGCAACCGAAGAATGGTTCGGGTCCTGGAGAAGCAATCTCCCGTCAAGGCGACCGAAGAAAGGTTCGGGTCCTAGACAAATTATTGATTGTTTTAACAGGCAACCAAAGAATGGTTCGGGTCCTAGACAAATTATTGATTGTTTTAACAGGCGACCGAAGAATGGTTCGAGCCCTGGAAAAGCAACATCCTCATATCACTAGGTAAGATGACGCATTGATACTTGCCAAACTCGGGGTTCACACCCTATCTCGCTCACTCCCGATAAGTAACTATAGGTATCGTCTTATCTGTCTTAGTATATGTAATGCTATATTGCTCTTTTTGCATAGGATAATAGGTCCCAAATAAAATATAATCTACTACGCATGCACGAAAATTTAGGCATCAGTTTGTCTTTGAATGCAACCTCTGCAAACTCACCTTCAAAGAGGGGCAGCTATTGACGCCTAAATTATTTGTTTTTAATTAGGTTTCTTTTGGTTTTATTTTATTTTTGTCTTTTTAGAAAAACCATATAAAAACGACAAAACAAAGCAAAAAAAAAAAAAAGCAGAAAAAATGAAAAAAAAATAGAAAAGAGCGGAAAAGTCCTCGCATGGGCCCGTAAGGCCCATTTCCGCCTTGGCCCAGCCACGCCAGGTCATCTCCTTCCTCACGCCTCTACAGCGCACGCGCAGGGGGCACGACGGAGGGGAAGGGGGTGGACGGACAGCGATGGCGCACGTGAAGCAGGGGGTGGTTGGTGTTGGATGGGATGCCGGTTCGGCCGACGAGGGCTGTGGCAGCCGCCGGTCGAGCTCCGTCGACCGGCTGCCCCTCGGCCTATAAATAGGCCTCCATTTCCATTGTTGAAACACAGAGGGGGGGAAGTGGAGATCACAGAGAAAGAGAGAGAGAGAGGCCAGCCAAAGCTCGGGGTCCCCTAAGAGACTTCAGGGAGCTTGAGTGCAGACCGGCCATGGTGTGGTGAGCTCAAAGGGGTCCCCAAGAGATTTCAGGGAGCTCGAAGGGCGAACCCGAGAGAGAAAGAGAGAGAGAGAGAAGCTGGAGGAGGTCCGCGTGGGTACCACCGCCGTCGCCGCCCTCGTCGCGCCGTCGCCAGGTAGCAAGTTGTCGCCGTTGTCGTCGCCGTCGCCCTTTCCCTCTCTATAGCCCAGCCATCACTATTGTCGCCGCCGTCGTCGCCGCTGCACCTCAGTCCTCTCCCCCCTCGGTGCCGCGATTCGGAAACCCTAGGGTTCCCGATTTTCCGCGTCGCGACCCCAGGTTGTCGGGTCGAACCCTAATCGGGAACCGGGTAGGGATTCCGCAAATTCCAGGGGCGGCGGAGGTCGGGTCGCGAATCGGAGCCGGGTCGGGTAGGGTTCGTGGGGTCGAGTTGTCGGGCCGGGCCGGGTGTCCCTAAACACCTGGCCACGACACCGTTCCATTTTAAAAAAAAAAAAAGAAAAAAAGGAGAAAAATGAGTCGGGCCCGCGTTGCGGGCCCATCCACGCCGGGTCGGACCCAACCCGCGAGATCGACCGGGTCGGCTTTTTGAGTTTTATTCTAAATAATATTTTAATAAATAAATAATTTGTTTTCAAAAAAATCAAAAAATGTTTTATTTTCAAAAAATATTTTAAAATGCTAAAAAATGTTTTATTTTCCAAAAAATTCGAGAAAAATCAAAAATAATTTATTTTCCAAAAAATATTAAAAAATACTAAAAATATTTTATTTTCCAAAAATATATATATTTTTTATATTTTCCAAAAAACGCCAAAAATCCAGAAAAATGCCAAAGTTCATAAAAAAAAAAAGGCCAAAAAATTCAGAAAAAGCCAAAAAGACTTGTATTTTCCAAAAATACCAAAAAATCCCAAAAAAATCCCTTTGTGTCAAAAAAATAGAAAAAGACCCAAAAAAATGTTTTTCCTTCCCAAATTGCATGGAAAATCCCTCAAACATCCAAAAACCTCAAGGTTTAAATAAAATTAGGTACCGAAAGGGCATTAGTGATTAACTAGTGTAATCAAGTCCCCGATCCTAATTTCTCTGGTTGTGCAGGAGTGAGTATTTCTCCCGATACTTCGCTTGGGTTTCTAATCAACCCACCCCAAATCAATTAGTGGCGACTCCATTTTAAAAATTGATTTACAGGTTAAAAACTTGGACCATTAAGTCGTGAATTGGTGGACTTGGGAGAGTCCAGGCATAACTAATTTCAGCTAAGCCATTAACCTTCTTAGGCGCTCGTACCTGATCTCGGGCGCCAAAAGAAAAAGAGGTCGCGACACCACTTTTTCCTTTTTCCTCTTTTTTTGTCCTTCTTTCTCTATTGATCACTAGGTCTAGGTGAGGGATTGCAGTCAGCCACAAACAAGGGCCGGCAAAGTTGACCTCATTGGACTAGGCAAATGTTGCCTTGTTGGCCACTGGCGAGGCTTGATCCTGGCCTATGGCTTGTCATCGGTTATTGCTGAGGAATGAGGAAAAAAAGACAAGAAAAGGAAAAACAAAAAAAGTTGAAAAATTATTTCAAAAAAAAAGTTTTTATTAACGTTGGTCGTATCATGTAGGATGATCGGTATCCATATTAGTGATTTTCGACTAAAATTAATTGTAAAAACTAAATTGACGTACCGCCAAAAGTTTTAGAATTGAATTAGTATAATTAGAAGTCTATAACTAAATTGGCAAAATTCAAATATTTATGATTGAATTCGCCGCCATTTTATAGGTTTAGGATTTTTTTAACAATTTCCACTTTTTTTGTTTTACTATAAATTAATTCCAAACGAGGACAAAATGAAGCCACGCAATCTCGAGTATCGTTCCTTCAAAGATAAAGGCTTGTTTAGTCCTTTTGCGACGTTCCATGATCTGTGGAAGAGTGACATTTTTGTCCCCGGCCCTCTAATATGGCAAGGCGTGGACCTTTATTAGTAATGGTGTAAGGAAAAAGAATGATACTTGGCTTACTAATATGAGAAGTTCTTAGAGTTAAGTCGATTCTTTCTTTTTTTCTATTTTTGTTACCGGGATAATTGATTTGATTCACTACATAATTTTATTTTATTTTTACAATTGACTAATTAGAAAATACTAGTTGTAAAAATGTACTTATTGTACTTAGTTGGATAGTAATTTTCAAATATTATATAAGTTGTACAAATTTTCACATTTTATGATATTCACAAGAATGAAAATATAATTTTTAACGATGAAAGTTCTAAAGTAAGGTATCTGTAAATAGTTTTAAATAAATTGGTGGTCCTTTTGCATGTTTATGTACTTTGAGATTCTTTTTGTATATACACTATAATATTTTGTGAAATCAATGCAAGCTATTCTAAAAATTTCAATTGTTAGATGAAGACGTGGTTAAATATTTAATTATTAGAATACTTCAATTTACGCTCCGTCTGGTCTTTTTGTCTAGTACTGAACGTAGACATATTTAATTTATGAGGCAAATGGGGTTTGGAAAAATTTAAACATAGGATCTTTAGTTTTGAAACCATGTGAGATTTTGTGGGATTACCGCTAACTATTTTAAAAGCTTAAACTATTATATGAAGACATAGTTAAATATTTAATCATTCTAACATACATAAATGGAAGGATTGCGACATGGTGATTATATTAATTTAACTTTGCGGTATAATTGAGTGTTGGATACTAGTGACTTTTTTGTATTTATTTTGATGTCATAATATTTAAACACAATTGCTTATGTGAGTATGTCATAATTTACCGGAAATTGCAATATATGTTACACGATTTCTTTTAATATTTTAGGATTTTAAATGTCACAATTTTCATAGTCACAAAATAATTAATTGTTAATTTATAATCTTTTTTGATATAGCATGGGTTAATCATCTATCAGCAGATGGGTCGAAAAAAAAAAAACTTTTGAGTAATGAATGAAAGAGGATATTTGGATTTTTGTCTTATTAGCAAATTGATTAATTAATTATTATTTTCAATTAATAGATTAAATAAATACCATTCAATTTTTCATCACGCTTCATTTTCTTAAATAAAATGTTTTGGTAATTAAGTAAACATCTATGTGCTCTTTGCATGTCACATTGGTCCACTAATTTCCTATAAAAATTTGGGAATGGATAATATTTTGACGCATGGCGCAATCATTGAAGCCTGTTCTACCTAGCTTTTTAATTATATATAAGCTTATGGTTCCTTTTTTCTTTTTATTTTATTGAAAGCTTATGATTCATTTATTTCTCGGAAAATAAATAATTTCATAAAAATAACGTTTATATTGCTTACAAAAATGAATGAATGAAAAATATTGTTATCATTTATGAAAATTTTTAGATATAAACTGTTATGAGTAACGAAAACAGATTTTGTTAACTAATTATTTCAAATTATATAAACTATCATTTTTTGGAAAATTTCTTTCCAAATCGTTTAGCTTTATGCTAAACAAACGCACTCTTAACAACACTTAAATTCTTTTCACCTACCATCGGATCTTTGCAAGGTTAGACTGGCGACACAGACAAAAGACAGAGCAGCAAGAGATACTGCACAACATATGATATATAGAAAGACAAACGCAGAGTTTTATTGAGAGCTTCTGTATGTTCGATAAACTGAATAAGGAACACCAGAACGTGCTGAAAAAACTTGTCTTCGCTAGGGAGCGTAAGCTGAGACGATGGGACTTCTTACAACGTGAGTTCCATTGATCTCCTTCCAAGTGATGTAACCATAGTTACCTATGTAATTGCTCCGCGGAATCGACCCTTCCAAAGAGATCTCTACCGTCAAGTTGAACTCGGCTCTGTCGTACTTGCTAGTGAACCACAACTCCGAGGGTTTTGCTGTGGCCTTCATGCTCGACGGAGTTGTCACTGTGGCCTGGTAACTTGCAGGCCCATCGGCCACGTTGGTTAGGATTCTTTTGAAAGTGGCGCTCGTGGTGTTGGTGTTGTTGAGGATGACTATGAATGATGGGTAGTTGATGTCGAGAGTCGCGGATGCGCAAGAGAAGTTCAATCTCCTGCTTATGATCTTTATCTGATTGGCGGAATAGTTCATTCCGCAGAGGAAATTGATGTAATCCTCAGGTTCGATGTCGTAGATCAGACCGGGATCTGAAGCCTTTTCGGGATCTATATGTCCTGCTCCGAAATCAAGAGGCGTTCCTGAAGCTTGGGTGGTCATGTCGATGATGGTTTCGTTGGTGTTATCGAGTATGTAAGCCGTGGTCATAATCGCTGATCGGATAGCGGCGGGGCTCCAATCTGGATGGGCTGATTTTAGCAGCGCAGCGACTCCAGCCACATGAGGAGCCGACATGGAAGTTCCCGATCCGAGCCTGTAGTCACCAAGCAAGTAGCTCTGACCTATCTGTGCTATTTCTCGGTTCGGCGCCCATGCCGCCAAGATATTGACTCCAGGAGCTAATATATCTGGCTTTAAGATCCACGGGGCCTGACGGTCCGGTCCTCGAGACGAACTCGATGCTACCTGAGGAGCTGGTTTGGTCCCGAAAATGGTTATCAAGAACTTGATGCTGACCGTCGGATTCTTCGACTTCAGCAAGTAGTCCTTGATTCTATCTCCATCTTCCGGTACGACGGCCACGAACGGAATAGTGAAGATTTCGGGTATGAGTAAAGCCCCGGGTCCAGTAGTGAAGATGGCACCTACAGCTCCGGCTCGGGTGATTTCGTCGGTATTGACTTCGTAGTCTTCACTAACAAAGTCGCAGAAAACTATCTTCCCAGCGACATCCTTCGGGTCAAGAGAGTAACTGTTGCAGATTTCCTTGCTTCTGTTGCCGTGGCCAAAGTATAGAGGAACTCTTGAGATAAGCAGATCTTCTGGGAAGATGGATTTTCCTCTAACAGTTAGGGTTCCGTTGCCGAGGACTATATTGGCCGCAAAGTCCCTTGATATGGTTCCAGCGCCGACAACAGTTAGCCACGGAGCTCCATTTATCGTCGTGTATCCATGAGGGCCTTCGTTACCTGCTGAACAAGCAACGAAGATTCCTCTCTCCATTGCTGCGAAAGCTCCCACGGCGATCACATTCTGGTCGAACGGTTTCTCGGTAAATCCAAGCGATAGAGACAATATATCGACACCGTCCGCTATGGCTTGGTCCATGCCTGCTAGGGTGTCCGTCGCAGCGAAGCCGTTGTTGTCGTTCTGGAATAGAACCTTGTACATCGCGAGCCTAGCAGCGGGTGCCATACCTGTTGCCGTGCCCTTGGCATAGCCGAAGTGGCTAGCGTCCCTGACGGGGCTCCCGGCCGCTGTGGACGACGTGTGGGTCCCATGCCCGGAGGAATCCCTCGGGGAATCATAGTCATCAGTCGTCGATATGTTCAAGCCATGCTGCTTCATTCCTTTGCTGAACGATCGGGCTCCAATGAGCTTCCGGTTGCAGTTGGACGAGTTGAAGTCCACCCCGGACTCGCAAGAGCCTCGCCATCTCTCCGGCACGGGGGACATGCCCTTGTCCTTGAAGCTCTCGCTCTCGGGCCATATCCCACTGTCTACGATGCCGACGATCACGCCGTCACCGAATTTGGCTCTTGGCCAGAGCCCTTTCTGTCTGTTCAGGCCAAGGAATTTAGGAGTATATGTTGTGTGAGCGTTTCCGAATGTGTCCGGATACGATGCGACATGACCAGGAACCTGTTCCAGCTTCTCCAATTGGGACTGTGACAGCACTGCACTAAATCCATTCAAGGCATGGTTGTATGTGTAGAAATGGGTCGGATCAATTTCGTCAGGGGACGACGATAGGGACGACAGAAGCGATGTGTACCAGTCATGGTGATGTGAGAACGAAGCGGGCAATGCCGATTCGTCCATGTAGATTATGTAGGGTTTTCGGTAGTCTTTGGCCGAAGCGGACACTATGGTCGAGATGACAAGGAAGAGCTTACAAAGCTTATCATATTCCATTGTCATTCCGTATAGATATCTGAAACTGAACGGTGTTTATGTTACAATTATAAAGGGAGATTAACCTGGGCTTATATAGAGGACCATATCTCGTGCAAAAATATGTCAAGAGGTGATTATTGCGATCAAGTCAATGAAATCAAAATTAAAGATGCATTTTTAGCCGGCGAAGCAAGACAAGTGCGGATAGTTGACTTCGAAATATCGTTTTCAAGGATAGTTGACTTCGAAATATCGTTTTCAAGGAACGTACACACTGCATACTTAATTTTATGATACAGATATGCCACCAAATGAACATTGTTTATTGAATCATCGAATGCGATCTTAGATTCTATTGGCCCACCGTACATTCCATCGGCCGAGAAGGGCAATAAGCTAAAAAGGATCTGAAATTGCCAACCTCCTAGCAGGTTGAATCGAAAGAATCTCTCCGGGGAGAGACATTCAAAAGGTATGGTTTATTCAAGATTTCGGTCGACATGAGAATCAATCTAATGAAAAGGAAGAAGGACGGTTCTCAACCTTCTATCTTGTTATCAGACGGCATAATTACCCCCGCAAACTTAGCAATCTATCTTGCCGGTGAAGTCGGCGATCAGGCAATTGTTCGTATTTTCCAAATGGAATCAATTTGCCCAGCTAGTATCGGACTGGAATAAGATTCAATTCAAAGAGCAGAACATCAAAGGAACATTTACATCAACAACATAAAAAGCTGCCGAAAGAATTTTTGGAGTTTGAAGGTCTCCAGCGCAGAGATGCGAAAAGCAAAAAGTAACGATTTTAAGGACGTGAAGCCAAACGGGCATTGGACTCCCGATCAATATACTATCCGGCTCGTCAAGATTTACTGCTACCCTCTCTAGATGAAGAAATGCATATCCTATCTGAAAGGTTCCCAAAGCAAGAGCTAAAAGGAGCACTTCTTAGAATTTCATGACACCGTGAAAGCACATGCAACTCTGTCACCTCTCTTTAACAAAATGTTCGGCAAACTTGTGACACTAGCCTTACAATTAGCAAACTTTCCCCGCTCACTGAGGCTAGCTGAAAAACCTCAAGGGGTGGACATCCACTTCAAGGCTACCTATCATATTTTGTTGGTTCACCCATGATGGGATGTGTCCAAGGGGCACGGTTAGCCCTAATGAGATGTGTGTTCAAGAGGCACCAATTACCTATGATGAGGGGTGTCTTGAGAGATACCTCTTGAAGAAGTATGAGTGATTATTTTTAAGGGAAGTTGCAAATAACTTCTATAGATAACCATCATATTATGAGATAGAAAAAGAACTTATGAAGAGAACGAACACTCTCTCTCTCTCTCTCTCTCTCTCTCTCTCTCTCTCTCTCTCTCTCTCTCTCTCAACACGATACAAAAGACTTCATTTATTTAAGCAACACTGACACGACACAACACGATACGCTAACACATTAGAACACATTGTATATTAAATATATAATTTTATATATACATAACCATTTCAATCAAATTAATTTGATTCAAATTCACAAATAAATAAATAATAAAAAGAGCTTAGAATGAATTTATACTAAAAATATTAATGCACTCTTTGTTAATATCATTTATTATTTCAATTTGACAAATTCAATTACATTTTAAAATTGACTCCGTGTATATCGGAATTCTAGACTCGAGTGTCGTAGAGTATCGGGAGAGTTGACCAGGTGTTGGATTTTCTAACACATGTTGACTGAGTGTCGAACTCTGACTCGACACAAAGGCTTTCAAAAAGATTCAACCTAAGTTTCCTACCTATCATATTAATCTTAAAGTCGCATAAGTCCAAATGCAATTGTGACCTTTACAATGCTTCTTCTGGTTCGCCTCTTCCCTAATCATCTCTATCATAAACATTGCAAGCTTGCCTCTGAGATTGAAGCACCTAAATGTCCACTTATGTTATTCAATGTTATATTGCTCTTACTCTTAAGACTAGGTGAGTCCTGCCCTAAAAACCTATGAAGCACGGACACGTTTTAGGAGCTTCTATGTTGTGTCGGACATCCTGACACGAGTTCGACACGCTCGACTACATTGAAAATCCGACATGTGGTCAACTCTTTTTGACATGCTCCGACATGCGTGTTTGGAATTGTGAGAGGCATGGTGGTTTCCGGGGTGGGTCTGCAAGTTCGAAGGGAGAGAAAATTGTTGAAGAAGGTGACGAAAGGTGGAGGCAAGGGCGAGGGAGCAGAGTCGAGGTCGCGAGCAATGGTGAGGCCGCGACTACAAGGAGGAGAGCGGCGACTACAATGCCACGATGGAGGACTAGAGGAGAGGTTGCAGCTACAAAGGAGGAAGGGCCGGAGGTAAGACGGTGAGCGTTTGCAATGAGACGACCGAAAGAGAGCAAAGATCAAATTTTAAAATGTGGAGGAGGAAGAGGAAGCCGTGGAGGAGGGTTTTAGCAAGAATAGTAGATTAAATTTTAAAATGGGGATTTTAATGTGGAGGGTAGAGTGTGGGGGATGACTTCAATTTTTAAGGGAAATGACAGCCTTGATAGGTGATGGGAGGGAAGAAACTAGGGGTGGAAGGGGGTGGTTTAAAATGGGGATTTTGATGTGGAGGGTGGAGGGGATGACTTCAATTTTTAAGGGAAATGACAGCCTTGATAGGTGATGGGAGGGAAGAAACAAGGAAAGAAACTAGGGGTGGAAGGGGGTGGTTTAAAATGGGGATTTTGATGTGGAGGGTGGAGGGGATGACTTCAATTTTTAAAGGAAATGACAGCCTTACAGGTGATGGGAGGGAAAAAATGAGGAAAAAAACCGGGGGTGGTATAAAATGGGAATTCTGATGTGAAGGGTAATTCTGATGCGAAGGGTGGAGGGGATGACTTCAATTTTTAAGCGAAATGACAGTCTTGACAGGTGATGGGAGGGAAGAAACAAGGAAAGAAACCAGGGGTGGAAGGGGGTGGTTTAAAATGGGGATTGATGTGGAGGGTGAAGTGTGAGGGATGACTTCAATTTTTTTCAATTTTTAATGAAAATGACAGCCTTGATAGATGATGGGAGGGAAGAAACGAGGAAAGAAACCGAAGGCGGAAGGGGGTGGTTTGGTAGAGTGGCGGAGAAAGAAATGCAAGAGGGAAATATTTTTTTGGGGGTTGGTGAGGTTTTTGTTTTGGGGGTTGGGGGAAGGTTTTCGTGGTGTGGTGGGGTTGCGGAGAAAGAAACGCGGGAGGGAAATATTTTTGGGGGATGGCGATTTTCGTTTTGATGGTTTTGGTTGGGGGGTGGGGAGAGGAGAAACGAAGGAGAATATTGGGCCATAAGGTATTTTTTTAGAAAAATAAATAAGTAGGGCTAAAAAGTGATTTCAAAAAAATTAAAATACTAGATGTTAAATAATAATAAATTTTGGTTATTATAGAAAATCATAGATTTATATAAATAAGTTGATCCTAACCTTTTGTTAGTCATTAGTTTCATCAATAATTTTTATTAAAATTAAAAACATATTCTCAAATATGGGTATGCATTAACTATAAATATGTCTTTTGAATTTCCTATGAATAGATTTATTAATATTATTAGTGTAAATTTATTGTAAGCTCTTTTTTTTATTATTTATTTGTGAATTCGAATCAAATTAATTAAAAATAAATGTATTAATTTAATATATAACATGTTTCAACGTGTCAGAATTCTCTATTTTTGAAAAATGACGTATCGAATGTCATGTTGTGTCGTGTCGCGTGTTTATGTCATGTGTCGGTACTACTTAGCTAAAAACTAAGGCGGATGGCATCCACATAGACGTGTGTGCATATTGCCCTCAACCCTGTATAGGTCATAACCTCAACACCATCTTTCCTGAGGAAAACACAACTTTTGTATGGTTGGTTATCACATTCATATCCAGTTAATTTCGAAAGCCATATAGGAAAAGCTAGGCATGTATTTAAGCCGATACAGTACCAAGCTTAGAGCTACCTATACTTAACCTTCGAATCTCAACTTGATGTCAATCAAGTACTAAAATTTATGTTTGAGCTTGACTCGACTAGAAAGTTTGAGATATTCTAGTTCAGTTTGACTTTTCTCAGCTAAAATTAATTTATGAAGGAACTCGAGCTTGAGCCTGATATCAACCAAAGCTCACATAATATGTGCTTATTATATGATTTTGAGGACATCCATGTCTATTTTTAAATTAACAAGCATCTTTTGAGGAAATTGAGTTAAGGTTGATTAGGGTCGCAAGCCCGTCGAGCTGAGAATTGGTGAGTGTGAGCTTGACGTGACAAGATACTCCAATAGCTCGAGCTTGACGCAAAAATCAAATCAGTCGATCTTGAGCGATTATCAAGCTATTCCGAGCTAGTCGCAAGTTGACCTGGTTTGTTCATTAGGACAAGCTGTACAAATTGCCTCCCGCAACTTTTTGACTTTAAATCAACTCCAAACG
Organism: Eucalyptus brandiana; assembly: GCA_014182725.1. Taxonomy (NCBI): domain Eukaryota; kingdom Viridiplantae; phylum Streptophyta; class Magnoliopsida; order Myrtales; family Myrtaceae; genus Eucalyptus; species Eucalyptus brandiana. Next base: position 24,364,496 of record CM024674.1, on the reverse strand, counting down.
ATGACAAAATGAAGAGACAACACCAACCATATATTGACCTTTTCTTCATTTGTGGATATTCCCAACTTACACTGAAAGATTGATATTTTCGTCGCTGGTACTCTAATATGGCAAGGCATGGACTTAAATTAGTAATGGTGCATGGAAAAAGAATGATATTTGGCTAACTAATTGGAGAAGTTTTTCGGAGGTGAATTGATTCTCTCTCTCTTTTTTTTAATTTTATTTTTGTTACCGAGAAAATTAATTTGATTCACTATTTATTTTATTGAGGTAAGGTCGAATAATGAGAAAATACTAGTTGAAATCTCGTGCACGGCACAGGTTTGAAAATGTACTTATTGTTAACTTAGTTGGATAGTATCATTTTCAGTATTTACCTAAGGTGTACAAAAATTTACATTTTATGGCATTTACGCAACAAAAATATATTTATTGACAATGAAAGTTCTTAGGTAACGTGTCTCTAAAAATAGCATCTGATAAATTGGGACCTCCTTTTGCATGTCCATATAATATGAGACTTTTTTTTCTTTTTTGCATATAAATAAAGTAAAGTATTGCAACATTGCAATCATATTAACTTCTTCTTTTTTTTTGGGTCGGTTATACTCTACTCATACTTTAACTCTCACTCTTAAACTTTTACCCTGCAGGGTGCAGGAGTTGAAACCTATACTTGAAACTAAATCGACCCATCCCAACCCCCTTGAGAAGATGGAGATTCGAACCCCTAACTTTCCATTTTTCATATGAGAAGGGTTGACCCTAGTGGTTGATTATCTTGATTTAACTTTGCAGTATAATTGATGCAAGATACTAATGACATCCTTGTGTTAATTTTGATGTCGTAGTATTAAATATATAATTGCCCATACGAGTATGATATTTAAATACTAATTATATGGATAAGGACTTCTTTTCATAAAGTTTTTCTTAATGTTATATGATTTTCTATATTTTAGGATTTCCTGTACGTTACAATTTTGGGAAAGTTGTCCAAAAGTTTTAAACTTATTATCTGTCTGTCAATTCAATTATAAATCTTTTAATTATGCTAATTCAATCTTAAACAATTTCACGTTTTGCCAATTTACTTCATTTGCCCACTTTTAGCCGAAAATCGTTAATGTGAATGCCAGCTATCCTATGTGGCACGATCAATATTGATATGGACAATATTTAATGATAAATTAATATTCTATCAGAATTTTTTATTTTCTTTATTTTATTTTCTTCTCTTTTCCTTCTTTACTTTTTTTTTCCCTATTCTCTACTCGTCTTTTCTTCTTTTTTCCCTTTTTGCCTTTTCATGACCAAACAATTATTTGTTAATTTATGAGCTCTTTCGATATCGCATGGATTGATCATGTTTTTGCAGATAGGTGGAAAAAAAATCTTGAGTAATGAATGAAAGAGAATTTTTTGATTTTATTTTATTAGAAATTGATTACTTATTATTTTCAATTAATACATTTAAATAACACCTTTCAGTTTTTCATCATGCTTCATTTTATTGAATAAAATGTTTTGTTAATTTAGTAAACATTTTTTTGCTCTTTACATGTCACACTAGTCCACTGATTTCCTAAAAATTTGGCAATGCATACTTTTTTTTTTTTTTTTTGGAAGCACGGAGCGAAACTCGATATCTTCAATTGGGAGGCCGTCAAGAGGAAGCCAAAGTACGAGTCCTTCAATATATCCAGTTAGATCCACCTTCACTCAAAATCTTAAGTAAATAACTTATGAGTAAATTAGGGTGCGTTTGGTAACGTTTCTGTTTAAAAATTGTTCCAAGAAACAAAAATAGAAAAACTATTTCTTTTCGGGAAATTTTTTTGAATAGAAGAACGCGTTTGGTAAATTTGTTCCTGTAATAAAAAAAGAACAAAAATACGTTTGGTAAACTTGTATAATTTTTTTGTTTTTCTTTAATTTTTTATTATTTTTATTTTATGTTTCCTTTTTCTTTTTTCTTTTTCTTCCTTTTTGCTGGTCATCGGCCTCGCCATGGCCGACGACCAACCAACGAGGGCCGGCGGCCTCGCCTTGGCTTGGCGAGCTCAAGCCAAGCTCGCCCAGCCACCGGTGAGGCTCGGCCCCGTCGGGGGTCGGCGATGCTTTGGCGAGGTCGCCGGCCCTCAATGACGTTGCTGGCCCTCGACAGCCAATCGTCGACCATGGTCGAGGCTGGCGATCGGCCAAAGAAAAAAGAAGAAGAAAAGAAAGAGAAGAAAAAAGAATAGGAGAGAGAAAATTTGTTTCTTGGAAGTCTCCAAAAACAAGAAACATGTTTTTTTTTTTTTTCTTGTTTCTTGTTCCAAATTTGTTTACGGGAACAAAAAAAATAAATTTGGAACAAAAACGCAAATAAACACATTTCTGTTCTTTTTTTGTTCCCCGGAACAAAAAAAATAGGAATTGTGTTCATGAAGAAAAAATATGAACACAAACAAACGCAGCCTTAACTCAATATTATACTAATTCTTTAATGTATAACTTTTTTAACACAACTCACATGTGCATGTTAACAATTTCCTTCTCACATGTGAGCTCAAGTGTTAGATTTGCTCTCTCTTAATTAATGTATCTTTCTGTATCAATCTATTTCAATCTAAATCTCTAATGCCAAACTTCATTCCTTGTCTCTTTCTCCATGAGCCTCTGTTCTACAGTAAAAAATCGTAACTGCTTTTTCATTATTGAGGTCTTGACCTTAGGTCTTTCCCAATAATCAACTCCGGAGGTTCTCTTCTTTTTACGCATTGGGGTCTCGAAGATTCAACCTCCATCGAAGGAAGGACGGAGGCAACCCCTCTTTCATCCTTTATGGCTCTCCCCCCTTTCGGTTTTAAAGAAGTCGAAAGAAGAACCCACCTGCAGTTATAGTAGCTATAAGCCCAACTTCAATCGCCAGCAAGTGAGTCAGCAAAGTTCTCTAGGAAGTTAGCCTATTGCTTTGACCACATCAGAGGATGTGATAAGAAAGTCTTAGATCCCGGTGAGCTTGAAACAATGAACTTCATGTTATCTAAAATATACATTTTTTAGGGATATGATTTCTAAAATAAAAATTTATCTTTAGATATTGACCCACTTTTCTCTTTTAAGTAACAATTATTCCACCATACGGTTTTCCATATTCGTACATTTTCGTTGACTACCACCCATTTAGAAACCGCCTTAGTTTATAAAACACGACTGTTCATTTACATAAGGGCATGACAAGGTTCTAGTCAAATCCTCTCTTCCGAAAATACACCATTAGTGCGTGAGAGGATTGGGTTAGTAGAGTGTGCCCATAATTGCTGTCGAATGTCTACAGATTTCCATTGCATGCAAACTTGAATAATGGCTAGAGGTCATATTTGTTTTACTTGTGCGTTCCACATATGATTCTAATTGATGCTTGAATTCTTTTCTTCAATGTATGATTCGAATCATTCATTTTATCTTACACTTCATCCACTTCATCCCTAGTCTTTTTCTCCGTACTTAACCATGAAGTCTACCATGAGGCCCACACTGCTATACTAGTACCCCCACCACCCAGAAACCGTAGATTGGTGGTTCACCAATTGACTATCGACTTTGATACCATTTATTGGGAAGCATGTAACAAAAGTTCAATACCTTTAGCCGGAGAGATCACCAAGAGAGAATTTAAGTACGAGCCCATCAACATATACAGTTGAACTATGACAAAAGAAAAAAAAAAAAAAAAAACACATATCTAACTAAACTCACCTTCACTCAAAAGTTTAAGTTAATAAATTATGGGCCAACTATGATTTAATAACTGCTCAACACTAAATCAATTTTTCAATATTGGATTTCTCTAATACAATTCATATATGCATCCTAACAATTTGGCATGCCGCTTTCAACCATTGAAGCCTATTCTAGCTAGCTTTCTAATTATATATATATAAGTTTAATATCTTTCTAATCATATATAAGCTTAAAAACACTTAATTTTTTTATAGCTACCATCGGATCTTTGCAAGGTTGGATTGGCAACATAGACAAAAGATGGAGCAGCACGAGATATTGCCCAACTATCAGATACGGAAAGACAAACGCAGTCTTATTGAGAGCTTCTGTAGGTTTGATAAAACCGAAGAAGGAACACTAGAACATGCTGAAAAAACTTCTCTTCGCTGGGGAGCGTAAGCTGAGACAATGGGACTTCTCACAACGTGAGTTCCATTGATCTCTTTCCAACTGATGTACCCGAAGTTAACTATGTAGTCGCTCTGCGGAATCCACTCTTCCAAAGGGATCTCTACCGTCATGTTGAACTCGACTCTTTCGTACTTCCTCACAAATCATAGCGCCAAGGGTTTTGCCGTAGCCTTCATGCTCGACAGAGTCGTCACCGTGGCCCAGTAACATGAAGGTCCGTCAGCCACGTTGGTTAGAACTCGTTTGAAAGTGACGCTCATGGTTTTGGTGTTGTTGAGGATGACTATGAATGAAGGGTAGTTGATGTCGAGAGTCGCGGATGCGAAAGAGAAGTTTAATCTCCCGCTTATGATCTTAATCTGGTTGGCGGAATAGTTCATTCCGCAGAGGAACTTGATGTAATCCTCGGGTTCAATGTCGTAGATCAGACCGGGATCTGAAGCCTTTTCCGGGTCTATATGTCCTGCTCCGAAATCAAGAGGCGTTCCTGAAGCTCAAGTGGTCATGTCGATGATGGTTTCGTCGGTGTTATCCAGAGTGTAAGCTGTGGTCATCATTGCCGATCGGATAGCGGCGGGGCTCCAATCTGGATGGGCCGATTTTAGCATCGCAGCGACTCCGGCAACATGAGGAGCCGACATGGAAGTTCCCAATAAGAGAGCGTAGTTGCTAAGCAAGTAGCTCTGACCTATCTGTGCTATTCCTCGGTTCGGCACCCATGCCGCCAAAACATCAACTCCAGGAGCTAACATATCCGGCTTCAAGATGCACGGGGCTTGGCGGCCCGGTCCTCTAGCCGAAAACCAAACAACTCGAGGTGTTGGTTTGGTCCCGAAAATGGTTATCAACAACTCGATACTGACTGTCAGATTCTCCGACTTCAGCAAGTAGTCCTTGACTCTATCTCCATCTTCCGGTACGATGGCCACGAACAGAACGTTGAAGTCTTTAGGTTTGAGGAAAACCCTGAATTCAGTACTGAAGACGGCACCTGCAGCTCCGGCTCCAGTGATTTCATCGGTATCAACTCCATCGTCTTCACTAACAAAAGTCGCAGAAGACTATCTTTCCGGCGACATCCTTTGGGTTGAGAGAGTAACTGTCGCAGATTTCCTTGGCTTCTGTTGCCGTGGCCGAAGTATAGAGGAACTCTTGAGATCAGCAGATTTTCTGGGAAGATGGATTTTCCTCTAACTGTCATGGTTCCGTTGCCAAGAGCTATGTTAGCCACGAAGTCCCTTGATATGGTTCCGGCGCCTACAGTCATTAGCCATGGAGCTCCATTTTGTATTGTGTATGTTAGACGCAAATTGCGCAACCCAAGATCTCCATAACCAGAACAAGAACATGTACAATTGAGTAGAAAGATTAACACACCTGGATCCATCGAATATAGAGCAGAAGCATAAAAAGGATTACCCACATATATCAAGGGGATCCACGCATCAAGTCCTTCTCCTCTATTGCCCTCCGTATCATTGGCTCAATGAGGCGGCCCCTCTCACGTTTAGCGTTAGGTAAACGCCCCTTAGGTAAGGATACATGTGAGAATTAGGGTTAGAGGAGAGACTTGAGCACTATTTATAGAGTTTCCAACCAGGCCCCCTCATTACGGGTCAGGCTCAACTCGGCCCACACTAGCCAGCCCCATATTAGACTAATTAAGAAACCTTCTATCTCACCTTAGACCAGCCCTGTTTTACGGTAACCGTAAAAACAGTAAATTACAATATCAATTAATGTAGTCCACATTAGGAAAACTCTTACATTCTCCCACTTGGACTATATTAATTGAAATCGTACCTTATGCGCGCACATTGGTCCAGAGATAATTCTTAATAGTCAATCCTATCCCATAAAGTCTCAAACACCGAATTATGGCGGTAGAATCGCATGTATACACACGAGCCTTCCATGGTCACGAATGCTCTCAACTTTATTGATATGGATTCAATATGGTAGTGTGTCAAATGGATAACATCTCTCATAGAGAGATCTCATTTGTCAGTCACCATTCTCTTAACTTTAGGCGTCACAAAAACTTGTGCCACTAGAGAATGCTTTATGGTTCCAATGAACCCACATATGTCTTGCCCTTATGGTTAACCTTTCTTTATGTATCACAAGACATATGCACAAGGTTAATAACCGGATGCCCAGATGCCCTAGCCTTCACTCAAGGTTTAAACAATACCCTGAGACTTTTAACAATATATATCAACATAATAACAATCCATTCAAAAACATTTTATTGAATGCAAAAGTTGACATATATGTATCAAACTGTTACTAAATTGTAACAAACCACAGATGTGAACTTTATCAGAGTAAAGCCAAAATAGCTCCCACTAAACAACAGTATCCGAATATACTCCTAGGCCCATGCTAATGACATGTCACTCAAATACACATGGGCGTAGGCCTTTAGTTAGTGGATCTGTAACCACATCATCTGTAAAAATATATTATATTATAAGTTACCTTTCTGTACCGTTTCTTTATGGTCAAAAATATCTTACCACCATATATTTAGACCCCTTGAGATCTTTGTAGTAAATAAATAATACTACAAATTTTTTATCTCAATACAACCGTATGGGTCTATCCATAAAGTTAACACGATCAATTCCGTCATGAGGTTTTGGAGCCTAAAAGCCCAAGTAACAGCCTAAAAGAATGTTACTAACACTGTTTACATAGTAGAAGATGACATAAAACTTTATTTACTGCACTTCCTACTAACATAAATCTGTATTCCGTTATTGATTGCATGTCATCAAAACAGCCAGCAAAGTTTACATCTAAATACTCTATTAACTGCAAGAATTGAACATGCCTATAAATTAGCATGTAATTTCTTGTCTTCTTTAAGTACCTTAAAACCTTCTTGACAGCAACCCAGTGATCATGTCCTGGATTTGACCGATATCTGCCTAGAAGTCCCGTCACAAAGACAACATTTAGTCTAGTGCAAATTCGAGTATACATTATACATTTAAGTGCACTAACACAATGTACTCCATTTAATTAGATTTTCTCAATATCTAAATAAGGACAATGTGATAGATTTAGTCCATCACCCTCAACAACATGAGCAATTCCTGGCTTGCAATGATGTATATTGAATATTTCCAAAATACGATCAGCAAATGTCCTCCAAGAAAATCTAATATAAAATCCGATATATATATCTGACAAGAACAATTTTTACAGACCTCAGTACAAAGGATATAAGATGTCTCAAGGTCACAACTTGTAAGCAAAACATCATGTACATAAAGTATGAGAAAAAATAAATTTCCTCCCACTTGACCTTGCAAGATATTGAATTACTTTGTTCCCAATTGAACAAAATAACAACACTATGAAACTTTGATAATATTGTCTGGAAACTTGCTTAAGACCATGAATTAGAACTTTTCAGTCTACACACAAGTTTACTTGAATCTACTGCAAAATCATCTAGTTGCACAATATAGATTTTGTATCTATTTGGCGTAACTTTATATCAAAATAAATTATTAATGCCACGTTCACTCTGAAAGAACATTTAAAGAAATAATTATTTCTTCACTATAAACAATCCACCCCTCTTTTAGAGTTAAAACGTTAGTTACAAATTTGGCTTTAAATTCCACAATATTTGTTTGAAATTCTTTTAGTTTTGTACGCCAATTTGCAACTAATAAACTTGTGATCTTTAGACAAGTCAGTAAGTTTCCAAACATGTTTCATAGATTGTATATCGCCTTTTATGGCATCTAATCACATACTTGATTAAGGATAAGAAACAACATTTATTTATGTCACTAAATCAACCATGTAGTGGATATTATAGTCATGCTCTCACAAATAGACTATAGTCTAATGGAATAACTGATCGTCTTTCCCTAACAAATCTCCTTAATAAAGTTACCACCACTTCATTCTATACTTGAGAGGTTTGAATAAATTTCATTATAAACTATATCAAGAATAATACCTTTAACCTCAACAAGTTTAGTCTATGGTACAGGAGATTCCATAATTATCTGTATAGGTAAAGACAAAAACATAGTAACCTCCATCATACTATTATCTTTAATAATCTGAGAGCAGCTATCCTCTACAATTACGTCAATATTTAGAAACTTTAGAGTATGTGATTCCATAATTCTTGTACCTTCTTTAAGGTCATAAAATCAATACCCCTTTTGTATATGAAAAAATTGCTTTCATAATATCAGCCTACAAAAGACCAAATAAATTAGTCTTACTAATCATACTCATCACAATGTTCAATATGGTGCAATTATGCATTTCGCCCAAATCTTTTTGTCATAATTTTCAGGTATAGTAATTAAATTACCACCCCAGAATCTACCAAGTATTTGACAAATGACCCTTTAAGCTATTTTGCATTGTCATACTTGCCAAAATACTCATTGCCACTGTTAAACCTGACAACCTTTTAATCATATACGATATGTATATGTCATTAGGACTTAAACACAATTTTTGCAGATGTGTCCTAATTTCAATATCAAATAAGACATAATTTCAAGTAACTAAGGCTTCCATCATCTTATAGCAGTGCAGTTAGCAGGCAAACATCTTTTCAAGTGTTCCAGAATGGAACGTGTTATGGACAATAAGCAAATTCAATTGCTCTTTTCTCAAGCAACAAATCATATGTCCACAACTTAAAATTTGAAACAGTAAAAAAACCTCAATGATGACGGAATTACCATTTACAGAAAAGGTGACTGAAAAACAAGCAGTATATAATTAGCATCATGTGAGCATTGTGTAACTTGACGTACAATTACACATCCAGAGAGTTACATGCAAAATCACATAATCACCTTTGGGCAGAATACATGCAATTGTACACTCCCCCACATGATAAGGGTTATGAGAATATGTTCCAATTTTTCGTGAATTCATCACCTTTGGGCATATGAATCACTAGAATCAGTCACTCCTCCATCACACTATCATGTATCCCTCCATGAACTAATACACAATCACCTCCTTTGGAAGTATAACTATGCATTAGACCAGGAGACATCTCAATCATCATACGAGACCGAAATTTCTCAAACACAATCAAGCGTGCCACTTTGGCGGTCACTACTCAATTGAATCATTGAAATTCTCTCATACCAGGGATATAAGCTTTACTCCTCACATACACCATATATATGTGATTTTAACTTTAGTGATAGGGGCATCATATCACCAAAATCACATATCATGCTAATTACATTGCTTTATTCATTAATAAAAATTAATCATACATATATATAAATATATATATACAGCGAACCTAAAAGACAGATTCCAATGAGATCATTGATCACAGTAACACAAGAAGCTTCTCATAATAGAGAATAAAACATCTCTTATGCACCTCAATTACATATTACCAGAATAATATAAAAAGAATGTTGATCTATAATATCTCTCACAAATTAACATCAATAATAATATAGGGTGCACCAAATTGACAAGCTTGACAGCTGATCCATTATCACTCATGAATTTCATACGGCAAAACATGACTCTAAGGCCAACAACTGATTTATTAATCAATTTTAGGTAACAAATATCATTACTTCAACCAGTGGCCTATTAATTGAGTCAAACCAGAGAACCAAATATCTAAAATTCAACAGTAGATACTATTGCTCTGCATAAATATTGCCATACTCCCTTACCATAAAAAATATTTAACTCGATAGACATTAACCAATGACCAGATGAGTTCATGTACAATATGCAGTAACTTAATTGACATGCATTACCCACATTCAGCAGATGTGTTAATCAGTACATCAGTTTGGTCACGAGTCCTTAAGTCGTCTATCATTCAAATATTACCAATGTGTAAAGGAGTATACTTGAGTAACAAAAGTTTCATAATCTTTATTGTTTCTCATCAGCTCGATACATAGCTCAAATACAATCTCATATGAATTGTATCGCATTAAGCCAGCTACAGTTCACAATAAAGTTTGATTTTTGTTGATGAATCACACCTTTTTATTGTGTGATAACATACTAGTAACCCATCACCTGTATTTCCAAAATCATAGAAAATACAAGAAAAATACGCAAAAATACACTAAAAATTCACGTATTTAGGATTCCATATGCAATTTCACATCAATAAAATCATCAAACATATAAAATAAATATACCACAAGATAGGAAATTACCATACGAGTCCAACGCCGCCAACCACGCGCCGATCGGAGCCTCCACGCGCCCACACGCGCCGCCTGAGTGCACGGCGCGTGGAGCTCACGCGCGGCGCGCGTTCGACGCATAGGCGGCGTGTGGCCGCGCGTGGGGGCGCGTGCGGCCTCATCCGGCGACGCGCCGCCTACCCTCTTGCTCGTCTCGTCGAGCCCAATCCGAATTTGTGATTTAATTTAATTTTTATTGAATAAAAAGTCTCGAAAATCACAAATTATGGCAAGATCCGTACTAATTAGGGCTAATCCATACAAATTAGGGTAGATCCGTACAAATTATGGTAAATCCGTACAAATTATGGCAAAACCAATTGCGTTCGAATTCTAGGGTTATGGTTGCTCTGATACCACATGTTAGACGCAAATTGCGCAACCCAAGATCTCCATAACCATAACAAGAACATGTACAATTGAGTAGAAAGATTAACGCACCTAGATCCATCGAATATAGAGCGGAAGCATAAAAAGGATTACCCACATATATCAAAGGGATCCACGCATCAAGTCCTTCTCCTCTATTGCCCTCCGTATCATTGGCTCAATGAGGCGGCCCCCCTCACGTTTAGCGTTAGGTAAACGCCCCTTAGGTGAGGATACATGTGAGAATTAGGGTTAGAGGAGAGACTTGAGCACTATTTATAGAGTTTCCAACCAGGCCCCCTCATTACGGACCAGGCTCAACTCGGCCCACACTAGCCAGCCCCATATTAGACTAATTAAGAAACCTTCTATCTCACCTTAGACCAGCCATGTTTTACGGTAACCATAAAAATAGTAAATTACAATATCAATTAATGTAGTCCACATTAGGAAAACTCTTACAGTGTATCCATGAGGGCCGCCGTTACCGGCTGAACAAGCAACGAAGATTCCTCTCTCCATTGCTGCAAAAGCTCCTACAGTGATTGGATTCTGGTCGAACGGTGTCTCGAAAAATCCAAGCGATAGAGACAATATATCAACGCAGTCATCTATGGCTTGGTCCATGCCTAGGAGGGTGTCCACTGGAGCCGAATCGTATGTGCCATTCAGGAATAGCACCTTGTACATCTTGAGCTTAGCAGCGGGTGCCATACCCATTGCCGTGCCCTTGGCGTAGCCGAAGTAGCTAGCATCTATCACAGGGCTCCCGGCCGCTGTGGACGACGTGTGGGTCCCGTGGCCCCAGTAGTCCCTTGGGGAATCAGAGTCATCGGTCGTCGATATGTTCAAGCCGTGCTACTTCATTCCTTTGCTGAACGACCGGGCTCTGATGAGCTTCCGGTTGCAGTTGGACTAGTTGAACTCCACCCCGGACTCGCAAGAGCCTCGCCATCTCTCCGGCACAGGGTACGTGCCTTCGTCCTTGAAGCTCTCACTCTTGGGCCATATCCTGCTGTCCAAGACCATCGCCGAATTCAGCTCTTGGCCAAAGCCCTTTCTGTTTGTTCAGGCATAGAAACTTAGGAGTATATGTTGTATGAGCATTTCCGAATGTGTCCGGATACGAGGCAATATGACCAGGAACCTGTTCCAACTTGTCTAATTGGAACTGCGACAGCACTACACTGAATCCATTCAAGACATGGATGTGTGTATAGATATGGGTTGGATCAATTTCGTCTGGGGACAATAATAGGGATGACAGAAAAGATGTGTACCAGTCATGGTGATGCGCAAACGAAGCGGGCAATGCCGATTCGTCCATGGTGACAAGGAAGATCTTACAAAGCCTTTCATATTCCATTATCATTTCGTACAGGTCTCTGAAACTGAACAGTTTTTGTCTCACAACTATAAGGAAAGATTAGCTTGGATTTATATAGAGGACCAAACTCTTTCTATGTATAACCATATCCCGTGCAAAAATATATTGAGAGGTGATGGACGTGACCGAGTCAATGAAACCAAAATGTAAGATGCACTTTTAACCGGCGAATTCTATGCTAGTTGGTGCAGACCATGCAGGATGGTCCACCGGATCATAGACGAGATTGCAGAAGAGTATGCTGGGAAGATTAGATGTTTTCTACTCAACACAGACAATGACCTGGATATTGCTGAAGACTATGATATCAAGGCTGTTCCGGTGGTCTTCTTTCTTTTCAAGAACGGACAGAAGCGTGAGTCTGTTGTCGGTACCATGCCAAAGGATTTCTTTGTTACCGTAATGCAGAGGGAAATAGACTTCTAAGAACATTTACAGAGGAAATTAGCTGGAGGATGGTATATTTGACCGTCATCCCACTCAGTATGATAAAGTTCTGCTCACCTTCAAGCATCAAGTGCATGATGATGTAGAATGTACATCCTTTAGATGTTGTAACAACTAAAAAGCTCAACCTCCTAGTTTTGGGTACGGTTACTATTTCATCTCTGGCTTTCCTGGCTTGGGGGAACGGTTTGAATTCTCTTCTATTAACAGTAGTGGTGCCGCCTTCTTTCTGTCTTCAATTTCACATAGATAAGTGGTTCTCTCTCGTCAGATTCAATTTGTTGCTTGGATTAATGAAATGGTCAAGTTGCGGATACGCAAAAATTGCACTGTTTGCTTCCTTCTCAATAGAGTTCATATACAAAGTTTGGGATGGTAAGGAGAAAGAGGCTACGTCGGCTACTGTGGCTTTGTAGAATCAATTATAGATCAATCTTATCAATTGGATCCCCTTTGTGTAGTCATCTCTCCATCTAAGGTAAGATTAGCTCATATTAAGTTCTGTTCTCTACAATGGCATGCTCTTTTGAGGAAAGATTCGGCTAAGTTTCCTACCCATCCTATTAATCCTCCAAGTTATATGCAATGGCGACCTCTACAGTGCTTTCTTCTGGTTCGCCTCTTCCCCAGTCATCTCCGTCATGAACAATGCGAGCTCGCCTCTGAGATTGAAGCATCTAAACGTCCACTTATGTTATCCGATGTTATATTGCTCCTACTCTTAAGACTAGGTGAGTCCTGCCCTGCAAGCCGAGGTCGATGGCGTCCTCGTATAGAGGCGTGTACATATTGCCTTCAACTCTCTCCTGTATGGATGGTCGGTTGTCAGCTTCATACACGGTTAATTTTGAAAGGCACATAGGATAAGCTAGGCGCGTAGTTGAGCTGATACTGTCCAAAGCTAGATTTCGACTTGACTCGCATACCTTTATCCACATGAAGTTCTGCCATGAACGTATTTTATCTTATTGGACAAATATAGGTTCAATTGAGATTTGCCCTTCCGGATTACGGAAAGCAAGCTTGACATTGTTATTATGAACATAAAGCTCTAAAGTGTGGAACCTCAAAGAGGTTGGCCCAATTATGGGACACGATAGCTTATCTATGGTCTAACGTTTTTGTCATCACTCTATCCTAATTCTGTTGTGGATTGTACTATCTATTGGAATATATAGTACCCTGAGCAAAAACTCCTGTCATGATGAATCCAACGATGTATTGATGATGAGTATATAAATCCTCCAATGTATTAGTGATGAGTATATGATGCAGCTTGAGTTCAATACTCGATTGGAACTCGATCATGCAATTTTTATTCAAGGTTGGCTCAATTAGAAAATGTAAACACTCTGGCTTAGCTTGACTTGACTCAACTCAACTCAATTATAGAATTTATTTTCGGATAAGCCCACCAATAATTTAAAACTTGTCATGGAAGTGCCATTGAGTCCTAAATTTTTAAAAAGTATAGTCAAGTCATAAATTTTCCAAATTTGTGCAATTAAATCCTTCCATTAACTCTATTCAATTTGGCTAATGGAAAATATTGATGTTTTTTTCTCTAATATGTAACATCATAAGTGACATTAAGGTTAACTAATGCACTGAAACGGCATTGTTTTGGTCAAAATTCTAATAATTTTTATACCAAATCTTAATTAAATTTAGTTAAAACGTCCAAAGTTTTTTCACAGAATAATAAAATGACTACCTTAAAAAAAATAGGCTAACAGTTATAAAAAAAAAAAAAACACACAGACACACACACACACACACAAAAGAAAACCACTGCCTGCGGGCCACCACCCCATCGCTGGGGCTCTTCCTCATGGCCTCGCTGGCTCTTTTTGGCAATGGACCGAAGGCCCGCTGGTAGTGGACCTAGCCCTCCCTCTTGTAATCTCTTTTTATTTTATTTTTAAATAAGTTTTTAGTTTTTAAGTTTTTTTTTAAATATAATTTACTTAAAATTTGTGTTTAAAATTGAGGTTTTGACCAAAAGTACTTCATATTAATGCTTTAGTTAATCTTAACACCACATAGGAGCAAGAAAATAATAATAAAAAAGTCATGTTAGTATTTTTGTTACCCAAATTAAGTAGTGTTAACAAAAACTTGATTTACTAATATGAGAAGTTTTAGGATTTAATTATATTTTTGAAAATTTTACAACTCAATTGCATTTTTAACTCTTAGCATACTTACACTTTTTATTTATGAAAGAATTCCGGCTTGAGCTTGATCTAAATAGAGCTTGAATAGTATGGCATATTATATAATATTGAGGACATCTATGTCTATCTTTAACCCAAAAATACCTTTTGAAGAATCATAGAAACTGGATTAGACTTTATTAGCCAGTCCAGCTAATAATTAGTGAGCACGAGCTCAACTTAAAATCAAACTATCCTATCTCGAGTAATTATTAAGCCATTCAGAGCTCATTATGGGTACACTCGGTTTTGCCACTAAGATAAGTTATATGGAATTGCCTCATGCACCTTTTTGATAGGAAAATTGTCCAAAAATCTTCTTTTTGTGTGATAGCTAATTTAATTCTAAACATTTCAATTGTGTAAATTTAGCTATAACTATTTTAATGATTTGTCAATTTTGTCTTAAACCTTTCAATTGTATTAATTTAGTTTTTAATCTTTTGACGATTTGTCAATTTGATCCTTCCAACCAACTTTGGCCGAAAAGTATTGTTCTAGACATTAGCTATCGTATGTGGCACCATTGATATTAATATGAAAAAAAAAATTCTTAATTTTTTATAACATTTTCCTTGTTTCTCTTTTTGTGTCCTTACTTTGTGGGCCACTGGGTCTAGGCGAGGGATTGAGATTGGCCGAAAACAAGGGCTGTTGAAGTCGACCTCGTTGGACTAGGTAGGCTTCGAGCCTTGTTGACCACTGGCAAGGATTGACCCTCACCCGTGGTTTGTCGCTGGTCATCACTGAGAAAGGAGGGAGAAAAAAGAAAAGGAAAACGAAAAAAGAAAAAAAAAAGTTGTATAATTCTAAAAAAATTGTTCACAATAACATTAGTGATGCCATGTAGGATGACTAGTCTCCACATTAGTCATTTCCGATTAAAATTGATTGTAGAAACTAAATTGACACATTATTAAAATGTATAGAACTAAATTAGTATAGTCCAAAAGTTTAAAACTAAAATGGCAAAATTCAAAGATTTATGATTGAATAGGCCACCATTTTATAGGATGAGGATTTTTTTTTTTTTTTTACAATTTCCGCCTTTTTTTAACCATAAATTAACACCGAACGAGATCAAAATGAAGCCCCGCAATCTCGAGTATCGTTCCTTCAAAGATGAAGGCTTGTTTAGTCCTTTTGCGACGTTCCATAATCTCGTGGAAGATTGACAATTTCGTCCCTGGCCTTCTAATATGGCAAGGCGTGGACGTTGATTAGTAATGGTGTAAGGAAAAAGAATGATACGTGGCCGACTAACATGAGAAGTTCTTCAGAGTTAAGTCGATTCTCTCTCTTTTTTTTTTTTCTATTTTTGTTACAATGGGAATTGATTTGATTCATTTGTTTTTTTGAATTAAAGTTGACTAATCAGAAAAAAACTTTTGTAAAGATGTACTTATTGTAACTTAGCTGGATAGTATAATTTTCAAAAAATATATAAATTGCGCAAATTGTTACATTTTATGACATTTACGAGAATGAAAATAAAATTTTAACAATGAATGTTCTATAGTAAGGTATCTCTAAATAGTTTTAAATAAATTGGCGGTCCTTTTGCATGTTTACATACCTTAAGATTCTTTTTATGTATACATTATGATATTTTGTGAGATCATTGCCAACTATTTAAATAGTATCAACATTGACACGTGACACGCGATACGACACGACACATCGACGCATTGTTTATAAAAGAATAAAGAATTCCAACATGTTGAAACACAATGTATATTAAATATATAAGGTTAATGTCCTGAAAACCCCTAAACTTTCCCTAAACTAATTTTTTTATCACAAAAAACTCTATGCCGGTACACCTTTGACAATTTTACTCAAAACTTGTGTACTTGTGACAAATTTACTCAATTAGTTTCCTTTGAATTTTACTGTCAAATTATTAAGTTAAACGACACGTGACAATTGATTGGTATACCGGTTTGAGATTTTACTCTCTATTTATCACAGTTATACAATTTTTATAATTTTTTTGTATTAATCCAATTTAACAGATGGTATATTTATCACAAATGTACTACTTTAGGGTTTTTGGCGGTTGAATCAATTAGTTTGGGGTAAATTTGTCACAAGCAAATCATTTTAGGATTTTTGATGGTCAATTGTGGTAAATTTGTCACATGTGTACCAACTTGGGGTTTTTCATAGTCAAAAAATTAGTTTTGGGTAAATTTGTCACATGTGTACCAATTTGTGGTTTTTTAAGATATTAATCCTAAATATATATTTATATATACATGATAAATTATCATTTTTATTATTATTTTAATAAATTAATTTGATTCAAATTTACAAATCAATAAATAATAAAAGAGAGCCCATAATAAATTTACATTGAAAATATTAATCCACCGGCTATTAATATCACTAATTGTTTCAATTTGACAAATCCAACTACATTCCAATAATCCTAAAACTTTGAAAAAAAACAAGCAATCTACAATCTGGACTCGCATGTCAAAGCATGTCGGAAGAGAAGAATTTTTTTTTTTTTTTACATATTTACATTTCGATCCCTCGTTCATTGAAAATTTTTCAAAATTGACCCAATGTGTGTTGAAATTACATGTCACAATTCCGAACTCGCATGTCAGAATTCCCGACTCAAGTATCGAAGAGTGTTGAAAGAGTTGAACATGTGTAGGATTTTCCATCACTTGTTGACTAAGTGTCAAAAAATGTCGAAGAGTGTCAGAGAGTATCGGATATGTGTCGGAATATCCGACACAACACGAAACTATCAGAAAGTGTCGGTATTTCCTTGTTAACTGTTTAAAAAGTTTAAGTTGTTAGATGAAAATGTGACTAAATATCTAATTATTCTAATATTACCCTTTATCCTTTGTCTAGTCTTTTTATCTAGAATTAAACATGGACATATTTAATTGAGGTGGCAAATGGGGTCTAGAAAAAATTTTACTCAGAACTTTTAGGCCTAAAATCATTTGAGATTTTATGGACTAACTATCAATTGTTCTAAAAGTTTATGCGGTTAGATGAACGCATGGTTAAATATTTAATCATTCTAACATACGTAAATAGAAGGATTGCAACAAAGCGATTATATTGATTTAACTTTGCGGTATAATTGAGTGTTGGATACTAGTGACTTTTTTGTATTTATTTTGATGTCAGAATTTTTAATACCCAACTGCCTGTGTGAGTATAATATTTAAGTGCTAATAGATGAATGAGGACTTCTTCTCATGAAGTTTTTCTCAAGGGTAACTAATCTTCTAGAAATTGCAATATATGTTAGGTGATTTCTTTTAATATTTTAGGATTTTCAGCATGTTACAATTTTCATAGTCGCCAAATAATTAATTGTTATTTTATAAGCTCATATGATATAGCGTGGATTAATCATGTATCTCCAGATAGGTGGAAAAAAAAAAACTCCTGAGTAATGAATGAAAGTGAACATTTGGATTTTTATCTTATTAGCAAAGTGATTAATGCATTAAACAAATACCATTCAATTTTTCATCATGCTTCATTTTCTTAAATAAAATGTTTTGGTAATTAAGTAAATATCTATGTGCTCTTTGCATGTCACATTGGTCCACTAATTTCCTATAAAATTTGGGGATGCATAATATTTTGACACGTGGCACAATCATTGAAGCCTATTCTACCTAGCTTTCTAATTATATAAAAGCTTATGGTTTGTTTTTTTTTGTTTTTTTATTGAAAGCTTATGGTTCATTTATTTCACAGAAAATAAATAATTTGAAAATTAATTTCCTAAAAATGATGTTTATATTTCTTCCAGAATTGAATGAATAAATGAAAAATATTTTCATCATTTATGAAAATGCTTAAACATAAACCGTTATCGATAACGAAAATAGTTTTCATTGACTAATTATTTCAAATTATATGTAGGAAAAAAATATTTCCAAATCGTTTAGCTTTCTGCTAAACAAACGCACTCTTAACAACACTTAAATTCTTTTTAGCTACCATCGGATCTTTGCAAGGTTAGATTGGCAACACAGACAAAAGACAGAGCAGCAAGAGATACCGCACAACATATCATACATAGAAAGACAAACGCAGAGTTTTATTGAGAACTTCTGTATGTTCGATAAACTGAATAAGGAACACCAGAACGTGCTGAAAAAACTTGTCTTCGCCTAGAGAGCGTAAGCTGAAACGATGGGACTTCTCACAACGTGAGTTCCATTGATCTCCTTCCAAGTGATGTAACCATAGTTACCTATGTAATTTCTCCGTGGAATCGACCCTTCCAAAGAGATCTCTACCGTCAAGTTGAACTCGGCTCTGTCGTACTTGCCAGTGAACCACAGCTCCGAGGGTTTTGCTGTGGCCTTCATGCTCGATGGAGTCATAACTGTGGCCCGGTAACTTGCAGGCCCGTCGGCCACGTTGGTTAGGACTCTTTTGAAAGTGACGCTCGTGGTGTTGGTGTTGTTGAGGATGACCATGAATGAAGGGTAGTTGATGTCGAGAGTTGCTGAAGCGCAAGAGAAGTTCGATCTCCGGCTTATGATCTTTATCTGATTGGCGGAATAGTTCATTCCGCAGAGGAAATTTATGTAATCCTCGGGTTCAATGTCGTAGATCAGACCAGGATCTGAAGCCTTTTCCGGGTCTATATGTCCTGCTCCGAAATCAAGAGGCGTTCCTGAAGCTCGAGTGGTCATGTCGATGATGATTTCATTGGTGTTATCGAGAATATAAGCCGTGGTCATCATTGCCGATCGGATAGCGGCGGGGCTCCAATCTGGATGGGCTGATTTTAGCAGCGCAGCGACTCCGGCCACATGAGGAGCCGACATGGAAGTTCCCGATTCGAGCTTGTAGTCACCAAGCAAGTAGCTCTGACCTATCTGTGCTATTTCTCGGTTCGGCGGCCATGCTGCCAAGATATTGTATCCAGGAGCTAACATATCCGGCTTCAAGATCCACGGGGCCTGACGGTACGGTCCTCGAGACGAAAATGATGCTACCTGAGGAGCTGGTTTGGTCCCGAAAATGGTTGTCAAGAACTTGATGCTGACTGTCGGATTCTCCGACTTCAGCAAGTAGTCCTTGATTCTATCTCCATCTTTGGGTACGACGGCCACGAATGGAATAGTGAAGTTTTCGGGTATGAGTAAAGCCCCGGGTCCGGTACTGAAGATGGCACCTGCAGCTCCGGCTCGGGTGATTTCATTGGTAGCAACTGTATCGTCTTCGCCAACGAAGTCGCAGAAGACTATCTTTCCAGCGACATCCTTTGGGTCGAGAGAGTAACTGTCGCAGATTTCCTTGCTTCTGTTGCCGTGGCCAAAATATAGAGGAACTCTTGAGATCAGGAGATTCTCTGGGAAGATGGATTTTCCTCTAACTGTTACAGTTCCGTTGCCGAGGGCTATGTTAGCCACGAAATCCCTTGATATAGTTCCCGCGCCGACAGTCGTTAGCCATGGAGCTCCATTTTGTATCGTGTATCCATAAGGGCCGTTGTTACTTGCTGAACAAGCAACGAAGATTCCTCTCTCCATTGCTGCGAAAGCTCCTACAGCAATCGGATCCTGGTCGAACGGTATCTCGCCAAATCCAAGTGATAGAGACAATATATCGACGCCGTCTGCTATGGCTTGGTCCATGCCTGCTAGGGTGTCCGTCGTAGCCGAGCCGTAGGTCTTAAAAAACACCTTGTACATCGCGAGCCTAGCAGCGGGTGCCATACCTGTTGCCGTGCCCTTGGCATAGCCGAAGTAGCTAGCGTCCCTCACGGGGCTCCCGGCCGCCGTGGACGACGTGTGGGTCCCATGCCCCTTGAAATCCCTCGGGGAATCATAGTCATCAGTCGTCGATATGTTCAAGCCATGCTGCTTCATTCCTTTGCTGAACGATCGGGCTCCGATGAGCTTCCGGTTGCAATTGGACGAGTTGAAGTCCACCCCGGACTCACAAGAGCCTCGCCATCTCTCCGGCACAGGGGACATGCCCTTGTCCTTGAAGCTCTCTCTCTCGGGCCATATCCCGGTGTCTAGGACGCCAATGATCACGCCGTCGCCAAATTTGGCTCTTGGCCAGAGCCCTTTCTGTCTGTTCAGGTCAAGGAACTTAGGAGTATATGTTGTGTGAGCGTTTCCGAATGTGTCCGGATACGATGCAACATGACCAGGAACCTGTTCCAGCTTCTCTAATTGGGACGGTGACAGCACTGCACTGAATCCATTCAAGACATGGTTGTATGTATAGAGATGGGTCGGGTCTACTTCGTCGGGGGACGACGATAGGGACGATAAAAGTGATGTGTACCAGTCATGGTGACTCGAGAATGAAGTGGGCAACGCCGATTCATCCATGTGGATTATGTGGGGCTTTTGGTATTCTGTGGCCAAAGCGGACACTATGGTCGAGATAACAAGGAAGATCTTACAAAGCATATCAAATTCCATTCTCATTCCGTATAGATATCTGAAACTGAACCGTGTTTATGTAATAATTATAAAGGGAGATTAACCTAAGCTTATATAGAGGACTGTATCTTGTGCAAAAATATGTCAAGAGGCGATGATTGGGATCGAGTCAATGAAATCAAAATTAAAGATGCATTTTTAGCCGGCAAAGCGAGACAAGTGCGGAAAGTTGACTTCGAAATATCGTTTTCAAGGACCGTACGCACGCGTACTTAATTTTATGACATAGATTACGACGTGCCAAATGAACATTGTTCATTGAATCATCGACTGCAATCTTAGATTCTATTGGCCCACCGTACATTTGATCGGCCGAGAAGGGCAATAAGGTAAAAAGGATCTGAAATTGCCAACCTCCTAGCAGGTTGAATCGAAAGAATCTCTCCGGGGAGAGACATTCAAAAGGTATGGTTTATTCAAGATTTCAGTTCGACATGAGAATCAATCTAATGAAAAGAAGGAAGAAGGACGGTTCTCAACCTTCTATCTTGTTATCAGACGGCATAATTCCCCCCGCAAACTTAGCAATCTATCTTGCCGGTGGAGTCGGCGATCATTTTCAAGAGACGGCAATTGTACGTATTTTCCAAATGGAATCAATTTGCCTAGCTAGTATCGGACTGGAATAAGATTCATTTCAAAGAGCAGAACACCAAAGAACATTTACATCAACAACATAAAAAGCTGCCCGAAAGAACTTTTGGAGTGTGAAGGTCTCCAGCGCAGAGATGCGAAAAGCAATTTTAAGGACGTGAAGCCAAACGGGCATCGGACTCCTGATCGATATACTATCCGGCGTCAAGATTTACTGCTACCCTCTCTAGATGAAGAAATGCATATCCTATCTGAAAGGTTCCCAATGCAAGAGCTAAAAGGAGAACTTCTTAGAATTTCATGACACCATGAAAGCACATGCAACTCTGTCACATCTCTTCAACATATATACCTGGGTAATCATTTTTATTGTGTATCAAGAGGTTAGTCATTTCTTCTACCAAGATTTTTCAACATTGGTATAAGAGCTTATGTTTATGATCTTTGTTTTGTTTTTTCCGTAGAATTTTTTCGCTTAATATTTTGATATGGAGATTGAAAGGTTAAAACTTCATATTGTCGGCATGTTTGTTGCTCAGAAATTGTGACATGGATGATCAAGATGAACCGATGCGAAGATTGGGTTTGGAGGATGTAGGCGACCGTTCTTTTTTGGTCTATTCATGAAATACTTTTTTGGCGAAAATCAAATTTTTATCATACAAGGTTAAAGATCTCATCAATACGAGCAGAACAGCGGGTCGCACTCTTCCGGAAGACATGGTTCGCGCCTTCATGCTCGGCCGTAAACCGCGGTGTCGTCATCAATGCGCCCCATGTGCAGCCACACACGTGTCGCTCGACACCAGGGTTGACATGATCGATGACGTCATCCACTCGACCTGATGATCTGACCCGGTTGACTAGTCAACTTATTAGACCGAAGCGGTAGCATGCGTCACACGCGATGCGTGTGGGTGCGTGGAAGCTCTAATCAGAGTGGTTGGTGCTGTTGCGTTCTTATTGAAGTGCTCTGTATTATGGTAAAGTTATTTTACATATTTGAAGCTTTTAAAGGTATAAAAATGTATATGAAATATATTTATTTTTTGGGTATAAATGTATTGTTTATTTCTTATTATTTGTATTTGCTTATGGTTTTGAAAATAAAGAAGCTAGCCCACATGTAAATAATCACATATAGGTTGTGTAGAGTTTGGTTCAATGATGGTATGTATATATTTCGATGTGCTTGCAATTTCTTAGTTCTGAGCAAACTTGAACAATGGTTGGAGTTTGGGAAAGATTCAGCCTAAGTTTCCTACCTATCGGATTAATCTTAAAGCCGCATAAGTCCAGATGCAATTGTGACCTTTACAATGCTTTCTTCTGGTTCGCGTCTTCCCCGATCATCTTTGTCATAAACATTGCAAGCTCGTCTCTAAGATTGAAGCATCCAAATGTCCACTTATGTTATTCGATGTCATATTGCTCTTATCCTTAAGACTAGGTGAGTCATGTCCTAAAAACCTATGAAGCATGGACACGTTCTAGGAGCTTCTGTATTGTGTTGGACATCTCAACACGTGTCCAACAGGCTCGGACACGCTGAAAATCTGACACGTAGTCAACTCTTGCCGACACGCTCTGACACTTGTATATAGAATTACGAGAGGCATGGTGGTTTCTGGGGTGGGTCTGCAAGTGCGAAGGGAGAGAAAAATATTGAAGAAGGTGATGGAGGGTGGAGGCAAGGGTGAGGGGGAGGTTTTCGTGGTGTGGCGGGGTTGCGGAGAGAAAAACGCGGGAGGGAAATATTTTTGGGGGCATGGTGGTTTTTATTTTGATGATTTTGGTTTGGATGGGCGGGGGGTTTCTTTTAGAAAAATAAATAAGTAGGGCTAAAAAGTGATTTCAAAAAATTAAAATACTAAATGTTAAATAATGATAATGATAAATATTGGTCATTATAGAAGATCATAGATTTATATAAATAAGTTGATTATAATATTTTGTTAGTCATTAGTTTTATTGATATTTTGTATTAAAATTAGAAACATATTCTCAAATATGGGTATGCATTAACTATGAATATGTATTTCGAATTTCCTATGAATAGATTTATTAATATTATTAGTGTAAATTCATTGTAAACTCTCTTTTTTATTATTTATTTATTTGTAAATTTGAATCAAATTAATTAAAAATAAAAATATTCATTTAATATATAACATGTCCCAACATATCGGAATTCTCTCCTTTTGAAAAATGACGTGTCGACGTAGGGGAGGGGAGGAACGAAGGAGAATATTGGGCCGGAGGGTTTTTCTTTTAGAAAAATAAATAAGTAGGGCTAAAAAGTGATTTCAAAAAATTAAAATACTAAATATTAAATAATGATAATGATAAATTTTGGTCATAATAGAAGATCATAGATTTATATAAATAAGTTGATTTTAATCTTTCTTAGTCATTAGTTTCATCGATAATTTGTATTAAAATTAGAAACGTATTCTCAAATATGGGTATGCATTAACTATTAATATGTCTTTCGAATTTCCTATTAATAGATATATTAATATTATTAGTGTAAATTCATTGTAAGCTCTCTTTTTAATTAATTATTTATTTGTAAATTCGAATCAAATTAATTAAAAATAAAAATATTCATTTAATATATAACGTGTCCCAACGTATCGGAATTCTCTATTTTTGAAAAATGACGTGTCGGCGTAGTGGGGAGGGGAGGAACGAAGGAGAATATTGGGCCGGAGGGTTTTTTTTTTCAGAAAAATAAATAAGTAGGGCTAAAAATTGATTTCAAAAAATTAAAATACTGAATGTTAAATAATGATGGATTTTTTTCATTATAGAAGATCATAGATTTATATAAATAAGTTGATTCTAATCTTTTGTCAGTCATTAGTTTCATCAATAATTTGTATTAAAATTAGAAACATATTCTCAAATATGGGTATGTATTAACTATGAATATGTCTTTCGAATTTCCTATGAATAGATTTATTAATATTATTAGTGTAAATTCATTGTAAACTATTTTATTATTATTTATTTATTTGTAAATCCGAATCAAATTAATTAAAAATAAAAACATTTAATATATAACGTGTCTCAACGTGTCTAAGTTATCGATTTTTAAAAAATGACGTGTTAATGTATTGTATCGCATGTTCGTGTCACGTGTCGATGCTACTTAGCTAAAAACCAAGGCCAATGGCATCCACATAGACATGCGTGTGCATATTGCCCTCAACTTTCTCCTGGATAGGTCATAACCTCAGCACCATCTTTCCTGAGGAAAACACAGCTTTTGTATGGTTGGTCATCACATTCATATCCAGTTAATTTCAAAAGCCATATAAGAAAAGCTAGGCATGTAATTAAGCCAATACACCCATACTTAACGTTTGAATCTCAACTCGATGTCAATCAAGTGCTAAATTTTCTGTTTGAGCTTGACTCAACAAGAAAATTGAGATATTCAAGCTCTACTTGACTTTACTCGCTAAATTAATTTATGAAGGAACTCGAGCTTGAGCCCGATATCAACCAAAGCTCACATAATTTGTGCTTATTATATGATTTTGAGGACATCTATGTGCATTTTTAACCAACAAGCATCTTTTGAGGAAATTGAGTTAAGGTTGGTTAGGGTCGCAAGCCCATCGAGCTGAGAATTGGTGAGTGTGAGCTTGACGTGACAAGATACTCCAATAGCTCGAGCTTGACACAAAAATCAAATCAGTCGATCTTGAGCGATTATCAAGCTATTCCGAGCTAGTGGCAAGTAAGTTGACCTGGTTTGTTCATTAGGATAAGCTGTACAAATTGCCTCCCGCACCTTTTTGACTTTAAATCAACTCCAAACGGTGACAAAATGAAGAGACAACACCAACCATATATCGACCTTTTCTTCATTTGTGGATATTCCCGACTTACACTGGAAGATTGATATTTTCGTCCCTGGTCCTCTAATATGGCAAGGCATGGACTTAAATTAGTAATGGTGCATGGAAAAAGAATGATGTTTGGCTAACTAATTGGAGAAGTTTTTCCAAGGTAAATCGATTCTCTCTCTCACAGATATATTTTGTTACTGCAAGAATTAATTTGATTCACTATTTATTTTATTGAGGTAAGGTCGAATAATGAGAAAATACTAGTTGAAATCTCGTGCACGGCTCAGGTTTGAAAATGAACTTATTGTTAACTTAGTTGGATAGTATCATTTTCAGTATTTACCTAAGGCGTACAAAAATTTTCATTTTATGGCATTTACGCAACAAAAATATATTTATTGACAATGAAAGCTCTTGGGTAATGTGTCTAAAAATAGCATCTAATAAATTGGGTTCTCCTTTTGCATATCCATATAATATGAGACTTTTTTTTTTTTTGCATATAAATAAACTAAAGTATTGCAACATTGCGATCATATTAACTTCCTTTTTTTTTTTGGTCAATCATACTCTACTCATACTTTAACTTTCACTTTCAAACTTTTGCCCTACGGGGTGCAGGAATTGAAACCCATACTTGAAACTAAATCGACCCATCCCGACTCTCTTGAGAAGATGATGATTTGAACCCCTCACTTTCCATTTTTCATATGGGAAGGGTCGACCCTAGTGGTTGATTATATTGATTTAACTTTGCAGTATAATTGATGTACCATACTAATGACATCCTTGTGTTAATTTTGATGTCGTAGTATTAAAAATATAATTGCCCATGCGAGTATGATATTTAAATACTAATTATATGAATAAGGACTTCTTTTCATAAAGTTTTTCTTAATGTTATATGATTTTCTATATTTTAGGATTTCCTCTATGTTACAATTTTGGGAAAGTTGTCCAAAAGTCTTAAACTTATTATACGTTCGTCAATTCAATTATAAATATTTTAATTATGCTAATTCAATCTTAAACAATTTCATGCTTTGCCAATTTACTTCATTTACCCAATTTTAGCCGAAAATCGTTAATGCAAATGCCAGCTGTCTTATGTGGCACGGTCAATACTGATATGGACAATATTTAATAATAAATTAATATTCTATCAATTTTTTTATTTTCTTTATTTTATTTTCTTCTCTTTTCCTTCTTTACTTTTTTTTTCCCCTATTCTCTACTCTTCTTTTCTTCTTTTTTCCCTTTTTGCCTTTTCGTGACCAAATAATTATTTGTTAATTTATGAGCTCTTTTGATATCGCGTGGGATTGATCATGTTTCCGCAAATAGGTGGAAAAAAAAATCTTGAGTAATGAATGAAAGAGAATTTTTGGATTTTATTTTATTAGCAAATTGATTACTTATTATTTTCAATTAATACATTTAAATAACACCTTTTAGTTTTTCATCATGCTTCATTTTATTGAATAAAATGTTTTGGTAATTTATTAAACATTTTTTAGCTCTTTACATGTCACACTGGTCCACTGATTTCCTAAAAAATTTGGCAATGCATACTTTTTTTTTTTTTTTGGGAAGCACAGATAAGAAACTCGATACCTTCAACTGGGAGGCTGTCAAGAGGAAGCCAAAGTCCGAGTCCTTCAATATATCCAGTTATATCCACCTTCACTCAAAACCATAAGTAAATAACTTATGAGTAAATCAGAGTGCGTTTGGTAACATTTATGTTTAAAAATTGTTATAGGGAATAGAAATAAAAAAAAAAAAATTATTTCTATTCCAGGGGAATAATTTTTTAACGGAAGAACGCATTTGGTAAATTTGTTCCTAGAATAAAAATAAAAATTAAAAAAAAATAGAAACATGTTTGGTAAACTTGTATAATTTTTTTGTTTCTTTTAATTTTTTAATATTTTTATTTTCTTTTTCTTTTTTCTTCCTTTTTGCCAATCGACAGCCTCGGCCATGATCAGCGATTGGCTAACAAAAGCCGGCGACCTCGCCTAGCCACCGGCGAGGCCAAGCCTCGCCGGGCCACCGCCAAGCAACGCCGACCTAGCAATGGCCCGATGACGTCGAGCCTCGCCGTTGGCTGCACGAGCTTGGCCTCACCGGGGCCGGCAATTCTCCGGCGAGGTCGCCGGCCCTTGACAGCCGGTCGCCGGTCATGACCGAGGCCGACAACCAGCCAAAGAAAAAAGAAGAAGAAAAGAAAGGGAATAAAAACATAGGATAGAGAAAAATTGTTTCTCGAAAGTCTCCAAGAACAAAAAATAAGTTTTTCTTGTTTCTGTTCCAAATTTGTTCCCGGAAAAATAAAAGGATTTGGAATAAAAACGCAAACAAACGCGTTTACTGTTCTTTTTTTGTTCCCAGAACAAAAAACAGGAATTCTGTTCATGAACAAAAAATATGAACACAAACAAACAAACAAAGCCTTAACAGCTCAATATTATACTAATTCTTTAATGTATAACTTTTTTAACACAACTCATATGTGCATGTTAACAATTTCCTTCTCATGTGTGAGCTTAAGTGTTAGATTTGCTCTCTCTTAATTAATGTATCTTTTTGTATCAATCTATCTCAATCTAAATCTCCAATGCCAAACTTCATTCCTTGTCTCTTTCTCCATGAGCCTCTGTTCTACAGTAAAAAATCGTAACTGCTTTTTCATTATTGAGGTCTTGACCTTAGGTCTTTCCCAATAATCAACTCCGGAGGTTCTCTTCTTTTTACGCATTGGGGTCTCGAAGATTCAACCTCCATCGAAGGAAGGACGGAGGCAACCCCTCTTTCATCCTTTTTTGCTCTCCCCCCTTTTCGGTTTTAAAGAAGTCGAAAGAAGAACCCACCTGCAGTTATAGTAGCTATAAGCCCAATTTCAATCGCCAGCAAGTGAGTCAGCAAAGTTCTCTAGGAAGTCAGCCTATTGCTTTGACCACATCGGAGGATGTGATAAGAAAGTCTAAGATCCCAGCGACCTTGAAACGATGAACTTCATGTTATCTAAAAAATGCAATTTTTAGGGATATGATTTCTAAAATAAAAATTTATCTTTAGATATTGACCCACTTTTCTCTTTTAAGTAACAATTATTCCACCATAAGGTTTTCCATCTTCTTACATTTTCGTTGACAACCACCAATTTAGAAACTGCCTTAGTTTATAAAACACGATTGTTCGTTTACATAAGATATGCGCCCATAATTACTGTCGAATGTCTACAGATTTCCATTGCATGCAGACTTGAATAATGGCTAGAGGTCATATTTGTTTTACTTGTGCGTTCCACATATGATTCTAATTGATGCTTGAATTCTTTTCTTCAATGCATGATTCGAATCATTCA
This sequence comes from Eucalyptus brandiana, assembly GCA_014182725.1. Taxonomy (NCBI): domain Eukaryota; kingdom Viridiplantae; phylum Streptophyta; class Magnoliopsida; order Myrtales; family Myrtaceae; genus Eucalyptus; species Eucalyptus brandiana. The sequence goes on along the minus strand of CM024674.1, from coordinate 24,335,377 downwards.
TTTTATCTTACACTTCATCCACTTCATCCTTGTCTTTTTCTCCGTACTTAACCATGAAGTCTACTATGAGGCCCACATTGCTATACTAGTACCCCCACCCCCAGAAACCGTAGATTGGTGGTTCACCAATTGACTATCGACTTTGATACCATTTATTGGGAAGCATGTAACAGAAGTTCAATACCTTTTAGCCGGAGAGATCGCCAAGAGAGAATTTAAGTACGAGCCCATCAACATATACAGTTGAACTATGACAAAAGAAAAGAAAAACACATATCTAGCTGAACTCACCTTCACTCAAAAGTTTAAGTTAATAAATTATGGGCCATCTATGATTTATGAACTGCTCAACACTAAATCAATTTTTCAATATTGGATTTCTCTAACACAATTCACATATGCATCCTAACAATTTGGCATGCTTTCAACCATTGAAGCCTAATCTACCTAGCTTTCTAATTTTATATATATAGTTTAATATCTTTCTAATCATATATAAGCTTAAAAATACTTAATTTTTTATAGCTACCATCGGATCTTTGCAAGGTTGGATTGGCAACATAGACAAAAGATGGAGCAGCACGAGATATTGCACAACTATCAGAAACGGAAAGACAAACGCAGTCTTATTGAGAGATTCTGTAGGTTTGATAAAACCGAAGAAGGAACACCAGAACATGCTGAAAAAACTTCTCTTCGCTGGGGAGCATAAGCTGAGACAATGGGACTTCTCACAACGTGAGTTCCATTGATCTCTTTCCAACTGATGTACCCGAAGTTAACTATGTAGTCGCTCTGCGGAATCGACTCTTCCAAAGAGATCTCTACCGTCACGTTGAACTCGAATCTGTCGTACTTCCTCACAAACCATAGCGCCGAGGATTTTGCCGTAGCACTCATGCTCGACGGAGTCATCACCGTGGCCCAGTAACATGAAGGTCCGTCAGCCACGTTGGTTAGAACTCTTTTGAAAGCGACGCTCGTGGTTTTGGTGTTGTTGAGGATGACTATGAATGAAGGGTAGTTGATGTCGAGAGTTGCGGATGCGAAAGAGAAGTTTGATCTCCCGCTTATGATCTTAATCTGGTTGGCGGAATAGTTCATTCCGCAGAGGAACTTGATGTAATCCTCGGGTTCAATGTCGTAGATCAGACCGGGATCTGAAGCCTTTGCCGGGTCTATATGTCCTGCTCCGAAATCAAGAGGCGTTCCTGAAGCTCAAGTGGTCATGTCGATGATGGTTTCGTCGGTGTTATCGAGAGTGTAAGCTGTGGTCATCATTGCCGATCGGATAGCAGCGAGGCTCCAATCTATATGGGCCGATTTTACCAGCGCAGCAACTCCGGCGACAAGAGGAGCCGACATGGAAGTTCCCAATAAGAGCGCGTAGTTGCTAAGAAGTAGCTCTGACCTGTCTGTGCTATTCCTCGGTTCGGCACCCATGCCGCCAAAACATGAACTCCAGGAGCTAATATATCCAGCTTCAAGATACACGGGGCTTGGCGGCCTGGTCCTCGAGCCTAAAACCAAACAACTCGAGGTGCTGGTTTGGTCCCGAAAACGGTTATCAAGAACTCGATACTGACTGTCGGATTCTCCGACTTCAGCAAGTAGTCCTTGACTCTATCTCCATCTTCCGGTACGATGGCCACGAACAGAATATTGAAGTCTTCGGGTTTGAGGAAAACCCTGAATTCCGTACTGAAGACGGCACCTGCAGCTCCGGCTCCAGTGATTTCATCGGTATCAACTCCATCGTCTTCACTAACAAAGTTGCGGAAGACTATCTTTCCGGCGACATCCTTTGGGTTGAGAGAGTAACTGTCGCAGATTTCCTTGCTTCTGTTGCCGCGGCCGAAGTATAGAGGAACTCTTGAGATCAGCAGATTTTCTGGGAAGATGGATTTTCCTCTAATTGTCACGGTTCCGTTGCCAAGAGCTATGTTAGCCGCGAAGTCCCTTGATATGGTTCCGGCGCCGACAGTCGTTAGCCATGGAGCTCCATTTTGTATTGTGTATCCATGAGGGCCGCCGTTACCGGCTGAACAAGCAACGGAGATTCCTCTCTCCATTGCTGCGAAAGCTCCTACAGTGATCGGATTCTGGTCGAACGGTGTCTCGAAAAATCCAAGCGATAGAGACAATATATCAACGCAGTCATCTTTGGCTTGGTCCATGCCTGCGAGGGTGTCCACTGGAGCCGAATCGTATGTGCCATTCAGGAATAGCACCTTGTACATCTTGAGCTTAGCAGCGGGTGCCATACCCATTGCCGTGCCCTTGGCGTAGCCGAAGTAGCTAGCATCTATCACAGGGCTCCCGGCCGCTGTGGACGACATGTGGGTCCCGTGGCCTTAGTAGTCCCTTGGGGAATCAGAGTCATCGGTCGTCGATATGTTCAAGCCGTGCTGCTTCATTCCTTTGCTGAACGACCGGGCTCCGATGAGCTTCCGGTTGCAGTTGGACTAGTTGAACTCCACCCCGGACTCGCAAGAGCCTTGCCATCTCTCCGGCACAGGGTACATGCCTTCGTCCTTGAAGCTCTCACTCTTGGGCCATATCCTGCTGTCCAAGACCATCACCGAATTCAGCTCTTGGCCAAAGCCCTTTTTGTTTGTTCAGGCAAAGAAACTTAGGAGTATATGTTGTGTGAGCGTTTCCGAATGTGTCCGGATACGAGGCAATATGACCAGGAACCTGTTCCAGCTTGTCCCACTGCACTGAATCCATTCAAGACCTGGATGTATGTATAGATATGGGTTGGATCAATTTCATCTGGGGACAATAATAGGGATGACAGAAAAGATGTGTACCAGTCACGGTGACACAAGAACGAAGCGGGCAATGCCGATTCATCCATGGTGACAAGGAAGATCTTACAAAGCCTTTCATATTCCATTATCATTTTGTACAGGTCTCTGAAACTGAACGGTTTTTGTCTCACAACTATAAGGAAAGATTAGCTTGGGTTTATATAGAGGACCAAACTCTTTCTATGTATAACCATATCCCGTGCAAAAATATATTGAGAGGTGATGGACGTGACCGAGTTGAAAGCTTTATTAGATTTGGGCTTAAGGCCCTATCCGCCCAAGCTGGGCCCAGAAAGCCCGGCCCACGGGAATAAGGCCCGTGGAAGGGGCAAGGTATAAAAGGAAGAGAGAGAGAGAGAGAAGACGTCTGTTGGAATCATATCTCACGTACGTTTCCCTCTCCCGCGTTTTCTCTCCAAAAGGAAAAACAAGTAAGCATACGGCGCTTTTTCCTTCCCTTCAAGGCTTCATCGGATCGGATTGCTCAGTTTCTCTTCCTCCATCAACGTCGGTGTTTAATCTGTGGCTAACAAGGTATGCTCGAATCCGTGGTGTGCTTTACGATCGGTGATACGTGTCGTTTTCTTGAGCTACGCTTCCGCATTGATTTAGGGGTTCGATTTAGTGTCGAATCCGGGTTTTGGGGATTCGTTATTCTCAACATTGGTATCAGAGCCCTAGTTCACGTTTTCCCGATCAATTTGATGTGTTTTTGTTGATTTTTCGCAAAAGGAACTTCGGCCGTACGGATCGGGGCGAGCAATCCCGACACCCGAGACTTATTCGGCCATTTTTATGAGTTTTCGAATGTCAAAAACAAATTCTGAAAGCACAGGGAGAAAGGTGACATCGAGACGAGTCTGGAGATGCCTCGAGCGCCGCCGGGAGACGCCGCACGCGCCCACACGCGCGGCCGGAAGGCGCTGCGCATGGGCGCAACGCGCCCGGAAGCGCTCAACGCGAGGCGCGTGCGGCACACGCGCCGGTCGGCGAATCGGCGCGTGCGCGCCGCCGGCCGGCGAACCAACACGCGCCGGTCCGCGGACCGACGCGTCTTGGCGTCGGCATGACGTCACTCAACGGCCGAGAACCGCTGGGGTGACGCGTCATCAATGACGCAGCCGATGACGTCGGTTGGCCGGCGGCGACCCGACCTGGCCGACGATGGCACATGCACGGCACGTGCGGCCGACGTCTGCGTGACGTCAGCCCGCGCAGGCACGCGGCACGTGCGAGCGGTCCGCCCGAACAGTCCGACCGGTTCGTCCGGTCCGACCGGTCCGTCCGGTCCGCCCGGTCCGACGACTGACGACTGTTGACCGGCGACTGTTGACCGTTGACTTGACCGTTGACCGTTGACTTTGACCGTTGACCCGAAAAAAAAAAAAAAAAAAAATAAAAAAGGAAAAGAATGTGTTTCTTTTTCAATTAAGTCTATGTGGATTATGTGTAATCCCTTATTTGTTCTGCATTTGTTGCAGGAACAATGCCTCCCCTGAGGTTGCGCACACATATTCGTGCAGTGACCGATGATCAAAAGGAAATGCTGTCTAAGTTGATAGCTGAGCTGATTGATCATCGATGGGAGAGTGGTGACTTAATTGATCACGTCCTTGAAGTCAACGTGAAAATTCAAAAGGTCATATGGAATGGTCGTCCTATGTCACAGTCAGAGATGGTGTGATTTTTCATAAACACTCTTCCACCTGAATGGCAAGATGTGTTGAATCGCATATCTGATATCAACGGAGCTGCTTCCTATAAGAAAATTGTGATGGATTTTGTAAATGAATATTACTGTATTGTTTCAAGGGAAAAGATCAAGAAATTGAACAAAAGAGGATCTTTCCCAGTTCGTGTGCTAACTATGTGTTAGTTGTATTGGCTGATGTATGTTAAGTGTGCTTTGTGGACATATAATGTATTGTTTACTACCTGATTGTTATTGATGTAACAATTGATATGTTAGTTGTATTGATTGAAAGCATTATTTTTTTTATTAGATATTATTTATCTGTTGCTTTATGTTATTGCTAGTTGCTGTGGGTAATTAGCTATGGGTAGTTATAGAAGTTTTTGTAACTTCATAGAATTGATTTTGCATATGACAATCAAATTAATGATAGTTTTAAGTTAGGATTTTTGGAGGATGATTGGAAACGTAGTGACCTTTTGATTCTGAAGCCTTACTTGAAATTATTTATTGATATGATGGGTCTATGCAAAGTGGATGCATAAATGATAGGCATTGATTATTCATGCATGTATGTCTGATGTGTTGGATCGATGATTTCAAACTAAGAACGTAATTGCTGATATGAACGGCAACAATTGTGAAATATTGAATATGAAGATTCAATATGTGCTGGAAAAGCAAGAAGCACTAGAAGCTCTTGACCATGTTATGGAAGATCTTGAGGGTGCCGTGCGCCGCCTTGAGCTAGTAGAGGACCGTCTAACGGCATTTGAGCAGAAAATAGACATTTGCTATGCTGGTTCTAGCTCAAAAGGGCTTTGTGCTCTAAGCGCAAAACGTATTGATTCGTTCAATATGTGGGAATGCAAAGGATCAAGTCCTTATTGCAAAAAATCAAGAGTTAACCAACACAAGAGAGGAAAACGTCCTCAAGTGAAGAAAATGTCAAGGGTGAGGTGTCACAATTGTGACAAGAAATGTCACTATGCTTGCAACTGTTGTGAGTCAAAAAATGTCAACATCTCTTGTACATTTGAGAACTTTGCTTATGTGTCAAGTTCTGTATTATTAGCTGAATCCAATCATTTGTGGACTGTAGATTCAGAAGCTACAGACCATGAAGAGAAGGATAGAGGATCCTTCGTTGAATTCCGACAAGTACCAACTGGAACTAAGTGAATCCATATGGGAAACAACTCCAGAGCTGAAGTAAAGGAATTGGCACCTGCCAATTGAACATGAGTGGTGGACGCACCTTAATGTTCTATATGCTCCGGAGATTCGTCGAAATTTAGTGTCTGTTTAGGTGTTGGTTAAGCTTGGTTTTAGTGTGAACTTCCTTAATAAAGGTGTAGATTTGTGTTTGGATACAAACTACTATGGTTGTGATCACCTTCTGGATGGTTTTATTGTATTAAATGTTGACTGTGGTGATGTCAATATTTGTTATTCCCTTGTTTCACGTCTTCTACTTAATATGATAATGATGCGATTATGTGGCATGCTAGACTTGGTCATATGGGCCAACAACATATAAATAGACTAGCCAAAGAGGGCTTGTTGGGCAATATTGAAAAAGTCGATTTGCTTGTACGTAAGCATTGCCTAGAAGGGAAAGCAACAAGGAAACCATTTGGAAAAGGAAAAAGAGCTGAATTTCCTCTGCATTTAATCCATTCCGATGTCTGTGGTCCAATGAATGTGAGAGGAAGGCATGGGGCTGTTTATTTCATCATATTTATTGATGATTATACTCGATTCGGATATGTCTATTTGATTTCTCATAAATCAAGCAATAAGTTGTTTTAAAAGGTTCATGAACCTGGTAGAGAATCAATTAGACAAGAAAATAAAAGCATTGAGATCCGATCGAGGTCGAGAATATTTATCAGATAAGTTCAGAAAATTATGTGATGAAAAAGGAATAGAAAGACAGTTGTCTATTCCGTATACTCCTCAACAAAATGGTGTTGCGGAGAAAAGAAACAGAACCTACTGGAAATGGTTAGGTCTATGATGGCGCATGCTAATTTACCTATCACTTTTTGGAGTGATGCGTTATTAACTGCTGCCTATATACTTAACCGGGTGCCTTCCAAATCGATTACTTCCACTCCATATGAGTTATGGACGGAGAAAACCGGACTTAAGTTTTCTTAAGCCATGGGGTTGTGCTGCCTATACACATGAGTCATTTCACAAGTTTGGGAAATTAGGTCCCAGAGGAAAGAAGAGTATTTTCATAAGATACTCGGAACACTCGAAAGGGTATGTGTTCATTGGTGAGCAGGAAAGTGGGAGTATAACTGAATATGAATCTCGAGATGTAACATTCTTAGAGGATGAGTTTCCTAAGAAGGGCGAAATAGGGAAGATAACTCCCTATTTGAAACCTTGGATCAAGATAAAGATATTAGTGGAGTTCATCCAAGTGGGAGCACAATAGGGAATGATGTGCAAAGTGTACAATCTCCCATACGGCGAACAAGTCGCCAAAGTATTCCCCGTCGACGTTTTGACATTGAAGGGGAAACTTTTATGGTTGCTCCACAAGATGAGGATGAACCAAGAAATATCAATGAGGCTCAAGTGCCCTAGTAAGGAAAAAAATTGATTAATGCAATGGAAGAGGAAATGGAGTCAATGGAATCAAACCAAGTCTGGGAACTGGTTGATCTTCCAAAAGGACGCAGAGCTATTGGGAACAAATGGGTTCTCAAAATAAAGCGAAAGGCTGATGGCTCGATAGAAAGGCATAAGGCTCGCCTTGTGGCGAAGGGGTATAATCAACAGGAAGGAATTGATTATGAAGATATGTTTTCTCCCCGTAGTGAGATTTACCTCGATTCGCATTATTCTGGCAATAGTGGCTAGTCTGGATCTTGAGTTACATCAAATGGATGTAAAGACTGCTTTCCTCAATGGAGAATTAGAGGAAGAGATATATATGGAACAACCTGCTGGTTTCATAGTGAAAGGCCAAGAAGAAAAAGTATGTCGACTTTTGAGGTCGATATATGGCCTTAAGCAGTCATCAAGACAATGGTATATACGTTTTCATAATGCCATAATGGCATATGATTTTACAATGATTGATGAGGATCATTGTGTATATATCAAAAGATCCAAGGATCAATTTGTGATCATATCATTATATGTTGATGATATACTAATTGCCGGAAGCAATATGGAGTTGGTTAGTACCGTCAAGAGATGGTTGTCTTCTAACTTTGAGATGAAGGATATGGGTGAGGCTGCATACATTCTTGGAGTTAAGATTTCAAGAGATCATTCGAAAAGATCGTTGTCTCTTTCGCAAGAAACCTATATAAATAATGTTCTTGAACGATTTCGTATGCAAGACTGTAAACCCATAGACACTCCTATTGCAAAAGGTGAAGGATTGAGCCATAGACTGTGTCCAAGGACTCCACAAGAGAAGGAACAAATGAAACATGTTCCTTATGTTAGTGCTGTTGGGAGCTTGATGTACGCTATGATGTGTACAAGACCCGACATATGTTTTGCAGTTGGAATGGTGAGTAGATACCAATCCAACCCGGGTCCAGCACATTGGAAAGCCGTGAAGAGAATACTGAGGTATCTGAAGGGAACTGCTGATTTCAAGTTGAATTACCAAGGAAAGGATCTGCGACTTGAAGGCTATTCGGATGCTGATTGGGGAGGAGATTTAGATGAAAGAAAATCTACCTCTGGATTTACTTTCTTACTGAACAATGGCGCCATATCATGGAGCAGTAAGAAGCAAACATGTATAGCCTTATCCACGATGGAAGCTGAGTTCGTGGCATTATCAGCAGCGGTACAAGAAGGAGTTTGGCTTAAGAGATTCTTGGATCATTTAGGTGTTATTGAGAAAGCTGCAAATCAATTATTGGTTAATTGTGATAGCCAAGCAGCTATAGCGTACACCAAAGATCCAAAGTATCATGGCAAGACCAAACATATAGATACCAAGTATAACTTTGTAAAAGATATGGTTGCACGAAAGGATGTGAACTTACAATACATAACTACGCATAGAATGGTAGCAGATCCTATGACAAAGCCAATACCTAGAGATGTGTTTTGTGGTCATGTAAAATCTCTAGGATTGCGTAGAGTCTGATGTACTGAATTGTAATTTCCCTGAGTTGTTCACATTTATGAGATTTTGTTTTTCATTGATTAATGCCTATGAATCTATGTGTGATCTTTATGCATCTTAATGCTCAGTGCATTATTTGAGAAGTATGTCGGACAGATATAAGATTAGCCCACTCACACGGGTAATCGTCTCTATTTACTGTGTGATAAATAGAGATGAGACTGTTTTTAAGCTTATTATCTATGTGATAATCGAGAGCTCAAGCTTAAAATACAAATGTCGCCTTAACTGAGTGTTAAGATGAGGACATAATTCTTACGATGTCTGAAAGTAAAATACTCCACATATTTTACTCTATCTGTCTAAGATGCCAGATGTGAGTTCTGATGAATTTTGTGATTGAGTAGATACGTGAACTCAAGTTAGACATTAGGTATGTCTGAACTATCATCTGTACGGTATTGAAAAATGTAGACATACGCTCCATGGGAAATGAGTTAATACCGTAATACGTATTTCATACTACGTATGCATGAGACGACCAATAAGAGTGGCAAAAAGTTTGATCTCAACTTTTATGACGTGTGAGACTCTTGAGGAAAAGAGTTCCTCAATTTTTAGTCCCCTCGGGACTCTTACTTATTCTCAAGGTTTCTATTTAATGTTTGCTATCTTAGGGTGTTGCCAATGGTCATGAGATGATTCGATCTAATGGGGCATTTCTAGAAAAGCAAGCTGGACTGAAATTGAGAGTTTTGAAGGAAAGAGGAAGATCGATTTTGGAGAATCACATTGTGGTTTTGTATTCACTAGTCGACCAATTATGACTGTCTTTTGATAATTATAATTGTGAATACAATATATATATCATGTTTAAAAGAGATCAAGAGAGATATAAATGTGATCGATCGATCTAGGGTACTGCATACTAAATCTACTCAAAGTGAGACGCCCATTATGAGCTGTTATATATTCCTAACAGATGTATAGTAACGAGCTCTCAAAGTATGCTGGTCGCACGGATTATTCACCGGTATGAATATTGAAGAGAGGTAAAGAGAATCCTGTTCGGCTCACCTTGTGCGAGTGGGAGATGAAAGCTTCATTAGATTTGGGCTTAAGGCCCTATCCGCCCAAGCTGGGCCCAGAAAGCCCGGCCCACAGGAATAAGGCCCGTGGAAGGGGCAAGGTATAAAAGGAAGAGAGAGAGAGAGAGAAGACGTCTGTTGGAATCATAACTCACGTACGTTTCCCTCTCCCGCGCATTTTCTCTCCAAAAGGAAAAACAGTAAGCATACGGCGCTTTTTCCTTCCCTTCAAGGCTTCATCGGATCGGATTGCTCAGTTTCTCTTCCTCCATCAACGTCGGTGTTTAATCTGTGGCTAACAAGGTACGCTCGAATCCGTGGTGTGCTTTACGATCGGTGATACGTGTCGTTTTCTTGGGCTACGCTTCCGTATTGATTTAGGGGTTCGATTTAGTGTCGAATCCGGGTTTTGGGGATCCGTTATTCCCAACACGAGTCAATGAAAGCAAAATGTAAGATGCACTTTTAACCGGCGAATTCTATGCTAGTTGGTGCAGACCATGCAGGATGGTCCACCGGATCATAGACGAGATTGCAGAAGAGTATGCTGGGAAGATTAGATGTTTTCTACTCAACACAGACAATGACCTGGATATTGCTGAAGACTATGATATCAAGGCTGTTCCGGTGGTCTTCTTTCTTTTCAATAACGGACAGAAGCGTGAGTCTGTTGTCGGTACCATGCCAAAGGATTTCTTTGTTGCCGCAATACAGAGGGAAATCGACTTCTAAGAACATTTACAGAGGAAATTAGCTGGAGGATGGTATATTTGACCGTCATCCCTCTCAGTATGATAAAGTTCTGCTCACCTTCAAGCATCAAGTGCATGATGATGTAGAATGTACATCCTTTAGATGTTGTAACAACTAAAAAGCTCAACCTCCTAGCTTTGGGTACGGTTACTGTTTCATCTCTGGCTTTCCTGGCTTGGGGGAACGGTTTGAATTCTCTTCTATTAACAGTAGTGGCGCCGCCTTCTTTCTGTCTTCAATTTCACATAGATAAGTGGTTCTCTCTCATCAAATTCAATTTGTTGCTTGGATTAATGAAAGGGTCAAGTTGCGGATACGCAAAAATTGCACTGTTTGCTTCCTTCTCAATAGAGTTCATATACAAAGTTTGGGATGGTAAGGAGAAAGAGGCTACGTCGGCTACTGTGGCTTTGTAGAATCAATTATAGATCAATCTTATCAATTGGATCCCCTTTGTGTTGTCATCTCTCCATCTACGGTAAGATTTGCTCATATTAAGTTATGTTCTCTACAATGGCATGCTCTTTTGAGGAAAGATTCGGCTAAGTTTCCTATCCATCCTATTAATCCTCCAAGTCCCTTTCACATGAGTCCATATGCAATGGGGACCTCTACAGTGCTCTCCTCTGGTTCGCCTCTTCCCCAGTCATCTCCGTCATGAACACTACGAGCTCGCCTCTGAGATTGAAGCATCTAAATGTCCACTTATGTTATCCGATGTTATATTGCTCCTACTCTTAAGACTAGGTGAGTCCTGCCGTGCAAGCCGAGGTCGATGGCGTCCACATATAGAGGCGTGTACATGTTGCCTTCAACTCTCTCCTGTATGGATGGTCGGTTGTCAGCTTCATACACGGTTAATTTTGAAAGGCACATAGGATAAGCTAGGCGCGTAGTTGAGCTGATGCGGTCCAAAGCTAGATTTCGACTTGACTCGCATACCTTTATCCACATGAAGTTCTGCCATGACCGTATTTTATCTTATTGGACAAATATAGGTTCAATTGAGATTTGCCCTTCCGGATTACGGAAAGCAAGCTTGACATTGTTATGAACATAAAGCTCTAAAGTGTGGAACCTCAAAGAGGTTGGCCCAATTATGGGACACGATAGCTCATCTATGGTCTAACGTTTTTGCCATTACTATATCCTAATTCTGTTCTGGATTGTACTATCTATTGGAATATATAGTCCTCTGAGCAAAAATTCCTGTCATGATGAATCCAACGATGTATTGATGATGAGTATATAAATCCTGCAATGTATTAGTGATGAGTATATAATGCAGCTTGAGTTCAATACTCGATTGGAACTCGATCGGAACTCGATCATGCAATTTTTATTCAAGGTTGGCTCAATTAGAAAATGGAAACACTCTGCCTTAGCTTGACTTGACTCAACTCAACTCAATTACAGAATTTATTTTCGGATAAGCCCACCAATAGTTTAAAACTTGTCATGGAAGTGCCATTAAGTCCTAAATTTTTAAAAAGTACAACCAGGTCATAAAATTTCCAAATTTGTGTAATTAAATCTTTCCATTAACTCTATTCAATTTGGCAAATGGAAAATATTGATGTTTTTTCTCTAATATGTAACGTCATAAGTGACATTAAGGTTAACTAATGCACTGAAACAGCATTGTTTTGGTCAAAATTCTAATAATTTTTATACCAAATCTTAATTAAATTTAGTTAAAACGTCCAAAGTTTTTTCACAGAATAATAAAATGACTACCTTAAAAAAAATAGGCTAACAGCTATTAAAAAAAAACCACACACACACACACAAAAGAAAACCACTGCCTGCGGGCCACCACCCCATCGCTGGGGCTCGTCCTCATGGCCTTGCTGGCTCTTTTTGGCAATGGACCGAAGGCCCGCTGGTAGAGGACCTAGCCCTTCCTCTTGTAATCTATTTCTTCTTTTTTTTTTTTTTTTTGTAATAAGTTTTAAGTTTTTAAGTTTTTTTTTTTTAAAAAAATCTAATTTAATTAAAATATGGGTTTAAAATTGAGGTTTTGACCAAAAGTACTTCATATTAATGCTTTAGTTAATCTTAACACCACATAGGAGCAAGAAAATAATAATAAAAAAGTCATGTTAGTATTTTTGTTACCCAAATTAAGTAGTGTTAACAAAAAACTTGATTTATTAATATGAGAAGTTTTAGGATTTAATTATATTTTTGAAAATTTTACAACTCAATTGCATTTTTAACTTTTAGCATACTTACACTTTTTATTTATGAAGGAGTTCCGGTTTGAGCTTGATCTAAATATAGCTCGAATAGTATGGCATATTATATAATAGAGGACATCTATGTCTATCTTTAACCCAAAAATACCTTTTGAAGAATAATAGAAACTGGATTAGACTTTATTAGCCAGTCCAGCTAATAATTAGTGAGCACGAGCTCAACTTAAAATCAAACTATCCTATCTCGAGTAATTATTAAGCCGTTCAGAGCTCATTATGGGTACACTCGGTTTTGCCACTAAGATAAGTTATATGGAATTGCCTCATGCACCTTTTTGATAGGAAAATTGTCCAAAAATCTTCTTTTTGTGTGACAGCTAATTTAATTCTAAACATTTCAATTGTGTAAATTTAGCTGTAACTATTCGTGAAAAAAAAAAAAAAAAAAAAAAAAAAAAACTATAACTATTTTAATGATTTATCAATTTTGTCTTAAACCATTTAATTGTGTTAATTTAATTTTTAATCTTTTGAAGATTTGTCAATTTGATCCTTTTAACCAACTTTGGCTGAAAAGTATTGATGTAGACATTAGTTATTGTATGTGGCACAATTGGTATTAATATGGAAAAAAAAATTCTTAATTTTTTATAACATTTTCCTCGTTCCTCTTTTTTTTGTCCTTCTTACTTTGTGAGTCACTAGGTCTAGGCGAGGGATTGCGATTGGCCAAAAACAAGGGATGGTGAAGTTGACCTCGTTGGACTATGTAGGCTTCGAGCCTTGTTGACCACTGCCAAGGCTTGATCCTCACATGTGGCTTGTCGTTGGCCATCACTAAGAAAGGAAGGGAAAAAAAGAGAAAAGGAAAATGAAAAAAGAAAAAAAATTGAAAAGTTCTATAAAAAAATCGTTCACAATAACATTAGTGATGCCATGGCTAGTGTCCACATTAGTCATTTCCGATTGAAATTGATTGTAGAAACTAAGGCCCTGCATGATAATGTTTCTGTTCTTTTTCTGTTCCAAGAAACAAAAACAAAAAAAAAGTGTTTCTGTTTCAGGGAACGGTTTTGAACAAAAGAACGCGTTTAGTAACGTTTGTTCCGGGAATAAAAAATGAGTAGAAACACATTTGGTAAATTTTATTCTTTTTTTGTTTCTTTTAATTTTTTTAATATTTTTATTTTATTTTCCATTTTTTCCTTTCTTTTTTATTTTTTTCTTCTTTCGGCCGGTCGCCGGCCTCCGGCGACCGGCCGACGGGGCCGGCAGCCTCGCCTAGCCACGGCGAGGCTCACTGCCGCCCCCGGCGAGGCTCGCCCGCCGGCCCCGGCGAGGCCGAGCCTCGCCGTGGTTGGGCGTGGCTCGGCCTCGCCGGATCCGGGCGAGCCCAAGCTCGCCCGCCAAAGGCGAGGCTCGGCGTCGCCGGCGCGGGCGAGGCTGAGCCTCGCCGCCCTGCCGTCGGAGCCGAGCACCTGCGCCCCGAAGCCCGCAGCTCGACGCCGCCCCGAAGCCCGCAGCTTGACGCCATCCCGATCCCGAAGCCTCTAGTGCCGCGCCGCCGTCACACCGTCCTCCGAAGCCCCTCGCCGGAACCCTAGCCGAAGATCTCCCCTCGAGCAAGGCCGAGCCTCGCCTTGGCCGGGCGAGGCTCGGCCTCGCCGGGGCCGGCGACGCTCCGGCGAGGTCGCGACCCTCGACGGCGTCGCCGGCCCTCGACGGCCGATCGGGGCGACCATGGCCGAGGCTGGCGACCGGCCAAAGAAAAAAGAAGAAAAAAAGAAGAAGAAAAGAAGAAGAAAAGATGTGACATCCCGATTTTCCAATTCTATTTTCAATAAATTGAGACGGGCATTTCGTTGGCACGCATATAGTTCTTTTCCTTGAGTCGGCCACTCATGTGAAAACTAATCTATCGGGTGAAGCCGTTAAAAGTTTCTAATGCATTCGACTCGAGAATTTGGTCAGGAAGCGATCTTTCGACCGAGCAAATCTGCAAGAGTCATTACGACAATTAAAAATCGATTAGAGATCGGAGATAGGTCGACTTGACTGAGACATGTGATCAGGTGTGGGTGATTCCACCAGATCGCACAATTCTTGTCGATCGGCACTGAACCGACTTTTCTATCGATTGGGTACCCTGTGTTCGTATTTGAAACCTTGAGATTACCCCGACAACCGAAGATCGCCAATGTTTCAAAGATGTACATTGTGGCTTGAGATGATCAACCACTGGTCAAATGCATGAAAATTTCTAAAGGCTACTCAGTAGGTTAGGCCGCGCTAGTATCGCGCCAAAATGAAATTAACCGTGGAATTGAGATCGAATTCATAAATTGGAAGTCTGGGTGTGTCACAAATCATTTCAGGATCATTGACTAATCTTCGGAAGATTTTTCTCGCAACCCGAGTTTTTCAGCAAAATAATCAGAGAATGGCTAATTTGGCTCAAGAAATTAGTAGGCCCACCTTTGATCGCGCTTTTGGGACTTAAGTTGGTTCTATGGACAAGTGAAGATGTGAATTGAAATGTGGTGACATTAGATTAATTTTATGGACTTTAATTTGGACTCAATTGGAAGAGAATCAAGTGAAATTGAAGAATTTGTTGTACAAAGTTTTATGCCCCGACGGAAAAAGGAATTGAACCCATTGGAATAAGGTTGTGGGAGTTTTGAGTGAGTGGAGTGTGACATCATGGATGATGTCATGGTGGGCCAATTTGTGGGATTAAAGAAAAGGGAAAAGAAAAGAAAAGAGCCCCCTCCTTCTCTCTCCTCCCTCTCTTCTTCCTCTCTCCCGTCGATGCCCTCTCCCCCATCTTCTTCTTGGTCTTCTTTGAACTCCAGCAGCAAGGGAGATCATCGAGCAGCCGCCCGAGCCGCCGCCGCCCGTCGCCGCCTCGCGCCGCCGTCGCCGCTCCGCCTTGGCCGTCGGCCTCCGCCTTCCTCATCCTCCTCAGCTGCCCTCGAAGCCTTCTCTCCATCTTCGTTTGCTGCCCGAGATCCCAGATCTGGGATGGATGCCGAAGCAGCCCACGCCGTGCGTGACGCCGCTGCCCTCCGCCCGTCCGTCGTCGCCGCCGCCGCCGCCCGCGCGTCTCCGCCCGTCCGTCGCCGCCGCCGCCGCCGCCGCGCGTCTCCGCCCGCTCGCCGTCGCAGCCCCGCGAGCTGCTCCGCCCAGCCGTCTCCGTGGCCTCTGCTCGTGCGTCCCGGGGGCTGTTCGACCAGCTCAGGCCGCGTTTCAGTCACCTCCGGCCATCGTGAGTCCCGCCGGAGCCGCCGCCTCACCTACCAAGCTGCAGCCGCCACTTCTCCGCCGTTCCTCTGCCCAAATCGCCGCCGGACAGCCCTCCTCCGCCCGTGAACAGCAACCAAGAAAATGGGTATGGCAGCCCATGTTTGGCCCGTTTCGGCCGCCTTCCCGAGCCCGGATGCTCGGCCCGCCTTGAGGAAAGTCGATCCTCGCGTCGTCCCCGTCGTTTTGGTCCGCTTGGTTCGTTAATCCGATGAGTTTAACTCACTAAACCTTGATTAGAGGGTTAATGATGCTTTAGGTGTGTTTAGTTTATGTTAAGTGTTATTAGGTGGTTAGTTTAATTTATTTAAGTGTAGATTAGATTAATGTGCTTGATTAACCTAAAGTGAGTTTAATTTAAGGCTAAATGAAGGTTTATATTAATATAAGCCTTGATGTGACATAAAGGAATTTACTTTTGATTTATTTAAATATCTCGAAATTATTTAATAATTTAATAATATACTATTATTCGAAATTATTAAAATATTATTATTTAATTATTTTCGGAATAAATTTAATTATTTATTAAATTCCGAAAATTTTGTCGAGATCCTAAATTCTCGAATTTCGTGCCGGTCGCTTGTGTATTCGGATTTTGAAATTGATGGTCGGATATTATAAATTGAATGTGGATTGCGAAAAATATGAATATTATTATTTAATTAATTTTCGGAATAAATTTAATTATTTATTAAAGTTTGGAAATTTCGTCGGGACCTTATACTCTCAGAATTTCGTGCTGATCGCTGCTGTGCATTTAGAATTTGAATTTGATGAATGGATATGGCAAATTGAGTGTTGATTGCGATAAATATGGATTTTATTCATAAAAACCCAAGTGTCGGGTTTTAATGCAAAAATTGGATTTTAATTATTATATTAAATAGTGGGATTTGAAAAAAGTGGGATATTGACTTTTGATTCGAAATTAGCGTGTTCCCACACACGTGAGTGATTTCTGGAATATTTTTAATATGGAGAAAAATGGCGGGATCACTATTTTTAAGTGGAAGCATTGATTGAAATATAAAGTGTCCCCGAGGCCGAGTATGATTTGGCTGTGTGATAATTAAGAGGAATCGTCATGGGCTGTTGAGCCGGACTTGCCCCTATATGGGATGCCCACGCGGTGGATGCGGGTCGCAGTTGATTCTGGGCCCATGCTCCTTCGGGAACGCCGTCGACGTCTTGACGGCCGCGCTCCAAGGTGGGGAGGCGATGCCTGGCTATATGCCAGTAGATAGCCGAACTGTGAGTAGGCTATGCCCTTGTGTGGCAGTGAATAATAATTGGAATGCGTGCTAAGTGCGATTGTGATTTCTATAAAAGTGATGGCGTTCCAATTGTTTGAGTTCCTATTACTATCTGTGATTGGGTGATTTGAATTATGCTAACCTGTAGGAAGGAACTGAGGCGAGGTAAGTTCTCTATGTGATGTGGCTAGGCCACCCTTGGGCATATTTTCTTTCTAATAGGGGTTTAGGGGGTTGAACTTGCTGAGACATCGTCTCATCCCGGTTGTGGGATTAAAATTTCAGGTCCCTGGTGGACGGAGCGGCTAGATAGCTTTGGTTGGCCTTGAGGAGTTGCGAGGTGAAGTCATAAGATTGGAGAACGTGTCCGACTTGTAGGTCGTAGGACAGTTCATTTTTAAGAGCCGGTCTTTTGTAAACTTTTGACTCGTAGGCTTCTATTTGTAATTCTATTGAATTATGAAAGTGCTATGTTGTGATTGATTGCCTGCTTTTCTATCCCAAGTTAAATGTTGTCGGGGATTTATAATACGTTCGCTTGCGCAATAATAAATGAATGGGTCGGCGATATATCCTGGGATGTCGCATATTTGATCGACCGCAGTGGGATGTGCACGTGCTCGAGGTTCGGGGTGTGACAAAAGAGAAGAGAGAGAAGAAGATAACGTTTCTTTTTGGCTTTGAAGAAGTGTTTCTTTTATCCAGAAACAACTTTTTGTGTTTTTTTTTTTTCTCCATTTTGTTCCTAAACAAAAAAAAAAAAAAACAGAAACGCAACCAAACGCGTTTCTGTTCTTTTTTTGTTCCCGGGAACAAAAAAAGTACAGAAGTGTTCCGGAAACGTTTTTTTTGGAACGTTTCCATGCACGCCCTAAATTGACACATCGTTAAAAAGGTCTAGAACTAAATTAGTATAGTTCAAAAGTTTAAAACTAAATTGGCAAAATTCAAAGATTTATTATTGAATAGGCCACCATTTTATAGATTGAGGATTTTTTTACAATCTCCGCCTTTTTTTTAACCATAAATTAACTCCGAACGAGATCAAAATGAAGCCCCGCAATCTCGAGTATCGTTCCTTCAAAGATGAAGGCTTGTTTAGTCCTTTTGCGACGTTCCATAATCTCGTGGAAGATTGACAATTTCGTCCCTGGCCTTCTAATATGGCAAGGCGTGGACGTTGATCAGTAATGGTGTAAGGAAAAAGAATGATACGTGGCCGACTAACATGAGAAGTTCTTCAGAGTTAAGTCGATTCTCTCTCTCTCTCTTTTTTTCTATTTTTTTTACAATGGGAATTGATTTGATTCTTTCTTCTTCTTTTTTTAATTAAAGTTGACTAATCAGAAAAAAAAAATTGTAAAGATGTACTTATTGTAACTTAGCTGGATAGTATAATTTTCAAAAATTATATAAATTGCACAAATTTTTACATTTTATGACATTTACGAGAATGAAAATAAAATTTTAACAATGAATGTTCTATAGTAAGGTATCTCTAAATAGTTTTAAATAAATTGGTGGTCCTTTTGCATATTTACATACTTTAAGATTCTTTTTGTGTATACATTATGATATTTTGTGATATCATTGCCAACTGTTTAAATAGTATCAGCATTGACATGTGACACGCGATACGACACGACACATCAACGCATTGTTTATAAAATAATAAAGAATTCCAACACGTTAAAACGCAATGTATATTAAATATATAAGGTTAATGTCCTGAAAACCCCTAAACTTTACCCTAAACTAATTTTTTTATCACAAAAAACTTTATACCGGTACACCTTTGACAATTTTACTCAAAACCGGTATACTTGTGACAAATTTACTTTATTAGTTTTCGTTGAATTTTACTGTTAAATTATTAAGTTAAACGACACGTGACAATTGATTGGTATACCGGTTTGAGATTTTACTCTTTATTTATCACAATTATACAATTTTTATAATTTTTTTGTATTAATCCAATTTAACATATGGTATATTTATCACAAATGTATCACTTTAGGGTTTTTGGCAGTCGAATCAATTAGTTTGGGATAAATTTGTCACAAGCAAATCAGTTTAGGATTTTTGATGGTCAGTTGTGGTAAATTTGTCACATGTGTTGGGGTTTTTCATAGTCAAAAAATTAGTTTAGGGTAAATTTGTCACACGTGTACCAGTTTGTGATTTTTCAATATATTGATCCTAAATATATATTTATATATACATGATAAATTATCATTTTTATTATTATTTTAATAAATTAATTTGATTCAAATTTACAAATCAATAAATAATAAAAGAGAGCCCATAATAAATTTACATTGAAAATATTAATCCACCAGCTATTAATATCATTAATTGTTTCAATTTGACAAATCCAACTACATTCCAATAATCCTAAAACCTTGAAAAAAAACAAGCAATCTACAATCTGGACTCGCATGTCAAAGCATGTCAGAAGAGAAGAAATTTTTTTTTTTTTACATATTTACATTTCGATCCCTCATTTATTGAATTTTTTTCAAAATTGACCCAATATGTGTTTCAATTACGTGTCACAATTCCGAACTCACATGTCAGAATTCCCGACTCACGTATCGGAGAGTGTTGAAAGAGTTGAACATGTGTAGGATTTTTCATCACTTGTTGATTGAGTGTCGAAAATGTCGAAGAGTGTTAGAGAGTATTGAATATGTGTCAGAATATCCGACACAACACAAAACTATCAGAAAGTGTCGGTATTTCCTTGTTAACTATTTAAAAAGTTTAAGTTGTTAGATGAAAACGTGACTAAATATTTAATTATTCTAATATTACCCTTTATCCTTTGTCTAGTCTTTTTATCTAGAATTAAACATGGACATATTTAATTGAGGTGGCAAATGGGGTCTAGAAAAATTTTACTCAGAACTTTTAGGC
This sequence comes from Eucalyptus brandiana, assembly GCA_014182725.1. NCBI lineage: Eukaryota > Viridiplantae > Streptophyta > Magnoliopsida > Myrtales > Myrtaceae > Eucalyptus > Eucalyptus brandiana. The sequence goes on along the minus strand of CM024674.1, from coordinate 24,315,246 downwards.
CTAAAATCATTTGAGATTTTATGGAATAACTATCAACTGTTCTAAAAGTTTAAGTGGTTAGATGAACGCATGGTTAAATATTTAATCATTCTAACATACGTAAATAGAAGGATTGCAACAAAGCGATTATATTGATTTAACTTTGCGGTATAATTGAGTGTTGGATACTAGTGACATTTTTGTATTTATTTTGATGTCAGAATTTTTAATACCCAACTGCCTATGTGAGTATGATATTTAAGTGCTAATAGATGAATAAGGACTTCTTCTCATGAAGTTTTTCTCAAGGGTAACTAATCTTCTAGAAATTGCAATATATGTTAGGTGATTTCTTTTAATATTTTAGGATTTTCAGTATGTTACAATTTTCATAGTCGCCAAATAATTAATTGTTATTTTATAAGCTCATCTGATATAGCGTGGATTAATCATGTATCTCCAGATAGGTTGAAAAAAAAAACTCCTGAGTAATGAATGAAAGTGAACATTTGGATTTTTATCTTATTAGCAAAATGATTAATGCATTAAACAAATACCACTCAATTTTTCATCATGCTTCATTTTCTTAAATAAAATGTTTTGGTAATTAAGTAAATATCTATGTGCTCTTTGCATGTCACATTGGTCCACTAATTTCCTATAAAATTTGGGAATGCATAATATTTTGACACGTGGCACAATCATTGAAGCCTATTCTACCTAGCTTTCTACTTATATATAAGCTTATGGTTTGTTTTATTTATTTATTTATTGAAAGCTTATGGTTCATTTATTTCACAGAAAATAAATAATTTGAAAATTAATTTCCTAAAAATGATGTTTATATTGCTTCCAGAAATGAATGAATAAATGAAAAATATTTTCATCATTTATGAAAATGCTTAAACATAAACTGTTATAGATAACGAAAATAGTTTTCGTTGACTAATTATTTCAAATTATATGAGCTGTCATTTTTAGTAAAAAAAATTTCCAAATCGTTTAGCTTTCTACTAAACAAACGCACTCTTAACAACAATTAAATTCTTTTTAGCTACCATCGGATCTTTGCAAGGTTAGATTGGCAACACAGACAAAAGACAGAGCAGCAAGAGATACCGCACAACATATCATACATAGAAAGACAAACGCAGAGTTTTATTGAGAACTTCTGTATGTTCGATAAACTGAATAAGGAACACCAGAACGTGCTGAAAAACTTGTCTTCGCCTAGAGAGCGTAAGCTGAAACGATGGGACTTCTCACAACGTGAGTTCCATTGATCTCCTTCCAAGTGATGTAACCATAGTTACCTATGTAATTTCTCCGTGGAATCGACCCTTCCAAAGAGATCTCTACCGTCAAGTTGAACTCGGCTCTGTCGTACTTGCCAGTGAACCACAGCTCCGAGGGTTTTGCTGTGGCCTTCATGCTCGATGGAGTCATAACTGTGGCCCGGTAACTTGCAGGCCCGTCGGCCACGTTGGTTAGGACTCTTTTGAAAGTGACGCTCGTGGTGTTGGTGTTGTTGAGGATGACCATGAATGAAGGGTAGTTGATGTCGAGAGTTGCTGAAGCGCAAGAGAAGTTCGATCTCCGGCTTATGATCTTTATCTGATTGGCGGAATAGTTCATTCCGCAGAGGAAATTTATGTAATCCTCGGGTTCAATGTCGTAGATCAGACCAGGATCTGAAGCCTTTTCCGGATCTATATGTCCTGCTCCGAAATCAAGAGGCGTTCCTGAAGCTCGTCTGGTCATGTCGATGATGGTTTCATTGGTGTTATCGAGAATGTAAGCCGTGGTCATCATCGCCGATCGGATAGCGGCAGGACTCCAATCTGGATGGGCTGATTTTAGCAGCGCAGCGACTCCGGCCACATGAGGAGCCGACATGGAAGTTCCTGATAAGAGCGCGTAGTCGCCAAGCAAGTAGCTCTGACCTATCTGCGCTCTTTCTCGGTTCGGCGCCCATGCCGCCAAGATATCGACTCCAGGAGCTAACATATCCGGCTTCAAGATCCACGGGGCCTGACGGTCCGGTCCTCGAGACGAAAACCAAGCTACCTGAGGAGCTGGTTTGGTCCCGAAAATGGTTATCAAGAACTTGATGCTGACCGTCGGATTCTCCGACTTCAGCAAGTAGTCCTTGATTCTGTCTCCATCTTCGGGTACAACGGCCACGAACGGAATATAGAAGTTTTCGGGTTCGAGGAAAGCCCCAACTCCAGAACTGAAGATGGCACCTGCAGCTCCGGCTCGGGTGATTTCGTGGGTATGGACTTCGTAGTCTTCACTAACAAAGTCGCAGAAAACTATCTTTCCAGCGACATCCTTCGGATCGAGAGAGTAACTTTTGCAGATTTCCTTGCTTCTGTTGCCGCGGCCAAAGTATAGAGGAACTCTTGAGATAAGCAGATCTTCCGGGAAGATGGATTTTCCTCTAACAGTTAGGGTTCCGTTGCCGAGGACTATATTGGCCGCAAAGTCCCTTGATATGGTTCCAGCGCCGACAGTCGTTAGCCATGGAGCTCCATTTTTCATCGTGTAGTATCCTTGACGGCCGTCGTTACCTGCTGAACAAGCAACGAAGATTCCTCTCTCCATTGCTGCGAAAGCTCCCACGGCGATTGGATTCTGGTCGAACGGTGTCTCGTCAAATCCAAGCGATAGAGACAATATATCGACACCGTCCGCTATGGCTTGGTCCATGCCTGCTAGGGTGTCCGTCGCAGCCGAGTCGTACGTGTCGGTCAGGAATAACACCTTGTACATCGCGAGCCTAGCAGCGGGTGCCATACCTGTTGCTGTGCCCTCGGCGTAGCCAAAGTAGTTAGCGTCTGTCACAGGTCTCCCGGCCGCTGTGGACGACGTGTGGGTCCCATGCCCGAAGAAATCCCTCGGGGAATCATAGTCATCTGTCGTCGATATGTTCAAGCCGTGATGCTTCAATCCTTTGCTGAATGACCGGGCTCCGATGAGCTTCCGGTTGCAGTTGGACGAGTTGAACGCCACCCCAGAATCGCAAGAGCCGCGCCATCTCTCTGGCACAGGGGACATGCCCTCGTCCTTGAAGCTCTCACTCTCGGGCCATATCCCAGTGTCTACAACGCCGACGATCACGCCGTCACCGAATTTGGCTCTTGGCCAGAGCCCTTTCTGCCTGCTCAGGCCAAGGAACTTAGGAGTATATGTTGTGTGAGCGTTTCCGAATGTGTCCGGATACGATGCAACATGACCAGGAACCTGTTCCAGCTTCTCCAATTGGGACTGTGACAGCATTGCACTAAATCCATTCAAGGCATGGTTGTATGTGTAGAGATGGGTCGGATCAATTTCGTCGGGAGACGATGATAGGAATGACAGAAGCGATGTGTACCAATCATGGTGACGTGAGAACGAAGCGGGCAATGCCGATCCGTCCATGTGGATTATGTAGGGTTTTCGGTAGTCTTTGGCCAAGGTGGACACTACAATCGAGATGAGAAGAAAGAGCTTACAAAGCATATTACATTCCATTGTCATTCTGTCTGAACGGCTTCTGTGATACAATTAGAAAGGAAGATTAACTCGGGCTTATATAGAGGACCATATCTCGTGCAAAAATATGTCAAAAGAGGCAATGATTGCGACCGAGTCAATAAAACCCATATAAAAGAACTTTTAGCTGGCGAAGCTAGACCAGTGCAGATAGTTTACCTCGAACGCCATTTTCAAGGCGATGAGTGCGGCATTGTCAGTGATGCGCCCAACTTGCGGCCACGTGCATGTCACTTGGCAGAGAGCTGACATCTTCGATGACATCATCAACATGATTTTATAGCCGACCCCACCCAATGATCCGACCCGATTGACCAGTCAATCAGGGGACTGGTCAGCTAGTGGGACCGGTTGGCCTAGCTAGACTGGAGCAATAGCTTGATTTGGGCTAGGCATGTGCGCCATGCGCGCCATGCACATGGAAGCTCCAATGAAAGGGTGGTAGGTGTCGTTTCGTTCATTTGTGGTAAAGTTATTTTACATATTTAAAGTATCCAAAGGTATAAAAATGCTATGAAACAATACATCGTCTTTTTTTTTTATTTTATGGTAAAGTATGAAACAATACATTGTCTATTCCTTATTATTTATATATATATTTTTTTATGATTTTGGAAATATAAAACTAACCTACATGTAAATGACCACATACGGATCATGTAGAGCTTGGTTTAATGATAGCATGTGCAATATTTTGACGTGCTTGTAATTGATTGATTCTAAGCAAACTCGAACAGTGGCCGGAGATTGGGAAAGATTCGGGCTGAGTTTCCTACCCATCGTAATAATCTTTAAGTCGCATAAGTCCAAATGCAATTGTGACCTTTACAATGCTTTCTTCTGGTTCGCCTCTTCCCTAGTCATCTCTGTAATAAACATTGCGAGCTCACCGCAAAGATGGAAGCATCTAAATGTCCACTTATGTTATTCGATGTTTTATTGCTCTTACTCTTAAACACTAGGTGAATCCTGCCTTGGAAACTAAGGTCGATGGCGTCCACACAGACAGGCGTGTGCATATTGTCTTCAACTTTCTCCTGTATAGGTCATAACCTCAGCATCATCATTCCTCGGAAATACACAGCATTTTTATGGTTAGTTATCACATTCATATCCAGTTAATTTCGAGAGCCATATGGAAAAAGCTAGGCGTGTAATTAAGCCGATACAGTACCAAGCTTGAGCTACCCATACTTAACGTTCAAACTTGACTCGAGGTCGATCAAGTACTAAAATTTCTGCTTGAGCTCGACTCAACTAAATAGTGGAGATATTCAAGCTCACCTTGACTTGACTTTACTCAAACCAAAATTAATTTATGAAGGAACTCCAGCTTGAGCTTGATATCAACAGAAGCTCGCATAGTATGTACTTATTATATGATTTTGGGGATATCTATTTCTATTTTTAACTAACAAGAATCTTTTGAAGAAATTGAGTTAGGCTTGATTAGGGTCACAAGCCTGTCGAACTGAGAATTGATGAGATTATGAGCTTGACGTGACAAAATACTCGAACGGCTCAAGCTCGACTGGACAACAAATTAGTCGATCTCAAGCGATTATCAAGCTGTTCCGAGCTACTCGCGGGTAGGTTGACCTGGTTTCTTCACTAGGATAAGCTGTACAAATTGCCTCTTGCACCTTTCTGACTATGAATTAACTCCAAACGATGAAGAAATGAAGAGACGACACCAACCATATATTGTCCTTCTCTTCATTTGTGGATATTCCCAACTTACGCTGGAAGATTGCCATTATCGTCGCTAGTCCTCTAATATGACAAGGCATGGACTTTAATTAGTAATGGTGCATGGAAAAAGAATGAAATTTAGCTCACTAATTTAAGAAGTTTTTCAGAGCTACGATTCTCTCTCTCTCTCTCTCTCTCTCTCTCACCGTGAGAATAAATTTGATTAAGATCGAATAATGAGAAAACACTAGTTGAAATCTCGTGCACCACACGGGTTTGAAAATGTACTTATTATTAACTTAGTTGGATAGTATAATTTCAGTATTTACACAAGGTGTACAAAAATTTATATTTTGTGGCATTTACGCAACTAAAATATATTTATTGATAATGAATGTTCTCAGGTATTGTATCTCTAAAAAGCTTCAAATAAATTGGTGTTCTCCTTTTGCATATTCATATAATATGAGACTTTTTTTTTTTGCATATAAATAAACTAAAGTATTGCAATATTGCAATTGTATTGATTTAACTTTGCAGTATAATTGATGTTGGATACTAATCACATCTTTGTGTTAATTTTGATGTCGTAGTATTAAGTATATAACTGCCTATGCGAGTATGATATTTGAATAATTATTATATGAATAAGGACTTCTTTTCAAAATGTTTTTCTTAGGGATAACTAATTCATTGGAAATTTCACCATATGTTATATGGTTCTCTATATTTTAGGATTTCTAGCATGTTACAATTTAAAGAAAATTATCCAAAAATTCCTGAATTTATTACATTATTGTTGATTCATTCCTAAATTTGTTAATTATGCCAATTCAAACATAAACATTTTCACATGTTGCTAATAAACTTTATCCGGCCAATTTTAGTCAAAAATCGTTAACGTGGATGCTAGTTGTCCTATGTGGCACAACTAGCATTAATGAGTAATATTTAATAATATTTTAATATTGTATCAAATTTGTTTACTAAATTTATTTATTTATTTTTTCATTCTCTTTTCCATCTTTACCACTTCTTCTTTTTCCTTTTCTCTGCTCTCGTTTTCTTCTTTTTTCTTTTTCCTTTTCACGACCAATTTATGAGCTCTTTTGATATCACGTGGAGTGATCATGTGTCTGCAGATAGGTGGAAAAAAAAAATTTGAGTAATGAATGAAAAGGGGACTTTTGTATTTATCTCATGAGCGAATTGGTTGGTTACTTATTCTTTTCAGTTAATACATTTAAATAACACATTTGAATTTTTCTTCATGCTTTATCTTATTGAATAAAATGTTTTGGTGATTAGGTAAACGTTTTTTTAGCTCTATACATGTCACATTGGTCCACTGATTTCCAAAAAATTTTGAGAATGCATAATATTTTTAGTGGAAAGCACATAGCAAAAACCCGATACCTTCAACTGGGGAAGCCATCAAAAGGAATCCGAAATCTGAGGTCTCAATATATCCAATTAAATCCATCTTCACTCAAATGAATTATAAGCTAATTATGATATATTAACCACTCAAAGCTACACCAATTCTCTAATATGTCACTTTTTTTTAACACAAGTCACATGTCCATGCTAACAAGTTCCTTCTCATTGTGAGCTCAAGTTTGTTCCCTCTTAATTAAGGTATCCTTCTGCATCAATCTATCTCAATCTAAATCTCCAATGCCAAACTTTAACCCTTTGTCTCTTTTTCCACAAGCCTCTGTTCTACAGTAAAAAATAGTAACTGTTTTTTTCATTATTGAGGTCTTGACCTCAGGCCTTTCCTAATAATCAACTCTTGAAGTTCTCTTCTTTTTGCACACAAGGGTCTTGAAGATTCAACCTCCATTGAAGGAAGGACGAAGGCAACTCCGTCATAAAATTTCTAAATTTGTGCAATTAAATCATTCCATTAACTCTATTCAATTTGGCTAATGGAAAATATTGATGTTTTTTTTCTCTAATATGTAACGTCATAAGTGACATTAAGGTTAACTAATGCACTAAAACGGCATTGTTTTGGTCAAAATTCTAATAATTTTACCAATCTTAATTAAATTTAGTTAAAACGTCCAAAGTTTTTTCACAGAATAATAAAATGACTACTTTAAAAAAAAAAAATAGGCTAACAGTTATAAAAAAAAAAAAAAAAAACACACACACACACACACAAAAGAAAACCACTGCCTGCGGGCCACCACCCCATCGCTGGGGCTCGTCCTCATGGCCTTGCTGGCTCTTTGTGGCAATGGACCGAAGGCCCGCTGGTAGAGGACCTAGCCCTTCCCCTTGTAATCTTTTTTTTTTTTTTTTAAATAAGTTTTAAGTTTTTAAGTTTTTTTAAATCTAATTTAATTAAAATTTGGGTTTAAAATTGAGGTTTTGACCAAAAGTACTTCATATTAATGCTTTAGTTAATCTTAATACCACATAGGAGCAAGAAAATAATAATAAAAAAGTCATGTTAGTTTTTTTGTTACCCAAATTAAGTAGTGTTAACAAAAAACTTGATTTATTAATATGAGAAGTTTTAGGATTTAATTATATTTTTGAAAATTTTACAACTCGATTGCATTTTTAACTTTTGGCATACTTACACTTTTTATTTATGAAGGAATTCCGGTTTGAGCTTGATCTAAATAGAGCTCGAATAGTATGGCATATTATATAATATTGAGGACATCTATGTCTATCTTTAACCCAAAAATACCTTTTGAAGAATAATAGAAACTGGATTAGACTTTATTAGCCAGTCCAGCTAATAATTAGTGAGCACGAGCTCAACTTAAAATCAAACTATCCTATCTCGAGTAATTGTTAAGCCGTTCAGAGCTCATTATGGGTACACTCGGTTTTGCCACTAAGATAAGTTATATGGAATTGCCTCATGCACCTTTTTTATAGGAAAATTGTCCAAAAATCTTCTTTTTGTGTGACAGCTAATTTAATTCTAAACATTTCAATTGTGTAAATTTAACTGTAACTATTCGTCAAAAAAAAAAATAATTAGCTGTAACTATTTTAATGATTTGTCAATTTTGTCTTAAACCTTTTAATTGTGTTAATTTAATTTTTAACCTTTTGACGATTTGTCAATTTGATCCTTTTAACCAACTTTGGCTGAAAAGTATTGATGTAGACATTAGCTATCGTATATGGCACAATTGGCATTAATATGGAAAAAAAAATTCTTAATTTTTTATAACATTTTCCTTGTTCCTCTTTTTTTGTCCTTCTTACTTTGTGAGTCACTGGGTCTAGGTGAGGGATTGCGATTGGCCGAAAACAAGGGCTGGTGAAGTCGACCTCATTGGACTAGGTAGGCTTCGAGCCTTTTGTTGACCATTGGCAAGGCTTGACCCTCACCCGTGGCTTGTCGTTGGCCATCGCTGAGAAAGGAGGGGAAAAAAGAAAAGGAAAATAAAAAAAGAAACAAAAAAGTTGAAAAATTCTAAAAAAATCGGTCACAATAACATTAGTGATGCCATGTAGGATGGCTAGTGTCCACATTAGCCATTTTCGATTGAAATTGATTGTAGAAACTAAATTGACATATCGTTAAAAAGTTTAGAACTAAATTAGTATAGTCCAAAAGTTTAAAACTAAATTGGCAAAATTCAAAGATTTATGATTGAATAGGCCACAGTTTTATAGGTTGAGGATTTTTTTTTTTTTTTTTTTACAATTTCCGCCCTTTTTTAAACCATAAATTAACTCCGAACGAGATGAAAATGAAGCCCCGCAATCTCGAGTATCGTTCCTTCAAAGATGAAGGCTTGTTTAGTCCTTTTGCGACGTTCCATAATCTCGTGGGAGATTGACAATTTCGTCCCTGGCCTTCTAGTATGGCAAGGCATGGACGTTGATTAGTAATGATGTAAGGAAAAAGAATGATACGTGGCCGACTAATATGAGAAGTTCTTCAGAGTTAAGTCGATTCTCTCTTTTTTTTTTTTTTTTTTTTTACAATGGGAATTGATTTGATTCTTTTTTTTTTTTTTGAATTAAAGTTGACTAATCAGAAAAAACTTTTTGTAAAGATGTACTTATTGTAACTTAGCTGGATAGTATAATTTTCAAAAATTATATAAATTGCGCAAATTTTTACATTTTATGACATTTACGAGAATGAAAATAAAATTTTAACAATGAATGTTCTAAAGTAAGGTATCTCTAAATAGTTTTAAATAAATTGGTGGTCCTTTTGCATGTTTGCATACTTTAAGATTCTTTTTGTGTATACATTATGATATTTTGTGGGATCATTGCCAATTGTTCAAGTAGTATCTACATTGACACGTGACACGCGATACGACACGACACACCAACACATTGTTTATAAAAGAATAAAGAATTCCAACACGTTGAAATATAATGTATATTAAATATATAAGGTTAATGTCCTCAAAAACCCCAAATTTTACCCTAAACTAATTTTTTTTATCACAAAAAAACTCTTTACTGGTACACATTTGACAATTTTACTCCAAACTGGTATACTTGTGACAAATTTACTTTCTATTAGTTTTCGTCAAATTATTAAGTTAAATGACACGTGACAATTGATTGGTATACCGGTTTAGGATATTACTCTCTGTTTATCATAGTTATACAATTTTTATAATTTTTTTGTATTAATCCAATTTAACAGAGGGTATATTCATTATAAATGTACCACTTTAGGGCTTTTGGCGGTCGAATCAATTAGTTTAGGGTAAATTTGTCACAAGCAAATCAGTTTAGGATTTTTTATGGTCAGTTGTGGTAAATTTGTCACATGTGTACCAGTTTGAGATTTTTCATGGTCAAAAAATTAGTTTTTGGTAAATTTGTCACACGCGTACTAATTTGAGGTTTTTCAAGATATTAATCCTAAATATATATTTATATATCCTAAATATATTTATATATATATGATAAATTATCGTTTTTATTATTATTTTAATCAAATTAATTTGATTCAAATTTACAAATAAATAAATAATATAAGAGAGCCCATAATAAATTTACATTGAAAATATTAATCCACCAGCTATTAATATCATTAATTGTTTCAATTTAACAAATCCAACTACATTCCAATAATCCTAAAACTTTGAAAGAAAAACAAGCAATCTATAATCTGGACTCGCATGTCAGAGCGTGTCGGAAGAGAAGATAAATTTTTTTTATTTTTTATTTTTTATTTTTTACATATTTACATTTTGATCCCTCATTTATTGAAAATTTTTCAAAATTGACCCAATATATGTCGAAATTACATGTCACAATTCCAAACTCGTATGTCAAAATTCCCGACTCACATGTCGAAGAGTGTTGAAAGAGTTGGACATGTGTCGGATTTTCCATCACTTGTTGATTGAGTGTCAGAAAATGTCGATGGGTGTTAGAGAGTATTGGATATGTGTCGAAATATCCGGCACAACACGAGTTATTAGAAAGTGTTAGTACTTCCTTGTTAACTGTTTGAAAAGTTTGAGTTGTTAGATGAAAATGTGATTAAATATTTAATTATTCTAATATTACCCTTTATCTTTTGTCTAGTCTTTTTATCTAGTATTAAACATGGACATATTTAATTGAGGTGGCAAACGGGGCCTGGAAAAAATTTTACTCAGAACTTTTAGGCCTAAAATCATGTGAGATTTTATGGGATCACTATCAATTGTTCTAAACGTTTATGTGGTTAGATGAACGCATGGTTAATATTTAATCATTCTAACATACGTAAATAGAAGGATTGCAACATAGTGATTATATTGATTTAACTTTGCGGTATAATTGAGTGTTGGATACTAGTGACTTTTTTGTATTTATTTTGATGTCAGAATTTTTAATACCCAACTGCCTATGTGAGTATGATATTTAAGTACTAATAGATGAATAAGGACTTCTTCTCATGAAGTTTTTCTCAAGGGTAACTAATTTTCTAGAAATTGCAATATATGTTAGGTGATTTCTTTTAATATTTTAGGATTTTCAGTATGTTACAATTTTCATAGTCGCCAAATAATTAATTGTTAATTTATAAGCTCTTCTGATATAGCGTGGATTAATCATGTATCTCCAGATAGGTGGAAAAAAAAAAAAAACTCCTGAGTAATGAATGAAGTGAACATTTGGATTTTTATCTTATTAGCAAAGTGATTAATGCATTAAACAAATACCATTCAATTTTTCATCATGCTTCATTTTCTTAAGTAAAATGTTTTGGTAATTAAGTAAATATCTATGTGCTCTTTGCATGTCACATTGGTCCACTAATTTCCTATAAAATTTGGGAACGCATAATATTTTGACACGTGGCACAATCATTGAAGCCTATTCTACCTAGCTTTCTAATTATATATAAGCTTATGGTTTGTTTTTTTTTTTTAATTTATTTATTGAAAGCTTATGGTTCATTTATTTCACAGAAAATAAATAATTTTAAAATTAATTTCCTAAAAATGACATTTACATTGCTTCCAAAGATGAATGAATAAATGAAAAAATATTTTCATCATTTATGAAAATACTTAAACATAAACTATTATCGATAACGAAAATAGTTTTCGTTAACTAATTATTTCAAGTTATATGAGCTGTCATTTTTAGGAAAAAAAATTTCAAATCGTTTAGCTTCCTGCTAAACAAACGCCCTCTCAATAACACTTAAATTCTTTTTAGCTACCATCGGACCTTTGCAAGGTTAGATTGGCAACTCAGACAAAAGATAAAGCAGCCAAGAGATATTGCACAACATATTATGCATAGACAAACGCAGAGTTTTATTGGGAGCTTCTGTATGCTCGATAAACTGAATAAGGAACACCAGAACGTGCTGAAAAAACTTGTCTTCTCTAGAGAGCGTAAGCTGAGACGATGGGACTTCTCACAACGCGGGTTCCATTGATCTCCTTCCAACTGATGTACCCGTAGTTACCTATGTAATTGCGCCGTGGAATCGACCCTTCCAGAGAGATCTCTACCGTCAAGTTGAACTCGGCTCTGTCGTACTTGCTAGTGAACCACAGCTCCGAGGGTTTTGCTGTGGCCTTCATGCTCGACGGAGTTGTCACTGTGGCCTGGTAACTTGCAGGCCCGTCGGCCACGTTGGTTAGGACTCTTTTGAAAGTGACGCTCGTGGTGTTGGTTTTGTTGAGGATGACCATGAATGAAGGGAAGTTGATGTCAAGAGTCGCGGACGCGCAAGAGAAGTTCGATCTCCCGTTTATGATCTTTATCTGATTGGCGGAATAGTTCATTCCGCAGAGGAAATTGATGTAATCCTCAGGTTCGATGTCGTAGATCAGACCGGGATCTGAAGCCTTTTCCGGATCTATATGTCCTGCTCCGAAATCAAGAGGCGTCCCTGAAGCTTGAGTGGTCATGTCGACGATGGGCTCATTGGTGTTATCGAGAATGTAAGCCGTGGTGATCATCGCTGATCGGATAGCGGCGGGGCTCCAATCTGGATGGGCTGATTTTAGCAGCGCAGCGACTCCAGCCACATGAGGAGCCGACATGGAAGTTCCCGATTCGAGCTTGTAGTCACCAAGCAAGTAGCTCTGACCTATCTGTGCTATTTCTCGGTTCGGCGCCCATGCTGCCAAGATATTGTATCCAGGAGCTAACATATCCGGCTTCAAGATCCACGGGGCCTGACGGTACGGTCCTCGAGACGAAAACGATGCTACCTGAGGAGCTGGTTTGGTCCCGAAAATGGTTATCAAGAACTTGATGCTGACTGTCGGATTCTGCGACTTCAGCAAGTAGTCCTTGATTCTATCTCCATCTTCCGGTACGACGGCCACGGACGGAATAGTGAAGATTTCGGGTATGAGTAAAGCCCCGGGTCCAGTAGTGAAGATGGCACCTGCAGCTCCGGCTCGGGTGATTTCGTCGGTATTGACTTCGTAGTCTTCACTAACAAAGTCGCAGAAAACTATCTTCCCAGCGACATCCTTCGGGTCAAGAGAGTAACTGTTGCAGATTTCCTTGTTTCTGTTGCCGCGGCCAAAGTATAGAGGAACTCTTGAGATAAGCAGATCTTCTGGGAAGATGGATTTTCCTCTAACAGTTAGGGTTCCGTTGCCGAGGACTATATTGGCCGCAAAGTCCCTTGACATGGTTCCAGCGCCGACAGTCGTTAGCCACGGAGCTCCATTTTGCATCGTGTAGTATCCTTGACGGCCGTCGTTACCTGCCGAACAAGCAACGAAGATTCCTCTCTGCATGGCTGCAAAAGCTCCCACAGCGATCGGATTAAGGTCGAACGATGTCTCGTTAAATCCAAGTGATAGAGACAATATATCGACGCCGTCCGCTATGGCTTGGTCCATGCCTGCTAGGGTGTCCGTCGCAGAGGAGTCGCCATATTCGTCGGTCTGGAAAAACACCTTGTACATCGCGAGCCTAGCAGCGGGTGCCATACCTGTTGCCGTGCCCTTGGCATAGCCGAAGTAGCTAGCGTCCCTCACGGGGCTCCCGGCCGCCGTGGACGACGTGTGGGTCCCGTGTCCCATAAAATCCCTCGGGGAATCGTAGTCATCGGTCGTCGATATGTTCAAGCCGTACTGCTTCATTCCTTTGCTGAACGACCGGGCTCCAATGAGCTTCCGGTTGCAGTTGGACGAGTTGAACTCCACCCCGGACTCGCAAGAGCCTCGCCATCTCTCTGGCACCGGGGACATGCCCTTGTCCTTGACGCTCTCGCTCTCGGGCCATATCCCGGAGTCTATGACGCCGACGATCATGCCGTCGCCGAATTTGGCTCTTGGCCAAAGGCCTGTCTGTCTGTTCAGGCCAAGGAACTTAGGAGTATATGTTGTGTGAGCGTTTCCGAATGTGTCCGGATATGACGCAACATGACCAGGAACCTGCTCCAGCTTCTCCAATTGGGACTGTGATAGCACTGCACTGAATCCATTCAAGGCATGGTTGTATGTGTAGAGATGGGTCGGATCAATTTCATCGGGGGACGACGATAGGGACGACAGAAGCGACGTGTACCAGTCATGGTGACATGAGAATGAAGCGGGCAATGCCGATTCGTCCATGTAAATTATATAGGGTTTTCGGTAGTTCTTAGCCGAAGCGGACACTACGATCGAGATGAGAAGAAAAAGCTTACAAAGCATATTACATTCCATTGTCATTCTGTTTGAACAGCTTTTGCGTTATAATTATAAAGGAAGATTAGCTCGGGCTTATACGGAGGACCATATCTCGTGCAAAAATATGTCAAGGGCAATGATTGCGACCGATTAAATGAAACCAAAATAAAAGAACTTTTAGCTGGCAAAGCTAGACCAGTGCAGATAGTTTACTTCGAACACCAAAGGTGATGATTGCGGCATCGTTAAGTGGTGCGCCCCACTTGCGGCCAAGTGCATTTCACTTGGCACAGAGCTGACGTCTTCGATGACATCATCAACATGATCCATAGCCGAACCCACCCAATGATCCGACCCGATTGACCAGTCAATCAGGGGACTGGTCAGCTAGTGGGACAGGTCGGGCTAGCTAGACTGGAGCAATAGCTTGATTTGGGCTAGGCATGAGCGCCACGTGCGCCGTGCACATGGAAGCTCTGATCAAAGCGTGATAGGTGTCGTTACGTTTGTCTGTGGTAAAGTTATTTTACATGTCTAAAGTATCCAAAGGTATAAAAATGCTCATGAAACAGTACATTGGTTTTTTTTTTTGGTAAAATACATTGTTTATTCCTTATTACTTATATTTTATTATGATTTTGGAAATATAAAAACTAGCCTACATGTAAATGACCACATACGAGTTATGTAAAGCTTGGTTCAATAATAACATTTGCAATAAGCAATTGTGATCTTTACAATGCTTTCATCTGGTTCACCTTTTCCCCAATCATCTCTGTAGTAAACATTGCAAGCTCGCTGCTGAGATGGATGCATCTAAATGTCCACTTATGTTATTCGATGTTTTATTGCTTTTACTCTTAAAGACTAGGTGAATCTTGCTGTGGAAACTAAGGTCAATGGCGTCCACGGAGATAGGCGTGTGCATATTGCCTTCAACTTTCTCCTATGTAGGTTGTAACCTCAGCACCATCATTCCTCATAAATACACAGCATTTGTATGGTTGGTTATCACATTCATATCTAGTTAATTTCGAGAGCCATATGGGAAAAGCTAAGCATGTAATTAAGCAGATAAAATACTAAGCTTGAGCTGCGTGTAATTAAGCCAATACAGTACTAAGCTTGAGCTATCCATACTTAACGTTCAAAACTTGACTCGAGGTCAATCAAGTACTAAAATTTTTGCTTGAGCTCAACTCAACTAAATAGTCGAGATATTCGAGCTCACCTTGACTTGACTTTACTCAACCACAATTAATTTATGAAGGAACTCCAGCTTATAGAAGCTCGCATAGTATGTACTTATTATATGATTTTGGGGATTTCTATTTCTATTTTTAACTAACAAGAATCTTTTGAAGAAATTGAGTTAGGCTTGATTAGGGTCACAAGCCTGTCGAACTGAGAATTGATGAGATTATGAGCTTGACGTGACAAAATACTCGAATGGCTCAAGCTCGACTCGACAACAAATTAGTCGATCTCAAGCGATTATCAAGCTGTTCCGAGCTACTCGCGGGTAGGTTGACCTGGTTTCTTCACTAGGATAAGCTGTACAAATTGCCTCTTGCACCTTTCTGGCTATAAATTAACTCCAAGCGATGAAGAAATGAAGAGACGACACCAACCATATATTGTCCTTCTCTTCTTTTGTGGATATTCCCAACTTACGCTGGAAGATTGCCATTATCGTCGCTAGTCCTCTAATATGACAAGGCATGGACTTTGATTAGTAATGGTGCATGGAAAAAGAATGATATTTAGCTCACTAATTTAAGAAGTTTTTCAGAGCTACGATTCTCTCTCTCTCTCTCTCTATTTCTTTTTTGTCACCGTGAGAATAAATTTGATTCACTATTTATTTTATTGAGATAAGATCGAATAATGAGAAAACACTAGTTGAAATCTCGTGCACCGCACGGGTTTGAAAATGTACTTATTATTAACTTAGTTGGATAGTATAATTTCAGTATTTACACAAGCAAGGTGTACAAAAATTTATATTTTGTGGCATTTACGCAACTAAAATATATTTATTGATAATGAATGTTCTTAGGTATTGTATCTCTAAATAGCTTCAAATAAATTGGTGTTCTCCTTTTGCATATTCATATAATATGAGACTTTTTTTTTTTTGCATATAAATAAACTAAAGTATTGCAACATTGCAATTATATTGATTTAACTTTGCAGTATAATTGATGTTGGATACTAATCAAATCTTTGTGTTAATTTTGATGTCGTAGTATTAACTATATAACTGCCTATGCGAGTATGATATTTGAATAATTATTATATGAATAAGGACTTCTTTTCAAAATGTTTTTCTTAGGGATAACTAATTTATTGGAAATTTCACCATATGTTATATGGTTTTCTATATTTTAGGATTTCTAGCATGTTACAATTTTAAGAAAATTATCCAAAAAGTCCTGAATTTATTACATTATTGTTGATTCATTCCTAAATCTTTTAATTATACAAATTCAAACATAAACATTTTCATGTGTTGCTAATAAACTTTATCCGGCCAATTTTAGTCAAAAATCGTTAACGTGGATGCTAGTTGTCCTATGTGGCACAACTAGCATTAATGAGTAATATTTAATAATATTTTAATATTGTATCAAATTTGTTTACTAAATTTATTTATTTTTCTTTTTTTTTTTTTCATTCTCTTTTCCATCTTTACCACTTCTTCTTTTTCCTTTTCTCTTCTCTTGTTTTCTTCTTTTTTTTTTTCTTTTTCTTTTTTTTTTTTTTCCTTTTCACGACCAATTTATGAGCTCTTTTGATATCACGTGGATCGATCATGTTTCCGCATATAGGTGGAAATTTTTTTTTGAGTAATGAATGAAAGGGGACTTTTGTATTTATCTCATTAGCGAATTGGTTGGTTACTTATTCTTTTCAATTAATACATTTAAATAACACATTTGATTTTTTCTTCATGCTTTATCTTATTGAATAAAATGTTTTGGTAATTAGGTAAACGTTTTTTTAGCTCTATACATGTCACATTGGTCCACTGATTTCCTAAAAATTTTGAGAATGCATAATATTTTTAGTGGAAAGCACATAGCAGAAACCCGATACCTTCAACTGGGGAAGCCATCAAAAGGAATCCGAAATCCAAGGTCTCAATATATCCAATTAAATTCATCTTCACTCAAATGAATTATAAGCTAATTATGATATATTAACCACTCAACGCTACACCAATTCTTTAATATGTCACTTTTTTTAACACAAGTCACATGTCCATGCTAACAAGTTCCTTCTCATTGTGAGCTCAAGTTTGCTCCCTCTTAATTAAGGTATCCTTCTGCATCAATCTATCTCAATCTAAATCTCCAATGCCAAACTTTATCCCTTGTCTTTTTCTACACAAGCCTCTGTTCTACAGTAAAAAATAGTAACTGGTTTTTCATTATTGAGGTCTTGACCTTAGGCCTTTCCTAATAATCAACTCTTGAAGTTCTCTTCTTTTTGCACACAAGGGTCTTGAAGATTCAACCTCCATCGAAGGAAGGACGAAGGCAAACTCCTCTTTCATCCTTTTTCACTCTCCCTCGTTTCCGGTTTTAAAGAAGTCAAGAGAAGAGCCCAACTATGATTGTAGTAGTTATAAGCCCAACTTCAATCATTAGCAAGTGAATCAGTAAAGTTCTCTAAGAAGTCAGCCCATTGCTTTGACCACATAGGAGGATGTAATAAGAAAATCTTGGACCCTGGCGAGCTTGAAACGACGAACTTCATGTTATCTATAATATGACCCCATATTTTTTAGGGATATGATTTTTAAAATAAAAATTTGTCCTTAAACATTGACCCACTTTTCTCTTTTAAGTAAGAGTTTTTCCACCATATGGTTTTCCACATTCGTACATTTTTGTTGCCAACCACCCATTTGGAAGCTGCCTTGATGAAAGGCAATTTATAAGAGACGATTGTTCTTTTATGTAAGCACATGACAAGGTTTAAGCCAAATCCTCTCTTTCAAAAATACACCATCGGTATGTGAAGGGATTGGGCTAGTAGAGTGCGCCCATAATTATTGTCGAGTCTCCACGGATTTCTATTGCATACAAACTTGAATAATGGCTGGAGGTCAAATTTATTTTACGTTGTATGTTCAGCATATGATTTTAATTGATGCTTGAATTATGTTCTTCAATGCATAATTCAAATTGTTCATTTTTTCTTACACTTCATCCACTCCATCCCTAGTATCTTTCTCCATACTTAATCATGAAATCTGCCATGAGGCCCCATGGGCCCCGTTCTGCTACACTAGTACCCCCACTGCCCAAAAATCGTAGATTGATAGCTCACCAATCGACTATTGGCTCTGATATCATTTTCTAGAAGCACGTAGCGGTTCTGATACCATTTGTTGGGAAGCATGTAATAGAAGTTCAATTCCTTCATCTGGGAAGATCGCCAAGAGAGAGTCCAAATACAATTCCATCAATATATCTAGTTAAACTATGACAAAAAGAAAAAAAAAATCATATCAAATTAAACTCACCTTCACTTAAAAGTTTAAATTAATAAGTTATAAGCCAACTATGATGTATTAACTGCTCAACACTAGCCAATTCCTTAATGTTGAATTTTTCTAACACAACTCACACATGCATCATAACAATTTGGCACGTGATGCAACCATTGAAGCCTATTCTACCTAGCTTTCTCATTATATATAAGTTTAATATCTTTCTAATTATATATAAGCTTAAAGCACTTTTGTTTTTTTTAATAGCTACCATTGGATCTTCGCAAGGTTAGATTGGCAACATAGACAAACGATGGAGCAGCATGAGATATTGCACAACATATCAGATATGGAAAGACAAACGCAGTCTTATTGAGAGCTTCTGTAGGTTTGATAAAACTGAAGAAGGAACACCAGAACATGCTGAAAAAACTTGTCTTCGCTAGGGAGCGTAAGCTGAGACAATGGGACTTCTCACAACGTGAGTTCCATTGATCTCTTTCCAACTGATGTACCCGAAGTTAACTATGTAATCGCTCTGCGGAATTGACTCTTCCAAAGAGATCTCTACCGTCATGTTGAACTCGGCTGTGTCGTACTTACTCGCAAACCATAGCTCCGAGGGGTTTGCCATGGCCTTCATGCTCGACGGAGTTGTCACCATGGCCCTGTAACTTGAAGGTCCATCGGCCACGTTGGTTAGGACTCTTTTGAAAGTGACGCTCGTGGTGTTGGTGTTGTTGAGGATGACTATGAATGAAGGGTAGTTGATGTCGAGAGTCGCGGATGCACAAGAGAAGTTTGATCTCCCGCTTATGATCTTAATCTGGTTGGCGGAATAGTTCATTCCGCAGAGGAATTTGATGTAATCCTCGGGTTCAATGTCGTAGATCAGACCGGGATCTGAAGCCTTTTCTGGGTCTATATGTCCTGCTCCGAAATCAAGAGGCGTTCCTGAAGCTCGAGTGGTCATGTCGATGATGGTTTCGTCGGTGTTATCGAGAGTGTAAGCTGTGGTCATCATTGCCGATCGGATAGTGGCGGGGCTCCAATCTGGATGGGCTGATTTTAGCAGCGCAGCAACTCCGGCGACATGAGGAGCCGACATGGAAGTTCCCGATAAGAGCGCGTAGTTGCTAAGCAAGTAGCTCTGACCTATCTCCGCTATTCCTCGGTTCGGCGCCCATGCTGCCAAAACATCAACTCCAGGGGCTAACATATCGGGCTTCAAGATCCACGGGGCTTGGCGGCCTGGTCCTCGAGCTGAAAACCAAACTACTTGAGGTGCTGGTTTGGTCCCGAAAATGGTTATCAAGAACTCGATACTGACTGTTGGATTTTCCGACTTCAGCAAGTAGTCCTTGATTCTCTCTCCATCTTCCGGTACGACGGCCACAAACGGAATATTGAAGTCTCTGGGTTCGAGGAAAACCCCGAATTCAGTACTGAAGATGGCACCTGCAGCTCCGGCTCGGGTGATTTCATCGGTATCAACTCCGTCATCTTCGCTAACAAAGTCGCAGAAGACTATCTTTCCGGCAACATCCTTCGGGTCGAGAGAGTAACTGTTGCAGATTTCCTTGCTTCTGTTGCCACGGCCGAAGTATAGAGGAACTCTTGATATCAGGAGATTCTCTGGGAAGATCGATTTTCCTCTGACTGTTACGGTTCCGTTGCCGAGGGCTATGTTAGCCGCGAAATCCCTTGATATGGTTCCCGCGCCGACAGTTGTTAGCCATGGAGCTCCATTTTGTATCGTGTATCCATGAGGGCCGCCGTTACCTGCTGAACAAGCAACGAAGATTCCTCTCTCCATTGCTGCGAAAGCTCCTACAGCAATCGGATTCTGGTCGAACGGTGTCTCGAAAAATCCTAGTGATAGAGACAATATATCGACGCCGTCTGCTATGGCTTGGTCCATGCCTGCTAGGGTGTCCGTTGCAGCTGAATCATATGTGTCGTTCAGGAATAGCACCTTGTACATCGCGAGCCTAGCGGCAGGTGCCATACCCGTCGCCGTGCCCTTGGCGTAGCCAAAGTAGCTAGCGTCTATCACGGGGCTCCCGGCTGCTATGGACGACGTGTGGGTCCCGTGGCCCCAGTAGTCCCTCGGGGAATCGTAGTCATCGGTCGTCGATATGTTCAAGCCGTGCTGCTTCATTCCTTTGCTGAATGACCGGGCTCCGATGAGCTTCCGGTTGCAGTTGGACGAGTTGAACTCCACCCCAGACTCGCAATAGCCTTGCCATCTCTCCGGCACGGGGGACATGCCTTTTTCCTTGAAGCTCTCACTCTCAGGCCATATCCCGCTGTCCAAGATGCCGACGATCATGCCGTCACCAAAGTCAGCTCTCGGCCAAAGCCCTTTCTGTTTGTTCAGGCCAAGAAACTTAGGAGTATATGTTGTGTGAGCGTTTCCGAATGTGTCCGGATACGATGCAACATGACCGGCAACCTGTTCCAGCTTGTCTAATTGGGACTCTGACAGTACTGCACTAAATCCATTCAAAACATGGTTGTATGTATAAAGATGGGTCGGATCAATTTCGTCAGAGGACGATGATAGGGATGACAGAAGCGACGTGTACCAATCATGGTGATGCGAGAACGAAGCGGGCAATGCTGATTTGTCCATGTGGATTATGTAGGGTTTTCGGTAGTCTGTGGCCAAAGCGTACACTACAGTCAGGATGACAAGGAAGAGCTTACAAAGCATCTCATATTCCATTGTCATTTTGCATAGGTCTCTGTAAATGAACGGTTTTTGTCTCACAACTATAAGAAAAGATTAGCTTGGATTATATAGAGGACCAAACTCTGTCTATGTATAACCATATCTCGTGCAAAAATATGTTGAGAGGTGATGGACGTGACCAAATCGATGAAACCAAAATGTAAGATGCACTTTTAGCCGGCCAAGCTAGATAAGTGCAGATGGTTGACGCTAAACGATAGTTTTCAAGGATCGTGCATGTGTCGAAGTTTACGATCGACATACCCAATGAAAATGGAGTAGAATATTATTGTTCATTGGATCATCGAATGCGATCTCAGATTCTATCGACCCATCATAGATTCAATCGGCCAAGAAGGGCAATAAGGAGAAGGATATGGAATGGCTAACCTCCCAGCAAGTTGAATCATTAGAATCTCCACAGGTAGAGACATTCAAAAGTTTCGGTTTATTCGAGATTTCAGTCAACATGAAAACCAATCTAATGAAAAGAAGGAAGAAGGATTAGGGCTTTTTTCAT
The DNA here is from genome assembly GCA_014182725.1 of Eucalyptus brandiana. Classification (NCBI taxonomy): domain Eukaryota; kingdom Viridiplantae; phylum Streptophyta; class Magnoliopsida; order Myrtales; family Myrtaceae; genus Eucalyptus; species Eucalyptus brandiana. The sequence continues at coordinate 24,293,185 of CM024674.1, read as the reverse complement.
AACAAGTTTTGACAGATCTCAACCCTCTAGCTTGTCATCAGACAGTATAATTACCCCTGCAAATTTAGCAATCTATTTTGCCATTGGAGTCAGCGATCATTTTGACGAGACGACAATTGTTCGCATTTTCTAAATGGAATCATTTGCCCAGCTAGTATCAGACAGGAATAAGATTCAATTCAAAGAGCAGAACATTGAAGAACATTTACATCAACAATTTAAAAAGCTGCCCAAAAGAATTTAGAGTTTGAAGGTCCTCAGCACAGAGATGCGAAAAGCAAAAAGTAACAATTTATAGGACATGAAGCCATACAGGCATTGGACTTCTGATAGATATACTATCCGTTTCATCTGCTAGCCTGTCTAGATGAAGGAATGCATATCCGGTCTAAAAGTTTCCTAATACAAGAACTAAAAGGAGCAGATAAACTAGCAATACTGCTTCTTATTGAGAATGATCTACAGAGCACTTTTCAGAATTTCATGATATCATAAAAGCACATGCAACTCTTTGTAACCTCTTTAAAAAAATCCTGAGCAAACTTGTGACACTAACCTTACAATTATTCAACTTTACCCGCTCACTGAGGCTAGCTGAAAAACCTCAAGGGGCGGACATCCTCTTTAAGGCTACACACAACAAAAATTGAAAGCATATATGGAAAATCTCAAGAGAAATCATAAAAGAAAATCCCTTCCCTTTGCTGGCATAGATTGCCCTGTACTTTGCTTTCTAACTCCCTAAAAACTCAGAGAAAACAGAGGCCTCATAGTGAAAGCATATTAGGAGGAGATTGTGGTGACCCAGATTCAAGCAAAAAGCTTCTACTGCCATGTGACCTAGATGTACTGGAAGAAGAGGCTAGATATCTTACATCACTACTGTTAAAAACGGCATCATTCTTATGCATTTTCCCTTTACTCGCTCTTCCCCGACCTGCACATCCACCAAACTCTCCCTCTTCATCAGTTTGCAGGAACCCGCTATGGACAGGATCTGAAGTCTCGTATAGAAGCCTAAGAATCTGTTTAACTGAAGGCCTAGCCCGTCCTTCTGGCTGAGTGCACCATTGCACGATACTCAATATGGTTTGAAGCTGGTCGAAATCGAAGGCGTCCTTAATTCTGGGGTCCACAAGCTCAGGTATTCTAGGAGTAGATGTCAGATATGTTTGAGACCATTCCACTAAATTCTTGCCATCTTGTATGGCCCGTCTTGCTGTTACCATCTCTAACAATAGCACACCATAGCTGTAGACATCGCTCTTCTCCGTGAGCTCCTGAGTGATTACATACTCAGGATCCATGTAACCTGGGGAAAAAAGTAAGGCTTAGATATTGATTAAAACAATGTAGATAATTAACCAAAGGGCAGCTTTTTCGACCTGGAGTTCCTCGTACATCAGTATTTACTGGTTCAAAGCAAATTGAGCCATCTTTTGAAGCATGTGCGAGACCGAAATCAGCAACCTAGACTCAAAGATAAAAAGAAATGAGAAAAGTCACCCGAAGCAATCAATTCGATACATCAAGGAAGTCTCTGGCTTCCTGCTACTTAGCATCTTGCAAAGATTACATCAGGGATATCCAATTTTACAATTGAACTTGGATTAATGCATATTGGGAGCTAAGATCTAATCAAAGAGTCACTTTCGCAGAACTATCCTACCTTGGCAACAAAATTCTCATCGAGTAAAATGTTGCTTGACTTAATGTCTCTGTGACACAAGGGAGGATCGCAATAGAAATGGAGATACTCCTGCATTGATAATGTAAAAGTCCAAAGACTAAGACGTTGATAAGAAATAGTTAAATCACTCCAAATGACCACGGAAGTTCAAAATTACCAAAGCATTAGCCACATCAATGGCTATTTGGATCCTCGTCCGCCAACTCAGAGGATTTCTGTTAGGTGCTGCACACAACAGATAAGTCAACAACATGATGACTAAGGAACCCTAAAACAAAAAAGCCTAGTGGTTTTATGAACATGTTCATATAGCAGTGTAAGAACAACTTCAATGTAAGCATCACTTAAATATTCAATACATGGTAATAAATGTTAAGTGATTGGCTCATGATTTCGCTCAACAAGTATGCACTTATGAGTCTGCGTACATCTTAGCACGTACACATGGTGCAGCAGATTGTGCCTATGCTCTGTGTGTGTGTGTGTGAGAGAGAGAGAGAGAGAGAGAGATCCATAAAATCGGTGCAAGAAAAACATGTGTACCATGAAGATGATCTTTCAAGCTTCCATTTGCCATGTATTCATACATAAGAAACCTGCAGAGAGCTGAAATCAATTAATTACTCCAGTTCAAATCAGTCGCGTGAATGCAGAAGCACTCACCCACTCATTGTGTAGATGTGTACATGTGTCCATGCAAGCAGAAGATGACCCACAGAAATTGAATCATCAGCTTGCGAGGCATGAGTGCACGTGTGGTGTTGTGTGTGTGCGAGTTGGTGGGGGATGGGGAGTCTAGACTTTGGTGTGGATAAAACTAATTCGCTTCTCACCTTTCACGCTTCTCAATACAAAATCCTCTAAGAGCAACCAGATGACGATGATGAAGCCTAGCAAGAAGCTCTATTTCCCTGCAGAAGTCGTCCTCCCCTTGTTCTGAGACTTTGTTCATTCGCTTTACTGCAACCACTAAACCATCACTAAATTGCGCTTTGTAAACAGTTCCAAATCCCCCTTGTCCAATGGCAGTGTTAAAATTATCCGTTGCCTTCTTGGTCTCCTTATAACTGAATTTCCGAAACATCAATGACTGACCTGCAAGACCATAATTTATCAGAAGCAACATATGGTGGGCATTTCAGTAAATATATTTTTGGGTTTTTTTTTTTTTTTTTTTTTGGGGGGGGAGAGAGAGAGAGAGATAGAGAGAGAGAGAGGAGTACCATCCTGAAACTTTTTCACTGAATGAGGAGGAGGGAAGACCTTTGAAGACCTCATATCCATATCCTCAGAGTCCTCTAGCTCTCTGTTCTTCCTACGAATCAGAAATACCAACACAACCAGCATCAAAACAGCCACCACTGTAACAGCAATGCCAACACCTGGAACTAGTGTCAGGTGGTAGGGGTGGTGGGTCTCATTCGAAGGCACACCGAGTATCAGTTGATTCGGGCTAGCAGCAACCACAGGACTTGGAGAAGCTTTAGGAGAGTCTGCCGGTTGGGATGAATTGGAAACTAGCATCACATGCACAAAATGTACCAATAAGTTTAAAGCTCGAGTACAGGATCTGATGCATTCATGGAAAATTCCATCATTTGATGCATTAAAGATCAAAGGCGATGTTTCACTCAAACTATAAGTCTCAAATGTGCTCCATCACATTAGAACTCACGAGACAACTAAGAGCCAAAAAGGATAAAGATGCAGCCATAAAGGCAAAAGCAAATCAATCTGCAACTTTGTCGAAACATCCCAATCTATAGAAGCACTGTCTACAGGAGAAAAGATAATAAATTAACCATCTTTACATTAAAAGAAAAACAAGGAGAGAGCAAGAATGCTTTTTCAGAACAATCATCAAGATTGCTTAGACATCCTAGTAACATACTTGAATGGAGTATCACTCCCTCCATGTTTTGAATGGTCAAAGAAAGTTACCATCGGGCAATCCTATATAAACAGTCTTAGTACATCTGTGGTAGGCTATATCTATAAAAGAAGATAAAGAAGGCAGAAGGATTGGCATTTGAGTAGAGCAGGCATTTAGAGGTACCATGATATCTTTAATGGAAGTCAAAGCACATCCTTTTATTTATTATTATTGTCGTTGTCTTGAAGTCCTAAGCATAGGCAATTTTGAATACCAGACACATCCTCCTTTTCATCATAATGCTTCCATCATTTTTGAATTTCTTCAGAGCTTGAACTTTAACCCAATTAAGCTGGCTACCAATCACAACCAAGCACATGAAGAGAGGGAAGTTAAGGAAAAAAAATTCAAACAGTAGCAACATAACAAGCTTAAAAATCATGTAAACTAGATTTGATCATTGGGAGGGCCGAGCAAGGGTTTGGGCCTTAAAACCCTTGCCAAAGTCTGCGCATGATTTACAAAAGCGTCATTTATTCTTTACAAAATGATCAGCATGCCCCGATCAAAGAAGAGAGCAACTTGCCAGCGCCGATGATAATGACAAATAATTAACTGGGCCCGGCTTCACAAGCCTTAGAATACGTCCAGGCCAATCACATCTAGATGGCACAACCTTTTTGGTAAGTAGTGAAAACCAAACCCAGATTCCCACTTAGTTGAACTTAAGGACGCTTCTAGCGGTCTGTCACAATAACTGGATAATAATTTATATTCTCTCACTAGATTAGTGCTATAAACAAAAAGGAAATGGGGAAACTTGGTTACCTACACGGCACCCTCATAAGAACAATTGATCAACATTACCATGGTATTACTATATCTCTTTTTGGACAACATCTTGCTCACCTGTTAACTATTTGGATATTCTGTAAAATGCATAACATGCAAGGTTTCAGGAAAAGAGTGAGTGATAATTAATTCCATTACAAATGCGACATCCCCATCCCAAAATTATCTTGCTTTGTCCGGTCATGCCACTATTAAAAACAAGGGTGGAAATTGGCAGTTCACATAAAGTTAAACACAGCATGGTTGGATAAATAGATTTAAAAACAAAGGCATATAATTCATGCAAACCAAGTAGGAGCAAATGCTTCTGGAGATGCTATGTAGCTATCTCCTGATTTCGCATAGCTGCACATACCTGGTAGAGTACTTAGCCCTTCAACACCAAAGAAACAAGTGGCGATGTTGACCGAAGATGTATAATCAAGTTGGCTTGCAAGGGCAGCGAACGTTGCATCTCGGCAAGTGCTGAATGTAACATTGTCATCCATTCCTACCACATGATGAAGATACACGATGCCAGCATTTACACACTTTCTGCAATCGCTCTCTGCTGAAAGTGGCGCTCTGCAATTCATGACCACCTCCCCAAACCCCGGGGACTGCAGCATTTGCATCACATTCGTCCGGCCCACGCACTCATAGTAGACAGGGATCTTCGTTCCGAAGCCGCAGAACGCCGTCGCGTTCTTCGACACCCCGTACAGCCCCAAGGTCTCCGATATCGAACGCAGGCAGACCTCACCCAAATCAGCAGTGACCCCCAAATTGCTCGTCGCGTTCGCGTACCGAGCGACGGAAACCGCCACGCACGCATTAATGTAGCGGCAGCACTTAGCCCTCTCGTCCTTGTTGGAGCACAGAGAAGCCACCAACGTGAAATTCGACCCGCTTAAGTCCAGAGGGCACTCTGCACAAGCACAGCAGCAGCAATCGCCACTAACCCAGGTTCAGTTCAGCAGGGAGAAAGGAAATCGACGGCACAGTCCAAACATCGAACGCTTGCATCGCACTTCAGGCACTAGCGCAATGACCCTCGATGGAACAAGAGCCCCATCCCGGGAAACAGCTATCAAGAACGGCAAAAGAGAGCAACCCACTAAATCAACTCAAGCAAAACACAAGCGAACGCAGCACAACAAGGTCCTAACGGCCACGAATTTCACTCGCGAGAAAAGAAAAAACCCAGAGAGACAACGCGTTCAGGCGAAGCGGAACTGACCCGACGCCGACGCCGCCGCCGCCGCCGCCGGGGGCAGCCGCGAGAAGAGGAGGAGCGCGAGGGAGCCGAGCAGGAGGGGAGCGAGGTGCGGCGGCGCCATTGCCGGGGCGGCCCGGAAGCGGAGGCAAGCGTGGAAGGGGGAAGCGGGAAGGGGGAGGGAGGGAGGCGCGTGGAGGTGACGGCGGGAGCGGCGGCGCGTGAGGAGGCGGAGGACGGCCAGGCGATGCTTCTGCGGAGCACAATGGAGTGGAGTGGAGAGGAGGGTCTTGTGCACTATGGAAATGAATGACCTGTCTCTCTCTCTCTATTTCTCTCTCTAACATGACTTGTTATTTCGTGCACGTACATTAAGAATTTAATAAAGTTTATATGTGCGAGACAAAGAATTTTAATGGGGAATTCTTTTTTGGAGCGTTAGTCGTTTCAATGAGTAATCTTAGAGAGTAAGCATACTAATAATAATAACAATATTAACTACCTACCATCGTGATAATGATTGATCCAATTCTATCAAATTTAGTTTCAGTGATAATCATTAATGAATCTTCTTAAATCGAGTGCTTTCATTTCCATGACACACTAATTACTCATACTTAATGAGAAAATATTCAATGTTTTTATAGCATTGATATATTGCAATATCACTTATTTAGTTGTTTATCAAGTACCTCTAGACACGTTTTAGCAAAATCTTTCTTGATTTACTGATTGGTCATGTTGGATGACCTGAAATTGGGCATATTTGCATCAAGGCTAAGAATTAGTTCATTGCTACTTGACTTAGATAATAAATTTGGATTGTCGAAAGTTGGTTCCCATGACATACGTAGGTAGCTTTGTTAGCAAAATTTGAACTAGTTACTTTCAATGCAACTTTCGCTATTGTGATGAACATACAATTGCACAAATGCGAACGTCAAATAAGTGCATGTAGCATTCCAACATTTTGTAGCACTACATTGATACCTCGTCATCACTGGTCAAATAAGTCATGAGAAAATAATTAAAAAAAGAAGCAAACAATGTTATCGTAAAGCTAATAAGCATTCATTACTTTCAATTATCGAAAGCAAATTTCAGAGTACAATGCTCATGGATGAAATCTCACCGAGAGAGTCGGTTCATAAAATTGACAAGAAGATTTTCAGATGAAAGTAATCAAATACATGCAAATTCAAAAGAAAAAGGAGTCAACCCACGATATCACCAACGTTGACTCAATTTATAGCTTCAACACTTCCAATGGGAAGTCGAACCATGAAATTGATTGTGGAGTGGGACCCAATGGGGGCCACGCATTTCACCAATTCTTCCAGCCGTTGCGGCAACCAAAACCGAGACACGCACGCGCGGCGCGTGAGCGATTCGGTCTTCTCTTCTTGTCTGCGGCCTCCATGTGAATCGAGGGCAATTTTCCTATTCGAGCAGAGGGCGAGGGGGGAATCTTTAATTTAGTCCGACCAGGGGGGTTTTACTTCCTGAGCCGCTCGCGGGAACGTCGCGTGGGCCGAACGCTCCAATCACGGAGCGCCATTTTTCCAGCGAGGGGCGAGGGCTTGAGGGGCACGCGCCGGAAGAGCGCGTGGATAGGGGGCGTGATGGGGGAATTGATTACGATGCGAGTTCACAACACCGCATGAATGCGGCACGGGCGGACCTAATTGTTTGTCTTAATCGCCACAGGCGAACTCCAGGGTTTCGAAGATAGTGACGCCTTGGGACTACTGCATTATCATTATTATGTCCTAAAACTCCTTGAGAAATTACAATTAAATCTCTAAATTTTCGAAAAGTGCAATGGAATCTTACAACTTATCAAATATGTGCATTTGAGTCCTTCTATCAATTTTTCAAACTTGACAAATAAAAAATATAAATGAGTTTTCGGACTTAATTACATTTTTTTAAAAAAAATTTTGACTCAATTGCGATTTCGCAACATGTTTTCTAATTTTCAGAGCATTCATCCTTTATCCTTTATTATTATGGTTGTTATTGTTGTTGTTATGTTAACCAACGACGTAAGAAATGATTTATGCATGTGCGAAACGATTCAATCAAAAAATAAACTCGAGACACATTCGTAATTCGTTCAAGATGAATGCATAAGTAATTTGTTACACTAGCGACAGAACTAACATTTTTGAGCGGTATTATTATTGAGCCATTATGGCCAAAACACACATTTTTTTAAATTTAATTGATCAGATTATTCATCGTCACAAGAGTTTGTCCTGGTCCAATAATTAGCTTTATCCCCTCCCCCCCCCCGTTCTCTTAATTATTTTTCCTTTTTTTGCAATCACGAATTCATTTAGTTGCTGAAAATACAATGTTGCTGGATTTGAGTTGTTTGAAGTTCGTTTGCTTGTTCTTTTGTCTAAACATTATGTGATAAAGATTTTGATGGAGGTCAAAATCTAGCTAGTTACGGCTTCTTCATATTCATAACTTTTTAGTTATTATAGAAAAAAATTGAGGGCATGATTCACGATAAGCATAAATAACTTTCTTCTTAATTAAGCAATAAAAATATTCCATTCTTGATCTTTCCCTTTTTTCTTTTTAATTGTTGATTTTTTATTGCTTACGCTATTTTTATTCCTTTATTGGCTCATGCCATCCCTATCACATTGATTTGACTGCATTATCTGTTTGTAGATCCCATTCTTGATTTAATAAAATTTCTTCCTTTTTTCTTATTTTCTTTTGTTTCAATTTTACTAGAGACAAAATTTCAAGGTTAAATGTGGGGCCCACTCTTAATTTCAATTTATTTCTTGCATTCTTTTCTTCTTCTTCTTCTTCTTTTTATTTTTTTCCTTTTATTTGTCCATTTGGAATCAAATTGGTGTTCAAAGAATAGTCTATTTGTAGATAGCTAACAAATTATTGTGTCGATGAATTGATATTTCTCTTTTTTCGTACTAGGAAACTATTATTCAAAAATTAGCCTAAACATAAGTAAGAGTAACAGAATCATCTACCAATTTTTGTATGGATTTCATTAATTATAACATTGATATGTGTCATTATGTGGTAGTCCATATATTTTAACTACTTAGCTTTCATTCTATTTGGTGAATCTAGTAGTCCAATAATCATTATTTTTCATGTCATCATTGCATGAGGTTTTTTAAAACATATTTTCAAAAGAAAAAAAAATTAAATATGACAAAGTTAAGCACATAAAAATGTAGGTTGAAGTCTTTCCAAGCGGCAAGCAGGCACAAAAAGGATCTTAAAGTTGAATGTGTCCCTTTAGTTCTTGTAGATATGATTTTAAAGTCAAATGACTTCTTTCCAATGATCTTCAAATCCCCGTTGAGACATCAATTCAAAGTCGAATGTGCTCCTACAGCTTGTAAGGTAACACAGCTCCCCAAATGCATGTGTAGATCTATCTAAGTAGAGGCACAAAAAAGTTATTTGAAAGGAAGTCATATATTTTTAATGTAATTAAGAACCAATGGATTTTCCTTATAATCTTTGAGTAAGTGCTCGTAAATTTGTATAAAAAATTGAGATCTAAAATTCATGATCATGAAGATAGTCTATGGAAATAAAGTAAACAATTTGTAAACAAAAACAAACATTTCTTTATTTTGATATATGATTGGTGCTTGCTCATATTACAACAATGGAGAATAAGTTTTAAAAAAAAAAAAAAAACATAAAGGAAGCATTAAAACATGATGGATATGAGAGAAGCGACTAAGGTAAAAAAAAAGTTGTTCAAAAGGGATGTTAATAGTTTTATTTTTTAGTAAATTGACAAAAGAAAAGGAGAAAAAAATGTAGAAATAATTTTAAAATAAAAGTGGGTTCTACTAAGGATAATGTAGTCAAATCAATATAATAAGAGTCGCCAGGAGCTAATAAAGGGGTATTATTTGTTACAAATTTACGAGCACTTACTCAAAGATTATAAGGAATTTGTTACATTAGTGATAGAACTAACGATAATCCATATTATTATTGAGTGGTATTATTTCCAAGACATTTTGGCCAAAACACACATTTTTTTTTTTTTAAATTTAGTTGACCAGATTATTCATCGTCACAAGATTTTGTTTGGGTCCAACCCGGTTTCTTAATTATTTTTTCTTTTTTTGCGATCACGAATTCATTTAGTTGCTGAAAATACAATGTTGCTGGATTTGAGTTGTTTGAAATTCGTTTGCTTGTTCTTTTGTCTAAACATTATGTGATAATGATTTTGATGGAGGTCAAAATCTAGCTAGTTACGGCTTCTTCATATTCATAACTTTTTAGTTATTATAGAAAAAAATTGAGGGCATGATTCACGATAAGCATTAATAACTTTCTTCTTTATTAAGCAATAAAAAATATTCCATTCTTGATCTTTCCCTTTTTCTTTTTAATTGTTCATTTTTTATTGCTTACCCTATTTTTATTCCTTTATTGGCTCATGATACCATCCCTATCACATTGATTTGACTGCATTACCTATTGCGAATCACATTCTTGATTTAATAAATTTTCTTCCTTTTTTCTTGTTTTCTTTTGTTTCAATTTTACTAGAGGCAAATTTTCAAGGTTAAATGTGGGGCCCACTCTTAATTTCAATTTATTTCTTGCATTCTTTTCTTCTTCTTCTTCTTCTTATTTTTTTATTTTTTTTTTTTTTTCCTTTTCTTTGTCCATTTGGAATCAAATTGGTGTTCAAAGAATAGTCTATTTATAGATAGCTAACAAATTATTGTGTCAATGAATTGATATTTCTCTTTTTTCGTACTAGGAAACTATTATTCAAAAATTAGCCTAAGCATAAGTAAGAGTAACAGAATCATCTACCAATTTTTGTATGGATTTCATTTAATTATAACATTAATATGTGTCATGATGCGGTAGTCCATATATTTTAACTGCTTAGCTTTCATTCTATTTGGTGAATCTAGTAGTCCAATAATCATTATTTTTCACGTCATCATTGCATGAGGTTTTTTAAAACATATTTTAAAAAAAAAATATGACAAAGTTAAGCACATAAAAATGTAGGTTGAAGTCTTTCCAAGCAGGCACAAAAAGGATCTTAAAGTCGAATGTGTCCCTTTAGTTCTTGTAGATATGATTTTAAAGTCGAATGACTTCTTTACAATGATCTTCAAATCCCCGCTGAGACTAGATATGCATTCAAAGTCAAATGTGCTCCTACAGCTTGTAAGGTAACACAGCTCCCCAAATGCATGTGTAGATGTGTCTAAGTAGAGGCACAAAAAGTTATTTGAAAGGAAGTCATATATTTTTAATGTAATTAAAAACCAATGGATTTTCCTTACAATCTTTCAGTAAGTGCTCGTAAATTTGTATTGAAAATTGAGATCTAAAATTCATGATCATGAAGGTAGTCTATGGAAATAAAGTAAACAATATTTGCAAATAAGACAAACATTTCTTTATTTTGATATATGATTGGTGCTTGCTCATATTACAACAATGGAGAATAAGTTTAAAAAAAAAAAAAAACATAAAGGAAGCATTGAAACATAATGGATATGAGAGAAGCGACTAAGGTGAAAAAAGTTGTTCAAAATGGATGTTAATAGTTTTATTTTTTAGTAAATTGACAAAAGAAATGGAGAAAAAAATGTGGGAAATAATTTTAAATTAAAAGTGGGTTCTACTAGGGATAATGTAGTCAAATCAATATAATAAGAGTCATCAGGAGCTAACAAAGGGGTAGAAATAGTGCAAGCCTTTTTCTACGTCTTCATAGTTTTAATTTATTTTTTCCTTGCCATTATGGAGGAAAAAGTAAATTGTTCTCTTCAAGTTAGGTGCAAAAAAGAATAAAACAAGAAATTTTGAATTAAACCGAGATAGAAAGAATAAAACAAGAAGTTTTGGCTATACCCATCTTCTTATTTTGAAGAAATTTTTTTTTTTGGTCGAAATATGTATATATACTTTTTGGAGTTGAAAGCTAATTTGATCGGTTAACATGAGAAGATGGGTGCAGCCCCCCCACCCAAAAAAAAAAAATGTAGAGATAGCACCGCCCTTAATATTTTGGGGAAATCACACAAGACCATCCTAAACTTTAGGAGGAATATGCATTTGCTCCCAAATTTTATACTCTTTACACGATTCCTCTTTAAACATTTATTATGTCCGTTGACTCTCCATTACTTTTTCTGTTAGCATGTGTAATGCACATGACTTTTAAGGTGCAAAAGTATGTTTTGCATAATCTTGTCCTGTTTAAGGAAATCTCTCTTCGATTCTTAGTTGCTGTGAAAATAAAAAAATTATAGGAAATGAAAGAAAACTTAATTAATTCAAATACTAACAATATCACCTTAAATTTCAATTAATCATTTCTTTTGTAAGTTGGGGAAATCATTTCCTTTCAATTGTGTTGCTCCTTATTAAGATATCTTACTGGTTATTGTATTTATACATATTTTCCATGTTAATCTTTCTTATACTTTAATATTTCAGTTTATTTTTTGTTATCCATTTTCTTTACTCTTCATTTTTTTAGAAACCAAGGTAAAAAAAAGGATTTCCTTAGTAAAAAAGATAAAAATACACTTTTTACTCTTCAAAGTAACTGCATTGCATATCTACGAAGCAAGTGCTTGTTTTAAAAGATGAAAATCATGCTGCTGGTATACATTTATATGGACCTGACCGAGGAAATATCCATTTAAAAGCAAAGAATTTGCAGATGTCTGGTCCGGACGTCCTTTGGCAATACTGAGAACTTGTCATTAGGGAGGTCTTCAGGAGCATGGTCTTGGAAATGAGCTCTTTTGAAATCTGTTTTAGCAATGGATACTTGGTTCTGAGTTTTTCCATGAGATGGAAGTTGTGAGAAGATCTGATTTATATGGTCTTGACTCTTTTATCATTTTGGGGGATTTATTCTATGGAGTTGGTGAAACCAACGGAATGGAGAAAACGTCCAAAGTTCAAGGTAGTCAAATTGCTCTAGTTGATTAAACTTACTGTCGTGGAAGCTAGGAAACTCTTACTTATTCTTTGATTGTAAACCATTACCTTGCTACCTGCATTTCTTGGCAGGATCCTTTAACTTGTATTCACCCTGACCAGTTTCGTAAAATCTTTTCGATCAATCTATTCTGAATTTTCTTTCAGGCATTTCGCTTGGTGGCAGACAAGGAGTTATTAAGGAACTGCGCGTTGTCAGGGTCGGGCTTATCCAAAACTTCATAGTTCTTGTCACAACTGCTCCCTTTCTGGATAGCAAAGTAAAACCGACGATAGATGTTGCAGGTGCTTCAGGAGTGAACGTATTATGCTTGCAGGTTAGTCATGCCGTGAAGCTTGAGCTAGCATTTTTGGTTTCTCCTTTTGGACCTGAAAGACCGAAGTGCAGCTACTGAACCTAAATAATCCTAATCTAGGAAGCACAGATGATGCCTTTTGCCTTGACCCATACGTTTTTGGTTTCTCCTTTTTCATTTTGAACGACTGAAGTTCAGATATTCGACAAGGGTTCTTCAGGATATAGCAAAAAAATGACATATGACCGTGCTTGAGAGGGATATAAATCGTGGGGAGACTATCTGGGATACTGCAGTTATTCTAGGCAATCATGGCAATATTATAAGCAAGCATCGAAAGGTAAGTGTTGATGTTTGATGTATCCCCTCACTTATGATGATGGCATTTGGCAGAACCACATCCCCAGGGCTGGAGATTTCAATCAAAGTGCCTATTATATGGAAGTGCCTACTATTATCACTTCTTGATTCATTTTGATATTCACACATGTTAATCACCTCTTTCAGATCACTCTTGCACTGAAATGAATTGGATGGTAACTGGATCATTCAAATTACTTGTTTTCAACATGTCTATCTACCTACTGCATGAACTATCTTACTAAGATCTGTTATCCTGAAAATCATTCCCTGAACCAGTAAGGACAACCCAAACAGTTTAACTCCCTGAGTCCCTAATGTCAATGGCGATTCAAAGCTTGAGAGGCTTCTATGTTACAAATTGCAAAACAGGTTTTGTCAAGAAATTGGTGTCTGGCACTTGTAATTTATTGAATAAGGAGAGAGATTAGGGTTCGAATTATTTTCCTCGTAGTAAATATTTCAAAAACTAAATCTTTCTTTACAGAATGATTCGCAACACCTCTCTTCTTCTTTATGTTTTAAAATGATCTGAATACACTTATGGCTAGCGGTGTTCATACTATCAATTGTAGCCCAGTACCTGGCAATATCTTCTGATACTGTATTACTGATATTGCTTCTTCGAATGTGTACATTGCTCTATTACCAACTCAAACAAATTGGTAAAATCTAATGACCACTTAACTTCATGAACCTCTTGGCGATCCTAGATGAAAGGGCTGTCTTGACAACCTTGCTTTAGACTAATTACTAAAGCAAGCTTAGCAAGCAGTGCCTTTTGCTGTAGGGAGGGAAACACACTGTTTTTCTTCTTGAAAATGTAATGCAAAATTTAATGATTTACATACTTGACATGATTATGCAGTTGAAGAATATGAGCAATTGAATGAGCTCTGCTTCAAGAACAAAGTTAACCATGGACGTCCACATAAGCTCATAAACAAGTATAATTATCACAAGAATCACTCTTTGAATCATTCATCAAAACATGACATGAATATGAAAGAGAAAACAATTTCACTTCGATAAACTCAAATCCAATATGGTGAAAAGGATCATTTCTTTCGGCTTTTCGACAAGAAGTATATTTTCTACCCAAGTTCATACGAATACAAAAGGTCTAGAACTGATCGTGCAATTGTCTCAATGAAATCACTTGTCTACCCAAGTCCACAAACGATGAATTTCATAATCAGAAAATGGATTGAGCTGGATTTGACTTAAACCCTAAAGCATGTCAATTGCCATTCTCTTGGGCCTCTTTAGAGATTAGACATGATCACCCAAGAGACTTGCCTATTTCTAAGGCCCAGAGTCAATCTGGATCAAATTGGCTTATTCATGGGCTAAAAACAAGCTCTCATTTCCCATTGCACTGTTCTCATTTTAGCCCACCTCATTTCGGTCGTTGCTCTTTCCTTTTGTACACCTTTTGGGCCAGACAGCCATTGCCTTCTTTCATTATTCTTCCTCTTCGTTTCTCATTCAGTTGTATGGCAGTGAAGATGAAGATTAGGACAGTGATGAAATTGCTAAGATGAACAAATTCAGCTCAACTTACTTAGGTCCGAAGTGCAACCACGGTCGATTTGCTATCATCTCGATCTCAATTTAAGGGGCGCCATCGCCAGAGGAAACGGCGCCGCTGTAAAAGAAGAAGAAGAAGAAGAAGAATGACCGTGTGGTTTGCTCTTCAATAAGCGAACCAAAACGACCTCGTTTTCGAAAGAGAGAAAATATCTCGACCTGCTAATGATAACCCGATGTTTAACGGCCGATTTGGACAGAAGCATAACGGGGGGCAAACGCGTCCGAGCGGCGGTACCGCTTTGAATATTTCTATGGATCAGAAGATATTTTTGCCGAAAATTTATTTTAACAGCTGGCAATCTTGGGTATAGGGCCCTTGATTAGAGAGTAATGTCAGACCTTAATGTGCCTAAATCAAAGGGCTAAGCTTCGAGATTAAAGAATGGCGGAGTCGGTTAGTGCACGGCTCAAGGCACCGTGCGTGCATAGTTATATATGCTGCATTTTCAGCAGTTCAAGATCAAGACACCTAAAGATGAAGCAAGCTTACTTAAATTCTTTCAATAAATATTCATATAGAACTGACTGGAGATGCTGTCATTGTAATTGGAAAATCCGACATGTAGGTTGGTAGGAGGAATCTGGCACAAGCGTTCGGATCCTGGCAGGTTATCTCAGCTGTCTCATGAATAGAGATCCTATCTAGTGCAAGTGGGCGTTCAACGATCTAAGTGTGCTCGTAGAGATTGGTTGAGTCAAAATCGCCTGAAATGCTACTAAATCCACGATCTAAGCATGCTAACTAATTATGTATGTCACGATAACATGATATTTGTTGCGACATTTTGTGATGTAATGTGATTGTAATATGAGTGACATTATTGGACTAGTTCGATTTGATTGATAAACAATTGATAATATCTTGTGCGTGAGCATGCGATAGGGAACTATGATAAAAAAAAAAAAAATGAACATAATGGACGAATATCTGAATGAAGGTATAGTAAAATCAGATTTATATTTGTACGACGTCAAATGACCTAATTAACTTACAAGGTTTAAGTTTGTGAACCTAAATGAAGTACAATAAATATATTGTTTGGAATCTTATAAATAACATCAATAAACAATCTTATTTTAATCTATATTCTTTTCTTTTTTGAAGTAGCTAGGCTGCCACTTTACCATCTTAAGACTTCCAGAATAAATCATCACATGACCCAAGTCATCCCCTAGGGCCAATTTAAATACTCTTTTTTCTTGTAACTAGGGCAATATATATATAAAATTTAATTTGCACCATAAACGACGTTAGCCGTGACTTCTTGACATTCAAACTCTTTGAATTAATTAATTATTTCTCCTGCCCCCGGAAAAAAAAAATCAATTTAAAATGGAAAGTTCACGCTTACGTTAGTATCATCCCTTATCCACTGCCTTGACCGGGGACAGAGCCGTGCCAGGTACGGGATTTTCATATATTAATATTAATAGAAAATCAATTGAGGAAGAAACAACTCAGTGAACTATATCGGATTGAAATACAAGTACATAATGAAATATTTGAAAAAAAATTAAATTATAAGCGGCGGTGTCCTAATTATGCTTGACCAAAGAGAATGTTTAATGATGTTTTTGACCATGATTCAGTTGATACTGTGAAGTCGGAATCCTCTTGTTTATGTGGGTCACATTCATTTGGAGGCAATTATTGCAAAAACCAATCATGACCTACCACAGTCCTTCCGAATTTTTTTGCAAATAAGCTATACATATCGTTGTCCGAGATTCGCCCATCCATGGCGACGTCGAGCCTCACCAGATTTGGCGATGGCGTTCTCGCCATCGCTGGGTGAGGCTTGCCTTCGCCAATGGCCGGTGGGGGGCCTCGCCGGCTAGCCGGCTAGAGGAAGGAGAAGGTTGGGGAAAAAAGAGAGAAAAAAAAAAGAAAAAATTCAAAAAAAAAAATCGAAAAAAAATATTTTAAAATTGCCACATCAGCGCTCGCTGGCCAACTATTCCTGGCGGGCATCCACGTCAACGCTGGTCGGCCAATTTTGGCCGGATGGACTGAATTAAAGGTTTAGAACTAAATTAGTCAAAAAAAAAGTTTAGGACTGAATTGGCACAACTACAATAGATTTAGAGCTTTTATGGTAATTCTCCTGACTGTTGGTATCTCATGAGCCATGGTGGAAAAATCTGAACCGGTGGCTCTTCTCTTCCACCAGTTTAGACTGTCGACATTGTTTTCGCCAACATTATCAATGTATTTGGAGTAGTCTGCTCCAAAGCACGTCTCAAATTACAAACTACAATGATTTGTAGCTTATGGTGTTTGATGTTTGTGAAAGAAGCTTGAATTGAGATAGCAAATCTATATGCATGGAGAGGACAAGTAGGGTACTTTGGCTCGCCAAAGGGCTTCTCGGAGGCCAAGACAAAGCAATATGCAAGTTCCTACTAATTTCTTGCCTCATCGAATTTGAACAGGCTTCTGGCATGCGGTGTGGTACTCGAAGAGCCTTCATCTGTCCTAACTATCTCTTCCTCAAATTGATGTCAGCGCCTCTTCCAGTGGCCCATCCCATTTGATAATTTTTTTTTTTTTTTGTGACCCAGAAAATCCCGAAAGCTGACAGCCAGCGGATAGAACCTGAGGGCAACATGGGAAAACCACCACCCCATGCCACCGAGTAAGTCACCAAGTAACTTCACTAGCCTCCTTGCGTTGCAAGGGCTTCGAACCTCTCACCTCCCCTAGTAAGGATCACTGAAGCCTACCCATTTGTAGCCGCATATAATGCAAATAGCCTTCTCGAAACCATTGGTCTTTATTTCCAGACAGAATGTATTCTAGACAACCCTACGTTGTTGTCCATGAAGTCGGTACTGCAGTTGCTCATCTAGGGAAGTGTCTGTGTAGGGACTACCTATTCGACATTCACCACTGCAATTCCTCTCTATCATCAGGTCATTGTATCTCTTCATTGTCGGTTTGGCTTGTTTCAGAACTCACTGAATCGGTCTGACGTCAATCGCACGATAAAGTCCGGATTCAATTGAGATGATCAGACACTATTGTCGTACTTCTCCACTGTGATATTTAAAATGCAATTAAATCAGTATAGGGAGAAAAGTACATGAACTTGACCAACGGTTTTAGAGAATCAGAGTGCTTGAAAGTGATATGTGAGTGGAGGTTGAGAAATGATAATTAATAGAGAGAGATAGAGAGGGGGGTGGGAACGGGACCAATTTATATAATTAAAAAAAAAATTGGCCCCAACAATTATTGATCACTGATCAATGACCATTGGGGCAATAATCAAGTGACCCAACGATCACTTTTACATTTTATTTTTTAAAATGAAGAAATCCGGTGATCAATTTTCTCTCAAAATATTTTTCTTCTTTCTCAATGGCGTAGTAGAGTAGATGATGCTGAAACACACCAAAAAAAAAAAAAAAAATCAATCAAAATGGAGAAAATTTCCAAATAATGGCATGAGATGCCTAGATTTTCGAAAATAAAGCCTAAAAGTGGATATTGTTTCAAATAAAAGTTAAAAGTACTATATTATCTTAAATAGTGATCTAAAGTAGCCAACTCATCTCAAGTAAAGACTTTTGGTCAGTCGGTGACTATTCTGGCCATTGAAGAAGGAATATTTTAGTCAAAAAAATTCTAAGCGTATTTTTAAATTTTTTGATTTGTTTTCTTTCCTTTTCTTTTCTCTTCTTCCCTCTACTGACTATGGTGGAGGGAAGTCGTACTCAAGCGAGGGCCACCTTTGTTGGCATCGGGCAAGGGTTGCCCTCGTCATATTTGGCCCTTGCTCGATTTGCCGAGACCATTCCTCACCAAATCTAGCGACGGGCAACCCTCATCGGCATTGAGCAAGGACAATGGTTGCCATCGCCGGCATCATGTAAGGGTTGCCTTCGCTAGATCAAGCAAGGGCGACTCTCGCTTGATTTGGTCCTTGCTTGACTTGGCGAGGGTGTTTCCTTACCAGATCTAGCGAGGGGCGACACTTGCCAACGTCAAGCAAGGGTTGGCCTCGCTTGCCTAGCTCAAGTGAGGTGACCCTCTCCCGACACCGATGAGGGTTGCCCTTGCCTAACGTCAACAAGGGTGAGGGTAGCCCTTGCTTGAGGCTAGCAGACTCCGCCATGGCAAGTAGAGGAAAGAATAGAAAAGAAAAAAGAAAAAAAAAGGGGAAAAATGAAACAAATTTAAACAAGGAGAAGACTAAAATGTCCTTTGGTTAATGAGGTTAGGCCATTCTTTAAGACTAATATGATAACTTAATACCTGTATTTGAAGACAATTTTCACTTCGAATCCTTATTTAATACGATTTGACCATTTCAAGTCATTATTTGAAACAATATCCATTTTACACCCTTATTTGAAAAAATAAGAGCACCTCGTATTCTTATTTGGAATTTTCCCTAAAAATGTTGAAATGGGAAATAAAGAAAAGCCGCGATCCTCGTCATACGATCTGATCTCCCGCACCCTGACCACAAACTAGACAAGAAAAGCCAGATTCTCATTTAGTACTTTCTGCAAAGAATAGGGTTCTTCAAACCATTAATTAAC
The DNA here is from genome assembly GCA_014182725.1 of Eucalyptus brandiana. Lineage (NCBI taxonomy): Eukaryota > Viridiplantae > Streptophyta > Magnoliopsida > Myrtales > Myrtaceae > Eucalyptus > Eucalyptus brandiana. The sequence goes on along the minus strand of CM024674.1, from coordinate 24,273,776 downwards.
TCCCGATTAAATGAGAATATTGTAAAAGCTCATGATCGGCTTCTACACTATTTAAAAATAAAATCAAATCTAGGGGAAAAAAATTGAATTGATAGCATACATGACTTTTCTGAAAGGGACATTTTTCGTCAATGGACCACATCAGCATTTTGGGACACGTGTTCGATAACCGGACAAGCGACATGTAAAGCGCGCTGCCATTATTTGATTATTAGGACCACATGGAGAGTTGAAAAATCCGACGCACGAGCAATAGGGGCAAGAGAATCGACAAGGCCAAGTAGCTCTTTGATTTTCCCCTTCTATTTCGGCACTCGATTGGCTGGAAGTGTGTTAGGAAATGACATGGAATGATTCGCATGACGAGAAAAAGTAGGGAGAGGGCTGAGAGGCTTGCCATGCCCGTGGAATCCACTTTAAAAAACACCAAGTTGAAAGTCGTGCGGTCGGGCATTGGTGGGTGTAGATCTGGAGGATTGATTGATTCGGGCACAATGGAAAATTAGTGAGGTTGAATGATCCTTCCTTCGTCCTTCCTTTCTTCCTTTGGAATTTGATTGCAATCTTATTGCCTCTAGATGAAAATCCATCCCGCGATGCGATGCTCACATAGTGGTGCCTTTTCGTTCTTACCGCAGTGTGCCTAATTAGAATCCCCTTGTGAACGCCTTTTTGGATGTACCCTAGTGCTCGTCTACCTCGCACGGCGTCTTCTTCGGTACCTTAGTAAATCTTAACGAATGATTTAAGAAAATAATGGAGTCAAATTTGGGAAAGAGGATCTTCATGCCTCGCATGGGCCCCTCTCATATGCCCGGCAGAGCTGTTGACCGCAGCAATCAATTGCAAAGAGAGGACGACGAGGGTTTTCCCTTTCGATTATGAGATTACCTTATGGATGTAATTCCTTTTAATTCAAAGAATGTACATTGACTCTTTTGCTCTCTTGAGATCAAGATATTGTACAATGGCCATGCAGACCAAGGGATCCCAATGGTCGCCATTGTGACCTCGGATCGACCATCTCGGACTTAGGATCTCTCTCGTATCTAAGATTAGATCTTCTATAGTTTACAAGTTTGAGTTGCATAGAGGGGCAATGACTGTGGTCAGTAGAGGTGTCAATAACCGAACCGAACCGAACCGAAAAATTCGGTTTTTTCGGTTCGGTTTTCATTCGGTTTGGTTTTCATTAAAAATCAAAATTTTTTGGTTCGGTTCGGTTTTTATCGGTTAACCGAACCGAACCGAATCAACAAATAAAAGTGGAGAAATCTGAGTTTAACAGAAAAAACAAAAAAACTAAAACCGAAAACCAAAAGTTGAAAACCAAAAACTGAACCGAACCAAACTGAAATTTCGGTTCGGTTCATATTCGGTTCGGTTTGGTTTCGGTTCGGTTTTTCAAAAAACCGAACCGAACCGAACCGTTGACATTGGTCAGTGTAGCGGTTGCTCACAAGTTGCGATTACTTGAACAAGGTGGTGGCAGTGCTTAGGCATTACGGTAGCAGTGGGAATGAGCTCCAATTGATGCGTACGGCGTCTATGCCTTCCGATGCAGAGAGCAAGATAATCTTTTTTTTAAATTATCACCTTGGTGTAATTTAAAAAAAAAAAAAAAAAACCATCAACTAGTAATTAGTAGGAGGAAATTTTCTCCAACTAAAAATGCCGGAAAATATAGCCCTCTATGCCGCAAGCTTATCATCAAGTTAATTCTTTTTCTAAACTTTTTAGCAAGTATCAACTCTTTTTCTTTTTAATTTCTTATCTTCTTAATCAAATAGATGAATTTCTATCACGAGTGAGATCTGTCTCGGCATATGCCAGATCCGTTCACATGCCCAGCAGCTCGATTACTCTAATGGAAGTCCTCAGGGAAGTGATGAAATACTTTTCAAGGGGAAGATTCTCCACCGGTGGTGGAGGCAAGAGCATCAATGTCCCCCAATTGCTTTGCTAGTTTTTATTCCTTTGTTGATTTTTCATTTGCAAGTTTTCTATATAATATTTACGAAGTGTGCAAGTAGTATTTAAAAAATCGAATTTACGAAGTGGGTAAGTAATGTTTAAAAATCGATTTTTATTATATAATATGCTTAACAGGCATTCCGACGCACTAGTCCATTTCTTTTATTAGACGGTTTGTCTTTTTTCAATAAAGGGAAATTCCAATGCCGCCATCCCATGATGGCCCTTTAGAATAAATTGTCATTATATAGCGTTGAAAAATTAACAGGATCAACACCTTATCTCCATTGCGAAATTCTGTGGAACTCCATTTTTCTGACGTGACTCTTTAAAGATCTATTTAAAAAATTTTATGATTAATTATGCAATAAAAATGCTTCATGTGTTATGTTATCAACCACTCGAGCAGAAAAGCAAAAAGCTCAGTTGCTGACTTTTCCGGATATTTTCAGTACATGTGAAATTCGCCATGAAATGACCTTGCAACTCTGGATTTTTAACACTTCCGTCGACATTCGCAGGGTCGGAATGTTATTTAGTGTCTGTGGTTCATTCCCTCTTCAATAGAACATTCGAGATGATAAAGATGACTTTAAATTAAAAATCAGTAGATGTATAGTCTTGATGTCTCCTTAGATTAGGGCACTTAATTCAAGTGCTACAGGAAAATATGCATTTCAAATTAGTCTTTTCGATGGGAAAATATAAAGGGGATGGTTATTTTATGAGTTTTGAACGGCTATGTACGCGAGTTGCCCATAATAAACTCAAAGGGTTCTGTTATGGCATTTATCAATATTGTATTCGGAGCATTTCAATTTTCAAGATTTGATTATGCAGAACATGAGTATAATCAGTACTTTAAAAACCTGTGAAGTTTTTTTAACAAGTGGCCTAGGGTACTCATGAATTTAATGCTCGATTGATGTAAGATCGTTTTTTTTTTTTTTTGGTCGGTCCTACTCTATTTCTACTCTACACTCACTGCAGACTTGTGCCATGCCGCTGCGGGCGTGGGTCGCAACCCACTCTCGAAACTTACGCGTCCCTACCCCCATCCCCGGAAGGTGGGGATTTGAACCCCACCTCCCCCTTCCATGTGGGAAGGGTGGCCACACGCGAACCCCTAGTGGTTATGTAAGATCGTTGAAATATACATTTGTTAACAAGTGCCCGGGACACTTGTTGGTGGTCCGATAATAAGTCGGCTAGATAGAAATAATCACATCAGATGTTTGGGAGAGTAGTTCTGACTAAGTACCTCGGATGCCGCATGTAAGGTCCTGTTTGTTTGGCTTTTATTTCTGTTCCCTGAAACACAATTTTTGTTCTTTTGTTCCTGAAAACAAAAAAGGAACAGAAACGCATTTGTTTGCGTTTTTGTTCCAAATCTATTTTTTGTTCCTAAAACACATCCTGGAATGTAAAACAAGAAAACAAAAAAATTTTGTTTCTTGTTTCTGGAACAAAATTTAAGAACACTTTTTCTCTCTCTTCCATTTTCTTCTCTCTTTTTTCTTCTTCTTCTTTTTTCTTTCTTTTTTCTTTGGCCAGTCACCGGCCTCGGCCATGGCCGGCGACCTCGCCGGAGCGTCGCCGGCCCTCGCCGAGGCCGAGCGTCGCCGGCCGCTGGGCAAGATCGAGCTCGGCCTCACTGTGGCTGGGCGAGGCCACCAGCCCTCATCGGCCGGCCACCGGCTATGGGCGAGGCCGGCGACCGACCGCCAAAAGAAGAAAAAAAGGAAAAAGAAAAAAAAAAAAAGGAAAAATAAATAAGAAAATAAGAAAAATAAGAAAGAAAATAGAAAAAAATAAAATAAAAATATTTAAAAATTAAAAAAAATAAAAAAATTATACAAATTTGCCAAACGTGTTTCTATTTTTTTTTTTTTTTTTTATATTTCCTGAACAGATTTACCAAACGTGTTTTTTTGTTCAAAATTGTTCCCAGCGAAATACTTTTTTCTATTTTTGTTAAACAATTTTTTAACAGAAATGTTACCAAACGCATCCTAAGCTATCTTGCCTCTAGAGGGTAAGATGAATATATCACACTTGGATAGGATAGCGAAATTGAAGAAATAAAGAAAAGAAAAGAGCGAAGCTCATTTGTTCTCACTCGCAAGCTTGTTGCAATGGCGCTGGCGAAAATCCCGCAACAGTCGACGACCTCGTGACTGTGGTCATGATTGAGGGGAACTCCCCTCACAGATTTAAAAAAAGAAAAAAGAAAACGTGATCACTAAGGTATCTCTCTCTAGTTGTGGTGGTGGCGGGGGCGGCGGCGGCTTTCGACAACCATGGCAACAGAGGCGACCACCATCGAACTTCCCCTTGAATAAGAACTACCATGACGTCGGTGATCACGAATTCTATCCCACCGGAGATCAGATTTCAGTGGGATCTATGTGCTTGTGTCGTGGTGATACCCATCATCGCGATTAAGACAGCAACCACGAGACTTGCTGTGGACGGACAACCATGACCTCACCCCGCCTAGGGAAATTTCTCCTTGTAGTGGTCACTTCCTAATTACTTTTTATCCAGGGGCATGAGTGCAAAGATATAACTACTCAGAAATGTATGAACTACCGTGCAAGTTCTTTACACGTTGTCCTAACTTGAGGTAGTCAATGCGTAATTGATGAGATTTAAACAAACGATCTTCAATTCTCGAGCTCGGAAATTCTCTAATGTCCCAGATAACGACCCTAAATTGAAAAGTACACATTTCTATTTTGGTGCATAAATGATGTGATTTGTTATCAATAGGTGAACTATCACATAAAAAAAAGTTAAGTATGACGAGAAAAATGAAGGAAAGAAACGAAAATGCTAATGGGTGAAGATACAATGAACCTTCCCAGCATGCAACCTCCACTAGAAACCATGGCATTGTAATGGCTGCTTTTATTCTCCACATCAAGTTACTTTTGGTCAAATCCACATTAAGTTACTTGAATCCGCAAAAAGTGATTCTCGTGGTTACAAAATTCAAAACCCTAGTTTCAACTCCCTACAAATCTATTGGCCTACAAAAGCATAGCATCATTTACATTTTGGTAGGCATGAGCTGTTTAGTCGGGCCTAAGAAAGATTCTAAAGTGACATAATATTGTCTCATGATGTTTGATTACTCCAACTTGAGAAACCCTCTTGATTCCGAAGCTCATACAACACAAATTAATCCACACTGAAAAAAAAAAAATTATTGGTCCGCCATCAATTTCGATCTATGTAGTCTTAGGATAAAAATCACATATGTACCTCTATCAGTAACCCTAGATGTAATAAGTCGATGTTGCTTTATTGTTGTTCATCCATATGCATTTGAACATGTGTCGCCATCGTGTCATCATCACGTGGAACATGCATTGGTCTTATTGAGTGACATGCATAGGTTTTGGGAAATCGTTTGTTAGATGGGCATATTGATATAGTAAATATCAATATCGTTTCTTTCGGCTAGAATATTATAAAAAGGAATTAATGTGGGAAAATCGAGAATTTAGTCAATATATTCGCAATATCATTTTTTTCCTAGAACAATAAAAAAATAAAATAATGTGGGAAAATGGAGACCTTAGTCAACATATTCCGAGGACCCAAAAAGAAAATGTCGCCAAAATCAATGTGGTATGCATGTGGACGTGGCTCTCTTATCAACTGGATGTTGCTGTGGGAGAGGGAAGAAAACTTTGGAATTTGTCTCCCTGGTCACAAGCTCGAAGACGCTCGTGCGACCATGCAAAACCCAAAACCTCAAAATAAATAAACAAATAAAAAAATTAAGGGGAAAAGGGAGAAAATATTTGACAGTGATCCGACAAAGTTTTAGATGTTATTAGAGCAGAATGCGCAATGTTCAAATCTTTCCTAGCCCAAACTCTCAAATTATATATTTTTCTGTTTCAATCTTAGGCCAATATCCAACCTATGCATAAAAAGAATGTTAGATATGTTAAACCAAGTATTTTACATAAATTTTGAGCCTGCATTTGCACACAACTTACTCCAAGTTAATTCGAATTAGCTAGCTCATGTAATTTGTGCATCAGATGTAAAGTAAAAAATAGAGAACACGTGGATCGCAAGTGAGAACTTTTAAATTCCAAACACAAGTCAAATTGGTATACTTATTCTCGAAATCAATGTGATCGAAAGGTTAAGTAAGCTGTATTTTTCTAAAGACATGATTAGATTTTTCGAACTTTCAATCTTAATCTAAAGACATCACTTTAAACTTAAACCATCAACAAAAGTTTAAAATGTTGCCCAAAACAAAACTAATCTGAATGTTGTTGAAACACTGCCTCACCCTCATTTATTTAATCTCTTCTAATAACTAATAAAGAAAATTAACCTAAATTAGATACAAACTCAAGTAATCTAAAAATACTACAATATAATTATTTAATAGAATGGTGAAAAGTAAAAGAAAATTACATCTTATTACAATATATAAATGAACTCAATATAATAAGTGAATTAAGTGGACAAATCGTAGTTTGTATTTACATCAATTTGACTATATGTTCGAACAAAATCTTGCTAAAACACTCCTTCATGTTTCATTGATTTAATTCACTTCGCTTTTGTTCGATAGAAATATTACGTATGTTATTCTTGCTAATACATTTTTATTTACCAAATTAATTGCGTCAACGAGTGATATTATTCATATGCAAAATTATGATTCTGCTCAAATTCATTGCATAAATTCTAGAACTAAGAAAAATATACTTGTTACTAGTCCTGAGCGGAGTTCGGCTCAAATTGCCAAACCGAATTGAAACTGTGAGACCAATTCAATTTAGGAAGGTTATTACAAAAGCTCAAACCATAAACCAAACCGGACTGAAATTTGGATGTTTGGTTTAGTCTGATTTTTTTTTTTCATGAACTGAACCAAACGGCCAAATGAACTATTTTTATATGAGTTAAGTCGTCCAGTTTTCAAATTCGAGACGTAAATGTAAGTTGGAGTAACAATGTGCTTTCATTGAAATTTCAGTATACGATGCAATGTTATCCTTTGATAATTGCTTGAGCTCTTGACCAATTCAAAGCTGATAAAGTTCCACCTTAGAGGAGAACCAAGAGCATTAGGTTAGAGAAATGGAAAGAAACCGACGTAATTCGGTTCAATTCGGTTTTGAATCATTATTCACCTAAATTCGTTTTATATTTTTCCAAGCTGAATTATTTCGGTTTGGTTTGGTTCAGTTTTCCATCCAAACTAGGCTGAACAGAACTATGCTCACTCCCACTTAATGTCAATTCCACTATACTTAATGCTTAAATTCATAATGATTACACTTTATATTAAATCTTGCTAAAACACTACCAATAATCCCTTTCTATTCACATTTAGTTGATCAAACTCACTTTCACTTTCGACCAGTAGATATTTCGCAACGTGCTCTTATCACTAAAATATTACCACTCAAATTAGATTTAGGATAAATGCTATTTCAGAAAAATAGAAGTCTGGAGTTGCGTAAATAGTTGGGGCACAAGGGATCTCTAGTTCATAAACAAAAATGTCACCCCTGAAAGTGCCACCAATTGCATGTAGATCGCACTTGATTGGGCCATCTTTACAAGAAAAGTTTAGAGTTGGCAAAAAAGTTCATGGGATTTGTAAGGTTTTACGTGGGTTTTCAAATGACCAAATCTTTACACAGGGATCTATAGCTGAATAGGTAAATGACATCTGTGAAAAGTATCACCAACTATATGTAAACTACAATAGATCGGGCCATTTCTACAAGCGAAAGGTCTCAGTTCTACAGGTTCATGGGGGGTTTTTAGGGTTTTACATGAGCCTCTTTGCACTCTTGCCCTTGGATTATCAAGAACGAAACAACGGAAAAAAAGAAAGTTACTAGAGAAAGTTACTAGAGAATAGGAAGGGGGCATAGCTGTAAGCACGTGCGATCGGGGGACCGGGCACGGGCACGGGAGGAGCAGGTTTTTGGCCTTTGTTTTGGCCAAGTTCGAGTGGTATTTTATTCGATCCCTTTTTTTTTCCTGTTGCTGGTGTGCTTGTGACTTGTGCTTGTGTGGGCTGTATCAGCCAAATGCTGCCCGGTTGACTGGGGACAGTGGCGTTGCGAGGGGGCGTGGCTCGTGGGACGCACTGTCCCAACATTATTCCTCGCGCGTGTGTGCTTCCACCGCTAAACGCCACCGTCTCCCCTCCCGCTCCTCTCCTCTCTCTCTCTCTCTCTCTCTCTCTCTGTTGAAGAACACTTGGGTGGTTGTTGCTGGGTTCTATTCCAAAAGTTGAGCCTGATGTTGCTCTCTCTCTCTCTCTCTCTCTCTCTCTCAATTGCCCTGATGCCAAGGGGATTGCATGTGAGAGATTCTCTCTTTCACCATCACATAAATTGAGAGAGAGAGGAGGAGACACCCCCTCTGTTTTGTTGCTTTCCCTCCTCAAATATCTGCCACTTCCTAGGCAAAGATTGAATTGCATTTCATGTAATTGGACAAGTCCAGTTAGAGTCAGTGCTCAGAGAGAGAAGAGACACCCCCTTTGATTTGTTCCTTTCACCCCCCCTCAAATATCTCCCACTTCCTAGCCAAGATTGATTGCATTTCATGTAGTTTGGACATGTCTAGTTAGGTTTAATAGCTAGAGCTGCTGCTAGCTTAAATGTTAGATCACGCATTCTTTTACAGGTTTAGCATTTTCAATTGAATTAACAGGGTAGGACACTGAGTGTTCGAATTTCGTCCCGTGATCCTTGTTGGTATCTCTCCATTGTGCATGCAAACCCTAGCTCGAAAATAGTCTGATGTTGGAGCATAAGCTCCATTTGCGAGTCTTTATCTTTTAGCGGAGTAAGAGAGAAATCGACGTGATGAAATCAATTGCACAAACTGAACTGTTCACAAATGATATCGAGAAAAAAGAACAACCCTCAACTGTTTTTTTCCTCATCAAATATCTCCTTCCTTTAAGCCCTAAATTGAGTGATGATGATGAAAGAAAAAGAAATTACGGTCCATCAAAGCAATGACGCGACTTCTTGGCCACAGCCCCCCTAGTATATGCTTTTCTCGAATAATTTTATAATATGTCCAAGCAATTTAGGTGGGGTTTGATTAGATATTGGAGTGACCCATTTTCCGATTTTGATGGGAGAAGCTTCTCCTTTTTGATTCGATTCATCATCTTCTCGCTCACGAGCCACGATTGCGCATCCGATATTGGACATTTCGTTCCATGCTCGGCACTCATTGCTCATGCACTAGAGAACATAGTGGATGTTCTAGAGCTATTTTGGACTAATCATTTTGTCAATTGACCAATGAGGATGTGGACCCATTTGGCCATCTCTCTCTCTCCACTAGAATTTACATCAAGCAGCTGTAGAATTCGTGATTTACAAGATATAATAGAGATTTAGATTTCTAATTACAATGAAAAATAAATAAAGCTCAAAATATATAGGATAAGGTTTCTTTTTCTTCCTTTTTCCATCTTTTTCTTGGTTTATGATGAAATGTAGGTTTTCACATTATCCAGGTCTATTTTCACATTTGCTTTCTTTTATTGTTCCACTACTTTTATCTAAAAGCTCTAGGTAATCAATCAGATTATAACAATAATTTCTGATGAGAAAAGAATAATTTAAAAATATGTGGACTTTTAGAGCTAGACATACACGTCAAATTTAATTTCAAAAATTCCCGGCGGATCTATGAAATAAGATAATCTAACTTTTAGACATTTTTACTTTCGTGATTTCATAAGATAAATTGCTAAGTGTTAATGAGCCTAGATTTTATATATATATATATTTTTGTATAAGTCTATTTTATGATTTGACTAATATGATCATCACAAATCATAACTGCAAAAAATGTGGAAGTATCCAAAGTGGCATGCGGATAAAATATCTTTTCTTAATCAGTTTTCAATTTTAAGAAGATAACCAAATTACAAATACAGCGTAAAATTTCACATTGAAATGATTATTATTTCAGTTAATCAAGTCTTTATGCTCATATTATTAAATTACAAAAAAAATTCTTGAAGGGCCGGGCACATAGACCATAGTCGGTGTGACATAAAATCAGTCTAACTCACATCAACTCGATAAACCCACTTAATCTGCTTAATTATCCGCTTTATTTATTTAATTTAATTTATTATTATTTTTTTTTTTTTTTGTGGTTGAGTGGATTTAGTAGTTCAGATAATTTGGGAAGAAAATAACAAATGACCAAAAAACTTCTTTTGTCGGATTGAATCCTGTGGGCCCCCACCGTCACTCCACTGTTCAACGTTATCCACGAGAGAAGGTGTGCGCAGATAAAGAGGCGGAGAGACACCCTGGACCCGCCAACACCCCCTCCCCTTTGACCGTTGACCGGCATCACACCCACCCACCATGCACCACCCCCTTCCACACCCCAAAAAAACCTAATTACAATGATTGCCCCCCTCCCTCAACTCTATTTTGCTCTTGGGCCCCTCGTTTTCTCGATATTTCCTTTTTGGCCCCCCCAAATTTCCTCAACTTCTTCTCCCCTCCCCTAAAGAAAATAAAAGAAAAGAAAAGAAGAGGATTTTTGGCTTGACCATTTCGGTTCTTCGGTCAAATCCTCCAATCACATCGAATCCGAGAGGAGATTGCATGCCCCAATAATTTAGCATTATGTTGACTAGAGAAATGGAAACAGCACATCAAATGAATGCTTACAAAAGTGATGTAAACAAAAGGAGAAAAGTCCTAATGAAATTATACTGCTGATAAGAAATTATATGCAGATATTTATTTATCAATTACTATTTTATTTTTCAATGTGATTTAAACCAGAATGAATATTGAGTCTTCCAAATGAAACGTGACGAGAGTGAACCCGTCACTTAGAATTACAAATAATCCAAATGAGTCTTTTCTCATTGCAATAAAAGGTTTTCATGCTTTCTTCACGAAGTAATTGCTACCTAGATATACATCACATTACATCCATGCCATTAATGTTCATATAGAATTAGTTCATTAGTTTCACATAGATATCCATGATGGACATTAGAACTTTAAATTACCCAACATCAAATATGGGATATTTTAGTTGTTCATTTTCCCTACGATCTCTAAGTACATGTTGTTTTAGTAGTTTAATTGGTATGTTTTCTTCGGTGACTATGCTATAATTATCTGGGCATGTTGGAAGAGTAGGACAATTGAAATCTCAATTTTCTTTTTCAATTTAATTTAGAGATGCATTATAGTGACTCGAAATTCATTTTCTTTCATTGCTGGAGATATTGTCGATTTTATCTTACAATGTGGGATGAGGATGAAGATGTACACTAGCACAGTTCTGATCGATGGGTTTCACCGCTCATCTAATTCTCTTATTCTCTGTTCAAACTTTCTCTAGATATTTTTTCTCGGTCCTCCTTTGCATTTAAGTTTGCATGTTACAGTTTGTAACTTTACAATCTTTTGCATATGTACTCGGCGAAGAAGATTGGCTTTTCAAATAGACCTAGCTTTATTATGCATAGTGCAACTTTACAACCCTAAGAGGTTAACATGGGTAATCTTTTTCTACTTTCCCCCCTCTGGTTGGGAAATTAAATAATCGGGCTAACTTGCAAAGAAGGGAAAGTGGCATCTCCCCACCTTTCTAGCTTGCATGTGAGGCATTCTCAAAAGCACTATTCTTTTTCTCTTTGACCATGTTGTAAAAGCGAAGACCGATGGATATCGTAATCAAGATGACATAACCATAGCCTTTTTACTTGCTTTTTTGTGAACTAACCTTTTATCAAACGGGCAATCCGTCAGAGCCAATGACAGAGCTGTTCGCCAAATGACTTTGTTTTTGGAAGGTTTCACTATACTGAAAAGCGATGTTTCATGTTATCTTTTAGACACTTGTATATTCATGAGGATTAGCATGGCCATCACATGCAAGAGCTGGGTTAGACGCTTTGCCACTTCTTTTGGGTGCAAAACCGTTAAAGTGAGGGTACTTTACAGGCTGAGACAACTGGTCTTCTGCTCCCCCCAACTTTGGTTAGTGGATTGGGTGTGTTTTGATCACGAGCCAAGATTTAGAGAAGGAAGCTTCATTGGCCCCTCAAGCATAAATTAATGCTACCAGCTTTTACTCGAACGTGGTTTTGATTATCTTTAGCAGATCAATAAAAGCGGCGTTTCTTTTTCTAAAGGGTTTTGTTAATGGGTGCTCTTTTGTAGTGCTTGTCAAGTTAAGTAATTATGTTAGAGAAGATGTCAATTTTTTGAGATACCAATTTCTATATGATGTGTTATCAATATCTTAAAAGTTGAAACGCCTTATAGGTCAATTACGGAGCACCGTATGACCACATGATAATTCCACTTGTACAGAGGAAGTAAAAAAGAATGAGAAACAGAACCATGTGATTTGCCTAAGTAGGTACATTGGTGAAGGGCTCCCTATCGAAAAGACCTAACTGAGTAAATCCCAACTCTAGGGTTTTCCCTTTGGCTAGATGATGCTTCTCTGCCTAGATGGTGCATGGAAGAAGGATTGCCCATCTAAACAACATATGATATGTACATTTTTCCATGCCAAGAGAGAGTTTGTAAACTCAGCAGGATTTCACTCAAGTGAGCAAAGTATGCTTAGACATATAGTGTCATATAGTAAATTATACAATCGGCCAATCAGCTACTTAAATTGGATCAGGAAATTGTCATTTATGCTGAATTGAAATGGACCAAACTAGGAAATATCAAACACATCATAAACCCGATACAAAAAAAACCTTCGAAAGGGCCAAAAAATGAGAATGAGAATGTATATATGGAGTCAAAATAACAACACCAACCATGGCATGACCGTGTTAATTATAGCGCTCGGCTGCACAATAATTCAAATTCGTGGACTATCGTGAGACGAATCGTGGCGAGCCCGAGGCAAATGGAGGAATACCCAAAACTCCGGGGGCCGGGGTGCAAAAAGATAAACTTAAGTAACCAAAAAAAGAGCAAATAATCAGCGACAATCACTGCCCGTCTTGATGTAAACAGGAGTCCCGTTTTTTAATAAATAAAAAAAGAAAGAAAAACATAAACACTGTGGGGCCCCGCCCGGTCGCACATTTACCTTTGACCAAACCACGACACGCCAACCTCATCGACGGGACCGGACTAGGTGGGGGCCTAAACTAACCATGGTTAAGTTAGAGGCTAGAGATAGAGAGAGAAAGAGGGCCCGGGGTGGGGTGGGGGCGGGCTACCGCCCCCACAGTCCACACGTGTGGCGGAGGGAGTCAGAAGCACAAAAACCAGCTGTTTGTTCGGAGAAAGCATGTCGATTGTCCTCTCTTTCTCTCTCTTCCCTCTTTCTCTCTCTTCTGCTCCCGATTTTGTATAAAGAAGAAACCAAGCGTCCTCTCACGAACGGAGAAGGAATTTCGGCAGTGCCCATCTGTGCGCGCTCTGCAAGTGTCGATCCTTCACTTCATCCAGTGCCCACATTCTAGAGAGAGAGAGAGAGAGAGAGAGAGGGAGGGAATTGCAGTAACGAACAAAAGGGAGCTTTTTCCCGCCGTTCCTAGAGAGAGAGAGAGAGAGAGAAATGCGTGGGGGGCTGAGCCTGGAGCCGCTGGACATGGTGGGCGTCCAGATCCCGCACCACTTCCGGTGCCCCATCTCGCTGGAGCTGATGCGGGACCCGGTGACGGTGTCGACGGGGCAGACGTACGACCGGTCCAGCATCGAGCCCTGGATCGCCGCCGGCAACACCACCTGCCCCGTCACCCGCGCCCCGCTCCTCGACTCCGCCCTCATCCCCAACCACACCCTCCGCCGCCTCATCCAGTCCTGGTGCGTCGCCAACCGCCACTCCGGCGTGGAGCGCATCCCCACCCCGAAGCAGCCCGCCGACCCCTCCCGCGTCCGCGCCCTCCTCTCCCAGGCCGCCTCCACTTCGTCCTCCGCCGCCGCCCCCCGGCTCTCCGCGCTCCGGCGGCTGCGCGCCCTCGCCCGCGACTCCGACAAGAACCGCGCCCTCATCGCCTCCCTCGACGCCCGCCCCCTCCTCCTCGACGTCCTCTTCGCGGACCCCCGCGCCGAGTCCTCCGAGCTGGAGCACGAGGCGCTCGCCCTGCTGGCGATGCTGCAGCTCGCCGAGCCCGAGTGCGCTTCCGTGGCCTCCGACCCCGACCGCGTCGCGTTCCTGACCGGCCTCCTCTTCCACCCCTGCGTCGAGGTGAGGATCAACGCCGCCGCGCTCATCGAGGCCGCCGTCGCCGGCGTCCGCTCGCCGGAGCTCCGCGCCCGGGTCAGCGGCGCCGCCGGGGTCTTCGAGGGCGTCGTCAGCCTGCTGCAGGACTGCGCGGGGTGCCCCCGCGCGCTCAAGGCCGGGGCCCGGGCGGCCTTCGCGCTCTGCCTCGTGAAGCCGACGCGGCACCGGGCGGTCGCCGCCGGGGCCGCGGCGGCGCTGGTGGACCGGCTGGGCGACCTGGAGCGGGGCGACGCGGAGCGGGGGCTGGCCACGATTGAGCTGCTATGCCGGGTCCCCGCGGGGTGCACGGCGCTGGCGGGGCACGCCCTGAGCGCGCCGCTGCTGGTGCGGATGATCCTGAAGGTGTCGGACCGGGCGACGGAGTACGCGGCGGGGGCTCTGCTGGCGCTGTGCTCGGCGTCGGAGCAGTGCCGGAGGGAGGCGGTCGCCGCCGGCGTGTTGACGCAGCTGCTGCTGCTGGTGCAGAGCGACTGCACGGAGAGGGCGAAGAGGAAGGCGCAGCTCCTGCTGAAGCTGCTCCGGGACTCGTGGCCGGAGGATTCGATCGGGAACTCCGACGACTACGGCTGCAGCGAGGTGGTCGTTCCGTTTTGACGGCGGTCCGTTACGACGTCACATAATAGCTTTTTGAAAAATTTTGTTGCTTTTTTTGGGGGGAGGGGGTCGATTTATGGTATTATTTCTTGTTTACGTCAATTAGTGAAATTTCGAATTGGTAGAGAGAAATGAAGGGGGAAGAAAGGCATGGTGGAAAGGGAAGGTTTCCAAATTTAGATTTTGATGTATAGAGAGAGATTTGTAATTTTTGTACGTAATTTTGGATGTAAGCATTTTTGGTTGAAAAGAAAAATAGAACCCATGAGATTCAGAAGTTGAAGAGTACAACAGTAGATCTATCATGTTCTTTATATTCTTAATTAATAATTGATTAATGTATGCTTTATTGTATTCTTAGAGCTTGATGGATAGACAACAAATGTTTCGTGAGACTCGCGTTTTTTTTTTTTTTTTACTTTTGTGAGATCCGTTTCTATTTGGTGTGATGGTTAATTGATGTTTTAAACAAATTTTGCGTATCAAACTAAATAAACTTTTGAAAGCAAGCTATCTATATTGAGAGCAGACTCCTAAAGTGTGATTTTCCAGCTTGATATTGAGATTGCATTGGTAAGGATTGGATTTAGGACTTTGTGTTCTAATCACTTAACCACATAATTGATTTGCAATTTAAAGTAGCATTTGGAGTCAGTCTCATAGTTTCTTCAACTTAGAATATCTAACTGTTTATTTGTTATTAGGATGACTTTTCTTTCAATGGAGAATATGTACAATGGTATTTTGATCGATTGTTAAGGACCACAATACTCGTCTATCTAGCTCAGGCCATCTCCAAATTAGGGTAGAACTTCTATGGTAATGTTTAGGCATCGACTATCTAGGGGTGGTTGATTTGCCTCTTCCAAACCTTTATCTTAAGCAAAATAAAAGAATAGAAAAAAGTCTTTTCTCATGTTAGTTCAAACTTCACATCACATGAACATGATGTAGACTAGTCACAAAATTTACTATAGTAAGTTATATGGTAGAATATATGAAGGTTGTGATGTTGATTTAAGTGGACTGTATTCATCACTTAATAATAGGTTGTGATGTTATTTAGGACTTAGGAGTGAATTTCACCAGGGGTCATTGAACTCAGAGAATTACTATATTGAATTGAACTTCAATGTCAATCACCTAAGACACTAAACTTTCAATTTTTTTGCAATTGATGCATTTTCATCAGATGCTAACCAAATTTCCAATTAGATGCTAACAAGGCAAACAAATAGGGCCGACATGGCATGAGGTTGGATGTCTTGTCTACAACATGTGGCCATCGTATCAACATTTGGGTCAGAAAAGGAGTTGGCGATTGAAGAGTCAAAGGCCATAAGAACGGCAATGAAAATAGCGATGACTTTCAGTCCTTAGAAGCCTTACATAAATGTGGATTTAAAAACCTTCTTTGTGAATTTTGGATTTCGATTTCTCGAATCTAATTACTATTTGCCTTTAATTTCATAAAAGTAAACGTACATATATTTTTATTTATACACACGCATGTGAGAGAGAGAGTATCAAGAGTCACATGCTTGTAAAAACAAAGCCATGGAGTCACATGGCAAAGGCCAATGACCTCTGTTCACTTCTTGTGTGGTGGGCAGTAGTGCTCACATGCCCAACTGGAGCTCTCTCGATTTGTCTAGTCTTCCTGGTTAGTAAAGAGCACAAGGGACTGAAGGGAGGGCATCCATTTTGTCTTTGAAGGAATGATATGGAGCAGCAGGGACCCACCGTTGATTAATGAAGTGTCCCTCACCTTTTGTCCAAACTATACTTGGAAAAACTGTTGATTCCTTCATCGAGATTTTATTTTCTTTCCAAATTTTTTGCAATAATTTTAAGGCCATTAAGTGGTATGGAGATCTAGCATATTCCAGAGCACAAAATTGGGTTTTGAATGAATATGAGCATTCATATCAACGAATCAACGTCATCGGACTATATGATATGGATCAATTGTCATGCATTCCACTCATATTTATTGACCTCTAAGAACTAAGATACCTTAGTTTCCCTTAGTCATTGTCTAGCTGAGTCAATACTCCCTTAAACATATGCACGGGAAAATTGTTGATGGCCTTATAAGCTATTTCATGCAAGCGATTTTTTATTTTGGTCAACCATTCAATCATGTGTTTTGTTGGCCACTTGATATACATGCTTGTCAACATCAACTATCGAATTTGAGTATGATAAATTTATTGTATTGTAGCTCACGATAGCTTTGACTCATATAAAATTATCATATATTCAAGTTCAGATCATCGTGAGTGTAAGAAACTACTATTTCACCTTTGCTTTCATTGATGGATTGATAAACTTAGGAATTCCTATATTCTTTGCAAATAATAAAGACAAATTCAGAGCTAAACGTAGGTGAAGTAAGTCAAATAAGCTGGAGCTACAAAGGAGAAAAGAGTATTTGATAGTTTCATTTAGTGAGAAAGGTATTTAGTAGAGCTACGAACAGTATGTTATATATTATGCCACGTGTCGAGCATAGATTGACTGTCTAGCCCATTAACTTGCACTAATTACACACACATAAACTGCCTATAATGACAAATGACACATTAGTCGGCTGATAGGTATGCTTCCATGTGCTAGAATTGCGAGTCGAACCTTCTTTCTGAAAAAACGAACAAAGAGTTTCTCTTTTCCTTTTATTCTCAAACGAACATCATATTTTGTATAACTTACTTTTTTTCCTTTTTTCCGCTTTGTTTTATTATGTTATAAATCTGATTAATGATTTTTTTGGGTGATTTTCAACTTATCTTTTAAGCATAGAACCGAACTTTTATTATTATATATGTTTATTTTTCAAATCAATCCATTGATGTACCGTTTATCAGATTATTGAATGAATATCAAATTTAGGATGGGATATTGGAATAATATGATATTTCCATTGTGATAAGAAGAAACAGAGAAAAGATGCAACGCTAGAAATAAATCATTCATTATACTTGTTTTCTCAAGGAAAATTTGCACAGAAAGTCTTAAACCTTACATACAAAATTCAGTTAGGTTCTAAAACTTTCAATTGGTTCAATTAAGTTTTAAGTTTTTCTTAAAAAGTGCAAACAAGTCATTTCAAAGAATGATACCTAAATTGGCCTACATATCACTCAAAAAGCACTTAAATATCATCCTTAACTTGCACTCTTTAACATGATTTTATAACTTGACTGCATCTTTCATTAAAATTTGAGGGCTTAATTGCACCAATCTAAAGATTTAGAATTCAATTGTACCTTTTTATAAATGTTAGGACTTGATTATACCAATTCTCCATTTTTTTGATAGAGCCGTCATTATATGCAGCTCAAAGATTGAGATAGGAAAGGAGCAAAATCAATTTGTTTTGAGTTGTGGTGTGCTTTTTCATAAAGACAAATATCACAAAAAACCTCAAATTATGCTCACTATGACATAAGTACTCAAAACTTTATTTTATGTCATCAAAAATCATAAACTTGCCAACTGTGTTATAAAAAAGCCCAAACTTATACATGTGTGATTTATTGCAATATCATCAAGGGTATATTTGGGTATATTTGTCATACTAATAAAAATTTGGACTTTTTTATGACATAGAAAAAGTTTGGGATATTTGTGTCACAACAACTTTAGGACTTTTAGTGATACAAAAAAAGTTTGGAGTATATGTGTCATAACAGGTATAGTTTGAGATTTTTGTGGTATTATTTACCCATTTCATAAGTCACCTAGCATTAGGCTTCACAGGAGAAAATTGCAACTTTTTTCTGCTGAGAACCAATGGCCCAAGGGCCAGGCACGTGAAGCCCATGTGCAAAGACTTCAAGTTTTGGACGTGACTGGTCTCTATATGATTTTTTTTTTTGCCGAACTCTACAGTGAATTGAAAAAAAAATAAAATCAAAACCTAGAAGAGAGGATTCTGTCTGTCTCAATTTTAGTGTTTATAATAAACGTATTATTACGTTAATAAATTAAAAATCCCAAGCCCGTTCCAAAATATTTTTACCTCGAACTAGTTTTCACCCCACGAAAAATCTTAAATCAATACCCCATAACTTATTTACTCCAATTAATTTTCCGTCTAACGTGGATCATCACCTTCTAATTATCCAGAAACATGCAAAGACCCATCCCGAGACCCATCGACAGTACCCCATCCTTCGCCATCTGGTCCTAAGTGTTCATCATTCAATCCTAAAAGATCACCGTCGGCAAATACTGCCTCAGGCAGACCACAACCACTTCATTGGCCATGCCCATAAACATGGCGAACGCGTCTTTATCACACTCACTTCCTGTGTCTTTGTCTATGTTAATTGTGCGCAGAACAACGCCTAGGATTTCTTGAACAACCCTTTTTTTCCTATACGAAAAAAGGGCTAAAACCAAGTACTAAACTACTGTCAAGAATCTTTTATACCTATGTTATCACCTAATGAAACATGAAATAACACTTTAGGAGGCGGTCAGAATAACCCAGCATCCACGCGCTTATTGATTCCGACGCCTTTATCCTTGTCAACCGGGTGGGCTGGATACTAATTGGGCTTGGCCCAGGCTCTGTGCGTTCTGACGAGCCGAGTCCTCCTAGGGTTTCTAGGCTTTGATCTCCTGAAGAACGATGCCCTTTTAAGAAGAGCTCCATCTTCATCCTTCTCAGAAGTAGGTCTAGGATCCCCGTTCGGCCCAACCATCCTCTGAACCTATTAACTTCTTTGCTTCCTGGGCTCTTCACCACCTATTCCCCATCTCACTTTGACCAAATCGTCTCTTGTACCCGTCACCGGGCGAACCATTGAGAATTCCTTGTGCTCCTTACGACCCTTTCTCGAAGATAAAAGCAAACATGTCTCAATTTCTGCATGCAATGCAGCTAATCTTCCTCAATTGATTCGAATTGTTTTACTTAAAGAGGCTTTTTCCGCGAAAGCCAAACCACAAGATCTTGCATAACGACCCCTCTCCCTACGCATGCATCATCTCGCTAATAAAGACAATAGCATGGTTTAACGATAGATTGTTGTAAAATGCCAAACATCTTGGGAAAATAATGATAGAAATATGAATGCTTTGGTTATTAGCTATTTTCTATTTTTTAGATGTTTATTAGGACATTATTCCTGATAAAATTTCATTTAATCTTAAGAAAAAAAAAACAGCTGAAATAATTACATATATCGATATGCTCTTCACACCAAAGGCACATGTTTAGTACCAGTACGTAAAAAAGTGAGAGTAAGCCTTCCGACCGTACTCCACGACATAAGGGGTCAAACTTGATCATACGTTTTAATTTTCATGTACTTTCATTTATGCGCTACTCGAGTGCAAATATTATTATTTGAAGTTAAAAGATGAAAATGCTAGAATATACATGATCATATTCATTCCATAGACATCAAAGTAATACAAAAATATCTAGAAAAACCATTGATAATTCAAAATTGATGATATGTGAAGAAAGAGAGAGCCCAACCTCCTCTCCTTGTTCATATCTTGAAGGTGAGGATATGTGACCGCAACCGGAGCTTGAATCCCACCTCAGATCTAGGGTTGCTTAACACCGTCAACCCTCTCGCGGTGTCGCCGTAATATCGAGATGGGATTCCCAATTGAAAACTAAAATTGTAGTCCTAAAATTGAGCTATCAAGTCACTAAATTTAATCGTATACATTTAGTTAGTTTGCTTTTCATTATCTTTTATTTTGGTTTTGATTCTGTAGACAAACGCTTGTGCATGTATATATATTGCACAACAATTCAATGAAACTTTTTTTTTTTTGACTAAAAAATTCATCTCTATTTAATGGAATCAAAACAGAGTTCTCAGTTAAAATTTTTCCAAATCTCTTATTTGCCTCCCTTACTTTTACACACTTAGTTTGTGCCAAAGTCTAACTTACTTGAAAGTATTCAAATACACTTTCATTGATTAGCTTTAATTTTTAGAACAGTTAATAACGATATCATAAAATTTTACATAGTATCAGAGCCATATCACCCCATACATGGGCTAATTGAACTTCTAAATTTTTTAATTTAACAATATGCTACTCAAATTTAATTCTTTTCCATTTGTTATCAAGCATCGATGCCCAGAGAACTATTCTATTGTAGCGGCCAAAATGATAACGATGTTTATCAACCCTCAACTAAACTATGATTGCCTCCTACCCCTTCCGCCCTTGTTGGTGAACAAGCTCCTATGGTGAATTGGCTCTCAGCTAGGCTTCCTTTTATAGAAAAATTCTTTACTAATGTCCTTTGACCAAGTCAAGTTTCCTACATATGAGTTGAGTCAATGCAATAAAATTCATCGTCTTCCTTTCAATTTTTTTAGCCAGTCAATCGTCAACTCTCCAACGTGTTGTCTACTGATTTTTGGTGCCTTACTCCCATCACCTCGATTGATGGTCATCACTTTTATGTTATTTTCGTTAATCATTTCACAAAATAAATGTCCATGCTATTTTCATCAATTTCAAATTCCTTCTTTAAAATCTCTTTAATAAAAAAATTATCATAGTTTATTGCGATCGTACAGATGAATTCACCAAATTCGACCCTTTTTTCTCTCATCACAGCATTACCCATCTCATTACAATACCTTATACTCCCCAATACAAAGGAATCGCCGAACGCCACCATTGACTCTTTGAAACCAGCTTCAACCTCTCTCTCGCGCTTTTGTTTCATTAACATTTGGGTCATATGCCTTTCTCACTGCCATGTATCTAATAAATTGAAAATCCTCACATAAACTTTGGATTTTCATTCTCCTTCTAAGGTACTTTTTCGTGGAACTCCTAATTATTAAAAGCTTCGCTTCTTTGTATTTTGAGCTAAGTGCTGTAGAAGTTCTAAAATTTGTTACGAAAATGCAATTGAATTCTAAAACTTGCAAAAAGTGCAATCAAGTTCTAAAACTTGTCAAAATGGTTCAATTGAGTTATAAAGTTAACACCATCAGTTTTATTGACAAAAAATGCTGACGTGGCATTTTAAATGATTTTTTACTTTCCATTTGGCTTTTTAAAATATTTTTTATTCAATTTTAAAAAAATATATTTAAAAACTAAAATTCATTTTTTTTAAAACTGTTAAAAAAGAAAAAAAACTAAAATTCATTTTTATTTTCCACCGCCACCGCCCATTGCCGGAGGCGCCGGCGTTTTTAAATATAATTTTCTAAAAAAATGAATTAAAAATTATTTTAAAAATTATTTTAAAAAGCCAGGTGGAAAATAAAAAATTATTTAAAATACTACGTTGGCACCACGTCAATATATTCTGTCAATAAGACTAACGGTGTTAACTTTAGGACTCAATTGAACCATTTTGACAAATTTTAGGACTTAATTGCACTGTTTACAAGTTTTATAACTCAATTGTATTTTCGTAACAAGTTTTGAAACTTTTACAGCACTTATCCCTTGTATTTTCCATGGTCAACAGCTTAAGCTCACAATAAACTTGCCCCAGAATCTCGTCTGTGTCTTTCTCGAGTAGTCAACTCAACATAAGGCATATGAGTGTTTTAATCTGACTTCAAACAAAAAAATCTCTCTCAAGAAATGTCGTTTTTGATCAAGCTCAGTTTCCTTTTGTGTCCTTCGTATCCTTCGTCTAGTAGCACCGAGTCACTTATTACTAGTAGGGTCCCTCTTGGTATTCATTCTTCTATAATCACCCCCTCCAGCCAATTGCCACTCATCCACGGAGTTGTCACTTCTTCCCAAGAGCAAAGAGGAATCATCCCTACCTCACTAACCCCACCGCCATCTTTGTTACCTATCCCACCCAATATCTCGCTCTTGATCCGTCAAACTCAAGCTCCATTACGACTGCCACCTCAAAAGACTCGCACTCACCCCATGTGCACCTATTCCCGTAATACTATCGTCAAACCAAAACAAATTTACTGCATCACCAAACATGCTCTTTCCCCATCTTTGGAGCCCATATAGGGTATGCATGCCTTGAAACATCCCAAGTGGCGACAAGCCATGTCGAACGAGTTCCTCGTTTTAGTTCATTAAAAGGCGTGGCAGCTGATCCCTTTCAATTTATGTGGACGGTTGAAGTGGTTTTTGGCTCAAGCGAAACCAGATGGAAGCATTCTCGTGACTCTTCTGAGATGAATTGATAACTTTATAAAAATAGAGTTATTTTACCTACTTTAATAAAAAAAAAAAAATGCAGTATCTATGAGAAAATATTCGGATTGCATTCTGATTAAATTTTTTTCCTTATTTATGAGTATAATAAGATATGGAGAAGATAAGGAAAAAATTGCAAAAATTAGAGATTTTTTGATTTTGTTTCCTAATTTTATTTACAAGTAGTGGAAAATGAATATCAAATCAAATATTCTTTGATTTACTCTCTAATTTTATGTGAAAAATAAGCAATTTTCTAGAGATAAGATACTTTTCGACCAAAAAAAAAAAAAAAGATAAGAAAAAAAAAAAAAGGTGACGGAATTCTTATTTTTTAATTCAAGATGCTAGGTTTAACTTATATTTTTGTATTTATTTCTATTATATTTTAATTTTTTTGTTAGGGCTACGATGTAGCTTAACCATAATGATGTGAATTTCATGATTTTTATGTGTGCAAATGATTTCATTCATATGAGTTATATATTATTGTGCTTAATTATTTTAAGTGTCTAGCCACTACTAGAATGATCTAATATGCATATTTGAGATTAAGAAGTGATAATATGCAATTGCTCATTATATATAAAAAAAAAATCATGAATTAAATGTAGATAGAGATATATCATGTTATGAGTACTTTTTTTTTTAATGATAAAGTGATTTAAAATACTCATTGTAAGCCGGGAATATTTATAGATTTTAATGTACTTATGTTTATTTAAATCCATATAAAGATATAGTGGATTAACAAACTCTCTCGACAAGGTAGACCCATATGCAAAACCCCCACCTCGACAAAAACAAAAAAAGCCAAAGGATACCATGTACCAAAGGTACTTGAATGGAGATCCATTCGTTGATACTCTTGGTGAGTGTGACAAATTCTAGTTTATGGTTTCTTATGTACCAACTCCACCACTAGAGTTCACTGCTCCTCCCTCCGTTTCACCAACTCCACCACCATCACTTCCTCCATCTCCTCCTAAAAAAAACCAACTCTTTCTCCGTTTTATAAGCCAATTCTAGAGTGTGCAAAGAAGCATCCTATCCACTTGAGGCTCCAGCAGAAACACCACCAAATTCTTCCATCGCCATATTCCATGAGACAGACATTCCCCCTCTTGCTTGAGAAAGTTCCAAACTCTCGTTCCCTGCCCCATAAGAATTCATTGATCCACAAGGCAGATATCAGCATGCTCCTAAGATACTTGCCCCCACTGATGTGGATGAACATGGAAGACAGAAAAGGACTCATGTTGTTGAAGCTGTCTAAATTGGCAATCGGAGACTCTTTTAGCACATAACAATGCGTTCAAAGCAATTGATTCCAAGATTGTGAATGTGCAACAAGATCTTCGAAGATATCATGAAACCACCAAGAAGATGCTTTCCGATTTCCAAAAGAGGCTTCATGCCTTGGAATCCGGACAACATTTAGGGTATCATTATCTCGAAAGTCCTAAGGCGGAAATAGAGAAGCTCAAAAGGCAAATTCAACTCCTTGAAGAAGGAAGATTCAATCCATTCCCGACTACTTTGCGGACAGAGCATTTGCCTCCACCACTCCAGATGTCTATATTTGCTGCTCTCACAAATGTTCCCGTCAGACAAGATAAGGCAGATGTAGCTGAGATGTGAAACCATCTCAAAGAATTGGACCAAATAAGGAAAGAAAATGGAAAGGAGAAGATGTCTGAAGAATCCTCGCTTGTTATAAAGGAAAAGCCAAACCAAATGATGCTGTCAAATCCACAGAATCTTTCTTAAGAGATTTGGATAATCATGAACCACAGCCTGATCCTGTTACTCCACAGCCCAATCTTGTCATTTCGACAGATTAGATTCTATTTCCAGCAGAACCAGCTTTTCTGAACATCTTTGATACCGAATCAAATTGGTATCCATCTTGTCCTCCTCATCCTTCTCAATCCCTACCATTGATTCCTTTCCTATTGTACCAATAATTTCATCAATATTCATGGCCGATCCTCCAAACCAGGAGATGGAATCAAACCCTTTCGAACCAGAGGTTGTTCAGCCAAACAATCCCTCCCAGCATGTATCTACTGCATCAAAATAGTTTTTTACTGTTGATGATATTCCCTATCACAAATAACCATAAAGACTTGAAGATTTTCATACTTGATTAAATACCCAAGCCCTTCCAATCAGGACAAGTATAATGTCCTTTTTGGTTTTGTTACAAGGTTTACAGGTAGCCTCAAACATTGGTGGCAATCTGTGACAGAACAAGACTAGCTTCAATTTTTACTCTTACCTGACTTTTATCATGCCATTACCCTTTTATATCATTTCTTTGTGGGAAAACCTTTTGATCTCCAAGAGCTTAAAAGGGGAGAATTTTTCGAAAGAAGATGTTGCTTTATCTAGAAAAAAAACATCTTGATAAACATTATTGAGAAATGCTTAAGCTCTTCTATGGTATTGGAGCTAATCCAAACCTGAAGCATGTCTTCCTGACTTCCATCCCCAAAAAATTATCCCAACAGGTTGAGAGAACTTTTCTCAGCTAACAGAGAAGAATTCAGGATATTCCATTGAGAAAAATCCAACAAGAAATTCATTTGTACCTTGAAGAATTGAGTATAAAACGTCAAATGATCCAAACTTACCTTTCAGATAACAGAGAACTAGATACAGCACGTTCTCGCTAGAAGTTAAAGATCAAATGCTCCAAGCAAGACTGCGATGTTTTTCAAGAAGCTCTAGATAAAGAAATCCAGGCATGGCTTTAAGTACTTTGGAAGAAAGAAGAAATGGTGATACCTACACAAAAGGAAAGATCATTCAGGCCACAAGAAATCAAATCGATGCTTCATCTATAATCAGAAATGATATTTTGCCAAAAATTGTCCCCAAGTAGAAAAAGGTCAGAACCATCTGATATATCATATAGAGAACAAAACTAGTATTTTTCTTGAAAATGATGATATCGAATCTTTATTTTTTGCGGATGAAGAATCATCTGAACAAACTCTTTGTGTCATCCCTTGTTACCAAACCTCTAGTGAAATTGATTCGAATTCAGATCTGTCGCTATCTAAATTTTGGGTACATCACCTAAAACTAGGTTAATGGACTATTAAGGGCGCGCATGACAACCATTCTGTTTCAGAAATAATTTCTAGAATAGAAATAGATTTTTCTATTTCTATTTCTAGAAGAGTTTCTAAACAAAAATAACCGTTTGATAACGACATAAAATTTCTACTCTAAAAATAAAAATTCGTTTGATAACGACACAAAATTTCTTTCTTTCGGACGGCGGCGGCGGCGACGACCGATAACCTTTAATATAAAAAATAAAAATAAAAATGATTTAGCAACAAAAAAGAATAAAATAAAATAAAATAAATCATAAACAAATAAAATAAAAATTTCATTTTATTTTAAAATAAAAATATCCTTAAAAATAAATTTATTTTATTTATTCTATTTTATTTTATTTTACAAATAAAATTATTTTAAAATAAATAAAAATAAAAAAATTATTTGGCAAAACACTCAAGGCAAATAAAAATAATTTATTTTTATTTATCATAAATAAATTATTTTTAATAAATTTATTTGTAATAAACTAAAAATAAAATGATAAATAAAAGTAATTTATTTATTTTTATTTTTAAATGAATAAAATGAATATTTTTATTTTTATTTTTAATAAAATGAGGAGAGGCGGAGGAGGAGGAGGAGGAGGCAGAGACGTAGAGGAGATGAGGGAGGACTCATTGAAATTAGGGTTTAGTGGGAGAAATTATTTATGATTTCTCTTTCAAATCAATTTCTGGAATAGAAATTTATTCCAGAAATAGAAAAACTGAGTAGATTTATCAAACAGGTTTCTATTCCGTAAAGCAGTGCCCTAATAGAAAAATTATTTCGGAATAGAAATTTTGGTTATCATGCACCCCTTAAGTTTTTAAACTTAGCTCGGGTTCCCCCAAGCTCATACTAATTCGCGACTTAAGGTTCAAATATTTAACATACAAAAGATTATTAACTAGGAGTCGCCACTAATCGGTTTATGGTAGATCGATTAGATACCTAAGTAAAATAATTTTTTACTCCTACGAACCAGAGATTATGGGTACGGGGACTTGGTTACATTAGATTTCTCTAATGCCCTTTCGGTACCATTTCTTTTTAATTTTTAAAAATATTTTTTGCAGGCAGCTTGGATTTATTTTAACCTAAATTACTATCATGCAATGGGGTGATCACACAGATACTCAATCATTGAATAAATTTCACCAAATGAATCCCACACACTAAAGCAAGTATTTTTTTTTTTTTGGGCTTTCTTTTATCTCAAAATTAAAACATGCACTTTAACTACATGACCTAATTTTACTAATAAAAAAATTCTAATTAAATGAACCTAACATGCAAACTAATTGACATGCACCTAATATTTTTTGTATTTTTATTGAAATTCGGAATAAATAAAAAAATCTAATTAAACTATCTAAAATAAAGAATTTTCTAATTTATTTTAGGGATTAATTTGACTTAAACCCTATCCTATCTTAGAAAATGAGATTATTTAAATATGCAAAGATTATCTAAGCCTATCTAAAAAAATAAATTCAATCCTAATCTATTTCAAAAATCATCTAAATGTGCAAATTTAGAATGCAACCCTAATTTACTAAACTTACACATTCCCATGCAAGATTTAATCTTTTGATTTTTTTTTGATTTTTATGTTTTTTTTAGCGTTTTTTTTCAAGACAAGCAATTATGAAATTACATCTAAACTAATCAAAACATCCACCAAATAAATGATTAAAATAATCGAAAAAATAACATGTTGTCTCACGGGTTAAATTAACGATTACTCCAATCCTAAACATCAAGATATTTCAAAATAATTAAAAATCTAATTCGAAGTCTTATGGACCAAATTAATAATTATAATGATTTAACAATTAAAATACTATCAAAATACCCAAAAATTCATATAATTAAAAAAATGATCTGATGTCTTACGGATCAAATTAATGTTGACACCTAAATTTTGGCGACTCAGTCATTTACCTATTACATAAAAATCAGGGATTAATTTTTAAAAAAATTGCATAACATATAGTTTTAGGAGCATTTCTTTTTATTACATTTGCAATTGATCGGCCACAGGGGATTTGAAAGTCATGAGGGAGCTTCTAATAGTAGGCCATGATCTTTGCATGTTCAAGAACAAAGGTGGCTGGACACCGTTCCACTACATGGCCATCAAGCGTAGGATCAAGTGGAGAACGATCAGTCTGATGTGCTCAAGAAGTTGTCGAAGATGGAGATGCGGATGACCTTGTACGATGAATGGGAACCACATTGATATCGATGAAAGAAATATCTTGTCTAACGAAAATAAGCAGGAGCGACATCACTACACGTGAATGGCTCGTCCCCAGAGAATATATGTTTAGCCATTGAAAATTCAGTCAAGTCATCCAAAGATTTAACCGAATATATCTGCTGAAGGAAAAAGGGGCAGGAAGGGATTTTGATAAAAGGATAATGCCTTGTGTGGGGAATATATTTAATCTCATTATTCTGGTAATATATCCTTTTGACAATGTTATTGTTCGTGAGGAAGGAATGTCTGCAAATATCATCTCTTTCGATATCTCTACATGAAGAAACGATACAAAGAGGGGATTGGTAGACGTGGGTCATATATTTAGTGAATATATTCCTGTTTTAAGACAAGAAATTGCGTGCTGTCAAGGAAGATTTCAAGTGTCCAGAAGAGGAAATGAAATACGTTTTTTAGATGAATTCGGACCCTCTCCCTATAAAAGGGACCTTTTGCAAACAGAAAAGGGGATTCCGAATTTCAAAGAGACATACAAGAGAGAGAGAGACACGTGAGAGAGGAAAGAGCGTGGGTCTTCTTGGTCAATTCTAGGCCAAGACTCACGCCGACGCTTCTACCGCGGTGCTTTCATCTTCCGCGATACATTGTCAACGAGCTGCCATCCTGTTGGAGTTATTGCTCGACCGCTTGACGACGCTACCACAGCCCCTTCGTCGATGACGTCACTGCAGCTCCACTCCTCGTAGTTGTTGTTTCGATTATTTCCCGAACATTGTCGTCGCTGCTTTCCCCTCGTTGTTGCCGCGCGCTGGCGCCATTGCTCTCTGGCCTACTGCCGCTGATCCTCCACTGACGAACGCTGCCTCATCTAGTCGGCAATCTTATTGGGTTTCTATTATGCAGCAACTCTCCCCGTTGCTGTTCTAGTCTTCTTGTGGCTGCCCCCCCTGCTGTGCTGGTCATCCTCGTTGACTTTGCCAAGTCGAATCAGCGAAGCATCAGCCACCACTTACTGAGCGAGACACCATCCTTGAGCAGCACGTCATCTTGAGCTGCCGCCTGTGAGTCATCCCGTCGTCCTTGTGCTATCACGTTGAGCCTCTATCGTGATTCACGAGCCACTGTTCGAAGGCCAAATTTGAAAGCAAATATTTGGGATAGGTAAGGATTTTGTCTATGTTAATTTCCGAAAATTTTGTTTCCTTATTATCAATATTCATCGATGCACGTGATGAAGTTCCCAATATGCCATGATATTCGCAACGCGATTAACCTTTTAAATTGGGAAATCTTCCTAATTTTGCAACATACATATGATTGACGGTCCGAGTTCACGCTCGAAATATGACCCGCAATCGTACGGAAAAATCACCAATCCGATCTCACGCTCGGGATATGATTCGTGATTTTATTTAAAAATTGGCCAATCCAATCTCATGCGCAAGATATGATTCGTCAATTTAGTTCTCAAAATTAAATGGACATGGATGATGTCTTGCTTGATTTGGTGCCGTGTTGTTCTCGATGCCTTATTTGTTTGCTCCCGTAAAAGAAAAAATATTTGAGTTAGATTAGATGCATGTTAGGATGTTACTTGTTTTAGGTTATTTTGCATGTCTAGAATAGGAAATTTATTTATTTCGAATTTTTGAAAAAATGAAAAAAAAAAAACATAAATTTAGGATGTTAGATTTCTATTTCACTAGTCTAAATTGCATGTTTAATTATTTGGCAATTATTAATTTCGAAATTAAAAAAAAAAGAGGAAAAACAGCAAAAAAAAATCATCATGCATATGTCATGTAGAGTTATGGTATATTTTGCACGTCATTGCATATTAGGATAAAAATTGCACTTAGTTTAATTCTAGGTAATAATTTTCTTAATTTATTTTAAGTTTAGATAGATTTTTTTAGATAGATTGCATTTTAGGATTATTTAGGTTAAGATAATGTTTTAGTTTAAATTAGGATTTGGATCAACCTAATTCCTAATATAAATTAAATAGGATCTTAATCTAATTGGGTAATTTCACATCTCACCAAATTTCGAATTTCATGAAAAATACAGAAAATGTCATAGGTTAAATTGGTTTTATTATTTAGGATAAAATGCATTCTTTTAGGAAAAAGAAAAAATGTCATATGCATGTCATTAGGGTTAGATTCATTGACATGTATGTCATTTAGTATTTTTGCTAGGCCCATTTAATTATAATTTACATGTCATTAGAATTAAGTCATTTAGTTAATATTGCATGATTTTCATTAATTAAGAGAAAATAAAAAAAATTACGTGTTAATTAGAAACCATATCTAGGGTTGTTGATGTGGATTTTAATTTAACATTGCAGATGATTTCGTTACTTGGAGGTAAGTTTTTTTGCAATTTATTTATTGTTTATATGGGTGTTAAATTGGTAGTTTGTGCACACGCATGATAACCTCACATGTTTGGGAAATAGATTTAAAATCAATTTAAGCTGCCTGCAAAAACATTTTTTGGAAAATAAAAAATGGTACCGAAAGGGTATTAGAAGAATCTAGTGTAACAAGTCCCCGTACCCATAATCTTTGGTTCGTAGGAGTAAAGTAAAACTCCTGTTGCTTTATTTGGGTTTTTAATCGACTCACCAAAAAATATATTAGTAGCGACTCCTAGATAAAATCTATTTGCATGTTAAAAACTTGAACATTAAGTCGCGAATTGGTATGGGCTTGGAAGAGCCCGAGTTAAGTCTAGGCTTAACAATCCATTAGCCAAACCCTAGATGATTCGCACCCGAAAATTTGATCGTGACAATTAATAATTACAACAATTTTGGGTAAAACTCCTGCGGTTAATCCCTTTAATATTCATCATCTAAGGTTCCAATTTAAATAACTAAACATAAAAGGATAAATAAAATAAAATAAATTAAAAATAAGAATAAATAAATAAATAAATAACTACCAAAGGGAGAACTTGAGAAAGGCAGCAACGAAGGGTGAAGCACGGCTGAGGCGGGGGCACCGGTTCTCGGGGAGAGGCGATGGAACGGATGGCTGCGGTGTCAGCGACGTCGGGCTTCGGTGGCGAGTGGGCAAGGACAGTGGCGCGGCGTCGGAGCTTTTGGCGAGGGCTTGCGGGTGGTGACGGTGAGGCCGGTGGCTGCTGTAGATTTGAGGTGAAGGGGCGTGCGATGGCTGGTGCGGCAAGCTGCTACAGCTGGTTCGCGGCTGAGGACGCTGGCAGCAGCAACGATGACTGGCGTGGAGGTGCTCGCGGGATTGGCAGGACATGGGCTTCGAAGGCGCGATGTCGGGTAGCAAATCCGGAATTGCAAGGGGACGAGCAAAGCAGAGTGATGGGTGTCGGATGCTGGTCTAGGCGCGGCAAAGGTGGTGTGATGGAGCGACAGCAGCGGTGCGGCAATCAGAGGCTCGGGGGCGCGGGTTGCTGGCGTCGGGGTGTCTGGTGGTGCTCGGAGATGTCGGCGTCAGTGCAACGATGACCGGGAACAGCGCTAGCTACAGGCACTGGGTGGAGGCCAGCGACGGGTGCTGTGGGTGTCAGGCGTTAGGTGCGGTAGCAAGGCTCGGGTAGAAGCTGCAGATCGGCGATGGTGCAGTGAGGAGGGCCTGATAACAGATTCTGGCGACGCGGGTCGCTGCAGCTAGTCGCTGGTGGAGGCGCTACAGGGGCGTCGGGTCAAAAGGGACTGCAATGGGCGAAACAGAGGCATGGCGGGGGGGTGGTGCGAGCTCGCGGGCGAAGGCGCGGCTGCTGCGGGCGTCGCGCTACGGCAGTTCGGCGAAGGATCGAGTGCTGTATGGGCATCGCGGGCGCGGCGCAGAAGTGATGAGCAGCAGTAGTGGGGGAAGCTCCGAACAGTAGCACTATTTTCTTTTTCTTCTTCTCTCTCTCTCTCTCTTTCTCTTTGCTCACGTCCTTTTTTGCTGACTTTTCCTTTTCTCTGCAATTTGTCAAGAAAAGAAAAGAGAAAAAGCTCTCTTTTGACTGAAGATGGACGAGGGAGAAAGCCTTTTTCTCTCTTCTTTTTTTTTTTACTTTCTCTCGCACCCTTTTCACGAATCCTCTCCTAATTTTTTGCACGAATTTTTTTCGAATTTTTCTAGTCTCCCCCAGTTACGAAAAATGAAGCTCTCTTTTATAATGATTCCAGACGGCCACTTTATATGGTATTTTCTGAGTTTTCATCTTCTGTCACATTAAATCAAAGTTGTAAATCAGAATATGATTTCGTAATCAACTCGATTTTACTCAAATTTCTTCAATTTTGTAAAAATTCTTGCCCTTTATTCACTTGATTTTTAAATTGCTTCTACATTTAACAAAATCTGAATATTCATCAGAATTTTAAATTTTCATGCATAATCAATCAAATCAATTTTCCCATTTTTTTTTTTTTTTTTTTCCTTTTATTCATTTTATTTATTATGATGCATTTTTTTAGGGGTTAAAATTAACCCCTTTTTATGTAAAAAATTCATGACTAGGTTGTTAAAATTTAGGTGTCAACAAGATCCTTAAGATATTTTTCACATATCTCTCACTTTTTCAAAACAAAGCACTAACATATTTTCACGCCAAATTCATTGTCCCCATTTCCTTGTAAAGATCTTCACTTCAAAGTTTGCCAAGCCTATCATTGTTATTGCCCTCACAGACACTGGAGCAAGTTTTTCAATCTTAGATACTAAAGTTCTTCTTGAAGAATATTAGACTTCCTAGGTTCGATATTTCAACTCTGCCTCAGGAGATATTTTTTCTATGAATGTGAGAACTACCCCAATAACTGTTCAGTTTTTCCCTTAATATTCCATAACAACAAAAATCTTCGGATCCAACTCCCCAACAAAGATTTGATCATTAATTGGGATATCATGACTCAAATTTCTCAGCTTCATATTATTTCTGGAAAATGTTTTAAGTATAAAAACCAATTCTCTGAATTCATCAATATTCAAAGACTTTTTTTTTTTTCATTCAAATGAGTCTGTTATATCCGATCATGCAAAAGTTGTTAGAATTCTGTTCGGAATCTCATTCCAAATTGGCTCAAAAGTGTTCTCATCCTTTATGGGAAAATTCAGAGTTCTTCGTTCGCCTTCCTTTTAAGAAGAACGAAGATATCAATCCAACCAAAACAAATTACATGGGAATGAACTCAGAACACTTGGTTTTAGCTCAAAGGGAATGCTTGGAACTGCTGTAGTAAGGCCTTATTGAAACCTCCAATTCTCAATGGGCTTGTCAAGCCTTTTATGTCAATAAGCATGTCGAGCAAAACAAAGGAAAGATGTGAATGGTAATTAATTATTAGCCTCTTAACATTTTTCTCCAAGAAGACAAATTCCCTTTGCCCTCTAGAAATTCCATCTTCACTAGATTAACTAAAGCCCACATCTACTCCAAATTTGATCTCAAAGCCGGATTTTGGCAATTGAGCATCCATCCTGAAGATAGACCCAAGACAAAATTCTGTATCCCAAACCAACATTTCCAATGGAAAGTTCTTCCTTTTGGCCTAAATGTAGCACCATCCCTTTTCCAAAAGGCCATATGTCGAATTTTCTAGCCAATCTTGTCAAGTGCAACAGTATACATCGACGATATCCTACTCTACGGTCCTGATGAGCAGTCGCATTCTTGAGTAGTTTGCAAAAATCGTGAAAAAGCATGGGATCATGCTTTCTCAAAGAAAGATGAATATCACCCAAATAGAAATTGAATTTCTTAATAGGCATCTTAACAAAGGGACATACTATCCAGGCTACACATTGTTCAGGAATTATTGAAATTTCCTGAAGAGAATTTTACGACAAAGCAAGTTCAGCAATTTCTTGGGATAATTAATTATCTCATAGACTTTATTCCACATCTTGCAAAATTGCTAATTCCACTGCAATCAATGCTGAAGAAGAACCCCCCACCTTGGGGAAAATTTCAAACTAAAACAGTTGCTGAACTTAAGGAGATTATGCAGACTCTTCCTTCATTACAGATCCTATCAACAAGGAAGAGAATTCTCCAGACCGACGCTAGTGATAAATACTGGGCAGCCATCTTATTTGAAGAAATTGATGGTAAGAGACATCTATGTGCCTATAAAAGTGGAAAGTTTTCCCAAACTGAAATACATTATCATTCCACTTTCAAAGAAATTTTGGCGGTGAAAAATGGAATGAAAAAATTTGAATTCCATCTCATCGGCCATCACTTCTTGGTAGAATTATACATGGCATCTTTCCCTCAAATGACCAAGTTTAAACAGAAGCAGATTCTAAATTCTCAACTGCTTCGATGGGCTGAATGGTTTTCAAAATACTCTTTTGAAACCAAACACATTGCCGGTAAGAAGAATGTGCTTGCTGACTTCTTGTTAAGACCAAAAGCACTAGTAGAACTGAACATGTACATCATGAGGCATGCTTTTCATAATCTTCATCACAATGAAAAGTACAAGATTGTGAAGATAAAAGATTGGCCAAGTTGGAGATACCCCTAGGAGATCATTAAATAAATCCATAATGACAGCTTCATTGAAAATTGGATAACCTCATGTGGCAATGTCATACAGACCTTTTCAAACTTAATGGATGTTCAATTCTTTATCATTTTGGATTAAATTCGGACTCTCCGTTCATATATCCTCTAATCTGGAAGGAAGATAATTTCCCTGATCAACTCCGCTGGTTATTATGATACTTAACCAATAAGTACTTAATAGCTATTGAAATCCCAACCAGAACATTCATTGTTAATCTCACCAGGATATTTGGACTCAGTAGAGGAAACATTGAAAATGAGAGTGACAAAAATCTCTTAGATTTCCTTAATTGGTTTTATCCCCCTACTTATTGGAGATTCTTGCAGAAAGAACTGAAAACCACACAACCAAACCTTGATGTCCATACTATTTTGTTTTTTTGATGACCATGGGCTTTTGTTATAAATAATGGCAACATTACCAATGCCCCTCAAACTATAGGTACCACATCCTATAAATCTCAACCACACAGTGCAGAAGCTTAGATTCACAAATCTTATCCAGGACTTGTTGGTTGCTGTGAGCACCAGTACCAAGAACTCCAAAGAGTCTTGTGCCAAGAAAATAAAACCATTTCTGAAGATGTATGGAACTATAATGTACCAATTACATGGGATCATTATAGCCTAGCACTAGAAGCCAAAGAAGCACTCGAGGAATTCAGACAAGCTGCATCATCACAGGAGCAAGAAATGACAGATGACCTTGCACAGTCCTCTCAAGACCCCTATGCCAAATGGGGGGTCCTCTTTCCCAAGACTCCTATGATTAAGGACCTTTGTCCTTATCTCCAAGCATGAACATATCATACTATGCTCAGCCATCCAATTGGCCTCAGCCAAACATTCCCGCTGACACTACAAGCTCCTCCCAGAATCAAGAGGAAGCATCATCGTCAAACCAGATTCACTTGCAGGACTTGAGCAAAAATATGAAGAAAACATTCTATCAATACATAGTTCAGACGACTCAGACTATGACTACAATGCTCACGATGGACGAGACTACTGATTGTACAAGTCACTGTAGCAAGTTACTATTCACTTTTACTGTAGCAGTAAGCTAGGGAAGTCATTGTTCACTGTCACTATTCATACCGTGCGAATAATTCCCTACCGGAAGTTTCTAGCGTCTTTGTTTGTTTCAAGACCCGTGAGCATGATCCTTGTTTGTGTGTGATCTCTTATTGTCTATAAAATGCAAGGATGATGTAATGTGTGTGGGTAGTGTCCCTTGAAGTAAAGTGAGTGTTTTGTGAAAAACTCTCAATATCTTTCTAAACTCCTATTCTTTTCCAGTCTGGTAGGATCGTTTAAAAAATGTAGCTCGAATAGTTAGAAATGTTACCATCCTAGCATCTTTGAGTGTCTCTAGGCTCTAAACTAAAGGACAAAGTGGTTTTTCACTAAAAGGCTGTCCCTGAAGGGCTTGAACGGGAGTTGTTCGCCCACTGTGGGAAGGCATGCCTACAGGAAACTGACTCCGTCTTCCCTGGTTTTATGTCTAGATCCATTAGATTAGGAAATTCTGCTATTATATGTTTGATATCATTCTTATATGCATAACAATATGAAATTTATATTTAGTGGTTATGATGAAATTGGATGCTCTAACATATTGATTTGATTAATTTACTACGTTTAGTTTCCAAATTTTGCTTTTAAGATTTTTAATTTTAATTTATTCTCAATTCTATTTTGATCTATTAGATAAATTTTAAAATTAATCAATTTTTAATATTTAATTATTTTTTTATTCATCAATCTCTATGGGATGATATTTTTTTCTCGTCATTATATTGTTTGTTCTTCGACATGTTCACTTGCATTTAAAATTTACAAACATGAATCCTAAGGGGGTTTAACGAATTGTCAAGTGGGTGCAAATTGATTGTAAAACGGGAATTCGTCTTTATAAAGCTCGATTAGTTACTAGGGTTTCCATTAATGCCCCAAAGTTGATTATAAGGACACCAGGACACCTTTAGTCCTGTGGTGAAGTCAAGAACTATTCATCTTATTCTCACTCCTGCTGTTACTAGCTGTTGCAAATATTGACAATTAGACGTTAATAATGCCTTTCTTCATGGTACATTTGAGGTGGAAATTTATATGGTTTAACTGCAAGGCTTGTCAATCATAAATTCACGCATCACGTTTGTCGCTTGAAAAATTCTATTCAATGTCTTAAACAAGCACCACATACCTGGCATAGGAAAGCCCAGTTGTTTTCTTGTAGATCTCGAGTTTACTTAATTGAAACATGAGGCGCTAATATTAATCTATTGCAACAACAATATTTGAGCTTCCTTTCTTGTATATATTGACAATCTCCTTGTTAACGACAATTAGTCCATACCGGTTAACACAATATTTGCCACTCTCACATCACGATTATCGAGTGCCGGACACTCCTAAGTGCTAAAACAAGTCACGGGTGGATATTTAAGTGTCAAAACTTCCAAAAGATATATTTAAGTGTCAATATTGGAGAAGAATGAACACTTAAGTGCCAATGTGATAATTCTTGGTTAAACTACTGACATGGCATTTTCTAGTGACATTTTTTTTATCGACGTGACAATTATTTAAAAAAAAATAGCATGTGATACTGACATGGCTAGATAAGCAAAAAATGATGTCGTTTTGGTCCCAAATTTGATTTTTAAATTAACTATTCATTAAATTAAATTAAATTAAATTAAATTAAATTAATTGATGTCGTATTTCTTTAAAAAAAAAAATTATCCATGTGGTGCTAGATAGCCTAAACCGGCATCATTTTGGTCCAAATTTGATTTAATCCATGCGACAGCGGCAAGGGCCTCTCCTGTTCTCTCTCTCTCCTCTCTCCCTCCCTCCCCCCTTTAGCATTTTAAATTTAATTTAATTAATATTTATATTAAAAATAAAAATTTTGGGGCAAAACTATGTTGTTTTGGAATAAGCATTGCTGAGTGGATATTCCGATGAGCCACGTAGACCAATTTTATTATTAAAATAGTGTCACTTTGGATTCTAGCAATTCTCGTCGAAATTGGCAGTTAAGTATCCAATTTTTTTAAAAGGGTGGCACTTGAAGTATATTTTTTTTCAGAAATTTTGGCACTTAAGTGTCTACCTATGCCAAGTTTGGCACTTGGGGTATACTTTTGCCGTTGATTATCTATTAAAGATCTTAGGCCCTTCACCACTTCTACGGAATTGAAGCTATCCTCATAACTAATGGGTTGTTTTTAAGCTAACATAGCTATACTTGGGACATTCTATCCCGCACCTACACGGTGGATGCAAAAGAAGTCTCCGCACCCTTACGACATCCTCTACTCTATGACCTGATCATGTTTCTACCCCAGTTGATGCAACCGAGTATCGCAGGGTCACTAGTACTCTCCTCAACATATCTCCATGACTCACCCCAATATCACCTTCACCGTCAACCATAGGGTGGCCACTAACCGACTTCTTCGCCATCTTAAAAGCATTTTATTTCATGGCCGACTCAGTCGGGAAAACAGCTCCACTTCCATTCATGCTTAGTCCAATGTAGACTCCCCGATGACGAGGGTGATTTTACCTTTACCATAACTTAATTTTCATCGGTGATAATCTTATCTCCTGCCTTTCCCGCTTAAAAAGATTGGTGGCTCACTCTTCCACTGAGACTGAGTATCGGGCTATTGCCACTGTCGTGGCTGAACTTGTTTGGGTGTAGTTCATTTTGAGTGATCTTGATCTTTCGTGCCCCATGCCATCGGCAATCTATTGCGACAACATCGGAGCTATTTATCTCGGTGCTAATCCGGTCTTTCACTCTTGCATCAAGCATATATCCATTTATTTTCACTTTGCGTGAGATCAAATTGCTAACGGCCTCTTACGAGTTTCTCATGTCTCCACGAAAGATCAATTGGTAGACCTCCTGGGAAAGGCCTAGTTAAAACAGAAGCTCGTCATTTTTGGGTCCAAGATTGGTGTATCTAATGGATCCTCCATCGTGCGAGGGTATAAGAGAGATTGTGGTCCCTAAGATTGAGCTAACAACTCATTAAACTCAACTGTATATAATTAGTTTGCTCGTCTCATTATTATCTTGTATTTCATTTTTGAATTTTGTAAACAAACACCTGCGTGTGTAAAAGTGCTCGTGATGGTTCGAAACCGGCGACAAGTGAGAGATGAAGCGGCGTCCGACACGACGGGGGCTGAATGATGAGAGAGGGGGAGGGCGAGGGGGAGAGAGAGAGGCAGGCCTTTTAGGCTTGAAGTTGGTGTGTCATTTGTTGTGGAAATCATATGGGTGGAGATACACGTATGTGACGTATATAATAAAGAGCACCATACAAACCAACCCCCACTAACAACTAATTCGAATTATAGTTACACGCTTCTTGAAATGTGGTTCGTTCCTCAAATTTTCATGCGTTTTAGAGATATAATAAATGACAAAATTCGATTTATTGACTCGATATATTCTGTGCAGACATCATATCATATATGTACTCATTGAATTTCCTTACAAGTCTTTCCTAAACTTCAGAGTGAAAAAATGATCATATACTTTCGAGTAGGGCGCCAATAAACAAGTTAGCTCATTAGATTGAGGAAATTCCTTGGAAAACTAACTTGAAATCGAGATCGAATTCGATAGAACTTCATATATATTTTTTTCATTCCTACCATGTTTTCTATATATGGTTTTGAGTAATTAAAAGCTAAATGATTTTGCTGTGTGGAGTCAAATAAAATAGAATACAATAAAAACATCGAGCGCGTCTGCGAGGAGGTGGCCACCAACTCCGGCACAGCGCGACGCCCCAAAGTCTCGTCTTCACCAACCGCTCGCCAACTTTGCCTTCGCAGGAGCTGGGGACCAAAAGAGGAAAAATAAATAAAATATATATAAACTATTCTCACCAACTTATTTTCCACATGCAACCACAAGTGGTGGGTCCCAACTACTATCTAAATTTTTTTAATTTTGGTGCAAAGATAAACCACCAACCGAAGTGGTACCATACTTGCTTGATCTAGTTGAATTAGGCAAAGAAGACTCGGTTGGGTGGGCAAAAGAAATCGCATAGAAAACTGAAATTGGTATGAATCGAAAGCATCGATCTTGTACTTTTTCAAAGTTTTCGAGATTGATAATCCATTTCAATTCTTTTATAGAGGTTGAAGATTTGTCTCAATTAATTTTTACTTTTTACTTAATAAAATGTACTAATTTGACCGATTTTACTTTTTCTTTCAAATTCAAGAAACACTTCAATTTTTCACAAAATACAAATGTTAATGCGTAAAGTTTCGTATATTTTTTTTCACAAATTTCAATGATATTGGAAATTTTGGTCTTTACATAAATTTCTTTCAAGCCCACCAGCGACATCTAACTTCCCCTTTTTCAGCCAATGCGACGACTTGTCATATGATTGCATTGCCAATAAAAAAACAAAAAACAAAAAGGAATAAGAATATTTGTTTATTTATAATGCATGAAACCAGCAAGTGTCAGAATTTTAGGTCAATGGCCCCACCGGTCCGTGTGCCCACGTGGCGACGCGCGATTGGCTCGTTCGAGCACCTCACCAACCCCGGACCGGCAATTGCTCGGTGGGCGGTCTAATCACCACCTACCCGGTTCGAACCGGCTCGGCCTCTTCCCCACCTTATATCTTCCCCCCTGCCTCCGGCAGAACAACAAGAGAAAGACACAGGAAGAAGCCGAGCAAGCGAAGTCGCAGACACCATTGAAAAAAGGCACGAAAGAGATCAAGAAGGAGCTTAGGAACCAACCATCAATGGCAGCCAACGCAGAGCCTCAGCAGACCCAACCAGCGAAGCATTCGGAAGTCGGCCACAAGAGCCTCTTGCAGAGCGATGCTCTATACCAGGTTGGCAGATCGTTTCTGTCCATGATTGGATCGGCCTTGGCAGTTGATCTTGGCTTGATATCCTGACTTGGGATTGCCTGTTTGCAGTATATATTGGAGACCAGCGTCTACCCAAGAGAGCCAGAGCCCATGAAGGAGCTCAGGGAAATAACAGCCAAACATCCATGGTGGGTCTCTTCCCAGGATTTTGTGTCATCAATGATGATGCCGAAAGCCCTGTCTTTGATGCTTTTCGTTTGCGGTTTTGATCTTGGGTCTGGCGTGATTGAAGTGTGTGGAAATTTGGGACAGGAACCTGATGACCACATCGGCTGATGAAGGGCAGTTCCTGAACATGCTCCTCAAGCTCATCAACGCCAAGAACACCATGGAGATCGGCGTCTACACCGGCTACTCTCTCCTCGCCACCGCCCTTGCTCTTCCTGATGACGGAAAGGTCAGATCGAACGTTCGGCTTGAGTAATGAAACAGA
Organism: Eucalyptus brandiana; assembly: GCA_014182725.1. NCBI lineage: Eukaryota > Viridiplantae > Streptophyta > Magnoliopsida > Myrtales > Myrtaceae > Eucalyptus > Eucalyptus brandiana. The sequence continues at coordinate 24,232,504 of CM024674.1, read as the reverse complement.
TGTAGATTGTGATCAATAGAGAATGATTGGAAAGTTGAGATTTTTTTAGCATTTAAAAAGAATGTTGAAAGTTCAAGAAAATATGGTTTGGTCACCAACTTAGCCTAACAATGCCTTGCTTTCCACTGAACCGTAAGGATGGTGAAAAGAGGAGGCTAAAACTATGATTCTGGCCAGGCAAAAACTAGAAATTCAGGAAAATCTCGATGACAATTTGGCAGGCGCTGAGATTTCTGTATATGTTGCTATTGCCACAGATCTTGGCCATGGACATCAATAGGGAGAACTTCGAGATCGGGCTGCCCGTCATCCAGAAGGCCGGCCTTGCCCACAAGATCGATTTCAGAGAAGGCCCTGCCCTGCCGCTCCTTGATCAGCTCGTGCAAGATGTAAGTACCGAAAAGGGCTCGACAAATCGCATTTGGTTTCGCTCTGTTGGATTCTATGCTGCAGAAGTAGCAAAATTCATGCATTCTTAATCCTCAAAACATGTCTACATGTCTAGTCCTTTCCCTAGAAATGACCAAAATTTAGCAGTACTTCCGAAAATGCTCCAGGCAAAATGCAATGACCATGGGTCATTGAAGACAGCTTTGTCAAATACGGACCACCAAGCACGTTTTATCTGGCAAGCTTAGAATCTACATAAAGCAAACCAATTTAATGTAGCAAATTTAGAGTCTAAGCTTACCAGACAGTTGAATTTAAGTTGACTCTCCGACCAATTTAATTTGTGTACGTCTCTTACAATGATTAAGCCCGTTTTCTTGTGAGACGGAACGATTTTGACGGGTCAATTGCGTCGACGAAAGGAGAAAAATATAGGTTGGCAGAATGTCTTATCTAGCTGAGTGCTCAGTGGCCCCACTGCACATTAACCCAACGCATCGCAGCCTTTGATTCAAGTAGAATCGATGTTGGGTCCACATTATCTGACGGCAAAGAGCAAGCACCAAATATTAAATATCTCTCTTAATGTGAAACGCAGGAGAAGAACCATGGAACGTACGACTTCATATTCGTGGACGCCGACAAGGACAACTACATCAACTACCACAAGAGGCTGATCGACCTGGTCAAGGTTGGCGGCCTGATCGGATACGACAACACCCTGTGGAACGGCTCCGTGGTCGCGCCCGCCGACGCGCCTCTCCGCAAGTACGTGCGGTACTACCGGGACTTCGTGCTGGAGCTCAACAAGGCCCTCGCCGTGGACCCGAGGATCGAGATCTGCATGCTTCCCGTCGGGGATGGCATCACCCTGTGCCGCCGGGTCAGCTGATCACAAAGGAAAGGAGATCTCAAAAACAGGGATCGATGAAATGAGAAACTACCTTTAATACTTTCCTTCCTTTCTATTTTTTTTCATCTTCTGTCTTATATTGTCTTTGAACCATTGAGCATGTATTTGTATTCAAATGAATGATTAAGGATTGAGAAGAAGTTCCTAATTTGGCTTACAATGGAGCTACATTCAAATTGTATAAGGAAATTTATGCTACGAATTGTCACGGGCCGTAATGCGCAAACCCGGGATTGTATTGGCTTGATCTTACTGACTATGATGACAAAAGTCTTGAAGTTACTAAAAATTCAAGATGGACAAGACATGGGATAGTTGGATAAAAATAGACGATACTTGGCGCCAATCAAGATTGTAGGAAAACACGACCCTTTGAATATTTTGTACAAGATTTGGGATCTTCATCGGGTGCTTGAGGAACATTGCTCTCGACACATCTTAGTCGTTGCACGTGTGTGACAATTGTGTGTCATCATGTCTTCCTTCCCTATAGTCTTGGTTACTGCATAAAGACGACTTTTCTGATCGCTAAATGGACTGAGTAAACTCGATAATGGAGTTGGTAGCATGCAGACTTGCCGGGTCCACAAGGCGTAAACGTTAAGTAGAAAAGAATTGAGCAACTTGTTTCGTTCTTTACCCAGTCTTCTAAGTTAGGTCTATCTTGACACGTTTAATTTTATAATTTTAGTCTACTGATTATGATTGGACCTAAAGTAAAGATATCTAATCCCTAATCTCGACCACGTCCGACCACTGATAAGGTCCCTTACCAAACCACTTTGGCTTCTCATATGCACTTAAAGCTGAAATATTATGCTGCATTTCTATCTGACCCTGGGGATTGTCTTCTGGCCAAACACGTCCAGATATAAACCGGACATAACTCGGATATATCTACCGAAGTCGAACAAAATTAAGAAAACCTGAAGATCAATGAATTGAATTTAGAGAATAATAAGAAAAGGCAGGTTGAGGAGGCGGGAAGCTACGCCGATCAACGGTCAAACCACCCGAGGCGATCACCATCTCTTGGCTAAGCAATCAACTTAAGGTGGTCCCGAGCTCCTGGCACAGGGACTGCGGTTTGTGGCGACGGTCATCTCCTCACGCTTTCTCTCACTTGCTCTCGTTCGAATATGAATCTCCGACCATAACCATCGACTTAGAGCGACCATCTCAGGCGACCATCCTGGTGCAGGGCCACCCAAGGCAGCGAAGAAGCACCCAGAACTGAGGAAAATTGTCCAAAAAAATTTAAATCTATTGTATTTTTGTCAATTCATTATAAATCTTTTAACTTTCTTCAAATGAATCCTAAATCTTTTCATTTTTTATCAATTAGTCAATCCGACCAATTTTGGTGGAATTTCTTGACGTGAACAAATTTTTAATATATTTTTTTCGAATTTAAAATTATTTTTTAATGATTTAAATTTCTTTTTTTCTCCTTTTTTTTTTTTAATTTCTTTCCCTTTTTTTTTTTTTTTTTTTTTTTTTCCTTTGGCCAATCGCCTAGCCTCTGGCAACCTACCAGAGGCCATGATCGGCAAGGGCGAGGTTGCCATTGTCGGGATCTAGCAAGGGGTGACCTCGTGGGCCTTGAGCAAGGCTTGCCGTCATCAAGTCCGGTGAGGTCGAGCCTTGCCAAAGGCCCTTGAGGGTCAGGCTCGCAAGCCTTAAGGTGAGGTGGCCCCTGTCGGGATCTAGCGAGGGGTAACCCAGCCGATTGCGAGCAAGGCTCACCCTCACCGAATCCCAACAAGGGCCACCTTGCCTGAGGCCAAGGAGGCCGACCCTTGCCCGTCGTGGCCTCTGAACAATCGCTAGAGATTGGGCGACCGGCCAGAGGAAGAAAAAAAAAAAAAGGAAAAAAATTAAAAATACAAAAAATAATAAAAAAATCGAAAAATATTAAAAAATAATAAATTTTGTCAACGTCCAAAGAATGTCACGTAGAATGATCAGTGTCCACGTCAGCAAATTCTAGCCAAAATTAACAGAATAGACTCAATTGGCAAAATGTTGAAAGATTTAGAACTCAATTGATAAAATTAAAAAATTTATGACTCAATTGGCAAAAGTATGATAGATTTAGAATTTTTTAGACAATTTCCTCCCAGAACTGAATAGATGATTGTGTTTCTGTCCTTCGATCGTCTAAACAATGTTAATGGGCATTTAGCCATTGAGAAGACGAGAAGAGTCGAGAGATAAACCATCTACTCGATAAAATGATTCTCATTTCAGAAAGAAGTAATCTGGCAGATTTTGCCTAGGTATCGACGTTTATCCACATCATTCCATATTCCAATTTGCAGCATAATCCCTTCCCATATGAGCCCGGTCATGTTAGATTTCAATATTCAGGGCAATGGGCTAAGTAACAAGTTACAAACACCAGGTAAGGCATAATGAGTATGAGCAAGCACTGGAGCCTGAAGAGTTCACAATGTTAAAATAAGACGCTTCAAAACAAGAAATGCGAGTAAATAGCAAAACACGACGCAGGATGAAAACACGCAACTAGAAGCGTACGACCCATCCAAGCATTATCGTTCGATAAATTGAGGGAAACCTTTCTGGAAATAGGCTTCATTTGGGGAATGCTTTCCCAAGGGCCTTGGGCCAATTGTAGGTGTTTCGGAAGACTTCAAAACGCTGAAAGCCCAAGGGAAGTCTTAGGCTGCCTTGGGCTTTCAGCTTTCTCAGTATGCAAGATGGCTAGGGCTAGTATAAAAATTTTCTTCCAAAACCATCCTTTAATCATTTGCAGAGACGAAAAGCTAGAACATAGGTATGGACGAATAAATTTTTGACAGAAGTGTGTCCATCATCCACTGCTTCAACGTCTTCTTCAACTGCTAAACTAGGAGCTTCGTATCATAACCTTAACGAACAGCTTTAATGGATACCACAACTTTCCAGATATCCTACCCCAATCATGAAACACGACCTAGAGTTTATATAACCTTACAAAGGAAAAACCATCCTTTAATCATTGCTGATGAACGAATTTGCAGCAGAAAAAACTAACGAAGCACCTTTTAGACAAGAATATGCATATCCCACATCTGAATGAATTAGGATTCACTTAAAGGGGGAAAAGAAATAACACCCAGAACCTAATGTGAGATCTCAAACTACTAAGATTGGCAAGATCACAAGCATGACAATGTCCCTGATATCAATAAAAATCTACTCAAACAACCTTGAAACGCAAATGGACAAGGAACTTCACAAACGAATTCCTTTGTTCTGGTGTGCTCCAAGAGGGTTCAAAGTTTTGGCAGTATTCCCCCAACTTCTCCACCCGAAGTATATTGGGAACTTCTGGATTTATCATTGAATTAAAACCAGCTAAACAGCATTATCACGCCCAATAGGATATTCAAAGGAAAACCAGGATAGACTTGAAGCTATTGAGACAAAAACAGCACAACCGGTTAAGCACAACTGTAGGGAATTGACTTCCCATCTAAGTGCAAGAGTGCAGCTGAATAATTAAAAGCCTTAAGACCTAAATAAAGGGTAATGCTCTTTTTTAAACTTCTACAGTAAGGGAAAACCATAAATTATGTTCCATAATCCAACACCTAACAAACCCAAACATCAACTGACCCAACTGGAGTAGGAACCATAACTTACAGACATTGCAAAATCAATGTCCTCATCACCATCACTGCACTGCCCACTAAAGAGACTATAATAAGAGAGTTGCATAGAAAAGAACATTCATTAGACAACTATAAAGAAGCAGCTGCCAAAGCACAACTAAAGTTTGCAAACACATTGAGCGCATATAGGAAATGCAATAGCACTTGATCCAACCCGAAACAATTAATCCTACATCCAGAAGTCAAAATTGCACTACAATTTCTATCAGCATAAAGCGCAAAAGCATCGAAACTAAGGTAAAACCTCAAGTTTTGCAATTCCTTAATACTAAAACCAATAATGCACGAGAAACACCCGTCCGGTTCCGGTTCGAATTCCCCATCAACGGTAACTCTTCTGGAACCTGGCGCGGGCACCGCGACCACCGAACTTCTTGGGCTCGCACCGCCTGGGATCGGCCACGAGCAGAGTCCTGTCGTACCTGCATCAAAAACCGACCACAAATCAACCCCAAAATCAATCCCACAATTCACCAGAAAGATCGCATCTTTTTCGATCCCGAAAACCGCTACAGAGCTCGGGCCGCTTTCTTTCTCGCACCTGACCAAGATGTCCTTGATCTCCTTCTTGCTCTGCTCGTCCACGAACTTCTGGTAGAACGCGACGAGGGCCTTGGCGATGCTCTGGCGGATGGCGTAGATCTGAGAGGTGTGGCCGCCGCCCTTGACCCGGATCCTCATGTCGACGCCGGCGAAGCGGTGGCGGCCGAGGAGGAGGATGGGCTCGTAGGCCTTGAAGCGGAGGATCTCGGGCTCGACGAGCTCGATGGGGACGCCGTTGATCTTGATCAGGCCGCGGCCCCGCTTGCAGTAGGTGACGGCGACGGCCGTCTTCTTGCGCCCGAAGCACTGCACCGACTCGATCGGAGCCGCCATGGCTAGGGTTTCTGCTCGGTGGTTTGAGGGGAGGGAGGGTTCAGGGGCGAGGAAGGAAGACGAAGCTGTGACGGTGGAGAGAAGTTTATACGAGGATGAACTAGGGTTTTGGCACCGTGAATAAATGCCATCGGATATCTGGCTTATTTACAACATTGCCCCTGAAATAGATTGTAGATTCTTTATCTACATTAGTCCATTTGTAGTTATTGTTAAATAAATGAATCCGTAAAAGTTGCATTTTTTAGAATAAAGTATAAATTATAGATTTTATTTTGCTCTGCAATTGGCATAATTAGTACATGAAACTGAATTATTTTCATTAGATTATGTATCAAACACTTATAAAGAAAATAACGCCAAATAACTCAATCATAGCCATCCAGAAGAAAATAAAGACCTTACTAGATTCTGACACATGGTGCCACATACACAAATTATTTAGACATACAAACTTGGGAAATGGCATTAGAATTATCATAATTTTCTTAAAAAACTTATTTCGGTATCAAAATTTAAAAAGTCACAAAAAATCACAAACTTTGTCTAAAATGACAAATTTATCCTAAACTTTTTTTTTTGTAACATAAAAAATCCCAAACTTTACTAAATGCATTTATCCCGCCAATGGCATTTTCATCTTCTTTTTTATTTTTTTCCTTTTTCTTCTTCTCTCTTCCCTCCACCGACCATGGCAGAGGGAAGTCGAACTTAGGAGAGGGCGGCCCTCATCAGTGTCGGGTGAGGGCTGCCCTCACTTTGGTGTTGCCCTTGCCAGATCCAGTAAGGGCGGCCTTTGCCTGGGCTGGATTTGGCAAGGATAGCCCTTGCTTGACATTGGCGAGGGTTGCCCTCATCGGCGTCGGGCGAGGGGTACCCTCACCAGATCTAGCAAGGGTTGTCCTTGCCTGATGTCGACGAGGGCTGCCCTCGCCTGATGTCGACGAGGGCTGCCCTCGCCTACGTTGGGTGAGAGTCGTCCTCACCTGAGTCCGGCTTCCTTCCGCCATGGCTAGTGAAGGGAAGAGAGAAGAAGAAAAGAAAAAAAGAAAAAGAAAAAAATTTAAAATGTAAAAGATGAAAATACCCTATAATTTAGGGTAAATGTGTCACATATATACAATTCATGGTTTTCTGTGTCATGAAAAAAAGTTTGAGGTAAATGTGTCACAATTGACAAAGTTTGGAGTTTTTTATGTTATAAAAAAAAATTGGGGTAAATTTGTCACTTTTGGCAAATTTTGGAGTTTTTAGTGGCATTTTCCCAAGAAAAAATGGTCACTTAAATGCTATTACTAATTTGAAATGAAATAAATTTGACATGATAATATTTTATCATTTTTTTTACCTATTAGTCCTTAGCAAAAACGTCCTAAACGATGTTGTTCAGCATGTTTACCCCAACTTTTAATCTTAACTCAAACAAAGCAAGCAATCGCAAGTTTCATCGTGTATCTGCCCTCCACTGTAATTGATCTCGTGCCTAATGCCCCTTTCTTAAGATTTGGACTGTTCACCTCGCCGACGGTCGCATTCTTCGTATCCAGCAAGGGCCACTTCCCAGGTCCACCCTGCTTCCTAGGTAGTGCTGGATTCATCGATCAATCCTTGCAAGCTCTGCTGCTAGAGATCCTAAATATCCCAACCTTTAGATTTCAATGAAGCTCTCATTCGCCAGTAGATGATAGTGATAGGGATGCTTCCTCTGAACCGATGATGGAATTAGGGTTTGCGTACATCCTACGAACAAGATGAACCATAAATCTCCTCGCGAATATCTATTCTGCTAAGCATACTGCCAAATTTGAAGTAATGGATGATTGCATGTGCACGCCTGTAGCGCCGTCAATTATGTATATTCCATCGTGAGTATTGAAGGAGAATGGTAATGAAAGGGGATGGAGAAAGAGATATACCTTTCACGAGGTATTACTGATTTTTTTTTTTTTTTTTTATCTTATTCTAACTTTCCTTTATCTCTCGTATTTTTACTCTGTTTCTAAGCATAGCATAAGAGTTGATTTTTTTTTTTTTTTTTTTTAAATCTTATCCTTGCAAGCTCTGCTGCTAGAGATCCTAAATATCCAAACCTTTAGATTTCAATGAAGCTCTCATTCGCCAGTCGATGATAGTGATAGGGATGCTTCCTCTGAACCGATGATGGAATTAGGGTTTGCGTACATCCTACGAACAAGATGAACCATAAATCTCCTCGTGAATATCTATTTTGCTAAGCATACTGCCAAAGTTGAAACAATGGATGATTCTTATCACTATGTCATGTGCGCCTAGCTAATATGTAGACATTAACATTTTATTAAAAAAGCTAGGTACTATAGTAATCCGATGACAAGTTTTAGAATTAAAAAGAGTGTCAAACGAAAATTATGATACTTTCAATATCTTTTTTTCCAATAAACATGCTTTATCGACTCCTACTGTAACAGTAGCTTAATTTTCCTATAATTATCAAATGGGTAGATTCAACCCGCATGAATTAGAACTTGTGTGATCCCCATCATCCTCGTCCACTTTGACCTTCGACTCAAGCGCGCTATTCGACAAAAATCCATTCATTAGGCCGGCGGTCCTTCGAAGCACTGCTGCTTCACGGATCAGAAATGTTCAGCAGCACTGAGAGGGCTCTGATGGCCTTACTTCAGTTCTGTCTAGCTTTGGCTGTGTACTTTCCATCGCTCAAATGGCGGGGTCGACCATCCGCGGTAGATTTTTGTTTTTTGGTTACACGTCGAAGAAGCGAGAGATGATGAATTGCCCGACTTCGACCGTGGTTGTAGGGGAAGTAGGGAGGGGACATCCATGCCATCGATGAGGTCCAAATGGTTAGGTAGTACACCACGTCATTGTCCAGTGGCAACCTATTGGTCACGTGATTATTTTTGTCCATAATTTTGAAACATATACTTTAGGAATTCGATTATACAAAACAAAATTTAGAGACCTAATTGAATAATTCCAAAAAGTGCAAGGACCTCCAATTTCTTTATAAGTGACTTCTATTCTTTGTTCTCTTAATCAAACCCTAGTCTTACCATATATGGTACTTTATATTAAAAAATCTACCTATAGAGACAGAATGCATGTCTCTATAATACAATTTCTTGCTACTAGCCTTCGTTAGACTTTGAGCATGATTGACAACATAAAAGTTGAAAAGGAAAATAGAAAAATTAAGAAAGAATATAGTTAAGGGAAAATTCCAAATAAGGATCCGAATTGGACCAATTTTCTCAAATAAGGATCCGAAATTAACTTTGTGTCAGATAAAAATCTGAAGTGGACCCATTGTCTCAAATAAGGACCCGAAGTAGTTGAATCAATTCCAAATAAGAACCTGAGCTTGCTAGTCAGCCAAATATTCGCCAGCTATCAAACATGTGACATTTCTAGCGATTGGAGTTTGGGCAATTTTGTCCAAAAAAAATATAAGGAAAATTAACAAATCCTAAAAAAAAAAAAAAAAAACTTCTAAGTTTTCTACGATCTCCCCGTTCCTTGTCCCCGTCCTCTAAAAGTCAAAGACCGAACTTCTCCCCATTCATTATACCCATTCTCCGCAAAGTTGAAGACCCAAATTCTCCGCCGGTTGAAGCACAAATTAAAAAACAAGAAGAAAACCATATGCTTCTTTGTTTGCAGAGACCCAAATTCTCCGCCGGTTGAGGCACGAATTAAAAAAAGAAGAAAACCATATGCTTCTTTATTTGTTTGCGGAGACCCAAATTCTTCACCGATCGAGCAAGGCGAAGAGTGACGAGAATCGAGTCACGATGACGACCGAGCAGCGATTTGGTTGAGGAACAACGAGGGAGAAAAAAGAAGAAAATGTAAACATCTAAATGAATAACCTAAACTTAATTAATTTAGAATTTTCCATTTTTTTCCAATCACAAATTTCTGACAAAATTGCTCCTATTTTAATTGATGGAAAATGTCTGCGAGCTAAGGTTTTTAATAGAAATTAACTTGATCACTTTGGATCCTTATTTGACACAAAATTCACTTCAGGTATTTTTTTGAAACAGTGGGTCCACTTCGGGTCCTTATTTGATACAAAGTTCACTTTGGGTCTTTATGTGAGAAAATAGATTCACTTCGGGTCTTTATTTGGAATTTTCCCTATAGTTAATGACAATTTAAAGCAATTTAAATTGTACATTTAATTGGAGAAAGAAAAAAAGTAAAGTCAATAATCAACATAAATGATTAATTTTCCTTGAGGTGGAGGCTAATTTTGTGTAGAACGCAATAACTTTTTCTTGCAATGAGGAGAGGGCCATTAGAATATTTAAAAAAAATACTATTCTATTCCTATTTCTCAATGATATTCCACGATCAAGACAACTGACTAAATCTCGTGAAATCCAAGACTTTTGGTCTCTACCTGGACCCAATGAAAAAAAAAAGAAAACTCGTACTCCATAAAGAAAAAAGAATAATATATTATCTATTCTATAATATATATTTAATTTAATATTTATATTTATTATATAGTAATTATATTTATTCCATATTTTAGGTATATTACTAAGAAAGAATTCATTTGGATATATTATCTAAATCGTTAAATCCATCTAGTCAAATCGAATTTATAATGGGGGAATTTGAATGATATTCAAAACTTAATTTTAAATTTTAATTTTTTAGAATCTTTGACAGTAATCCTTTTAAAATCCCATATGGTATTAAAGTCTTCGTTCTCGTGGAAACTTGAGTGGACCAGATGCATTTCACATCCTATGCACCCCATGCATCTTGGTACACATTTAAACAAATCCATCCCCATCATTGCTGCTCAATAGTGTTCACTTCATGTGCACAAATATCATCTAAGGAGGCACTTAATTGAGTCCTTTCCATGATAGTCATGTTTCGAAGCTAATTGCATTGACCGCATCATCTGGTTGAGCCATTTTCATGGAGGTAGCTTTCTTTTAAAGTTAGCAGCATAGGTCGCATTCCAATAACTATTTTCCAAGCTAGCCGTATAGGTTACTTGATGCTATGATGTTAATCGTATAGGTCGCATCTATTTTGCAAGCTAGCCGCACTGGACACTTGCCATTTCCCTTCCAATTCTCGACCTTTCACACATCGTTTCAAGAAGCCCACACTTCCGCCAGACTCGCCACTCTCAAATGAGCTAGATTTGGAAGGTGCCGCCTCACACATCACTCCACCATGGATCAAAAAGCTTGATGCCCTGCGGTGTTGTTAGAGAAACAGGTTTTCATGTCACCATTCGAATTAATTCAAATGGTTAACTACTTTGATATCGCATTAAGTTTGAGGGGATGATAGTGATATTATATTATAGATTCTTAAATTTTTTTTATAGAATATTATCTTATGTTACAGACAATTATGATATTAATATTGATTGTGTATATCAATCAAGATTACACAAATATCTTATTTGTGCATATCTTGATATATGTTATTTTAGATAGTTGTCTCATAAAATCTATATATAGGCTAATGCAATGTTCAATATGATGTATTGAAATATATATAAATACTTTCTTTGGCATGTCTTTCTTATTTCTCAATTCTATCAATATACAATCCCAAAGGGTCAATTTTAGAATCAATATTAAAAAAGAGCTTGTTATAATATATTTATATAAATAGATGTATATTTAAAATTAATTTTTTTAAATGTAAGAGATATATTGACTTTTAACCAAAAAGCTATACATCTATACAGTAAGGACTCGGCATAAAAAATTTACACTCATGATAATAAAACAAGTCATAGCGAGTGGAAGGGTGTTGAGAAAAATGAACAGCAACCAGTGAAAGAGCAGTAGGAAAACAGCCGAAACAGTGGCAGGAAAGCAGCCAAAAGAACGGCCACTAACCAAAAAAGGAAAAAGGAGCTCCTAAATCTTGGTGTAGGCAATCGAATTTTTTTAAGGGGTCAGCTACTTTTATGAATGAAGCAACAAAACTTTTTCTTCCAATGAAGAGGCGGCCATTCTAGCAAAATGTTCAATATTCCTATGTGTATCTTAGAAGCAAACTTTAGAGGAGCTTATCATAATATAATTATGGATTGATACTATTCAAAATCTCAAATTGGTACATTCATAATACATTTACCTCAAACTAATTTTTATCTCATAAAGAATCTCAAGTAAGTATCCCATGACACATTTATCCAAATTAATTTTCATCTCATAAAAAAATTCCAAAATGGTACCCCTAATCCATATCTATCCTTAATATTCCTTCCAATATCCCGTTAAAATGTATATACGTCAACACATGTGCCAGAAGATTGCAAGACGGATTTGATGAAGAGAATAACATAACCAACATGGAATGCCCACGTGTCTTGACACACATCATCATCATTCAAATCATTAAGGAAAGAAAACGGGTAAATATGAGCCAAATGGGTTGAGTGCAAACCCGGTTTGGGGACATATATAATGTGACGCTTCCAAACCCGGTTCGACCATTTACCACATACATAATGGGTTGAGTGCACACATATCAGATGAACAAAATTATCGCGAATTCTTTCCCATCATCGTAGAGAACATTGAGGGCAACACAATAAGCATTATGCAGTGAATTTTTTGGCATTTTATCCGCACGCTACCGATTTGGCGCACTGCTACGATGTCATTTGCAATGGCCCGACCGTTTTCTTGTAGATCAAAACCCTGCTCAAGTGGTGGTACGTATGACAGAATGAAGTAGGGATAAAACGAAAGACTTTGCAAAATCCTAACAGGGATTTGAGGAGAACCGAAACAAAATAAGTTTTTCCATAGAACTAGGTTATGTACACAGAAATCAAACCGTACTACGCAAACTAGCAATCAGCAGGACTTCATTATTCAAGCAGAACAACCGAAAGGTCTCATGTCCAGATGGAACGCTAACAATGGTCAAGGCTGTTGATCTCCAGCTAGTGCCCAATCCTCCGTTCTTGCCAATGTCATATCTTGGACATAGATTGGGACCTTGTCCTGCTCCTTCTCTTCCTCCTGAGCAGCAGTCTCCCCAGGAAACTGATCCCGCCTTGTCTCTTGGTCGGAACGACAGCGAGCGCCCCCACGAAGCTGTTGCCAGATCTGTTGTGTAGCCCGCGATATGCCTCTGGGGTTCGGGCGGGAACGTTAGCAACAACCAAGGCATTTAGTTTTGCCGCATTGGGTTCGCTTGCTATTTCTTGATCCTTGGCAGCCTCAGGATTGTCCTCGGCCAGCATCCGGTCACGTAGAGAGAGGCGCTTGTTCAAGCTCTTGTTGTTTTTGGAAGTATTTGTGGAGTCGGAGCCCGGTAAAGCATTGTTCGATAATGCCGGTTCCCGCAGTGGATCCAGAGCCTTCAGTTGTCTGCTGAGGTTCAGAATAGTTTCTCGGCATTCAGCCAACTTGACCGAAGCTGCAGTGATCTCCAATCCCTGAAGTTTTAATTGACATAAAACAATTAATTTGATTCAATCCTCTATTGTCCGAAGATAAATTTACTGTTTCAGTTCCTAATTTTTATTCAAGCAGTGGTGTAATGATACAGAAAGTCTATGAAAAGATGTGAATGACTTACACTCTGTGATAGCATTTGATCTTGATTGGTTGCATAGTTTGGAGTCTCCTTTGCGGTACTGCACTCAAGGTGTTTGAAAATCAGCTTTCAATTCAGAAAACTGCCTCAAAAAGAAAAATGTTAAGCAGCAATCATCACCTTTCTAGCTGAAGTTGAAGCTCAAGACACGTAGACTCAAGTTCGTCGCAACAGTTATTCTTATCCTCTAGTTCGACTTCCAATGATGAAAACTTCTGGAAGACCTCGTTGAGTTTGGCTTTGGCCACGGTAAGCTGGGTGTCAAGATCTTCATTCATTGATTTCTGGTTTTCCATCTGATCCTCAACAATTCTCTTCGCCTCCTTCAGATTCTCCAGTTCCAGGTTCAGGCTTCTGATGCTTTCCTCGGCTTGCTGAAGCTTGGTCGTCAAGACTATTATGTTGTTATTCGCCATCTGTAGCTTGGTTTCCAAACCTTCCTTAGCAATTTCCACGTTTTGTAACTCGTGTTTCAGTCTCCGGTTCTCTTCTTGCAGATTGCGCGAACACGACGATTCCCTCTTAGCCACACTAGTTGACTTGGACACCAAGGGTAGAACATCCTCATAAACTTCAGGTTCCTTCGAATTTAGTGGCGATTCGGTCCAACCACTATGCATTTTGATCTTATGTCTGACACTGGAAGCATGTTTCGGGGTGCTATGTTTGTCCAGGATCCAATCCAAAGTACAAGCAAGTTCTTCAGCAAATGTTTCTACACCGGCCTTATGATCCAGGAGATCGTTACAGGTATTAATGAACTTTTGTAGGATGACGCACAGTTCTGTGCTCTTCCACTGAAACACATGGATTTCGCAGTCTTTTGGCGTGGCCCGGTTGAGTGCTGAGGGAATCTGATTCTTTCCAAGGTCTCCGGAAGGAAGGGTAGACATTGGGTTGAATTTTTTAACCAGATGAACAATTTTTTCAATAGAATTCGTCAGCTTTGATTGAATTTGTCCTCCCATTTCATCTTGAACGTTTGCTTTACCCAAGGAGCCAATGACTGGAGATGCGATTGGAGACTTCCAGGTTAGGTAACCAGAAATTGGAGGACTGTCAGATTCTCCAGTGCACATAGGAGTCATTGTTGCTTGTGCTTCTTCGGGAGCTCTGGAATTCGTTAACCCTAAAGCAATTCTAATGTCCTCTAGAATCTCGACCGTGCTTCTTTTTGAAGCCCGCTGTTGCTCCATGATTGCGCTCAATACAACTTGAAGCCAGTCGAAAGACATTGGAGTTTGTGTGTTTTCTGATTGGATCATCTTCTTAGTGTCGCCAAAACTCAGGTCACCTCTGATCATCTCTTTACAGGTTGAACAACACAAACTTTCGCTTCCTGATGGCGATTCTACAGAAACCATAGCCAACTTCTCCATCTCAGAAAAATCGCTCATTAAGCTTGTATGCTTGTACTCCAAGGCATTTTTTACTTTACCGTTCCTGAAATGCTCTAGTTCTGACATCAGTGCATTTGCCCATGATCCGGAACTAGCACTGTCGTCTAAATCAGATACTTGGAAGAGATCGTTCAACAAAGGTTCACACCTCACCAAATCCTTGCATTGACCATTCGAGAGGTCAGTGACCTGAGCCTCAACCTGCAACAACCGTGAAGTTGTCCCGGCATGTGAGATCCTCGAAGAATGAAGTTCTGCATCTTTGATTGATATAATTTCTTTGAGATTCTTGTTCTCCTCTTCTACATCGTGCAGTTGCTCGATCAGGTACTTCATCCTATTGCTCGGGATTTCATGAGAATTCTTTCCTCTGACAATAAGGTCGGTTGTTAAGCCTGGCTTTATTTTTCTTCCCTCGGTTTGATCGCTGCCCAGCATTTTCAGTTCACCCTTCATCCTTGTCAAAGCAAGGGGACCTTGCAACCTTTTCTGTGTAAGGAGACGAAGTCTCTGACATTCTCCTTCCAATTTTGAGATTTTTTTCAGGTTGTGCTGGTGCTTCTTGTTCGACACTTCGGCAGAACGCCGGCTATATTCCAACTCCTCGTTGCGAATCACAAGTTCCTTCTCAAGCAAGCAGAACTCATACTTTAAAAAAGCATTTTCTTTCTCTGTACAATCCAATCTGGCCATTAGCGCATCGGACTCTGATTCCGCCAGTGATTTACGTCTATAGAGATCTTCAATCTGTTTCTCTTTTGCTGAGATTTCGGCATTGAGGCGAGTGTTCTCAAGAGATAAACTCGCAAGCTTCTTACTAGCATCACGTAGTTTCTCATCAGATTTCTTCTGTGCTTTTATAAATTCCCTTGATGCCTTGGCAATGGCATCAAGTGTTGCCAGCTCTGATTCTTCCTGAAGAGCATTCAGTTGCTCGGTGCATTCTTTCAGTTCTGTGTCTAAATGAGTCAATCTCTCGTTTGCAGCCACTTCTTGCCTTAGAGCTTGGTCTAGTTCTTGCTGTAGGAGAATTGCCCTTGCCTCGGCTCTGTCTCTGTCTACAAGTACAAAAATGGTGAATGAGTAAAAAAATGCACTTATGGCAGGACAATAATCTTTCGAAAAATATTAGCAACTCACAGAGAGTAAATTGAAAAGTGATGGAGAATGCTCCGACAGAGATATACATAAATTACCTGCAATAGCTTCTTCTGTTGCCTTTTCATGTTTCAGAATAAGCTCATCTTTTGCTTGACAGTCAATGAGGATCGAAGCAAATTTGTCCGAGCGGTCTTTGAAAGATCCGTGGCCTTCTATTTCTTTCTCCGAAAAAGTCATTCGCACCTGTTAAGATTGCAAATGGCAATTAATGACATCCTTCTTCATGTAATTGACAGTTTGATTATAGCAAGAGAAGAAACTAGAGAGTTTGGATGATGCAGACGAAATGGGGCTTTTCTTTTCTTCTAGCGAACAAGTTTGGTGTTCTCAGGAAACTTGCAGCTACCTTTTCTTCCGTTCTGTTGATCGTGTCATCTGCTTTATCATTCGTAACAATGGTTTTCTCAGATGATCTTTTCTTCCAGCGCCAAGTCTTGTGATCCATGTTCTTTCCTTGTTCTAATATAGAAGGTGAAAATCCAATGTCAACTAAATTTAGATCACACTCTCATAAAGAAGATGTACAATTCAAAACAATCGACATCTCTTCTTCTCTGGAGTCTAGACCTCCTACATGACTAAATCTCTTCAAATCACATGCTTATGAATCGCCCAAAAAGAGAACTAGTCAGGTTAAAAAAATGCTATGCCGAAGAATGACACAGAACAAGACAATTTCAGTTCAAAGTAGCTTGACATTGTGAATACCACGCGAGCAAAAGCAGTGGTGAATTCATGCACTGCTTCCTTGAAGGTCATGATCCGAACTGCATCCTGTAGTAGGCTCATTTCGTATCATGATAAGCACAGATTAAAACTAAACGATTCAAACAGATGATGATGCTACACGAATTAAAAGCTAAATTCCATCCCATAAAGCGATGCCTCGTACTAAAAGGACCTGTAAGATAAACAGACAGTACCTAAACACAATTCAAATTCAAGCAACACGACAAATTACCGCGAATAAACTGATAGCCCGACAAACTTTTGACCCCAGAATCCAACTATTCATGGCTATGATTCACTGGGAAGCTTCTCATCCCCAATTAGTCACTCAATCTAAGAAATATCTAACATATTCCATTTTTTTTAACTGCTGTCTCACACAAAGGAAATTCCAGACGACCGCGAAATGACTTGACATCAAAATCAACAACCAAGAAAAAGAACCACGCTAAGTTGATCACAGTGCGAGAAAAGCAGACATGGGTTTGGCTAAATTACATCCAGACATGGACAAAACAAAACCAGAGCACGTTCTTGAACGAACCCATCAGCAGAAAACTCAAGCTCCGATCATGCAGAAACGAAAAAGAGCCGCACAAAACGACTCCAAGAAGCAGTCGCTCTGCGTTCGTTCTTACTCTTTCACTACTACTCCACCACCAAGAGTCAAGCCTAAGGACGTCAACGCTTCACGGACGGCTCGCCATTTTCCGGCGATCGGAAGAGGACGCGGGCGTTGGTGAAGAGGCCGGGAGCTGAGCTGCTGCCGAAGCTCGAGCGAGACGTCACTTCGAAAGCGAAGGAGGAGAGAGACAAAACTCCATGAAAACGCAGTGAAGACGGCATTTTTAAACGAAAAGAAAAAATGGTATCATTGGATGCTGTCGGTCCACCGACAACAACCTCCTTGGACGCTAATAATAATACTAGAGAGAGAAAATTATAAATAGTATTATCAAAAAAGAACAGAGATTTTCACTTTCTGCAACGATGGACTCCCCACAGGAAAAAAAAATATATTGAGAAAAAAAAGGGAAAGGGAAAAAGAAAAGAAAAGCAAGAACAGCGACACTGACCTACCCTGTACAAAGAGCCATTAAGAGACGTTCCGTGGGGGGATGATACAAAAGAGAACATTACACATGAACTGTCTTTAGGACACGTGTTAGAAGCCCGCGTCAAGTATTTGGAATCGTTGGCCCTTGATTCAATAGTTTTAACTTTCCCATAAAATGAAACCCAAATTATATTTACCAATAAGCACTTTCGGCTCTTTATTCCGATTGTATTGGGCTTCTGTCGTGACTTGGTTCGTCATAGTATATTGGAGTTTGTGTTTGGTAGGATAAGGGCCTATTTATTAATATTCTTTGCTTCTATTTATGAATAAAATTTTTGTTTTTTTATGGAATAAAAAAAAGAATGAAATATATTTGTTTGCGTTTTTTTAAATCTATTTTTTTTGTTTAAAACATTTGAAAGCAAAAACAAAAATGAAAAATATGTTTCTTATTTCAAACAATTTTTAAGAACAAATTTTCTCTCTCATATCTTTTTTCTTCTCTTTTTTTCTTTTTTTCTTTTTCAGTTTTCTTTGGCCTGTCGCCGGCCTCGACCATGGCCGGCGACTAGCCGAGCTTGACGACCGCCGTCGAGGGCCGGCCGACACCGTCGAGGGCTCGGAGACTCGCCGCCCGGCGGTAGCCCGATGAGGCCGAGCCTCACCCAAAAGAAGAAAAAAAAAAAAAAAAAAGAAAAAAAAAAAAAAGAAAAAAAAGAAAAAAAAGAAAGAAAAGAAAGAAAATAAAATAAAAATATTAAAAATTTAAAAGAAACAAAAAAGAACAAAAATTTACCAAACGTGTTTACATTCATTTTTTATTCTCGGAATAAGTTTACTAAACGCGTTTTTAATTCAAAAATTGTTCGCTCGGAACATAAACACTTTTATTTATTTATTTCGTTTTTATGGAACAATTTTTAAACAAAAATGTTACCAAACGCACTCTAAGTCACTTTTGAGCTGAGGCAAGATAACAATTGGTAGTATTCCCTCTCCCTAACGATTAGAAAAGATATGTTAACTGGAGTCGTCGGTGGAAGTATTCCTTGATAATTAGAAATTGTTATTTTTGGCTATACCCATTGAGTCTTTTTCCTTTTAGATTTTTTTTTAAAATTTTTTTTTTTATCAGTCCCCCACTTCATTCTTACCCTAATTCTTTTTCTCTTAAATTTTTGCCATATCTCCTCAGAATGTAATGTGTGTAAGTCGAAACCCACATTTGAAACTAAATCGTTCCCACTCTAATCTCCCATAAAAAGGTGGAGATTCAAATCTCCTACATCTCAATTCCATGTTGGAATGGTGGAATTTCTTATAATTGATTCTAACACTTTTATATGACGAGTTTTGCTGATCGAGTTAAGACTTTTATTTGTTACTTTTTATTTTTCCTTTTCTTGTGGCTCTCATTGAATTGCATGGAACCTTCAAAACATGTAAGTATCGTCTTATGTTCATACTAATCTTGTATGATTATTACAAAAAAAGATTAAAATACTTTATTGAGCTCAATATTTTTTTCAAAAATCATTTATTCAAACACATTCTTATAAATTATGACAAAAGAAATGTTTTCGACTCTAAGTTATGCTCAACGGATAGAGTATGGTAGCTAGACATGATAAAGTAAATATCCCACGAAAATAAGATATTTAGGAAAATAATTTTACAATTATTTGAAAATAAATTAGAGAAGATTTACTGAAACTTGGTGTGACCTTTCATCAAATTCTTAAAATTGATGAGCATGAGCTTCTACGGTCACTCCAAAAAAGAAACTTCCCTATTTTGTCTTAAACTATTTTCTTTCACTAATTGAAATGTACTATGTGTTGAATAACGGGCCAAGAGAAGAGAAGCAGAGTGGGAAGTGACTCATGGAATGTACGGACAGCGGTCAAAGTCAAACAAGTGGGCGGAGGAGAGGGCGGAGGAGCGGCGACGGGAGGAGGAATGTAGCGGATTTCGCGGCGGAGATGGAGCAATTGAGTGGGACCCGCCGGGGACGCATGGTGGTGTCAAATTCAATCCTCGTATCATCATGGTGCCCCCCGAAAGCAAGAAAAGGGCAAGAAAAAGAATCATCTTATCATCATCATCATTTTTTTTTTGGTCGAATCATCATCATCATTTGTTTATCAGAAAAAGCAAGAAACCCACTTATCACATGTCATGAGTGCCTTGTTTAACGTTAAGATTTGCACAAATTATCAAGGAAAGTCTTTATTCCGCCTAGACAAGTTAATTTCAGAATGTGACATGTGTAAATGCGAAGTAATTTATGAAAAAAAATGTACGTTTTGTGAATATAATATATTATGTCATCTTTGCCCTTCGGCTTTCGTGAGGCCCTTTCTGATTACCGTGTTTCTTTGAGATTATGCTCAGGTCAAGGACCGAGTACAGCTTAAGGATTGGATCCCCTTTTGGCTTGGCGTGCGGGTCTCTAAAATTCTCTAGCAGCATCGAACGGAGTAAAAAATTAAAAAAAAAAATAGAGTGCAAGTTACGAAGAATCATTTTTTGGCTATTAATAACTTAAAAGAAATCCACTTATCATATCATTAGTTTTTTTTTAATGTTAAAATTGCATAAAATAAAAGAAATCTTTATTCTATCTAGACAAGTATTATATTTATAGGTGATTTCAAAATGTTACTATGTGATATGATTAGTAAACGTAGACAATATATATGCATATATGTTACATTTATTTTAGTCATTAAGCTCTTTCGAGGCCTTTATAGATTACCATATTTCACTGAGTTTGTGCACAAGTCGAAGACTGAGTTAAATCGAAGGATCAAATCCCCTTGTACTTGGCGTGCTGGTTTCTATAAATTCTTTAGCGACTTCCTTTCATTGGTTGTGCTTCTCCCTTTACTAAATTAACATGCGAAGTTTAGTGCGATTGGTGAAAAAAAACAATCTGAGGGAAAGTTACAAAAAGGGTCCCTTCTGTTCTGGCTACTTGAGCAAGTGTATTATTGATAACTCAAAACAAGCAGACAAGCTGCCACTAGATAGACAGAGGCAGGGCACCACCTCAAGATTAGTCCCCAATCCCTTCCATATCTTCAAATCTTTGTGGGGGTGTTCTTGGAGTTAATGATCACTGAGGTCTATATTGTACATCTTCAACAAAACCACCTCAGGCAAAACCGGTGCAGAGCTGGAAAAACGACAGACGGCAGGCTTGTTCTTGCTAGGGTAAATAGTGCAGGTGCTCCTTCTTTGCACTTCGATGTCTCTTTCATTCACCGACCCTGTACTGTCAATCATGTGAAAATCAATTCCATTCCAAGCCTCCATGACGGTTTCAGCTGAGAATGTACAGAAGTGCAGGTGCAATGGATATGAAATGTCATGTCTTGGAAATCCACCCTTATCTCATTGGATTTGGAGAATTAGAGAAAGTTCACTTCCACTGAATTTGAAAGTACATAGGGATCGCTGAATAAGAGGAATTGCCCCAATAATCCTAAATAAAAGCTTGAATTTATACAATGAAATCTTAAAAATAAATAAATTATTGAGTACAATTTAATCATTCAAACGAGCTCACGGATAAATTTACTGACATACGTATTTTTAGTATTTACTATCATGCGTGGTGTTGGCAAAGTGCCACGTCCGGGAAAAGTTAAAAGTTAAAAAATAAAATAAAAAAGTTTAAATTTTTCTAGGCTTGGCTTGGGCAAAAGCTCACGGATCAACTGTTGAATACTAAAAATAAAATAAAAAAAAATCATTGCTTGAGGGCAACAGTTGTTTGGAACCATACTCTCTCTCCTAGGGTAAGTCCACTTCTTGTTATTTCTAGGCTTTTTGCAAATTTTTTAAAATTTTTTTGGCTATTTTATGTTCCTTCTTACAATAAAAGTCACAACTCGGATACTACCTGAATAGGGATAATGATATTGGCCGTCCTTCTCTCTCTTCACTTGAAGGACGTAGTGTCAACATTAACAAGACATAGAGTTTCTATAATCTAACAAAAGTTTCTATGCACTTTCAACTTGGCTAAACTAAACAAATGTCATTTTAGATATATATCAAATTATCTCAACTCACCCACGAAATTCTACTATCAAAATTGCCAGTTCATATCGCTCTTGCTCTATTAGTAACTAAGCAAGGAACTTGAAAAGATTGGAAAGGAAAGGGGTGGGCAATCATATGTTAGTAAGTAATGCATATCTCTTCCAAACAGAACAAGTACCAATCACGCATATTTATAAAGCAATACAAAAACTCAATAATTCCAAACCTACTATATGACAAAGTTACAATATCAAAATGAGTTATATAATACTTTAACATAACTATCTCCATAGTAGAAATACCCATTTTCATCAATAATATCATAATAAATAATTAATGGTCTAGCCCACTGATCAATTTCACTGTATCATACTTCAATGGTCAATTTCATTGACCAATCTTATCAAATCGTATATCAATGGTCAATTCCATCGATTAATCTCATCAAATCATATGTCAATAGTCTATTCCATTGACTAATCTCAAATCACATAATATCTCAAGGTACTAGAGGTGACTCTCACAAGACTTGCATCACACATGTAACACGTAATCATTGATCAACATATATCAATGATGCAAGGCCCTAGAAATGGTTCGCACGAGACTCGTGTTTCCATATAACACTTAGCCCTTGGTCAACATATATCAATGGCATAAGGCTCTAGAGGTGGCTCTCACGAGACTCACATCTCTATGTAGCACTTAGCCCTTAGCTAGCATAAATAAAAGGCACAAAGCCCTGGAGGTGGCTTCTATGAGACTCGTGTAATTGTGGAGCACTTAGCTCTTAGCTAATCCACATCATAATTGATTGCACAAACCCAAACATAGCTTTTTACAAGTCAATTCTTTCGACCAAACCAAATCCATAATGCGTATCATTAATTGATTTCACAAATTGAATCAAATAACCTTTCACAACTCAATTTATCAAGCATAATGTATATCATAAAGTATTTCACAAATTGATATATATAAATTTTTATTAACCATAATCAAAGTCAACATAATTCTATAACAAAAAAGTTTCGCAAACTCAAAATATATCATTTTTCCCAACTTTGTTCATTAGACATAATATACTTACACCATTTCAGCATTCACTTCATAAACTAGTTTGTAACACAATACATATATGTATCTTTTTACAATACATTTCCTAAAACGATTCTCAAATTATTCATAGATACTAAAAGGTAGTAAATGCTTGATCTAAATGTTTATGCAATAAAAATTTCATTTCATAACTCATATTATAGATAATCCATATCACTTTTGAAATATGAGTTTATAAACTCAAAGAAGAGATAGCACAATTCACCAAGGCATACTCCAAACCAAATAACGTGACTAAACATGCAACGATCTCATAATCTATCAATTAATCGAAAATTGACCTCAAAATCAAGTAAAATGCTACTTTAGCTAAGGGCTTGACTAGACTACACTTAATTGCTAATAAAACAACTCTTACATGTTAACAAATCACTCACTAAAAACAATTATTCAAACCTAAGTGCACGTGAAACCCCAAAATTTTGCTCTAACTAAACTGTTGCTTTAAATAGACTCTCATCAAAACTCACAGTTCTACAACACCATAATCTACCATTTTCATAAAATTCCATAGCTCAACAACTCAAAAATTGGACTTTGTAGCTCGATTTTTACAAAACTTGAAATCTACGCTCTAATTCTGAAAATTTATCTCTTTGGATGAACAAAGGGCACAAACACTTATTGGGCGTTGTGAATTGAAGTTGAATTGACTTGGCGAAGTCCCATTATATGTACCTGCAAAACCCCTTTCCTTTCTTCCTTCTCCTTCTTCTTTCTTTCTTTCTTTCCCTCTATCTCTCTTTTCTTTGCCGTTTTTCCCCTCTTCTTTCTCCACGAACGAGCTCTCCCCCTTTTTTCTTGTTTTGATCGCCGCTTGCTGCTGCTTCTTTTCTTTCTTTAGCTTCCAATGCACAAATATGTTGAAGGAAGAAAGAAATTAGGCTGAGCTTAAAGAACATGGGTTGGGCTAGGCCCATATGTTATACTAATTGTCTTAGCTGACATGATGATCGTGCAACGTCATGGTCAAATATGCTCATATTGATAAATGATAGCCACTTTACATTTCGGCATATTACATCAACGAGCTTATGTGAGAGATTATCCAATATATTTGATCGATAAAGAACGTTTTATACTTGATTGTACAAATTCAAACGTTTAGGACTTGATTACAGGCTGAGCTAAATGTTTAGGACTATTTGTGTAATTTTTCTTTGATTAATAGTACCGAATTTCAAAATGCCTTCGGACGATGTATCCTCCTGGTCATATACAGGGAGGCATTAACTTAACATTTTTATGGGCCTTTGTCCATGTGAATGTGTTGCAAAGGGGAGGCGCATCTGACACCCAAGCGTTGAACATCCTCATGGAATACCCTGCATTTTAGCTTGAGTACAGTCAAGTTCAAAGTACGTCAAATTTCTTATAAAGTCGAGCTTCGACAGGAAATTTCAATTCGATCGATCTTAACCCAAGTTTCAAGCATGAATTATTTAAGTCGAGCCGAACTAGAACTCATCACTCTATCATCTCATCCTTCTTCTGTCTTGTTTAGATGTGCTTCCTTCTCGCTAATTTGGAGAAATTTCCGAGCTATAAATGTATTTGGGACCAAACATTCATGTTTGCTACCAGTTTCTGGATGTAGAACCGTGCATGAATTCACTTTCCAATCTGGAACATCGCTTTCGTTATCCATAGTCTAGAATCATCCCAAAATATAAAATAAGCTCTTGGCAGTGACAGGATTTGGCTGACATTTGGCTGTTCCTGACAAGCATACAACGTGTTCATCTTCTAGCAACTACGACCACAGGCGTGATCTATGGAGGAAGAATCTGAAAGTTTCTCCTCTTTTCCTGAACTCTCTCTCTCTCTCAGAGGCAGACACCAATATATATATATATATGGAAGCAACCTATGAGTAAGCACAAAACGAGCTGAAGTGACGAGATTGGCTCTTTGACCTCTCTTCTGCTTGAATTTTAGGGAACTCTTGTCCCTATTGCAGGGTCATGGGAAGCGATAATGTTCGTCAGCTTCGCGTCTTCTTCTTTCCCTTCATGGCTTATGGCCACATCTTGCCAACCATAGACATGGCCAAACTCTTTGCATCTAGAGGCCTCAAAGCAACCATCATCACCACCCCACTGAATGCACCGATTTTTGCTCAAACCATCCAGAGGACCCAGAAGCTCGGCGCCAAGATTCATGTCAAGACGGTTGATTTCCCATCTGTAGAGGCCGGGTTGTCTCCGGGATGTGAAAATCTAGATTTGGTCGCGTCCCAAGAAATGTTCCTCAAATTCATTAAGGCCACAGAAATGCTGAAGCAGCCACTGGAGGACCTTCTAAGTGAGGACCCTCCTGATTGTCTAGTGGCTGACATGTTCTTTCCATGGGCAACTGATGTGGCCCAGAGGTTAGGAGTCCCTAGGATGGTGTTCCATGGAACGAGCTTCTTCGCACTATGCGTGGGGGCGTGTGTTATGCTTCATGAGCCGCACAAGAATGTGCCATCTGATTCAGACCCTTTTACGATCCCCAACTTCCCTCACGAGATCAAATTGACCAGAAAGCAGCTTCCAGAGCATCTCCGCTCCAGCGTTGAAAACGATTTCACAAGGTTCAACCGTGAAGCCAAGGAATCAGAGGTTCGAAGCTTCGGGGTCATAGTCAACAGCTTCTACGAGCTAGAGCCAGACTATGCTGATTACTACAGGAATGTGCTAGGAAGGAGAGCATGGCACATTGGTCCGGTCTCACTGTGCAATAGGGACATTGAAGACAAGGCAAGGAGAGGAAAGAAGGCCACAATCGACGAACACGAGTGCCTAAAATGGCTTGACTCGAAAGATCCTAATTCAGTTATTTATGTATGTTTCGGGAGCGTGGCTAAATTCTCTTCCAATCAGCTCAGGGAGATCGCGCTGGCTCTTGAGGCCTCGGGGCAGCAGTTCATCTGGGTCGTCCGACAAGCCAATAAGGGCGGTGGGGACAAGGACAAGGCCGGTGGTGACGAGGAGTGGCTCCCGAGAGGATTTGAGCAGAGGATGAAATCAGAAAACAGAGGACTGATAATTCAGGACTGGGCACCTCAGGTTTTGATCCTCGATCACAAGGCGATTGGGGCATTTGTGACGCACTGCGGATGGAACTCGACCCTCGAAGGGATATGCGCCGGGGTGCCGATGGTGACATGGCCGGTCTTCGCAGAGCAGTTCTATAACGAGAAGCTGGTGACCCAAGTGCTGAGAGTTGGTGTAGGAGTTGGGGCTCAGCAGTGGGTGGGCATAGTTGCGGACAGAGAGATAGTGAGCAAGGACAGGATAGAGAAGGCTTTGAGGCAAGTCATGGTGGGGGATGAAGCAGAGGCGATGAGAGACAGAGCCAAGTTACTAGCCGACAAGGCGAGGAGGGCTATCGAGGACGGAGGGTCCTCGTACTCGGATATGAATGCTTTGATCAGAGAGCTTGCTTTGCACCGCATTGCTCGTGATGCAAAGAAGTAGATCCTTGCACGTGTGAATAGCTACTTTGTATGTTGACCTGCAGGTTTCATGTGTGGAGATTTTTTGCAAGTAATCTTGTAAAGCATGATAGGAATGCCCTTAGCTTGTGTTAGGCGCTCTAATTCGCTCTTGTAACTTTGAGGAGCGAGGGGCGTGTGCTGTGACAAGGAAAACTTATGAAGAATAAAGCTGTTACTGTAAACACCATCTTTACTATGCTTGTTGCTCTGTTCTTCATATGATACAGGATGTGTGTGCAAAGGTTTCTCTTGTTGTGAGTTCAAAGGGTTCAGTTAAGACATTTAAGAACCATTCCGATGTCGAAGTTGACACCAAAAAAATGACCAAAGTCTTTTTAATCGACATGATGCTGATTTGCATGAATATAGCGCTTGGTATTAAGTATAATTTGACTATCGTCGCCGTATGATGGCGATTGGCCAACGATTTTGACTTAGTAAAGCAAATTTGGTTATGTGTTGAATGTAGGGGAACTAGAGAAAGAAGATGAAGTGAAAATGCTAATGGAAGATAAATATATATATATATTGATTGCGCTTATATAAGTGGCAACTGAAAAGTTGTAACCGTTGTAGATAAGGTCGATGTGCCATCATGGAGCCTAAAGTTGTGGAGATGCGGTTGCAACCACATCAATTTGACTATTAATCATTTACCGGCAATTTCACTTTGTAGTATGACTATATAAAGCTGTGTTAAATTGTTGCAAATGAGGCTCATCAACACCCAACTTATGTATTTTATCAATTTCAATTTATCAGTTTCCTATACTTGTATTTCCTTTTCCTTTAGATTTAGTTTCTCTTGATCCTTGTTGCGCAATTTACTTCCTTTCCAATTCAATTAAAACCAAAGATCAGACTTTGGTGAAAATCTATCTCACTGCTTAGGTCAATTCCCGGCGAGACAGAATCTAAGAGGAACTACGACTACTTTTGCCTCAGAAATCAAAGCTAGATATGATTGAGTGACTCCATGAAGAATGATGCGAAATGGTCCTCTCGTCAGGCGCCGACTCTAGAGAACCAAGCAGTATCGTAAGCTAACCAGGCCTCGGAAGTGAGTAACGTGACCGAGGTCGAATGCTTGACCGAGAAGACTCGTATGGCGCTTTGTGCACCCACAAAGTAAAGTACTAAGCTAATACCATGGTCATATTCCGACGATGAACATTGACAGATCGAAATTTGGGCTTAGCCATGCTGACGATAGACAGTGAAAGCACGGTTGTCTGCAATCCCAAAGGCCACGCTTTAACCAGTAATCAATACTCACTTAGTACAAGGACTGCTTAGATGAGCAGATCCTAACAGATACCAGAAAATCGAGCAATGATGCACGAGTTGAAGCATTCTTGGTAGTATGGTTCGCGCTCGCTTTCGGGATACGACTCCTCTTCGTTTCAGACTGCTGCAGATTTCACATGATGCAGACACATGATTACCAAATGCGCAAATGCCTCTACTTTAAGCTAATGAGACAGAAAACGTGAGCTTGGATGTGAAAGTTCAACTGCAATCGTACCTCAGGAGTTAATATTGGACAATGAGCACAAGGAAAGAGAAGTCTTCGACAGCAAGTCTGTCCTAAAAGCCAGCTTCCTCAATTTTACCTATCGTGAAGAGGGAGACAATCGTGGATTTTGTAAAAGAATGTAAATAAGTACAGGTGAACCTACTTTCGAGTGAATGAAATTACATTAGTGATCTTACATTCTTTAAAGGAGATAATATTTTAGCAAAGTAACTCTTCTTAACTCAAGTGTCAAATTTAGATAAATTCTAAACTCATTCCAGATTGTACTTGGTTTGTAAATGGTGCAATGAGCTCATCCGGTAACCCTAAACACTTAATTACAAATCTTTTAGTTATTTTAAGGAGTTTTAAAGGCCCAAAATCTTTTGAAAAAGCTGAACCAAATGCAGCTTAAACCTTATTATGGTATGAGAAACGTTGAATACCCATTAGGCCTGACCCACTGTCGTCCCTCAAAAACATAAATCGAAAAGGGAAGAAAATGGGTCAAAGATAAAGATATCCCTTAAGTCTGCACCCACCAAGCATGATGTAAAAGCGTTCAAGAACATGCGCCATGGTAAGTCCGGTTGGAGTGAATTGTGAATTCTACTTTTAACTTGATTTTTTAGTGAATCTTACGGAGCTTATATTTTGACTTTTATATAATCTGAATTGCAAAATACTAGAAACCTTTCAAAATTTTCAAATATCGATATGTAAAATCTTAAATGATATTTCAAGATTTTCTTTCGAAATAAAACTAGTAATATCACAGATGTCGATATTGCGTAATTCACATAAATCACCATTAAAATAGGGGGACCTTTGGGTGGGCCCGGACCTACGTTTCGCCTAAATGCCCATCATAAGTTTTTGGGATAAACCTCCAAACTTTCGAATTGTTGCACAATAGCCTCTGAATATTAAAAAGTTACAAATTACCGTCCTTAAGTTCAGCATCTTTTCACAATAATAGCCCCCACGCTTTTATTAAGTAACATATTTTACCTATCTACACTTTACTTTTGTTGTTGTTATTGCTAAGTTTTTGGATAAAAGTACTATAAAAATCATAAACCTATTGCATTGGTACCAATTTAGTCTTAAATCCATTAATTAGACCAATTAAGTCATAAAATTTTTTACATTGGTACCAATTCAATCTATTTAAAAAATTTAGGTAAAAAATTGTTGACGTAGACACCGATGGTCCTACATGGCACTACCAGTGCTCATATGGACGACTTTTATAATTTTTTAATATTTTTTGAAGATTTTTAAATTATTTCTCATTTTTTTTCTTCTTTTTTCTTTACCCCTTGGTTGGTGATGGTCGATTGCGACCATTGCTAGCTAGAGGCTAGTTTGCGTGAGGGCTCCCGCACCCTCATCGGCCACTAGCGAGGGTTCATGTGCCCTTGTAGGCCATAGGTGAGTGTGTCGGTCCCTGCCCAAATCCAAGTGAGGGTCAAAACTATTACCTGTTGGCTGGGGCTGGCCTTTTATGCCCTCGTTGGCCATAGGTGAGGGCGTAGCGGCCCTCACTCATGGCGGGTGAGGGCCGCAATGCTCTTACCCAAATTTAGGCGAGGGCCTCAACAGCCTCGCTTGAGGTGTTGTGACCCTTGCCTGCCATGAGTGAGGGCCTTTGTGCCCTCACTAGTTGCCAACAAAGGCGTGGAGGCCCTCACTTGTGGTCAACGAGGGTCGCAATGCCCTCGCTTGGTCTGGGCGAGGGTGCAGAGGCCCTTGTCACCCAACAGGAAAGGGTTTTGACTCTTGCCTGGATTTGGGTGAGGGGGTAACGTCCTTGTGAATGGCCAGCAAGGGCGTGGGAGCCCTCGCCCAAACTAGCCTCTAGCTAGCGATGGTTGGCCAGCGACCTTGCCAACCAAGGGGTAAAAACAAAAGAAAAAAAGAAAAAAATCTGAAAAAATTTAAAAAAATTATAAAATGTATCCATGTCATGCATTTAGTTGTGTCGCGTAGGGACTACCCATGTATATTGTTAGCAATTTCGACCTAGATTGGCCAAATGGATTGGACTAATATTAATGTGAAAATGTTTATGACTCAATTGGTCCAATTGAAACATTTATGATTGAATTAGTATCATTACAATAAATTTATGATTTTTTTGGTACTTTTCTCTTAATTTTTTGCATCTGCACGGCTGTCAAACGTTAACAGAATATGGACCTTTTCATTTTATTAAAAAAAAAAACACTTTTGTCACATGGCTAACGAAGCCAAAAAAAAAAATAGAGAGAATGTGTGGACAATGGAGTTAAGGAAATTCGGCAAAGATCACTTTGGTAAAAAGAATTGAGTTTATTCATTTTCATATGACACGTAACAACTATGCAGACATAGAAACTAGAAACTACAGTAGAAATCAAAGTTCTCATGATAGGTAATCTGTCACTTTTCAAAGTTCAGATGCTACTGTGCAATTGTCGAAGTTGAGGAGGGGTTATCTCGAACTTTCCAAAGTCCTACGGCTTTTGTACAACTGTCGCAAGGTACTCAAGTGTTTTAGAAATCAACCTTAAATTTTTTTGTCCAAATCTTCGAGTCAAACCGCACTTTCTCACCAAAATTTCTTCGCCCAACCCTACCCGAAAGTCCTTCAGGACCTTGCAATTCGGTCCGAGCCTCGACGGAATGCACATGCCATGATTATTTCTACATCGATATGGGGAATTAGGATACGAGAAACTGACCGACTGTCTTAGATCAGTGACAATGAATATGCCGTGTGCAAGGAGAATTTTTTCTGGCGCCGTGCATTTAGAATTAATCCAATTCTTGGTAGAAAGAAAGGAAAAAGAGCAAGTTATTCTTGTGGCACCAACTTCCCAAACACGCCACACACCCCCGCCCCCACCCCGGGGAAGATTCCCACTGAGAAATGCCGATTGGCGTATAATGTGGTTGTACTTTCCAGTTGCCGGAGTGAATTGAGGATGCATTAGTGGTTGGGGTGAAGGAGGGTACCAGCCTTTTAATACTTGACAACTCCATTTCAACCATTCACTTTGAATTTTGACAGAAAATTTTCTGAAAATTGGAGTTTTAATATTGTGCTTCCTCAAAATTGGAATGGCTTTTGTGTAGACTGTAGACTTTCCATGATGAAATGGTGAAAGGGATTGATTGCAAACTGCAGCCCAATAAATACACAAAAAATATGAGCTTTTTCATATGAACTGAATCTGATGTCACTCGGGTTATCATATGTAAAGAATTCGATTGAATTACATGAGTATTAAACTATAAAATATTGGGTTGTTCGTGTTATCCACGTCCTTTGAACTTGAACTTATTTTCTTGTTAGTATTTGAGTTCATTGTTTTGAATTTTGTCATAATCTTGAACCATGTGTATAGCTTTATGCAAAAGCAACAAGCCTCGGATGTAATTACTCACCGGTGCATTAAATTAAAAAGCTAAACACACCAAGCCATAATAGCTTTGTTTATCTCATCTAAATGTATTTGACAAATGAGACTGTCCTTGTCACTTAATGAACGTGGTATATAGTGTTTGACATTAATTGGTAGCCAATTAGTTCCCTATAGTCATTGGATTTGCATTTCTCTACTCCCGCATGTATTATCTCCCGTGATAGACAGATTCATGCTTCATGGATTGCTCATGGTCCTTTGCTGAATGAAACTCAGGCTAGGTGATCTCCTTTCTATACTAACCGATAAATTTTCCATTAACACTCCATCTCTTCACTAGAAAGAAACTTACTTCACGCTTTTAACCCTTTCAGAACTAGCGTGCTAGACTCTATTAACGCATTTTATGTGCTTGAGTGAGCTATTGCGTTTGTCTTCTCTCATGGCCGCTTTACTTACCCCCCCAAAACACCAAGAAAAAAAAAAAAAAAACTCGTCTTCCACGATTGTATTGTGATTCCTTGCAGCTAGTCAAGAGGAATTATTGCCTACTTTGGGAGTATACCCTATCCTTTCACATGTACACGCCGGTCTCATTTGAGGGAGATTCGTACTGTTCACGTTTCAAGCGCATCGAATAACATCTTGCTAGTCAAAGGAGGAATAAGCAAAGTTTTTCAAAGCTGTGAAATGCACAAACTACGAATTTAAGGAGATAAAAGGCCATAAACGATTGCAAATCAGGAGTGATTTCTCAACCAAACTCCAAATTCTGAGATCGAAACATCATTGTACCAAAGGGAAGGCCAGCTAGCATATGAAAGTAGAGTCTGCCGATAAGTCATCATCTTCAAGATAGAGAGAGATAAGAGACGACCAAAGTACCATTTGGTGCACAGGAAAACTACACAAATATTAAGGCTGCGTTTAGTTCAGCATTTGCAAGAGGCTTTGAGAGTCCAATGCAAATGCTAAAAGCCCAAAGCTATTTGGAGAAATGCAATTGTGTTTGGTAAAATTTTTTTATAAATGGACTTTGAGTCGAATGTGCGTTTGGTAAAAAAAACTTTCGTAATGGGTTTTGATAGGTATAATATATATATATATTGAAAATTGAACTAAACCCTTTGCCGGACCGGTGAAGGGCTGCCTTCTTTTTCAATTAAAAATAATAATAATAATCATGGGCAAAATCGAAAAATATGAAGAATTAATGAGGATAATTTTGGAAGGAAAAAAATAATTTCAGTATTCGGCAAAATGCTAAAAGCTCAAAACTAGTTCCTATTAACTTTAGGCTTTAAGTATTTTAAAGACAAGTTGAAAGTTGAAAGTCGGCTTTAAAGTTGAGCCAAACGATCCAGCATTTCACCAAGTGTGGCCCTTGGAAATGCAAATTCAAATGCAGTCTAAGTCATGTGGATACCCAGTAGAGTTCCAAACACGGCACACTAAGTGGTCCCCGACGACGACCTTTAAGTCGCAGTCCCTTAAAATAAGAATCTTGGAAGAGCACAAAGCACATGACAAGATTCCCAATCTCTCCTTCCTACCATCAATCGGCACTTTCTTGAACCTCCATAACCTCCTCCTCCTTCTCTTCATCTTCTTCGTCACCGTCGCCATGGAACAGGAATCCGATCGAGGAGTCCATGTCCTGTTCTTCCCTCTAATGGCTCACGGCCACATGTTGCCGACCCTGGACATGGCCAGGCTCTTCACGGCCAGGGGAGCCAGAGCCACCATAATCACCACCCCACACAACGCACCTGTCTTCCAGAACTCTTTACAGATCGACACGGGATCGCGCATCGACCTCCGAACCATCGAGTTCCCGACCCAAGAAACCGGTCTCCCAGAAGGCCTCGAGAACCTCGACATGGTCACCACGCAGGACATCCAGCTGAAGTTCTTCAGGGCCATCTCGATGCTGTCTCGGCCCTTGGAAGCTCTCGTAGAGGAATTGGCCCCCGATGCGCTGGTTGCCGACATATTCTTTCCCTTTGCGAACGACATCGCGGCCGGGCATGGCATCCCGAGGCTGGCCTTCCACGGGACGAGCTTCTTCTCCATGTGTGCGTCCGAGAGCGTGCAGAGGCACAGCCCTCACGAGAAGGTCTCGTCTGACGACGAGCTGTTTCGCTTGCCCGGTCTGCCGGACGAGATCATGATGACGAGGTCTCAGCTCCCAGATGAGGTGAAGATCAGCGTCGAGACTGATTTCACCAGGTTGCTGAAGAGATCTTTTCAAGCTGCGGGTCGATGTTTCGGGATGATAGTGAACAGCTTCCATGAGCTTGAGCCGAGTTATGTGGATCACTACCGGAATGCTCTCGGCAAGAGAGCTTGGCACATAGGACCTGTTTCGTTGTGCAATAGGAATTTGCAGGAGAAGGCCCAGAGAGGAGGGAAGGGAGCATCCATCAACGGGCACGAGTGCCTCAAGTGGCTCGACTCGAGAGAGCCCAGCTCGGTCGTCTACGTCTGCTTCGGCACGACATCCAAGTTCTCGGATGCGCAATTGCGAGAGATCGCCACGGGATTGGAGGCCTCTGGCCAGGACTTCGTCTGGGTTGTGAGCAGAGACAGAAAAGAGGAGAAAGGAAACGAGGGTGAAGGGCAGGACGATTGGCTGCCCGAAGGGTTCGAAAAGAGGATCCAAGGCAGAGGGATGATCATTCGGGGATGGGCCCCGCAAGTCCTGATCCTCGATCACCGGAGCGTCGGGGGCTTCGTGACGCACTGCGGGTGGAACTCGGTGCTCGAGGGGATCAGCGCGGGGCTCCCGATGGTGACGTGGCCCATCTTCGCGGAGCAGTTCTACAACGAGAAGCTGGTGACCGAGGTCC
Source organism: Eucalyptus brandiana (assembly GCA_014182725.1). Classification (NCBI taxonomy): domain Eukaryota; kingdom Viridiplantae; phylum Streptophyta; class Magnoliopsida; order Myrtales; family Myrtaceae; genus Eucalyptus; species Eucalyptus brandiana. Next base: position 24,198,274 of record CM024674.1, on the reverse strand, counting down.
TGAGAATCGGGGTCGGGGTCGGAGCCCGGCGGTGGGCAAGGTTAGTGGGGGATTTCGTGAGGAAGGAGGCGGTCGAGAGGGCGGTGAAGGAGATAATGGTGGGGGAGAGGGCAGGGGAGATGAGAGGCAGAGCAAGGAGCTTTGGGGTTATGGCCAAAAGGGCAGTTGAAGAAGGGGGTTCTTCGTACAATGATTTGGGGGCTTTGATAGAAGAATTGAGGACATATGGCTCAGGTTGAAGAACTATGGTTTTGTGAGGAATAAGTAAGGTGGTGACATTTATGGTGTGTTTTAAGGAACCAGAGATTCAGATTTAAGTGCGAAGTATAAGCCTGTGGTGACGATTTCAATGCTCATTTTAGATATTATTGATTTGCTCGCTATAAATTTCAATCCCCCAATTCTTCTTTTTGTCCCCTCTCGAACAAGAACATGGTTGATTTAGTTCTCAAGGCATTAATTTATGAACAAGAGGGCAAAATCAGCGGGTTGATCGGTAAGAATTGAGGAAAAGGATTGAATCAAGAAAAGATAACTTGAGAGATGCCAAATTCACATAGAAGTTTACATAAACCATGTATCTTGTAATGAACAAATTGCCAAAGATGGTACTATTTACTAAATGGACTTTATTGCACTTTCTAAAGAATGTTTAGCACCCGATTATAATGTAGAAAGTTTAGAAATTCATAAAGTACACAAGATTTAGGACCTCTGCTGAGTTTTCTCCCCTTAGATATACAGGATTGAGGACTTTTACCAAACCTTTTATGCACAATGTCTTTCAATCAAGGGTACTGGGCCAACAAGTTAATTGAAAGACACTCTGCGAAGCACATGTCAACTTTGTAGGAATTCTTGCGAGTTCTACTACCTCACTCTAGACATGGAAAGCTACTATAGTTGATTACCTAATGGTAACCTTTGAGGAGAAAGATGGGGAGTCTACCATCCTCTCACGGCCCCTATGTTCCTCAATGAATCTTTGTCTTCTCCGCTTAAGCGAGAATACTCCCGAATTTTATGTCTCAGAGTTCAGATGAAACAGTTTAAGGACATATTTAGATCTATTCTCTTCTTAAACATAAAGATTGAGGACTTATACTAAACACTCTTCCTTAAAAAAAAAAGTCTAGGAATTAACTATATAAATTTACACTAATGGGTAAGGATGATAGTAAACTCTCATGGGTTGTAGCCATAAGAGGATAACATTGTCAAGAGGATTCTCGAATTGAACGACAGATGATTCACCATATCAACATTAAAAGGTTAGGTCAATATCTACGTTGGTCAATGAGATGGAACCCTTCGATGGTAAAGGGATCTTAGGCTTCTTGGGGTCTCAATGTATCATAGTCATCCAGACTTTTTCTACCTTAACCACTCCGACACGACCCAATCCACAAGAAGACATTTGACATTCGACAGCTGATTAGCAACTGACGTGTTGTGCTGAGGTTGATGCATTAAAAAAAAGAAAAAGCGTACTGTAGCCCAAACTTGGAGATCAAGTTAGGAACGGTGCCTCGTTAGTTCTTTTAAGTGGGGACATCCATCTATTATATGTCCTCATGCTGTGCACATGCAAAACAAACAAAAAATAAATCAAGAAAATTTTCCAAAAAGTATTAAACTTATTATATTTTTACTAATTCAATCATAAACTTTTTAATTTTATCAATTGAGTTTTAAACCTTTTTACTTTTTATTAACTTGAGTCTATTCGGTCAATTTTGGCAAAAAAGAATTTTATGTGAATGCTTTGGCCACTCTACGTGGCACACGATTGGCGTTAATGAAGACAATTTTTGATAATATTTTCATATTTCTAAAATTTATTATTTATTCCTTTTCTTTTGTTTTTCCATTTCATCTTTCTTTTTCCTCTGCCAGCCATCAATGAGGGAAGCCTGGGCCAGGTCGGTGAGGGCCGCCCTATCACATCAAGTGGGGGCCAGGGCCGGCCCGCCCCACGGGGGGCTTCGGTTTCCATGGCTACCGTCCATGAGAACTGAAGCATCGCAACCCCTGATGAAGCAATCGTGGAAGAGGAGACGGAGAAGCGCGGGGGCAACTTCGGGGTGTTGGGAGTAGACTCTGGACATGGATGACCTCACGATTTCTTCAGCAGCAGGGCACGTGTGGCGGTAGAAGTCGTCCTGGAGCCCGAGCGCGGGGTCTTCTTGCTCGATGACGCCATCATTGTTCCTCTGAAGCAGGACGGGCGAGAGGGATTCCAGAGAAAAATGGAGGATGAAGCGCCGTCCGTGCTGATCTGCGCTTGAGCCCTTGAGATTCCTGAGCGAGATGAGGAAGGAGACGAAGAGAACGAAGATGACGAATGACGATCCACTTGGTTAGGGAGTTGGCAATGGCTTCAAACCTTCTGATCTTGTTTTCTTTTGGAGATATTCTGCAAGCGAGGGACCCTCGCCCTCGCCAGGCGAAGGCTGTCCTCGCCAACCTTCACCAAAGACCTCGGAAGGAAAAAGGGGAACACAAGAAGAGAAAGAATGAAAAAAAAAAAAAAGGAAAAGAGAATAAAAGATAAAAGAAAATAAAAAATATTAAAATATTATTAAAAATTATTAATGTTAGCGTTAACTGTTTTACATGGCATAATCGATATTCACATTAGCGATTTTCAGCCAAAATTAACTAAATGTACTCAATTGACAAAAAGTGAAAATGTTTAGGACTCAATTTACAAAATTAATAAAATTTATGACTGAATTGATCAAAGTGCAATATGTTTATAACTCAATGCATGTTGGAAAATGATATTTCGCAATACTAGGAAAGTGATTTGATGGTTAAGGGATGTATCAATGTAGGTAATTTGCACACACGACATACATTAGATTCTCCACATCAGCTTGTACAAATGTTTCTCTCTTTGGGCTAATATGCCAGAAATCATCTTGTCTCTTATCTGGTTTATGAAATAAACTTGACCTTTATTTCCTTTCAAAGTAAAACTTTGAATCTTTAAGGAAGAGTATATTGGTGGTTCGAAATCCAATTATGAGATGTTAAATAACCATTAGGTAACCATCATTCGACTCCTAAATCTAACTTAAAACAACCAATCAAAAATTTAGTTGAAAGAGTTACACATGGGATCAAAATTCATTATAACTCTCACAAATTTCTTAACAATAAGTATGCTGCCCGAAGAAAGAAAAAGAAAGAAAAGACAATTACATTCTTCGTCCCTAGAATTCAGTTTGTCACAATTCTAGTTTTTTATTGTACCATGTTATCCTTAATAGGAGTTGGGAGTGTCGAACTTCAATTTGAAGCTCTACAAACTTACAAAGTTGACACTGATCATTGACATGTTGTGCTGGTGGCACAAAACGGCGTCGGGTAAGGCTCAATAGCTATAGTACCGTGCAGTGTATTGTAGTGCGTGGTACCTAGGCCGGCCCGCTACTACCGAATCATCCTTGGCTTGGCTTGTTAATAGATGGAGTTGTGCCATTATCTCGCTCGTGCTATGTTGTGCTAGTACTCATGCTATTGCCGTGCTTGTCTCGTACGTATACCATGCTTGCCCCATGCCTGCATCATTTTCGTCGTGCAAGCTAGTGGCAATTTATTCTCCGATTGAATTGATTAGGCTTTAGGCATTTCATTGCAGAGATCCCAAGATCGAAACTCTGCAGCCGCTAACACGTCTTAAGTGGGGGGCCATGGTGGTGGGATTCTGTACTAGCTTCCCTCGAGGTATTGACGCTTAGTCCGAGGTGCACCATGCACTGTATAGGCCGTGGGTTGCCAATTAGCGTAAGCGAAAGGCGGGCCCGGCGGATCTTCAGTTACCAAAAAAAAAAAAATTATTCTCTGATTGAACGTAACATAATTTGCAAATAAATTCGAGGGTTGATAACTTAAAAAAATCATAAACGGGTGCATTATGACAAATTTACCTCAAATTTATTTTTTGACGACTAAAAAACATTTTTGACAAAGTTACCAAAAACTGGTACATTTATGATAAATTTACCTTATGTTAGTTTCCGTCAAATTTTATTGTCAAATTGCTAAATTGGATGATACATGATAATTGACTAGTGTACCAATTTTGGATTTTATTCTTCCTTTATCGTGGTTATACAATTTTTATATTTTTTTTATAATATTAGGACATATTTAATTTGGGGTTTTTGACGATCGAACAAATTGGTTTGGGATACATTTGTCATAAGAATACCAGTTTGTGGTTTTTTGTAGTCATTTAGGGTAAATTTATTATAGGTGTATTGGTTTGAAGTTTTTCATGATCAAAAAATTAGTTTGGAATAAATTTATTACATGTATACCAGTTTGGAGTTTTTCTAGTGTATTAACCCTAAATTTGAATGCTTAACACATGAATATAACAATTCTCTCTTTACTCCCTATATGTCGACGATAAATTGGCTGTGATAGTGATTTTATAAACAAAACTCAAGTTCACATGTTCTGCAAGTAGAACTGCGGAAATCGGCGATCTTCAAATTGAATCCTCGATCAACACTAGATAATATCTTACGCACCAGTACAAACTATATCTTAGGGAGCATAGAGGAAAAATGTACAGCAAAAGGATTGAGAACTCAATTTGTGAGAATTTTTTGAAGGTTAGGCAGGGCAATCTTAGAAATAAATGAGTTGCAAGCAGGGGGAGAGGGACGAGAAATTGAGAACATAAATAAGTACAAATTGCATGACAGCAGGAAAAGCGGTCATTGCAGGTGCAGTTTTAACAAAGTAACCCTCGGAGTGATGTTCGTTTCAAAATTTTTGATGACTTGATCTCAAATAACCCCAGGATACCGGACGGTGACCGTGTGCGTTTTACGTGCCATTTTTTGCGCCTTGGCAGGGGCATTTTTGTTCGAAATTTCTGGAACCTAAATCAGGTTTCCCAGCGTCCCTAAAATAAACCTTCGTCCCCAAATTTCTCAATTGAGAGAGTAACTGTTCCTTCTTTCGTCAAGAAGGTGATTGTAGCTCGTTGAATCAACATGACGACACGGGCATATGTCATCAAATGTGAGATCAATGGCAGTGATGGCTTGCTTGGTCAGATTTATCTTTGCATTTGTCTCTCCTTTTGTGCAAATCGATGCATGCGAATTTCATTTTGTAACTTCAAGTGGTACTCATGTGTGCATTTTGTAATTACAATTGGTGCTGTTATGGTCACTAGGTGCTGTCATGGTCCTTGATATTGGAACTTTCTAACTATTTTTTTTTTTTTCGGTGTTATGTCTGACCATATAAGGCATTAAGAAAATACATGAACGTTATTTTTTTCTTTTATTTTGTACCAGGTAAGTGATATGAAGAAGTAAACTGTTCCACATTTGATAGTAGGGATATTGAGGGTGCTAAAGAAGATAAGTTTGCCATTATAAATATGAATGACTTATATAGGAGAAATTCAAGAAATGAGGGTGTCAATAGTGACGGCTCAATAGAGGGAAATTGAGATGTTGGAGACAGTAGTGAGTATGTAGCTGTTTTAGCTGATGATGTAGATTTCTTGGATATGAGAAACCAAAATAAGTACATGCATCCCAAGTCCAATGCTGAAGTAGATACCAGGAATCTTGTCTTCAAGTTAGGGATGTTTTTTAAGAATGCTAAGAAATTTAAAAAGTCTGTTAAGAACTATGTTGTAAAAAAATAGGAGATGAGAAGGGTCAATTAAGAATGAACTATATAATTTGAGAGTAGTGTGTCCTAAAGGCTTATGCTTCCAAAGGTGCAAAAGAAGCGCGCATTACAAGTCAAAACCTTTAAACTTGTACATACATGTAATCGAGCTTTGTATGTTCCTTGAGTAAGCAATTAAATAGTTAGTAAAAATATTGTGATAAGTTGAGAAATAATCCTACATACCAGGTGCTTTAATGAAAGATAATAGTGGAGTCCAAGAAGAATTTTTTATAGGTATCAAGGGCAATGGTGTACAGAGCTAGGGCAACACCAATAGAAATGATCACATGGAAGGAGAAGGAAAAATTTTGGTTGCTTATGAGCTATCGCAAGAACTTTTTGATGCCAACTTAAGATCCTCATGTGTAATGAAGATAGAGGCATGTCAAAGACCAATTTAAGTGTAGAGGAGTTTTCATTTGTCGATATACTAAGGGTTTTTTCGGAAGAATAATGTGGGTGCTTTGTGCAGTTTGATGGTTGACATTTGTCATTAAGATTCCAGGCATGCTTCTAGTAGCTATGAGCATGGATGGCAACAATTAGATGTATCCCTTTGCATGGATAGTAGTGGGACAAGAAGTGTACAAGACATGGCACAAACTTATTAATATGATTGTAGAACCTATGAATTATAGACTCTAAAAATTTAAAGTAATTTTTTTTTAATTGCGGGACAAGCAGAAGGGATTGATGCAAGTAATGCCTAAAGCAAGATATAGATTTTGCTTGAAGAATTTTGTGAGAACTTTAGGCTGCATCGCAAAAGGTTGGAATTCCAAAAGTTTGTTTGAAAGGCTGCAACGATAACTAAGGCATTTGATCATGAAATGGCAATGGAAGAACTGAAGAAAGTTAATGAGGAGGCTTATGATTGGTTGCCCCTCAAACCTCCAGTACAATGGAGCGAGTTCAACTTCGAGACGAGCTCAATATGTAGTCTTTCCTTGAACAATTAAAATGAAAGCTTCAGCAAGAGTATACATTGATGCGAGGGGTGAGCCTATATTAACAATGCTTGAAGCTATAATAATGCATTGAAGAGATTCACACACACTAACTAAATTGGTAAGGTTTGTCCTAGGATCTATAAAATATTGGAGCTTTAAAAAGATTTTCAGCATAATGGATTCTTAGCTGGAATGGGAAGGATCAATTTGAACAAGAGAGTTGTTAATATTAGAGTCGAAACTTCTTGTTTAATCCTTTGCTATCATTGCTATCATGTTGCAGTAGCTCGTATACATGAGGGAAGAGCTTGAAAATTGAGTTTTTACAATGACACCTGTAATGATCTAATCCAACACAATTCCCATGTAGGATTGTGGTATTCTGCCTCTTCAACTTTGTTCCTGTAAACTCTCGCCCAACTTTCTTCTTTATTTTTCTCAATTTATCGTTAGTTGTTTCATTCACTTCGCTCTTTCTTTACTTTTTGTATCAACTTGCTAGGACACATTTATTGTCAGTAATGGTTCTCTAGAAGGCGATGTGTACTTGGAATCTAAAGTATACACAACATGGCTATAAGTTTGCATGAATGTTTCCTTATTCAAATATGTGGGAACTCATTTTTTAGACTCTTCCCTCATGTACATAAGAAATGCCACAACACGATAGCAAGGGATTTCACTAATATCCCATCTTCAATAATATTAACAACCATATTATCTCCAAATGGCCCACTCAGTTCAAAATTTTCCTCCACATTCCAACTAGGAATCAATGACATTGAAAGCCCCGCTTTTGTAGCTCTAATATCTTGATTTCTAGGAAAGATAACACAATTGTTGTTCTTCATTTTATCCCTTTACTTATGAATCTTTTCTATGAGTTGCACTCTTATAGCTCCAAGTATTGTGGGGATAGGCCCGTCCATAACATCAGGAGTTAATATCCTAAAAAACTCCAAACTAGTACACTTATGACAAACTTATGACAAATATACCCAAAACTAATATTTTGACTTTCAAGAACCCCAAACCGGTATACCTTTAATAGAGAGTATATTTGTTACATATATATTAGTTTGGGATTAATGGAGATCAAATAAATTAGTTTAGGGCAAATTTGTCATAAGGGTAACAAATTAAGGCTTTTGGAGATCATTTTAGGTAAATTTATCATAGGTATGCCAATTTGAGGTTTTTCGGATTATTAACCCTAACATCAATGATGTTATTGTTAAAACTTTTACACCATTTTTTTAGAAATGTTAAATTTTGAGCTTGTCCTAAAATGGGACTTGCTCTATTACACTAGAAGCCTTTGGAACATCCAATGAAAAACTCTCATCAACTGCCTTATGCTTTCCCACTACTAATTCCATATTACATATCCAAATTGCCTTAGAAACCCGATTTTTTAATTTTCTCCTTTATGATGCAGCTTGAAATTCTCATAAAGATGCCTCAAGCAAACTCAATATTCAACTTGAGACGTTAGATTTGTTAGTAATTGGAACAATCTCTTTTGCTTATCACACAAAAAAGTTCAATATTTAAATTTTTTTTCCAAGGTCTGTACTCCCTAGGTTTTGTTATGATACTCACAAGTTAATGCCATGTCTTGTATGTTTCTTGTCCCACTACTACTCATGCAAAGGGACACATCTAATTGTTGCCAACTACATCCACAACTACTAGACGCATGACGTTCTATACTGATGATAATGGTAACCATCAAACCCCACAAAACTCCTACATCCTTCTTGGAGAACCTCTCAATGCAATTAGACAAACATAGACTCCTTTACACTTGAATTGATCTTGACATTTCTTAGTCTTGATTACACATGTGGATCCCAGATCGGCATAAAAAAGTGCTTGGCAGTAGCCAACATCGTTCCTCTTTTGTTATGATCATACCCATTGGTGTAGCCCTAGTTTTGTAGATCGTAGCCCTTGACAGCTTGAAAACATTCTTTTTTTTCATAATTATCTTCATTGAAGAACATTGCTTGCAATGTAGGATTGTTTCTCAACCAATCACAATCCTTGCTTATAAGTCATTTACTACTTAATGAACATTCAAAGCTCCATTACATGTTTAATGAACATTCAAAGCTCTATTACATGTATCTAGATGCTTGAAGGTTTTGATTTATAAAATATGATCTCTTTGCACTTTAAAAGTATATATGAGCCAATCACACTCCTCAGAACACATTGACCTCGCCATTTAATGAAGAAGCTTTCCCATCTTCCATTTTTTCTTTATGGCAGTTCATAATAGACTCTTTATACTTATTAGCATCACTAAAGCACATTGCCAAGCCGAAGATAAGATTCTTAATATCAACTCTAGCATCAAACTTAAGATGTGTATGCTAATTTGGGTTTCTCGTACTCAAGATATCTATATTATTAGCTAAAACATAAACATACTCATCACTCTCTCCAGATCCCTTGCAAATACCATCCCCATCGACACCCTCGTTTAAAAAAAATTATCTAAATAAGTCATCCAAATCAATAATGGCAAACTAATCTTCTTCAACGCCTTCAGCTTCCCTATTATCAAACATAAAATAATTTACTTCTTCACATCTATCATTTGATACAAAATGGAATTAAAAATAATATGAATATGTTTCTGTGCAATACATGACAAAACATACCCCCGAAAAAATAAAACAAAAACAGCAAAAAACTACAAAATACGGACCATTGTAGCACTCCTCAGGTATCACAATGACACCATTTGCAATTACGTAATGCACACGTAGATACCACTTGCAATTAGAAAATGCAACTCGCATGCATCGATTCGCACAAAAGAAGAAATGATGCGAAGACAAATCTAACCAAACAAACCAAAGTAACACTAAAATAACAACATAATTCTCATAACATCACTGTCATCAATCCATGCAACTTGTGCCCAAGTCGTCGAAATGTAGCTTCAACTAGTTGCAATCGCTTTCTTTCTAGGTGAAGGTGCAAATAGTTGAAGGTAGGACTTGCTGCACTCCTAATTGGAATATTATGAGGATTTGGAGATTTGAGTCAACTTAAGGGAATCGAACAATTTTAGGTTCAAATTTGGGAGATACAGTCTAGATTTAGAAGATTTCAAACGAAGATGCCCTTCCAATGATGGGGAAAATGGCAGGTGAGATGCACGTGGTTGTGCGACGAAAACTTGTGCCGCCAGTGATCTAGGAGGTCAATTGAGACGAAGTCACCAACTTCGGTGACTTCTATGAGACAAACACCATTTTGGAGGTTACTCTGCAAAAATTGCCTTCAGGGGCTCTTTTGAAAGCTTTCCCTAGCTCTGTAAAAAAGAACACATTCGATCCTTGTGCTTTTCATGGTTGTGTGTTCCTTACCTAACAAGATAACACCTAAGCCCAAGTGTTTTCCAGTTTGGAACAAGAAAGAAAAATTGCACTCATCAGGACCAGATCTGGGAAACCAACTGATTTTCTACTTGAAATTGGCCTGAAATTGAACAGACTAGACCAGCCTGGTTAGTCCTCGGTTCTACCCTTGACCGTTGCCCAACCACACTCATACACCAAGCAACCATGTCCATGAACGATGCTGGCTAAGCAATTTTCATCAAGTTTCCAATCATCAAAGACTTAGATTATTGCCAAAGAAAAGCACAAGAACCAAGTTTATAATAAAAAGAATCCTAGGGATCAAACTGAACTCCCCAACTATTGAGTCATGCTCATGAATATTGAGGTTGCCACCATGCAAACCACAACTGATACGCATACTGTCTTTTTGTGCTAAATTCTGCAAAGACGGTTTCAGCATACAAAATTTTATAGGAGATAGACTAAGGTACAAAAAGGCGAAACTAAGGTACAAAAAGGCGAAACTATAGCTTGAGCCTCAAGAGAGATGAAGGTACATAAATGCAAACTATAGCTTGAGAGAGACAGAGGCACAAAAAGGATTAAAAGAAGTTTAGGTTCTCCCAGGGTAACAAATGGTTCACCAGAAAAGTTGTGTCAACCAACAACTATTTCAATTTTTGTGGAATTTGGTATACAGTGAAGTAGAAAGTTGGTTAATGATGCTAGTATGTTTACTCAGAAAGTCATGAGAATGTAATAAATTGTATGGTCTGTGGTCAGGTTGAACATCTGCCAAAGAAAATCCTATTAACAACATCGACCGGCAAGGCATAGGCTGGGTCTGTGGCTTTAAGTCCTGGATATTCAAGAAGGGAAAGACCTGAAATTACCACCAAGAAAGAAAAACCTTAAGAATTCAATGAGCACCGTATGTCACCAGTTACCATTTACATTCTTCACCAATAAAGACAACCTCATATCCTTCAGGGATGACTTTGAAATTAATCAAATATAATTCAGATAATATATTTTGTCAGGTAACAATTTAAAATCAATGGATGAACAGACATCCATTTCCGCTTTCAGCATGATATTACGAACTCCTATCCTGAATTCACTGCTAATTTATTTTGATAAAGCCAATTCAACAAGGAGGAGAAGGCAAAGGAACATGGCAAAATCCAACTATTACTTACCAGCCACTCCAAAATATGTATGGAAAATGTCCACGGCATCATCTGGTCGATCAGAAATTCCACCATTTTCAGTGTCCTGAAAGAGAAGGTGATAAATGAACATTGTTCCCCCAAACTCAACATTCAGGTAGTAACTCAAATCCAAGAAGTTTTCAATTCAATCATAGAGGAGCAGTTAAAGAACCTGACAATCTAAGATGAATTTGATAAGCTTTTCTTTGTCAATCCAGTGAACTCTGTCAATCATAATCAAGCTAGAAAGCACCCACCAGGAGTAGCAGACCTGAAACCATGCAACTAGTTCAGTACATAATTTGACAAAATGGTCCGCATATAATAGCTTAATCTCATTTGATACCCACGTCAGCAAGTTTTTCAGGGCGGCCATTTAAACCTCCAGATTTGACTTGTCGTTCGCATAACCACCAGCCAAGAAGGTCCTTGTCAATGTGATGTAGTGAACCCGTGATAGCCAGAGCACCCACACAACAAAATACTGCAGATGTAACCAAGTAAATCTCCACTGCAGATTGTACTCTAGTTCCTAAACTCAAATCATTAAAACAAAGAAGGAAGCCACTTCAATGTTGGGCTTTCTAAGGAAGGGAAGGATCGGGGTGGATTTGCCTCGAACTTGTGCTTCTACCTTTAGGGTCTTCAACCATTTTGTCATTTGGCATCAGGAAGTCAAAATCCAATTTTTGAAAGCTAGAAGTAGACATAGAAGCTCATTCCTCTAGTTTTCAGCATGTAACATTGAGGACAATCAAAGTTGAATATGATAAGAGAGTAGCCTACCAAAGCTAGGCTGATAACCAACATATTTATCTCCATTAAAACAATAAGTAACTATTTTCCTTTTAAATCCATTAAGACTTCTCTCTTCCCTTCATTTTTCATACTCCATATCCTCTCATCTTTCTCATATTTCAATCATCTCTCCCTAACAGTGAAGATGGACATACTTTGATGAAGAAAATCGGGAATAACCAAACTTTTGGAAAGGAAAAACCTACTGCATTTAATGGTGGAATAAAGTCCAAGCCAGCTCATTCGTTTTGAATAAAATCCTTGAAAAGATATCCAGCTTTGCAACCATTTTGCAGTGCATATTTAATTACCAAAGGCCCAGGTTTCCTTCTCACTCTAAAACAGTATGCAATATTGGTTAGATAGGACCTAGAATGGAATCCTTCACCAACACAATTAGGAGATGACCTTTTTATATAAGCAAAAACATAACTTAATAAGCACCAATCAGAAATTAGAAACCAACGGAAGAGCTTGAGCGTAAGGTTATGACATACTTTGGCCTGCATGAGACTCTGCACCCGGAGTGCAACCAAACCCGCCATCCAAAGTTTTGCAACTCACTATATATCTGACAGCCTTCTCCACATTTATTGAATCCAACCGTTTTAGTATTGCAAGACAACATATGGCACAATAAGAGAACCTTCAAAGGGAAAAAGGGGCGAAAGGGATGTCAATTATTTAAGAAACATCCTCAAGAAGAATATAAATTTTAATTCATCAAAGACAAGGACAAGACACCGAGTATCAACTTCTCCCCATATATCCCCAGAGAAAGATCCATCTTCATTCTGCAGTGCTCTGATGTCTGAATCATAGTTCAGGCATAACAATGTAGAGCATTTAATACCGCAGATTATCTAAAAATAGCAACTTGGATCTCCATAGAGAGAGCCCCCTCATCAATGTTTGACTAGCAATACACACACAATATAGTAACTGTAATCAAAATTTTATAACATATGAATAGTTAACATAATCTGACCTCTTACATGCAAAACAGAGCCTAAGAAAAGTTTATTAATCTCATGCGAAAACTTAAAATTATAAAGTAACACCGAGGAACTTGCATCTATGGGAAGATTTTGTCAAACTAGGACACTTCATTCCAAAGGATACAATCTGTCACCTTGTTGATGTCAAGAACATCTAACTTATCAAAAAGGGCCAAAACTTGCACAGCACTGAGCGTATACAGCAGATGCGGATCGTGTCCAATGTTTCCACCAAAGCCACCTGAAAAAGCAGCCCTAGGTGACATTCGCACTTTGCCCTTTAGAGTGAAGTTATCAAAAAATGAATAAAGCAACACTGATCACCCCTAAGATATGGTCATTATTGTAATAGAGAGGATTTATTAATTACAAGCTAAAATGTTTATCATTCTTTCAAAAAAGAATTATTTGATTGGAAAATGTGGAGCAGAGGTTCTGTTAACTCATGTTTTTCGTGGGTAATCAATAAAAGAAGCCAAGAGACCAACCAGACTCGTGCTGGCATTGCATGATCCACGAAACAACTTCATCTGAATCCACTGTGTCAAGTTTTCCAAGAAGATCTAGAGTGGTCAATCCCCAATATGCTCCATTCAATCTCAAGTGCTCCATAACCACTGACTCAAAACTATCCTTTTTCTGAGTGCAAGATCAACCCAAAAACTCAAATCAGTAAACTCCATCATGCTGAATGGCAGGTCCAAATAAACCGAGTCATTCCCAAAAAAAACTGGCAGGAAGTGGACAAGAGAACAAGAAGAGAATTGTAAAAATTTCATTCCTACCTTTTCAACAGACAATATGTACTTGACATGTTTATCACCAGCCAGCTCCCCCATCTGTCAATAAGAGACAACATATCTATGAACGTGGAATCAAACCTTACACATGCCACATATGACCTCAGAAACTAAAGCACAAAATGTATACAATTACAAAACTTTGTGAGGTCATCAAGGATCGTAAGGATCCTATAAATTTAACAACAGATTATGTTCAGCTTTGTTGTGAACAATCGCATGCATATAAAAAATGAAAAGAGGGAACGAAGCTCATCTCCATTTCTAATAGGAGAAGATGGGTCCATGCTCAAATTACTCGCATTCCCAATATCTGACTCAAGCGTAAGATAATCTCCAGTTCAAAGAAAGCAGGCCATTTAGACCAACAAGCAAGTTCAACTGAAGCAATTCAACGGACACCCATCAGCAATTACGACTCGAAACCAACTACGACATAACATTTCTGAATCTCAACTTCACTTCTTATACTACTATCTATCTTGATTACCACAAGAGATCTCCCTTATTTTCTTGCCACGCGAGCTAGAAACCGCACAACTCCGGGTTAAAAACGATCTAATGAGCAAAACAGTCGCAACATCGACGAAAATCAATGCAAATTGACTTAAACGGAACAAAAAGAATCAAATTGAAGAACAAGCACCCGGCGCGAAGATTCAAGGCGGAAAAACACGCAGAAGTTCCCGAAGACCTTACCAGTCGATCGAAAAGATGAAGTGGAGTGAAAATGAAGATGTGGGTTTGATTCAGAAACCCCGAAACGCTCTTCGCTCGACTGAAGATTCCGATTCTTCCGACTCCCCTGACCACTGGCTTCCTTTCGTGACGATCTTCTTGAGGAAAGAAGGTTTTCCTTTCGGGCCCAACCTCCTTCTCCTTTCGGCCCGGCCCGCGCCTTGGCCGCTCGACCCCCCTGCAGATCCCGCGCCGCCGCACCAGCCACTGCGCCTGCAGATCCCGCGCCGGCCACCGCGCCTCCACCCAACGCCGGCAGCTGAACCGCTGACCACCGCCGCTCCGCCAGCTGTTCGCGATCGCCCAGCGCCGACCCGCATCTGCTCCGCCTTCGCCTGCCGTCTCCCGGGCCGATCCGCGATGACCTGACGCCCCGTCGCCGCCAAGAAACCCTAGGATTTCGGCTAAAAACCAGGTCAGCTGCGGGTCGCTAACCGGGTAGGGTTTTTAACTGTTAAATAGCACTCGCTCAATTTTATTGCAATTAGGATTCACAGGAAAGTCAAGAGTATGATATTGCTAGATAAATTTTCTTGATTGATGGAGCAATTTACTCAAGACTATGTTTTGGCATATGGTGGTATTTGGTTGTGTTGTGATAGGCAACGCGGCATGTCTAGTAACCTTGTCAAGCAAAAGTTTAATGACTAATCTTGTGGTCCTTTAGACTTCATGCGGAAAAGCTTATTGCTATTTTGAATCATCAAGGGCGATAGTTGTCATTGGCTATCACACACCACCTCAACAGGTGAGTTCTAGCATTACAAGCTCTGAATATCTTCCCGGTGGTTTGTTATCAAGTGTGATGTATTGAGCTGATTTTGACCATTACACTTTATTGTTAAACATGTACCCAATGTGAATTTTAGTTAGTGTTGTCTTGTTGATGTCTAGAAATAGCGACCCATTGCTTACTAGTGTTCGTCCATTTGAGTTTGATACTCTTGACTTTGATCAATACATATCCTCGTGCTGAAATGTGCTGGAATTAGAATTACGCATGCTGGTTGTAATTTCTCTTCTCCATTTTGGCCATGATATAGGTGGAATTTGATATACTTTTGGTAATAAATGTTTACATGCCTTTGTGATATGATAGATTCTGAAATCACATTAATTCTTTGCTAAGTAATTGGGGAATTGTGTTTTTAAAATGCTTGAATTTGTTGAATGGAGCTTGGACTTGCTGGTTGCTTTGGTTCATCCGTAGATGAGAGATATTGTATCTTGTTTTATTTTATATGGGACTTGCAAGGGTATTTTGTGAATATTTCTGTTGCGCTTGTTTGAGATCAATTCATGCTTTAATTCTGTATATAAAAACCTCGGTTGAAACGTATGTTGTGTGCTTGATGGAATTCTTGAACAATATCAGTATGTCTATATGTTTAAATTGGATCAGGATTCTCTCCGTTGCTCAATTCGTTTGTTCGTTTTAGTCATTTAAGCTTCACTCAGGCTTTGTTTTATTTTTTCTTCATGAATATGTGTGGATCTTAGTCTTGCTAGTGTGTTCTTTGTGGGGCCTCAGATGATTTGCTTTAATGAGGAAATGCATATATTTATTTCTTTGGAGCAAAATATGAACATGAGAGAAAAAAATTCATATAGTTTCTAGAATCAATTGTGAAAATGTGGTGACTAAATGTGGTATGAGCAAATGGCAATATTGCATCACCAGTTAGGTGTGGTTTTCGTGATGTTCTAAGCCATAATTATCAAATTTTTGTAAATCATGCACGTTCATTGTTATGACGGTGTTATCTATTGGTTGCTACTTGCTACACACTAAAAGCCTAAAACTCATGTTGCAAATGAAGAGGTTTTCTCTTACCCCATTTGAGCTCTGAGGAGAAATTTAGGGTTTTTCCCAATAGCATGTGTGTTATAAATTTCTTATTTTCTATTGAGAAAATAACATATGAATTTGGAAATAACGTATGTGATTGGCATTGTTTTGCTTTATTACATGAACATGAACATGCACATTTGTATGTTTGATGTGATCTTAATTATATTACTTGTTATGACATGGTGAATGTTTTTTTTTTTTGTTTTAATGATATCGGCTCTAGCCATTGGTTGTTCTACTCTTCATATTGATATTCTCATTGTTAGGGATGCCTCTGAGATTGATTTATAGTTTGACAATTTGATATGAAGACATGGCTAAAGGCTATATGTTCTCTACTATATGGGATGCCTCACAGTGATATAATTAAGGCATTTTACATGTGGATTTCCCATTGTATTAAAAGTATACAATAATGTTAATAAAATATGGGGTTCAAATGAGACAAAATCCACTATAGATTATGTGTTCAATTTCAAAGAGATATTGTAGTTTGAAAATCAACCAAACGAAATTGTGGGGAAAATGACAATCTTGCTAAACCAAAATTCGACTTGGTTGAAGCAGATGATTTGATGACACAATTTTGTGGTCATTTTTCAAGCCAATATTATAGCCAATATGAAAGAATGTGTAGTATACTAAAGGCGCTCATGATAAAATTTCTACTTCTATATTCTCTATTTCTCTAATCTCTAGAAGAGATTTGAAACAGAAATTTGTTTAGTAACATAAATTTATTTTTCTATTTTTGGAACAGATTTCTATTCCAGAAATAGATTTAAAGAAGAAATCAGAAGTTAAAATTTTTAACTTCTCAAGAAATTAATTTCTGATCAAAAATCAATTTATGTTCTAGAAATTTTGTTATACGCATCCTAAGGTGCTACTAGGCATGTATGTGCAAATATCCTTCTACACTTAAGAAGGAAGGAGAAGATAAGAAAATATTTATTTTGGTATTTTGAGAACTACTATAGTTCTTGAAGAAAGGGAATATTCTTCTCAAACTTATATTAGAAAATGAGGCTAAGTAGTTGAGAAACTCTTAACATATATTCATTTGGAAATAAATTGGCACATTATGTGTCTAAGTGTTGTGATTGCCAAGTGGTAATAGCCATTATAATGAAAAATTTTCAATTGTAAAATAGACACATCTGATTGAGGGATGATGTGGTAAAGTAGCTGCTTAACGATGGAATTATGTCCATTGATTGTATGAAATTAGAATTAGATTTTGGCCAAACCTTTGACTATTCATCGAGGGGAATGGGTCTAACTAATTGAAGAAAATCAAGAGTGATAATAACCCAACCTATGTGATTGACGAGTCCATTAATTAGGTTCATATGAATAATAACAAGTTATTTGTTGATCTAGTGTACTATTAAAAATTATTGTCCATCAAAACTACAAGGAAAAAGATGTTGGGCTAAGTTCTTAATGAAATTCCATAACCATTATTGATAGTGTATTAAGCTGCATAATACACTTGATGAAATTACCTATATAAGTGTGGAGTGGGGCTACTCCAATGAGAATTTTTGGCAAAAATTTCTAAAGCACTTACGAATAAACTAAGCACGAGCATGGCCTATTAGCGCAAAACTGCGTTGAACAACAAAATTTGTGAGAGTGTAATGTGATTGATGAAAATTATAATTCACAAAAGAAATTTTTGGTTCATAGAAGTTTCAAACTTCACCAATAATTTTGTAAATTGTATTTCATTTTTTCTAGAGCTAGTTCATAGCTTAACAAGCACCAGTTTTGATGTATTACACTTTAATAACCCAGCATCATTATTAATTTTCTATTTTCAAAATCTTTTGAAATATGTGGGGCATTGTTGGATATTTCAATAATATTTTGAAATATTTACAATATTAGCTTCAATAAAAGTTATGACCGCATTAAAGACAATCATTATTTTTAACGGTTATGTAACGATTTCTTACGGTCGTATAACGATTTTTTAAATCGTTTTGTAACGTTTAATTTATTTCTCAAATAAATCCTCAATTATTCTTTTAACGGCTCTATTTTGTCTGAATATAAAAATAAAACCTCATAAGACAATCTTGAAAATATATACTAAATGAAAGAGAGAATATCCTTCCTTTAGAAATCTTTCCTTTCTTTTTCCTTGCTGGGTTATACACAAAAGTTGTTATGTTTTCTTTTAATATTCAGTGCGGAGTATAGAGAAAGATTTGTTGTAACTTGGGAGAATAGCTGTTAAAGCCTTACACACCGAGTTTCGTATTTCAAGGGACGGAATTATCCTTAAGAATAGTGCTTACACGCCTCAGACATTTGTTTTTAATTTTCTGATCCTTTGTAATATATTAACAGTTATTATTATTTTATATATCCTATTTTGTTTTTTTTAACAAGTCCATAATGCTCTAGGTGCTTGGTAGGAAGAAGGGTGTTCAATTGCCGACTTGGCTGTCGTCTGTTCTCTTAATGTGTTGTAGCCATTTTTCACTATGAAGGTCCCATTCTTTGTCCCCGTCCATACCAGTTCATTTTTTACTGGAAAGTATTTCAACAGTGCTTATTAGAGAGCCCATTTCGGGGGAGTACCAAGTGTTCTTGAGTTTTAGTGGCATTGATACTCGTAGTGGTTTCGCCGACAGCCTCTACCATTTCTTGGAGGGTGCTGGGATCCGTGTTTTCATCGATGACAAGGAACTTCGACCGGGAGAAACAATTAGTGGCGGCCTTTTGCAAGCGATCGACAACTCTAAGCTTTACATACCAATCTTCTCCAAAAACTATGCTTCAAGTCACTAGTGCCTCTGTGAGCTTGCAAAGATGGTGGAGAACACCTCCAAATTTGAAGGAGATGGGAAGGTCATATTACCCATTTTCTACGATGTGAAGTTGAAAACCCCATTTTATAGCGAGGCCATATCGAAGTTGGAGCAAGAGAAGAAGTTCAACTCTGAGGATATAACGAAGTGGCGGTGGGCTCTCACGGAAGTTGATAGCATCAAGGGATGGGAGCTGGAGAAATATTCGGGGTAATATTCCAACCATGATTGTGAAATTTATTTTGTAATATTGAACAACAATTCTTATAAAAATTCATTAACTATATTCCAACTCTAATTTCCCTTATTTTAAATAGAAAGTTTCAAATTCTTCTTTTACTTTTTTTTTTATTTTTAAATCATGAGATTTCCAAATTTTTTCTGACCTAATAGGGTTATTATAATTCATTTTCACCTATTTTCCATCATATTAAAAATTTGGCTTTACTTCATCTTTTTTATACTAATTTGATCCATGTATGTATTTAGGTTCCTACTTTATGCTAGAGAACTTGATTAAGGGACTGTTACCTTTACAAAGTTCTTTTCCACGTTGAAAGAAATAAGACGTTTATATTTTGATTCTTCTACCCTTTTTTGCCAAAAATTTTGATTCTTCTACTTGATTTAAAGATCAATTACTTCTCTTCCTCTATTCCTTTAACTTGTAATGGATGTGCAAGTTTATAATTCATGATGTTCCAAAAGTTCTGGGGTTAACGTTGAATATTTATATATCCCAACCTTGATTACATTCTCAAGTTGCTTAGTAGATGGTTGGTCAATATGCAAATTTGTTACCTTTTCTCAATTGAAACTATTCAACTTTATGGCAGCCATGGGGATCTTATAAAGTCGGTTGTTGAAGAGGTTTTGATCAATCTCAAGACAAGACAAAGAGACGTGACTAGAGATTTAGTTGGAATGGAGGATCAGATAGCAGCCATAAGCAATTTATTAGACATAGACTCTGGTAGCGTACGGTTTATTGGAATCTACGGAATGGGCGGTATCGGTAAAACAACACTTGCCAAAATTATCTTCAACCAACTATGTCCTCAATTTGGTAGAAACTGCAGCTTTCTTGATATCGTGAGGGAAAAGGCAAAAGCCAAAGGCTTAGTCACCTTGCAAAAGAAGTTATTGTCCCACATCTCTTATTCTAGAATGGTTCGTGAAATTGATAGAATTGATGATGGGATCAATATGATTAAAAAAATAATTTGCAACAAGAAGATGCTAATTGTATTGGATGATGTCGATGAGGGCAACCAAATCCAAAACCTAATTGGAGTGAATTCTTTGCATCCTAGTACTAGGATACTTGTTACAACTAGGGACAAGAGCGTTTGGAATATCAGGGGATAAAATTATAGAATTGAGGATTATGAAATGGTGATGTTGAGTGATGAAGATGCACTTAAACTTTTTAGCAAGCATGCCTTCAATTGCAACTCTCCTCCAGCTAATTACAACACTCTTTCAAAAGACATTTTCTCTACCGCGAGGGGCTACCTTTAGCTCTTCAAGCAATAGGTTCATCTCTTTTTGGTCAGGAAAGCATAAAAATATGGGAAGAGAGGCTAGAGAAGCTAAAGAAATCACCTCATGAGGATGTCTTGGGAAAGCTAAAAATTAGCTATGATGCCTTAGCGCTAGATCAAAAAAAAATATTTCTCGATATTGCATGCTGTTTCATTGATATAAAGAAGAAATATAAAATGTACTGGTGGAAAGATTGTGAGATTGGCCCAGAGGATGCCATTGATGTCCTTATTAAGAGGTGCATGATAAAGGTTGTCTATGA
Organism: Eucalyptus brandiana; assembly: GCA_014182725.1. NCBI lineage: Eukaryota > Viridiplantae > Streptophyta > Magnoliopsida > Myrtales > Myrtaceae > Eucalyptus > Eucalyptus brandiana. The sequence goes on along the minus strand of CM024674.1, from coordinate 24,177,227 downwards.
TAGATTTTGGATGCATGATCAGTTTAGAGATCTTGGAAGGGTAATTGCCAAACAAGAGCATACCAGGTTGTTGTCTAGTTTGTTGGATGAAGAGAAAATCATTTGTGAATTAAAATCAACAGAGGTAAAGTATGACCAAATTTGAATAAGAAATTGTTCACCCTATTCTTAATTGAGGATTCGCATTTTTGAATTAAATTGCGCGATACTGACAAATTCCTGCTTCTTCTCCTCGATGTCATTGGCAGATCAAGGGAAGCATTCAAGCACTCGGTTTGATTTTGTCTAAACCTTCTATAACCATCACTTTGGAGCAAATTAAACGTTTCCCACATGTACGGTTTCTTAAGTTGGGTCGTACAAATTTCAACTTCCAGGGCTGTCTTTGCCATTTGGGAAAGGCCGATATTCTTTGCCCTAAATATCCTCGATGTTTGGAGCCACCCAACACGTGGCATCTAGAAAACTTGGTTGAGGTGCAGCTTTTTGACCTTAAATTCACAGGGCAAAGGTTTTGGAGCTCTCCGGTCCATGGGCTAATCGAGGTATGTTGGTTTTCCTCTTAGTCTAATTTTCACTTTCAATGAAGGACAAAATTTGATGGATTTATAGTCTAATTTTCTCATTTAGTAAAAGGATTAGATGACATATGACACAAGGCGGGAGCCTAAATCCATAATTACTTACTCTACAGACATCTAATGGTCTGTCCTGATGTTTCATTGACTTTTGTAGGCGGCAAGGAAATTGAAGGTTCTCTCTCTTAGTCGCATTACGTGGGCCAATGAGTGTCGGATCAATCTGACAGGAACCTTTCCCAAGAACTCAGTTCTTGAGGAGTTGAGTATTTTTGAGTGCCAATTCTTTACGTATGCTGACAGCTCTATTGGGAAACTAAGGCACCTGACTCACTTGAGCATTGCATTCTGCAACTACTTTATATCATTGCCTATACAAATTGGAGAGCTACAGAATCTTCAATACCTCTCTATTAGGAGCTGTGCTAGGTTCAGAGAACTCCCCGACTCAGTTTCGCAATTAGTGTCATTAACGAAGTTGGATGTATCATACACGGGAATTACAAGGTTACCGGACTCCATTGGTAGACTACCAAAACTATCATATGCCAATGTATCACACATGCCAATTGCGAAATTGCCCAGTACAATGAACACATTTCTTCAGCTCAAAACACTAGACTTGGATGCTTGTGATAAAATACAAGAGTTGCCGAAGCTCCCCGTAAGTTTGACCACTCTACGGCTAAGATCTACTTCGTTGATGATTGTTTCTAGCTTCTCACACCTTACTAATCTAGTTGAACTGCTCCTATCTGATAACTCTGAAGAAGCTACGGCCAAATCAAATGTAATTCAAACTCGCAAGTTGAGGGGGATTAGGAGGTTATCCAGACTGAGAAAGCTGCACTTTTGCTTATCAAATGTCTGCGCACCAACTAGAGAGTTGGGTTCCCTTTCTCTGTTGAAAGAACTCACTCTGTATGGACCAGACTTGCAAATCCTCGAGCAACTCCCACAAAACTTGACCGTTTTAGAAGTCAAGCGCACTCGAGCGAAACAAGTACATCTCGACGGGCTTCCTTCTTTGGAAAAGGAGACTGCATTCGTTTCATCAACTTCGAGAAAATCGGGAGAAAACAAGGTGGACAAGCAACTTGATGTCGATGTCTTATAATCATCAAAGAGATCCCGTATTGAGGATTGCAAATCTTCTAAGAGGTTGGTTCGTCTGCCGGAGGAGCCGGGGTCCAATGAGCTACAAGCTTCTGAGTTGACTGATTGTTGGAGGGGAGAGTTACTTGTCCCAAGCTCCCTAAAGAAGCTTCGAGAATTCCATATGTGCGAGTGCCCGGAGGTACAGGATATTCAATTTGTTTCTCCATTGGAATCGTTGGAAATATTTTCTGTTGGAAAGTGCATTTCATTAAAAAGGTTGTGTGGTTTGTCATACTTGAAGAACTTGAAGCAGTTAAATATTTACGAGTGCGAGAGCCTGCAGGTTGTCGAGGGCATTGATGGATTAGAGTTTTTGCATGGTTTGAGATTACGTGGGTGCAGATCAATGGAAAAAAAAATTTATGCATCGTGCTCAAAAATACCAAATGAGTGCCTGATAGATATAACAGATAGTGGGGAGTTACTTGAGTGTGGGGAGGTATACACTGATTCAAATAGTGGATATCCTACTTGTTATCTCAATTGGGAGTCTTACAGAGAGAAGATTCTAAAGAAGCGTAAGATGCGTCGGATTAAGAAATGGAAACGACTGATTCTGAAGCAGAAACGGACTCTGAAGCAGAAACGGTGGATCCTCTATAGAAAACGGTGCGCCTTTTCTCTAATCATAGATCATCGATGTTTCTCCTGCTTTATTCACTTGCTGTTTTTGGTTTATTTTAGTGGAGAGACAATAAACTCATTATTTCCTTCTGCAGAACCAGGACCATCAAGAGGAAAAGAGAGAGCAAGACAGAGTCGACAGAAGAACAAGTGAAAAGAAAGAGGGGAAAAAGGGCCCGAATTGGATTTTAGGACTAAGTTGGCCAAAACAGTCTTCCTGAGCTCACCGATCGATTAAATGTTCGCTGGCTGATATTTTGTTCATTTAATGAAGCTTATATGAGCCAATCATACCCTCAGAACACATTGCCCTCGACTTATTTGTTCATTTAATGAAGCTTTCCCGTCTTCCATTTTTTTTTTATGGTAGTTCATACTTTTTATACTTCTTAGCATCACTAAAGCACATTTCCAACCCGAAGATAAGATTCTTAATATCAACTTTAGCATCAAACTTAGGATGTGTATGCTAATTTGAGTTTCTCATACTCAAGATATCTACATTATTAGCTAAAACATATACATACTCATCACTCTCTCCAGACTCCCTATCTCCATCCCTCTCCACTGAACCATCACCATTGACACCCTCATTTTAAAAAAATTATCCAAATAAGTCATCCGAATCAATAATGGCAAACTCATCTTCTTCAACACCTTCAGCTCCTTTATTATCAAAAATAAAATAATTTACTTCTTCACATCTCTCATTTGATACAAAATGGAATTAAAAATAATATGAATATGTTTCTGTGCAATACATGACAAAACATACCCTCGAAAAGATAAAACAAAAACAGCAAAAAACTACAAAATACGGACCATTGTAGCACTCAGGTATCACAATGACACCATTTGCAATTACATAATGCACACGTAGATACCACTTGCAATTAGAAAATGCAACTCACATGCATCGATTCGCACAAAAGAAGAAATGATGCAAAGACAAATCTAACCAAACAAACCAAAGTAACTCTATAATAACAACATAATTCTCATAACATCACTGTCATCAATCCATGCGACCTGTGCCCAAGTTGTCGAAATGTAGCTTCAACTAGTTGCAATCGCTTTCTTTCTAGGTGAAGGTGCAAATAGTTGAAGGTAGGACTTGCTGCACTCCTAATTGGAATATTACGAGGATTTGGAGATTTGAGTCTACTTAAGGGACTCGAACAATTTTAGGTTCAAATTTGGGAGATACAGTTTAGATTTAGAAGATTTCAAACGAAGATGCCCTTCCAATGATGGGGAAAATGGCAGGTGAGATGCACGTGGTTGTGCGACGAAAATTTGTGCTGCCGGTGATCTACGAGGTCAATTGAGACGAAGTCACCAACTTCAGTGACTTCTCTGAGACAAACACCAGTTTGGAGGTTACTTTGCAAAAATTGCCTTCAGGGGCTCTTTTGAAAGCTTTCCCTAGCTCTGTAAAAAAGAACACTTTCGATCCTTGTGCTTTCATGGTTGTGTTCCTTACCTAACAAGATAACACCTAAGCCCAAGTGTTTTCCAGTTTGGAACAAGAAAGAAAAATTGCACTCATCAGGACCAGATCTGGGAAACCAACTGATTTTCTACTTGAAATTGGCCTGAAATTGAACAGACTAGACCAGCCTGGTTAGTCCTCGGTTCTATCCGAGACCGTTGCCCAACCACACTCATACACCAAGCAACCGTGTCCATGAATGATGCTGGCTAGGCAATTTTCGTCAAGTTTCCAATCGTCAAAGACTTAGATTATTGCCAAAGAAAAGCACAAGAACCAAGTTTATAATAAAAAGAATCCTAGGGATCAAACTGAACTCCCCAACTATTGAGTTGTGCTCATGAATATTGAGGTTGCCACCATGCAAACCACAACCGATATGCGTCCTGTCTTTTTGTGCTAAATTCTGCACAGACGGTTTCAGCATACAAAATTTTATAGATAGACTAAGGTACAAAAAGGCGAAACTATAGCTTGAGCCTCAAGAGAGATGAAGGTACATAAAGGCAAAACTATAGCTTGAGAGAGACAGAGGCACAAAGAGGATTTCAAGAAGTTTAGGTTCTCCCAGGGTAACAAATGGTTCACTAGAAAAGTTGTGTCAACCAACAACTATTTCAATTTTTGTGGAATTCGGTATACAGTGAAGTAGAAAGTTGGTTAATGATGCTAGTATGTTTACTCAGAAAGTCATGAAAATGTAATAAATTGTGTGGTCTGTGGTCAGGTTGAACATCTGCCAAAGAAAATCCTATTAACAACATTGACTGGCAAGGCATAGGCTGGGTCTGTGGCTTTAAGTCCTGGATATTCAAGAAGGGAAAGACCTGAAATCACCACCAAGAAAGAAAAACCTTAAGAATTCAATGAGCACCATATGTCACCAGTTACCATTTACATTCTTCACCAATAAAGACAACCTCATATCCTTCAGGGATGACTTTGAAATTAATTAAATATAATTCAGATAATATATTTTGTCAGGTAACAATTTAAAATCAATGGATGAACAGACATCCATTTCCACTTTCAGCATGATATTACGAACTCCTATCCTGAATTCACTTCTAATTTAATTTGATAAAGCCAATTCAACAAGGAGGAGAAGGCAAAGGAACATGGCAAAATCCAACTATTACTTACCAGCCACTCCAAAATATGTATGGAAAATGTCCACGGCATCATCTGGTCGATCAGAAATTCCACCATTTTCAGTGTCCTGAAAGAGAAGGTCATAAATGAACATTGTTTTCCCAAACTCAACATTCAGGTAGTAACTCAAATCCAAGAAGTTTTCAATTCAATCATAGAGGATGCAGTTAAAGAACCTGACAGTCTAAGATGAATTTGATAAGCTTTTCTTTGTCAATCCAGTGAACTCTGTCAATCATAATCAAGCTAGAAAGCACCCACCAGGAGTAGCAGACCTGAAACCATGCAACTAGTTCAGTACATAATTTGACAAAATGGTCCGCATATAATAGCTTAATCTCATTTGATACCCACGTCAGCAAGGTTTTCAGGGCGGCCATTTAAACCTCCAGATTTGACTTGTCGTTCGCATAACCACCAGCCAAGAAGGTCCTTGTCAATGTGATGTAGTGAACCCGTGATAGCCAGAGCACCCACACAACAAAATACTGCAAATGTAACCAAGTAAATCTCCACTGCAGATTGTACTCTAGTTCATAAACTCAAATCATTGAAACAAAGAAGCAAGCCACTTCAATGTTGGGCTTTCTAAGGAAGGGAAGGATTTGGGGTGGGTTTGCCTCTAACTCGTGCTTCTACCTTTAGGGTCTTCAACCATTTTGTCATTTGGCATCAAGAAGTCAGAATCCAATTTTTTAAAGCTAGAAGTAGACATAGAAGCTCATTCCTCTAGTTTTCAGCTTGTAACATTGAGGACAATCAAAGTTGAATATGATAAGAGAGTAGCCTACCAAGGCTATTTTCCTTTTAAATCCATTAAGACTTCTCTCTTCCCTTCATTTTTCATACACCATATCCTCTCATCTTTCTCATATTTCAATCATCTCTCCCTAACAGTGAAGATGCACATACTTTGATGGAGAAAATCGGGAATAACCAAACTTCTGGAAAGGAAAAACCTACTGCTTTTAATGGTGGAATAAAGTCCAAGCCAGCTCATTCGTTTTGAATAAAATCCTCGAAAAGATATCCAGCTTTGCAACCATTTTGCAGTGCATATTTAATTACCAAAGGCCCAGGTTTCCTTCTCACTCTAAAACAGTATGCAATATTGGTTAGATAGGACCTAGAATGGAATCTTTCACCAACACAATTAGGAGATGACCTTTTATATAAGCAAATACATAACTTAATAAGCACCAATCAGAAATTAGAAACCAACGGAAGAGCTTGAGCGTAAGGTTATGACATACTTTGGCCTACATGAGACTCTGCACCAGGAGTGCAACCAAACCCGCCATCCAAAGTTTTGCAACTCACTATATATCTGACAGCCTTCTCCACATTTATTGAATCCAACCGTTTTAGTATCGCAAGACAACATATGGCACAATAAGAGAACTTTCGAAGGGAAAAAGGGATGAAAGGGATGTCAATTATTTAAGAAGCATCCTCAAGAAGAATATAAATTTTAATTCATCAAAGACAAGGACAAGACACCGAGTATCAACTTCTCCCCATATATCCCCAGAGAAAGATCCATCTTCATTCTGCAGTGCTCTCGATGTCTGAATCATAGTTCGGGCATAACAATGTAGAGCATTTAATACCGCAGATTATCTAAAAATAGCAACTTGGATCTCCATAGAGAGAGCCCCCTCATCAATGTTTGACTAGCAATACACACACAATATAGTAACTGTAATCAAAATTTTATAACATATGAATAGTTAACATAATCTGACCTCTTACATGCAAAACAGAGCCTAAGATAAGTTTATTAATCTCATGCAAAAACTTAAAATCATAAAATAACACTGAGGAACTTGCATCTATGGTAAGATTTTGTCAAACTAGGACACTTCATTCCAAAGGATACAATTTGTTTGTTGGATTATAATGTCTCGAGGCTGCTATTTTCTGTCTTGTTTTTTTCCTCTATTTTACTCTGTTTTTTTATTTATTTATTAAAAAACAGCCAAGTTCATTTAGTTACGTATTTAGTGTTTTTGCTATTTTCTAGGAAGTTAATAGCACGTTTGTGTGCAGTTATGTGTTGCACGTACGTGAGCAGTTTTTGTTTTGTATTTAGTGGTTGTACTCGACAGTTTTTTTCTTAAGCACAAGACGTATGAAGTGCTTTGTTTTTTTTTTTTTTTTTTTTTTTATCTTTTCTCTCTCTCAAAAACAGAAATTTTTCTGTTTTGATTGTTGTTTTTATGAGTTTTAACATTGGTATCAGAGCATTTGTGGGATCTTAAGGGACTATGAAGTGAGGGTAATTAAGTGAAGATTGCTTCCGATTTGCAAAGAAAAAGCTGATGGAGGCAGGATCGAGTGAATTCTCTGCAATGGCAACTCCAGTCTTTACTGGGGAAAATTATCAGGCTTGGGTTGTCAAGATGACGGCATTCTTGGAGGGTCATGATTTGTGGGAAGCTGTGGAGGATGATTATGAGGTTGCTCCACTTCCTGCAGACAATCCGACCTTGAATCGATAAAGTACCATAAAGAGAGAATCACAAGGAAGGCCAAGGCAAAGTCATGCCTCGTACGCTCTTTGTTTTCACCCACTATCTTCACAAGGATCATGAGATGTGATTCTGCAAAGGCAATATGGGATTTCTTGAAGGATGAATACGAGGGAGATGAGAAGATAAGAGGCATGAAGGTGCTGAATCTCTTGAGGGAGTTTGAGAGGCAGCAGATGAAAGATTCAGAGTCAGTGAAGGAGTACTCTGATAGGTTGGTTGGGATAGCTGAAAAAATCAGAGTTTTAGGGACTGACTTGAAGGATGAAAGGCTTGTTAAGAAGATCCTGATGTCTCTTCCAGAGAAGTTCGAAGCCACCATAGCATCTCTGGAAAATACAAGAGACTTAGCCGATATAAAGCTTGCGGGAATTGTTAAATGCTCGCACACGGGAGCACGTAAGACTCGATGAGAAGAGAAGAGTTTGTAGAGGGTGTGCTGCAAGCTATAGTGAAGTCAAATGATGGAGGCAAAGGGAAGAAATGGATTCAGTCTAGAGAAAATGCCAGTGACTCCAAGTTTGTAGCAAAAGAAGGAAATTCTGGTGGGTCTAGCAAATGGAAGATGAACAAAAAGCCTTGTCAATACCGTGGTGGAACTCATCATCGCTTTTAGATGTTGGAGAAAGCCCGATGCTAGATGCAGAAGATGTCACAAGTTGGGTCACATGGAAGCCATCTTCAAAGAAAAAAATTACCAGCAAGCAAGAAAAGCACAGGTAGCAGTGAATGAAACTGAGGAAGAGCATTTGTTTGTAGCTTCTTTTTCTGAATTTTTTATTGGGAATGATGCATGGCTGGTGGATAGTGGCTGTACCAATCATATGACTGGCAATACGAAGCTGTTTAGGAGTCTAGACAGTTAGTCGGTCCGAGTCGAATTGGCAACGGACAAGTATATCGAAGTGCAAGGGAAGGGTACAGTGGCTATTGAAGGAAATCAGGAGGTGAAGCTGATCAGTGATGTTCTCTTTGTGCCAAATATTGACCATAATATGTTAAGTGTTGGTCAATTAGTTGAGAAGGGCTATAAAGTGAAGTTTGAAGGGAAGGAATGTCTTATTATTAATGCAGATAGCAAAGAAGTGCTAAGAATTCCAATGGAGGACAAGAGTTTCATGTTCAAGCCACAAGAGATGCAACAAATGGCTTTAAAGTGCAAAGAAGAAAATGCAGAGATATGGCATAAAAGATTTGGGCATGTTCACAGGAAGAGCATGTTGTTTATGCAGAGAAAGAGCTTGGCAGATGACTTGTCAAGTTTGGAGGAGGAATTTCCACAGTGCAGAACTTGTCTTCTTGGCAAGCAAGTTAGATTTCCTTTCAAAGGAGGAGGCTGGAGAGCATGTGAGAAGCTGCAATTAGTCCACATAGATTTATGTGGACCTATGTCTGAGTCTTCTCTCAATGGTAGCAGGTATTTCATTACCTTCACTGATGATATGACTAGGATGAGTTGGATTTATTTTCTGCAAGCCAAGTTTGAAGTTGCTGATGTGTTTGTGAAGTTTAAAGCCTTAGTTGAGAATCAGAGTGGGAAGAAAATTAAAATGCTCAGGTCTGATAATGGTTATGAGTATATTGTTCACAAGTTTAAGTTGAATTGTGAGCAAGCGGAATTGTGCGCGCTTCATCGCTCCCTATTCACCTCAGCAGAATGGGGTCAGTGAGAGGAAAAACAGAAGTATTATGGAGATGGCCAGATGTATGATGCAGGAGAAGAATTTACCTAAGAAGTTCTGGGCTGAAGCAGCTAATACTGCAGTGTTCTTGTTGAACAGATTGCCCACAAAGGCCTTAGAGAGGTCAATACCTTTTGAAGTCTAGTATGGTGTTAAACCTTCTGTGAAAAATTTGAAGGTTTTTGGGTGTTTGTGTTACACTCATGTTCCTGAGGTCAAGAGGGACAAGCTGGATAAGAAAGCAGAGCTTGGAATCTTCATCGGGTACAATCTCCAATCAAAGGCTTACAGAATTTTTCACCCTATGACAGGGAAGGTGACTGTAAGCAGAGATGTTGTTTTTCTAGAGGAAGATGAGTGGAATTGGATGGAAGGAAAGAGTGCAGAAAAGCAGCAGTTCGAAAAACAACCTGCAACAAATGTAGAGGTTGATGAAGTTATAGATGGATTGGAAGATAGTATGGATGATTTACCAGTGAGAGGCACAAGATCACTTGTTGAAATCTATGAAAGAAGCAATGTGGCAATGCTCGAACCATCTAACTTTGTGGAAGCTAAGGAGGATCAGAGATGGATTGCAGCAATGAAGGAGGAGATTGCAATGATCCAGAAAAACCACACATGGGAGCTTGTTGATAGACCATCTGATAAGAATGTGATTGTGGTTAAGTGGGTATTTAGAACAAAACTTAATCCTGATGGTTCTGTTAATAAACACAAAGCTAGACTGGTGATGAAAGGCTATGCACAAATATGGGGAGTAGACTATTCTGAAACATTTGCTCCTGTTGCACGACTTGATACAATAAGGTTACTGTTAGCTATTGCAGCAGAGAAGGGGTGGCCTATATGTCAGTTAGATGTCAAGTCTGCATTTCTGAATGGAGAGCTTAAGGAGGAGATTTTTGTTGAACAACCTGAAGGCTTCAGTATCAAAGGGCAAGAAGAGAGTGTATATAGGTTGAAGAAAGCTCTATATGGATCAAGCGAGGCTCCAAGAGCTTGGTATGGGAAGATAGATCGATATTTGCGGGATTTTGGCTTTGTAAAAAGCTTAAGTGAGTTCACTCTTTATGTCAAGAAGGTGAATCACGGTGTTGTAATTCTGTCACTTTATGTAGATGATCTATTAGTGACGGGGAATGATATGGAATTGATAGAGAAGGTGAAGCAAGATCTATTTGCGCTTTTGAGATGTCGACTTGGGAAAGATGGCTTATTTTTTGGGTCCGGAAGTCAAACAGGCTTCATATGAGATCTTCATCTGTCAGAAAAAATACATGAAGGAAATTCTAAAGAAGTTTCAGATGGAAGATTGTCGAAGTGTAAGCACTCCTATGGCTGCTAAAGAGAAGCTACAAAAGAATGATGGAACAGATGTAGTAGATGCTTCTATGTATAGAAGTCTAATTGGGTGTCTCATGTATCTTACAGCAACCAGACCAAATATTCTATTTGCTGTGAATGTTTTATCCAGGTTTATGAGTAGTCCTAGTCAGTTACATTTGATTGCAGCAAAAAGGGTATTGAGATATCTCAAAGGAACATTGTTCTTCGGTGTGAAGTTTAAAAAATGTCAGAAGTTTAATTTGTAAGGATTTTCTGATAGTGACTAGGCTGGTTCAGTAGATGACATGAAAAGTACGTCTGGATATTGTTTCAGTTTTGGTTATGCTTATTTCTCTTGGTGTTCCAAAAAGCAAGAGATTGTAGCTCGCTGACAAAGGGCTGAGTTTATAGCAGCTCTTTGCGAGTTGCAAATCAAGCTTTGTGGCTGAAAAAAATAATGAAGGATCTGTGGTTGAATTCCAGTGATTGCATTGAAGTTAATGTGGATAATCAGGCTGCGTTAGCAATATCTCAGAATCCAGTTTTCCATGGCAAAACCAAGCATTTTAAAGTCAAATTTTTTTTTTCTGCGTGAGGTGTAACAAAGTGGCGAAGTTAAATTGGTCTATTGCAGATCTGAAGATCAGCTTGCAGAAATGTTCACAAAACCACTTCAAGCTGGAAGATTTGAAGTATTAAGAAAGAAAATTGGAGTATGCAGCAGCAACTGATCCAAGGAGGAGTTTGTTGAATTATAATGTCTCGAGGCTGCTATTTTCTGTCTTGTTTTTTTCCTCTGTTTTACTCTGTTTTTTTATTAAAAAACAGCCAAGTTCATTTAGTTACGTATTTAGTGTTTTTGCTATTTTCTAGGAAGTTAATAGCATGTGCAGTTATGTGTTGCACATACGTGAGTAGTTTTTGTTTTGTATTTAGTGGTTGTACTCGACAGTTTTTTTCTTAAGCACAAGACGTATGAAGTGCTCTGTTTTTTTTTTTTTTTTTTTATCTTTTCTCTCTCTCAAAAACGGAAATTTTTCTGTTTTGATTGTTGTTTTTATGAGTTTTAACACTGTCACCTTGTTGATGTCAAGAACATCTAACTTATCAAAAAGGGCCAAAACTTGCACGGCACTGAGTGTATACAGCAGATGTGGATCATGTCCAATGTTTCCACCAAAGCCACCTGAAAAAGCAGCCTGAGGTGACATTCGCACTTTGCCCTTTAGAGTGAAGTTATCAAAAAATGAATAAAGCAACACTAATCGCCCCTAAGATATGGTCATTATTGTAATAGAGAGGATTTGTTAATTACAAGCTAAAATGTTTATCATTCTTTCAAAAAAGAATTATTTGATTGGAAAATGTGGAGCAAAGGTTCTGTTAACTGCATGTTTTTCGTGGGTAATCAATAAAAGAAGCGAAGAGACAAACCAAACTCGTGCTGGCATTGCAGGATCCACGAAACAACTTCATCTGAATCCACTGTGTCAAGTTTTCCAAGAAGATCTAGAGTGGTCAATCCCCAATATGCTCCATTCAATCTCAAGTGCTCCATAACTACTGACTCAAAACTATCCTTTTTCTGAGTGCAATATCAACCCAGAAACTGAAATCAGTAAACTCCAACATGCTGAATGGCAGGTCCAAATAAACCAAGTCATTCCCAAAAAACTGGCAGGAAGTGGACAAGAGAACAAGAAGAGAATTGTAAAAATTTGCTACCTTTTCAACAGACAATATGTACTTGACATGTTTATCGCCAGCCAGCTCCCCCATCTGTCAATAAGAGGCAACATATCTATGAACGTGGAATCAAACCTTACACATGCCACATAAGATCTCAGAAACGAAAGCACAAAAAGTATACAATTAAGAAACTTAGTGAGGTCATCAAGGATCGTAAGGATCCTATAAATTTAACAACAGATTATGTTCGGCTTTGTTGTGAACAATCGCATGCATATAAAAAATGAAAAGAGGGAACGAAGCTCATCTCCATTTCTAATAGGAGAAGATGTGCCCATGCTCAAATTACTCGCATTCCCAATATTTGACTCAAGCGTAAGATAATCTCGAGTTCAAAGAAAGCAGGCCATTTCGACCAACAAGACAGTTCAACAGAAGCAATTCAACGGACACCCATCAGCAATTACGACTCGAAACCAACTACGACACAACATTTCTGAAATCTCAACTTCACTTTCTTATACTACCATCTATCTTGATTACCAAAACAGATCTTTCTTATTTTCTAGCCACCCGAGCTAGAAACCGCACAACTCCAGGTTAAAGACGATCTAACCAGCAAAAACAGTCACAACATCGACGAAAATCACTGCAAATTAAATTACACAGAACAAAAAGAATCAAATTGAAGAACAGAAGCACCCGGCGCGAAGATTCAAAGCGGAAAAGCATGCAGAAATTCCCAGAAGATCTTACCAGTCGATCGAAAAAGATGAAGTTGAGTGAAAATGAAGATGTGGGTTCGATTCAGAACCCGAAAACGCCCTTCGCTCGACTGAAGATTCCGATTCTTCCGACTTCCCCAGACCGCAGGCTTCCTTTCGCAACGGGCTTCGATCTTCTTAAGGAACGAACTTTTCCTTGTTTCGGGAATCAAAGCTTAAGAGGCTTTGGGGCTAACAGAATTTGGGCCCATTTGATTAGCTGGATTTTACGGTCTATTATTAGATATAAGTATAATATTTTTGGTCGGTCCGCTCAACTAAGTATTTTTCTCAAGAGAGGCTAGTACTGGTTGCATCGAATTTTAATTAAGTTCAATCGAGTTTCGGTATAATTTTCCCTGTTCTATGTACCGACATAGTATAGCACAAGTGCAACACTAATTTAACCTAACCTTTGATATCACTTCGTATTGGAAATTGACGCTAAGGGTCCATTTATTTCGTGGATAACATTTTCTTCATCTCTTGCGTTTGGTTCACTTAGGAAAAATGAGTCAACAAAAAAGATTTATTTACCAAAACTTTAATTTAGAAAAATCATTTCCTTTTTGAAATAGCCGAAAAATATTTTCCGAAAGATGATTAGGTATTGGCATTTGGACTTGAATCTATTTGCTTGGGCATGGAAACCCTGTTGGTTCCTATGTCTTGATATTGAGGACCAAGTCTCTTGACGGTCGAGCTCAAGACCTCGGTGCTTTGGCTTGGGCCCTCAACATCCACATCTAGGTCCATCAACACGGCGCCCAAACCCTTAGTGCCTATACCTAATACTCTAGCGTCCAAACTCGGGTCCATAAAGGCTGTACTTGGGTCCCTAATGCTCAAGCTCTAATCTTAACCATTAGGGTCCAATCCACAAAGACCATGTGTGGGTCCTTGAGCTTGAGTTTTTGGTTAATGAAACATTTGTTTTTATAGACATATTTTTTAAAAAAAATCAAAATTTTGAATTTTTGATAGATCTAATTTTTATTATTTCATTCTTCTTTTTTTTTCCTTCTCTCTCTTTCTTCTTCCGTTGACACTTGCCTCTGCGATAGTTGACGACTCGGTGATCGGCCACAATATGGGCCAGTGAGCTCAAGGCTCAATTGAGGGGGATAAGCTTGGGGTTCACGAGATCTAGGCAAGCTTATAGCTCACCCGATTTTAGCAAGCTAGGGCTCGACTTAGGTCAGTAAGCTCGTAGCTCACTCGATCTCGATGAGCTCAAGCTTGCTTGTGTCTGTCGTTGACCATTGTCGAGGTTTGATAAAAACAAGAAGAAGGAAAAAGAAAATTAAAGAAAAGAAAATAGGAAATAGGAAATAGAAAAAAAATTAAAAATAAAGGACTTAAAAAAATTGAATTTTTTTTTGCTTGAGATAAAGGTATGAGATTGAAATCATTTTTTGAATGAGATCCAAACACCGGAAAATGTTTTCGATCGCATATTACTAAACAAAAGAAAACTAACTATTTTTCTTGAAAAATGATTTTCTAGAAAGTATTTTTCTTATCACGAAGTTTATTCACAAACAAACGCACCTTAAGAGTTCTTAAACTTTGGCTCAATGCGTAGTGTCATCTTTGGACTTTTAGTTTATTCAGTTTGGTCCTTGAACTATTGCTAAATATTTAGTGCAATCTCTAAATTTTCAATTTCTTCAATCAAGTTCCTCAATTTTTTTATAACAAGTTCAAGTAAGTCCTTTGGTACTATTCACAAGTTTTCGTAATTACACAATTGCTTAGATTTTAAGATATCTTATCATTTCAATCATTTAAAAAAAATCATTACACTTTTACCTTTTTGGTCTTTGTAAATGTCATAATGATTTCATTTAAGTAAATTTTAGCTTATGATGTCTATAATAGTAAAAAACTAATTGTTTTATCGAGTTGTTGTTCCTACTGTTTTAAGTCTAAATGTTTTGATAAGGATATGTACAAACGACATGAATTTATATATAGATCTTCATACTTATAACAATCTGAATTTGTTCCTTAATTTGTAGATTGATAAAATTTTCAAAAATCCAAATCATGTTCCTAATTTTTAAGGTTGATAAAATTTTCAATGTTTTGTGTTTTCTAAACAATAAGGATGAATATAAGTACAAATATCTATAGATTAATTATTTTCTTTTTTAGATATTCTTATGAAAATACCTAAATGTCAAACTTCAGACATATCAACTTGATGCAACTCTAAATGAAGTTCTACTTGTATACCATGTGGATCACAAGCTAAAATTTACTTAAATTGAGCTATCGCAATGGTTATAAAGACAAACAACGGAATCAAAAGATGGCATACTTGTTGATATAAGAGAATGATTAAAATGAAAAGATATTCTATAATCCGAATAATAATGTAATTATGAAAACTTATGAATAGCATTAAAGGACTGATTTGACATTATTGGAAAGTTGAGGAACTGATTAAATAAATCAAAAGTTTAGGGACTACATTGAGTATTTAGAAATAATTCAATGACCAATCAAAAGTCCAAATATGACGTTGTATATTTGGCCAAAATATAGGAATTACTAGCATCATTTTCTCCTTTTGACATCTTTTGAACAAAAGCTATAAAAATAAAAATCTTTCGAACAATGCCCTATCAAATCAAATGATTAGATAATAAAATAGATAAAACTATGAACACACATAGGGAAACCAACTTCTCCATTGAGCAAGTCGAGAAATAAGAAAGATTTTGAGAAGAGCGTAATTGGGTATTTTTCAATATATCATAATGAAAATTACATCAGCTTATTTATAGGCTTTATGAGAAATAAAATAAAATAAAATATCAATCAAGATATGTACAATCACAAGAAGACCTTTGTCGTATCTTGGGAGACGTAGAAAACTATCATAATTATTCTAAACATCTCTAACATCCCTCTCAAAGTTGAGGTGCATTAAAGATGTCAATTTCAATTTAAATACAAATTTGAATAGTATCCAATGACTAAGATATGGTAGATGAGGTGCATTAAAGATGTCAATTTCAATTTAAATACAAATTTGAATAGTATCCAATGACTAAGATATGGTAGATGAGGTGGTGTCTGGTAGCTGTTCATAGCAAAACTTCCAAATTTAACTAGTCTGAGAGTGACAAGTTTGGTAGCAGTGTTGCTTCTCAAACCACACATGAAACGTCAAGAAACGGAGGAGATTGGGATGTGGCCTATGTGGCTAGCTTGCGAAACAATAACTAAGTAACGCAATTTGTATGGCTAGCTTGAGAAATAGTTACTAAATGATGTGGCCTTTGCAGTTGGCATTGAAAGAAAAATTGTTGGAAGTTTATTTGTAAAGCAAATTGAGTGTATATTTCCTTGTCCCGCATAGGAAAAGTGGGAAGAAGTGGGCTAGTTAATAAGTATGGAGTTTTTTTAGAGTATCTAAAGAAAAGATTGGATGTGGGCTAGATTCCACCATACCCGCGTGCAGGCGCACAAATAATTGCGTGATGGCATGATTATAAGGTGCACTTAGCACTTTGCACAGCCGTAGTTCAATTAGCACTAATCCCATTATTTTTATTTTATTTTATTCAGTATGATTATCTTATTAACTTTAATTAGTTCAAAGGTTGTTTGTTGTTTATTGAGAATTTTTGAAAATTATGAAAATTCGATTTATTAAAAAATAATAAATAATAAATAATATTTATTGTTTATTATTTCGAATTTATTATTTGTATCTTTTCAAGATAATCTCTAGCAATGATGCTTGTTCGGTTTGCAACCTTTACCGAAGGGTTGTATTTCTTCATTTTTCAACTTTTTTTTCGAATGGATTGTTTATTTTAGCAGCTTCTTTTGAAAGGATACATTTGTTTACTTTGCAATTTTTCATGAAGAGTTGCTTATACTCTTTAAGACCGATATATATATTTATATGTATGTTTTCTAGAGGAACAAATTGAGATCAATTTTTCGAGTTTTCTTTTCAAAACTACAGCTATCTTTTCAATTGTTTCCTAGAGAGACATTGGAAAAAATACTAGAATTGCTATATAGTATTCTCATTTTGAGACTTTGTTATATTATTGGGGATATTTTCCGGTGACCATTAACAACTTTACGGGGCAAATAAATCCTTTAAAAAAGTGATGCTACGCCTCAAAGTCTAACTTGATTGCTCTATTGATTCAAAGCCACATTTTCCCAACAATTTCAAAGATTTATTTTGTTTAACAATGGAGTTAGAGACAATCAAAGTCATGAATCAAGACATGGTCAAACTAGACCAGTTTGATGGGAACAACTTTACTCATTAGAGGGATAAGATGATGTTCTTACTCACTGCCCTGAAAATTTCCTACATACTAGATCCTAACTTGGTGCCTATAGAAGATCCGAAGTCTACTATCGAGGGAGGACATCCAAGTGCGGAAGCCATTAAAAGGATTAATAAAGAGAAGAAGAAATGTGTAGAGGATGGATTACTTTGTCGAGGACATATTCTAAATACATTGTCTGATTGTTTGTACGACTTATCCATTGAAATAAAGTCAACTAGAGAAATTTGGAATGCATTGGAATTCAAATACAAAGCGAATGAGCAAGGTCTAACAAATATCTAATCGCAAAGTATTTTGATTTCAAGTTTATTGATACTAAACCTTTTGTTGGAACAAGTCCATGAATTGCAAGTGCTAGTGAATAAAATTCATGCCCTTAAGATTGATATTCCAGAAGCTTTTCAAGTTGCAGCAATTATTGTGAAATTATCTTCAAGTTGGAAAGACTATGGAAAAAGACTAATGCACAAGTCAAAGGACTTTACCTTTGAGCAAATGCAAAAACATCTTCGCATTAGGAAGATTCATGTTTACGTAATAATTCTATTTTGTACAATTCCAAGGTGAATGCTATGGAAAGAAAACGGAAAATCAGCCAGAACTTCAAAGTAAAAAGTGGGCATAAATTTAAGAAAGCACAAAAGAAGAAAAAATGGTTGCTATTTTGTTTGTGGCAAATAAGGATACTATGCCAAATATTGCATTCATCGCAAGAGCATTTCAAAGGATAAGAAAGTTCCGACGGTGAAGGAAGATGCAAATTTGGTTGAAGAAAATTATGTGGCATGATTTCAACCATGTTTTCGAATATAAAAATTTCTGAAATTAATTATGTGATGGCTATGGTTTTTTAAATCAACTCTACCACTGTCCCATCTGGTTGGTGGTTAGATTCTGGAGCAATAGTCGATGTGTGTAAGGACAAATACATGTTCAAGCAATTTGAAGAGACTATCGACTCAAATGTTCAAGAGGTCCTGATGGCGAATAATGCTCTTGCAAAGGTTGTTGGAAAATGCATGATAGAGATAAACTTCACTTCTGGAAAGAAGATTACTCTTCTTAATGTGTTATTTATATATGAAATTAGGAAGAACCTAATTTCTATAGATTTACTTTGTAAGGGGGGTTTTGGGTTTTGTTTGAATTTGACAAGGTTATCTTGTCGAAGAATGGGCTGTTTGTAGGAAAGGGTTATACCAATGATGGCATGTATAAACTGAGTATTACTAGTCTTGCTTATATTGTTGAGTCTTCATTTTTATGGCATAGTAAGTTGGCACATATAAATGTTCGTTTTTTGAAGAATATGAAAAGATTTGATTTGATAAATTTCAATGGGGAATTCAATGAATGTGAAATATGTTCTAAGTCCAAACTTACTAAGAAATCATTTCCTAATGTTAAAAGAAATTCAAATTTATTGGATTTGATTCATAGTGATATATGTGAATTCAATGGCATGCTAACACGTGATGGTAAAAGGCATTTTATTGCCTTTGTGGATGATTGCAGTAGATTTTTATATGTTTATCTTATGAGATCGAATGATGAAGCATTTATCATGTTTAAAAAATATAAGGTTGAAGTAGAAAATCAATTAGAAAACAAAATCAAAGTTCTACGTTCAAATAGAGGTGGAAAATATTTCTTAAATGAAATCTCTTCATTTTGTGAAGAACGTGATATTATTCATCAAGTTTTGGCACCATATACTCCACAACAAAATGGTTTAGCTGAAAGAAAGAATCAATCTCTTGAAGAAATGGTTAATTGTATGCTTTCAAATTCAAAGCTACCAATTAATCTTTAGGGAGAAGCATTACTTACTGCATGTTATATTCATAATAGTATATCTTTTAAGAAAAAATGACATAACCCCTTATGAAGTATGAAAAGGTAAAAAACCAAGTATGTCATACCTTAAAGTGTGATGGTGTTTCGCATACTACCGAGTACCAAATCTCAAGAGAACAAAGCTCGATCATAGAATTATCAAATTTTTTTTTTTGTTGGGTTTGTTGAAAATAGTAAAGCTCATAGGCTTCTTGATTTATAGTCCAATGTTGTTGTAAAATCGAGAGACGTTGAATTTTTTGAGGATAAATATTTTACGGGTTCTGAAATTATTGAAAATAATTCAAAATCTATGGAAACTCAAGTAGATTTTCAAGAGAAAGAAACAAATGATTCTAAAGATATGATTGAACCAAGGAAAAGTACTAGAGATAGGAAACTAAAAGACTTAGGCCATGATTTTATTACTCATATTTTTCTTGTTGAAGGAGATAGATATAATAACATGGTAAATAAATACCCATTAATATTAAATTTAGAAGACGATCCTAAAAGTTTTGATGATGCTATGCCTTCTAGAGATGCGTCTTTTTGGAAAGAAGCTGTAAATGATGAAATGGACTCAATTATGTCCAATAATACTTGGATATTAGTAGATTTACCAAAAGGATCAAAACCTATTGGGTGCAAATGGTTTTTAGAAAAAAAATATCATTATGACAGTTCTATACAAGTTTTTAAAGCTGTACTTGTGGCCAAGGGATATAGACAAAAAGAAGGAATAGATTCTTTTGATACTATGCTCTTGTTGCATGTATAACTTCTATTCGAGTTCTTTTTACTTTAGCTTCTATTTATGATCCTTGTGTTCATCAAATGGATGTCAAAACTCCTTTTGAAGAATGGAGATTTAAATGAGGAGATTTACATGGAACAACTAGAGGGTTCTATTCTTCTTGGAAATGAGAGAAAAATATGTAAATTAATTAAGTCTTTTTATGAGCTTAAGCAAACTCCTAAGTAGTGGAATGAAAAATTTGATTCGGTCATATCGTCTAATGGTTTCATCCACAATAGTGCTGATAAATGTATATACTCTATATTCACTAAAGACTATGGTGTCTTAGTGTACTTGTATATTGATGATATGTTTATCTTTGGAACAAATATGATTAGAATTATTAAGACTAAGAAGTACCTAACTTCAATATTTAAAATGAAGGATTTGGGTGTAGTAAATACTATCTTAGGTATTAAAGTTAAGAAACATAGTGAAGGTTATTCTTTAAGCCAATGTAGTTATGTTGTTATTAAATAAATTTCAACATCTTGGTTCCAAGGAAAAAATACTCTATTTGATTCCAGTATAAAATTAAATTATAATACTAGTAGAGCGGCGGCACAACTTGAACATGCGAGTGCTATAGGGTCTTTAATGTATGTGATGTATTATACTAGACTTGATATTGCTTATTCAGTATGCAAGTTGAGTAGGTATATTAGTAATCCAAGTATAGAACATCAGAGAGTTATTATCAGAATTTTTGGTTATTTTAAGAGAACTAAAAATTTGGGATTGTTCTATATTAATTATTTGGCTATATCAGAAGAATACACCAATGCTAGTTGGATTACAAGTGTGGGAGGTGAACATTTCACTTCTGGATGGATTTTCACATTAGGTGGATGTGTTGTATCTTGGGCGAGTAAGAAACAGACATGTATAACTCACTCAATAATGGAATCTGAATTCATTGATTTAGCGGCAACTAAGAAAGGGGTTGAACGGATTAGGAATTTGTTGTTGGATATCAAATTATGGTTTAGTCATATGCCTCCTATTTCTATCCATTGTGATAGTCAGGCCACTTTGGCAAGAGCTTATGATAGCACCTATAATGGTAAGTCTAGACATATTAGTTTAAGACATAGATATGTAAGACAATTAATTAAAGATGGTACCATAACAATTGGCTATGTGAGGTCAAGTAATAATCTTGCCGATCCTTTGACAAAGGTTTTATCAAGAGACATGGAAATAATGACCTCACAAGAAATAGGGTTGAAACCCTTTAATTGAAATCACCATAATGGTAACCTTTTTCTAGAACATCACTAATTATAAAGTTTAATGAGCAAGAACAAGTTTCTAAATGTAATTATTTGATACTGACGTAACCCTGATATGAGAAGTTAGTATCGTTTGTTATGTTTTGTAGGTTCACTTGAATTCTTAATGAAGTATATTACAAACTTCTAATGTATTAATAGTAACAGAAACATATGGTAGATACTTTAGCTATGTGAGTTTAGAAGTGGTGCCGCTTCTTACAAAAGTTAGGGTTACTTTTTAGAGAGCTCTTGAAACAAGATCAAGCACAATGTCATAGTAGTGTGGAGTAATATAGAACTTTTCGCAGAAATAAGATGTTAGTATATATGCGGTATGTCCGATTCTACTATGTAAAAAGTTTAAAGCCAAGCTACTTGTCACTTTCATGGAGTCTTGAGATACTTGCACTAAGTAATGATTTAACTCGAAAGAAACCTTTATGTATGTATATTAATCTTACTAAAATTTTGGCTGTATGGTTTTAAAATTTTTACTTTTGAAATCTTTATTTTACAAACAAAGTGGGAGATTGTTGGAAGTTTGTTTATAAAACAAACTGAGTGTATGTTTTTTTGTCCCATATAAGAAAAGTGGGAGGAAGTTGACCAATTTAAAAGTATGGGGTTTCTTTAGTGTATCTAAAGAAAAAAGTGGGTGTGGGCTAGACCCTACCATACCTGCATATGGGTGCACGAATAATTGTGCGATTTTGGGATGATTATTAGGCACACTTAGCACTTTGCGTGCCTGCATTTTAATTAGCACTAATCCCCTTATTTTTTATTTTATTTTATTCCGTACGATTATCTTATTAACTTTAATTAGTTCAAAGATTGTTTTTTGTTTATTGAGAATTTTCGGAAATTATGAAAATTTGAAATTTTATTTATTAAAAAATAAATAATATTTTTCTTAGAGAGACCCTGGAAAAATACTATAATTGCTATATAGTTCCTCATTTTGAGACTTTATTGTATCATAAAGGATATTTGCCGGTGCCCATTAGCAATTTTGTAGAGCAAATAAATTCTTAAAGAAAGTGATATCATGCCTCAAAATCCGACTTGATTGCTCTATTGATTTGAAATCACATTTTTCCAACAAAAACCATCTCTACAAAAGGCTTGACAAGACAATGCGGTCGTTGCAGTCAACATTGAAACACGATCAACATGGAATGGACTTGACTAAGCGTTTCCTCATACAAGAGAGCTCTATAAACTATGTGACAAAAGGCTGTTGGCTTTTGGATGAGATGAATAATGTTAAAATCAACATTGATGGGGGATATTATGACTGATTGGAAAGAAAAAAAAGTAAAATTAGCTTTGGATGGGCATACAAGTGTGCACTTTCTAATACTAAGTTGAGAAATAAGAAAGATGTGCGGAAGAGAATAATTGTGTATATTTTGATATATGATAATGAAGATTACATTAGCCTATATATAGGCTTTATGAAATTAATAAACAAGATAATATCTCAATCAAGATACGCACAATCAAATAGAGATATCTATACACTATTGAGAAATATAGAAAATTATCAGAATTATCATAAACATCTATGATAGAACAAATTGTGCGTACAAGCATGTGCACATAGCATGAGTTTAAATGCTAGAGCAAGTTTCAGTATAACACTGACGCTAGTTATTTTCCGGAGAAAGTGAGAAGTTTTGCTAATAGATTTTTTTAAAGGGGATAAGAAGCCCTTGTATGAAATCTTATCCTTGTTTTAGGAGTTCAAAGAGAGTTCAGTTTTGAAGCTCAATCCCCCGAAAATTGAGCTACTTTAGTAGGGTGTATGGGCTAACCGCATGAGCAAACTATGTTAGATGTCTGGGTCTCCCTCGCGAAGAGATTGAGTGACAAGGATTGTAAGCCCTCTAGTGGATAAAGTTACTCAAAGAATGAGTGCTTGGATTGTAAGACAGCTTAGCTATGCACGAAGGCTCAGTTAAGTAATGATTATAATAAGTTAAATTTGTGGGAAGGAAATCTTGGGGGAGAGCGACTCTTAAGGTGTCTTGGGATGACGGTTGCACACCAAAATATGAAGGTGGATTATAGGCTCAATAAAACTGGAGACATGGAATAAAGCTTGCATTTTCAGGAATCTCCGGAAGTAAGTTGCGAAAAGCAGGGTCCGTTTGGGTTAGTCGGGTTACTGGTCACTTGATGAAACAGATTCTACCTATGCATGGAGGAAGCGGCTTAGGTCCCTTCTTAAGCCACAACGCGACTTGTGATTGGCAATAGACAGGGCACTTTCATTTGTGGTGTGATCATGGCACCCTTATGGCATTTTCAGAGGGTGTTTACCATTCTAGATATGTTAACTCTTTGGTAGTTGCTGTCATTAATTAGGGAAGAGCTGGTCTTAGCTTTATGTGGGACACTTTAGGTGCATTTGGTTCAGCATTTCGAAAACTCATTGGGAAAATGCAAAGCAATTTAGCCTAAAGAGCTTTGAGGGAAATACAAATACTGTTTGGTAAATTCTGCTTTGAAAAGTAACTTTAAGAGAAATACTGTTTGGTAGAAAACACATTTGCAAAACCCCTTTGGTGATTAATTTAAATATTTTAATTTTAATTTTTTTAAATTAAAAAAATAATATTTGCGACTTTTTTTCGTTTATATTTGACAATAATGTTAAAGATGTTGTGTAAACGATTTTATTAAAATTAAAATTTCTTTTTTTGCTAAAAAATATCAAATGGAAAAAATTTACGTACTCTCTTTCTCAATTACAAAAAGAATACTTTCATTACGATTAAAACATGATAACATATGCTTGAGGAAATAAGCTCATTATCCTTAAAAATTACGAACATTCTTAATTATTTCCTAGATTCATAGCTATTGGATCATGTAAACGTCCCATATCAAATGTTATATCATCATTTGAAGCATTACCCTTTTCATTTATATCATCAAAATCCATTGTATATAAATTGGGATCAAAATCCACCCTAGCAAAATGTGCATTATTCATGGTATTTCTTCGTATATAATTGTGCAAAGTCATTGTTGCTATCACAATTTTCACTTGCTTTGTATATGGATAACTTGGCATACTCTTTAAGATCTTCAACTTATTCTTCAATACGCCAAAAGCTTGTTTAATTTCTGATTGTAGTGAGGAGTGAGCACGGTTGAATACTTCTTTATAACCAGTCGGTTGAGGACCTCGTTGAAAATCAGGTAAATGATATCTAACTTCTTTATATGACCCCAAATAACCTGTGGGATTTGGATATCTAACATCAACCAAATAATATTTACCTATACAAAAAAGTTGTAAATTTAATCAACATATGACACATACATATATTAATATGTAAAAACCATTAATTAACGAACCTTTCGAAGGATGAGGAAGTTGTAAATTATGTCTCCTAATGGCTTCATAAAAGATATGTGAATCATGAGTTGTTCCCTCTCAACCGGTCCATACATAAGTAAATTCCATGTTAAAATTACACACGGCCATCACATTTTGTGTTAGTGTTCCTTTTTGACCAATAAAACGAAGCTACTTACTTGTAGGTACCAACGCTGAAATATGAGTACTATCTATAGCTCCAATGCAATCCTAAAACAAGAACAAGAATATTATTTGATTTATATTTAATTCATATTTTCTATTGTATAATCGTAACTTACCTTAAAATGTGGAAAAATCTTGTATTATTCTTGATCTTCTTTGGAACTTCCTTGAATTGCTGATCGGACGATTGGAACAAATCTGAACCATTTTCACATACTTTATTCAAAACTAAGCTAAATAGCCTACATATGGTTTCCCTAGAATGCTGAAGGCGCTCTTGTGTTAACCTATTACCTATATTATGTCCTAAAGTATGAAGAAACAATTTTAGCATTTCTGCAACATCAATATTTCTAGATCCTTGCAAACCATATCGTGTTACTAAATCATTAATTAAATTCTTAAACACAATTCTATTAATTCTAAACATTCGATAAACTTTTCAGAGTTAGCATCCATGTCCATCAATTCTCTTAACCAAGCATTTCCTGTATATGATGAGGTCATGAACAGTATTTTTTGATTGTATGTTGCCTAATAAACACCATAGGTATGTGCAGCTACACAAAGTTGCAAATATTCTTCTTCATCTTTTTCATAGTTTTCCCTTTCAAGAAAATCACCCATAATTGATTAAAGTAATAAAATAGAATTAGAATAAGAGATATAACAAATTATTTAAATCATTCATCAACAAAAAACACTTATCACATATATATGTACGTATGTAGATATGTATGTATGCAAACTCCACTCAATAAAAAGAACATCAATTAGAAACAAGCCTGATAATATAGCATAAATATGTCTTGCCAACTAATACCAATAAGTAGTGCAAATATGTATCACATTACGACAACGTTACACATGAAAAATATAAATAGCAAAAATCCTAGTGATGATTACGTTGTGCGAACTTATACTTGAGCTATGTGACTTTTTCTTGATCACCATCCAAGTTCATGAAGATTTGCCTATTATTTTTCTTTTTTGAAAAAAAAAAATCTAGTGTAAAAAAATATAACTCTTGATTTTGCTTAATCTCGGGTATAGCTTTCAACGTCTCTATGAGTTCCTGTAAGGATCAAACTCTTTGGCATAACTTCTACATTCAATAGCTAAACAAATTCTTTCTATTTGCATTGCTAGCTTATTAACCGTACTCAATTTCTTTTGTTTCTTTCCTTGAGATTGCCTCACCAAATTTTGCGACATTCTTTTATTACTTCAATGTTGTTCATTAGTCTTTCCACCCACATCGCCCTCTATATGATCATCAGTAAATCTTGCCAAACCACCGATGTTAAATTGTGTGGCTACAACATTCTTATCAATACATAAGTCTTGTGCAGGATTCCATATGATGCTTCTAGTGGCAACAATATCTCCAAACATTTTATCCAACAAAACTTGAAGATCCGGATATATGCCTTTCGTTCTAAAAGCTCTAATCTTAGGATTTTCCTATTATAATAAACATTTCATGAGTTTTATAGAAAAAATATGAATTAAAAAAAATGTTGCACCTCTCAACGGCCCCCGATTTGTTAGGGTCACCACATTCTCTTACCTGAAAGTCTGTTACTCTGATACCATAGGATTTCGATAAGTCCATGAGGTCTGGGGGTATATATCTTTTCCATTGGTCATTGCGCAAAAATATGGCGGAAACGTATCCAACAACTCCCTTTCCTCAATTTAGAAACGATGCATAACAACTAAACACTTTTATAGATAATAGTCGGACACTTTTATTTACATAAAACTAGATGGACATCGTTTTGTCAGTACAACAAAATGCTGTAGTTTTCTATACTTGGCTATACTTCAAAAGATACCTGACATTTCCAATAACTCTATGCATAAAGTCCATCGATTAGTGCCGGCATCCAAAAATTTCTTCCTTTGGTGACCCCATCTCACGATCACACCTAGCCACTCAGTCTGTTTGCTAGTGGCGGTGGCAGCGGCCCCAGCGTTTGTCCATCCCGATGGATGAATACGGCAACATACTCCTAGAGTATAGGGAAGGTGGGAAGACTGGTATTGAACAACAAAATCACTCTCACTCGTACGAACGTCAGTCCTTGCACCTCAGGGTCCTAATATTCTGACCGCTCCCACTGTACGTCGATTGGGACTCCACAAAATGTATCGGGAGGTACGGGCAGCATAGGCATCTTTTCTAGTCTGAAATGTTAGTCCCCAAAAGGGGTGAGTACAACCACCTAGCAGCGAAAGATCTCCTAAACTATGCTATGCTAAATCATCATCATCAGATTTCATGCAAAATTCACAGATCACAAAACCAACTGAAAAAGTATGCATCAAATCAATAGTACTTTTCAAAGTAATAGCAAACGTAGTTTCAAAACCAAAGCACATCATTTCAATCTCATGGGTCCCGATTATAAGGTGAAACTGTTATGACACGTTTCATACCATGTCACATAATTTTGTCTTATAATCAGGCACAACTTAGCAGAACCATCATTTTTAAAACTCAAAAGATTTTTCTCCCGAAAGACCAGTGTTTGCATCCCTCTGGGCATTCGCACCCAACCTGGCGTCGCGAAAGCCTCTAGTTTTCAGTCACTGGGCATCTGGAGCGTGTCATGTCTCACCTCTAGGCATCTCGCATCTCACCTAGCATCACAAGGAATCTCTAAGACTAACCACGACAATGGTTGCCCCTACCCTCCGGAATATGTATAGTCATACATCCAGGCATCTCGACACTCCTAGGGAACCTTTGGGGCTCACCAGTCCCCAGGCATCCAAAGGCATCGGCACTACAATCCTATGGGCAACCCGACTCCCGAGGCATCGTCGACCTGAGGGTCTGACGACAGCAATGACATCTCAACCATGGTATAGCAACCAAATCATTTCAATGCCAAAAATATTTTCAAAACATCAACATTTGAAATCCTTTGGATTCCTTTTGAAATTCCATGTTCACAACTCACCCTTCAGCATTTTCAAGATCTATCAAAAGTAATCCTAGAGTAGTATCCACACTCTTGGCTTACGACAAATCATGTATCAAAACAATAAGTAATTTTGAAAACTTGTATAGTAAGTCCAAAATTCAACCCGATTTTTAATGGTTTAGAAAAACTAATATAGAATTCGAAATTTGAAAGCACCATACATTTTCTTAAAATATTTGAGGTTAGTGTCAAGGTAAATAGAATTTCTCATACAAATTGGGAGGTTTTTCTAACTCAATCTACGGCCAAATTTTTCAAGGTTTCATAGTCACCAAAATCTATTTTCGATTGAAGTTCAAAGGAATCAAAACACACATAGAAAACCCAAGCATTTCCTCAATCCCCTAATCCCAATCTCCTTCAATCATTCTAGAATTCAGCATCCAACATCCAAACACAAATATTTTCAATCTAACTGCACTACATGAGAAAACAATGGTATTGCATTATATAGGCTAGTAGACTTTCACTTGCCTTAAATCTGACAGTGTCGACGGTGAGAAACTGAGAAGCTCGCGGTCATGGACACGGCTCAGCAACAGTAAGTGCAAGCAGTGTTGACGGCGTGCGCGCACGGGTGGAGGGGACGGTCTCCTTCTTTCCCTCACACTCTTGCTCGCTGCACTCTCTCTCTCTGCCTTGTTTCGCTAGGTTATTCTCTCTCTTACTCTCATTTCCAAGCCATTTTTTTCCTTCATTGGTTGACTTTATGGGTCAACAAAGGTAAATTCTCGGTGGCTATTTGGGCGAGCAACAGCTGGATTGTACGTGTCCAGCAGCTGGGATTTCCTCCTTGGGTGCACGCCACCTTGCTTCTCCATGCAAGGGACGTGTCCCTTCCCCCTTACTGGAACTTCTTCATTGCGGTGGCTGCATGGGTCAATTCTTTCCTTTGTTGACCCATCCACGAAGGAATGTGCATGGTCTTGGATGTTCCCTTAGACTAATTGACTCATTTAGTCAATTGCATGCAGATCCGTAGGGTAGCTTGGATGGAAAACAGCCCCACGCATGTCCAAATTTTCCTTTTGTTAGCTGCCTATAGAAAAAAAAAAAAAAAAAACATGCATGGAGTATTTGAGGTCTCCTATTTTTCATGCACATGAGAAAATGGGCAGTTCCCAATGGCCGATCCTTGGGTGTTTCTTCATTGACGCACTTGGGTTAGCAGAGTCGAGAATTATGATCGTCTAAAGGGTTGAACGGCTAGAGTTAGTATAATAGATATTGTTAAATATAGAAGGACTACAAGTTCAGTAGTTAATATTGCTAAAGGAAAAGAAAGAACACAAAGACAGAAAAGCAACAATGAGCTGATGATCAACGGTGAGATGATCAACAATGAAGAATTCGTGATAAAGACAAACGGATCAACATCAATGAAGAAGAAGCCTGAGATGAAGAGTGACACGGATCGCCAAGTCATAATAGATCTAAACTAACTCATGTACTGTTATTCAGCTGAAAGGAAGAAAACAAATGTGAAAAACAGTTAGTTAGATTCTGTTATGAGCTGTATTCTGTTTTCTCCGTTCTCCTTAAGTAGTCTTCTAATTTGTTGAGGAAAAGGAGAGGAAGAAAGGGGAAGATAGAGAGAGAGAAAGAGGGAGTGAGAGCAGTCGGCCATGGATGCCCTGCACTGAATTGCTGAGTCTAGCTGAGATAGAAAGATAGAAACAGGGGAGGAAGAACAGAGGATTGTCAATATAGTCTTACCGAAATAAAAGTGATTCGAGTTTTCCATTCATGGATTCTTCAAGTAACTAGATTCATTTCATCTTCATCTTTATCATCATCTTCTCATGGTATCAGAGCAGGTTATCACAGTTACTGAGGAGATCTGTTCAGAAGGGTTTCATTGAATCAGAATAGAGAAATCGAAGATGCAGCAGATACCAGCAGTGCGGTAATCGTATTTGTATTCATAGGGTTACTGTCATCTTCTTTCTCTGGTTGGAAATAATAACAATGGCGATAAGAACACCAAAGTATCCTTTCCCAATACATGTGAATATTTCGAATTTTGTTACAATCAAGCTTGCCGAAGACAATTTTCTGTTATGGCAAGCTCAAATCCACATTCCTAAAGAGTCAAGAACTCTTTGGTTTTATTAATGGTGATACTTCACCACCTCCGCAAATGTTGCAGAATGAGGTTGAAGGATGTACATCGGAAGTTGTAAATCCAGATTATATTGACTGGACAAAAACTGATCAGCTGGTGTCATCGTGGTTAAGCGGATCTGTCTCTGAGCATATATTGAGCCTGATAATTGGTGTGGAAACATCCTATGAGGTATGGCAAACTCTTCTGAATCGTTTTACACAGAAGTCAATTGCTAGGGAGTTCGAATTAAGAGGGAAATTGCAAGCCTGTCAGAAGCATGATCGAACCCTCTCGCCTATCTCGAGAGAATATAAGTCCATATGTGATCAGTTGAACGCTATAGGAAAACCTGTGGACGAAATAACCAAAATGTTTGGTGTATTGGAAGGCTTAGGTCCTGAGTATGAGAATTTTTGAACTACCATATACTGTCTTAAGCCTCAACCAGACTATGATGAGGTAATTGCACAGCTTAGAAAGGCTTGAATCAAGATTGCCGAATTATTCCGTAAAATCGCTTCAATCCAAATTTAGCCTACTTTGGGCAAAGACAATCTCATATACAACTTAAAGAAAACACTGATGGAGGGTATATCGCTCAAACCTCTGGATTTGTAGCTCAAAGAGGAAATTACAGAGGAGGCCGCAGCTATGGTCGAGGTAGAGCTGCAAATAACAGAGGACGAGTTTTTGGATATTCTGAAAGGAATCAGAATTACAAGACATATGCATTACTTCAAGGACAGAAAGATCAACAATACAGACAAAGAAATGTCTTTTCTCGGAACTAATCAAGGTTTTCGACCCTATGCCGCTTATTCTCGAGGTACCAAAACACCAACACTTATCCTTCTTTGACATTAACCTCAAACAGAACTCTACAGGATGAGAAAGAAACAGGTAATGTTAGATTAGAATGTCAAATATGCAAACGACCTGGACATGATGCCCTTCGTTGCTGGTATCGTTTTGACAACTCCTATCAAGCAGAAGACATTCCAACAAAGATTAACAGATTACACATTGAAGACCCAAAAGGAAGTGAATGGTATCCAGATACTGGTGCTACAGCCCACATCAGCGCTAATCCTGGTATACTTCATACTCTTTCTAAATACAAAGGAACTGATACTGTCATGATTGGAGATGGATCATGTTTACCTGTAACTTACACTGGTGATACTTCGCTGAATACAAAAGTTAATACTTTACCACTCAATGATGTACTGATTGTTCCAGAAATAAAGAAGAACCTCCTTTCAGTTTCTAAACTCACTGATGACTATCCATGTGCATTTGTTTTTGACAAAAATGGTGTTTATGTTAAGGACAACTATACCAAAGTGACAGTGAAGCTCGGAAGGAAAACTAGGGGACTTTATCAAGTGGATACTCAAACCACAGAAGCCTTTTTCACTCAGAGACAAAGAACTGTAGATGAAGACATATGGCATCAAAGGTTGGCTCACACAAATTTTCAAATAGTGAAACATCTCGCAAAGATCGAAGCATATTCACTACAACACAACTACCAAGAATGTATGCAGCAATTGTCAAATAGCTAAAAGTACAGCTTTATCTTTCCCTTTGTCAGACTCTACTTCAAATGCTCCTCTAGAAAAAATACACTGTGATATTTGGGGACCCTCACCAGTAAGCTCTTTTCAAAAGTTCAAATACTATGTGATCTTTGTTGATAACTTTTCACGATATAGCTGGCTGTATCCAATGAAGTTGAAATCTGAGTTCTATGAGATATTTGTCGAATTCCAGAAACTAGTTGAAAGACAACATAATCATCAAATCAAAGCTTTCCAGAGTGATGGAGGAGGAGAGTTTATAAGTAACAGGTTTCAACTTCATTTAAAGAACTATGGCATAAAACAGCTCATATCTTGTCCTCACACACCAGAACAGAATGGAATCTCAGAAAGAAAACATCGACACATAGTTGAGCTTGGATTAGCTATGTTATATCATTCTAAAGTTCCACTAAGGTTTTGGGTAGATGCCTTTGCAAATTGCTAACTACATTGTGAACAGACTACCTACACCGAAACTAAAGATGGACACACCTTATAACAAAATTCATCATACTCAACCAAGATATGAACATCTAAGGGTGTTTGGATGTGCTTGTTATCCATGCTTAAGACCATATGCAAAACATAAATTTGATCCCAGATCTCTTACCTGTATATTTATGGGATATAGTGAACAGCACAAGGGATATCGTTGTCTTGTACCTGCTGATAATCGTGTGTATATCAGTAGACATGTTGTCTTTGATGAGACATTCTTCCCTTTCTCAAAGAAGTTGGTCAGTGAGTATGGACAATATACACCTTTATACAAACAATGGGTTGAAGGAGTTAGTCTACTCGAGTCTCCAAGTACCGACTCAACGATAAAAGTCTTCTTCACCAAACATGTGCTAAATTTCAAGTATCATCCTACTTTGGAAGATCAAGATACGCTCATTTCTCATATAGTGAACATGTGCCACAAAATACTTCTTTCACACAAATACGAATGGATACACACCGGAAGAGCAACCGACTTACCTCAATGGAGGTCTTGCCTACTAACAAGATTTCCGATCAAGAACAACATAATTCAAGCTCTTCTTCACAAGACACCGCCGTTGTTCATCATATGCGGACTCGCCTAAAGTCGGTATTACTAAACCAAATCCAAAGTATGCCTGTTTAGTCAATATCAAGTTCCCATGGAACCAAGATCTATTAAATCAGCATTAGCCGATAAAGGATGGTATAGAGCAATGCAAGAAGAAATGGATGCTCTAGATGAAAATCAAACCTGGATATTAGTCCCTAGAACCGAATGATGAATGTGATAGGTCAGTAAGTGGGTTTTTAAGACCAAACTAGCACCCGATGGCAGCCTTGATAGACTAAAGGCTCGTCTAGTAGCCAAAGGGTTTCATCAAGAGGCAGGACTTGATTTCACTGAAACATTCAGTCCTGTTATAAAACATACAACTATCCGTATAATACTGTCTGTAGCCTTGATGAAACAATGGCCAATACATCAACTTGATGTTAAAAATGCATTCCTCCATGGTGACTTGAATGAGACTGTTTTTATGGATCAACCACCTGGATTCATACATCCTCAGAAATCTAAATATGTTTGTCTCCTCAAAAAGTCCTTGTATGGCCTTCGACAAGCACCAAGAGCCTGGTTTGATAAATTCAGTAAGTTTCTCCTTGAAACTGGTTTCTTCTGCAACACAGCTGATCCTTCTCTGTTTGTGCTTCATACTGATTCTCATACAGTTTTGTTATTACTCTATGTCGATGACATCATTCTAACTGGCAGCTCACCTCAGCTCTTAACCACCCTGATTCAGAACCTCAGTCTCCAATTTCATATGAAGGATCTTGGGTATCTTCATTATTTTTTAGGAATTGAAGCTACACGTACTCCTTTGAATCTATTTCTATGTCAAACAAAGTAT
The DNA here is from genome assembly GCA_014182725.1 of Eucalyptus brandiana. Classification (NCBI taxonomy): domain Eukaryota; kingdom Viridiplantae; phylum Streptophyta; class Magnoliopsida; order Myrtales; family Myrtaceae; genus Eucalyptus; species Eucalyptus brandiana. Next base: position 24,143,854 of record CM024674.1, on the reverse strand, counting down.
GCTACTGATTTGCTTAAACGAGCTCATATGGCGTAATGCAAACCAGGTCTCAACACCTTTGTCTCTTAGATCGAAACCATGATCAATGATGAAAATCTGTTGACCGATCCTTTTGAGTATAGAAGCTTAGTAGGTGGTCTTCGATTTTGACAATTACTCGACCGCATCTTGCCTTTGCCACAAATCCGCTCTCCGTCAAAAGATGCAATGTCCAACCGTGGCCGACTTTCATCAGTTAAAGAGAGTCCTTCGATATGTTAAAGGGACTATACGTCTTGGCATTTATCTTCACTCTAATAGTTCCACTAAGCTCTATGGCTACTCAGATGCTGACTGGGCAGGGTGTACTACTACTAGACGATCCACTACAGGCTTTTGTACTTTTCTTGGCTCTAATATGCTCTCTTGGTCAGCTAAGAAACAACCAACCTGTTTCACGATCCTCCACGAAGCCGAGTACCGCGCACTTGCATCAACCACTGCTGAACTCACTTGGATCAGCTTTGTCTTACGTGACATTGGAATTTCTCTCACATCACCAACTCTCTTATTTTGTGACAACCGATCGCCTATTTCTCTTACAAACTAATCCAATATTGCATGCTCGAACAAAGCATATTGAAGTTGATTTCCACTTTGTTCGTGAAAAGGTTTCTTCTGGGTCTGTCCATGTTCAACATATTCCTAGTCACCTTCAGTTAGCCGATATCTTCACCAAGTCCCTCTCACGAGTAACTCATATCACTCTTCGCACCAAATTGGGAATGGGATCCTTACCCCTTCCCAATTTGAGGGGGGATGTTAAATATAGAAGGACTACAAGTTCGGTAGTTAATATTGCTAAAGGAAAAGAAAGAACACAAAGACAGAAAAGCAACAATGAGCCGATGATCAACGGTGAGATGATCAACAATGAAGAATTCGTGATAAAGACAAACGGATCAACATCAATGAAGAAGAAGCCTGAGATGAAGAGTGACACGGATCGCCAAGTCATAATAGATCTAAACTAACTCATGTACTTTTGTTATTCAGCTGAAAGGAAGAAAACAAATGTGAAAAACAGTTAGTTAGATTCTGTTATGAGCTGTATTCTGTTTTCTCCGTTCTCCTTAAGTAGTCTTCTAATTTGTTGAGGAAAAGGAGAGGAAGAAAGGGGAAGATAGAGAGAGAGAAAGAGGGAGTGAGAGCAGTCGGCCATGGATGCCCTGCACTGAATTGCTGAGTCTAGCCGAGATAGAAAGATAGAAACAGGGGAGGAAGAACAGAGGATTGTCAATATAGTCTTACTGAAATAAAAGTGATTCGAGTTTTCCATTCATGGATTCTTCAGTAACTAGATTCATTTCATCTTCATCTTTATCATCATCTTCTCAGATATCTTGTCGACATATTATTTGGAATAAGCCTCGGTCTCGCTAGAACGTAAGAAAGATTTTCGACGAGACTATAATTTATTCTATGATCGGACCATGACCAAACGTAACGTCTCGGTCCAATGATGATGACGAAACGGTGTCCGTAAACGGTACCAATTACATAATCTGACGATACTTGCGTCAACTTGTAACGAATCGTCATGTATTTGAGGTTTGACAAAAACCTGGATGTCACAATTCTTCCCTCCTTAGAGAATTTCTTCCTCGAAATTCTACACCTCTTACATGTCATTGAAAAGATGAGGGTACCTTTGCCTCATTTCTTTTTCACTTTCCCATGTGGCCTCTTCCATATTATAATGTCGCCATAATATCTTAACTAGTGGAATTTTCTTTGTCCGAAGGACGCGCTCCTTTCGATCTAGTACTCGGATAAGTTCTTCCAGGTATCTCACTTTCTCATCCACTTTGATGGCTTCATGATCGAGTGTGTGTCCAGGGTCAGGCTGATACTTCCTTGGCATCGACACATGAAATACATTGTGTAAATTTTCCAGCTTAGGAGGTAGTGCTAGACGATAAGCTACGTCTCCTATCATTTCAAGGATCTCAAAGGGTCCAACAAATTTGGGACTTAACTTACCTTTCATCCTGAATCGTGATACTCCTTTCATTGGGGATACCTTAAGAAATATGTGGTCTCCTACGTTAAACTTCAAGGGTCTCCTACACTTATCTGGGTAACTTTTCTGTTGACTCCAAGCTATCTTAAGTCTTCTCCTGATGATCTCAATAACCTCTGTAGTAATTTGTATTAGTTCAGGTTCTATCAGTTTTCTTTCACCTACCTCATTCCAACAGACAAGGGTTCTACAACTCCTCCCATATAATGCATCATAGGGAGCCATGTCTATACTTTTTTGAAAACTATTGTTATATGCAAATTCTACTAGGTTTAACTTTTCATCCCAACTTCCTTTAAAGTCAATGACGCAAGCTCTTAACATGTCCTCTAGTGTCTGGATCACTTTTTCCGTTTGTTCGTCTGTTTGTAGATGAAAAGCGGTACTAAACTGGAGCTTAGTCCCTAAGGCAGTTTGAAGACTTCGCCAAAGGTTTGAAGTAAATCTTGGGTCTCAATCCGACGTGATGGTTACAGTGACGCCATGTAAGCGTACTATTTGGCTTATATATATCAACCTATTTATCTGTCGGATAGTCTACACGAACTGCTAGGAAATGGGCAGACTTAGTGAAACGATCTACTATCACCCAAATAGAGTCATGACCACTTGATGTCCTTGGTAATCATTGCACGAAATCCATCGTCACATGATCCCATTTCCACTTTGGTATGTCTAACGGTCTCAATAGTCTTGCGCGTTTGCGATGTTCCGGTTTCACTTGTTGGCATGTTAAACATTGAGAGACGTGTTTAACTATATCCGCTTTCATGCCATTCCACCAATACTGTTGGCGTAAATTCTTGTACATTTTGGTACTACTCAGATGAATACTATAATTGCTCCTATGTGCTTCCGACAGGATTTCCCTTCTTACTTCTTCATTATCAGGAACACAAAGTCGTCCCTGGCATCTTACTATTCCATCCTCAGAGACTTGAAATTCTGGTCTTTTTCCTTAAGACACTCCATTTCATAATTACACAATTTCCGGGTTGAACTCTTGCAGAATTCTAACTTTCTGGATAATTTGCGGTTCGATCCTTAATGTAGTAAGCATATCAGTGAGATAATCTATTTCCAATTTAAATTTTGAATTTGCCATTGTTTCCAATAGATTCCATTCTGTTACTCTTATACTGGCCATGTCTATAGTCGACTTACGACTAAGAGCATCTGCCACTTTATTCGCCTTTCCTTGATGGTACCGTATTTCACAATCATAATCCTTTAAAAATTCCATCCATCTTCCCTGTCTCATGTTTAGTTCTTTTAGTGAAAACAAATATTTCAAACTCTTATGGTCTGTATAGATTTCAAATTTTTCTCCATACAAATAACGCCTCCATATTTTCAAAGAGCTAAAGGAAAAGCTGACTACCATACCTATGCTAACCATTCCATCTGGTCCCAGAGGATTTGAGATTTACAATGATGCATCATTCAGTGGATTGGGTTGCGTACTGATGCAACATGGTTGAGTTGTTGCATACGCTTCCCGTCAGTTGAGACCTCATGAGTAGAATTACTAAATGTATGACTTAGTGCTCGCGGCAATTATTTTTTGCCTTGAAGATTTGGAGACATTATTTGTGCGGGGAAAAATTTCAGATCTTCACAGACCATCAAAGCCTCAAGTACCTGTTCTCTCAGAATGAGTTGAACATGAGACAACGCACATGGATGGAATTGCTGAAAGACTATGACTGGGATATCGTATATCATGCCGGGAAGGTGAACAAGGTCGTTGATGCTTTAAGTCAAAAGTCTTCAGTTGCGCATATCATGATAAAAGAGTGGAACCTAATCGAGAGAGCTCGAGATTCGATATTCAAGTTTGAGGTAGGCCACCTTTTGAGTCTTATGGCCACCCTCAGAATTGAGCCGGATGTCTAGATCAGAATCAAGCTACTCCAACTGATAGATCCAGATGTACAGAAGATTCTACAGGAAGACACTGAAAAAAGAAAAGCTGACTTTCAGATTTCTAATGATGGAACACTGAAGTTCCGAGGACGTTTGGTTGTACCTGACAATGTGGAGCTTAGAGAGGATATTTTATCTGAAGCGCATTGTAGCAGTTATAGTGTACATCCTGGAAGTACCGAGATGTATCAGAATCTGCGTCAACACTTTTGGTGGTTAGGTATGAAGGCGGATATCGCCAAGCATGTCGCCAAGTGTTTGACATGTCAATAGGTAAAAGCTCAGCATTGCAAGCGGAGAGGACTTCTACAACCTCTTGAGATCGCATAATGGAAATGGGAGCATATCACGATGGATTTTGTGACTGGACTGCCAAGGAGTCAGAGAGGAAATGATTCAAGTTGGGTGGTAGTCGACAGACTGACAAAGTCAGTTCACTTCATTGTAGTTTGAAAGGACCTTAGTCTAGATAGACATGCAGACCTGTACGTGCGTCAAGTAGTTCAAATGCATGGAGTGCCGGCAACGATAACCTCAAATCGAGACCCAAGATTTACCGTCGCTTTTTGGAAGAGCTTGTAAAATGCTTTAGGTACCAAGCTGCAGTACAGTATGGCATATCATCCTCAGACGGATGGCCTGTTTGAGAGGATAATTCAGACCCTTGAGGACATGTTGAGAGCTTGTGTACTAGACTTCAAGGGAAGTTGGGAATATCAACTACGCCTGGTGGAATTTGCCTACAAGAACAGTCATCAACAAAGCATTCAGATGGCTCTATTCGAAGCGTTGTATGGTAGAGTGTGTAGAACACTAGTGTGTTGGGATGAAGTATGGGAAATGAAGATTACAGGCCTAGAGTTGGTCCAGCAGTCAGTGGATGCCGTGGCAATAATCAGAGGTAGATTAAAGACCGCGTAGAGCAGACATAAAAGTTACGCAGACAAGCGCTGGAGATTATTGGAATTCCAAGTTGGTGATCACGTTTTCCTGAAAGTATCACCAATGAGGGGAACTTCGTGCTTTGGAAATAAAGGAAAACTGAGTTCGAGGTATGTAGGTCCATTTGAAATTTTAGAGAGAATTGGGGCCCTAGCATATCGTCTTGCGTTGCTGTGGAGATTGGCACAAGTGCACGATATCTTTCACGTATCAATGTTGAGGAAATACGAGCTTGACTCGACCCACGTGCTCAATTTTGAAGAATTGGACGTGGATGATTGAGTGTCATACGTTGAAAGCCCGGTTTGGATTGTGGACAGAAAAGAACAAGTTCTGCGTACGAAGACCATCCCATTGGTCAAAGTGGTTTGGCAACACCATGGTACAGAAGGAGCAACGTGGGAGACTGAAGAGTCAATGAGACAGTTGTACCCCCATCTTTTTGCTTAAGTTTTTTAATGGTTTAAATTTTGAGGACAAATTTTTTATAAGAGGAGAAGAGTTGTGACATCCTAGATTTTCGATTTTGTTTTCCATTGAATAAATCGGGCATTTCATTGATATACCTATATGGTTGTTCTTAGAGTTGATCACTCTTGAGATAACTAGACTATCTGGGGGAGCCATTAAGGAATATTAAGGCAATTGACTTGAGAATTCAACCAGGAATCGGCTATTCAACTATGTCCATCTTTAGAGGCCATTACGGCACATTTAAAAATCGATTTGAGATTAGAGATAGGTCGGTTCGACTGAGATGTGTGGTTAATTGTGGATGACACCACTAAATTGGAAAATTTTCGTTGGTTGGCACTATATTGATTTTTCTATCTTTTTTGTACCCTGTGTTCGTATTTGAATCCTCAAGATTTTCACGACAACCGAGAGTTGCCAATGAGTTGAGTGGGTTCATTGTGGCTCAAAGAAAACTGGCCATAGGTCATTTGCACTGAAAATTTCTGAAAGTTACTCGATAGTTTAGGTCATGCTAAAATCGCGCCGAATGGAAATTAACTGCAAATTTGAGTTCGATTTCGAAAATTGAAAATTCTGTCATGTCATGATAAATTCTAGGATTGTTGACTCAGTCTCAAAAGATTTTTCTGCAACTCGAGACTTTTTGGGAAAAAGTCTTCCTATGGCCGTTTTTGTCAAGAAAAAGGCCAAGACCGTTTTTGATCATGCAATTGGGAAGCAAGTGGGATCAATTGGCGAGGAAAAATACCAATTTGATCTTTGAGGTGTCGGTGGAATTTATTGAGGCCAATTTTTCTTGCTTTAATAAAGAAAAGAAGACCAATTGAAGAGGAACTAAGGGAAATTCGTATGCCCCCCTTGCCTAGCCATTTTGGACCAACTCAAGAGTTGTAGGATGAGCATGGGTGGTTGCATGGTGGCCAAGGAAGATAACTTGTGGCTAGGGTTAGTCAAGGGAACATTAGAAGAGAAAAATTAACCAAGTAGGGCCTTTGTCCCCCTTATCTCTTGCCTTCCTCTCCCCCTAGTTGTCGGCCACCCTTCCTCAGCCTTCATTGTGCTTTGCAAACTTCCAACAACTAGCAGAGAAGCCACTGAAGCTGCCTTGCCGTCGCACACCACCGTTGGACCACCGTTCTCGCCGCCATTCGCCGTTCCGCCCCGCCAGCATGCACGTGAGACCTCCGCCTCGCTGCGCCCAACTCGCTACTCCAGCCACGATCCCAAACGACCTTTGGAGTTGCTTAGGCCAGTGCCACTATCGTCGGAGCTATCCTGCTGCCAGTTTGCCCCTGCTTGGACCCAAAACTAGTCCCCGCTGCCTTCATCGATCCTTGCCGCCCCTTTAAGCCTTTATTCCTCTCTTTTGCAGCTCAAAACAAAAGCAAAAGCTGTGGGTTTTTCAGCACTGTTGTGGCCTATTTTGAGGGTGTTCTAGGCCCCGAAAGCTAGGCCCACTTTAGAGAGAATCGTTCCCCATTGCATCCCTGATGTTTTAAACCACTCGGATCGCCAAACAAGTGAGTTTAACTCACTAATCCTCGCTTAGTACGTTAATGATGCTTAGGGGTTGATTAGATTTAATTAAGTGTGATTAGGTGGATAGATTAGATTAGATTAGTTAATTTAATGCTTTATCAATGCATGTTAGGTGGTTAGTTATTGCAATTAGCAAGTAAACAGGTTCTAGTATTTATTCAATGAGTCTCAGAATTTTTCCAGGTCTGTTTCGGCTTCCAATTAGGCATTACGGGCCTAAGTTGGATTTATTGGCATTTATTTATTATTTTCTGTAATTATTTAATTATTTATTTATTTTCTGAAAATTAGACCGGGATACTCGGTGATCGGAATTTCATGCGATTGTAGTGGTGCTCTCTGTTTATTTATTTGAGTACCTGATTGTGCAAATTGAGTGAAATTGTGTTGATGGGTAATTTATTCCAAAAATTGGATAATTTTGGTAATTAATAGGAAAATTACCGAGCATCGGTCTACAGTACCAAAAATCTATTTTGGGACTGCTGAAAATAGTGGGAGGTTTAAAAGTGAAAACCTTGTATTTTGGCTAAGGTTGGCTGTGTACTAGGGGTGTGCAACCGGACTGGGTTTACACGGTTCCCGGTCCGGCCCACCCGAAAAACAGGGTCGGGAACCGGTTCCGGTTGAAACTGGTTTGGGAACCGGTTCCCAAAACTCAGACCCTGTTTGAACCGGTCCGGGAACCGGTTCCGAGGGATTACCCACCCGGGAACCGGATCGACCGGACCGGTTTGGGAACCGGTTGGAGGACCGGTTTTGGGAACCGGTTTTTAAGCCACCCCAAAAACCAACACGCAAAACCCTAGTTTCTACTTTCTGTCTTTACCTCTCCCGAAATCGCATCCGGCCAGCCTTGCTCCGAGCTCCCCTCCCGAAATCACGAAGCCGACGTCGCCTCTGCCGCTCTCGTCGCACCCCTCGCGCTCGCACCACCGTCGCCGTTCTGCCGGTCATCTGAAGCTCCGTTGCACCGGTTACGCCCGCGAAGCCGCTAACCCCGCCGAGCTCGCACCCAAGCGCCGACGCCGCCTCCGTTTGATCTCGCCGTTCCACTGCCGCCGCCGTTGCCTCGCCGACGCCCCGACCCACGATCTCGCGTCCGCAAGCCCACCTTGTCGCATCTTCGAGCAACCCACGTAGCTCTCCACCGATCCCGTTCTCACCGCACGCTACAAAAGGTACTTGTCTTTTGGCTCGAGATCAAAGTTACTTGATGGTGCAAATTGATTTCTCATTCAATGGTACAAGTCCATTTGTCACCGGATGTTCTTTGATGCTGAAGAAATGTAAGATCTAGTATTACCGTGTTTGTGAATGAACGTAAGAGGAGCCTGATCCCCGAAAATAATCGTCGAATGTAAATGGCTTATTCCCAATTCTAGCTGATCTGCCTAAATAACAAATAAGGGTCACCTTGATGAATTTTTTTTTATTATGTTGCTTTCATGATGATCTGAGCATGTTCGTCTTATTCTTAACGAGTTGAAAAAAATGAAACTACAGTTTTTTCTATTGGTATTTTCATGTTATAATGTCTCTTAATCATGTATTATCCATGATATGTATATGGAGTCATCTGGTATGTCTCTTCTTACTCGTGAGGTGATCTATATCCAACATTTTTGCGAATTTTCTTCTGTCTCGCTCTGCTTGGATGATTGAGTCCGGCATGCTAAAGCTATATTACATTAGAAGCTGTGGACATGTAATGTCTCAGTGAAAACATAGAAAGAAATTTCATAGCGAAGTGGCTTGTAATTGTGCTAGACATCACATTGTGCTTTGAACACATGCAGGTGAACTATTTTTCATTACGATAGACGGAATGGATTTTGGAATCTCTATAAGTGGGTAAGATCTTAACCCCGGGCCATTGCAGTTCATGCTTATCAACTTTGAATAGTCTAGATATTTTAGGTGCTTCATGTCATTGAAGATCTTTCCTAGCGACCATTTTTTTATGGTAACCATTCCAAAGCAGGTTTTCCACATGGTGATTTATACCATAATTATGGTTGATCTCTCGTAATTTCCATATCAAACTCCATCCGGACTTAGACCGCATCGGTCATATAGTATGGCTTTTGGATGTCACACCGTGAAAATTATAAATGAGGATAAATTATTTAGTTGTAGATTTTCTGCAGTGATTGAATAATCGTTACATATGTGAGCTCTTTCAACTACTACTTATACACTCATAGCATTATCAATGATGTGGTTCGAAAGGAACCGAATTGTATCTTTTATGTGCTTCATGATTCAACAGATTGAATCTACAAATGAGGTCCCGCCTCTTTATCGGTCAAATGCTGAGTTTGCTAGGCCATTATGGCTTTTCGGTATGAACTCTTATGAAGTTATCCAGAGTGACAAATGTAAGACCCCGATCGCTTGCGCTACGGGAGCTTTCTTCCATGTGATGATCTAAGGTGTTAACATTATCGAAATACAAATTATTGTATGATTCTTCATATCAATTATTTAGAATCTGCTTGTGCGAGCGAGGGGAAGGTCTCATCTTGCAATTATTGACGTTCTTGAGCTCATTATCATTGCTTGACATTCCATTCATAGACATACAAGACATAGTATGTTCAATACCTTCTTTGTGACGAATTGCTGTTACTAATTTTTTTTTTAAGCCGATGGATTGGTATATTGTGCACATTCTTCTTTTGCGGACTTCAGAAACAATTGCCTATATGTTGAGAGAGCATCGGGAGTACTTCCAATATCTTTGGCTAAGGTGCTTGCAATACTTTACCGTAGTAATCTCCTCATATTTAGTGAAGTGTGGATTGTGCTTTGCAAAGAATTAGTGTGTTCTCATTGTTGTTATAATTTCCTTTTGTTTATTGTCTGCAGTGACTTTCAATGACGAAAAGTTAGAAGTCATTGATTTTTGGATTATATGGTCCTCTTCACCGAACAGTTTGAAGTACCGATCTTATTTCAGCTTGCCGAGCCGATTGAATTTCCAACTGAAGTTCTTGGTCAAAATGCTTATGCATACTTCTATCCTCCATCTAATAATTTTTTTTTTTTTTTTTGGTAAAGTCCATCTAATAATGTTTATCAAGCTAGTCAAGAAGAAAAGCCTCCACTGTTGTTAAAAAGCCATGGTACTTCAATAATTGCAGCTCGCCTCTGTTATATTTCAATTTTTATGCAAAACAAGTTCCAATAAAAACAGGGTTTACCCTGTTCCCGGACCGGAAAAACAGGGTGGGCCGGGAACAGGGTCCAATGAAAACAGGGTAGGGAACAGGGTCCAAAAAAGGAGAACCGGTTATAACAGGGTAGGGAACAGGGTCCAGGTCTAGACCCTACCCACCCTGGACCCGCTCACCCCTACTGTGTACCCACATACGTGTATTTTTATCGGGAATGATAATAATGGCAAGTCGATTGCACGATTTGAATGTTATATTATATCTACTCAACGACTGTTTATGTCGTCTCAGAGAAAGGATGGTATACAATATTGGCTCAGTGACTCTATATGTCATCTTGAAGAAAGGACGTTATACTATATCGGCTCAGTGACTCTATACGTCATCTTGGAGAAAGGACGTTATATTATATTGGCTTAGTGACTCTATATGTCATCTTGGAGAAAGGACGATATGCCATAATGGCTCGGTGACTCAATATGTCATCTTGGAGAATAGACGTCATGTTTTATATTCTCGGTGACTCTATATGTCATCTTGGAGAATGAATAGTATATTATAGTGGCTCGATGACTTAGTGTGTCATCTTGGAGAATGGATATTATAATATACTAGCTTGGTAACTCGATATATTATCTTGGAGAATGGACAGTATTGAATGGAATGATTGGGGAATGGTTTGATTGATATGTAATCGACTAGGTCGATTGATCGATGTTTCGATTTGTGGTGAATGATTAGGTGCCTATTCAAATTGTGTTGAATTGCAGGTGGAATCTGAGGCCAAGGTAAGTCCTCTGACCTGTGTTGTGCATAGGTAGCCCTTATGGCGTATTGGCCTTCTAATCGAGTCTTAGGGGGTATAACTCGCTGATACGTCATCTCACCCCGTTGTAGGATAATATTTCAGGTCCATAGATGGCAACACCTCCACCTCCTCCCATGCATTTTGGTATACCCGAAGAGATCATAGAGATAGGCTATCACATCCCTATACACCATCACCTCGAGGGACTGGAGTATGTTCTGGTTAAGTCCACTGTCTGGGTTGATGTGGGCACATCCCAACATGTACCACATAAGTACCGGTCGTGGTATTGCCATTATAATGATGGGCGAAGGGAGGGGCCCATACCGGAGGGTGATGTACCTCTGTACGTACTGGAGGTGGCTTTCGGAAAGGGAACTGCGATCCTAAGGATGGAGCGGCGATTGATGCCAAGGACCTTAAGCTTGAGGGTGATTCTAACACTCCTGTATACTCAGCCGTGGGCTCCAGCTGGAGCAAAGAGGAAAGAGAGATTGTTGGCCAGGAGGAGGAACCTGAAGAAGAACCGGAGGAGATGGACCTAGAGGAGGAGCTAGAGGAGGATCCGGAGTATAACCCGGATAAGGATTGAGACCCTCACCCGGTTTTGCAAACCCTGAGTTGTGAACCTATGTGTGATAAATCTGACTCTTGTAAATAATATTGTAATATATACTATGTAGTTTGCTTGTATAAAAGTGTGGTTATGATTTTTCAGGTTTGAAAAATATAGCGCTACTTTTCTATCCCATTGTTTTATTTTCTGGGGATTTTATATCTGCTTCCGCATGTGTATTAAAAATGAAAGGGTTGGCGATGCGTCCTAGGACGTCGCTATTAATCGACCAAGTGAGGGATGGGCACGTGCTTGAGGATCGGGGCGTGACAAAACCAGCGCTACTTCCTCGACCTGCTCATTGTTCATTCATTGCCACCACCAATACAACCTATAATCCATGACTATCACTAGCCTTCAGCCTCAGTGAAGCTAGAATATTTATATGCCAAAGAAAAACCACAAGCACATAACAACCGGAAAAAAAAAACTGCAAATACCCTGAGAAAAATTATGAACAAAGAACTCGAAGCCAAACAATTTGGGTCAAAAATTATGAGCAGAAAAAAACTCCAAGAAAAATACAATCTATAACAACCACGAATGAAAGTCACTATCGCCGTCACCAAAAACTCAATCATTGCAACAAAAACGACAAGCATGATGAAAAAGGAGGGAGGGCTCGGGTTCCTTCTTAGATCTAAACTATTGAAAGCGAATCCACCAAAGAGAGGAGGGAGGGCGAGAGGAGAGCCGAACTTGCACAGGACAAGCACTTGAGCGAGCGAAGGAAGAGCGAGTTGAGCAGTGAAAAATGTAGTTGAGCAGCGAAGAGCGCAGTCGTCACGAGGGAGAGAGCAATGGGGAAGGGTGCAGTCGAGCAGCGAAGAGCGCAGTTGAGCTTGCAGTCATCATGAGGGAGAGAGCGATGGGGAAGGGTGTAGTCGAGCTCGTAGTTGTCATGAGGGAGAGAGGGATGGGGAAGGGTGTAGAGAGAACAATATTAAGGGTTTTAGTTTTCAAAATGGGTAAAATTGGTTTTTTGGTAAAGTTTTGAGGGTAAAATAGGCAACTTACTAATTTTCATTAAATGAGCCATTCAAGCTCAAAGCAGGTCCCCACTTGCCTTGAGCTTTCAGCATTCCCAGTGGCTGGCTTTCACTTGAGAGCCCCTTGGAGATGATTGCCAAACACCCCAAATTTTCTCCAATGGGCTTTGGGTTCCAAGGGTCCATAGCGAGATGTTAACTGGAAATGCATCGGGTTGCTTTACTCGAATTGATGCTAGGGAGCTAGTTAGAGAAAGAAGGCCAAAGGTTGTATGCCATACAATAATTTGGTTTCTATTTCGTTGCTTGGTTAGCAATCTTGAACATGTTGCAGACCTTTGAGAGGATGAAAAAATGGGGCCTCAGTAGTGGATCCTTGTTTCTTAAGCTCATCTCACTTGAATTTAGACAACATTCGATTTTTAAGTATGTTTTCTCAAAGACAATTAGGTGTTCCCTTCTAGAATTGGTGGGTATAAGGAAGTCTGTTGAAGCTATGGAATTCGCTGATGGAGTCGTGGAGTCAGATAGAAAAAAATAATTTTCAAGTGCGGAAATAGTTTGTTGGGGGTAGACACTTCCTAGTAGATCACTCGTCCTATTATGTTAAAGCAGATAATATGGCTTTTACTATTGCTAATGTCATACATGTAATTTCCATCTTAATTATGTATGCCCTAAACTCTTGCTATATATAGGGGCAATATCTTCTATAGTTGTAACATTGAAGCTTATAACCCTAGAGCTTGTAACATTGATAGTGATAGTAGAGAAATTACCTAGTGCGGCACCATGATTTTTCCCTTCCTGATTTTGGGAAGGGTTTTCCACGTAAAAATTATCGCTTGTTTCTCTATTTTTTCTCTTCGTATATTCACCTTCCTAACAATTGGTATCAAAGCTTGATTTTGGCTAAATATGTGAGTGAATATGGATAAAGGGAAAGTGACGATTGATCGGTTCGATGACAAGAACTTTGGTTTTTGGAAGATGCATATCAAGAATATGTTGTATCAGAAGAACTTGCATCAACCTTTGTTTGGAAAAAAACCAGATTCTATGAAGCAAGAAGAGTAGAAATTGTTAGATCGGCAAACTCTGGGTTTGATTCGTCTCACATGCGGAACATTGCTTTCAACATCACCAATGAGGTGACAACGGTAGACTTGATGGCGGTGTTGTTCAACATGAACAAGAAGCCTTTTGTATCACACAAGGTATATTTGATGCATCGTCTTTTCAATATGAAGATAGACGGGATGCTTCTGTAACATATCACACCAATGAATTCAACATGATCACGACTCAGTTGAGTTCAATGGATACCAAACTCAATGACAAGGTAAAGGCTTTAATTTTCTCATCTTCTCTACTTGAAATTTGGAGTGCAATTGTGACTATAGTGAATAATTTGTCTGGTAAGAAAAAGTTGAAGCTTCAAGCAATCTGAGATTTGGTTCTTAGCGAGGATATTTGCATAAGAGAATCGGGTGAATTTTTGGGCTCTACCTTAAATACTAAAGGTAGAAGGAGAAGCAATCAACAAGGACGAAACTAGTATCGTGGTAGATCAAAGTCTAGAGAGAGAAGCAAATCAAGACCATGTGGTGAAAAAAATTTCTAGAATTGCGAAAGGAAGAGAAATCTATGAATGCAACCCTTGAAGAGACGCATGATAATGGTGCCTTAATTTTGAGCATTGACAATCCAATTGAGTCTTGGATTCTTGACTCAAGTGCATCATTTCACTCTATTTCATGCAAAGAATTAATGCACAATGTTGTTGCTAGAAAATTTGAAAAGATTTATCTTGTTGATGATGAACCTTTGGATACTATGGGCAAGAGTGATGTTTACATAAAATTTACTAATGGATATCAATGAAAGTTGCATGATGTCAGATATGCTCCAAGACTTAAGAGAAATCTAATCTCTATAAGTCAATTAGACAGCATGGGATACAAATCTATTTTTGGGGATAGTTCTTGGAAAATAGTTAAAAGTGTTTTGGTTAAAACAAGGGGAACAAAGTTAGAAACGTTGTACATGATTAAAAAGTAGTAGAGAATTCATAGTAGTAGCCGAGTCGGAAGCTAATTCCAAATTATGGCACCACAGGCTTGGGATCCAAGGGAAAACTGCTTGATCTGAAGTCAATAGATATTGGTCTATGTGAAAATTGTGTTCTAGGCAAGCAAAAGTGTGTCAGATTTTCAAAGATTGGGAAAGAATCGAAGAAAGGAAAATTAGAGTTGGTGCATATAGATGAGCGGGGACCAGCTTTTGTGCATTCCTTTGGAGGCTCATGCTTTTGTCTCATATTTATTGATGACTCCATCAGAAATGTATGGGTTTATTTTCTGAGAAATAAATTTGACCTTTTTGCTACTTTTAAGAGATGGAAAGTTAAAGTGGAGAATGAGACCGCCTTGATAATTAAATGTCTAAGGTCCAGCAATGGTGGTGAGTATGATAGCAAAGAGTTCAAGCAATTTTGTGCAGAGAATGGAATTAGAATGACAAGAATTGTTCCCAACGGACTGTAGCAAAATGAAGTTGCCGAGAGAATGAACATAACTTTGAATGAGCGTGCAAGAAGTATGAAGTTGCATGTAGGATTATCAAGGATATTTTAGGCAGATGCAATTAACATAGCATCATATCTAATTAATAGAGGACCTTCAGTTCCATTTGATTTTAAACTACCAAAAGAAGAATGGAGTGGAAAGAAGGTAAGTCTCTTACATCTAAAAGATTTTGGTTGTGTTTCATATTTCCACGTAGATAAGCTTAATGCAAAAGCTTAAAAAATGTACTTTCATTGGATATGGTTCTAATTATTTTGGCTATCGGTTCTAGGATGAACAAAAATAGAAAAAAAATTAGAGCTGCTAACATTATATTCGATGAAAACATATTGTTTAAGGACAAATTTATGATAGAATCCAGTGTGAAGAAATAATCGGTGGATAATAGAGAGATTGAATTGGATGAGGTTTCTAAGAGTGTTCTAGTTAAAATTCCCAAAAGTGTTGCTATAAACTCTAATAAAAAACCAAAGGAAGAATCATGTACACCTGAACCTACTTTAAGAAAATCTAGGAGAACACCTAAACCTGAATAGAGATATTCTCCGTCATTGCATTATTTTTGTTTGACTTACGCTGGCAAACCATAAATTTTTTTGGAAGCAATGCAGGTTAAAAATTCTATTAAGTGGGAGTTAGCAATGCAAGATGAGTTAGATTTACTCGAGAAAAACATAACTTTGGTGTAACTCAGTTACTAGATGAGAAGAAGGCATTGCAAAATAAGTGAGTGTATTGGGTCAAAGAACCTGATGGCAATAAAAGGTACAAAGCAAGGTTTGTAGTAAAAGGTTTTCAACAAAAGAATAAAGTGACTACACAAAGATTTTTTCCTCTAATTGTGAAATTGACTACTATCAGGTGGGTATTCAATATCGTTGTAGCTGAAAATTTACATCTAGAGTAGTTAAATGTTGAGACTGCATTCTTCCATTGTGATTTGGAGGAGGATATCTACATGGTACAACCAGAAGATTTTTAGGTTCTTGAGCAAAAAAAAAAAAAAAAACATGTCTACATATTGAAGAAAAGTTTGCATGACTTGAAACAGGCTCCTCGACAATGGTACAAGAAATTTGACACATTTATATGTGGTAATGGGTTTACTAAAAGTGATATGGATCACTACTATTACTTTAAAAAATTTGATGACGGTTATATTATTTTACAATTGTATGTGGATGATATGCTCATTATAGCATCCATCAAGTAGGAAATCAACATACTGAAGTAGCAATTGTCAAAAGAGTTTGAAATGAAGGACTTAGGCGCAACGAATTAGATTCTGGGGATGAGGATCATGCGGGATATATTGAAAGGAATTCTAAAGATATCTCAAGAAAAGTACATCGAAAAGGTGGTAGATAGATTCATAGTTCCGAATGCAAAGCCCAAAGTACTCTTCTAGAAAGTCACTTCAAGCTCTCAAAGAAATAGTCACCAAAGACAGATGAAGAGCTATATGGCTAAAATGCCTATTGCATTAGCTATTGGTAGTTTAATGTACGCTATGGTGTGTACTAGATTATACATAGCTCATGCAGTGAGAGTTATGAACGGATACATTGCAAATCTAGGAATATAATATAGGGAAGCTGCAAAGTGGTTATTAAGATACTTGTGAAGCACTTTAGGTATGTCATGATGTTCTATGAAAAACGATTAAACTTTAGAAGGCTTTGTTGATGCAAATCTTGGTGGTGACTTGGATAATAAGAAAAGCGCATCAGTGGGTGGCACTGCAATCAGTTGGATGTCTAGACTTCAGACATGTGTGTCTCTCTTAACCACTAGGCAAAGTATGTTGCTATATCTGAAGCTAGTAAGGAGATGATTGAGTTGAAAATTTTCTGAAGGAGATAGGCAAAGAATGGGATAACAATGTTCTTTTCAGCGATAGTCAAAGTGCTATTTGTCTTACAAAGAATCTGGTATTTCACTCATGGACAAAACACATTAAGTTAAAGTATCATCAAATTCATGAATTAATAGATGAGTGGACATTGTCATTGAAGAAGATTCTTGATATATATATTAACAAAGGTTGTCACCACTAAGAAATTGAGGCTATACATTGTCTCAGTTAGCCTCCATGGTAAGTGATGAGGGGGGGCTGCCGCATGAGGACAAATCAGGTTACAAATATAAAGATTATAAAAGATTATTACTGTTTTTTGATGATCAGCCTCTAAAATGGGAGATTGTTAAAATTTTGATTTTTTTATGATCAAATGAGGTACAAAAGCTTAAGGGAATCTCCTAGCATTTCAAAAAGACTAACCATGTGAGAAAATGGAGGAAGGAAGCCTCCATATAGTAACCAATAAATCATTTGCATAGGAAGGCCTACACTGTTGGTAGAGTGATGCACTACCTCTTACAACCTTTCGAATCCTAACCAATAGAAAATGAGGTTCAATTGACTTGTTTTGAAACCTTCTAGAGTTGTGTTCTATCCAAATACAAGCTAATAAAAATAGCTTGAGGAGTCTCACCTCCAAGTTTTTGCCCTTGGTGGTCCCCAATCATCCATTGAAGTTCTAAATTTTAACCTCTTGTAGAATGCCGAATTCATTTTGTTCCAAAATACTACACCATACACTACTTGTCCAGGTGCACTCAAAGAATAAATAGTTTGTCTTCTATATCAGTCATGCAAAAATTACACCTAGTATTTACTGAAGACAACTACCGTGAAATGATTACTACTATCAGTAGCTTATCTTTACAAACAAGCCAGTTGATAAAATTATGCTTGCTAATACCATTGGTCTAAATTAATTAATACCAATCCATGGCCGGTTCCTCATGTCTGAATTCCTAGTATATCTCTTTACAATAGTATGTTTGGCTAAAGATAATAGGTGTTAGAGCATATCTTAGCTTGAGAAAAAAAAATGTAGGAGTGATGTGGCAGCTACATGGGAACCAATGAGATATTAATGGCCACATAAGCATTTTTTGTTTTTGAATAGAAGGTACAATGTACACGACCAAACCATAGCTCAATATTGTGATTGCAAACAAATAAAAAATAAAAAATTCAGAGACGATACTGTACAAATCAATAAAATTTAGGGAGTTTTGGTAGCTCTATCCCATAATAAGATGATAACTTGCAGAAGGAAAGTGGGAAGTTTTTGGGATTTGTGGTCTTAACTTACATTACCGTGAAACATTTCTCTCAATGCCTGGGAGATGATTATATGCCACGTAAATTGATGTCATTTCACTACGTGGATAGCACAATCATTAGTCTGCTTACATCAATAATGCAAAGCTTAGGCAAAGCAATAATTAAAGACATGTTCGGACTCGAATGGAACATTATGATTAAGCACCGGTTTCATGAGAATAGAACTTGGAATTGACCTAAATACTGAATTAGCGGGGCAAACGTGAAAGTTGACTTTTTGACTTTTCATGAACAAACGTGATGATCAACATCAAAAACCATTTGGGCAAAAGATATCGCATATCTCTTTTCCGTATATACAAATATATGCTTCTTTTAAATTAAGATAAGGGAAAAAATGGAATGGTTAATCCTTGGGAAAATGAGCTACTTAGTCGTAAGCCTATTGTACAGATGCCCCTTTAGTTTTAAACTTTCTAATTTTGTCAATTTCGTCATAAACATTTGCACAAAATTCCAATATGGTCTGTCCAGCCAATTTTTACTAGAAACCGCTCACATGGCCAAAAGAACTATATTAAAATTTCACACAAAAGTTTAAGATTAAATTTGTTAAGTTGAGAAATTCAGAACTTGAAATTTTAGAACTAAACTTACATCCGTACAATAAATTTAAGATTGATTTGACATTTTCCCATTAATCCATTATCCACATTTCCTATGTGGCTCAACTACATTTTTCATTATACAGGAAAAATAGCAAAAATCATTCTCGACATTTTATTATTATGTATTCCGCATCTTCTATTGTTGCAAGCAAGCATTTTGCACCTTGATGTTGAAAAAGGTCTAAATTTTACAACTTTGAGTCTAACAAACTATGGAAATTGTGCAAAGGGTAAATTTTGGAATTAGTGAATGTAAAATTAGCAGTTGAAGGTAAAATCAAATATTGGTTTTTGTAATGGCCCACACTATTTTCCATCTCTTTATTGGCTCTTGACACCCCCTTATTACATTGGATTGACTATATTATCTCTTACGGATCTCGCTCTCAATTTAAAATTATTTTTTTACACTGTTTCTTCTTTTTCTATTATTAAAAGACAAAATTACCCACATCCCTTTGAAACAACTTTTTTTCACCCTAACCGCTTCTTCCACACTCATTACATTTTTAAATTTTCCTTAATGTTTGTTTTCCTCTAAACTAATTCTGCCAATTGCTAACTTTATTTTCCCAAAAAATCCTCATAATCATAAATTTTTCGACTTTCATTTTCTATACAAATTTATGAGAATTTACTCAAAAATAAATATTGTGGTTGATGAATACATCATACACAATTTTTTAATCTTTCATTGTATTGTTTCTTTATAGAAGAGGACCCAAATTTCTTAAATATGTCTATTGATGATGAAACTGCGAATGCAGAACGACAATTAATCATATTAACAACTTTATTTGGAGCTTCTTGTACGATAAGATTGAGATTTTTTCCTTGACATATATTTTTTAGATGAATAATGATTCTCTTATTGATGTGATTAAAAACCTTTATTGCACGATTTATGTAAAATATTTTCTTTTGCAAGAGAGTAACCTTTTTTTAGGGTAGTCACGGACAATATCTTTTATTAAGTTGCATATGCAACTTGTTATTATTGCAGTAAATTTATATTTTGAGGATAATTTTCTTTTTATTGATGATTCTATGAAAATTCGGATACAATTAGAATTGACAAAAAAGATGTATTTGCAAATGGTTTGAATGGATTTTCTTATAATGCCATTATAATTGGCATAATTTCTTATCAATAGCTAATTCTACCATGCAATCCAGACAAAGATAGTATTATATGTAATAATGTTTTAGGGAGCATTTTCTTTTGCATTTGCATGATAATAATGGATGTTTAGAATTTTTGTCTACTTAACTTAGTCATATTTTTTTTTTTGAAAAGTATCTTTTAAAGCATCATACAATGATGGTATGACATAATTAAAAAATGGACTATTAGATTTAATTAATAAAATAAAAATAGAGTAGTCAATATGCACTTATTACACTGTAATAACATTTAAAATGATCATTAAATGAAATGCATACTAAAAATGATGAGTGAAGTTCAGCCCAAGTGTCAAAACTTGGCATAGAGAGATACTTAAGTACTAAAACTTCGGAAAGGTATACTTAAGTGCCAAAATTGGAGTAAAGTGGATCACTTAAGTGTCACTCCGGCCAAAATCCGACCAAATTGCCGACGTGTCAATTTTCCGGCCGAGTTGGGTGCAAAACGGCATCGTTTTGCACACTAACGTGGCGACAAATTGCAAAAACGACATCGTTTTGTGTCGATGTGTAAATAATTAATATAAAAATTAATTAAATTAAATTTAAACTTAATTTTATTTAAAATATTCTAAAAATTTTAAAAAATTTTAAAAAATTTAAAAAAATTTTAGAGGGGGGCGAAGGGGTGGTTGAGGGCTAAGCCCTCGCCACCGCCACCTCCCCGCTATCGCCGGAAGGGCCGGTGACATAAGGGGTAGGGTCGTCTAGGGTCGCCAACCCTTGGTCCACCGGCGGCGAGGGCCATGACTCTCGCCTCGGATGCGGGCGAGGGCTCGTAGGCCCTCGCTGCCAGTTGGCCAGCGTCGCCGGCCCCTGGCTGGGGCCCAGTAACCCCGGCCAATGCTCTCCTCACTGTCATCGACCTTCCTAGTGACGGCAGGGAGGCGGCGAGAGCTTGCGAGCCCTCACCTAGATCTGGGGCGAGGGTTGCGGCCCTCGCCCAGATCCGGCAGGGGCTTACGGGCCCTCGCCGTCGGTCGGCCGGCATTGCTGTTCCCTAGCTAGGGCCTAGCGACCCCGACCGATGTTGCCCCCATCGTCGCCAGCCCTTCTTGGTGACGGCGGGGAGGTGGCAAGGGCCGCGGGCCGATCGACCCCGGCCAACCCTCCCCCCTCCGTTGTCAGCCCTTCCTAGCGGCGGTGGGGAGGTGGCGAGGGCTCCGTCGTCGGCCCTTCCTAGCGGCGGTGGGGAGGCGGCGAGGGCTCGGCCCTCGGCCCGCCCCCTTCGACCCCCTTCCCTTTTTATAATTTTTTTAAATTTTTTTTAAGTATTTAGTTTTTAAATTTTTAGAATATTTTAAATAAAATTGTGACATCCCGCATTTTCAGTTTTGTTTTC
Source organism: Eucalyptus brandiana (assembly GCA_014182725.1). Classification (NCBI taxonomy): domain Eukaryota; kingdom Viridiplantae; phylum Streptophyta; class Magnoliopsida; order Myrtales; family Myrtaceae; genus Eucalyptus; species Eucalyptus brandiana. The sequence goes on along the minus strand of CM024674.1, from coordinate 24,122,397 downwards.
TATTGACTAAATTGGGCATTTTATTGACGCGTCTATAGGGTTGTTCTCGGGCGATCATTCTAGAGATAACTAGACTATCCTGGGAAACTATTAAGAATTTTAAGGCAAATAAACTTGAGAATTCGACCAGAATCGCCTACTCGACCGTGTTCATCTGCTAAGATTATTACGGCACGTACGTAAATTGATTAGAGATCGATGTAGGTCGGTTCGACAGAGATGTGTGGCTAATCGTGGGTGACACACACTAAATTGGAAAATTCTCGTCGGCCGACACTAGACTGAATTCTTTATCGTTTTGGTACCCTGTGTCCGTATTTGAATTCTCAAGATTTCTACGACAATCGAGAGTTGCCAATGTGTCGAGTGGGTTCATTGTGGCTCGAAGAAAATCGACCACGGGTCATTTGCACTAAAAAGTTCTGAAACTACCCGGTAGTCTAGGTCACACTAAAAATGCGTCGAATGGAAATTAACCGTGAATTCGAACCCGATTTCAGAAATCGAAAGTTCTGTGGTGTCACGAGCTATTTTAGGAACGTCAACTCAGTCTTAGAAGATTTTTCGGAGATTCCAGGATTTTTAAGGAAAAATCGATTCGGACGTCGCGAAAATTAATGGAAATTCGTACAGGCCGAATTTAAGCGAGTTTTGACTTCCAAGCTGCGCCATTTGGCGATGGACACTTGCAGGAATGTTATGGGCTTTTTCTTTGAGGAAATTGGACATCAAATTCGGGGAATTTGTAAAGAAATTGAAGCTCAAAATTTAATGAAATTCGGAGCAATGGAAGAGAGCTGCATTTTTTGGCTTCAATTTAGATTATTGGTGGTATTAAATGTTGAGAAAGTATTAGGGGACATGAAGATAATCTTGGGGGGCTGGTGGGGACCAAATTAATGATGAAAGGAGATATTTATTTTGGCTTTTGGCTTCAAGCTTCCCGTGCACGCTACTGCCGGTCCATATCTTCGTTGAGCGATCTCTGCTTCAGCAAAAAAAAAGACGGGCCTCTTCTTCTCTTCTTCGAGACGAACCGCACGCTCAATTCCCCACCGCATCCGCCGCTTCGTCACCCGTAGAAGACTCCACCGAAGCCTCCAAATTGAAGCCCAACGTGGACCTCACTCCACTGATACCTCTCCACGTTGAAGACTCCACCGAAGCCAGCTCATGTCTGCCCTCTCCACCACGTTTATTTTCCTCCCAAACCATGCAAACTTCACCCCACGTCCGGAGAAGAAGACTTGATGCGTCCTCAACGGTCAACTAGTGGAGTCTCCACCGGTTGGTTGACCCAGCAAAGCCACCGAGCAAATCCACGGAATCAACCTCTTCATCCACGCGGCAGTCCATCACCACCGAAGTCCCTTTGCTCGATTTCTTCAGCCCGTTAATGCCGTGGACTTCACCCGCTCGAATACTCCACCGCCAGCTGCTTCTTCGTCCATTTCTTCGCCGCCGCACGCGCCTGTAGCAACGCCCGAAGCAAGCTGCCAGCAATTTCCACAGCCCAAGCCCCGCATTCGAGTAGCTCAATTCGGCAGCCCATCTCGCGGGCCCAGCATCCACGCAAAGTGTTCAGCCCAGCTCGCATTGGTACAGCCCGTCCTCAGCACCTAAAGCCCAAGAAGACAGCCCTTGTTCAACCCAAAGAAAGCCCATCTCGAATTCAGCTCAGCCCAGTCCAGCAGCTCTTGAAGTCAGCCCATCTTCATTTGCACTTCAGCAAAGCCCATTAAGTTTGGCCCAACTTGCAGCAAGCCCATTTGCAGCCCAAGCCCGTGAAGCAAGTCAGCCTAAGCTGAGGCCCAAGTTCAGTCTAAGCCATAAATTTCTGTGGGCTTGCGAGGCTTGTAGGCCCGGCCCAAGTGTCCGTCGACGCCGCCGAAAGTTCAGGTTTCGGCTGCCGTTGTGTCGCCGTCGCGGTGATCCGGTCCCTACTTTTAATCAAGTGAGTAATCTCACTAATCCTCGCTTAGTAGACTAATGATGCTTAAGGGTTGATTAGTTTTAATTAAGTGCAATTAGGTGGTTAGATTAGTTTAGAACAAGTAAATTAGTGACTTAATGATGCATGTTAGGTGGTTAGACTTAGTCATTAGCAAGTAGAGACGTACTATTATTTATTGAATGCATCTCGGGATTTTTCCCGACCCTTAGTGGGCTTCAATTAGGCATTACGGGCCTAAATTGGATTTTTAGTATTTATTTATTAATTTTCGAAATTAATTATTTAATTATTTATTTTTCGAAAATTAGGCAAGAATAGCCGACGACCGAAATTTCGTGTTGATTGTCGTGGTGCAGTCTGTTTATTTATCTGAGCTCTATGTTGTGCTGAATTGAATTAATTGTGCAATTTGAGGAATTTTTCCTAAATTGATTGAGATTGAGTAATTGAGTTATGGATGGCCGAGTATGATTGTTTAGCGTCAATAATACTTTGATGGGCTGTCAAGTGGAGAAGTTTGTGAGAGTGATTTGAATATACTCTTGGCTAAGATCCATCAGGTAAGTTAATATCGTGTGAAAATTGAGTGAGTTGATGAGTATGTGGGGATTTATCCCAAGATTGATCAATGTCAGTATTCAATTAGAATTTGACTGTGAAAGGTTGTGAGTATGGCTGTGCCAGTGGGGCCGAGTTTTGCCACCGAAATTGGAATCGGTCGCGCCCGTTGGGCCGTAAATTGCCACCTATTAAAGGTCGCGCTTGTTAAGGCCGTAATTTGCCACCCGATAGGGGTCGCGCCTGATAAGGTCGTAATCTGCCACCTATTAAAGGTCGCGGCCATTGGGCCGTAATTTGCTACCTAAAGATAGGTCGTGTCCTTTGGACTGTTAGGGCGCGCATGACAACCATTATGTTCCGTAAATAGTTTAATGTAAATAGATTTTTATATTTCTATTTCTGAAGAGTTTCTAAACAAAAATAACCGTTTGATAACGATACAAAATTTCTACTCTAAAAATAGAAATTCGTTTGATAACAACACAAAATTTCTTCCTTTCGAACGGCGGCGGCGGCGGCGACCAACGACATTTAATATAAAAATAAAAGTGAAAATGATTTAGTAAAAAAAATAATGAATAAAATAAAATAAAATAAATCATAAAAAATAAAATAAGAATATAATTTTATTTTAAAATAAGAATATAATTTTATTTTAAAATAAAATATCCTTAAAAATAAATTTATTTTATTTATTCTATTTTATTTTATTTTACGATAAATTTATTTTAAAATGAATAAAATTAAAAAATTTAAAAAAATTATTTGGCAAAACACTTAAGGCAAATAAAAATAAATTTATTAAATTTATTTTTAATAAATTTATATTTATTTATCATAAATAAATTATTTTTAATAAAGTTAATAAATTTATTTTTAATAAACTAAAAATAAAATGATAAATAAAAATAATTTATTTATTTTAATAAATTTATTTTTATTTTTAAATGAGTAAAATGAATATATTTATTTTTATTTTTAATAAAATGAGAAGAGGCGGAGGAGGAGGAGGAGGAGGAGGAGGAGGCAGAGACGTAGAGGAGATGAGAGAGGACTTACCAAAATTAGGGTTTAGTGAGAGAAATTATTTCTGATTTCTCTTCCAGAAATCAGAAGTAGAAAATTTTAGCTTTTGATTTCTCTTCCAAACCTATTTCTAGAATAGAAATCTATTCCAAAAATAGAAAAACTGAATAGGTTTATCAAATGTTTACGTTCCAAAACAGTGCGGAACAGAAAAACTATTTCTGGAACATAAATTTTGGGTTGTTATGCACCCCCTTACTTGTTGCCAAGAAATTTGGTAGTCTATGCTCGTGAAGTCATGAGTACGATTGGAGACTAAATAAGGGAAACGACTGGGTAATAGTTGAATTGACATGAAATCGACTAGATCGATTGATCGAAATATTGATCTGTGATGTAATTGCTTAAGTGCCTATTGAACTGTACTAATATGCAGTGGAATCTGAGGCCAAGGTAAGTCCTCTGACCCGTGCGTGTATAGGCAGCCTGGTTAGCGTATTGGTTTCCTAATCGAGTCTTAGTGGGGTAGAACTTGCTGAGACATAGTCTCATTCTGGTTGTGGGACAACATTTCAGGACCCTGATGAGGAGCCTGAGGAGAAAGAAACCGAAGAGGAGTACCTGGAGGAGAACCCCGATGATGATCTGAGTACGAATCGGATGAGAACTGAAATCCCGTCATCTTTGTGAATTCTGTCTAAATATGAATAGTGTGAGACTAGAATGTTATGAATAGTCTTGTTAATAGACTTCGAGTTATGCCATGTATAAAGGTTTGGTTGTGGATTTCAATATGAAAAATATGGCCTTACTTTTCTATCCCATTGTATTGTTGTCTGGGGATTTATAATTGCTTCCGCATGTGCTTAATAAATAAAAAATGTCGGCGATACTTAGTCCTGGGATATCGTATTATAAAATCGACCAAGTAGAAGAATGTGTGCGTGCCCGAGGATCGGGGCGTGACAAAAATTAAGTTTAAATTTAATTTAGTTAATTTTTATATTAATTATTTACACATTAGACACAAAACGATGTTGTTTTTGCAATTTGTCGGTATGTCAATGTGCAAAACGACGTCGTTTTGCACCTAACTCGTTGGAAAATTGCCACGTTAGCAATTTGGTCAGATTTTGGCCAGAGTGGCACTTAAGTAATCCATTTTACTTCGAAATTGGCGCTTAAGTGTACATTTTCAAAGTTTTAGCACTTAAGTGTCCCTCCATGCCAAGTTTTGGCACTCTAGGTGTCCCAAACTCAAAAATGATAGATGGTTCCTTTTAATCTTATTTGTGCTTAGGTTATTTTTTAAATAATAGTTTCTTAGTACCAAAAAAAAAAAAGAGAATATACAACTCATTAACATAATAAGTAGTTAGCTATCTACTAATTAAACTATTTTTCAGAAAAGTGGGATGCCAATTTTGTTCCAAATGGAGAAGGAAAGGGAAAAAAGAAGAAGAAGAAGAAGAAGAAGAAGAAGAAGAAGAAGAAGAAGAAGAAGAAGAAGAAGAAGAAAAGAAGGCAAGAAATAATCTTAAATCAATAATGGATCCCACATTTAACCTTAATAAGTGATGGAGAAATATGGGTTGTTTCATCTCTAGTAAAATTGAAACAAAACGAAAGGATGAGAACTAAGAAATTATCTTAAATCAAAAGTGGGACCTGTAAAAGATAATATAGTCAATTCAATATGATAATGGATTTTTAGGAGCCAATAAAGGGAAGAAAATAGCGCTGACCTTTACAAGAAAATATTTCTACTAGTTTTCATAAGGAAGATTGAAACAAATTAACAAAGTAGCATCTTGACATCACTCAAATGCATTGGATGATCTAAACATACATGATTCACTTCCATTCCTCTGCAATATGATTCCCATATCAATTAGCTTCTCCCACTTGTGTACCCAATCAACCATCTTGATGGTTTGTATTACCTTCTTTTGTTTTAGGTAATTGTATGGACGGTTCCTAAACTTTTCCCTATAATTTAATGTTCTAAATTTTTTTGCAATTCACCAGTATTTGCACTTTTTGAATTCGACTCAATATTGTCATTCTGTTAAGTAGACTAACGAAGATTGTTGATATGGCAATTAATACTGTTAAGTAGACATTTAATACGTCGACAAAGATACCTGCCTGGACATCATTAACTAGCTGTTCAATTAAGACAGGACATGAGGCTGTGTTGTGCGACCTAAATATGAATTTGAGCACCTCTATCGAAGGAGGTCATGTGCCTAGCCCCAACTTCCATTAGAACTCAGAGAGAGCGAGAGAGAGAAGGGGCCCGGGGGAGGGGGGTGGTGGGGGTTGGGGTTTACCTAGGCGCGAAGGTTTGGCACAAGTAATGACTATGGTGAGGCACGACAGGATCATACCTGGGATGACGCTGGTGGTGATGGCCAGCCTTAACGAGTGGGCATTGATAGTGATAGTAGATGAACATAGAAGAAGAATTAAAGTGAAAAAAAAAAAAAATTTCGAAAGCAAATTCAATTGAACTGCCCAATCTACATCAATAATGGATGAATTTTGCTAGATTGACATAATACGACAATAGATTACATGACATTGAACTCCAATTAATGAAAGGATCCCATTACATCCATCTTAGAAAAGTTAAGAGATTAATTTAGATAAAAAAATTCAAAAATTATATTAAACACCAAGAAAAAGTTCGAGACTACTGTAACCCTTTTCTTTAGTTAGGAGATGATTTGTATTATCTGCCCCCAACATGAAGAGACCCTGAAAGACATGATACGATGTCCATATCCAATGGCAAATCCCACCATGATTGAATCAATCATAGAGTTAATGGTGCGCACGAGCCAAAGCAAATGACAGCGATGCCGCACCTTTCTCCATCTCTTTACTCTTTCATTATGATGATCGTCTGACTTCAAAAAGGTGAATTATATTTTCATGACCGAACTGATGCGGTTCCTCACTTTCTTAATGGAAAATGCTTCCGAAAGAAATGATGTTATACAGTTGAAACGATGAAAGCAAGCATAACTCGATCACAAAAATGGGTACAGACGCAAACATGCTCATTTGCATAAATTCCGAACAGAAAGAAGAAGAAAGATCTCTCATAATTCTTTTATTAATTCAAACAAATAAGATGCTTTGCAAGAGAACGTGTGACATCCCAAATTTTTAATTCTATTTTCTATTGAATAAATAGGGCATTTCATTTATGTGCCTATAGGGCTATTCTCAGAGTTGATCACTCACGAGATAACTAGACTATCTGGGCAAGCCATTAAGGAATTTTAATGCAATAGACTTGAGAATTTGACCAGGAATCAGTTACTCGACCGTGTTTATCTTTAGAGGTCATTACGACACAGTTAAAAATCGATTAGAGATCAGAGATAAGTCGGTTTGAAGGAGATGTGTGGCTAAACATGGATGACTCTACTAAATTGGAAAATTCTTGTCGAATGGCACTAGACTGATTTTTCTATCGTTTTAGTACCCTGTGTCCATATTTGAATTCTTGAGATTTTCACAACAACCGAGAGTTGCCAATGTGTCGAGTGGGTTCATTGTGGCTCGAAGAAAATCGACCATGGGTCATTTGCACTAAAAATTTCTGAAAGCTACCCGGTAGCCTAGGTCACGATAAAATTGTGCCGAATTGACATTAATTACGAATTTGAATACGATTTCAGAAATTGAAAGTTCTATCATGTCACGAGTCATTTTAGGAATGTCGACTCAATCTCTGAAGATTTTTTTGCAAACCGAGTTTTTTTGGGAAAAAGTTGAGGTAAGGTCATTTTTGTCAAGAAAATGTTGGGGACTATTTTTGATCACGTAATTGGGATGCAAGTGGGATCAATTGGTGAAGAAAAATACCAATTGGATTGATGAGATGTTGGTTGAATTTATAGAGGCCAAATTGGGTTGATTTAAGAAGGATTGAGTGTCCAATTGGAGGGAAAACACATGAAATTCATAGCGCCCCCCAAAAAAATTACCCACAACATTTGGACCACCTTAAAAGCCTTCGAGAGGGGTTTGAGGGCTGGAAATTGGTGGTGGAATCCAACCATGCAAAGGGGATAGGGTCAAGGGGACAAAAAGATGAGATAAGAAGCCAAGGTAGGCCTCTTGCCCCCTCTCTCCCCCTCAAACCGTCGGCCAGCTTCTTCTCCCTCTTCATTGTGCCTTGAGGACTCTAAATTTTTCCAGAGAAGAAGCTAGCAACCGTGGAGGAGCCCTCGTCATTTCGTCGGACTGCCGTTTGTCGCCTCCACTCGTCATGATGCCATTGTGAGGCGTGCGCTGCCCCGCGAGCCCCCGACGCTCCGATAGTCCCAGCCCACGCTGCCAACCGCTCGCCAAGACACTGTGGGTCATCGTCAGAGTCCCTGCTGCCGCCGTGAGCTGCCGCATTCGCCTGTTTAAGCTGCTGCAGCCATATCACCTCACCTTCGCTAGTTTTTGCCTCAACCAAGCCTTCACCTAGCTATCTCAGCCACCAACCAACACCAGATAGAGTTGAAGTTTGTGGGTTTTTCAGCTGCTGTGTGGCCCATTTTGACCCACTTCCCGACACTGAAAGCCAAGCCCACTTTGGAGAAGATCGTCCCCTGTCACATCCCTGTTGATTTGAACCAAGTGGTTTGATAAACAAGTGAGTTTAACTTACTAATCCTCGCTTAGTAGGTTAATGACACTTAATGGTTGATTAGTTTAAATTAAGTATGGATTGGATAGATAGTTAGAGTAGATTAGTGAATTTAATTAATTACCGATGCATATTAGATGGATAGTTAGTGCAGTTAGAGCCTAGACAAGCTCAAGTATTTTATCTAAAGTGATTCGGAATTTTTTCAGGTCCATCTTGGCTTCCAATTAGGCTTTATGGGCCTAAGTTTTAATTATTGGCATTTAATAATTAATTTCCGTAATTATTTAATTAATTATTTATTTTTCGGAAATTAGACCAGAATAGCTGGCAACTAGAATTTTATGCCGATCGCTGTGGTGTGGTTCGTTTATTTAATTGAGCTATAATTTGTGTTGAATTGGTGTGATTTGCATTTTAGGAATTTATTCTTAAATTCGTTTAATTTCAGTAATTGATTGGAAAATAACCGAGCGTCGGTTTATAACGCCAAAAATATTTTGGTGGACCATCTAAATTGGTGGGATTTTTAAGTGGTAGGAAATCGTATTTTGGCTAAGATCAACTGTGTACCAACACACGACTATTTTTATCGGGTATCTTTAATATAAGGAAATTAGGCCAAGATATTATGTAATTGAGGAATTTAATTGTGAAGTGCAATATCACTAGCCGTGGTTGAATAGTCATGGGATGTTTTGGGCTAAGTCAATTAAACCGCCGAAGTATGGCTGTGCCCATTGGCCTATGATTACTACTTGATAGAGGTTGTGCCCATTGGGTCGTGATTTACCGCCGAAATAGAAATCGGCCATGCCCATTAGGCCGTGATTACCACATGGCAAAGGTTGTGCCCATTGGGTCATGATTCATCGTGGAAGACTTAGTAGGCCGTGTCCGAGTGAGACCGAGATTTATAATTGGAGTGAGTAATGGAATTGACTTTGTTAAGGTCTTGATGATATGGAATCGATTGAGTTGATTGATCGATGATTCGATCTGATTGGTTGAAATAATTGAATAATTGTTTGTATCATATTGTTTGATAGGAAGGAACTGAGGCCAAGGTAAGTCATTTGACTCGTGTGTGTGTGTATAGGCAGCCCTTAGGGCGTATTTTCTTCCTAGTCGGGTCATAGGGGGTGGAACTCGCTGAGATGTCGTCTTACCCCATTGTGAGATAACATTTCAGGTCCATAAATGGCAGCCCCTCCAACTCCTCCCGAGCATTTTGGCAAACCGAAGAAGTTCACAGAACAAACTTATCACATCCCGATACATGGGCACCCTGAAGGATTGGAATATGTATTGGTGAAGTCCATTGTCTGGGTTGATGCGGGCTTACCCAAAAAGGTGCCAAATCAATACAGGGCATGGTATCGCCATTACAGTGATGGACGAAGGGAGGGCCTAGTACTGGAATCTAATATACCTCTGTATGTGATGGAGGTCGCTTTTGGAAAGGGTACTACAGACCCTAAGGATGGGTCAGTGGTGGATGCGAAGGATCCCAAGCTTGATGATCTTGATTCTCCGGAGTACTCAGCTGTGGACTCCAGCTAGAGCGTGAAAGAAGGAGAGATCGTGGAGGAGGATCACCCGGAGTAGATTGGAAACCCCACCCCTGTTTGCAGACCCTGCTTTTTGACTGATGTTTTGTAGGACTTGACTCTGGTTGTTCGTATTGTAATATATGTATACGTTGGATTGTTGTATGTGTATATAAGTGTGGTTATTTTCAGGTTCGAAAAATATGGCCCTACTTTTCTATCCCATTGTTTTATTATTTTGGGATTATTTATATACTTCTGCATGCGTATTAAAAATAATGGGTCAGTGATGCGTTATGGGATGTTGCTATTTAATTGACTAAGCTGGGATGGGCGCGTGCCCGAGAATCGAGGCGTGACAGAACGAAATGTACATATCAATCTAGAAAACCCTAAAATCTGGTGAATATTTTCTAGGATTACAATTAACTTTTTTCCTCATATTTTCTGTATTTTAGAAATTTCGAATTTATGGTGATTTATTTCAACTTTTTAGTAACTATCTAGTTAGATATTTTTGCACCAAGGAAACTATGTGGTATGATTTTCATTTTTCTAGGGTGCATTTGTCTTATAGAAAATTAATGATTTCAAAAATAATTTTTTCTAAGGACTGATTATTTATATTCCCGAAAATAATTAGCCAATAAAAAATTATTTTCACCATCAAAAAAGCTCTGTACCTAAACATTTTCGTTGATAACGAACATATTCGAGTTATTTTTCTTTTGATGTTATCAAGTAAACTCATAAGTAGGAGACACGTAAGAGGTCAATGACTCTATGGAAGGAAGGCTTCTTTCAATATGCATCAAAAATCTGATTTTTTTCGAAAGTACTAAACGATTCTATTTGTTTTACTCAGTTTCTTGTTTTTCTTTGGGCGATAATTTTTTCATATTAATGATTCCGACATAGTATATTCACGATAATATACTTATTGTTCCGGAACAGCAATAGACTATTAGAAAAAGCATTTGAAACCCACATCCACTCTCTCAAAAACCGACAATTTTCGATGCAATTCTTGCATTAATTATCATTAAAATCTTTTTCTCTTAAGATCTTTCTGTCTATATTAAATGAAATGAACACGTTGCTTCAGAGAGAGAGAGAGATGAAAAGCACGAAGCTAATACTCCTCCATCCCACAGTCCAAAAGCAATCATCTTCAAACACCAATCGCCTGTAGCTCATCTTCATCATCACCTTCTTCACCACTGCCTTCACTCTAGCCCTAATCACCACCACCACGACAACCACCCCCACAGCTACAAGCATTGCCACGGGCTCTGCTGCCTCTTCAGTCCCGCTTCCACTTCATATATCGCACGCCCTCCTCCACTATGCCGCCACTACCAACTCCACCCACATGACGTCCACGGAGCTAGCCACCATAACCTCCGCCATTGCCAGCTGCACCGCCCCCACTTCCCACTGCAACCACCTCGTTTTCGGCCTCACCCACAAGGCCCTCTTGTACAAAGTCCTCAACTTCGACGGCCGCACCATCTTTCTAGACAAGAACGAGAACATTGTCCTGCGGTTTGAGCGGCAACACCCAGGAATTGAGGCCTATGATGTGCATTATGAGACGAGGGTCGACGAGATGAAGAGGCTGCTTGAGTTGGCTAGAGGCGAATTCCGTGGTGATTGCCGGACAGTGCAGAATCTGCTCTTCTCAGATTGGAAGCTCAAGTTGAACAGCTTGCCCAACCACGTGTATGAATTGAGTTGGGAAGTGAAATTGATCGACAGTCTGAGCGGATTCCACAAGGCAGCACAAGGGAGGATGTCGGCAATATTCACCGTGGCTGTGCTGGCAAGGAGCAAGATGGGCGGCGCTGCGGAGACGCACATATTCGTGCTTGTCTTCAACAGTGAGGCGGAGAGTTTATAGCGACGAGTTCTTGTGCAGGAACAGCTCGGTTGGTAAGCTTGGGCATTTTGTTGTGGAGAGAGCGAGCGATGAGAGATTAATGACTGAGTTTTGTAGGGCTTCGGCTTCGGCCAATTCATCTTTGTCAACATCAATAGCGCAATTGAAAGATTCACAGGTAGCTGATAAAGAAGATGATGATTCAGTCAACATCAATGGCGTTACTAATATTTTTCTCCTCTCTTTTATATGACGACTAATGACCATAAGAATTAATAAAAAGACATAAGAATCGCAAAAAGCATACAAACTTCGTTGGGAAAATAAAAATTGTTCCTATTTTCAATGCAAGCTTGCTTTGGAGATCTATACAAGCTGGTTTTGATTCTTTTTTCGTTGAGTTGAAATTGGCACTTTGAATTTCTTCCTAAAAATTGAAATAAGCAAAATGGACTTATTATATCAAATTATATACTTGATAAAAAAAGACTTAACTTTACCAAACAAAATAATCAAACGCAAGAACTCGAGCCATTCAAGAACTATTTACCGTAGAGGCCGTAGCGTTTTGGGCCTTTTATTTTATTTTTCATTTGCACTTTTGATTTTAAGTAGATTTTGGGTCTATTGTGAATTTTTGTTTGGTTTAACATTGGAATTTGGTACTTTTTCACTTTTGGGCTTTTGAAACTTAAATGGTTTGAAGCTGAAACTTCAACTAGGTTCATATTTGGGGGCGTAAATGTCGTTAAATATATATATTTTTATTTTTTTATCTTTTTTTCTTTATATTCAAACGATAACTCTATCTTTGACCTGGACTTCTTTTTCAAAATATTTAAACCCTAACAATGCAATTCCTAAGTACCCACTCACGGCCATTGTTCTGCTAGCAATGCCTGTAAGAACTATAGTGGTCATAGTAGTTATGAGAAGTTATGACTCTAATGAAAAGGTACAATCCTCATTGAGAAGTTACTGTTCTTCCTAAGAGATGCAATCCTCATGGAAACTAAAAAGCGCTTTGGTAGAAGACATCTATTGATAACATGTATAAATAAAAGTCAGTTCATCTCTCCACCCACAATGGGAAAAATAACACTATATTTTATCCTCCATCAAATAGAATGTGTTAAAGAAAAGTGTGTGTTAAGGGAGAAAAGTCAGATTTCTTCATCTTTTCAATTTTTCCACGACAAATACTTTCAAGGGTATTGTTATGGATAAAAGTATGTCTTTATCCCCCTTATCATGAAAAGCATCAAGATCAAATATCTCCTATTTTGTATTTCCGCATAAAGGAATTACGTTATTGCTTATAGTTGATATTGGAATATGGTTTAGGATCTCATAATTTTTCCACTTATTGAGATATTATGATTTACAAATGAAGATTCGTCAAACGACGGTGGTCTTTTTTTTTTTTTTTTTATTATTTGCCTGTTGTTGAAATGTTTTTGAATGGGTTTTGTCAAAGGAAATCCAAATGATGAAAGGGGCAGCAAAAATGGGGTGAAAAATGAAGAAAAAAGATGAATAGGTGTGGAGGGGAAGAAGGCGCGTGAAATACACGTGCCCCACGTGCCACCACGCACACTGGAGGGTTGAGTGTGTGGAATCCATGTGCATTTGAGTTAGGTGCGTTTTTGGCACCTGCAAAGCACACACCTGCACAGTAATAAAGGTGCGTGCATGCTACCTTTCGCTTTTAAATATCTACCTCTCTAAATGTTGTTATGATCCTACCCCCTCCATGCATAATTACGATTCTACCCTCCATAATGGTTATTTATGTTTCCGCCCTTCTCTACGCTGGATAATTACGATTGTGTACTGACTAATTATTTACCCTTTAGTCTTTAGATGTTAAATTTACAATTTCGACCCACTGGAATTATGATTTTACAATTTTACCCTTATGTTGAATTATAGTTTTTCCTTTGGATGCAATTTGGTGAATGTTTGTGCTTTACAGTATTAAAAATTCAATCAAGAATGGTTTTTTAGTCACCAAAGTGACCAAACTTTAAGGTCCTTTGAATTTTGATATTATAAATTATTTTATTCAATTACCCATGATTAATTGATGCTATAATTGAAATTGATATGTCACATATCCTTATTGATGTCATGGGTATATTGAAGTTCATTTATTATGAGAACTTAGGAATTAACCCAAAGATTAATCAATTTATTATAATTTATGGATATAATAGTTGGTAATTACTATGTCTTGTTAAATTTGTTTGTATATCCAAATATAGCAAATAAAATTTAATGAGATGTATTTATAATTACCAAATAAAAGTTATTAGCATCATTATGGTTTAACGTATGTTTGTATATATCATAGGATCGCCCAAAAAAAGAACTATAATGTACATGTACTGTTTAGTTTGAATATAATTAGGTGATATTCTCAAAACATTAATGTATAAGTATTTCCTTACACATTTGCAGTATTTGTATTTGTTTCTCTTCATTCACATGCTTTGTTTGTTCTTTCATTCAATGGAACGAATTTCTCTTATTGGAGTGAACAAGTCTAGTTTCACCTAGGTGTCATGGACCTTAATTTAGCACTTCAAGTCAAGAAACTAGCTGCTATTACTAATGAAAGTAACAATGATGAAAAGTCTTTCCATAAAGCTTGGGACAGATCAAACAAACTACACTTAATTTTCACATGAATGACAATTGTAAACAATTTAAAGATTACTCTTCCCAAAATCGAGAGTGCTAAGGAATTTAGGAAATTTGTAGAAGATCATTCTCAGACTGTTGCTAAGTGACTTGTTGGTACATAAGTAAGTACTTTGATCACCATGAAGTATGATGGTTCGTGTGCCATGCATAAGCATATTCTTGAGATGACAAAATTAAGGACCTTGGGAATGAATGTGGATGAATACTTTTAGTACAATTCATACTTAATTTCTTACCTCATAAATAATATGGGCCATTTTCAGATGAATTACAACAATATTAAAGACAAGTGGAATGTAATTGAATTGGCCAGTATACTTGTTTAAGAGGAAACAAGGATAAAGAATAAAAATGCTCATTCCATTAATTTCTTAAGTCATAAAGAAATTGAAAAGAATTCTCACAGGAAAGGTAGAAGGAGCAAGAATAAAAGATTATACATCTTGAATGAATCTTCTAAAGCTTCTCAAATCCACAAGAAGTAATACAATCTTATTAAGTTTTATAATAAAGTTGGACACTTGAAGAAAGATTACCTGAAGCATAAAGTTTAGCTCAAAATGAAAGGTAAGCCTTGTACTTTAATATGTTTTGAATCAAACTTTACTCATAATACTTGGTGGATTGGTTGTGGTACCATCACTCATGTGTCAAATACGATATAGGGATTTTTTACGATCCAAACCATAAAGTCAAATGAAAGCTATGTAATTACGGAGAATAGAAGCAAAGCTCAGGTTGAAGGCATTGACAGTTTGACACTAATCATTTGATCCTAGATACTATGCATTATTTGGATTTGTTTCAAACCCTTTATGTATCTACATTTTTCTACAATCTAGTTTCTTTGCCAAAACTTAATGTAATGGGACTTTCTTGTAGGTTTGGTTCTAGTTCTTTCAGTTTATTTAAGAATGATAATTTTATTGGAACTGGAACTTTATGTGATAATCTCTATAAGTTTAAACTTAATAATGTTTTTGTTGAGACATTAATGACCTTTCATCATAATTTTGGCACTATATGAGATTTACTTAATGAGAATTTTGCTTGCTTGTGGTATAAGCATTTATGTCATATATCTAAGGAAAGAATGCAAAAATTAGTGAAATATGAAATTATTCCAATATGAATTTTACTGACCTTGGATTGTGCATTGATTGTATTAAAGGTAAACAAACAAAACACTCTAAAAAATGTGTCATAAGAAACACATAGCTTCTTGAAATTATAAATACTGATATATTTAGCCCTTTTGATGTTTTATCTTTTGGTAGAGAAAGCTATTTTATCACATTTATTGATGATTTTTCGGGTTATGATTACATTTATCTATTGCATAATAAATCTTAATTAGTTGATGTACTTGAGATGTATATTAAAGAGGTGGGGAGGCAATTAGATAAAATGTGAAAATAATAAGGTCGGTCAGAGGTGGCAACTATTATGAAAAGTATAATGAATTAGGATAATGTCCTAGTCCATTTGCTAAATTCTTTGAAAAACATGGCATTTACTATCATCAAGAACAACAAGTGAATGATCAAACACTTTATAATGAAGATGTCAATATTGAACTTACAGTAGTTGAGCCACAAGAAAGAGCATTAAGAAGATCTTAACTAGAAAGGAGGTCGACTATTTTTAATGATTATGTGGTTTATCTACAAAAGCCGGAAATTGACTTAGGAATTGGAAATGATCTAGGTTCATTTTCACAAACCATAGAATGCGAAGATTCTAATGAGTGGTTTAATGCCATGATATAAAAATTAAAATATATACATCAAAATCAAGTTTAAGAACTTATTGAATTGCCTAATGGATGTAAAAGGGTAAATGGGTCCGTAAGACCAAACATGACTCAGAAGGTGATATCAAACGATATAAAGCCAGATTTGTTACCAAAGGTTTTACTTAAAAAGAAGGCATTGATTATAAGAAGACATTTTCACTAATCTCCAAGAAAGACTCACTTAGAATCATTTGCCATTGGTGGCTCATTATGAATTAGAGTTATACCAAATGGATGTCAAAATCACATTTCTTAATGGAAATTTAAAGGAAGAGGTTTATATGAACCAACCTGAAGGCTCTTCAGTTCAAGGAAAGGAACACGTGGTGTTTAAATTAAAGAAATCAACATATGGACTTAAACAAGCTTCGACAATGGTATCTTAAATTTAATGATACTATAACTTTATATGGATTGAAGGAAAACACTGTTGATCGATGTATATATATGAAGGTCAGTGGGAGCAAGTTTATTTTTTGTAGTTCTATATGTTGATGACATTTTTCAAATGAATAATGATTCTCTTATTGATGTGATTAAAGACCTTTATTGCATGATTTATGTAAAATATTTTCTTTTTCAAGAGAGTAACCTTTTTTTAGGGTAGTCATGGACAATATCTTTTATTAAGTTGCATTTGCAACTTGTTATTATTGCAGTAAATTTATATTTTGAGGATAATTTTGTTTTAATTGATGATTCTATGAAAATTTGGATATAATTAGAATTAACAAAAAAGATGTATTTGCAAATGTTTTGAATGGATTTTCTTATAATGCCATTACAAAAAGGGTCAGTGACACCTTCTGGGATGTTGCAAGCAAATGACCAAAACGAAAGTATGATGAGCGAGGGTTGTCCCAAGCCCAAAGTGGGTCGGGGCATGACATCCTCGCTTGGTATTAGAGCATGGTTATTACCAGGAGTGATAAGGCGCATTAAGACCTTGGGATAGTTAGATGGGGATGCTTTTACGATGCATGTGATTGTTGATTGTCTTATTGATTTATGATTCTAAATTCCTAATAGTGTTGTTGGGATTATGGAATCAATTGTTTTAGCGTTGTAAGGCGAGTTTGGTCGAATTCAAGGATGTAGTAGAGAAGGGCAACTCCAAAGCAAGCTAATGCCCGAGGAAGGGTGCGAAAGGATCCCCAATTTGGTGGGATTCTACAAGCCTTAGAAACCATTGGGAACTTGATGGACAGCATGCTCAACAATAGGCTACCGCTTTTGCTACTCACAATGATGACTTGTTAGCTGGAATCAGGAATTAAAGGTTAGCGGAGCAATTTATTAAGTTGAAGCCACCCTAGTTCTTAGGAAAGGGTGATCTTGAGGTTGCTACCTCGTCGATGAAGACCTGGAGAAGGCCTTCGCCTTGCGGAAGTGTATTGAGGAAGGAAAAGGTGACCCTGGCGGTTTACTAGCTATAGGGGAATGCTAATGATTGGTGGGAGACCACTCGGGGAAGAGTTTTTCTTGAAGGTACCATCCCGACTTGGGGCTTGTTCGTCGAAGCATTCAATAGAAAATAATTTTGAGTGTGCCTGAGAGTAGAAGATGTTTAAATTCTTGTGACTTCGCCAGAACCAACTGCCATCGACCAGTATGAGGCCAAGTTTGCTGAATGGTTAAAGTATCCTCTAAGGATGGTTGAGGATCCTTTGGATTGAGCTCGGAGATTTTGGGTGGGATTGAAGCCGAGACGAGCTTTGTCACGCTCCAATCCTCGAGTGCGTGCCCATCCCTCACCTGGTTGATTAAATAGTATTGTCC
Organism: Eucalyptus brandiana; assembly: GCA_014182725.1. Lineage (NCBI taxonomy): Eukaryota > Viridiplantae > Streptophyta > Magnoliopsida > Myrtales > Myrtaceae > Eucalyptus > Eucalyptus brandiana. Next base: position 24,104,493 of record CM024674.1, on the reverse strand, counting down.
CAGGACGTATCGTCGATCCTTTCATTTTAATATACAAGCGGAAGCATATAATAATTCCCAGACAATAAAACAATGGTATATAAAAGTAAGGCTATATTTTTCGAACCTAAAAAACCACAACCACACTTTTATATAAAGCAAACCTCATAGTATATATTACAATACTATTAAAAAATTAGATCTATCACACATCATATCACAACTTAGAGTTTGCAAAAAAGAGTGGGGGTATCAATCTTCGTCGAGGTCATACTCTGGATCCTCCTCTGGATCCTCCTTCGGCTCCTCTTCAGGTTTTTCTTCAAGGTCCTCCTCTTCAGGCTCCTCCTCAAGTTTCTCCTCCTACTCGACGATCTCCCCTTCCTCCTCACTCCAATTGGAGTCCACGGCTGAGTACATAGGAGTGTCAAAATCGCCTTCCAGTTTGGGGTCCTTGGCATCAATCACCGCTTCATCCTTGGGATTTACAGTCCCCTTCCCGAATGCCACTTCTAGCACGTACAAAGGCACATCACACTCCGGTATGGGACCTTCCTTTCGCCCATCACCGTAATGGCGATACCACTGTAAATGCTAGTATGAGTACCTAGAGGGGGTGAATAGGTGCTAAAAAAAACTTTTGAGAAGTATAGTGTAATACTTTACTTTCAACCTGAGTCTGTTTAACAATAGACTTTAAAATAGAAACAAGACTCTAATAATTAAATAAAGTTACGAGTAAAGTAAAAGAGTTTAGGGAAGAGAATAAGAACACAAGGTTTATAGTGGTTCGACTTAATTCAAGCCTACGTCCACTCTCTCGCACTGACAGCTTACCGACTGGATTTCACTATTAATCAAAAGAGTCGTTACAGTATCACGTCCTTAATTCCACAGTGTAGAGACTCTGCTACATTTCCTCAAGGTCTCACAAATGTATAAACTCTCTTTTGAGTACAAGTTTACGCTCAACAAATGAATTGACAAAAAAACAAGGAGCTTCAAACTTTGGAATTTATCTATCGCACACACACTCGAATAACTAGAACATCTTCCTTATATACTCCTCCATGCCTTCATAACTGTTCGCACTTTTCAAATGAGCTCTTCCAATTTATCCGTTGGATAGAATCAATTAGGGAGATCTCGAGTTATTTAAGGAATATGACGATAGCCCATCAATCCTGCTCGCCCATACAATCAGGATCTATGTTTCCATAAGTAGAACCTTCCAAGTATGCTTCGCCAATCAACGAATCTAAAATACTCGAATTAATTTCAAGACAAATAATAGATTTCGAGATGTTATATCCAGCCGAGAGATCTTCTTTAGTCGATAGAATCAAATCCTTAAAGAAATACTCAATTCTGGATAAGTCTTCTTTAACGGTCTAGAAACTGTCAATGAGGGTAGAGTTTGAATCTTGAGTCTGGAGGTCTAGCGGTCTTCAGGCTTTGACGAAAGAGTCTACAAATCTTCAGACTAGACTGATGAAAACGTTTTGTCAGCTTCAAAATAAATACGGAAGTTTTCTCCAACAATCTCCCCCTTTTTGGTGGTGACAAAACTTTCCTGCAAATTTGGATATTTTTGACCTACAAGACAATACTCAAGCAAACATGGATATCTCACAAAAGATAATTGGTTTAGTAAAGATAGTAATAAATCTGCATCCACAGGAAATAAGTTAGTCATGTTAAAAACAACTATCTTTGCCATGAATACCAACAGCGTTTAAGATACTGCAAACATTAAACGATCAAACAATCCAAATCCAAACCAGTCACAACCACAACCAAACAAAAGTAAAGTCAATCAAAAGTCAAAAAGTCATATCAAACAAGAGTCAAATCTCAAATCAGCACCATCTTCCCCTTTTTGTCAACATTAAAAAGGTAGAGACGAAAAGAGAATGGAATTAGGATTGCTTTAGAACGCGAACAAGTTGGAACTCTCCCATTGACTAGACAATCCCTTCCATCTTTTTCAAATCCTCCTTTAGTTGAGCCACTTCTTCACCCTTGGCGTTTGCTTGAACTTGAAGAGCAAGGGCATGAATTTGATCTTGCAAAGAAACTGAAGAGGCTTGACCGGCATTCTGCAAGTTCTGAACTTCGCATCCTAGGGCATAAATCTAGCCTTGCATCTCCATAAGAATATCAAGTAGCCTTTGAAAGTCTACTGAGTTATCAATTTGAGTGCTGGCTTCTGCATGATCAGTAGGAGTATTGGCAGATGATGGCATTTCAACATGAGCACCTAGATTTGAAGATGAAGCCTCATGACCTTCCTCAGGGAATTGAAAAGCATACACATCTTTTGGATTTGCAGGTGAACGGCTAACATCTTCACTAGTAAAAGCAATTGAAGAGGTACCTCTTTTCTCAACAACTCCCCCTGTTTCATTGCCTTCAAGCGGTGAGAAGTACTCTTCATGCTCTGTTTCTTCTTGTTCACCTCTGCTCTCTTCTTCTTCTATAGTCCTTTCTTCCTCAGCTTCTTTTCTCATCGATTCTCTCTCTCCACTCCTTTGCTAATCTTCTTCTCTGTCTTGATCCTCTCTCTCCTCTGTCTCTGGAACAGAATGTTGTAGGTTTCTCAATGCAAGAGCGGAAATGGTGATATCTTCCTCATCTTCTTCATCCTCCAAGATGAGTATTATTCTTTTCTTGAATGAAGCAGTCAATGGCTCTTTTCGTTTTGCAACCGAAGAAACTTGGTGAGTCTTGATAGGGGTTTTCTCCTTAAATCGCTCCAAGGCTTTGTTCAGCTCCTTCAGACGCATTTTGTAAACCATTTTCAGTCCCACCATCATTTGATCACAAGTACGAACACATAGAATCTTGAGAGGCTGAATATTCAAATGTCTGAATAACTTTGTAACACACGCTGAGCAAGGAAGTTGGCCATTGTCTTTCACCATCGTTCTATACATGTGAAACATGATAGTGTGAGGCAAAGAGAACTTTTTGCCAGCGTTGATAGCATATATCAGCTTTGCTTCTGAATTGGATATGTCAGTCTTCGAAGTCGATTTGGGTCTAAGGCAATTGATCACGATCTTGTAAAGTAAAATATTTGAGGCATTCATCCTCAAGTGCGAAATTCGTTCTTCTGCCATTCCATCTCGAACAAGCTCTACTGTCGCACGACCAACAGACACACTAATTGATTGGAATGCCCCTCACTCTACTCCAATCACATCCGCCAATGTGTCCATATCAACGATATAGCCCTGGTCTTGAACACTAAAAAGAAAATCTATCCGCATCCAAGAAACATAGATTAGAATAGAAGTACGCAATAAGTTCTGGATGAGCCACCGTTGTTTCAGAGCAAAATTGTTCAAGTTGAAGTAAAGTGAATTTCTCTCGTAGCTTCACATTCAGAGAATCAAGAAAATCAAAGTCCACACTTCTCCGAGCGAAACAAATCTATCCTTTTACTTCGAATATTCGTCGCAACACTCATTCTAGGCTTAAAATGAGTGTACATTTTGTCATCATCATTCCCATCAGGTTGACTAAGACCTCCAACATGTGGATCGCTTGGAATATTCGCAAATGCTCTTTCTGCCGACCCCGCAAGAGCAACTCCCAATCGTTCCATTGTTCGCAAGAAGTGGGTTTCATTTCGATACCCTTTTTCTTTCAAAAATTCATCAATAAAGTTTAAAGATAAAAGTGGGCTTTTGAGTTCTTACGGGTTCTGCATCTTCAATGATTTCTTCCTCCGCTCGATGATCAATATCTTGAGGTCTAGCTTGAGGAGATTGATGCGGTTGAGAATGTTGTGGGCTCTGTTGCTGTCTTGGAGATTCTTCTTCCTCGGTGAGGTCAAAATGCATAGGACCCTCACGCATGTGTTGCGGTCCCCTGTTTGCGATCCTTGAAGACTTTCTTTGGGAAGCCATTCTCACAGTCTTTGAGAGATTCCAAACTTGATTCGCGAGAAAAATGAGAACTTTGAAGATTAAACTAGAGAGTAAAAGTAAGAAAGCGATGTTCTGTGCTTTTAAGGTTTGTGAAGAAGACGATCAGTATATAAGGCAGTCGAAATGAGGTATACGGAATGACGTAAAAGGAAAAATAGAAAATGCCTTTTCAAAAAATAATCGCCTTTTTGAAAAAATAGATAACCGTCATTTCAAAAGATAACTTCTTTTTTGAAAAGGAATGATTGCAATAATTACAAGAACCGGAGAAGATAACATCAGTCAATTGCGGATTAATAGACAAACGTACCTTTTCGAGATTTTATCCGTAAGATAAATTTCTAAAACAGAAATAACTTACAGCCGTGATTCTTGATCTTCTGAGTCTGAGTATCTTTAGACTTTTATCCATGAGTCTGAACTTCTTTAGACTTTAAGATGTTGAGTCTGAAACAAATAAGCTCGAATTGACTTTTCTCCAGTGGCTTTGTAAAAATATCTGCCAACTGATTGTTTGAGTCTATAAATTGGATCAAGACTTTTGCATTTTGAACATGGTCTCTAATAAAATGATGTCGAATCTCTATATGCTTTGCTCTTGAGTGAAGAATTGGATTCTTGGTGAGATTAATCGCGCTGGTGTTGTCACATTTGATCTCAGTGCATGAGTTTTCGATTCCAAAGTCTCTTAGCTGTTGTTTTATCCACAAAATTTGTGAACAACAACTTCCAAGAGCCACATACTCTACTTCTGCTGTTGAAAGAGTTACAATACTTTGCTTCCTTGAAAACCAAGATATTGTCCTGTTACCAAGTAATTGACAAGTGCCCGATGTGCTCTTTCTATCAACTCTGCATCCTACTAGGTCTGCATCTGAATATCCAAGGAGAGTAAAGTCTCCTTCTTTAGGATACTAGAGACCTAAATTAGAGGTTGATGCAACGTATTTGATGATACGTTTTGTAGCACTTAAATGAGATTCTTTGGGATCTGATTGAAATCTAGCACAAATATAAACACTAAACAAAATGTTAGGTCTAGAAGCAGTAAGATAAATAAGTGAACTAATGATACTCTTGTATAGCTTCTGGTCAACTTTCTTTCCTCCTTCATCTTTGTCCAGCTTTGAGGAATTTGACATTGGTATATCAGTCTTTTTGCAATTCTCCAAGCCAAACTTTTTAACAAGTTCTTTAGCATATTTTTCTTGGCGGATGAAAGTTCATTCTTTCAATTGTTTTACTTGAAGTCCGAGAAAGAAGGATAGTTCATCCATTATGCTCATTTCAAACTCATCCTGCATAGTCTTAGAGAATTTCTTGTACAGATTTTCGTTAGGTGATCCAAAAATAATATTATCAACATAGATTTGAACAGGTAAAATTTTTTTGCTTTCTCTTTTGATAAACAAGGTAGTGTCTACTTTACCTTTAATAAAGCCATTTTGAATTAAAAACTTACTTAACCTGTCGTACCAAGCTCAAGGTGCTTGCTTTAAACCATATAGTGCCTTTTTCAGTCTGAATATAGAGTCTGGTTTCCTAGGGTCTTCAAAATCGGGAGGTTGTTCCACATAGACTTCCTCTTGGATAAATCCATTTAGGAAATCGCTTTTGACGTCCATTTGGAATAATATGAAATTCTTATAATAAGCAAAAGCAAGTAATAATCTAATTGCTTCTAACCTTGCTACTTGTGCGTAAGTCTTATCATAGTCTATCCATTCTTCTTGCGTATATCCTTTGGCCACGAGTCTTGCTTTGTTCCTTATGACTTTTCCTTTTTTGTTCATCTTGTTCCTGAAAACCTATTTAGCTCTAATAACAGATTTACCTTTTAGTTTAGGAGTCAATTCCCAAACATTATTGATACTGAATTGCCTGAGTTCTTCTTACAAAACTTCAATCCAGCTTTCATAAGTTAAAACTTCTTCTATGTTCTTGGGTTCTATTTTAGAAATAAGAGTCATAGCACTAGACTCTTCACGCCTGTTGGATCTTGTAGGAATCCCTTCATCAATATCACCAATAATGGGTTTTTTGGGATGACTAGACTTGTGCTTCTAGTTGCTGGTTGGTTTGTTAGACCATTGATCTTTTTCTTCATTTGATTCTTCAACGATCATTCGTTGCTGGTCTTCTGAAGTCTGAGTTGCTTTTGGAGATTTAGACTTTGTAGAGCCTGGAGCAGATTCAGATTCTTTAGGTTGAGCCTGAATCGATTGATTTTATATAAAGTCTTGAAATTTGACATTCATCGATTCCTCCACAGATTGAGTCTTTTTGTTGTATACTCTGTAAACTTTGCTGGTGGTTGAATATCCAAGGAAGATGCCTTCATCTGATTTTTCTTCATACTTACCTATTCGATCATTTGCATTTTTCAATATAAAACATTTGCATCCAAACACATGAAAATAGGAAACGGTTGGCTTCTTTTCTTTGAACAACTCATAGGGATTTTTCTCCAAAATAGGCCTTAAGAAGACTATTAATAATATAACACGCTGTAGAAACTGCTTCAGCCTAAAAACTAGAGGAAATGTTACTTTCAATTAAAAGTGTTCTAGCCATTTCTTGCAACGGTCTATTCTTCATTTCCACAACTCCATTATGCTCTGGAGTGTATGGTGAGAAGAACACATGCTGAAAGCCAGATTCATCATAGAATTTAGCAAAGTCTTGATTTTCAAACTTACCTCCATGGTATGTCCGTATACTTGAAATAACCTACCCTTTCTCATTTTGAACATTCTTAGCAAATTTTATAAAGTAAGAAAATGTTTCAGACTTACTTGCCAGGAAATATACCTAAGTAAATCGTGAATAATCATCAACTATTACTAGGCAATATTTCTTACCTCCAATACTCTGGGTTCTGGTTGGTCCAAAGAGATCCATATGCAAGAGTTGTAGCACATGATTAGTAGAAACTTGATTTATTGGTTTGAAAGAATTTCTAACCTATTTTCCCAATGTACACGGTGTGCATAATTCAGAGTTTTGGTATGTCAGGTTGGGTAGTCCATGAACAAGTTTCTTTGTAGAGATCTTGGCTATTTGCTTCATATTGATGTGGCCAAGTTTTCTATGCCAGAGATAAGCTTCCTCTTGAATTGAAATTAGACATTGGGATTTTTTTGGTTTGATATCCAAGAGATATATATTCCCATGTCTTCGCCCTGTGAATGTCTGAGAGGAGTCTTTATTGGTTCCGGAATATATTCCTTCTTGAAAGTTGATTTTGAAACTTGTGTCGCACAGTTGGCTGATACTTAACAAGTTGTAGTTCAGTTCTTCCACTAAGGAAACGTTACTGATTGTGAGACTTCCAATTTTTATGGTTTTGTACCCACAATTCTGCCTTTGCTATTTCCTCTAAAAGAAACTTTTCCACCATTAACTTGCATAAGCTTTATTAAACAACTTGAGTCTCCTATCATATGTCTTGAGCATCCACTATCCAAGTATCATTTAACCTTTTTCTTGATAGTGACCTGCAATTAAAAAAAGAAACTCAAGCTTTCTTTAGTACTTATACTTTTTTGGGTCTAATGGAGTTAGTGTAATATACAGTTTTTGCCCAAACCTTCTTAACAGGTTTCCAAATCATAGGACATTTTTTCTCAAAATGTTCTGAGCTATTGCACTTATAACATTTGAGAGCACTGCGGCCTACAGGTTTTACAAAGACTTTTTGGAAATGATTTCTATAAAAATATTTTGTAGGTCTTTGTTTAATTCTTTACTTTACTTTAGGAAAATCAATTAGAGGAATGGTTTCAGCAGTTATTCCCAAACCTGATTTATTAAAGTAAGGTCTTTGTGCTGAAAGAATCTTTTCTAATTTCTCAGATCCTATAGAAAACCTTTTTGAAACACTTGAAATGTCATTTTTCAAAAGTGCATTTTCTTTTGAAAGAGCGTCTGCATTTTCTTTCAAAGTAATAACACTTTTATCTAAATTTTCGACATTTTCTTTCCAAACAATCTGTTGTTGCTTCAGTGCAAAATTTTCTCTTTTTAGTTTGGAAATCCTCTTGAGAGAGGTTTTGAGACTAATACACAAATTCATCAATATATTTAGAGACTTCAATAGGAATTTTTAAATTATTTACCTCGATTTCACTGTCTAAGTCTGAGTCTGTTTCAGAGTCTGAATCTGATTCTAATTGTGCCATTAGACAAATATTAGCATAATCATCATCACTCTCTTCACACTCGGTATCACTCCAAGTTTTTGCTTTGAGAGCTTTTTTGTATTTCTCAGCTTTTCCTTTTTTTTTCTTCAGTAAGGGACAGTTGAGTTTGATGTGTCCCTTTTTTCTTGCATTCAAAACAAATCACATCTTTATTGGATTCATCATCCTCAGCTGATTTATTTTGAAACTTTTAAGAACTTTCTTTCTTCTAATTGAATCTTCTTCCCTTTTTGTTCAGTTTTCCGAACCTTCTTATCATGAGAGCAAGCTCTTCATCGTCCATATCGTCTTCAAAATCTGTAACATTAGAATTATCATTAGATTTTTATGCAATTGATTTTTTACCTTTGGGATCCTCATCTTCATTGATTTGCTCCACTTCATAAGACTGAAGAGTGCCAACCAATTCGTCAACATAGAGTGCATGATCCTTTGTGTCTTCCTTATTGAGGTCTTTACGTGATTGCAATCTTTGGAGAGTCCATGCAGTAACTTGTTAACCTTCATGGGTCCAGAGATTGGTTGACCTTGATACTCAAGACCATTTACGATTTCTGTAAAATGACTAAACATGTTAGTGATAGATTCTCTTGGTTTCATCTTGAATGCTTCATATTGACCGAGCAGAATATTGATTCCGGTTTCTTTCACTTGATCAGTTCTTTCATAGGTGATGTGCAATCTATCCCAGACTTTTTTAGCTGTTTCATAAGAAGATATTATATTATATTCAGTAGGAGACAATGCACAATATAAAGAATAAATTGATTTTGCATCAAGAGCTTGTCTCTTGGTTATCTCTTCTTGAGTCATCTCGCTGGACTCAACAGCTTTTTTTCCCCTTTCTGAAACTGTTGTAGTTTTAGGAATAATTCCTTTATCTACCACATCCCATTCAAGAGGGTCTTCGATCTTAGAAATGCCTTCATTTTGTTTTTCGATATATTGTATTTCTTCCCATCAAAGTAAGGTGGTCTGGTGTTGCTTTGCCCTTCGACCAAGCTTGAAGCCAACATACTAGCCATGGATCGTTAACTCTGAAGTAAAAACACTTCAATTTAAATGAGTACAACAGGCTCTGATACCAATTGTAAATGCTAGTACGAGCACCTAGAGGGGGGTGAATAGGTGCTAAAACAAACTTTTTTGAGAAGTATAGTGTAAAACTTTACTTTTAGCTTGAGTCTGTTTAATAGTAGACTTTAAAATAGAATCGAGACTCTACCAATTAAATAAAGTTACGAGTAAAGTAAAATAGTTTAGAGAAGAGAATAAGAACACAAGGTTTATAGTGGTTCGGCTTAATCCAAGCCTACATCCACTCTCCCGCACTAACAGCCCACTGGCTGGATCTCACTATGAATCAAAAGAATCGTTACAGTATCACGTCCTTGATTCCACAGTGTAGAGACTCTGCTACACCTCCTCAAGGTCTCACAAATGTATAAACTCTCTTTTGAGTATAAGTTTACGCTTAACAACTGAATTGGCAAAAAAACAAGGAGCTTCAGACTTTGGAATTTATCTATCGTGCACATACTCGAATAACTAGAATATCTTCCTTATATACTCCTTCATGCCTTCATAACCGTTGACACTTTCCAAAGGAGCTCTTCTAATTTACCCGGTGGCCAGAATCAATTAGGGAGATCTTGAGTTATTTAAAGAATATGACGATAACCCACCAATCCTGCTTGCCCATACAATTAGGATCTAGGTTTCAATAAGTAAAACCTTCCAAGTATGCTTCGCCAATCAACAAATCTAAAATACTTGAATTAATTTCAAGACGAATAATAGATTCCGAGATGCTATATCCAGCCGAGAGATCTTCTTTAGTCGATAGAATCAAATCCTTAAAGAAATACTCAATTCTGGATAAGTTTTCTTCGACGGTCTAGAAATTGTCAATAAGGGTAGACTTTGAATCTTGAGTCTGGGGGTTTGGCAGTCTTCAGACTTTAACGAAAGAGTCTGCAAGTCTTTAGACTAGACTGATGGAAACGTTTTGTCAGCTTCAAAACAAATATGGAAGTTTTCTCCAACAACCACGACTGATACTTATGTGGCACATGTGGGGATGTGCCCACATCAACCTAGACAGTTGACTTAACCACGTACTCAAGTCCCTCGAGGTGGTGGTGTATAGGGATGTGATAGCCTATCTCATGATCTCTTCAGGTATACCAAAATGCATGGGAGAACGAGGAGGTGGAGATACTACCATCTAGGGGCCTGAAATGTTATGTCACAACGGGGTGAGACGACATTTTAGCGAGTTCTACCCTTAAGACTCGATTAGAAAGCTAATACGCCATAAGGGTTGCCTATGCGCAACACGGGTCAGAGAACTTACCTTGGCCTCAGATTCCACCTGCAATGCAACATAGTTAGAACAGGCACACAATTAATCACCACCAATCAAAACATTGAAGAATCGACCTAGTCGCTTACGTGTCACCACGACCTTCCCCCGGTCGGTACATCCAATATTACTTATTCTCCGAGATGACATATCAAGTCACCGAGCTAAAGTGATATAATGTCTTTCTCCGAGATGACATACTGAGTCATTGAGCTGACAAAGTATACTATTTATTCTCCAAAATGACATGTCAAGTCATCGAGCTAGTATAACACAATGTTTTTCTCCGATGCGACATACTGAGTCACTGAGCCAACATAATATAACGCCTTTCTCCAAAACGACATCCTTACTCATCGAGACAACGTGATATATTGTATAGTCAATTTCCCATTTTTATCATGTCCGATAAAAATACACGTGTGTGGGTACACTGCCAGCCTTTAGCCAAAATACAAGGTTCTCACTTTTCAACCTTTCACTATTTTCAGCAATCCCAAAATAGATTTTTGCCGCTATAAACCGACGCTCAGTAATTTTCCCATTAATTGCCAAAATTACCCAATTTTTGGAATAAAATACCCACCAACACAATTTCACTCAATTTGCACAATCAGGTACTCAAATAAATAAACAGAGAGCACCACTACAATTAGCACGAAATTCCGGTCATCGACTATCCTAGTCTAATTTCTAGAAAATAAATAAATAAATAAATAATTATGGAAAATATTAAACAAATGTCCATAAATCCAACTTAGGCCCGTAATGCCTAATTGGAAGCCGAAACGGATCCAGTAAAATTCCGAGGTTCATTCAATAAATACTAGAACCTATTTACTTGCTAATTGCTACAACTAACCACCTAACATGCACTGGCAAAGCATTAAATTAATTACTATACTATAATCTATCCACCTAATCACACTTAATTAAATCTAATCAACCCTTAAGCATCATTAACCTACTAAGTGAGGATTAATGAGTTAAAGTCACTTGTTCGAAGAACAGGTCAGTGCAAATCAACGGGAACGTCGCGGGGCTCGACTTTCCTCAAGGTGGGCCAAGCTTGCGGGGCCTGGAACCACCTCAAATTGGGCCTTGAAGATGGCTACAAACCCTCTATGTTCTAATCTATTCTTGGCTGGAAAAGTGAGCAACAAGCTCGGTTAAGGGTGGAAATGGATTAAGGAAGGTTGGAAGGGCAAAACCGGGGCATGGCGGGTACTCACAGGGGTCAGAGGCGGGCCAAACGACTCCAGCACGGGCTGAGGGGGCTGCTAGAACGGCATAACAGGCTACTAGGTGTCAGGGTCGCATGGTGGGGGCGGAGGGCTTGCGTGGCCGATCGGGGAGGTGAACGGCAATCCGGTGTGGACGGCGAGGCGTGCGACGACATGAGGGCGATTTAGCGGCCTTGCTGGGTGTCCAAATTGCACAATGGAGAAGAAGATGGGCTGGTCGGCAGCCTTGGAGAGGAAGAGGGGGACAAAGGGCCACGAGCCATTTTTTTCCACACAATTGTCCCATTGACTCAATCTCAGCCAAGGTTGGTTCCTTGGCCCTCATTCGGCCAACAATGCCTCCTTTTGCAACCTTGAATTGGTAGAAAATCATAAGCAAGGGGGGAGCTACGAATTTTAAGGGTTTTGGCTTCAATTGGACACACATTCTCTCTTGAATCACTACAATTTGGCCCTCAAAAATTCAATTGGCACTTCCATTATCAAATTGGTATTTTTCCTCACCAATTGATCCCGCTTACTTCCCAATTGCACGATAAAAAATGATCCCGATATTTTTCTGGACAAAAATGACCCTAGGACGACTTTTTTTTCAAAAAGTTTCGGGTTGCAGAAAAATCTTCTGAGACTGAGTTGACACTCCTACAATTTATTGTGACATGATAGAATCTTCAACTTCTGAAATTGGACTCAAATTCACGGTTAATTTTCATTTGGCGCGTCTTTAGCGTGACCTAGGCTACCGTGTAACTTTCAGAAATTTTTCAGTGCAAATGACCCGTTGTCGATTTTCTTTGAGCCACAATGAACCCACTCGACACATTGGTGACCTCAATTGTTGTGAAAATCTCAAGAATTCAAATAGGACATAGGGTACCAAAACGATAGAAAAATCAATCTAGTGTCGGCCGACAAGAATTTTCTAATTTAGTGGTGTCACCCACGATTAGCCACACATCTCAGTCGAACCAACCTATCTCTGATTTCAAATCGATTTTTAACTTTGCTATAATGGCCTCTAAAGATGGACAGGGTCGAGAAGTAGATTCCTAGTCGAATTCTCAAGTCTATTGCCTTAAAATAACTTAATGGCTTCCCCAGATAGTCTAGGTATCTCGAGAGTGATTAGCTCTGCGAATAGCTCTATAGGCGTGTCAATGAAATGCCTGATTTATTCAATAGAAAATATGATCGAAAACTTGGGATGTCACAACTCTTCCCATCTTATAAAAATTTCGTACTCGAAATTTAAACCATTACAAAACTTAAGCAAAAAGGTGGGGGTATAACTGTCTCATCGACTTCTCAGTCTCTCAAGTTGCTCATTCAGTACCGTGGTGTTGCCAGACCACTTTGACCAACAGGATGGTCTTTGTACGCAGAACTTGTTCTTTTTTGTCCACGATCAGAACCGGGCTTTTCACGTATGACACTCGGTCATCCACGTCTAATTCTTCAATATTAAACACGTGGGTCGGGTTGGGCTCGTACTTCCTCAACATCGACACGTGAAAGACGTCGTGCACTTACACCAATCTCGGTAGCAACGCAAGACGATACCCTAGGGCCCTAATTCTCTCTAGAATTTCAAATGGACCTACGTACCTTGGACTCAGTTTTCCTTTCTTTCCAAAGCGCGAAGTTCCCCTCATTGGCGACACTTTTAGAAAAACGTGATCATCAACTTGGACTTTCAATAACTTCTAACACTTGTCTGCGTAACTTTTTTGTCTGCTTTGAGCGGTCTTCAATCTGCCTCTAATTACTACCACGGCATCCATTGACTATTGGACCAACTCTCGGCCTGTGATCTTCCTTTCCCCAACTTCATCCCAACACATTGGTGTTCTGCACACTCTGCCATACAATGCTTCAAATGGAGCTATCTGAATGCTCTATTGATAATTGTTGTTGTAGGCAAACTCCACCAGGTGTAGCTGATCTTTCCAACTTCTCTTGAAGCCTAGTACACAAGCTCTCAGCATGTCCTCAAGGGTTTGAATTGTCCTCCTAGATTGGCCATCCGTCTGAGGATGATATGCCGTATTGTATAGTAGCTTGGTACCTAAAGCACTTTGCAAGCTCTTCTAAAAAGCGACAGTAAATCTTGGGTCTCTATCTGAGGTTATTGTAACCAGTACTCCATGCATTCGAACTACTTGATGCACGTACAGATCTGCGTGTCTATCGGAGGTGAGGGCGGAGGAGGAGGAGTAAGAAGAGGGATCGAAGGTGCCGCTAGTGCGCTGCTGGTGCTGTGCTGGTGTTACTGTTGGTGTTGGTCTTCGAGGAAGAAGAAGACAAAGATGAGCCTTCTTTCTCTCAATTTGGGGATTAGGGTGTCTAAGTTGGGGGAAAGATGCCAAACGGTGTCGTTTTGGTGTTTGGATACTGACTCAACTCTCCGACGAGCCACGTCCTCTTCGAAAATTAATAAAAAAGTGTCACGTCGGATTTCCGGCCAATTTCATCGGCGTTGGCACTGAAATGATCGTTTTTCAAAATTTTTGGCACTTAAGTAATTCGACGGAAACTTTTGGCACCAAATTGAGCGCCGTACACAACTTTTGGCACTGATAGTGTACTTATCCCTTGTGGTGTCATTTATGGTGCTATAATGGCCTCATTTGTTGTCATTGTGGATAGTCTCTTATCATGTGCCCTTGCTGACCACAGCCATAACAAACTCTTATTCGAGCCAAACAGGGAGTATTGCTATGCCATTTCTCGCAAATGCGACATATCTCTTATGGAGCATAAATTAGTCTTAGTTTTTTATTCTTCTCGTAGGGATGCTCTCATTCTTGTATTGACCTCTTGTTATGACGCTGATTGACTTAAGAGGTTGGAGGACAAGACCTTCCTTAGTAAGTTACCATGGCGGCTCACTCTAGCAAATCTTTCTCTACTAGTTGGGCTCATTCATACAGTTCGTTGTAGTCTTTAAGGTTCAGTGGCACCAATTGGCTCCGAATGTCCAACTTCAGGCCATCTCGAAATATTTTCACCTTATCCACCACATCTTCGATTAGTCTAGGTGCGTACCTTGATAGCTCGGCAAATTTTGCCTTGTACTAATCAACTATCATGTACTTATCTTGAGCGCACTTGGAAAAATATTTTCCATTGAACGCTTGAACAAAAGCGTCCCAAGGCATGAGAGTACCTTCAGGAAATATTCTCCATTTTATCGCATCCCACCAGTGACTAGTATTACCCTGCGGTTGGTATATTGTCAATGTCACTTTTTCTTCATTAGAGCACCTTAAGAGTGTGAATATCTTTTCCATTTCTTTAATTTAGGATTCAACCTTTTTGGGATTCCCTATCCTAGCAAATCTTGAAGACCTAACTTCAAGAATTACTCAACTAGTCCTTGCATAGGACGGTCGCCATTGCTATTCCTATTACTGGGCACAGAGGCATTGGTGGAAGCATAGGCTAATTATTGTTGAGCCTACTGCTCCATTAGGCTTCTAATGGTCGTTAATGCTTGTAGAATTATGTTTAGTCGGGGGTCCTCTTTTGACTTTCCTTTTGAAGTCACTTGATCCCGAGCAATCATGTTGTCGATTAATAGGACAATTACAAGAATCCTAATGATGTTTTCTCTACAAGCACAAGAAAAGATTAGTAGCTCCAACCAATTGCCAAGAAAATCTTTTAAACTAGGCACTCACATGTATGGGATGTTTTTCCCTAATTAACTATCCCACAACTTTCAACGCACCTTATAAGTCACAATAATAAACCTTGCTCTAATACCAAAAATTGTCATGACCTAAACTCTATCTCTAGGATCTTGAGCGGCAAATGTTATTTTCGAACGTCCCAGGCTCGCCGCTGCCCCAATCCTTTTTATCTTATTATCATACACATGCGAAAACATGAACAAACAACTCCCTAGACAAACAACAGCTGGAAGACTGTGACATACATCATACAAAACGCACTAGTTTATGTTATAATAGCACTTTTACAAGTCATTTTACTACGGACCATCTTTTCTTTTTACATCACACTACAAGTTTCTACATAGGCCAGGGGAATTTCTATCTTCTCTAGCGTGCTTGCAGCTCTCAAAACTGACATGAGAGTTTCATGCCTACAAAACTGAAAGATGAGGGAGTTAGTCTTGGGAACTTAGCAAGTAAAATTCCTAGTTCTATACTAGGAAAGCATCTTATCATCAAGGCTTAGCAAGTACAACACTCGTAAACAGTGGCAATGACAAATTAGTAGCAAATTACTTACTATGCCTTGACTAAATACATGATGTCGATATAAAATACCTTTGGCTTGACAATGAATACATCAACATATCATATATATGCATAACTAGCACTCATGCAAATTCATTTATTGTCATTTTGGCTCGACTAGGCCTTCCTAGCTTGACTAGGGCTTCCAGCTTCTTGCTAGGCTTCCTGTTCTTGACCAAAGCATTTTGGCTCGACCAAAGCTTCTCGAGGCTAACATCTCAAGATTTGCAGATTCAAGATCCAGGCATCGTAGCTCAACCAGGGCATCATGTTTAATGAACGAAGCATCGTTGCCAACGGTATGTGACGACTTGTGCTTTTCCTCTTTAAGTGCACACACAAGTGCATCACACAAGTTGTTTTTTTTATCTTTTCTTCTTAGCTGACTCATACATGGCTCGAAGGCATGCTCATTCAATCATGTGTGCCATGAATTCTTTACTACACTATAAAACATGTCGAGAATGATCCTTGGCCCGTGACTTAAACCAAACACTTAGCGCTGATCCTTGCATCGAACAAGACTCAGAAATGGCATGCCTTAATGCTGATCCAAGACCTTGATGCTTGGGTACACCTCACTTTCGTGACTATTCTAAGCTCAACGGACCTTGGCCTCAATCGAGCATGAACATACTTCATGCCGTAAATGACCCTTGGTTCATGGCTTGATTCAAACACCAAGCACAAAGTCTTCGTACCAATCAAGATATAGAACCGACACACTTTAGTGCTTTACCAAGACCTCGTGGGTTTGGGCAACCCCAGTACTGATCAAGACTTAGAACCGACATGCCATAATGTCAATTCAAGACCTTGCACCCCTAGGTGATCCCCGCATCAAACGAGACTCGGAACTAGAACACTTGAATGCTGATCTAAGGCCTTGTGGCCTTGGGTAACATTAACTCACGTTGAGCTCAACCAAAGCAAACCTCGGCCTCATTCCACGTTTGCACAACTCAAGCACACATTTAATCATAAATATAGTAAACCATACAAAAGATCCTTCATCTTACCACAGCTTGGACGAGTGAGTACTTAACTAGACTCAACAATGGAGTCTACCACCCTAGAAGAGAATTAAGGATCTTACTTACCTGGGCAAACCTTGTGACTAGCTTGAATAACTTGATAAGGGCAATGGTGCGAGGCCGAGAGAAAGGAAAGAGAGGAGAGAATGGTGTGTAAATGGCAAGAGGGCTCAAATGATGGAAATGAATGAAGGCTCCTTCTATTTATAGGCACCAATCTCATCATTACTCATCCAAATGGCCCAATCACATTTCTTGAAGTGGCATGGCTATGATATTGAGGTGGCAAGCCTAAGTCGCAAGGTGGCACACGTATTTGGAAATGTGGCACATCTAGGCTTATAAGGTGGAAATCTAATGGCCTAGTATAATCATTAGAAGGCTTGTTTGTCTTCTTTTAAATGGGCTATATAAGTACTTGATTCATTATTGAAGAACAAGTCATCATAAATAGGTAGCACCATAAGGAGATAAGGTGGCATCTAAACCATAGGATATCCATAATTTACCCTAAGGTGTCTCATTCTTATTGAGACATTTGGCATGGATCCTCTACTTAATCTCCAAGGTGAATCGTTGGCAATCATGAAGGATCTATCCAAAATGATGAGTCATCCTCTTTCATGAAGAAGCTAGGGTATTCTATAAGCTTATCTTTTGTCCATTTTCAAGCAATATGGCAACCATGGGAAATAGGCCATTGGAAGTGCAATAGGAATGGGGTAAGGGCTTTTTGTATACATCCCATAATGACCATTCCGACACACCTGAGGTTCATGGCCAAGCCATCCTTGGCGTAGTTGTCATAGGCAAAACTTGCCAGCTCAGTTAGGTCGGTGGCCTTGGTCGTAGGCTCAATGGTCGGCCTTGGACTAGTTAGCCGGTCCGCAGGCCAGGCGACTGGTCCCCAAGCCAATCAATTGGTCCTGTGATTGGACGAAGGTCTTGCGCCACAATTCATGGCCAATCCAAATTTGAACCATGTTGAGTTTATTCAATTTATGGTTGGTTATCGATTGTCATATAATCGTGTGAGATTGATTGTTAGCACCTGATTTTTAGTTGACACATCATTAAAGGGTAAAAAATCAAGATTTGGGTTTCTGATCACGAGGGAGCTCTATCTCTCGACTAAAAAATGTCATTTTTCATTTTTTTTTTGTTGCATTGTCATTTTTTAGTAATTTCTAGCTCATTTTCAAGAAAAACCCAAAAAGTCAAATGGTAGACTTTTTGACTTGACTTTTTGGTTAACCCTTTTGACTAAAAGTCAACCTTGGGTCAAAAGTTGACTTTTTACCCCAAAAAAATCCATTTAGCTTTAATTTCACTTTTGTCAAATCAATTTCTTGAAAATTCAAAGATCGACCAAAAATTGACCTTTTAGGAAAACTCAACTAAATAGTTAACTTTTGGTCAAACCTTTGACCTAAAAAATGAAAAAATATAAAAAAATACACAAATAGATTTCTTTTAATGCTAATTTGACTTTTGTGTCAAAAATTTCACAAAATTTGATTAAGAACCATGATTTTTAATTTTTTTTTTTTTTCAATTTTAGGTTCTAAATTGACCATAAAGAAAATTACTTTTATTTTAGTTATAATTAGGAGTAGTTCATTCTTTGACATCTGGTTTAGGGACTATTTTAAATCTGCTTGAGCATTCAATTTTGCAATTTATCGAATCAAAATACGAATTGTTGTTTTGAGCCCTAATTAGGGGACCAAAACCGATCCTTCATAACTTGTGAATAGACGATTGTTTCTCACTCATTTCCTTAAGATAAGTCCAAATTCAAAATCAATTTTGTGAAATTAACATCAAAACTCATCAGTTTGAAGAATTTTATCCTTTTAGGCATTAGAAAATCAAGCAATTAAGTTTCGATCGACAAAATTCGAATGGCCCATTCATGGCTATGGTTTAATTTCATAAATCTAGGTCAAATTTTAATATTAGGCTTAAATCCATTTTTGACCTAAGCTCGAGCGCTTCCATTCAAGGTCAATTTGAATATGATAAGTGATCTTACATATGGATAGCTCATTAGATAGGGCAATTATGACATTAATGAGTTTAATTATAGTTAATTTGCAATCTTGCCCATGGAATTGCAAATTTTACCATTTTAGCCCTTTAGGCCCAATTCAAAGCATCCATGGTTTTGCTTGTGGCGACTCCCAATCCATTGGGGTCGCCACGGTCTTTCACTGTCCTAGCTATCCTTTGCTTGGATACCACTCCGTTGCGGTGGTATCCTTTTGCGGCGGCATCGGCTTTGTTTGAGCGACCCTCGGTCCTTAAGATTCGTCGCGACTTTCATTGGTCCCTGCGCTAAACTATTGTGGAAGCAAATGCATACCCCATTGAAACTTAAAATGATGCACATGATATATTGACCAGGCACTTTATTTATTTAGGTCTTTCGGACGATTTTAGTCGATACACATAGGCCAAAATTTCCTATATTTGGCTATACCAAAATTGGACAGACTATTCCGCTATCTATTCACAACGTCATTTGTCTTCATGCACCAGTATCCAAAAATACTACTGTCCTCCCAGGTCCTCTGCTACTCCACCCCACTCGAGCCATCACCATCATCCTCCAGCAGTGGTAGTGGCCCCATAGTGCACCCGTTGATTCAGGCAAGTAAGGCCACGAATCCCATGAGCGTTGGACCTGAGGTGAGTCTGATGTCTATGGTAAGAATCACCTGAATCCGAATGAATGTGATCTCCAGGTCGGGGTCAGGGTGCTCCGTCTACTCCCATCCAAGATCGATGGGGATACCATAAAAAGTACCAGAGGACTCAGGCTGCAATGGCATCTTTATAACTCTGTAATATGTTAGCCCCATGAGGGGTGAGTACAATTACTCAGTAGTCAAAGTTCTACTAAACTATATTATGCATGTCTATCGTTACCCGACTCCACACAATTCGAAACAAAACACACAACTGGAGCAAGGAGTAGGCATCAATTCAGGAGAATATCATAACAAACGGCATACCCAAAATCAATGAGAATTTAGAAAGCTCAATAAATCTCAATTCACTACCACCATCTTCCGAAAGAACCAGTGTTTGCATCCCTCCAGGCTCTCGAACCCTGCTTCGCATCTATGTAGCACCAACACAGATATGCAACAGTAACACGACACGATATGCCGACACATTATTTCTAAAAAAATAGAGAATTTCGACACGTTCCGACACGTTATATATTAAATATATATATTTATATATAAATGCAAAAATAAATAATAAAAAGAGCATAGAATTAATTTATACTAAAAATATTAATTCAACATTTGTTAATATCATTCATTGTTTTAATTTAACAAAGATTGAATGAGAAATTCAGAAATTGCAAACACAAAAGAGTAAATTTGAAGGAACATGTCATGTTTTCTTACACTTGTCGGAAATTAGTGAGATTTTTTATAGTCCTAAACAAAGTTCGAAGTTCATGATATAGATTGGCTTTGAGCTCTTCTGCAAAACAAGGTTCGAGAAAAATGAAAATCTAGGACAAGAACTCTTGAAGTACGACCAAAAGAAAAGGAAATAACTAAATTCGCCATGGAAAAGGTAAGAGATAAATCACAAGCTAATAACATAGACCAAAAGAGATAACTCACAGGCGACGCCTGCAAGAGGTGAAAAGAAGCAAAAAACAAAGAACAAAAAAACAAAACTTTAAGTCTGCGAGAGTGGCGAAGCGATGTCGGCAAGAAGAGGGGTGTTCCATCGTCACTCACGGGAATGTCAAAACTTATAAGTGAGAAACTTGAGAGTGAGAATTTTCTTCTTTCCCCTTTATTTTTGTTATTTTCATTATTTTCTATATATTTATATTGACCCCCAAGTATTGAAATTTTTAAAATTGGCCCCGTGCACGTCGGAATCGTGTGTCAGAATTTCGGACTCATGTGTCGGAGTGTGTCGGGAAGAGTTGACCACGTGTCAGATTTTCTGACACTTGTTAACCACATGTCAGAACGTGTCGGAGCATGTTGAACACGTGTCAGAGTGTCAGACATGACACGAAAGCTTCCAAAGAGTGTCGATGCTTCTAACCTAGAATCACGAGGACCTCCGGTTCCATATTTCAGTCACCGGGCATCCGGAGCGTGTTACGTTACACCCCCAAGCATCTCGCACCTCACCTTGCATCACGAGAAACCTCTGGGGCTCACCACGTATGATGTCCCCAGGCATCCAGAACATGTTACATCACACTTCCAGGCATCCCACCTTCTGGGGAACCTCTGGGGCTCACTAGTCCCTAGACTTCAAGAGGCATCGCCATCACGATCGTCTAGGCAACCCGACACCCACGGCATCGTCGTCAACGGGGACCAACGGCATTCAATACTCACGAACCATGGTGTAGCCATCTCACAATTCAATGCCAAAACATTTTCGTGCCGTCAATATAGAAAATCTCTTTGGTTTTCGAAATCCCAACTCATGGTTAAAGCAACGTGCAATGAAAACTTTAAAGATATACCAAATCAATGGCAACGAACCTCACATAAAATTCCAAGCTTAAATACCAGAATAAATCAAAGAAATGCTCTATCGTTCCACCCCCATCTTAGTCCGAATTTCATAGGCATGAACTCAACACGCTCTCATGCCCCAAAAAACTTGATAATTTTCACCAAAATCATGCCTATATCTTGAAATATTGAAAACCACAATTTGGCGGGTCAATAATTTCAGTCCCGACATGAAGATTTTGAAGTTAAAACCTTTGAAATACCAAAAGCAGTACGTTCATGAGTCATAAATCCAAATGTAATCGTACCAAAAATTCTTTCTCAAACAGCTCGTAATCGATCCAACGACTTCCAATTCACAATTCAATGCGAGTAATCTAGAATAAAGTTAATTTTTTCGGGACGCACTTCATCAAGCAGCGATGGAGTTACATGATATAGGTTAGTAAATATCGACTTGCCTCAAGTCTTTGGAAGGAGAGCGGCTGTGGCGGGACGAAGCGACGATGGTGACGCTCGACTAAGCTATGGCAAGCTGTGAGCTGTGGTCTCCTTGGGTCGGCAGTGGCGGAGGGACGGCGATGAGGCTGAGCAAAGGGATCGGTGGCTGGCGGTGAGGGGGCTGGCGCACCGTGTCGGTGTTCGGCAACCAAAACGCGGGCGAAAGGATGAGGCATCCTCGGTTTTTCTCTACTAGCCGCGCTACTGAAAGAAAGAAGACGCAAGCTGCAGGAGAGAGTGCGGATGAAGTGGCTTCATGAGCTCCGCCACTTGTTGACTCCTCCGGTCAACCCTCCTCTTCTGCTCATGGCAACCGGAAACGTGGACAGCTCACTCTCTTAATCCTTGCATGAGACACCTTTTCGCCGGACCTTGAGTACATAACAGTTCATGACGGCTCGACAAGTTTGTCATCAGACTACGTCGTCGGTGCCACTTTTAGCCGCCGTTTCATCATTACCATTGCCGGACCAAGACGACACGTTTCGTGATGACCTCACGACATACCCTCATAGTCACGCCTTCCCTGCATCATGACTATTCAATTGCTGTTTAGCCTATCACCTCACTTAAATTTTCTTCACGTAAGGCTACTCGTGAGACCAACCTCTTCCGCATTTGCACCTTACTAAGCAAGCCTTTCATGCAAGCATCTGACGTCTTCATGCACACGTCCAATGTTGTCAACTACGAAGGAAAATGTTAACCCCAAGCGGCCTCGCAAATCAATCGAGCTATGCAACATGGACTAGTAGTAGCCTATGCGTCTAGGCAATTGAGGCTGCACGAGTAGAATTATCTGACACACAACTTGGAATTGGCAGCAATTATTTTTGCCTAGAAGATTTGGAGACACTACTTGTGTGAGGAAATTTACAATCTACACCAACCATCAATGTCGAACTGGCCAATCCCAGCAGCGGCTAGTCAGACCGGTTCAGCCGAATTTTGACCGGTTCTTGACCGGTTTAGTCCAATTCTGGCTATTTTGTCCACTTGGGACCCCGTTGGCTCTAAAATTTATGCAATTCGGTCCCTAAAGGACCGAATTGAAAGGGAATTTTATCATATTTAAGAAGAAATTGGCAAATTAAGATACAATTAAGTTAATTAAACCTTATGAACATGATCTAAGGAGTCTTTTATTGACGTAATTGAATGATATCAAGAAAAACAATGAAGCAATGTGATATCCAGATTTTGCTAGACCTCGAATACGTAGCGGTCCGTGACAGATCGACAAATGTGTCGTCGGACTATGTTGATGGCACCACTTGTGGCCGCTGTTTCATCACTGCCATCACCATACCAAGATGTTGCGTATCGTCACGATATCACGATAACACTTCATCTAGAAAAATTTTCTCGAATCGTCACACGTGAGACCAAGGTTCATTCTCATTCGTACATTGCCGAGTGGAACTTTACGCAATGTCAAGCCCGTGCACATGCCATTGTAGCTAACAAAAATGAGAAATGCCGATCGAGTTGTCCTACCAACTAACTGGACCGTTGACCCCGACTTCGTGCACCTCCATCAGGGATTGAGATTGTGATCAGCCAACGGAAGGGATTGTTAGCCAACAGAAGGGATTGTTGCCAGGAGATTTGCGAAAATTAGATGGGACCATTCGAGGTTGTGGCCTTACATGACATACTGGCATTTGTTCCCTTGACATCAAATCTCTTTCCACTAAATGTGCTTGTTCATATAACTCATCGTAATCCTTCAGGTTTAAAGGAACCAACCATCCTTTTATATCAGGCCTTAACCCATTCAAGAGTCTCTTAGCTCTATCTTCCAAATGCTCTAGCAATCTGGGGGCAAACCTAGAAAGCTCAGCAAATTTCGCCTCATATTGGTCCACTATCAAGTTTAGATCTGAAAAAACTCCATCACCTTTTTATCCCTTGTGCAGTCTGAAAAATGCTTACCATAGAAGGCCCTAACAAATCCAGCCCAAGTCACCTCCACACCTTTAGGGAATATTGTCCTTTTTGTCGCTCTCCACCAATGATTATTGTTTCCTTGAAGCTGGTACTCTACTAGGGACACCTTCTCTACATCAAAGCAATTTAACAGCTCAAATATCTTTTCTATTTCATCTACCCACAATTTCGCTCGTGTGGGATCTCCTAACTCAGCAAATTTAGATGGTTTCATTTCAGAAACTGCTCCATCAAACCTTCCATTCTACGCTCACCTCCTGCCTGCTGTTGGGCTTGCCTTTCCAATAGGGCTCCCACATTAGCAAGTGCTTCCCAAATTCCTTCCATATGGGGATCCACCCTTGAGAAAGACCCACTTGCTGCCGTTCCTCGTCCATTCCCTCTCATACTAACAACTCCAAATTTCTGCATATCAGTCACTATCCATTAGTCGATCAAGCCTCCTCACAAAATTTATAAGTAACAATTGTGACAATTGTTACTGATACCCTATAAGTAACATAAGTTACTGGTTCTCTATAAAACAATAACAATAGGGAAAATATTGATATTCTAATTCACGTAGCGATCCTATTCGTCCCTGTCACTACCGCATCTTATCACTCCAGGTAAACCTTTGCTCCGATACCAATGAATTCGGGACAAAGCTCTGATGTTCCATTAGCGTCACATGCTAAGCGCAAGCAAAAACTGTGGCATCCCGAAAATTCAAGACGACCTCCAAGATGTATTAAAGCTCATGATTAGGTAATGAAATTACCTATGGTTTATGCTTTAGCCATTAGTTTTCTCTTAAGACTAAGTGTTATATGCATGTGTTCATGAGTTTTTAAATTAGTATTATAGGATAAATTAATAAGAAGAATTTATCCTTGGCTATGCACCTCATAGATTTAATCCCTATAGATTTAAATGTTACAAGATTATGGCCATATGAAATTGTAAATTTGGAAATCTATAAAAGAAAGAATTTAAAAGTGAATTGTTAAAAGTAAAATAGGGGTTTAATTAGGCTTGGGTCTTAGGCCCAATGGCATGGACCTTTAATGGGCCAAAATGGCCGGCCCATTGAAGCCCAAGGAGGGGCTGTCGTCGGCCACAAGGGAGAGGCCGGCCCAAATCCTTTCAAGCCCACTCCCAAGCCCATCTTGCATGCCTTGCCAAGTGGCAAAAAAGAAGACCCCATGCATTGGCCATTGAGGGAGGCTAATAATCATGACTAATGATGGGATTTAGGGGAAACAAAAGAGAGGGAGAGTGGCTGGTTGAGGGGTGTCGCCCAAGAGAGAGAGAGAGAGAGAGAGAGAGAGAGTTGCGAGAGAGAAGAGAGGAACCGAGAGAGGAGAAGAAGGAGCCGCTTGCCCGCATGCCCATTCGTTCGTCCATCGCCGTCCGTGTGCCGTCGTTTGCTCGGTTTTGGAGGCAAGTTAGGATCCATCTTCTACTCTTGCATGTGTGTTTCGAATGGTGCTGAATTTTGGGTGGTTAGGAGTGAGAAACCGAACCTAGAGTGCTTTGTTTTTGAAATGGCTTGCCGTTTGCATGTATACCGCCCGACCCAGAATATTGTAGAGGCTTGCATGCGTATTTTGAGTTGGATTTTGACTTTGATCCCTTCATGAAAGTTGTAGAAAACATCTCAAAGTATAACATACTAAACTTTGAGACAAAAAGGTTGAGTTTTAAGGGGTGAAACCCTCCTCCTACGAAGACACTAGATCTGGAACTGCTTTGTCGACTTCTTGGTGGTTTTTTGTGTTGCATGTTGCTTTTTACCGCGAATCTCACTTCGACTTCTTCATGAAAGTTGTAGAGAACATCCTAAAGACTAACATACTCGAATTTGAGGTAAAATGAGCTAGTGTATCCTAGTGAAACAATTTTCCTTTGAAGATGGTAAAATCTGGAAATACGGTTCTGGACACCCGAGACTTCTTAGACCTATATGGTGACTATTCTTTGAGAATATCACTTATATTCCTAAATGAAAGTTGTAGGGGACCTCTTGAGGAAAAACATATCAAAATTTCAGAAGAAACGAAGAAAGATAAGTAGGTGAAACCTTGATTTTTCGGAGATAGTTAAACTGGACCGTTCGGTGCTAGAAACGGGAGCTTCGACCATCTATAGAAAATTATCTAGAATGAACCTGGCCTAGATGTCTTCATGAAAAATCTACCTTAGAGTCTTTATTATAACTTGGAAATCTTTACAATGCACACCATAGGATATAAAACGGAATAATTGATTAACTCTGAATAACAGGTGATGAGTATTCACTCGTAGATCCCTAGTAGTTTATTTTGAGTTGTCTTTAGGTACCAGTAACATGTATATGTTACTTATGTAGTAGTACTAGTTGTTTTGAAGGGAGACAGTGAGTCTCAGATTATTCCTTAGGCAATGCTTGGAAATTGCAGGAAAGTCATGGTGCGAGCTGGAAGTGCTCATCCATCGAGGGCTGAGCCTCTGCTGCAAGGGCTGAACCTCGAATGGAAGACATCCTACAGGCATTGGCCAATATTGGAAATTTGATGGAAAGGCAGGCGTAGCAACAACCTGGAGCAGAACGCCGTACTCAAGGACTGGTGGAGCAGTTTCTGAAGTTGAAACCACCTAAGTTCAGTGGAATGGGAAATCCTGAGGAGGCGGAGCATTGGATTGATGGAATGGAGCAAATTTTCCAATTGTTGGACTGCAATGATGCTGAGAAAATAACTTTGGCAGAGTACCAGCTGGAGGGAAATGCAAAGTTTTGGTGGAGAGCTTCGAGGGACACCATCTTCCCACCAGGCACTGAGGTTAACTGGGAAGAGTTTGTGAGAGCTTTCAACATAAAGCATTTTTCTGACTGTGCTAAGGATAGGAAAATTACAGAATTTGTTCAACTAGAACAAAAGGAGCTGATAGTAGACCAGTATGAGGCTAGATTTTCTGAACTGTCTAGATATGCTCCTAAGCTGATTGAGGATCAGGAAGAAAAGGCTAAGAGATTTCTGAAAGGGTTGAGGACTGATATTAGGAAACAACTGGTGCCTTTGAACATAAGAGATTATAATGAGATCTATGAAAGGGCACAGTTGGTGGAGCAAGAGCTGGTGAGAGAGCGATCAAAGTTTAAGAGACAGTTGAACTTTAATGATGTGAGAAGGGGTAAGAGACCTTACTTGGGTCAAGGTCAGACTTGGAATGTGAAGAAAAAGAACAATTTTGGAAGTTTTGGGGGAGCAAGAAATAGCCTGAATATAGGGAAAGCACCCTATCAGCCTAATGTTTGTCAAAGGTGTAATGGGTGACATGGCCCAGGACCTTGCAATGGACGACTAAAATGTTTTGGTAGTGGACAAGTGGGCCATCTTAGGAGAAGTTGCCCACAAGAAAGGTCACAAATGAGTGTTGGCTCGGTGCGACAGGAACAACAGAGTACAGTTAGGTCAAACCTTTCAAGGAATCCTCAGAGGCCACCAACATAAGGAAGGGTGTATGTGATCACCCAAGAGGAAGCGGAAGCTTCCAAAAACGTTATCTCAGGTATGATCCTTATAAATGGTAAAAAGGCATATGCATTGTTTGATACAGGTGCTACACATTCGTTTGTGTCTGAAAGATATAGACATTTGAGTAAAGTAGAAGTTATACCTCTTGAGACGCCTCTTTGTGTTTCCACGCCTTTAAAGAATATGGTATTGTCTACACTAGTGTGTAGAAATTGTAAGATATCAATGGGAGGAAAGGCCATAGAAATAGACTTGGTTGTAATGGCTATGTATGATTTTGATGTTATCATAGGAATGGATTGGCTTCGTAAGTATCGGGCCAGAATGGATTGTTATAGAAGAGTGATCCAATTCGTCTTACCTGATCAGTCTAGTTGTGAATTTTTAGGAGGTCAGACCCACCTACCTGTAGCACTTATTTTGGCAGTAGAAGCCTATGCGTTACTTGACAAAGGATGTCAAAGGTACCTGGCCATGGTTAGAGATTATACTAAGGAAGAGCCTAAGATTTATGAAATTCGGGTAGTTAATGAATTTCAAGATTTATTTCCTGAGGAATTGCCTAGATTACCACCAGAGCGGGAAGTTGAGTTTGAAATCGAATTAATGCCTGGAACAGGACCAATATCTAAAGCCCCGTATAGGATGGCCTTAGTCAAGTTGAAGGAATTAAAGGTGCAACTACAAGAGTTGCTTGACAAAGGATTCATTAGGCCAAGTGCTTCACCTTGGGGAGCACCAGTCTTGTTTGTGAAAAAGAAAGATGGGTCGATGCGCTTGTGCATTGACTATAGGCAACTGAACTAGGTGACCATTAAAAATAAATATCCTTTACCTAGAATTGATGACCTGTTTGACCAACTCCAAGGAAGTTCGGTCTTCTCTAAGATTGACTTAAGGTCGGGATACCATCAGCTAAGAATTAAGAAAGAGGACATTCCTAAGACTGCATTTATGACTCGTTATGGACATTATGAATCCCTGGTCATGCCATTTGGATTGACTAATGCGCCGGCTGCATTCATGGATCTAATGAATAGGGTATTTAAACCTTATTTAGACCAGTTTGTGATTGTGTTTATTGATGATATTCTGGTATATTCAAGAGGGCCTAAAGAGCATGAACAACATCTAAGGATAGTTTTGCAAACCTTGAGAGATCATAAGTTGTATACCAAATTTAGCAAGTGTGAATTTTGGCTAGACCAGATAATATTCTTAGGGCATGTGGTGTCAGGAGAAGGAATTGTGGTAGACCCGGCAAAAGTTGAAATGGTAATAAATTGGCCGAGACCGACGACACCTACTGAAATACGGAGTTTCTTAGGACTGGCTGGTTATTATAGGAGGTTTATTGAAGGGTTTTCACAACTGGCAGGTCCTTTAACTCAATTGACCCGAAAGAATGTGAAGTTTGAATGGAATGGGGAATGTGAAAGGAGTTTCCAGGAGCTTAAAAGGAAATTGACCTCGGCTCCAATCCTGACTATACCAACTGGACTTGATGGTTTTACAGTGTATAGTGATGCATCTCACAAAAGACTAGGATGTGTTCTGATGCAGCATTGCAAGGTCGTAGCCTATGCATTCAAATAATTAAAACCCCATGAACTGAACTACCCAACGCATGATTTAGAGCTAGTAGCTATAGTGTTCGCGTTGAAGATATGGAGACATTATTTATATGGAGAAAAGTTTGAGATTTATACGGATCATAAGAGCTTAAAATATCTGTTCTCACAAAAGGAGTTGAACATGAGATAAAGGAGGTGGATGGAGTTGTTAAAGGATTATGATTGTGAGATACAATACCATCTAGGGAAAGCGAATAGGGTAGCGGATGCTCTTAGTCGTAAGTCAGCTATGGAGATGGCGAGTTTAAGAATGGCGGAATGGAGCTTATTAAAGTCTGTAGCAGACTCAAATTTTAAATTGGAAATGGATTGTCTTACTGGTATGCTTAGTGCATTAAGGATTGAGCCTGAAATTATTCAGAAAGTTAAAATCTTATAAGAGTCTGACTCGGAGATCATGAAAGTGAAAGATGCAGTGTCTTTAGGGAAAATACCAAAATTTCATATTTCTGAAGATGGAGTGATGAGATGCCAAGGACGACTCTGTGTTCCCGACAACGAAGAATTAAAGAAGGAAATTTTGTTGGAGGCACATAAGAGTAATTACAGTGTTCATCCAGGAAGTACAAAGATGTACAGAAATTTACGACAGCAATTTTGGTGGAATGGTATGAAAACAGATACGGCTAAGCACGTTTCTCGATGTTTGACGTGCTAGCAAGTAAAAGCGGAACATCGCAAACCCGCAGGACTTTTTGAGATCGTTAGACATACCAGAATGGAAATGGGAACGTATAACGATGGATTTTGTGCAAGGATTGCCAAGGACATCAAGTGGTCATGACTCTATCTGGGTAATAGTAGACCACTTAACCAAGTCTGCTCATTTCCTAGCAGTTCGCATAGACTACCCAATGGATAAATATGCGGATCTATATGTGGGTCAAGTGGTACGCCTACATGGTGTTCCAATAACTATTACCTCAGATCGGGATTCAAGACTTACTTCGAACTTTTGGCGAAGTCTTCAAATTTCCTTGGGAACTAAACTCCAGTTTAGTATTGCTTTTCACCCTCAGACCGATGGACAAACAGAAAGAGTAATCCAGACATTAGAGGATATGTTGAGGGCTTGTGTAATTGATTTCAAAGGAAATTGGGATGAAAGATTGCATTTGGTGGAATTTGCATATAATAATAGTTTTCAGAAAAGTATAGACATGGCTCCCTATGAAGCATTATATGGAAGGAGATGTAGGACTCCTGTCTGTTGGAATGAAGTAGGCGAAAAGAAATTGATAGGACCTGAACTGGTACAAGTTACCACTGAAGCTATTGAAATTATCAGGAAAAGACTTAAAACAGCTCAGAGTAGACAAAAAGACTACACAGATAGGCGTAGAAGGCCTTTAGAATTTAGTGTGGGAGATCATGTATTCTTGAAAGTATCTCCAATGAAAAGAATATCTCGATTTGGAATGAAAGGTAAATTAAGCCCTAGATTTGTTGGACCTTTAGAAATACTTGAAAGAATAGGAGATGTGGCTTATCGTTTGGCGCTGCCTCCTAAGTTGGGAAATTTGCATGATGTGTTTCATGTATCGATGCTGAGAAAGTACCAGCCGGATATTGGTCACATACTCGATCATGAAGCCATCAAAGTGGATGAGAAAGTGAGGTACATTGAAGAACCTGTGCAGGTATTGGATCGGAAGGAACAAATTCTTAGGACTAAGAAGATTTCTCTGGTTAAGGTCTTATGGCGACATCATGATATGGAAGAAGCCACATGGGAAAGTGAAGATCAGATGAAGGAAAAGTACCCCTACTTCTTTCAAAAGGACATGAGTAACGTTTAATTTCGAGGACAAAATTCTCTAAGGAGGGGAGAATTGTGGCATCCCGAAAATTCAAGACGACCTCCAATATGTATTAAAGCTCATGATTAGGTAATGAAATTACCTATGGTTTATGCTTTAGCCATTAGTTTTCTCTTAAGACTAAGTCTTATATGCTTGTGTTCATGAGTTTTTAAATTAGTATTATAGGATAAATTAATAAGAAGAATTTATCCTTGGCTATGCACCTCATAGATTTAATCCCTATAGATTTAAATGTTACAAGATTATGGCCATATGAAATTGTAAATTTGGAAATCTATAAAAGAAAGAATTTAAAAGTGAATTGTTAAAAGTAAAATAGGGGTTTGATTAGGCTTGGGTCTTAGGCCCAATGGCATGGACCTTTAATGGGCCAAAATGGCCGGCCCATTGAAGCCCAAGGAGGGGCTGTCGCCGGCCACAAGGGAGAGGCCGGCCCAAATCCTTTCAAGCCCACTCCCAAGCCCATCTTGCATGCCTTGCCAAGTGGCAAAAAGAAGACCCCATGCATTGGCCATTGAGGGAGGCTAATAATCATGACTAATGATGGGATTTAGGGGAAACAAAAGAGAGGGAGAGTGGCCGGTTGAGGGGTGTCACCCAAGAGAGAGAGAGAGAGAGAGAGAGAGAGAGAGAGTTGCGAGAGAGAAGAGAGGAACCGAGAGAGGAGAAGAAGGAGCCGCTTGCCCGCACGCCCGTTCGTTCGTCCATCGCCGTCCGTGTGCCGTCGTTTGCTCGGTTTTGGAGGCAAGTTAGGATCCATCTTCTACTCTTGCATGTGTGTCTTGCATGTGTGTTTCGAATGGTGTTGAATTTTGGGTGGTTAGGAGTGAGAAACCAAACCTAGAGTGCTTTGTTTTTGAAATGGCTTGCCGTTTGCGTGTATACCGCCCGACCCAGAATATTGTAGAGGCTTGCATGCGTATTTTGAGTTGGATTTTGACTTTGATCCCTTCATGAAAGTTGTAGAATACGTCTCAAAGTATAACATACTAAACTTTGAGACAAAAAGGTTGAGTTTTAAGGGGTGAAACCCTCCTCCTACGAAGACACTAAATCTGGAACTGCTTTGTCGACTTCTTGGTGGTTTTGTGTGTTGCATGTTGCTTTTTACCGAGAATCTCACTTCGACTTCTTCATGAAAGTTGTAGATAACATCCTAAAGACTAACATAATAGAATTTGAGGTAAAATGAGCAAGTGTAGCCTAGTGAAACAATTTTCCTTTGAAGACGGTAAAATCTGGAAATACGGTACTGGACACCCGAGACTTCTTAGACCTATATGGTGACTATTATTTGAGAATATCACTTAGATCCCTAAATGAAAGTTGTAGGGGACCTCTTGAGGCAAAACATATCAAAATTTCAGAAGAAACGAAGAAAGATAATTAGGTGAAACCTCGATTTTTCGGAGATAGTTAAACTGGACCGTTCGGTGCTAGAAACCGGAGCTTCGACCGTCTATATAAAATTATCTAGAACGAACCTGGCCTAGATTTCTCCATGAAAAATATACCTTAGAGTCTTTACTATAACCTGGTAAAATTTCATAATTTTTGGAGGTCATTAGGGTATTCTAATCGAAATATCTCAAAAACTGTGCAATCTGACTTTTTCCGAATTCTGCATGTTGCAATGTGTGAGCTATATCTTTTTGTGTGAAGCTCTTTTGGGCATGTGTCCTTCATGAAATTGTTACCTTTATGTCTTGTCTATTACATGCTCTAATTGTATGATTTTTGAGGATCATATGGATATTTAATTTAAATTTTTTCCAAAATTGTGCAAACTGGAATTTAGTAAATTTCAAAAAGGCATGATATATGGACTATTCTAGGTTGTATGGACCCCATGGATTGTATTGTCATTAGTGGTTGTATCTTGCTGCATGTATGATGATGATTGGAAATGCATATAAGAATTAAAATGATGAAAGTGATGTTGTTTGCCATTACATCATGTGTCATGCTGATTTTGAGACATAAAGTGGTGAAAATAAATTATGATAAATGAGGAAACTGTTGGAGGCAGATGATAATGCCCTGGGAGTGTCAGGATGCCCGGGATGAGGGGTGCCGGATGCCCAAATTGTATTGAGATACATGGCCGGATGTCCTCGGGAGTTTCGAGATGCCCGGAATGGTTGGGTACCAGAAGCCTCGGAGGTTTGTGCCCGGGGGGATGCCTCGTGATGCCAGTTGGGATGCGAGATGCCCAGAATGTGGGGGTGCCGGATGCCCAGTGGTGTGTGCCGGAGGTTTTTCTCGCGATGCCAAGTTGGGGTGCGAGTGATAAAGTGTGGGATGCAATTACTGATCCCGGGAAAGAGAGATGTGGTGATCGAATTGAAAGATAAAAGTGGAAATTGAATCATGCATATATGATAAGAAGATGATCACTTATGGCATGATGACATGCATATATGATATGATGATGATCACCTATGGCATGATGATATGCGTGAGACATGATGATGATCACCTATAGCATGATGATATATGTGTGAGATATGATGATGATCACCTATGGCATGATGACATGCATATATGATATGATGATGATCACCTATGGCATGATGATATGCGTGAGACATGATGATCACCTATGGCATGATGATATGTGTGAGACATGATGATGATCACCTATAGCATGATGATAAACGTGTGTGACATGATGATGATCACCTATGGTATGATGATATGTGTGAGATACGATGATGATCACCTATGGCATGATGACATGCATATATGATATGATGATGATCACCTATGGTATGATGATATGTATGTGATATGATTGTGATGAGTACATGAGGATGTATGAACATATAGTGTGTTTGCACATGCATGGCTGCAAGGTAACTTATGCTTGGATGCATGAATGGCATGTACTATGTTATGGTTGTATTGTGTGATGCATTGAGTGGTTATTGGATCTTTTACCTGCTGAGTGGCTGTACTCACCCCTTCAGAGACCAACATTTCAGATTAGAAAGATGCCGCTCCCTACCGTCACGTGAGGCACCTTCCATGGCCTCCCATCAGATGTAGAGGTAGAATGTACGGAGATCGACTGCATCATCGTCCCTGGACTGACTTATGTGCGAGTGCGAGTGCTGATTATGTACGATGTGGGCCTAGCTGGGGGCCTTGTCATTCAGGAGTTTCTATCAGTTCATGTACGCCGAGACGGAGTGATTAGAGGGATGTTGCCACCACCACCGCCCGACGCACTAGGATGGGTGTGATGGCTGCGTGAGGGGTAGAGAGCTGATGTCTCTTTTTTGGGAGTAGCCGCCACTGTTAGATGGAGAGTGTCACGTGATCACTTTAGGGGTCGGAATATCCTTTTGGGATGTGGCCAAGTGTAGCTAAAAATCTTGGCTTTCTTTTGTTGTATCAACCCAAGGAAATCCATCTTGAAAATATGTAAATAAAAGTGGCTCGGCTTTATCTTTTCCTATGGTACTTAGTGGTGTGCATTGTATCATGATCGTTGGAGGGAGAGATGGCGATATTGAATTATGCTTCCGCTAATACGTTGCGCTGGGACCGTTTTCAAAAAAAAAAAATATATACCTATGAACTACGATGTTTCTACTAAGAGATGTAACTAGTGTCCATTTGGTGTAGCGATAGGTAACTGTGGCGACCTTAGGTGGTTTAGGGGTGCCACAAAAACTATACGGATTATTGTCATGATAGGACCTCTTTAATTCAATTATTGCACTAAAGTACCCCAACCTAATTGGTTAGCATGTATAACATGGATATTTTTTTATCTAAAACTTTTCTAACATACAATCATCCTATAACAACCCTATGACTTAGCATTAGACTATTCAATTAAGAACATATATGAAGGTTGTGAAGGCTTCGTTAGCTTTCCTGTAGAATTCATTTAGGCTTATATACATCAACCGGGGTTACCTATGTACAACATATATTTGCAAGTTCATGAACAAAAGTGTAAGTAATCAATCAGGGAAAGGGTGAGAGGGGTTCCTAACTTCATTACCCCTTATACTAGCCCACATCCAAAACAAAAAAAACAAAAAAATAAACAAAACAAAATAAAACAAAAGGCGTCTTCTTTAGCTACATCACAAACTGGGTGCCTAAGCACTACCTGCCCCAGCTCCAAGTCATCTAGCATCAAATTGAAGAGGGCGAATAGCTCTCATTCATGGTTTACGAATTATACAACGAACTTCATAGAGATCCAGCCTATCCTGCCATCATCCATCAGAGTGTAGCCTCGTAACGCCTATAAGTTAGCTCGATAACGGGGTCATATACATCGTGAAAAGAAATATCAATGTATGTTATCACCCCATAACGAGTGATCAATGGCACGTCCATACTAACAATCTTAAAAATAGAAACGAACGAGCAATACCCAGTAAAGAAATAATAAGACCCTAAATTAGACAATCCACAGTCACTAAAGAAAGCAAGATAATATAACTAAATAGTGCATACTTACTAAGACCGAATCACCCAAGTATAGCTAAATGAGTACTATGATGTCACCTGAATGATCACTTCATATCAAGCACACTAAATATGCATTCTTGTCCCCTGTTTCTAACCAAAACTAAGATGAAATGCAACAATAATAGGTGAACTCACACGCTAAGTGGAATTATATTATAATGTGTATACCAAAGTCCACCCTTGATCAGTTTACCCACCAGAACACAAGCTGGCCCGATCAAGTCACTTCCAAAATCCCACATCTGAACTTCCATAATATTTCCATCATGGGCATCTCACTTCGAGGCATCCCGGTATCACACAACTGAGGCATCCCAAGATCACACAGCATGGGGCATCTCAACTCTGAGGCATCCCAATATCTCACTTAACCGAGGCATCCAAGATCACACAACATGGGCATCCCACTCCCTGGGGCATCACCAGTATCTCAGTACCGATGGAAATCTCTTACTCATTTAATTCACACATTTCACACATTACACCTTTGAATTATATCCTCTGAATTATATCACATCACAACATGCATATAACCTCAAGAGCACGTGGTCACTTCAAGTAGTATCAATGCTCACACAGCATTTCATCCAAGCCGCACTCATTGCATACATAGACCACAATTGGCGACCATACAATGACCACACATCGATTATGGAATAGATATGCTCATGCACATACTAACTACAATTACAAGACCATTAGACTCCCTATATACCATGAAAGTCAGGTGCAAGAGGCACAGCATCTACTGCTTAGTCTCAAATCAAGGCAGAATAAAGGCTAACACAAGCAGTTTTAATCACAAAAGTAGAAAATGCATCGAATCTGATCAAAACATTACCAAATTTTAATATGTTATAGAAAAGACATAGATTAACATTTTTCATGAAGAAACCTAAGCCTATTTCTCGCCAAATAAAGAGTAGTAGCTTGCCATCTATACCCCTAAATTCTACAGCAACTTTCCATTTTACGCATCTACTGAAGGAAATTCGTTTCGCTATTCGAACCTCGACTATTTGTTCTCAAATTTTGATATATCATTCCTAAAGATGTGTCCTACGACTTTCATAAAGGTTTAATGTAACATCCTCAACTCCAACCCCATAAGGATTGGCTATAAAGTCCAAAAAGGATCAATCATGGGTCATTGGCCATGGATCAATCGATTCGATTAGCAAGGAATCACAGGTCGATCATGGACCGATCGACCGACCGACCAGTCACGAATCGGTTGAGGTGTTGACCTCAAATTTTCTATTGACCATACCAATGGGATAGGATCATCAGCTCATAAGATGACCTTTTGATCATGAGATGATTTTGGAGTAGCGGATGGTCATGGGTTGATCCAACCGGTCACAATTTCTGGCCGTGGGTGATTCTGTCCGATTATGCATTGATACACGGACGATCTGACTCGATCAAATGTGATTGTCTTTCGACCAAAAATGCGTCATTCCCTCTTTAATTCTTAGTGTTCATAAAGGATTCTTGAATTGGTGATGTCTGATCGTGGATTATTAATGCACTAACCATGAAACATACGAATGGATCGTGTGCTAACCGGAATGAGCTCAGGGATAAGACCCGGCTATTCCATCACTAATTCTAAGATCCATGAGTGTCATGGCTTAGTGTTAGGCCATGAGAAGCCTCAGGATTGATCTCGAACTGATCAAAGGACAAATGACCCTTTTGGCCAATCGACTGTCCAAGAGAACAGTTCGGGCAAGCAGGGGGCATGACGGCCGAACCTCAAATGTACGTGATTCAATTTTTCAAGGTGTACCTAATGACCCCTTCTCCGGCCCCGAAACCAACTTAGATGAGAGAATTCTCTAGATCGCTTTATTAATGAAGAAAAAGACAAAAGTAAGGAAAATTCTAGAAACCCCTTATTGAATGAAAGGGTAAATTGTTTTTTGAACAGTCTAAAGTCATGATGGCGGCCAAAATATCTTTGAATATTCTAGAAAAAGGTGGCACATATGTGGACCAATTAGAGAGTGACACACGAGCCCTCATTAATGACCGAATGTTCTAGAATTGCCGAGTTGGCAACTATAGCACAATTATTGTCAAACTTCATTAAATGTCCATTAAATGCAACATATAGGTGGACCAATGGAAGAGCGAAAAGCGGGCCATCATCGATGACGCCTAGGACCTTAGATTGCCAAGCAAGGCCTTTAGCCATGCCAACTCACTTTTTAGGTGTAATTATGAGGCAAAGTAGGCTTGCCGCCCAAGGACTTTAGGTAGGACACTTGGCAAAATTAGAGTGGACCATTTGGCTTGGCAATGATGACTTGAGATTTTCCTTGGAGAAGAAGTTAGTAATTTATACTTAGGTGTCCTCTGTAATCTTAGGTTATCATGAGCCTAAATGATAGCCTTGGTGAACAAGCCAAAGGCCAACCAATCAAGAGAAGGCATTAGGCATTAGGGGGGCTTATGTGTCCCCTAGGGCCATAGGCACATCATAAGCCTAAGGTGAGCCTTGCAGGGCAAGTAATAAATGGACCAATCACAATCAAACATAAATAAGCATAAGCGCCAACTAAGGAGACTAGATAGGTCAACTCATTCCTTATGCTTAATCATGAGATTGGCACCAATAATTGAAGAGAATGAGGCCTATAAATAAGAGAAGGTCTATAAATGGGAGAAGGCATCCTCACATTTTTGAGGCTTAACCATTCTCTCATATCCTCTCCCTTTCTCTCCTCTCTTTCACGTCCTTCTCCTCTAAGCCGCCTTAGGAGCCATCCAGTCACTAAAGGAGCATCTTGGAGCTAGGCTTAAAAGTTGTAAGTAGAATCTCTAA
Source organism: Eucalyptus brandiana (assembly GCA_014182725.1). Classification (NCBI taxonomy): domain Eukaryota; kingdom Viridiplantae; phylum Streptophyta; class Magnoliopsida; order Myrtales; family Myrtaceae; genus Eucalyptus; species Eucalyptus brandiana. Next base: position 24,066,232 of record CM024674.1, on the reverse strand, counting down.
CTCTTGGCTAGGGCGATAGCCTACGTCGTCGAGTTTAGTGGTGTGCTCACCCGTGTAAGCTGTGTGTATGTTGTAATGTCATTTTGTGTTGTTTGCTCATGTTTGCATGCTTGAGTGTGTTCACACCTTGGGACGAGGTCAAGGTTTGCTCAGCTTGGAATCAATGTTAAGCCGTGATGGCCTAAGCCGCGAGACCTTTGATCAGTATTAAAGCATGCCAATTCCAAGTCTTCCTTGGTGCAGACATTAGCTTAAGCGTGCAGCTCAAGCCACGAACCAAGAATCATGCTCGGCATATTATATAGCATGATGTTAAGACCCTTTATACACTCACTTGAATGAGCACACCCTCAGGCCTTGTATGCATTGGCTAAGATGAAAGATGAAGAATCGGCTTGTGTGATGCACTTATATGATGCACCTAAAGAAGAAAAGCATCCGTCGCCACATAGCGTTGGCGGCGATGCCTCATTCATTGAATGGGATGCCCTGATTGAGCTAGGATGCTTGTGTTTAAGCCCGGATGTCTTAGGTAAGCTAGCCCCGGGATGCCCTGGTTTAGCCTGGATGCTTTGGTGAGCTAGCGCCGGGATGCCTCGGTTAAGCCAGGATGCCCTAGTTCAGCTAGGATGCCTAACTTGAAGCTAGATGCCTCGGTTGAGCCGAGATGCCTTGGTTAAGCCAGGATGATGATAAATGAATTTGCATGGGTGCCGGTATATGCATAAGCATGATATGTTGATGTGTTCATTGATATACCAAAAATAAGCATGCATTGAAGTATGTGGTGATAAACATTTGCATGTAGTCGAGGATAGCAATAAGTTTGCTATTGATCTGCCATAGACATTGTATTGCGAGTGTTGTACCTACTAGATTTTAATGATGAGATATCCTCTTAGTAGAGAAGTAGGGATTTTTACTTATTGAGTCCATGACCCACCCCACTATTTTTCAAAATAGTAGAGTTGCAATCTTGTTAGAGGAGCTAAGGTTTACCCGGCCTTTGGAGCGTAGAAAATGTAGTGGTTGTAAATATAACGGTCCATGATCAAAGGGGCTTGTATATGTAACATATGTAATTGTATGTTTTTAAGTTGTTGTTTTTATGGTTACTAGTTATTGTTTGGGTGTTGTTTGTAACATTTCTACATGTCATTAACGAAAAGATAAAAAGGAATAGGATAGTGATGCGCCTGGGACGTCACGAAAATAACTTTTGCTGCTCAAGACCCTAAAGATGGAGTCACAGTTGTTACATTTAAGGTCCAACTACATCTAAAAAAAGTTATGTCGGTTTCTACTCATTCCTTTGCTATTCTAAGAGAAAGGATGTTCACACCGGTTAATTTCCATAAGAAATCTATAACAACCAGTAGTCGAAGCCTAAAATAGTTGGTGCGCTCTTAAGAACATTAGTTCTTTCCATCGACTACACATTTAAAACCTAATGTGATGCATAAAGCAGTAATTTCGACCCTTGTCTCTCCTTAACAGAGCATTCGAGCCCTTGTCTCCATTTATTGCTACATCAGGCTCTTTAGTTAGTCTACAACCTCTTTTAAAACCTCAACACTACACCACAATACCCAAACATGATCTTAATAGCTCATAGACTACACAGCAACCTACAATTCAACTCAAAACTAAAATTCGCCGCTCCACCACTCAAAACCAACATGCAAAACTTGTTTGTCACTCAACAGTTGTCTACCCGACATCTCGACCAACATAGCTCCCACACATACAGTTCTTCACCCATCCGAGCCTTGACCATCACTTGCAAGGGTCAAAGACACCATTTGAGCACTCATTTAACCTATTCCACCCCAAAACAAAAACATCAAGGCTCAATTGTCCACTATCCAGCATGCTCTGCATGTTTCATCAATAAACAACAGAGAAATTCTAGTTTAGGACCTCATCAATTCCTTACCTATGGTTTAGCTTGTTGGTGGCCCACTAGACTTAATTTGCAACTTTAACAAACTTGATTCTTCGCTCTTTTCAAGCCAAGCCCAAGTCCATAGCCCATCCTTTGGTCCATCAAGCCCATACTTGATACCTTCGTGCAGCTTGTTAACTCCTTAGGCCTAAAATTTTCTCACAGGCCATCGGACTTGTCATCTGGCCCGCTTTAAAAATAATCCAAGCCCATTATAATCCGATTATACTTATAGGGTCGGAAAATTAAGGATGTCACAAGGGCGGCCCAAGGGCCACACACCCAAAGGGGTTAAGCAAGGGCCATGGTCTCTCCAAGCCCATCAAGCCTTTTCTTTTGTAAGATGTTAGCATTTGTTGCATCCAAGTACGTGAATAGTGCGCAATCTTTGGGAAATGATCGATTTACCCTCTTTTCAACTAAGGACAAAAGGGCAAAGATAGAAAAAGGACATGAATGGGGTGGCCATGTGCGTGAGTTGAGCTTGAAGATGAGGACCTCCTAAGCCTAGTCTAGCCTAGGCTACTTCCTTATTATCCCATGTGCCAATCTTCTCCATTAATGGCCTTGGGTTTTCCCTCTTCAAGAAGCCATTCCCTCACCAAGTGAATCCTAGATTTAATAGATTTTGTGGGATTAAGAGTACCTTGCATTAATTAGTAAGATTTCCCTCATCATTTCCCTTCCTTCCCCTTAGAACCATCAGCCTCTCTCTCTCTCTCTCTCTCTCTCTCTCATTTTCTCACCTTTTGCTCTCAATCTCACTTTCTCTCTCTCCTTGCCAAAGCTGAACCCCCCATCTCCATTTTCCCCCATCTTTGCAAGCTTTTTCCCTCACTTTTCCTCTCATTTCCTTACTAGCAACCATCCACCACACTCCGCCGTTGAACCGCCATTCCGCACTGGCATTCTCATAACCATGTCGAAGTTTTGGAGATGAGGAGGCGTTGGTTAGCCTTACCGTAGCTCCCTCCCTCTCCTTTTCTCTCTTGACTTGGCCCCCGCGGAGCTCAGAAACCGTCCATTGACTAGCCGACCACCATGCCACTGCCCACGCTATTGACCAGCCTTCCTTGTGAGCAGCTCGATGTTGGTCCAGTAGCCACTGCCACTATCCAATCCTACCGCTCCTTCCCCAATGCTTGTTAAAGCTTCGATTTGGGTGTAAGTGGCTTTCTAGCTATTGATTAGGGTTGTCATTGCACTTAGGAGAGTTTAGGACTAGATTAAGGTTAAATGGTGCTTTGATGATGTGATAAGTTGGTTTTAAGCGATAAGTTATCAATGAGTACCGATAGGTTATCACATTTATTGATAGGTTATCACAATAAGTTATCAAGTTTGTCGATAGGTTATCACAATAGGTTATCAAGTATCAATATGTGATAAGTAGTTATGTGATAAGTTGTTAAAATAGAGTGATAAATTATTATGTGATGACATGTAGCATATGTTATGATGTTGTGATAGGGTATGATTATGGAATAAATTATCGCGTGGTTTATCGTAATCAATTAGACACTTACAAAATGACTTACCTTAAAGAAGTGTCCTATATGCTTGAGTTCTATTGTGGATGTATTATAAGTTGCTAATTGTAATTTCAATGCATGTTCACCAGACCCTTTGTCATGCATGAGAGGTTACATGATTTAATAAAACATGAGTGCATTCAAGTGATGCATTGATATGAAGTAATATGAGATGCGAGTATGGCATGCTTGTTCGTGACACACTTTATTGCATATGGTATGAGCATTACACACCACTGTATCAATTAATGAGAAAGAAATGAAATGGCTTGAGTGATGGTATGTCTGTGTAATCACTTAAAGACCCTAATGCGTTTTAGGTGGGGTAGTGAACCTGTCCTCATGCGTTTTATGCGAGACGATGCCCGATTTAGTTATGATGCCTCCAAGTCAATGGGATGCTATTCGCGGATGCGTTTTGGAACGAAGCTCCTTAGAAGAATGCTGTCTTGATGTGTTTACACGGGATGTTGCCGTGCTCGATGAGGCAAGATGATGCCCTGTTATGTCGGATGACCACCAACCTTTAGGTTGGCTGTGGTCCTGAGTGATCATAATAATATGAACATATACGTGTGAAACATGCATGAGACGGATATATGATAATGTTTGGATTATTGCATGGCATGTGTGCATGATTATGATATATTGCACACTCTTTGGTTTGGCCCTTAAGTATGGGAAGTGTTGTAAGAATTGCGTATTTGCTCATGTTATGATGACTTGAGAATGTGAGGTAACTGTTCATGTATATAGTTTAGGGAGATTCCGAGGTGAATGGCTTCCCTATGCGAGGTCTGGAAAGTTCACTCACTAAGTTTATCTCACTATTGTTTGTTGAATGTTTACAAGCCCTAAGAGTGTCTGAGCCATTTCACCAGATTAGGTTCGAGCTCCTTATTGAGCATAGCTAGGAGGTGATTGAGTACCTGATTGAGGGGATCGATGCATGTTACACGCACTACATAACGACCATTCAGATCGACGAGGGACTCATTAATCTATTGGCTGACCGTTTTATGGCTTGGTACTTTTGGAAGGGGATGAGAGCCATGGACCCATCCACAGTTTTGATGGTCTACCGGGTGTCAGAGGTTCGAGGCATCAGTTGGGATATCATGGATGTGGACGTGTCCAATAGGGCCGTGTCCGATCCAAAGCTCGACCCCAATATGGTCGTCGAGCCCGAGCCTTAGATTATGAAGCCCCTGGTGAGTTAGGAGGTAGTGGGGTTTATTGTCACTTAACACCTCCTGAGACGTTGCAAGTAAATGACCAAAAGGAAAGTATGACAAGCGAGGGTTGTCACGAACCCAAAGTGGGTTAGAACGTAATAGGATGTCAACAATTGCATATTATTTTGGCATATAGATTCTAGTTCAAATTTATTTTAGCACTTAGTAAATTTTTGGGTTTAATTTTGTTTCACAATGATATATATATATATATCTTTAAATAAAGAAGGGGGAGATGCGAAAAAAAGAACAAATAAAAAAAGATAAAAGATAAAAGATAAACTGCATTTTTAGAAAAAAAATTCTTCTGGGAGTGTATTTTAGGAATCATGCATATTCATAAACAGATTTTGATTTCTTGACATTGCATTACACTTTAGATTGCATTAAGTTGATTTTACTTCTAGTTGTTGTAACTCATTTTAGGAAAGTAGTTTATATAGTTGATTTAATTCCTAATTTGCCCCTTTTAGGAGCTAGTTAGCCTAATGAGACAAAGTTGTTGTCATCCTAAGGGGAAGTAGGCGCCCATTGAAAGAGGAAAGAGAAGAAGACTAACCTAGTTGGCCTATCTAGTTCAATTCCAATTTTGGCACATGCATAATATCTTGCCATTAATGAACTTAGATAGGAAGGACTTCATGAAGCATTTGTGGCCATGCAAAAGCTTAGCCAAGAGTGAATTAAGGGAAATTGTACCAAGCTCATTAATGCTTGGATAGGGAAAAATCTTGGATGATCTCTCTCTCTCTCTCTCTCTCTCTCTCTCTCAATCAACCGAAGCCCCCCTCTCTCAACACTCATTTCTTTCTCACTCTCACAGTTCATCCCTCTCTCTCTTTTAGTCGGTCATCTACAGTGAGCCACCATCCACCACTACTCACCGTGCCGCCATCGCCGTTGCTACGCCTTACCGAGCCACGCCATCACCACCATCCACCGTCACTTGCCATGCCGTCTCACTCATCACCACCGTCAACCGCATCATCACCACCTCACCATTGCCTTACCACACTTAGTTGCTGCACCATCACACCGTCCACTATCGCTAACCATGAGCTACCGTGCCCTCACCACCGCCCGCCATCCCCTTTGATGCATGCCACCGCCGCCGTCCAAGGCCGTGAACCACTATGCCACCATCGTCACAATGCTCATCGTCAAAGCTTGATAACCAATCCAGTGAGTAATTTCATAACCCTTATTTAGGGTGGTGGTTACGCTTAGGATTAGGGTTAGAATTAAGGCTAATGATAGTTAGATTATGTGATAGGTGGATTAGGATGATAACTTATCGTGAATTGTGATAAATGCATCTGATAGGTTATCATGAATAGTGATAAGTCACTGTGATAACTTTTCATGAATAGTGATAAGTGCATGTGATAGGTTATCTTGCATAATGATACGTGCAAGTGATAACTTATCCAAAAAGGTGATAAGTGCTTAGGATATTCTATTTTTAAAAGTGATAAGTGCTTAGGATATTCTATTTTTAAAAGTGATTAGCGCTTATGATGTTCTATTTTTATGTGATAAGTGCTTATGACATCCTATTTTCATAAAAGATAAGTACTTGTAAAATATTATTCTGAAATGTGATATGCTAAGTGGGTAGGTGAACTCATGGTGTGATATCATTTGCTATGAGGTTAATGTATGATTATTTTGGTGGATAAATAATCAATGGGTGATCACATGGAATTATTTCATGACATATTTGTGCATAAAGATTTGTGGTGTATGACTTGTGAGCACTAAACACTCTTGCATTGGCTAAATTGAAAGATGAAATTGGTTGAGTGGTTGTTGTGCTTGTGTGATCACATAAATGGTTTCATATATTACAAGAAAGGATGCCCTATAAATTTCGGATGCCCCCACGCCAATGTGATGCCGTTCGCGAATGGATTTCGGAATGAAACTCATAAATGGAATGTCATCTTCAAGTGAGATTGAGACATTGCCATGCCCAATGGGGTAGGACCATGTTTGGTTACGCCAAAAGATCACCTATGCAAGTGTCGATCGTGGCCATGAGTGGTCATAATAATCTAGACTCATGTGGATGCATTGTGCATGGAAGTGATAATGTTATGTCTGGATTATTATTCATGATTGTCATATGTCTACTGAAATTGTGCGCTCACTTGGTGATATATCTATGTAATTATTAGATATTGTGTTAGGACATTGTATGGTGAGTTGCGCATATCATGCTTATAGATAACGCAAAGCAAAGGCTTTGACGTTCATCTACCATCAACAATTAAGCTGCACGTATAAGGCATCTTCAAGGTGAAGTACTCTCCTACGCAAGGTTTAGCGAGTTTACTTACTATGTTTATCTCACTCATTGTTGTTTAAATTTTCAGGCCCTAACCATGACTAGCCCGTTCCACCACATATGCTTTGGGGTCCCTGTTGAATAGGACAACCAAGTGCCCCATACTCGGTTGAAAGGATGGATGTGGTTTATGAGAAGTATGTGTTTGTCATATGGATGGATGAGGGGCTGATGAAGCTAGTGCCCTATAGGTTAATGGCATGGTATGTTTGGTTCGGAAGGGAGCTTTTCGACCCTCTTTGAGGTTTTGACGGACCTCCGGGTGGGGGATCCGAGGGTGCCATTTGGAATCCCATGGTTGTAAATGTCCCCGATGGCACCGTCACTGACCTAGAGACAAATTTGAATATAGAGTTGGACCCCAAGCCTGAGCCATGGCACTATAACGTGGACGCATACTAAGTGCGTAGGGAATATCACTTTTTGAGGTCGCCCTCATAGGACAAAGGTGCTAGGCTAACCCCCAACCCCCTTTTGATGAATTGGCAGGAATCCGCATCGCAAATGTGTAAATATAAAACTTTTTATATATTTAAGTTCATGCGTATATGTCACGACCCCGACTCCATCTCTAGGGTCTCGAGAAGCAAGGGTTATTTTCGCGATGTCTCAAGCATGTCGCCGTCCCATTTCTTTTTATCTTTTCATTAAGTACATGCGGAAGCGTACATACAACACCCGGACAACAACAAGCAGCCAGGAAAACAACAATTTAAAAATATACAATACATTAATTATATTTACAAGCCCTTTTCATCAGGGGCCATTATATTTACAACCATCACATGCTCTATACTCAAAAAGGCCAAGGTAAATCTTAGCTCCTTTATCGAGACTGCAACCCCTCCATACCTACAATCCAAAAAACAATGGGGTGAGTCATAGACTCAGTAAGTAAAACCCCTAATTCTCTACTAAGAAGACATCTCATCATCAAAATCTATTAGGTACAACACTCGCAATGTAATATCAATGGCAGATCATTAGCTAACTTATTGCTGCACCTCAACTACATGCAAATGTCAATTACTACATATTTCAATGCATGCTTACCTTTTGCTTGTCAATGAACATATCAACATATCATGCTTATGCATAAATTGGTGTTCATGCAAATTCATTTATCATCATCCTGGCTCAACCAGGCCCTCCTGGCTCAACCGAGGCATCCAGCTTCAAGTTAGGCATCCTGGCTCAACCGAGACATCTTAGCGTTAGCTCACCAAGGCATCTGAGCTCAACCCAGGCATCTTGGCTCAACCAGGACATCCCAGGGCTAGCTTACCTAAGGCATCCGAACTCAAATCCAAGCATCCTGTCTCAACCAGGGCATCCCGTTCAATGAAGGAGGCATCGTCACCAACGCTATATGGTGACTGGCGTTTTTTTCTCTTTAGATGCATCATATTAGTGCATCACACAAGCCTATTCTTCATCTTTCATCTTAGCCAATGCACACAAAGCCCAATGGTGTGAACGCATTCAATCATGCAAACATGAGCAAACCATACAAAATAACATTACAACATACATGCAGCTTGCACGGGTGAGCACACCACTAAACTCGACGACGTAGACTGTTGCCCTAGCCAAGAGTTGGAGATTCTACTTACTACTTTTGAGCCTAGCTCCAAGATGCTCCTTTTGTGATTGAATAGCTCCTAAGATGGCTTGGAGGAGAAGGATGTGAAAAAGATGAGAGAAAGGGAGAGGAAAGGAGAGAATGGCTAAGCTTCCAAAATGTAACGATGCCTTCTCCTATTTATAGGCCTCATCCTCTTCAATTATTGGTGCCAATCTCATGATTAAGCCTAAGGAACGAGTTGGCCTATCTAGTCTCCTTAGTTGGTGCCTATGCTTATTCGTGTTTGATTGTGATTGGTTCATCTATTTACTTATCCCTCCCTCCCAAGGCTCACTTTAGGCTTATGATGTGCCTATGGCCCTGGGGGACACATAAGCCACATTGATGCCTAATGTCTTCTCTTGATTGGTTGGCCTTTGGCTTGTTCACCAAGGCTATCCCTTAGGCTCATCATAACCTAAGATTCTAGAGGACACCTAAGCATGAATTACTAACTTCTTCTCCAAGGAAAATCTCAAGCCATCATCACCAAGCCAAGTGGTCCACTCTAATTTTTCCAAGTGTCCCGCCTAAAGTCCTTGGGTGGTTAGTCTATTTTGCCTCATAATTACACCTAGAATGTGTGTTGGCATGGCTAAAGGCCTTGCTTGGCAATCTAAGCTCCTAGGCATCATGATGATGGCCCACTTTTTGCTCTTCCATTGGCTCACCTATATGCCACATTTAATGGGCATTTAATGAAGTTTGACAATAATTGTGTTATAGTTGCCAACTTGGCAATTTTAGAACATTTGGTCATTAATGAGAACTCGTGTATTGCTCTCTAATTGGTCCACATGTGCTGCCTTTTCCTAGAATCTTCAAAGATATTTTGGCCACCATCATGACTTTTGACTATTCAAAGAACAACTTACCCCTTCATTTAATGAGAGGTTTCTAGAATTTTCCTTACTTTTGTCTTTTTCTTCATTAATAAGGCGGTCTAGAGAATTCTATCATCCAAGTTGGTTCCAAGGCCAGAGAAGAGGTCATTAGGTACACCTCAAAAAATTGAATCATGTACACCCGAGGTTCGGCCAACATGCCCCATGCTTACTCGAAATTATTCCCTTGGATGGTCAGTCGGCCTAAAGGGTTGGTTGTCCTTTGGTCGGTTCAAGGCCAATCCTAAGGCTTCTCATGGCCTAGCACTAAGCCAAGACACTCTGGATCTTAGAATTAGTGATGGAATAACTGGGTCTTATCCCTGAGCTCATTCCGATCAGCACCCGATCCACCAGTAGGGCTCATGGTCGACGCATTACCAATCCATGATCGGACATCACCAATTCGAGATTCTATTTCGATCACTAGAATTAAATAGGGAATAATGCATTTTTGGTTGGAAAACAGTCACATTTGATCGATTTGGATCATCCATGTATTGGTACATAACCGGGCGGAATCAACCGCGACCAAAAACTGCGACCAGTTGGATTGACCCATGACCATCCGCCGATCCAAAATCATCCCGTGACCAATTCTCGTGATCAAAAAGTCATGTTATGAGTTGGTGATCCTATCCCATCGGTATGGTCAGTAGAAAATTCGAGGCCAACACCTCGACCGATTCATGACCAGTCGGTCCGTCGGTCTGTCGATCAAATCGTGACCAATCCGTGATTCTTTGCCTATCGAACTAATCGATCCATGGCCAATGGCCCATGATCGATCCTTTTAGGACCTTATGGCCAACCCTTATGGGGTTGGAATCCAGGATGTTACATTATATGTAAATATATGTAAGTGTTTGTTGATGTTTTCTATGTTATCCCTATTAATGTGAATGATTGAGTGGAGTTAATTCTGCTTCCACTTGCATATAATCGAAAGATAAAATGAATGGGTCGGCGATGCCTTTTGGAACATTGCAATTAAATGACCAAAAGAAAGATGGGATGCCGTGCATTTGAGGGTCGAGGCGTGACATCTTGTTCGAGTTGGCATTATAGCAATGGTCATTATCTAGATTGATAAGGTGCGTTGAGACATTAGGATAGTTAGCTAGGAACACATATCATGCTTGTGATTGCTTATTGTTTTGCTGAATTATGGTTATGAATTCCTGCTTATGTTATTAGGATTATTGAACCAATTTTCTTTAGATTTCTAAGAGATATATAACCCAAACCCGAGAATGCCTAGAGGAAGGGCAGCTCTAGGCCAAGCAAGTGCTAGAGGAAGGGCATAAGGAGATCCCAGATTGGATAGGATTCTACAATCCTTCAAGGCAATTGGAAATCTAATGGGATAGTAGGCTCAGAACCAAGCTGTAGCTACTGCTGCCACCTCTACTACTCCCAATGATGCCCCCTTAGCCGGAGACAAGAATGGTGACCGGCAGATGTATAAGTCGGTGGAGCAATTCATAAAGCTGAAGCCAAGATAGTTTACTAGAAAAGGTGATCCTAAGGTTGCTACCTCATGGGTTAAGGAGCTGGAGAAGGCCTTTGCACTATTAAGGTGTACTAAGGAGGATAAGGTGACATTGGCTGTGTATCAACTTCAAGGTAACACCAATGATTAGTAGGAAGCCAATTGAATAAGGGTCTTTCTTGAAAGCACAGTCCCAACTTGGGGTGCCTTTGTTGAAACGTTCAACAGAAAGTACTTTTTCAAGTGCGCGCGAGAACAGAAGATGGCAGAATTTCTTTGACTCTGCTAGAACCATCTGTCCATCGATCAATGTGAAGCCAAGTTCGCTGAGCTGTCAAAGTACACAACAAGGATGGTCGAGGATTTGGTAGAAAGAGTGAGGAGATTTTGGGATGGCCTAAAGTCGGAAATCCACAGTAAAATGGTGCCTCGGAACTTTAAAGACTACGATAAGATGTATGAAAGGGCCCAGCTAATTAAAAGGGACATGTCTGAGTGAACAGCCACATCTAGATTGTGATATGCCCTTAACTAGGACTATTATCGATTTGGAAAGAAGCTGATGACAAGAAGAAAGCACTCCATCCCTCCCAACAAGAAGAATGGAATTGGGAAGCCGGCAGGCAATCTGAATAATAGATGCCGATTTTGTGGTAGGCATCACAGGATAGCATCGTGCCCCGCTAAGATCGCAGCATGTTTCTGGTGTGGCCAACAAGGCCATTAGGTGCGAAACTATTTGCGTCAATTAACTGGTATGCAACCCCAATAGCTACACATAGGATAGCAATATGTAGCTACACCGCAGAACCACCTTGACCAACCCCTAGCTCAAGGAAGAATGTATGTGGTGACCAGAGAGGAGGCAAAGGACTCCTAAGCCACAATCACTAGTATGGTGTCCTTACATTAGCATGCTACTTACGTGCTGTTTGATAAAGGAGCTACACATTCGTTCATAGCAAAGTAGTTTGTTAGATTAGCTAGATTAAAACTAAAGCAATTGGAAACAGTCCTTAGCATCTCAACCCTTATGAAGGATAAGGCATTATCTATCTTAAGCTATCGAGGGTGTGAGATAGTTATTAATGGTTGGAATGAATTGATAGATCAAGCTATTTTGGCCATGTTTGACTTTGATGTAATTATTAGATTGGATTGGCTCAAGAAGTAGCAAGCCACGATGGACTACTATAGTAAGATAATACAGTTCAACCTGTTTGGAAGTTCTTGTTATGAGTTGGTAGGAAATGGAGGAAGACCCTCAATACCCTTGATTATATCACTCGAGGTAGAATGATTACTAGAGGAGGGTTGCTAAAGCTATCTGGCAATGGTGGTGGATGCGAGATGTAGCTACTTTGTAGACGGCTTTTTGATGGAGTTACTAGGATTCCCTTCAAAAAGGGAGATCGAATTCGTCATTGAGTTAGTCCCTAGAATGGAACCAATCTCCAAGGCACCTTACCAAATGTCGTTGTCAGAATTGAAGGAATTGAAGGTGTAAATGCAAGAGTTGCTCAATAAGGGATTAATTTACCCTAGTACATTGCCATGGGGAGCACTAATCCTATTCATTGAGAAGAAGGACGGATCGTTGTGTCTATGTATCGACTATCGACAACTCAACAAGTGACAATCAAGAACAAATATCCATTACTGAGGATCGCCAACTTGTTTGATCAACTTCAAGAAGCTTCAGTATTCTCCAAGATAGATCATTAGCTGAGAATCAAGAAGGAAGATATCCCAAAGATAGCGTTTCAAATGCAATACAGCCACTACGAGTTTACGGTGATGCCGTTTAGATTATCCAGTGCCCTAGCTACTTTCATGGACTTAATGAACCAAGTATTCAAGGCATATTTAGATCAATTCGTTATAGTCTTCATCGACGACATACTGATATACTAGAAAAGCCAAGAGGAGCATGAACAGCATTTAAGGATGGTATTGCCAACCCTTCGAGAACATGCACTTTACGCCAAGTGTAATAAGTATGAGTTTTGGCTCAATTGGGTAGCTTTTCTTGGTTATATAGTATCCAGCGAAGGAATTTTAGTTGACCTAGCCAAGATTGAGGTAGTCATGAACAAGTCAAGACTAATGACGATGACCGAAGTTTAGAGTTTTCTAAGATTGGCTGGCTATTACCAACTATTTGTGGAAAGATTCTATGGAATAGCTAGGCGCAATGACATGACTGCTAATGAATGAAATAAAGTTCGAATGGATGGATAAGTGCAAGAAGAGTTTCAAGAGCTTAAGCGCAAGTTGACTACTGCGCAAGTATTGACGATACCATCTGGTCCTGGAGGTTACGAGATTTTCAATGACGCTTCATATAAAGGGCTAAGTTGCATTATGATACATCATGGAAGAGTAGTGGTCTATGCGTCTAGACAATTGAGACCTTACAAACAAAATTATCCAACGCACTACTTGGAATTGGCAACAATTATCTTTGTTTTGACCATCAAAGCCTAAAGCACCTATTTTCTCAGAAGGAATTGAACATGAGACAACGACATTGGATGGAACTTCTCAAGGACTATGACTGCGACATCCTATATTATCTTGGAAAGGCCAACAAAGTAGCAAATGCGCTTAGTCGTAAGTCAACAACTGCACAAATAATGGTTCAGGAATGAATCCTTCTCGAAGGAGTGTGAGATTCAAATTTTCGATTCGAGGTAAGCCATCTTTCTAGGCTTATGTCTACCCTCTAAATCGAACTCGAAGTACAGACCAAGATTAAAGCACTACAATCGACAGAACCATCAATCCAATGAATTTTGCAAGAGAGTGCGGAAAAGAGGGAACCGGATTGTCAAGTAGGAGAGAATGGGATGTTGAAATTTCGAGGATGGTTATGTGTGCCCAATAATGCAAAACTCAAGGAAGAGATTCTGGTAGAAGTTTGTAAAAGCAACTATAACATATATCTAGGAAGCACGAAGATGTAAAGAAATCTTTGGCAAATATTATTGGCAAAATGGCATGAAGGCAGATGTCGCCTAGCACGTGGCCAAGTGCTTGACATGCCAACAAGTGAAATCACAACATTACAAACCCGGTGGACTACTAGGACCCCTAGAAATTCCAAAATGGAAATGGAAGCATATGATGATGGACTTTGTGATAGGACTACTAAGGAGCTAGAGAGGTAACGATTCTATTTGGGTCGTAGTTGATAAATTGACCAAGTTAGCATGTTTTATTGCGATACCAAAATTCTTTGCCATGGATAGATATGCTGAGCTATATGTGCAGCAAATAATTCGTCTGCATGGAGTGCCCGAGACAATCACGTCATAACGAGACCCCAAGTTCACAGCAGTATTTAGAAAAGTCTACAGACTGCCATGGGAACGAAGCTGTAATCTAGCACAGTTTATCATTCATAGACAGATGGTCAATCTAGGAGGGCCACTTAGATAATCGAGGATATGTTGCGAGCTTGTGTTATGGATTTTAAAGGAGGATGGGAAGAGCAACTACACATCGTTGAATTTGCGAACAACAATAGCTGCCAACAGGGTATCAGAATGGCACAATTCGAGGCGCTATACAGTTGTGCTTGTAGAACACCTGTCTATTAGGATGAGATTGAAGAAATAATCATTAATGGCCCTGAGCTAGTGCAATAGTCCGCAAATGCGGTTAAGATTATCAGGGCCAGGCTAAGGACAATCTAGAACTGCCAGAAAAGCTATATGGATAAATAATGAAGATCTTTGGAATTCCAAGTAGGTGATAAAATCTTCCTTAAGGTGTCACCAATGAGAACACCATGCTTTGGCAAGAAAGGAAAGTTGAGCCCTAGGTACATTGGACCTTTTGAAATTCTAGAATGAATAGAGACCTTGGCCTATCGATTAGCATTGCCACCCCGGATTTGCTCAAGTTCATAATGTGTTTCATGTATCCATGCTAAGGAAATATGAACGGACCTCGCACACGTGCTCAGTTTTGAGGAAATTGAAATTGACGACAAAGTGCCATACATTGAGTAGCCGGTGTAGGTTGTTGATTGAAAATAGTAAGTGCTGTGCGACAAGGTCATTCCCTTAGTCAAAGTTATTTGGCAACACCATGGTACCAAGCGAGCAACCGGGGAAAGTAAGGATGTGATGAGACATCAATATCCTCATCTATTTGAAGAAACAAGTAATTCTACAAATTTCGAAGACAAAATTTCTTTGAGAGGGGAGGAATTGTGACATCCTCAATTCGACCCCTATCTACGTAACAAAATTATGGCAGTAATTAGCAAACCACGGAAAAGCAAAGGATAGCCACCTTAGGATGAGAACTCAATTTTTTTCATAAATGGCTTGTAAATTTTTGGAAAAATGGAATCGGGCCGTGAATGAGGAGCCATGAGGGCCCAAGCCACGAATGGGCCCAATGGTCCTCACGGCCCTCCCATGACGGCCAAAAAGGCCCACCTAGGCCATTAAGCCCACACTTAATTTTTTGGAATCTTGCACATTAAATTTGCCCATGTGCATGAATAGTACTTTGGACTATAGTTGATTTAATTCCTAATTTGCTCCTTCTAGAGGCCAGTTAGTCTAATGGGACAAATTTGTTGTCATCCTAAGAAGAAGTGGGTGCCCATTGAAGGAGGAAAGAGAAGAAGACTAACCTAGTTGGCCTATCTAGTTCAATTCCAATTTTGGCACATCCATAATATCTTGCCATTAATGAACTTGCATAGGAAGGATTTCATAAAGCATTTGTGGCCATGCAAAGGCTTGGCCAAGAGTGAATTAAGAGAAATTGTACTGGGCTCATTAATGCTTGGATAGGGAAAAATCTTGGACGAGCTCATCTCTCTCTGTCTCTCTGTCTCTGTCTCTCTCTCTCTCTCTCGGCACTCATCTCTCACTCTCACGGTTCATCCCTCTCTTTCTCTCTCAATTGGTTGTCTACCGAGAGATGCCATCCACTGTTGCTCACTGTGCCGCCATCGTCATGCCATCACTGTTGCCATGCTTGCCAAGCCACACCATCACCTCCTTCCACCCCCGCTTACCGCGTCGTCTTGCTCATCACCACCTCACCATCGCTTGCCATTCCCTTTGCTGTTGTTTTTCGACCGTGAATCATTGTGCCGCCGCTGTTGCCACCACTTGCCGTTGAAGCTCAATAGCCAGACCTGTGAATAACTTACTAACCCTTGTTTAGGGTGGTGGTTATGCTTAGGATTAGGGTTAGAATTAGGGTTAATGATAGTTAGATTATGTGATAGGTGGATTATGATGATAACTTATCATGAATGATGATAAAAGCATGTAATAGATTATTGTGAATAGTGATAAGTTGATGTGATAACTTATCATGAATAGTGATAAGTGCATGTGATAGGTTATCGTGAATAGTGATAAGTTAATGTGATAACTTATGGTGAATAGCGATAAGTGCATGTGATAGGTTATCGTGAATATTGATAAGTGCATGTGATAACTTATCGTGAATAGTGATAAGTGTATGTGATAGGTTATCGTGAATAGTGATAAGGACATGTGATAGCTTATTTAAAAAGTTGATAAGCACTTAGGATATTCTATTTTTAAAAATGATAAGCGGTAAGGATATTCTACTTTAAAAAGTAATAAGTGCTTATGATATTCTATTTTTAAATGATAAGTGCTTATGACATCCTATTTTCATAAAATAAAAGTACTTGTAAAATATTATTTTGAAAGGTGATATGCTAGGTTGATAAGTGAAATCATGGTGTGATATCATATGCTATGAGGTTAATGTATGATTATTTTGGTGGATAAATAATCAATGACTGATCATGTGGAATTATTTCATGACATTTTTGTGTGCAAAGATTGCTAGTGTGGCACCCCTGATTCGCCTTCAGGGTCGCCACAAGTGATCTCTCTTACCACTCGATCTTATATAACTTCACAAACCGATACTCTTTGACTAGGGAAATATTTTTTTTTTGAAAGCGGTCCCACCGCAACTTATTAGCGGAAGCATAAACAAGTCTCACCATCTCTCCCTCCAATAACCATAATGCAATACACACCAACTACGCACCATAAGAAAAGATAATGCTGATTCACTCTTATTTATATTTTTCGTGATGGACATCAAGGTTGATACAACAAAAAGGCCAAGATTTTAACTATACTTGGCTACCACCCCAAAAAGGACTCAATTCTACATCGAACATGTACCACCCTCCATCAACGAGCATCAGCTATCTCCAAAAAGTGTCAGCTCCCAATAGCTTTACGCGCCATCATACCCAATCCGGTGCATTAGGTGGCGGCGGCGGTAACATCCCTAACATCACTCCATCGTGTCAGACATGGACAGATAAAAACTACTAGATAACCGGGCCATCAGCTCAACCCACATCGTACATCACCAGGACACGAACTCGAACAAAAACTAAACCAAGAGCACCGACAACAGTAGGTAAATTATTCCGTACACTCCACATCCACATCAGTAGGTATGCCATAGTAAGTACCACGTGCAACCGGCAGTAAAGGCATCTTTCTAATCTGAAATGTTATTCCCCCAAAGGAGTGAGTACAACCACTCAACAGTAAAGATCCACCACACTACTCAATGGGTCAAACAGAACAATCAAGAATAAAACACATATCATTCATGCATTCAAGCAAACCTTACCTTGCAACCATACATATATCACCATGCCATATGTGCATAAATCACCATGCACTTATCATCAAGCATTCATGCATATATCCCCATGCCATATGTGCACATACCACCATGCACTTACCATCAAGCATTCATGCATATATCACCATGCCACGTGTGCATATACCACCATACACTTACCATCATGCACTTACCATCAAGCATTCATGCATATATCACCATGCCATGTGTGCATATACCACTATGCACTTACCATCAAGCATTCATGCATATATCACCATGCCATATGTACACATCCATGCGCATGATTCAATTTTCAATTTTTATCTTTCACAAGGATCTCATCATCTTTCTTTCCAAGGACCAGTGTTTGCATCCCACAATTTATCGCTCGCATCCCACCTGGCATCACGAGGAACCTCCGATACACACCTCCGGGCATCCGGCACACACACTCCAGACATCTCGCATCCCACCTAGCATCACGAGGAATCTCCCAAGCTCGCCATGAAGATGGTTACCCCTACCCTCTGGGCATGCATCATAATACAACCCCTCACCCTCCGGGCATGTATCATAATACAACCGAGCATCCCGACACTCTCGGGGAAAACCTCTGGGCATGTATTCATAATACAACCAGGCATCCAAAGGGCATCGACTCATTCGAACCTTTGGGCATCCCGACACTCCCAGGGCATCCGGCACACACACTCCGGGCATCTGGCACCCCCACACTCCGGGCATCGTCGGCTCACACCTCCAACGGTCTCGTTATTTTCTCAATTTTATATTCACACATGTATCTCAATTTCAATATGGCATTTGATGCAATAATGTCAAAGATCTCAACCAAATTTTCATGCCATATAACATGCCATATGTCATCACATATGCAGCAAAATCAACCACTCAAAGTATTACATCACAAGGATAATTTCATTTATTTTTCAAAACAGACCAATGTTTCGGATAAATCAGAATACATTCCTCTAGTTAAAACTCCAGAAAAATTAGTAAATGACATCAATAAATTCTGAAAAGTTGACACATTATAGACGAGACCTAAAGGCAGATATCTCATGAATAACTCCATACCAAAAGAATTTCACACAAAACAGTAAGGTTCATGCATCACAGTTTTTCAAACTTCAATATCTCAGCTTGCACAGTTTTTGAAGAAATTTAAATTAAATACCCAAACGAACTCCAAAAATTCTGAAATTTTGACATGTTATATAGAATTCCTAGAGGTAAATATCTCATGAATAAATCGAAACCCAAATCGTTCTAGGTTGATAGATATAGACGATTATTTCCCCATGTTCTCGGTGTCATCTTTTCCAGATTATCATCTTTCAAAAGAAACTCATTTCACCGACCTACATATGTTCATTTCTTCTAAATTTTCAGTATCTTATTCCTCAGAATGTCACCTACAACTTTCGTTAAGGACACACGATCGAATTTGAACTGTATGATCTTATAAAAATCACAAAATCATACTAGGTCGAGGTAGCGTTTTTCCCAGATTCAGTTTCTTCAAAGAACAACGATTTCACCGGCCTATTTTTGTTCATTTCCTCTAAAGTTTTGATATGTTCTACCTCAAGAAGTAAAATACAACTTTCATTAAGAGATCAAAGTGAGATTTTCACCAAAAAGTTACTTTAAAGACCACGAAATCTCTAAAGGTCAGTATAGCGAATTCCAGATCTAACTCCTCCAAAGAAAAATCATTTCACTAACCAATACTTGTTTGTTTTGCTTCAAATTTTAGTATGTTGTTCCTCAAGGTATTCTCTACAACTTTCTTGAAGATATAAAATCAAGATTCCAACAAAAAGGTCACATGCAACACACAATCTCATGGACGGTCGGAGTGGTCTTTCCGGAAACAGCATGCATGGCCAACGAATCTCTCTTCAAAGCTCCGAAATCTCATCCCATCTATCACAACCAAGACTTACCATCTACTATACACACAACACAGCAATGCAAGGGCTAGGTTTAGGACTTCACTTGCCTTAAACTCAAGTACAAACAGCAACAAGAACGGCGGCAAAGCAGCGAACAAACGGTAGCTGTGACATCCTGAAATTCGACCCCGTTTCGATAAAGTGAAATGGGCATTTCGTCGACGCGCCTTTTATGGCGCTTTTTCTCTGAAATCACTCACGAGTTAACTAACCTATTGGGTGAAGCCGTTAAGGGATGTATCGGCCGTAAAATCCCTAAAAGCTACCTAATTGGTTGGATTGGTAAAAATCACGTCCGATTGATTTTTAACCACGAAATCAACTCGATTTCGGGAATCGAATTTTAAGCGCGTCGCGATTCTTATTTTTGGATCCTCTCATGTCTCATCGCTCGTCAATTTATTGACAGTCAAATTTCAATAAAGAAATTATCGGAAAAAGAAAATTGAAATCAAAAAAAATAAAATAGAAAGGAAAAGGAATTTAGCAAAGGAAAAGTTGCATAAAGGAATTATGTAATTTCCTTTTTCTTTTCCTCTCTCTCTCTCTCTCTCTCCCCTTTTCTTTTTCTCTCTCTTTTCTCTCTTTCTCCCTCTCTCTTTTCTTTCCTTTCTTTTCTTTCTTTTTTCTCTCTTTTCTTTCTCTCTCCTCTCTCCTCTCCCCTCCCCCTCGTGCGATTCCCCCCCACCGCTCACTTTTCTTTCTCTTATCTCTTCTCTCCCTTATCTCTTCCCTCTCTCTCCTCTCTCTTCTCTCCCACTTTTCCCCCACGTGACCGAACCCACCCCCTCCTTCTTCTTCTTCTTTCTTCCTCATGCGAGCGAACCAGGAACCGAAGAAGACCAGAACCGCTCGTCGCGCGCCGCCGCACCGCCGTCCCGCCGTCGCGCCGCCGGACCGCCGCGCCGCCCGTGCGCTTCGCCGCGCCCAGCCGCCGTCCGCGCGCCCAAGCCGAGCAGCCCAGCCCCGTTTCTCCTCTGTCCAGCACCGACCAGCCCTCCCCCGGCCGCCTCCGGCCACCGCCAGCCCCGCCGGACCTCCCCCGAGACCCCCTCGCCCTCCGCCGGCCTTCCCTCGCCCTCCTAGCCGCCGGAGCAGCTCCGATCCGGCCCGAACAGCAGACCCACGAAGTGGGTTTCAGCCACTTCGGGCCCGCTTTTGGGCCGTTTCCCGGCCCCGGATCCGCGAGTCGCTTTGGGAAGTCTCGTTCCTCGCGTCGCCGCCGTCGGATTGATCCGATTTGCGCGCGATTTGGTGAGTAATCTCACTAATCCAGGATTAGTGGCTAATTATGCTTAAGGTTGGTTTAGATTTAATTAATTATGTTTAGGTTGTTAGATTAGAATAAATTAGCAATTATTAGTCAATTGTGATGCGATTTAAATAAATTGATTGCGCAATTAGCAAGTAGACGTGGTCTACTAATTATTGGAAGTGCCTCGGGATTTTTCCCGACCCTTCGTGGGCTTCAATTTGGTGATTCGGGCCTAAGTGGGATTTTTGGCATTTTAATATTAATTTTCGGAATTAAATTAAATAATTATTTATTTTCCGAAAATTCGAGGGAGATGGTCCTGAACCGGAAAATTATGCTGATGACCGTGGTGAAGTCCGTTTATTTAATCGGGCTTTAATTTGAGCTAAATTGAATTTTAATGTTAATTGTTTAATTTTCGAGATTTATTATTTAATTATTTAATTATTTATTTTTCGAAAATTCAAGGGAGATGGTCCTGAACCGGAATATTATGCTGATAATCATGGTGTAGCCGTTTATTTAAATTAGCTTTATTTTGAGCTAAATGGAATTTTTAATAATTATTAATTAATTTTCGAAATTAATTAATTAATTATTTATTTTTCGGAAATTAAGAATTTGATGGCCGACGACCGAAATTTCGTGCTTGATCATCGTGGCGCAGCTTCATTTATTTAATTGAGCTTTATTTTGTCTTTGAAGTGAATTAATTGTGATTATAAAATTATTTTCCTGGGTGAATTAATTTGGAAAATTAATTGGAAGATAACCTAGGGTGTCGGTTGACAGCACCAAAAGTGTTTTGGTGGACGCTAAAAATGCTGGGATTTGTGGAGTCGAAATCGTTATATTTTGGCTAAGGCCAATAGTGTCTTTATGCACGATATTTTATCAATGATGATAAAATATGAAAAGAAATGCTGTGTGAAGAAGTGATGTGTGATGTGGCTCAGCGATTATTACATTGCTTTGGCATGTAGGATGCCTTAGAGAATGCACGTAAATTGTTGGATAGTTGATCATGCCTGTGTGGCGATAGTTGATCATGCCTGTGTGGCGATAATTGATCATGCCTGTGTGGCGATAGTTGATCATGCCTGTGTGGCGATAATTGATCATGCAAGTGTGGCGTAGATCGTCCTGCGTGGCTGTATTTCTGTGTATCGGGTATCGTGCCCATGTGGCAAGGAAAGTGGAATGTCTACGAGTATGCACATAAAGTGCTTATTGTACATCACATTGGCGAATAGACGCCCGAGAACATTACTGTAGCTCTGTGACTGAGTGTACTACTGGGGATTATATGGTGTGGAGTGCTATGACCTAGAAATGGTCCACACGACATGTAATCGACGATGTCGATTGATCATTGTTTTGATTTGATGTTGTGAATTGATTGGTAGTGGAAATGACCGTGAGTGGTCTTGTTGGCTTAATCGACTAGGTCGATTTGATCGATGCCTCGATCGGTGATATGATTGCTTGAGTGTCTGTTTGTAAATTGTGCGACTTGCAGGGTGGGATCGATCTAAGGTACGTCTTCGACCTATGCGTGTTTAGGCGGCGCTTTTAGTATAATAGTTTACTAATCGGGCTTAGTGGGGTAGAACTCGCTGAGACGTAGTCTCATCCCAGTTTGGGGAAAACATTTCAGGATCCCGACGAGGAGCTGAGGAGGAGGAATTTGTGAATGAGAATTCGCAGGCGAAATTGAGGAAGAGGAATCAGAGGAGGATCAGGATGATCTCGAGTATGACTTAGACGGGGATTGAAATCCCATCTCTTTGTGAACCCTTTTGTATATGTGTAGATGGAGTGAGACCCTGAAGTTGCGAATAGCTTGTGAAGTACTCTGTCTAATGCCATGTATAAAGATTTGGTTGTAAATTTCAATATGAAAGATATAGCCGCTTTTTCTATCCCATCGTTTTATTGTGCTGGGATTTTAACTGCTTCCGCATGTGTTTAAAAATTGAAAGGGTCGGCGATACATTATCCTGGGATATCGCATTATAAAATCGACCAAGATTGAAGGATGTGCGCGTGCCTGAGGATCGGGGCGTGACATCCTGTTTAAGTGGTATCAGAGCGAAGTTGAAAATTGGAGTGATAAGGAGCGATGACCATGGGATAGTTAGTAGGAAAGGCCTTTAAATTCATGCTGATGCATGTCTGTGTTAGCTGTGTGCTAAAATTGTTTGTTGTTTGGATCGCTCTGTTTCTAATTCGGTGTTGAATTGGAAACAGTGTTAGTTGAGTGAAACTACACCATGAGCGATCAGGAGCCGAGAACTCCTGCAAAGAGGACCAGTAGGGTCGTTATTCGGGGTAGAGCTCCGACTCGTGTCGGAACCCGAGGCGGACGTGGTCGAGCGCCAGCACAGGCTAGCGCGAGTGGAGTGAATCCACCTGTCGTAGATGTCGGGGTAGCAGCCCCTAATGATCCCAGGGTGGATGGGATCTTGCGTGTTCTGGAAGCGATGGGTAATAGAATGGATCAGCAAGCTGCGACAGTTGAAGCCGCCGCTCAGGCCGCCGCTAATGCCGTAGCTGTTGCCGCTGCTCAGGCCGCTCCTGCCGCCGCCCCTGCAGCCGCACCTGCTGCCGCGCCTACAGTCGCACCTGCCGTTGCTCCAGCCGCCGTGAATGTTGAGAATCCACCAGAGATAGTGGTTGCTGCAAGACCGATCCATAAGTTGGTGGAGCATTTCCTAAGGTTAAATCCGCCGTTGTTTACTGGGTCTGGAGACCCCGAAGCTGCTTCTTCATGGATTAAGAAGCTCGAGAAAGCGTTTGCACTGCTGATGTGCAACGAGACTGAGAAGGTAATGTTAGCAACTTACCAGCTGGAGGGAGTTGCTGACACTTGGTGGATGACAACTCGAGAAATGATCTTTCCGGAAGGTGCTGTCCAGGATTGGAACACTTTCCGCGAAGCTTTCAATGATAAGTTCTTCTCCGAGACTGCCAGAGAGGTGAAGATTGCTGAATTTCAACGTCTTCGCCAGGGTTCCCTATCTGTTGATCAGTATGAGGCGAAGTTCGCCGAACTTTCGCGATATGTCCCTGAATTAATTGAGAACCCCGTGAATCGAGCAAGGAGATTCAGAGAGGGATTCAGGCAAGATTTGAAGAGTGCCTTAGTCCTTCTAGATCTAAAGACTTATAATGATCTGTATCGGAGAGCTCAGAAGATTGAGAAGGATCAGAATGATCGAGCCATCGCATCTGGATCGCGGTTTGGTTCGAACCAAGATAGAAATTGGTTTGAGAAAGGACCGATGATTGGAGGTAGATCTCATGTTCCATCCAGTAAGGAGGGTGGAATTAGAAAGTCGGAACCCAATCGGATTGATGTGTGTCGTTTCTGCGGAAGACAACATGGATCGGCTCCGTGCTTTCCTAGGACAAGAGTTTGCTACGAGTGTCGCCAGCACGGCCACCTAGCCAAGGATTGTCCCCAAAGAAAGATGGGACAACATCAGCTGCCGCCACCGCCACAGATGGGTCAGAATCGAGGACTCCCGTCATTAATTGCACAGCAGGGTAGACCATTCGGACCTCCAGCTCAAGGACGGACATATGCCATCACTAATGGACAGGACAAAGGGAAAGCACCGCAGATAGAGCATCACTAGAATAGTGAAGGGGACATGAAGGAATCGACTATGCACCAATCGAGGAAGAACGTTTTTGAGTGACTTTATGGAAGTAGCAAAATGAAATTTTGGTTAAGTTTATAGAATTTCGGTTTGTGAAAATGAAGTTGTAAAGAGGAGAATCACCGACTAGAGTGGTACCTGAATATTTTGTTGTGTGTAACTTGATGTCCTATATAAAAAGGTTGGGCTTAAGGAAAAGCTGACTTTCTGATTTCTGACGATGGGACACTAAGGTTCTATAGACGTTTAGTTATGCTTAACGATGTAGAGCCTAGAGAAGATGTTTTGCCTTAATTGCATCGTGGCAGTTATAGCGTTCATCTTGGAAGCATTAAGATGTATTTGCGTCAACACTACTGGTGGTCAGGCATGAAGGCGGACATCGCCAAGCATGTGGCCAAGTGTTTGACTTGTCAGCAAGTAAAAGCCTAGCATTGTAAGCCGAGATGATTTCTACAACCTCTCGCGATCCCAGAGTGGAAATGGGAGCATATCACGATGGACTTCGTGACTGGACTACCAAGGAGTCAGAGGGGAAATGATTCGATTTGGGTAGTAGTTGACAGGCTGACAAAGTCGGCTCGCTTCATTGCGGTTCGAAAGGACTGAGTCCGGATAGACACGCAGACCTGTATGTGCGTCAGGTGGTTCGTATGCATGGAGTGCCGGTTATGATAACATCTGATAGAGACCCGGGATTTACTGCTGCTTTTTGGAAGAGTCCGCAGAGTGCTTTAGGTACAAAGCTTCAGTATAGTACGGCATATCATCCTCGGACGGATGACCAAACCCGAAAGGACGATTCAATTTGAAGACATGCTGAGAGCGGGTGTAATATAATTCAAAGGGAGTTAGGAGGGTCGGCTTAATTTGGTGGAATTCGCCTTCAACAACAGGTTATCGCAGAGCATCAAGATGGCTCCATTTGAAGCGTTGTATGGCGAGCATGCGAACTCTCCAGTGTGTTGGGATGAAGTCGAGAAAGGAAGAAGGCGGGCCCGAGTTGATTCAAATAATCTGTAGATGCCGTGGCGTGATCGAGAGACAGATTGAAGACAACTTGTAGCAAAGCGGCGAAAAGTTATGCAGATAAGCGCCGAAGGTCTTTGGAATTCCAAGTTGGTGATCACATTTTTCTAAAAGTGTCACCAATGAGGAGAACTTCGCGCTTTGGTAAGAAAGGCAAGCTGAGTCCGAGGTACGTAGGTCCGTTTGAGATTCTTGAAAGAATCGGAAACCTAGCGTATCGTCTTGCGTTGCCGCCAAGATTGGCGCAAGTGCATGACGTCTTTCACGTGTCGATGTTAAGGAAGTACGAGCTCGACCCGACCCACGTGCTCAATTTCGAGGAATTGGACGTGGATGACCGTGTGTCATACGTTGAAAGCCCGGTCCAGTTGTCGATCGTAAAGAGTAAGTTCTCGTACAAAGACCATTCCGTTGGTCAAAGTGGTCTGGCAACACCACGGCATTGAAGGAGCGACTTGGGAGACTGAAGAGTCGATGAGACAGTTGTACCCCCGCCTTTTTGAGCAAAGTGTAATGGTTTAAATTTCGAGGACGAAATTTTTATAAGAGGGGAAGAGTTGTGACATCCCGAAATTCGACCGTTTCGATAAAGTGAAATGGGCATTTCGTCGACGTGCCTATGGCCTTTTTCTCTGAGCTGATCACTCACGAGTTAACTAACCTATTGGGTGAAGCCGTTAAGGGATGTATCGGCCGTAAAATCCCTAAAAGCTACCTAATTGGTTGGATTGAGCTAAAATCACGTCTGATTGATTTTTAACCACGAAATTGAACTCGATTTCGGGAATCGAATTTTAAGCGCGTCATGATTCTTATTTTTAGGATCCTGTCTCATCGCTCGTCAATTTATTGACGAGTCCGAAATTTCAATAAAGAAATTATCGGAAAAAGAAAATTGAAGACCAAAATAAAATAGAAAGGAAAAGGAATTTAGCAAAGGAAAAGTTGCATAAAGGAATTATGTAATTTCCTTTTTCTTTTCCTCTCTCTCTCTCTCTCTCCCTTTTCTTTTTCTCTCTCTTTTCTCTCTTTCTCCCTCTCTCTTTTCTTTCCTTTCTTTTCTTTCTTTTTCTCTCTTTTCTTTCTCTCTCCTCTCTCCTCTCCCCTCCCCCTCGTGCGATTCCCCCCCACCGCTCACTTTTCTTTCTCTTATCTCTTCTCTCCCTTATCTCTTCCCTCTCTCTCCTCTCTCTTCTCTCCCACTTTTCCCCCACGTGACCGAACCCACCCCCTCCTTCTTCTTCTTCTTTCTTCCTCATGCGAGCGAACCAGAACCGAAGAAGACCCGAACCGCTCGTCGCGCGCCGCCGCACCGCCCCCGCCGTCGCGCGCCGGGACCGCCGCCGCCCCGTGCGCGCTTCGCCGCGCCCGCCCCGCCGTCCGCGCGCCCAAGCCGAGCCCCCGCCCCCTGTTTCTCCTCTCCGTCCAAGACCGACCCTCCCCCGCCGCCTCCGCCACCGCCCGCCCCCGCCGGACCTCCCCGAGACCCCCGCCTCCGCCCGCCGCCTTCCCTCGCCCTCCTAGCCGGGAGCAGCCCGATCCGCCCGAACAGCGGACCCACGAAGTGGGTTTCACCACTTCGGGCCCGCTTTTGGGCCGTTCCCGCCCGGATCCGCGAGTCGCTTTGGGAAGTCTCGTTCCTCGCGTCGCCGCCGTCGGATTGATCCGATTTGCGCGCGATTTGGTGAGTAATCTCACTAATCCAGGATTAGTGGCTAATTATGCTTAAGGTTGGTTTAGATTTAATTAATTATGTTTAGGTTGTTAGATTAGAATAAATTAGCAATTATTAGTCAATTGTGATGCGATTTAAATAAATTGATTGCGCAATTAGCAAGTAGACGTGGTCTACTAATTATTGGAAGTGCCTCGGGATTTTTCCCGACCCTTCGTGGGCTTCAATTTGGTGATTCGGGCCTAAGTGGGATTTTTGGCATTTTAATATTAATTTTCGGAATTAAATTAAATAATTATTTATTTTCCGAAAATTCGAGGGAGATGGTCCTGAACCGGAAAATTATGCTGATGATGACCGTGGTGAAGTCCGTTTATTTAATCGGGCTTTAATTTGAGCTAAATTGAATTTTAATGTTAATTGTTTAATTTTCGAGATTTATTATTTAATTATTTAATTATTTATTTTTCGAAAATTCAAGGGAGATGGTCCTGAACCGGAATATTATGCTGATAATCATGGTGTAGCCCGTTTATTTAAATTAGCTTTATTTTGAGCTAAATGGAATTTTTAATAATTATTAATTAATTTTCGAAATTAATTAATTAATTATTTATTTTTCGGAAATTAAGAATTTGATGGCCGACGACCGAAATTTCGTGCTGATCATCGTGGCGCAGTTCATTTATTTAATTGAGCTTTATTTTGTCTTTGAAGTGAATTAATTGTGATTATAAAATTATTTTCCGGTGAATTAATTTGGAAAATTAATTGGAAGATAACCGGGTGTCGGTTGACAGCACCAAAAGTGTTTTGGTGGACGCTAAAAATGCTGGGATTTGTGGAGTCGAAATCGTTATATTTTGGCTAAGGCCAATAGTGTGCTAATGCACGATATTTTATCAATGATGATAAAATATTAAAAGAAATGCTGTGTGAAGAAGTGATGTGTGATGTGGCTCAGCGATTATTACATTGCTTTGGCATGTAGGATGCCTTAGAGAATGCACGTAAATTGTTGGATAGTTGATCATGCCTCGTGTGGCGATAGTTGATCATGCCTGTGTGGCGATAATTGATCATGCCTGTGTGGCGATAGTTGATCATGCCTGTGTGGCGATAATTGATCATGCAAGTGTGGCGTAGATCGTCCTGCGTGGCTGTATTTCTGTGTATCGGGTATCGTGCCCATGTGGCTGAAGGAAAGTGGAATGTCTACGAGTATGCACATAAAGTGCTTATTGTACATCACATTGGCGAATAGACGCCCGAGAACATTACTGTAGCTCTGTGACTGAGTGTACTACTGGGGATTATATGGTGTGGAGTGCTATGACCTAGAAATGGTCCAATTGACATGTAATCGACGATGTCGATTGATCATTGTTTTGATTTGATGTTGTGAATTGATTGACTGAGTGGAAATGACCGTGAGTGGTCTTGTTGGCTTGTAATCGACTAGGTCGATTTGATCGATGCCTCGATCGGTGATATGATTGCTTGAGTGTCTCATTGTAAATTGTGCCGACTTGCGGTGGGGATCGATGCTAAGGTACGTCTTCGACCTATGCGTGTTTAGGCGGCCTTTAGTATAATAGTTTACTAATCGGGCTTAGTGGGGTAGAACTCGCTGAGACGTAGTCTCATCCCAGTTTGGGGAAAACATTTCAGGATCCCGACGAGGAGCTGAGGAGGAGGAATTTGTGAATGAGAATTCGCAGGGCGAAATTGAGGAAGAGGAATCGAGAGGAGGATCGGGATGATCTCGAGTATGACTTAGACGGGGATTGAAATCCCATCTCTTTGTGAACCCTTTTGTAGATATGTGTAGATGGAGTGAGACCCTGAAGTTGCGAATAGCTTGTGAAGTACTCTGTCTAATGCCATGTATAAAGATTTGGTTGTAAATTTCAATATGAAAGATATAGCCTGCTTTTCTATCCCATCGTTTTATTGTCTGGGGATTTTAACTGCTTCCGCATGTGTTTAAAAATTGAAAGGGTCGGCGATACATTATCCTGGGATATCGCATTATAAAATCGACCAAGATTGAAGGATGTGCGCGTGCCTGAGGATCGGGGCGTGACAGTAGCGAGCTAGGCGAACGATCCTCCTCCTTCCTCTCACACGCCCGCTTCCTCTCTTTCCCTCTTCCTCTCTCTTGGTTTCCCTGTCACGCCCCGATCCTCGGGGACGCGCCCATCCTTCCATTTGGTCGATTTTTTAAAATGCGATATCCCAGGACTAATTATCGCCGACCCTTTTCTTTTTATTACGCATGCGGAAGCAGCTTATAAATCCCCGACAATAAAACAATGGGATAGGAAAGCGAGCCCATATTTTTCATATTGAAATTCACAACCACACTTTCATTAACAAATAAGCAACTCATAGTATATTTACAATACTATTTACAGCATGAAAGTCTCACACCTATCTACACTAAGACAGGGTCCACAAAATGGATGGGATCTCACCACATCCGGGTTATATTCAAGATCCCTCTCTGGATCATCTTCTACTTCAAAATACTTTCTCCCCTTCAAGCTCTTCCTCCTCGCTTTTCCTCGGGGTCCCGAAATGGTTATTCAATAACCAATGAGACCACGTCTCGCCGAGTCCTACCCACTAAGACCCGATTAATAAACTAATATACCATACGGTTGCCTAAGACAACACGAGTCGAGAGGACTTACCTTGGCCTCGCCCAACCCCGCAATTCAAGGTTAGACACATATATTCAAACAATTCACGACATACGATCAAGATTGATCCATCGACTTAGTCGATTACATGTCAATCCGACCATCTCTAGGTCATTCCCACTCGTACCACGACTTCTCAATGGTCTACTCATTCATCAAATCACATGTGTTTCTCGGGCGTCGTTTTCGCCAATGACATACCGATCACCGACACCGTGCGTTCTTTAAGGCGCCGTTTTCACCAGTGATATCCTCGATCACCGAACCACGTGTCCTTTCTAGGGCGCCGTTTTCGCCAAGGTGACATCGGCTATAGACAACACCGTGAGTTCTTTAAGGCGTCGTTTTCACCAGTGATATTTCCTTAACCACCGAACCACGTTTGTTTATAAGTCATTTACGTGCGTTTTTTAAGGCGCCGTTTTCGCCAGTGATACTCCCAATCACCGAACCACGTATGTCCAATAACATCGTACCTGATTGGTCTCAGCCAATAACATTCTCAGTTATCTCTCATCATTCTCTCTACTATATAGCCCATCAACGTACTGGCGCTATATACCCATGCTCGGCCAAGCACCAATCAAATATTCAATAACAAACAATTTAGGACAATTCCTAAAATTCCACAATTAATTCAATTCCACACAACGTAGAGCTCAAATAAATAAACGGTCTGCACCACGACAATCGGCACGAAATTCCGGTCACCGGCCATCCAGGTTGAATTTCCGGAAAAATAATTAATTAAATAATTAATTTCGAAAAATAAATAAATAAACATTAAAAATCCAATTTAGGCCCATATTGCCGATTGGAGCCCGAAACGGTCGGGAAAAATCCCGAGATACATTCAATAAATAATAGAGCATTTCTACTCTCTAATGGCTATAGCTAACCACCTAACATGCATCCTCAAGTCACTAATTTAATTACTCTAACCTAATCTAACCACCTAAGTACATGTAATTAAATCTAACCAACCCTAAGGCATAATTAGCAAACTAATAAAGCATTAGTGAGTAAAACTCACTTGATTAAAAGCAGAGATCGAATCACCGCGACGGCGACGCGACGGCGGCCGAAATCGAACTTTCGACAATACCGGCGGGACTCGGACCGGGCCTTGACCTTGGCCCAACAAATCTCAGCCCAAATGAGATTTGTCCTTGCACTGAAATGGGCTTGCTCTTGGACTTGGGTCTAGCTGCGATTGGGCTTCACAAAACTCTGCTGATGGGCTTTCTTCGGGGCCGGTCTTAAATTGACTTGCTGAAATATTTTTGGGCTGGACTTCAAAGCTGAAGATGGGCCGATCTCTTGGGCTGGAATTCTACAAGCTGAGCTGAAACTTACAAGCTGATGGGCCCAATTTCGTTGGGCTTTGAATGGGCGTGAGGTTCGTGGACTGCTGCAGAGGAATTGGGTCGAAGATCTGACGACGCTGGGCTGCTTCAACGAAACGCCGGTGCTGGACTGCTGACCTCAATCGGCTTGGTCGACTGAACGCGAGGCAGAAAGAAGACGCGACAACAGCTCCATTGAGTCCTCCAGCTACTTCGGTTGACTGACCAGAGGAAGGCGCGAGAAGGCTGGTGTTCGTATGGGTCTTGGAGGAGATGGGCTTCAACGTGGCAGCTTTGGCGAGGCTGCAACTGGGTTTCGTGTCTTCGTGGGCGGCTGAGTAGAAGACACGAACGGTGGAGTCAACGAACGAAAAAGGAATTCGCTGGTGGAGGCTTGCGGATGACAAGAAACTGAAGGGAATCAGCTGCGTGAGGCCATGTGGGGCTTCGGTCTTCAGAGATGGGCTGGTTTGCTGACTTGCGGATGAAGACACGAAGATGAGTGGTCTTCAACGCTGGTTTGTTGACTAAACAACCAGCAGACGCGGCCAAGTGACAGCGTGGAGAGGAGAGAACTTCGGTGGGACGTTGGCAGCTTCTGATTTCTGGCTTCTTCGCTGCTGTGCGTGAGAACACGAGTGAATAGAGAGAGAGAGAGAGGTTTTGGGGCGGTTTCACGCTTCTCCGAATGAAGAAAGGGGATTTTCACACTTGAGGCAGGAATCGCTGAACTTGTGGGAGAAGCCAGCTAAGATGAAGAGAAAAGTCAGCAATCCTTAGCCAACAAATTTAATGCTTGGTCCCCTTAAAAGCTACACAAAAATATCTAATGTTTCCCTAATACTTTCTAGCACCAATATCCACTCAATTATCCAAATTGAAGCCTCAATTTCTGCCCCTTTTTCAATTTCGAATTTCACTCAAATAAATTAAATTTTCTTGCTCAATTTCCCAAATTGAGGTCCAATTTCAATGTAGAAAAATCCCAAGTGATTTTCTATAAATCCCCGACACACAAAGGCTCAACCTGAAAGTCAAATTTCCCATTAATTTAGCCAATCTGAACTTCTGCCAAATCTCCGCGACGTCCGAACCCAATTTCCGTAAAATTTGCCGAATCTCCGAAAATCTTCTGAGACTGAGTCGATGCTCCTAAAATTTATTGTGACATGGCCAAAACTTCAATTTCGAAATCGGACTCGAATTGGCGGTTAATTTTCATTCGGCGCGTTTTTAGCGTGACCTGACTATCGGGTAATTTTCAGAACTTTTTAAGGCAAATGACCCGTGGTCGATTTTCTTCGAGCCCCTATGAACCCACTCGACTCAATGGCGACTTTTGATTGTCGTGAAAATCTCGATGATTCAATTACGGACACAGGGTACCAAAACAATAAGAAAATCGATCTGTGTCGGCCGACGAGAATTTTCTAATTCAGGTGGTGTCACCCCCGATTAGTCACATATCTCTATCGATCCAGTCTATCTCGATTTCAAATCGATTTTTAATCGTGCCGTAGTGACCTCTAAAGATGGACACTGGCCAAGAAGCGATTCCCGATCGAGTTCTCAAGTCTATTGCTTTAAAATTCCTTAATCATTTCCCTGGATAGTCTAGTTATCTCGAGAGTGATCGGCTCCGAGAATAACCCTATAGATGCGTCAATGAAATGCCCGATTTATTCAAAAGAAGACGGGGTTGAAAAAAATTCCGGATGTCGCATTCATTCTCTCTCTCTCTCTCTCTCTCTCTCTCTCTCACATCAATCCGCCTCCCTCTCTTTTGCTTTCTTCCCTCACAATCATTTGCAATCATTTGATTGCATGAAGCTGCCCAAGGAAGCCAATGGGAGCAACCACACTTGGCTTCTCCTCCATGCCACTTGGCAGCTCACATGCAAAGGATTATGGGTTTCAATGTTGGGCCAGCCTTGGGCCTTCATGGGCCAGTCGACCAAGGGGTTGGCGTGGGCTGGTTGGACGGTCTTTGGGCCTAAAAATCAGCCTATCCTCTCCTATTCCTATTCCATTTAATCCTTATTTAAATAAACACCTAATTTCAACTTATAAACCCACAAAACTTTGTAATTTAAATCAATAAAATTCTACTTATAAAGTGCACCACCAAGAATAAGATTTCTATGTCCATTTGCACCTTAATAAAATCCTTGGGTCACTTGTAGACACATCTCCATCCAAACAATCATCCATTACAATGCTCGGCCTTAAATTGATTGAAATTCATTAATTCAATGGCTAATACAAAATCAAACGGCACTTCCATTACCTAATCATGGTTCATGGTACTCCAGAGGTTGTCACGAGATTTTAGGATGCCACAGCTAGTGTATGACATGTGAGCGCCAAACACTCTTGCATCAACTAAATTGAAAGATGAAAATTGGCTTAAGTGGTTGATGTGCTCATGTAATCACATAAATGGTTCTATACTCGTATGATTATGAGGAACGATGCCTGATGGATTTCAAATGCCCCCACATCAACGGAATGCCATTTGCGAATGGATTTCGGAACGAAGCTCCTAAATAGAATGCCGTCTTCGAGTGAGGTTGAGACGTTACTGTGCTTGATGGGGCGGGATGATAATTGTTTATGCCAGAAAACCACTGACATGAGTGTCAGTCATGGCCGTGACCGATCGTAATAATCTTGACTCATGTGGATGCATTGTGCATGGAAGTGAAAATTTTTTATCTGGACTATTATTGATGATTGTCATATGCCTTTTGAATTGTGCACTCACATGGTGCTATATCTATGTAAGTATTAGATATTGTGTTAGGACTTTGTATTGTGAGTTGCGCATTTCATGCTTATAGATAATGCAATATAAAGGCTTTGCTT
The DNA here is from genome assembly GCA_014182725.1 of Eucalyptus brandiana. Classification (NCBI taxonomy): domain Eukaryota; kingdom Viridiplantae; phylum Streptophyta; class Magnoliopsida; order Myrtales; family Myrtaceae; genus Eucalyptus; species Eucalyptus brandiana. Next base: position 24,031,994 of record CM024674.1, on the reverse strand, counting down.
TTGATCTGCCATCAACAATTAAGCTGCACGTATAGGGCGTCTCCGAGGCAAAATATTCTCCTACACGAGGTTTAGGGAGTTTACTTACTGAGTTTATCTCACTCGTTATTATTTAAATTTGTCAAGCCCTAACCATGACTAGCCTATTCTGCCACATATGCTTTGGGATGCCTGCTGATCAGGACACCCAAGTGACCGCCTACCCGATCGAGGGGATAGACGTGGTTTACAAGAAGTATGTGTCCACCATTTGAGCAAATGAGGGGCTGACAAATCTGGTGCCCCATAGGTTCATGGCATGGTCTATCTAGTTCAAAGGGGAGCTTTTTAGCCCTTTCCGGAGTTTTGATAGACTGCCATGCAGGGGATTCAGGGGTACTTTTTAGGACATCATGGTGTCCCCAACAATGTCATCATTAACCCAAAAATAGATTCAAATCAGAGTCAGACCCCAAGCATGAGCCATGGTACTATAATGTGGACGCATACTAAGCACGTAGGGGATACCACTTTTTTAGGTCACCCTTAGGATAGAGGTGCTAGGCTAACTCCCAACTCCCTTTCGATAAATTGGAAGGAATCCGCGTCGTTGATGTGTAAATATAAAACATCCGATATGTTTAAGTTCATGTGTATATGTTAAAAAAAAACTATACATATGAGTGTTTGTTGATGTGTTCAATGCTATCCCTATTAATGTGAATGATTGGGTAGAGTTCATTCTGCTTTTGTTTGCATATAATCAAAAGATAAAATGAATTGGCTGGCGACGCCTCCTAAAACATCGCAATTAAATGACCAAAGGAAAAACAAGATGCCGTCCGTCCAAGGGTCGGGGGGTGACAATTTTCCTACCTTTTATTTGCTCAATTTGTTTCGATATTATTGAATTTTACATGTGTTTGCTTGAGTGAATTCATGCAAGATCACTTGCCTTGCTTAGCATTAAGAATAAAATGGGTAACTAAGATTGGGATGACTGCATGAATAATTGCTTTCACAAAAAGAGAAAAAATACCAAATTAGGTGTTAGATATATCCAGCATAATCAAGTCCTCAAACTCACAAATCTCTGGTTTGCATAAGCAAGATAGGCTCCCCATTTTACTTGACTCCTAATGGCTTCATAAAAAAGTAGTTGTTACTCTTAATCAAATAGCCAAGTTGAGATCAATCATGCCAAGAGCAAGTGTCGCCTTGCAGGAGGGGACCATTTGCACTTATTTGGTAATCCAACAACTTTCTCGGGGATCTCACCTCGGAAAGGTAGCGACATAGAATTCGGTCTTTTCTCATGAAATTACTAATGATGAAGAGATAGAATAAAAGAAAAAAGAACGATTAAGCAGAATCAAGCTGCAGAAAACGGTTTGGCTTGGTTCGATCTTGACTATAATACGGTTTAATTTGGTTTCACCTTTTTTCAAACCATATTTACTGTTGAAAACAAAACAAGTGATAGACTAAAATGCACAAAATAAGAAAATAAATCAGATATCAAATTTATGTGGTTCGGTCATGTGACTTACGTCCTTGTGGAAATAAGCACACAATTCCATGATAAATTTAACGATATAATGGATATTACAATTATACTCAAGTCACTTAGATATTTTTGGTGTCTTTCATCATTCAAATATAGCTAATAACTCTGTCTTTAACCTTCACAATTTTTTTCAAAATAACTTCTCAATCTCATAAAAGAATGACATGACTATTAACAAAAATTTTAGTCAGCTTCATTTGGTCTAATTTCACGAAGAAAACCTTTTCGATTTAAACCCTTAAGAGGAAATTTTTCAATTTCCTCGGTGCAGTCCTCGGATCTCTCATCTCTTCGAATTTAAAGAGAAAATTCACTAGAAGAAAATAAAGAAGAAGAAAGGCAACAATGAGTGGCCCTCGTTAAAGGACACCATTATTGCAACTTTCTTCGTCGTTTTCCTTGGCCTTTTATCCCATCATTAGTCTCTCTTTTCCCTTTCTTCAGCTGAGCAAAGCTGTCTCTTATGGTCGAGACCATCATGGTCTCCCTTTCTTTCCAGGCTCAAAGCAACACCTGATGGGATGGTATCGTTGCCATGGACAGGCCGTCATTACATTTCCTCTCACCACTCTTGAATAGAGGTCGAGCGTCCCTAATTATCGTCCGGTCTGATTTGATCGTTCTCCGGCTGGGGATATATTTCCACATTTATATAATTTGGTTTGGCTGGTGGCACTAACTACACCATGCTCACATTCTTATAGTTCCCAATAAGGAAATAAATGTTGTAAAAGATTTGCTTTTTAATATAAAAGTACATGTATGACAATACTTGAATGGTTAAAGATAATTAATTATGATAAAAGGTAAGCCCTTAAGGCGAAGAGATCAAAACAAATATTTTATTGTGAGTATAAAGCATATGCTTAGGTAGTGCTTAGGTGGAGAATATTTTATAGTGAATGCAGCAAATCCAATCTCAATAGTATGAAGGATTATATTCTAATTATCCACAGTCCCATGTGTCGTAATGAGAATGATTCTTTAGGAATATTTTGTTATATTGCATTTATATAGATAAATTGCAATATTATCATTATAAATATGTTTCACCATAGATATAGCTATAGAATAATTATAAATGATTTGAACGTTTGAAAATCAGAACTTTTTCTTATTTCAAAATTTCGAAGGCACCAAGAATAAACTTGAAAGAAATTGGGCCTGTGAAAGGTACACCTCCATAATTGTCCTCCATCTCATTTTTTCTAAAGCCATCAACTTTATTGACTATAAATTCAAAGTTGCGGCCACTGTAAAGTCGCCTGTCCGTAACTTTCAATTAATCTCGCGAGTCACGTGATACAAACGTCCAAAATAATGTCTCTCACTAACGAAAGTTGCATTGGGCTTCGTCATTCAAATCAAGAATTTCACCGGATATCCTTTTCCCCTTTTCTAATGAAACGCACTTGTTCTTCTTTGATAAAGTTTTGGAGGATTATCTTGTGGAGAAGCTTTTCACATTCAGAATAAAAAAAAAAAAAAAAAAAAAAAAAACTCTTCCCATTATTGAATGTAATCTTATTGTTTCTAAAATGTGCGATCCAAAAGAACTATTGTAATTTGACAAACAACAATTGCGCATTCAAAATGAATCGCAGCAAATATGAGCTCTGATATATGTGAATGGTTTGTCAACATGCAGATTTGTTATATTTTCTCAATGGAAATTGCCTGACTTTGTGGCGACTATGGGAATCTTATCAAGTTAGTTGCTAATGAGATTGTGACTGCAGCTTTCTTGATGATGTGAGGGAAATGCCAAAAACCAAGGGCTTAGTCCAGCTTCAAGAAAAATTATTGTCCCATATCTCTTATTCTAGAGTGACTCGTGACATCGATAGCATTGATAGATGCTAATTGTAATGAGTGATGTCGATGAGGGAAACCATATCCAAAAACTAATTGACGTGAATTTTTTTGTGTCCTGGTGCTAGGATACTTGTTGCCATTGGAATATCAGGTGACCTAAGTGTAAATTCAAGAATTATGAATTGGTGGGCTAAGCGATGAAGATGCAGTTAATTTACTCGCAGCCGTGCTTTCAGTTAAATGTAAACAAGCGGAAGAGAGAAAATGGGGAATTTGTAAAGATGTATTCATCCGCCATTGATTTCACATAGTGTGTATTAGTTTCGCTGTAATTCATAGCATTATGTCACTTTAGTTCTCATTATTTTCTGGTGTGCAATTACTCATTCTCGGAAGAATTTTAAGGTTATTCTAGGTGAACATTTTGTCAAAAAAAAAAAAATTCCAAGTGAACGTAGTGCAAATTTTCATGAAAATCCGGGTTTATATTACATATTATTTTGGCATATAGATTCTAGTTCCAAGCTTAGTAAATTTTTAGTTTAATTTCGTTTCACTATAAAATATATAGAAGGAGGAAATGCAAAATAAATAAATAAATAAATACTTCATTTTAGGAAAGTAGTTTTATAGTAGATATTCATGAAGTATCATTTATTTTCTTTCCGGTTTTGAGCCGTAGTTTATATTGGAAATTTTACATTGAGTTTCTACACATAGCCTAAGGGGTCCTGTCCGAGAACTTAGTAACAAGGCTTTGTATTGATTATTTTCCCAGATACGGCTCGAGTTCTTTATTTTCCTACCTTTTATTTGCTCTATTTGTTTCGGTATTGCTTGGATTGTATATGTGTTTTGCTTGGGTGAATTTATGCAAGATCACCTGCCTTTGTCAACATTGAGAACAAAATGGTAACTATGATTGGGAAGACTGCATGAATAATTGCCTTCATGAAAAGATTAAAAAAAATACCAAATTTGATATATCCAACCTGATCAAGTCCCCGACTCACAAATATCTCGTTCGTAGAAACAACACAGGCTTCCGCGTTTTACTTGACTCCTAATCGCTTCATGAAAAATTAGTTGTGACTCTTAATCAAATAGCCAAGTTGAGATCGATCATGTCGAGAGCAAGTGTCACCTTGCAAGAGGGACCATTTGCACTTATTTGGTAATCCAACAACTTCACGGGGGATCTCGCCTTGGAAGGGACGCGACATAGAATTTGGTCCTTTCTCATGAAATTACAAGTGATGAAGAGATAAAATAAAAAAAAGAAAGAATGATTAAGCCGAATCAAGCTGCAAAAAATGGTACGGTTTAATTTGGTTTCCTTTTTTTCAAACAATATTTATTGTTGAAAATAAAACAAGTCATCGAATGAAATGGACAAAATATGGAAATGAATCGAATATCGAATTTATGTGGTTTGGTCGTGTGACCTATGTCCACAAGAAAATTAGCACACAATTCCATTGTGCATTTAACGATGTAATGGATATTACAATCGTACTCGAGTCATTTAGATATTTTTGGTGTTTTTCATCATTCAAATACAGCTAATAACTCTATCTTTAACCTTCGCAATTTCTCTCAAAATATTTTCTCAATCTCATAAAAGAATGACATGAATAGTAACAAAAATTTTAATCCGCTTCATTTTGTGTAATTTCACGAAGGAAACCTTTTTGATTCAAACACTTAAGGAGAAATTTTTCAATTTCCTCGGTGCTGTCCTCGGAGCTCTCATCTCTTCGAAATTAAAGAGAAAATTCACTAGAAGCAAATAAAGAAGAAGAAAGGAAACAATGAGTGGCCACCGTTAAAGGACACCATTATCGCAACTTTCTTCGACGTTTTCCTTGCCCTTTTGTCCCATCATCAATCTCGCTTGTCCCTTTCTTCACCTGAGCAAAGCTGTCTCTTATGGTCGAGACCATCATGGTCTCCCTTTATTTCCACGCTCAAAGCAACACCGTGATGGGATGGTATCATAGCCATGGACAGGCTATCATTGCATTTCCTCTCACCACTCTTGAGTAGAGGTCGAGCGTCCCTAATTATCGTCCGGTCAGATTTGATCGGCCTCCGGCTGGATATATATTTCCACATTTATATGATTTGGTTTGGCTGATGGCACTAAGTACACCATGCTCACACTCATATAGTTCCCAATAAGGAAATAAATGTTGTAAAAGATTTGCTTTTAATATAAAAGCACCTTTATGACAATATTTGGATGGTTAAAGATAATTAATTATGATAAAAGGTAAGCCTTTAAGGCAAAGAGATCAAAACAAATATTTTATAGTGAGTATAAAGTATATGTTTAGGTAGTGCTTAAGTGGAGAGTTTTTTTTTTTTCTTTATAGTAAATGCAGCAAATCCAATCTCAATAGTATGAAGGATTATCTTCTAATTACCCATAGTCCCATGTGTCGTAATGAGAAGGATTCTTTAGGAATATTGTTTTATATTGCATTTATATAGATAAATTGCAATTTATCATTATAAATATGTTTCACCATAGATATAGCTATAGCATAATTATAAATGACTTCAGTGTTTGAAAATCAAATTTTTTTCTTAATTCAAAATTTCAAAGGCACCAAGAATAAACTTGAAAGAAATTGGGCCTGTGAAAGGTACACCTCCATTATTGTCCTCTATCTCATTTTTTCTAAAGCCATCGACTTTATTGACTATAAATTCAAAGTTGCAACTACTGTGAAGTTGCATGTCTGTAACTTTCAGTCAAATCTCGCGAGTCACGTGATACAAACATCCAAAATAATGTCTCTCACTAACGAAAGTGGCATCGGGCTTCGTCATTCAAATCAAGAATTTCACCCGATATCATTTTCTCCTTTTTCTAATGAAACACACTTGTTCTTCTTTTGTAAAGTTTTGAAGGAGGAATATCTTGTGGAGAAGCTTTTCACATTAAGAATATATTAAAAAAAAAAAAACTCTTCCCATTATCGTATGTAATGTTATTGTTTGTAAAATGTGCAATCCAAAAGAACTACTGAAATTTGACAAACAACAATTGCCCATTCGAAATGAATGGAGGCAAATATGAGCTCTGATATATGTGAATGGTTTGTCAACATGCAAATTTATTATATTTTCTCAATGGAAATTGTCTGACTTTGTGGCAACTATGGGAATCTTATCAAGTCAGTGGTTAATGAGATCATGGAAACTGCAGCCTTCTTGATGACGTGAGGGAAACGCCAAAAATTGTTTTATATTACATTTATATAGATAAATTGCGATTTATCATTATAAATATGTTTCACCATAGATATAGCTATAGCATAATTATAAAAGACTTCAATGTTTGAAAATCAAATTTTTTTCTTAATTCAAAATTTCAAAGGCACCAAGAATAAACTTGAAAGAAATTGGGCCTGTGAAAGGTACACCTCCATAATTGTCCTCTATCTCATTTTTTCTAAAGCCATCGACTTTATTGACTATAAATTCAAAGTTGCAACTACTGTGAAGTTGCATGTCTGTAACTTTCAATCAAATCTCGCCAGTCACGTGATACAAACATCCAAAATAATGTCTCTCACTAACGAAAGTGGCATCGGGCTTCGTCATTCAAATCAAGAATTTCACCGGATATCCTTTTCTCCTTTTCTAATGAAACACACTTGTTCTTCTTTTGTAAAGTTTTGAAGGAGGATTATCTTGTGGAGAAGCTTTTCACATTAAGAATATTATAAAAAAAAAAAAAACTCTTTCCATTATCGAATGTAATGTTATTGTTTGTAAAATGTGCAATCCAAAAGAACTACTGAAATTTGACAAACAACAATTGCGCATTCGGAATGAATGGAGGCAAATATGAGCTCTGATATATGTGAATGGTTTGTCAACATGCAAATTTGTTATATTTTCTCAATGGAAATTGTCTGACTTTGTGGCCACTATGAAAATCTTATCAAGTCAGTTGTTAATGAGATTGTGGAAATTGCAGCTTTCTTGAGGACGTGAGGGAAACGCTAAAAACCAAGGGCTTAGTCCAGCTGCAAGAAAAATTATTGTCCCATCTCTTATTCTAGAGTGACTCGTGACATTGATAGCATTGATAGATGCTAATTGTAATGGGTGATGTTGACGAGGGAAACCATGTCCAAAAACTAATCGGAGTGAATTTTTTTGTGTCCTGGTGCTAGGATACTTGTTGCCACTGGAATATCATGTGACTTAAGTATAAATTCAAGAAACAGGCTGAGCGATGAAGACGGACTTAACTTATTTGCAGGCATGCCTTCAGTTAAATGTAAAAAAGCGAAAGAGAGAAAATGGGGAATTTGTAAAGACATAGTCATCCACCATTGATTTCGTATAGTGTGGATTAGTTTCGCTGTAATTCAAAGCATTATGTCGCTTTAGTTTTCATTATTTTCTGGTGTGCATTGACTTGTTCTTGGAAGAATTTTAAGGTTATTCCAGGTGAATGTTTTGACCAAAAAAAATTCCAAGTGAACGTGGTGCAAATTTTCATGAAAATCCGGGTTTATATTACATATTATTTTGGCATATAGATTCTAGTTTTGAGCTTAGTAAATTAGTTTAATTTCGTTTCTTTGTAAAATATATAGATGGAGGAAATGCAAATAAATAATTAAAAAAATTAATACTTCATTTTATGAAAGTAGCTTTTATAGTAGATATTCATGAAGTATCATTTATTTTCTTTCCGGTTTTGAGCCATAGTTTATATTGGAAATTTTACATTGAGTTTCTATTCATAGCTTAAGGTGTCTTGTCCGAAAACCTAGTCACAAAGCTTTGTATTGATTATTTTCCTTGATACGGCTCGAGTTCTTTCATTTTCCTACCTTTTATTTGCTCTATTTGTTTCGGTATTATTGGATTTTATATGTTTTTGCTTGAGTGAATTTATGCAAGATTATCTGCCTTGCTCAATATTGAGAATAAAATGGTAACTAAGATTGGGAAGACTGCATGAATAATTGTTTCCATAAAAAGATAAAAAAAATACCAAATTTGATATATCCAGCCTAATCAAGTCCCTAGACTTACAAATCTCTAGTTCTTAGAAGCAAGACAGGCTCCCGCATTTTACTTGACTCCTAATCTCTTCATAAAAAAACTAGTTGTGACTCTTAATCAAATAGCCAAGTTGAGATCGATCATGTCAAGAGCAAGTGTCACCTTGCAAGAGGGACCATTTGCACTTATTTGGTAATCCGACAACTTCCTCGTGGATCTTGCCTCGGAAGGGTCGCGACATAAAATTTGGCCTTTTCTCATGAAATTATAAATGATGAAGAGATAAAATTTAAGAAGAAAGAATGATTAAGCTGAAATCAATATGCAAGAACCATATTTATTGTTGAAAATAAAATGAGTGATCAAATAAAATGGACAAAATATGAAAATGAATTGGACATCAAATTTACGTGATTTGGTCGTGTTACCTGCGTCTACAAGAAAATGAACACACAATTCCATAATAAATCTAACGATATAATGGATATTACAATTGTACTCGAGTCATTTGGATATTTTTGGTGTTTTTCACCATTCAAATACAGCTAATAACTGTCTTTAACATTCGTAATTTTTTTCAAAATAATTTCTCAATCTCATACAAGAATGACATGAATATTAACAAAAATTTTAATCGGCTTCATTTTGTGTAATTTCACGAAGAAAACCTTTTCGATTCAAGCCCTTAAGAGGAAATTTTTTCAATTTCCTCGGCGCAGTCCTCGGAGCTCTTATCTCTTCGAATTTAAAGAGAAAATTCACTAGAAGCAAATAAAGAGGAAGAAAGGAAACAATGAGTGGCCATCGCTAAAGGACACCATTATTGCAACTTCCTTCGTCGTTTTCCTTGCCCTTTTGTCCCATCATCAATCTCTCTTTTGCCTTTCTTCAGCTGAGCAAGTCTGTCTCCTCATGGTCGAGACCATCATGTCTCCCTTTTTTTCCACGCTCAAACAACACCATGATGGGATGGTATCATTGCCATGGACAGTTCATCATTGCATTTCCCCTCACTACTCTTGAATAGAGGTCGGGCGTCCCTAATTATCGTCCGGTCTGATTTGATCCGCCTCCGGCTGGATATATATTTCTACATTTATATAATTTGGTTTGGCTGAAGGCATTAACTGCACCAAGCTCACATTCTTATAGTTCTCAGTAAGGAAATAGGTGCTGTAAAAGATTTGCTTTTTAATATGAAGGCACATTTATGGCAATATTTGAATGATTAAAGGTCATTAACTATGAAAAAAGGTAAGCCTTTAAGGCAAAGAGATCAAAACAAATATTTTATAGTGAGCATTAAGTATATGCTTAGGTAGTGCTTAAGTGGAGAATTTTTTATAGTGAATGCAGCAAATCCAATCTCAAAAGTATGACTGAAAATCTTCTAATTATCCATAGTCGCATGTGTCATAATCAGAATGATTCTTTATGAATATTTTGTTATATTGCATTTGTACAGTTAAATTGTGATTTTATCATTGTAAATATGTTTCACCACAGATATAGCTATAGAATAATTATAATGATTTGAACGTTTGAAAATCAGATTTTTTTTTTTTTTTTAATTTAAAAGTTCAAGGGCACCTAGAACAAACTCGAAAGAAATTGGGCCTATAAAATGTACATACACATAATCGTCCTCCATCTCTCTCTCTTTTTTTTTTTTTTTAAGTTGTCAACTTCATTCACTATGAACTGAAAGCTGCAACTGCTGCGAGGCTCTGTACGTAACTTTCAATTAAATCTCATGAGTCATGCAATACAAACGTCCAAAATGATGTCCCTCACTAACGAAAATGGCATCGGAGGCGTTCAAATCAGGAGTTCCATCATATCTTATAATAATCATCCTTTTGTCCTATTTTAATGTAACGCACCTTTTCTTCTTTTGTAAATTTATGAAGGAGGATGACGTGGTGTAGAAGCTTTTCACGTTAAGAATGTAGTAAAAGCTCTTCGTATTAATGAATGTAATGTTATTATTACTAAAATCCAATCTAAAAGGATGGTTGAAATTTGATGAACATTAAGCCGTGCACTCAAAATAGTGTACTTAAACTTTTTCGGAGGCATGCCTTGGACGACAACTCTCCTCCGGCCAATTACTGCACTCTTTCAAAAGGCATTGTCTGCACACTACCATTAGCTCTTGAAGCTGTAGGTCAAAAACTAATTGTCCAATAACATCAATTTCCACTTACCTAAACCTTTCGGATTTAGTAAAGTTGTATGTAGTATGCATGATTAATTAAAAGGTAAAAATGTAATTTCAATTAATGGCATTTTGGTATCTGTTGGGGATCTTGTAATATAGTATCGCATGATCTTCTAATTTACTTAAAAAGCAAGCATTAATGCTTTTTATGTATTCCAATCATTTGAGGCAATGGCTTGAAAGCATAGGATGTACATGCTCATAGCATTTTCATACAATATTGCTAAGTTGTATAAAGTAATTGAAGATCACCATATTTATGATATCCGATTGCTATATCTTTGGAAGGATTGTTGTTTTATACATATTTGTGCAAAGTTGGGTTCGTGTAAACCATCATGAAAGCATTACGTGTATTTTGAATGCTATTCTTAAAACAACAGTTTGTTCAGATTTGATCACGATATCCTTTACGCATTACCCTGGAGTGTTTGGCTAGCCATCCTTGAATGGAGCTTACCTAATGCATGTGGATGGAGCGATTTACATGTATAAATTGGTGTTAATTCTACTGTTATTAATGAGATAAAATAAATGTAGACAAGTCATCCTCTTAAAGACTTCACGGTATGCCAATTTAGTCATCAAGTCAAAGCAACAGATAATGATGATGATGATGATAATTTTTTTTTTTAAAAGCAGCTAATAACTCCGCAAAAACATATATAAATAAAACAAGCCAAAAATAAATGATTGCGGCTAGGCTCTATCTAATCTTCATTACTTCTACTACGGCGGTTTAAACTCCGAAGGATAATATTCATAATGATTTTCAATTTCTCATGTAATATTTTTTAAGAGATGAAACATGAAAATGATTTATGTTAAATTATGCTAACTAAAAAAGTGTATCGCTAACAAATGTCGTGAAAATCTATGTCAAATCATGCAAAACAGACTTATTTAATATGTTGAGATTGTAATAAATTTATGATTTTCTTGATATATTGCGTCCAAAACCACATAAATAAAATATTATGCGACCATAAAATCATGGAAAATGAAGGAAGCAAAGGGAAAGGTACACACGGGGTGGCGCGATTCAATGGTGAAAATGGCAATAGAAGAACATCACTACGCATTGAATCTCGTCCTTATGAGTGGAGTTAATGTTAAGCAGGTGATGGGACAAATTCTATCATCAATCACGAGTTTAAGCTTATAAATATTGATCGATATCTTAAGAAAATAAAAGGTACTTTTTCATGGATTTATTCGTGAACGCCTAATGCTATTCAATATCTTTTAGCTTGGTTTCACTTTTCTTCAAATCATATTTTTTTTTGAAAAAAAAATGTACAAAACAAGAAAATAGATAGAATACTAGATTTACGTGATTCAGTCACATGATCTACTTCCAGAGGGAGAGCAACACAAGATTCCGTCATTGATCAAAGGATATTATGAAAGTTATAATCACACTTGAGTCATTTAAATACTTTCGATATTTTTCAGCTTCTAATTACACTCAATAATTCACACAGTACTTAACTTTAAAATTTCTCTCTCGTAAAGAAATGACAAAAATCTTAACAAAGGATTTAATCAGCTTCAGAACAGAAATATTTGGTGTGGTGAAGAGGAACTCTCGGCACGGTTTTCAATATGCTCTGTGCAGCCTTCACAGCTCTCTATGACATTAAGAGCTCTTCCTCTTTGGCGTTTAAAGAGGAAATTCATCGGAACCAAATAAAGAAGAAAGGAAACAACGAGTGGCCAACATGAAAAGACACCGTCCTCGCAACTTTCTTCATCTTCTTTCCTTTCGGACCATGTTGGCAATGGCCATCATTAATCTTGTTTTCCCCTTCTTCAGCTGAGCAAAGCCGTCTCTAATGGTCAAGACCATCATGGTTTCTCTTTCTTTCTTTCTTGTTCAAAGCGACGCCACGATGGAGTGGCATCATGGCCATTGACAGGCCGTCAATGCATTTCCACTCACCGATTTTGAACAGTGGTTGAGCGTCCAAAATTCTCACCCAATCCTATTTTATCCGACGAGCTTAAATTCGAAATATATTCTAATGTATTTATATAATTTGGTTTGGTTTAACTTCCAAATTACACTAACTACACCATGCTTACTTTCTAATAGTCATCAGTAGGAAAAAAACGATCATTTGCTTTTTAATATAAAGGCACATTGTACGAGAATATTTGAGTTGTTAAAGGAAATTATTCATAATTAAAGATAAGTCTTTAAGGCGAAGAGATCAAAACAAATATTTCATAATAAGTGGTAATAAGTATATGCTTAGGTAATGCTTAGGTTGAGCGTTTGTCGTGGAGAACGCAATAAATCTATCTCTGTACTATGAATGAGATTTTCTAATTATCAGGAGTCCCAAATATTAGAATTAGAGTCGATTCTTGAGGAATATTTTGTTACTCTATATAAATAAATTGCTATTTTACAATACTAGATTGGGATTTTAAATATGTCCAACTATAGATATAGAGAATCAAATATTTTTAATCCAAAAGTTCAAAAGCACAAAGTAGAAACTTGGAAGAAATTGGGCGCGTAAAAAGGTGCACCTCCATTATTGTCCTCCGCCTTATTTCTCTTTTTTAAAGCCATCAACTTTATTGACTGTAAACTTGAAACTGCACCTGCTACGAAGTTGCCTATACGCGTTTTGGATGGCAAGTGCGATCGGATTCAAATATGTGAAATGTTATATGTCGAACTCAGAGATCAGGTGAGAGGGCTGACCTTGCTAAGTGCGAAGTGAGTTCCTATGGAAACCTCAGAGATAGGAACGAGCACCAACAATACACTAAGAGGTGAGTACCAGGTCTTCCTTAGTTGTAGAGAGCCAGATACTCATCGTACATTCGCCAAAATCCTCCACCAAGCCTTGGTAGATGCCGGGATTAGTGTTTTCATCGATGACGAAGGGCTTCAGCTGGGTGAAAGAATTAATGGGAACCTTTTGCAAGTGGTCGACAATTCCAAGCTCTACATACCCATCTTCTCCGAAGGTTATGCTGCAAGTCACTTGTGCCTCGAGGAGCTTGCGAGGATGTTTGAGAACACCTTAAAATATGACGGGAAAAAGGTCATATTGCCCATCTTCTACGATGTGACACCCAATGACGTGAAGCTGAAAACCAAATTGTACGAGGAAGCCATATTGAATTTGGAGCAAAAGACGGAGGATCGGAAGAGTAAGTTCAGCCTTGAGGATAAAGAGACATGGCGAAAGGCTCTAAGAGAAGTTGGTCGCATCAAGGGATGGGAGATGACGAAATTTGAGAGGTAACAATCTAACCATGATTGTGAAAATTATCTTGTAGAATCGGCCATTTTATATTTAAGTAAATCTTCTATTACAGTAATTCATTAGATGTTTATTTTTTTTATTCTTCTACCCTTTTTTGCCAAAAATTCTGATTCTTCTACTTGATATAAAGATCGAATATTTTTCCTCTATAAAGATCAAACATTTCTCTTCTATATCCTAACCTTGATCGCGATCCCACCTGGTTGGTTAGTAGACGGTTGGTCGACATGCAAATTTGTCACCTTTTCTCAATTGAAACTACTCAAATTTGTGGCAGCCATGCGAAACTTATCGAGGCGGTTGCTAAGGAGGTTGTGCGCAAGCTAAAGACAAGACACAGACGTGTAACCGAAGATTTAGTTGGAATGGAAAATCAAATAGCATACATAAAAGAATTATTAGATATTGATTCTCCTGATGTGCGTTTCATTGGAATCTACGGGATGGGAGGTATCGGTAAAACAACACTCGCCAAGATTATTTTCAACCAACTACTTCCTCACTTTGGGCAAAACTGCAGCTTTCTTGAGGACGTGAGGGAAAAGGGAAATACCAATGCCTTAGTCGAGCTGCAAAAAAAATTATTGAATGATATCTCTCGAGTGGGACATTTTATTCTTAACACTGATCATGGGACCAAGAGGATTGAAGATACAATTTGCAACAAAAAGGTGCTAATTGTATTGGATGATGTTGACAAAGCCGACCATATCCAAAAACTAATTGGACGGAAACTTTTGTATCCTGGTACTAGAATACTTGTTACTACTAGGCACAAGAACGTTTTGATTAGTAGAACATTTAAGTATAAATTTAAGGAATATGAAATGATGGAGTTGAGCTTCAAAGACGCACTTAAACTCTTTAGTAGGCATGCCTTCGATGAGGACTCTCCTGCATATGATTACTACACTCTTTCGAGGGACATTGTCTATACTACATATGGACTACCTTTAGCTCTTCAAGCAATAGGTTCATCGCTTTTTCAAAAAAGGAGAGAAATATGGGAAGAGTGGCTAGAGAAGCTACAGAAAACACCTCATGAGGATGTCTTGGCAAAGTTAAGAATGAGCTATGAAGCCTTAGACTGGAATGAACAAGAGATATTCCTTGATATTGCATGCTTTTTAGTTGGTGAGAATAAGACTAATCCAATGTATGTGTGGAAAGATTGTGGGTTTTACCCAGAGAGTGCCATTGAGGTCCTTGTTGAGAGATGCATAGTAAAGGAGTTAGACGATAATAGTCTTTGGATGCACGATCAGTTTAGAGATCTTGGAAGGATAATTGCCAAATGCAAGGGAACTCGATTGTGGGAGAAAGATGACATCATTCGCAAATTAAATTCAAGAGAGGTAAAGTATGGTCAAATTTGAATAGAAAATTTCTTATAACCTCTTCTTAATTGATGATTCACGTTTTTGATTTCGGAGCTACTCTTCTATTTCATTTTTTATTTTCTTCTACGAAATAAAATAGTGGGATATTGACAAATTCTCCTTCTGCTCAATGTCATTGGCAGATCCAGGACAAAGTTCACGCATTCTATTTGAAATCGAAGCCTAATATGACTGTCACTTCGGAGCAAATTAATCAGTTCCCACATATACGATTTCTTTTGTTGTGTGAGGTAACCTGCCAAGGCGACTTAATAGGCCGTCTTTCCGAGTTGAAATGGATCAATTTGGATAATGGTTATCCTATTCCTCCTGTACCTGACGCCCCTCGTGAACTGTTTGAGATAACTAATTCGTTGCATCTAGAAAACGTGGTTGTGGTGAATCTTGCTGGGGTTGATATCACACAAGATGTGTTCAAGAGCCTAATCAAGGTATGCTTGTATGTATCCCTCTTAGTGTAATTTTCTCATTCAATGAAGGACAAATTCTGATGGATTTATGATCTAATTTTCTCATGAGTACCCTAAATCCATTTCTATTTCTTATCTGCCTTGATGTTTCATTGGCTTTTGTAGGGGGCCAGGAAATTGAAGGTTCTCTCTCTTCATTATAATACGTTGATACGCAGGACATCAACCTTTCCCCATAACTCAGTTATAGAGAAGTTGACTATTTCTGATTTTTTTTCTTTGATGGAAATTGATTGCTCTATTGGGAAACTAACGAAACTGACTGACTTGAGTTTTGAGTTATGTGTCAAGCTAGAAAAATTGCCTGAACAAATTGGAGAATTACAGGAACTGCAGCACCTCTCTCTTAGCCGTTGCGATAGCTTGAGAGAACTCCCCAACTCAGTTTTGAAATTAGAGTCATTAACGAAGCTGGATGTATTAGGCACGAGAGTTACAAGATTACCCGATTCCATTGGTAGACTATCAAGCCTGTCATCTGTCAATGTATCATTCACATCGATTGAAAAATTGCCTAGTACAATGAGCAAGCTTCTTTGCCTCCAAACGCTGCATTTAAATCATTGTGATCAAATACAAGAGTTGCCAGAGCTCCCTAGAAATTTGACCACTCTACAGCTGACATCTACTTCATTGGTGACTGTCCCTAACCTCTCATACCTTGTTAATCTAGTTGAATTGGCCCTATCCAATGGCTCTGAATCTATGGCCAAATCAGATAAAATTCAAAATTGTGACTTGCAGTGGATGGGGAATTTATCCAAACTGAGCAAGCTGCAATTTTGCTTTTCAAATGTCTGCGTTTCAACTATAAACTTGGCTTCCCTTACTCTGCTGGAAGAACTTACTCTACATGGAGTAGACGTGCCAGCTTTCAAACAACTTCCACCAAAGTTGATAGTTCTAGAGCTCTACGACACTCGAGGAAAACAAGTACAGTCTCCTCCATTGGAAAAGGAGACTGCAATCGTTTCATCAAGTTCGACAGAATCGAGAGAAAGCGAGGTGTTACGGCAGATTGAAATGAAATTCATGGAAGAACATGATTCGTCGAAGGGGTCAGTTCGTCTACGGGAGGAGCCGGGGTGCAATGAGCTACAAGCACCCGAGTTGATTGATCATTGGAGGGGAGACTTCCATTTCCCAAGCTCCCTAAATATGCTTCGAAAATTCGTTCTGTGGGGATGCCCTGGGGTTCAGGATATTCAATTTGTTCCTACGCTGTTGTTAAGATTTTCTGTTGGAGGATGCACTTCATTAAAAAGATTAGGCGGTTTGTCAAACTTGAAGTACCTGGCGGAGTTGACTCTTGACCGGTGCTGGAGCCTACAGGTTGTCGAGGGCATTGATGAATTAGAGTTTTTGCATCGGTTGGAAATTAAACGGTGCCAATCAGTGGAGAGCATTCTTGATCCATTGAGCTCAAAAATACAAAAAAAGTGCTCAATACTCATAAAAGGTAGTGGGGAGTTACCCAACAGTGGTCGAACTTCCAACACTTGGGAGTCTTACAAAGAGAAGATTCTGAGTGGAACTGAAACTGAAACAACGGACTCTGAAACAGAAACAGGGAAAGCTCCAAAGAAAAAGGTGCGCCTTGCAAATGTTGTTACAGTACCGGACATGAACTCTAAATCTGAAAGAGGGGACTCTGAATCAGAAACAGAGGAAAGGGTGCGCCTTCTTTCTATTCATAGATCATCGCTGTTTCTTCTGCTTTACTTGCTTTCCATTTCTGCTTTATTCTAGTGAAGAGACACAATGAACTGATTCTAAAACGTGCAACCGAGGACAATTTTATTAGAATTCCCCATCTTACTGGGAATCTCCTTAAGCTGTGTGTGTCCACTTCGGTGACGAGGTTAGGGATTTACATCCCTCATCATCCATAACAAAAGGGCCTTTCTTAGGAGAAATTTTTAGGCCCAAGAGACCTCACCTCAACTCACCTTTTGGTTTCCTTCTGCAGGAATCGTTCAATTTTTATTTTTGAACGATGGATTGAATTGGGATTAAGGTTGTTTTCCACGTTTCCTTCTTCCTCTCTCCTGCTGCTCCAGCAAATCGCTGTCGCCCAACCCTCGTTGCTACTTGCTCGCTCCTCGCAAGCTTCAGTCTGTTGTTCCCCTCGTCGGTCGCCATCATCTCTTCTTTCCCAAGTTCCGTCGTCCGCAAGCTTCAAGTCCTTCGTGAGCTTCAAGTCCTTCTCCATTGCCACTTTTCACTCTAGTGCACATTTTCTTCTTCAGTACCACTCAGCTGGAGGAATTTGGTGCATTCATTGACTTCATCAGTGGCGGGAATAATGGGCCTGAACTCAAGCTCTGGATCACTAGCTAATCGTTGAAGAACGGGTAAGAGTGGTGTGGCAGTTGGTGTTTTTTTTTTTTTTTTTTTTTTTTTTGGGCTTTTTTTCGGTGTGGTAGTTGGTGCTTAGTAGAATGTAATCGTGTGATTTATCTTTGCATAGTTAAGCATGAGCTCTAGCTCTAGCTTCATATGCTAATAGTTGTATACGGGTCTGCTTTCTAGCATTTGTTTGACTATCTGTATGCCTAGTCATATTGCTATGCTTTTGTGGATTGCTCGATTGAGCGTAATCATGTGCACATGATTTTGAGCATCTTCTCTATAAGAGCTTGTTTGTAAGTATATTCTAAGGTTTGGTTAATGGTTGCTTTAATGAGTATTCACAGTCTCTTTATTACCTCGGAGGAACTCTTAATAATTGAAAATGAAGCAAACAATGCTTCTCGTCTTGGTTCATCATAGGGAATTAAATGGGATATCCAGTTTTTTTTTTTTTTTTTGTTCTTATTTTGGGTAATTGTATTTTCCATTGGTAATTTGAGGTCTGCTGCATATGGTTGGGGATTCCACAGGTCAATTTTATTGACTGACTGACTGGACAATTAACTTAGACAAAATCCACATGGCTTTGTTATCTATTGAAGCAGAAACACCAAATCTTGTCACTTCATGATTATTCCCGCGTTCCTATTCTCCGTTTTGCAAATATCTTCTTATTTGAATTGAAAGAAGAGAGAAAAATCAGCCACTTTGTAGCAAGATGCTTGGTCAGGTTCTCGTGCATCTTAATTTACTTGCTTAGTGCTTCATTGTTTTATGCCTAATTCTCCTCCGGAATTGGTATACTTTCTCATGTCTAAGATGAGTCTGAAGGATGTCTTAAAACTGTCACGACTCAGTTTTATCCTTCGGATGTGTTCATTGGAACATAATTAGAAGACCACCATGTATTTAATGCATGACTTACTAAGCACCAGTCAGAAATTAGAAACCAACGAAAGAGCTCTGACGTGAGGTTATGACATACTTTGCCCTGCATGAGACCCTGCACCAGGAATACAACCAAATCCGCCATCCAACGTTTTGCAGCTCACTACATAACTGACAGCATTCTCCACATATATTGAATCCAACCGTTTTAGTACTGCAAGACAGCGTATTGCTCAATAAGAGAACCTTGGATGGGAACAAACGGAGGGAAAGGGATGTCGATTATTTAAGAAACATTCTTAGAAGAACATAAATTTTAATTGATTAAAGACAAGGACAAGACACCGAGTATCGACATCTCCCCATATATCCCCATAGAAAGATCCATCTTCGTTTTGCAGTGCTCTGATGTCTGAATCATGCTTCAGGCACAACAATGTAGAACATTTGATACTGGAGATTATCCAACAGCAGCAACTTCAATCTCCTTAGAGAGAGCCCTCTCATCAATGTTTGGCTAGCAATATACACACTATAAAGTAAGTGTAATCAAAATTCCATAACATGACATTATCTGACCTCTTACATGCAAAACAGAGCCTAGGGCAATTTTGTCACTCTCATGATATTGTAAACTTAAAAAATAGAACGACGTCAAGGAACTTGCATCCATGGTAAGGGTTTGCAAATCTAGGACATTTTATTCCCAAGGATAAAATCTGTCACCTTATTGATGTCAAGAACACCTAACTTGTCAAAAATGGCCAAAACTTGCATGGCACTAAGCGTAAACAGCAAATGCTGATTATGTCCAATATTCTTACCAAAGCCGCTTGCACAAGCAGCCCTAAGTGCCATTCGCACTCCCAAGAAGTGGTCATCATTGTAATAGGTGGAATTTGTTAATCCCAAGCTAAAATCTTAATCATAATGTCAAATAAGAAACATTTGATTGAATGTGGAGTGGAGGTTCTGTTGGCCGCATGTTTTTCGTGGGTAACCACAAAAAAGAAGCCGAAAGACAAATAAATACAAACCAGACTCGTGCTGACATTGCAGGATCCATGAAACGACTTCATTTGAATCGAGAGTGTCAAGTCTTTTAAGAAGATCTAGAGTAGTATATCCCCTTGTTGACATTCAAATTTTTTTCAATGTTTTAAATATCTATTTATTTTGCAAAATATAAAAATTTATAAAAAGATACAAAAAAATGAAAATGAATAAAAAAATCGAGTGGGCTTGTGTTGTCCAGCTCACTTGGCAAATTCGGCCCTCAAGCCCATTCACCCCACCTAGCTTGTTTCTTTCTTTTTAGGCCCACTCTTCTAACAAATTTTAGTCCAGCCCATTTCCTATAATTCCTTGGGCCCTGCTCTTTATTTCTTTTTAGCCCATCTCCTTTTGTATTTCCTTGGTCCATCATAGAGTCAAACAAAAGAAAGCCCAGCCCATGTCCTGTGTGTGTTTCTTTTGCACAGACGCGTCTGTGAGGCGACCGTGACACAGCACGGTGACGAAAGCGAGCGTGACCGAAGGAGCGTCTGTGAGCGGAGGAGGTGCAACGAGCAAGTGACGAGAGCAACTTGAAGCTTCTAGAATCAAGAGCTGGCAGGGGAAATAACGGAAATGAGTCGCCTGAGGCGAGCAAGGAGTGCGTGAGGAGGAGGCTCAATAGGGGCTCGACAAAAAAGATTCGACCTTAGAGAGGTCTTTTTTGGGGGCAAAAAACTAGGTCGCTAAGAAAAAGGAAAACACCATAGAGGGCGAGAGCATCTGAAGTGCGAAAGGAAATTCCCTCTTAGAAGCGATCAAGATAGTGCTCGATCTCTGCCATTCGCCACCGTCTGTTGGTGATCACTGCCTTTGATTCTGACGACGTGCATTGAAACTAGGTAAGCTTTCACTCAGTTTTGATGAGTTCTAGGGCATTTTTGTTTAAACAACGAACTCAAGAAGAATTTGGTTGAAGCTGAGACCGTTTTGCAATGAGTTATGTCGATTTAACAATTGATGCATCTTGTTCAAGTCGAATGTAACGCTGAAATTGCTTCTGAGGTGTTTCACCAGTTTTGTTTCCCGTGAAATATCTTTCACCAAATCATGCCTTTTGATTTTATTATAGGAGAGTCAGGTTTTGTGTTGAATCCGGAAAAAGAATGTCAACTGCAAGGATGAATTTTAATCTTAACTTACATAAATAATCATAACAATTGATACTCAGATGACTTAAAAACCAATAGGTTATGAGCGCATATTACATCGAAATTTAATCAATGATGTAATCTGAACACAAGTAGCTAGATAATCTATGCTTCGGACTCAAATTATGTCGGAATTTAATTTATGACCAAGCTTGTTTTAGATGTATAGCTGGAATTTTATCAATAACAATATCTTTGGATAGGAAACATAATGCTGAAATTTAGTTGACGACGCTGAGCTTGTGGAATAACGCAAGAATTTAATCATCGATGTTGAATCGGATAACGATACATCGGAAATTAATTGAGGACATGAATCTTGGAAACTACACCTAAAATGCAATAAAGTAAAGATAAAGTAAAGATAATTATTTTATTGTTTGGGGGACCTCTTTGTTGAATAGGTTGCGGTATTTATAAGACAAACTAGTAGCCATCACTTGGTTACTTTTCCTTGGACGCCATTCTTAGCATTCTCCATGTTTCTCTCTTTTCTTCTTGGCAACCTTATCCATAAGCAACTATTTCCTAACTTATCGATGACACTCACACAACTTGCCCATCAAGTAAATAATAGCTTCCTTATTTTTATGCGCATTTCGCGCGGCAACTATTCTTGTGTGAGCTCTAATGGTAGTTCCACTTAAACTCCAAGCCTGTTGCGTTGCTCTCATAGCTTGACACATGGCAATTAATTACCTTATTGTTGACTTAGGTATATATGTCTAGAATCCTGTCGACCCTTAACTCAAATACCCTCACAAACGCTGATTGCTCTTAGGCTGCGCATGACAAAATTTTTGAAATAGAAATTGATTTCTGGTCAGAAATCAATTTCTCAATTTCTATTCCCCGGACAAGTTTTTGAACAAAAAAATCCGTTTGATAACGACTCAAAATTTCTATTTCGAAACAAAACTGTTTCATAACAGAAAAAATTTCTATTTCTATGAATCATGTTATCCCCGTCCTTTTACCTCACTCTTCTTGGTGCTTGTGATGGTAATTTAATTTGATAAAAGTTGGTAAATCACTTTAATTTAGATTGGTAATTCGATAGAGTAGTTAGGAACTTCGAAACATTAGCAATTTATGTAAATAAAAGCTAGTAATTAGTATAGAAAATGTTGATATGCAAACTATAAAAGATTTGGTATTTTCAAATGCTAATGTGCAAATAGTGAATGTATTTATTCTCCTCATTCAAGATTCGGGTTCAAGTCACTACGCTTTTTTGGGCGACTCGCGAACATCATTTTCAGATATAATTGCAATCGGGGAACTATTGTTACTATACTTTTTCTTTTTCATCAGCTCATGGCCATGGTGGTTTGAGACAGAATAGTATCGGATTTTCAGATATAATTGCAACATAAGCGTTTCGGTAAACTATGCTGGAACTATTCAGCTGCAGAATGTTCAGCTACAGTTTCACAGAACTTAGGCGCAACTGAAGTTGGACATCTTTGCAGTTTATGCAAGGACTTTTTAAGACTTTAAGTGGAATTGGATTAAATGAATCATGAAACCACATTCGTTACCTTCTAACCACCAGTTTCAAGTGGTGCCTTGATAAGCACATGATACAAGCGAAGGTGCCAACAAACTTCCTAGGTCTGCCGCCATTAATAAAAATGTATATAACTGGCCAAAAAGAAACAAAAATTAACAAAAAAAGGGCAATATTTTTACATTCCGGGAACATGTCAAGGGATGCCAGCACCCTCCCTGGCCTTCATAAAAACCTCCTCTGCAATGGTGCCGATGATCTTGTTAGCATGTTTCAACTCTACGCAGGAATAATTTCCATCTGCATCCTGAGTCGGTTATTCTCTTATCAGACACAGTAAGAAGCAGAGAGCATAAATGGTATGGAAAGGGTTTGCCTCTTCCAAACATCAAAAGAATTCCAACCGATCCAATATTATGTGGGAGATGCTTATGCATTAAACTATATAGATTGGTGCCCCTTATTAAGAATAAGACATAGAAATCCACAGGCTAAGATGATTCTTTCCAGCCAATCAGGTAGAAATATTGCATCTTTAAGCTCAATTATATCTGCTGGATAATCAACGGTTGATTGGGGTTGTTTCCTAGGAAAATGAGGCATGAGGGAAAAAGATGTGCACCACTAAGGATGAGGAAAATAAGAGCAGAAGGATTAGCCCGGATGTAATTACAGTAACTCTATTAAAAACCAGAATATTTAGGGGAGAGATATTACCTGAACTATGAGGCCTAATTTTTCTAATTTCTTAACAGCATCATCCACATCGAAGTTGCAATTCACATTGAACTCTTTTTTTATAAGTTCTTCGCAGTGCAGATAATATCCTACAACACAAAATAAGTGTTCAGGCTTTAAGTATTAAGATTCCCTCGTCTCACATTGCAAAATCTTCAGACACAGCTTACAGAATGATGTTGGAGCGATAAGAAGACACACCTTGATCAAAATAGAAGTTCTAGCTCGCATGCATGAGAGAGGGAAAAAGTACCAACTCACAAGTACAATCTCCATATCTGCCATTGGAATGTTCTTGAAATGCTTCAGATATATTCCCCTATCCATATCTGCTCCGTCGCTTGCTTGCCTGTAAATTCACATTCTTGTTTTATGTTTGTAGACAACCAGGAAACTTCCAAATGCCTCAGTCTAGCAAAGGATAGTCTCTCCTTCAATATACGAGAAAATATTATTTCACAGCATGCTGTGATGAGTACATAATCTACTCAATCTTTAGAGACAAAACATGCACATTTTGTCTACAATAACACCTGAGTCCAGAAACATTATATATACCTGTAAAGAACAATTATCCTCTCAAAGGTAGGTTCTTGGATAGTGTTCTTGCTGAGCAGATTAGAAATACTGGTGGCATGCAAATGAAGAATAACATCAGCTACAAAAGGTTGGGGCATCGTGCATGCAAAGCCAGGAAGAAAGACAGCAACGAAAAGGTATTTATCTCCTCAGTCTAAGCCTCCATTGAACTATAAATGGATAGGGCCACCAAGTTGTTAAGAAAGTAGCTCCAAGCACTTGATACATTCGACTATCAGACAAAATAAAACCGCCTACCAATGAACTACTAATGTTACTGGAACTAGTAGTGACCTACCTTTGTGGGTTTTAACCATAAGATAACTCAAGCTAAATAAGATATTAAAGCTACCTATCACGTCCACTGATCAGACAATCCCCTCCCTCCCTCCCTCTCTCAATGAAATGATTTTAAGCTACTTATCATGTTCACCAATGAGACAATCTCACTTCTCAGAAAATGTGAACTCTCTCTCTCTCATAATTTGAGATCAACTAAAAAAGCACAAGGAATTCAACAAACTGTCAAGTTTGAGTCTGGTAATCGATGTCACATTCTTTAAAGTTAATGCATGCTTAGTGCGGTTCATTTATGCATTCACGGTTTCTTAAGGTGAACACAAATTATGAAAACAAGAATCAGAAGCTACATTCTAAAGATAGATTCAAACTAGACTACAAATACAAAGGAGAGAAGATGTTCAATCGCCGCAATGATACGGAACAATTCGATATTCACAATTTTCCAGCGAGTAACAATGTCAAAGACAAAGAAAGTCCGAATTTCTCTAATTCTTTTATTACAATTGACAATGTAAACAAATTCAATGCAACCAATAGAATTGCCCTAATCTTTGTCTAATGGAAGCTTTCTTCCTCCTAATGGGGAAAAGAGCGGATAACCAGAGGAAAAGAGCGGACGCGGACGAAAGCCGAAACATGAAAAGAGAGGCGAGAAGGGAAGGATTGATCAAACCTCGTGAGGAATTGAGGGGGGAAGTTCCAGAGAAGGCCACGAACGAACGCCGACGCGAGCGGATTGAATAATGACGGAGATGGGCGACAACGACTGGAGTTGCGGAATCGAGAGCGGAAGGGGACGCGGACGAAGATGGGCGACGGCAACTGGAGATGGGCGCGGCGACTGGAGATGGGCGACGGCGACTGGGGATGCGAACGGAGGAGGTGGGTCCGACGGGACGATCGGAGCAAATTGGCCGGTTTGAGGACGGCGACGGCGAGATGAGCGGCAACGGCGTCGGAGTCGACGGGAAGGATGAACAGCTTTGGAGTCGCTAGGGTTTTTGGTTGAGGTGAGGAGAAGGAATGGGAAAGCAAGGGTAGTGAGGAGAGAAGGAGTCGACGTCTCTGTTGAAGGAAGAAGGATGGATAAAAGAAAGAAACAATTTCTATTTCAATTTCAGAAATAGAGTAGAATTTCTAGCTTCTGATTTCTCCTCCAAAATAATTTCTGAAATAGAAATCTGTTTCAGAAATAGAGAAATCAATTTGCGTTATCAAACAGATTTCTATTCCGAACCTGTTTCGGGGAGCAGAGAAATAAAGAAATTAAGAAATATAAATTTTATCATGCGTAGTCTTAGCTTTCACAAGCAAAACGGGTGTATCACTCTTATTATTCCCCTCGTGGCCAGCATGTGACAATAGGGGCAATTTTAGATATAAACAAATGCCCTCTTTTAAAAGAAATAAATTTGAATTTATTTCTTTGAAAGGACTACCTTGTCTTTGTGCGATTTTCTGAGGCAATCATGCCTTTCTATCTTTTGACATCTTTTCTCTAATATGGATTTCTATTCCCTGTTTTATCTCGACACGTTTCTTCTAATTTCACAAACAACTATTTCCTTTTCCCCAAATTGTCGTCTTCTACCAGTATCTCCTTGGGGATTCCATTAGCATTTTGTCTTCTTTCTCGATTTCCAGATCCTCTTTCGCAATTCTTTTCATCTCTACTTCATCATTCACCATGGCATCAAAGAAAACCTCCAAATGTGACTCAATAAGATTTATTAATAATTTTTTCACTCTCCAAATAGCAGAACATGCCAAAGATTGCTGCTTAAGTTTGCTAGATGCTGTCGAGGGCACGACGGGCTATTTTCTTTTGGGTCCTAGTCTCATAGACCATAACAAGATCCCTCCTTCATTCCAAGCTTGCTTCCCTACCAAGCATGGTGAGACTTTGGCCTCCCAGCATCGCTATTTCTGATACATCTGGCCTTTAGCTTCTTCCCGATTTCGTGGGTTTCCTTCATTTGAAGCAGATTTCTATAAATGGTATCTCCAACTAAGGGAAGACGATACAACTTGATTTGCTTGGATGAGTGTGGGAATTGAGAAAGCACTTGCAACTAGCATGTTTTCTCACAATATAACCTGGGGACTGGTAAAGTCTACAATAAGTTTCTGGTCCCCTTTGAATAACTATTTCTTTTTTAATTGGGGACACATGACTGTCACCGTTCTGGATATGTATACCATAGCGAGCTTTCAACTGATTGGTCGTTCTCTTGAGGAATTGCTCACATTTGAGACCCCTTTTATCCTAGATGGAGTCCTTGCATATAGTAAATTCCTTAAACGGTTTGGTAAGGCGACCAGAACTATTGACACTAGGGAACGTATCACTTTTTTACTGTATTGGCTATTGAGATATATATTCTTCATCCCTACACTTAAAGTCAACAGGGATTATCTTCAAACAGCTGCTAATTTTGCGCATGGTAAACTCATTGCTCTTGCTTCAATTGTTTTTACTTCTTTATATAGAGGTTTTGCCCATGCTTCACTGCTAATGAAGTCCAAAGAGAGTGGCAGTATCTTTGGTCCCTTTTGGGTCTTACAAGTATGGATGGCTCTATACCTTGAGTTTCTTTTTGATACTGGCTCTCGCAACCTTCCTTATTACCCCACACCAGGCATTGTACCTGGACGACTTCCTCTAGGTTATCAACTCTTCAACTACCAACCTAAGAAGGTACCTTCGGACATTTTTCCTTTTATATATTATTTCAAGGCCATCTTGGAAGTCGATCACAGGGATATTGATTTCTTCCCTTATGAGAGTGAAGAGCATCATTATCTTTTTGATCCTAACAGACTAAATTCCTTTCAAGACTTTTGAGTTCTATCCGGGCTTTGAAAGATATTGCCCTTACTACCATGCAAGGCAATTAGGCTTCTTTCAAGTTATTCCCATGCCTATCCCTTGATGGAGTTTTCTCAGATAAACAAGAAGAAATATAACTTGGAGGATCGCAGTCCCTTAGCCTGCTGTTCTAAAATAACTAAGGCCATGTATGCTAGATATTCTCCAAACCTAAACGGAGATTTCCAACCTTGTCGTGGCTACCATTCTAAATGGATGACATGGTGGGTCGATTTCACTCATAACAATCCTTATGAAGAAGGCATTGTGACAGTAGTCGATCGAATTAAATATAAGGGAAAGTTGAAACAAGGCAATGAAGTCATCAGTCTTGCCTCTTCTAGTGCCTTGACTACACCTGATGACAACATTTTGCCAAGTAAACCTCTATCGGACCTTCTACCTAGCCTTGGTGAACTTAAAGGATCTAACGATGAAGCCATCAACCTTTATGATGACTTAGATGAAGGTACTCTATATTTTTTACTCATTATAACCTTTGGCTCTTCATGTTTCTTCTTCTGTGTACATCCTTTACTTACAAAGGGCTGTATATTCTATACTCAGAGAAATACTAGCGCAATTAATACCACAGCTGAGGAAAAGGAAAAGAACTTCCCTAGTCTCCTTAGAGAAACAACTCAAAACACTTCCTAATGTCCCCGTCTCAACTGCTTATGCTTTCTTGAGGAAATCTTTAGCAATTAACACTTCAACAGTCCTTGTCCCTTTAGAGGAAACTCTTGCAGACAATGTCCCAACCATTTCCACTTTTTCGACATAGCTCCATGGCGCCATCAACGATGCTGTTTCTTCTAATCCTATCGTCTGCTCTCCATCTCTGTTGGAATATGATGATTCTAATCCTCTCGCACTAGTTGTTTATTTTATGTTTTATTTGAATATGATTCAACAACAGACATACTATGTGTTCTGTAGTAACCATCTATTATGACTGACAGTTGAACCTATCATTATAACTAGTGATAATACACATGTTGAGGCTCCTACCATTTCAACACCTATCTCGATTGCACAAGCTTCATCTTCAAGCCTTGGTATTTATCTTATCTTGTCCTTACTAATCATCTTACTTTGTTAGGCTCTCATTCTCCTTTTGTGTCCTCTTTTTTTTTTTTTCAGCAATCTTATCAACACCTGGTTTGACAACCAATCTCCTCTTACTAGCTTGTCCTATATCTACTATCCCTACTACTGAGACTTCTCCATCAGCTTCCTAGACTGAACCTCAAGTGGATACACCTTCTCCAACATTAGTTGCTAAAGCATTGCAAGCACTAAATAGGGCCAAGCTCATTTTGAATGCCAACCCTCTTGGTTGTATCCTTAATTCCATAAATGGTGACAAGATGAAGATTAAGCTGTCAAAGTTCCTAGATCTTTCGATGCGAAGAATTTGTAGAATCCTACTCAACCTAGAGACTTCTCATCAACTTGAGGTTCTGTCAAGGCAACTTGGTGATGAATGTAACGAAATCAGTGCTATCCTTCCTTGAGAGCTTAGAAAGAAATTTCAAAAGTTTTTCGAGGATTATCACGATATTTTTGACAAGTATCATTACCATTTGAGCCGAGTATAGAAGCTGACTCTTTCTGACAACAATAATGCAGAATCTAGTATTGCCTTGATTGAATTCAGTCAAAGTGTGTTGGAATGTAGCAAATCCTTAGAAATAATCATGGGTGAGATAACTGAGCTTGATGAAGAAGATACTTGCCTTATGAAAGCACTCAAAGATGTTCATCAAAAAAGGGAAGTCAAGCTTGGATAGCAAACAGAAGTAGAGGCCAAGTTGAACTTTCAAGTGTCGATGCTCCATGATCTAAAGAAGAAAGAACACCTCCAAGTGGTGGATCGAGAAATGCAGCATCAAATTCGCAAGAATGAACATTTCTCGCAAATGAGGAATCTTGATCTAAAGAGTCTTCAGCATGATGTAAAATCTTTCTTGTACCCTAACAAACAAACCGGTAAATAAGATAAGTTCCTTTTTACTTCTTCACTTCTGCATGAAATTTGCATCACCCCTTATCAAGCCTTAAGTGGGTTCCTAATTCATCTCTCACGTTTGCACGAACCTCCTTAAAACGAAGCAAACAGTTACTTGGCCAGGCCTATTTATACTTGACCACTGCACATAACTGCTCACAACATTGCTATACATCATGGCCGATTCTTGTTCCTCCGTGATCAGTGTCCAAGCTGCCCTTCATATACATCGCTTCGAGAGTCTCCAACCATGTGAGGCTCAAGGGCGACTCTCTCTCTCTCATTCATGGATTACAACCTCCACACCCAATACGTTACTTTGGGTCCATACTTTAAGTTGACGTCTCCACCATATACTTTCATCAAGCATTTCCTACGGCACTACAACGAAATCCTCCCCATCAATCAATCACACATTTGCATGCATGCTTGGTCATCACCCAACTTTTGCGTCAACTCATATCCCTCTGTTGACAAATGTTTCTTCACATGGTATAAGAGATTGAAGCAAGAGATGTCGAATGTATGGGAAGCAACTAAAATTAAGGAGGCACTGTCCTTCAACTGTGTGGCAACTAACCCTGTCGAGTATGGGCTCATAGGAAGCCTCTACTGCTTTTGGTCACCATCAACCAATTGCTTTTTCTTGCTTACTGGTCTAGTGATAGTCACTTTACTTGATATTTGGTCCTTAACTTGCTTGTCTCCTCTTATAGACTTCTATGGCCAATGGCCACATACTTGCCCAGACTTTTATGGCACTTCATTTACTAATTTTCCATTAGATGAGTTCATGGACAAATTTGCTAGATCAAGTGGACTTATTTCCTCCTAAGAACATGTGGCATTCTTATTATATTAGCATTGCTGTTACATATTCTGTTTGCCCACTGTTTCTGTGTCTCAAGAATTTATGGATATAGCATATGCACTTTCTAATAGCATTGATGTGGATCTTGGCCGTATTGTACAAATGCCTTATCGATGCACAATCTTCCATGTTCAACACTCATCCTTATTGATATTTGATTTTTAGTCGACGTGTCAACAAAAGATAAATATTATATTTGGGTCTTTGATCACAATGGAGCTCGTTTCTTGGCCAAAAAAGTATTTTTTTTTTCATTTTTTTCTATTGCATTGTCACTATTAAATGATATTCGAGTCATTTTCAAGAAAAATTCGAAAAAGTTAAACATTTGACATTCGGGTTCACTTTTCAGTCAACCCTTTGACCAAAACTTAATCTCGAGTCAGAAATTTACTTTTTAGCCAAAAATATTCCGTTAAGCTTTAATTTTACTTTTTATCAAATCAATTTCCCAAAAATTAAAAAATTTGACAAAAAAAAAATCAACCTTTAAGGAAATGTCAACTAGAGGATTGACTTATGGTCAAACCTTTGACAAATAAAAAATGAAAAAATAAAAATTGCACAAATACATTTCTTTTAATGGTAATTTGACTTTTGTGTTGAAAATTTCACAAAATTCGATTAAGAACATTGATTTTTGAATTTTTGAATTTTAGGTTTTAAAATCAACCAAAAATAAAATTACTTTTATTCTAGTTATAATTAGTTATAGTTTCTTCTTCGACATTTGGTTTATGGACTATTTTAAATCCACCTATGCATTTTTTATTTCAATTTACCGAGTCAAAATGCGAATTGCCATTTTGAGCCCAAATTAGGGAACCAAAATTGGTCATTCATAACTTGCGAACGAGTGATTGTTTCTCACTCATTTTCTTAAGATAAGTTCAAATTCGAAATCAATTTTGAGAAATTCACACAAGAACTTATCAATTTGAAAATTTTTATCCTCCTAGACATAAGAAAGTCAAGCAATTAAGCTTTAATCAACAAAATTTGAAGTGACCAATTCATGGTTATGGTTTGTTTTCATAATTCTAGGTCCAATTTTGATATTAGCCTAGATTCATTTTTGATATAAGTTCGAGCGCTTCAATTTAAGGTCAATTTGAAGGTAAAAAGTGATCTTACACATGGGTAATTCATTAGATAGGGCAATTGTGACATTAATTGAACTCAATTTTAGTTAATTTGTAATTTTGCTCATTTAATTCCAAATTTGATCATTTTAGCCATTTGGGCTTGATTCAAAGCACCTATGGTTTTGATCTATTATCTTTCACAATAATCATTTAATTAGGGTAATAAAAGACCTTTAGATCACATTCATAAAGTTTGATTAGCTTAATTGAATCTTAATCAGCTAATTTCTTCTTAGAAATGATAAATTTCCCTTTCAATTGGGTCCTTTAGGAACCAAATTGCTCAACTTTTAAACCCACAAGGACCTTAAGTATGCGAAATGGCCAGAATTGAACCAAGTTGGCCAAGAACTAATCAAGAACCGGCCAAATCGGATCAGATTGGTCTGACCAGCCTCTAGTGATGTCGATAAGTTCGGTCCCTTGCCGGCCAGTCCTGGACCTCCAGTAATCAGTTCTAGAGTTCTCACCATGCCAATTGCATTTATACACCCTCAATTTTCCAAAATTTCACATATTAGACCTTAGATTTTATAAAATTGCAATTTGACCCTCAATCAGACATTTTGACACAATTCTTGATTTTAGCTTAGGTTTTCGCAAGTCAAACCCACTACTCGACACCTCGAGATCATGATGCAGCCTTTAAAATTGAATTTTAACCATGTGATCAAAATTTCGACCGTTGGATCGAACTGATGACCGAAATTGCTCGATTTGGAGAGGGTATATATACCCATTTTCCTCTTTTTTTTAGGGGGTCTCATTTGAACGAAATATTCTCTCTCTCTCTCACGTCTCTCTATTTTTTTTCCCGCCTATTTCTCTTTCCACCCTCCTCTTACGAATCGGCCTCTCTCTCTCTCTCTCTCACTTCTCTCTATTTTTTCCCGCCTATTTCTCTTTCCACCCTCCTCTTACAAATCGGCCTCACTCTCTCTCTCTCTCTCTCTCTCTCTCTCTCTCTCACTTCTCTCTATTTTTTTCCTGCCTATTTCTCTTTCCACCCTCCTCTTACAAATCGGCCTCATTCTCTCTCTCTCTCTCTCTCTCTCTCTCTCTCTCTCTCTCTCTCTCTCTATCTTTTTCCCGCCTATTTCTCTTTCCACTCTCCTCTTACGAATTGGTGTCTGCTAGTCAAGGCTTGCCGGCCTCACGCCATCGGTCAGCCGATCATCACTAGCCCTAATGGCGGTCCTTGTCACGCCCCGATCCTCGGGGACGCGCCCATCCTTCCATTTGGTCAATTTTTAAAGTGCGATATCCCAGGACTACTTATCGCCGACCCTTTCTTTTTAATACGCATGCGGAAGCAGTTATAAATCCCCAGACAATAAAACAATGGGATAGAAAAGCAGGCCATATTTTTCATATTGAAATTCACAACCACACTTTCCTTAACAGCATAACTTATAGTATATTTACAATACTATTTACAGCATGAAAGTCTCACACCTATCTACACTAAGACAGGGTGCACAAAGGGGATGGGATCTCAATCCACATCTAGGTTGTACTCAAGATCCCTCTCTGGATCATCTTCTACTTCAAAATACTTTCTCCCCCTTCAGGTTCTTCCTCCTCGCCTTTTCCTCGGGGTCCCGAAATGGTTATTCAATAACCACGAGACCACGTCTCGCCGAGTCCTACCCCCCTAAGACTTGATTAATAAACTAATACGCCATACGGTTGCCTAAGCACAACACGAGTCGAGGGACTTACCTTGGCCTTAGTTCCAACCTGCAATTCAAGGTTAAACACAGATATTCAAACAATTCACGACATCCGATCAAGCACTGGCCAATCGACTAAGTCGATTACATGTCAGTCAGACCCTCTCTAGGTCATTCCCACTCATACCGCGATTTCCCAGTGGTGTACTCATTCACCAAATCACATGTGTTTCTCGGGCGTCGTTTTCGCCAATGACATACCGATCACCGACACCGTGCGTTCTTTAAGGCGCCGTTTTCAGTGATATCCTCGATCACCGAACCACGTGTCCTTTCTAGGGCGCCGTTTTCGCCAAGGTGACATCGGCTATAGACAACATCGTGAGTTCTTTAAGGCGTCGTTTTCACCAGTGATATTTCCTTAATCACCGAACCGCGTTTGTCTATAAGTCATTTACGTGCGTTCTTTAAGGCGTCGTTTTCGCCAGTGATACTTCCAATCACCGAACCACGTATGTCCAATAATATCGTACCTGATTGGTCTCAGCCAATAACATTCTCAGTTAGCTCTCATCATTCTCTCTACTATATAGCCCATCAACGTACTGGCGCTATATACCCATGCTCGGCCATTACCAATCAAATACTCAGTAACAAACAAGTTAGGACAATTCCTCAAATTTCACAATTTAAATCAATTCCATACAAATTGAAGCTCAATTAAATAAACGGACTGCACCACGACAATCGGCACGAAATTCCGGTCATCGGCCATCCCGGTTGAATTTCCGGAAAAATAAATAATTAAATAATTAATTTCGAAAAATAAATAAATAAATATTAAAAATCCAATTTAGGCCCATATTGCCTTATTGGAGCCCGAAACGGGTCCGGAAAAATCCCGAGATGCATTCAATAAATAATAGAGCATTTCTACTCCCTAATGGCTATAGCTAACCACCTAACATGCATTCTCAAGTCACTAATTTAATTGCTCTAACCTAATCTAACCACCTAAGTGCATGTAATTAAATCTAACCAACCCTAAGGCATAATTAGCAAACTAATAAAGCATTAGTGAGTAAAACTCACTTGATTAAAAACGGGGACCGAATCACCGCAACGGCGACGCGACGGCGGCCGAAATCGGACTTTCGACGACACCGGCGGACTTGGACCGGGCCTTAAGCTTAGGCCCAACAAATCTCAGCCCAACTGAGATTTGTTCTTGCTTTTGGACCAGACCCAAGTTGGGTTGGGCCTGCTGAAAATCTTGGGCTGAGCCTGAACTTGGGCTTGAAACAAAGCTGAATTGGGCCTGCCTTTCAAACAACTTGGGCTGAAGCTTGGGCCAAACTTTGCTGGGCTTCAATTCTAATTGATGATGGGCTGAGTTCACAAGGAAATTGCTGGGCTTCAAGATGTCAAACTGCAGGCTGCTTGATGGACCAAAATGCTGATCATTTGGGCTGCGAAGTGGGCTGCTATTGGGCTGCCGAAATTAATCAATTGCTGGGCTGAAGTCATTGGCCTCATGGGCTGGGCTGTGAGCTAGAGTGCAAGCCAGACCAGGCGAGAGAAACGGCAAAGAAGCAGCTTCGGCGTCCTGCTTCGTGGAGATGGGCAAGCTGAAGGAGTCCGCGCGGCTGAAGACTGAGCGGACGTGAGAGATGTGCTGGCCGCTGCTTCAATTGGAGGACTCACACGGTCAAAGGCAGCACAGGAGGCTACACGGTGGAACCGTGTGTGCTGGAGTTCTGGCCGAGAGAAGCAAGGGGGGGTTTGCATGGCGTCTGATGGCGAGTTCACTGGCTTCGGGGGCCCTGCTACTGGCGACAGAAGTAGTGGAGATGGGATGCTGTTTCGGCCAAAGATGATTCCGGTGGTTGACTACCGAAGACACCTGGACGAGGATGGCAGCGAGAGAGGGAAATGTGGGCTTCGTTGGCTTGCGAGGTCAACCAAATTGCACCAGTTGAAGACTTCTTAGGGAATTGACCGTGGAAGACAAAGTGTAGTGGAGCAGGGGCGTGTGGTCTTCAAAACAACAAATTGAGAGAAAGATCATAGCAGCTCGTCCACCGAAAATGAAAGAAAAAGGCTGGTGGAGAGAGAGCTCGCACGAAGAAAAAGATGGAAAGGAAGAGAAGCAGCTCACGGCAACAAGATGGAGAGGATGGGGAAGAGTTGGGCTCCACTTGGTTGGATATTTTGCAAAATATCTTCCAAAAAGCCATTCTTACCATGCATTAATACTTGGCCTTCATAGGCCATCCAAATGCCCTATATAACCTCCCAAGTGGTCCCAATTTTCTTGCTAGAGGGGGTTACGAAATCGAGAGAGAGATGGCCTCAATTGTTTCTAAATTCCTCTTGATTTCATCTCAATTGATTTTCACAAATTCAATTGATCATTCATTGATTGTCTCTACATTTTTCCTCACTCAAGAATCCACCAAAATTCGAATTGATACCGATGTTGCACACCCTCATCTTAAGATTCGATTTTAACTAAGTTCGAACTAAATTTCAATTCCAATCTCTCCAAATTGAGGTCAAATTTTGATGTAGAAAAATCCCAAGAAATTTTCTATAAACCTCCGACACACACAGGCTCAAACCGGAAGTCAAATTTCCCATTAATTTAGCCAATCTGGGCTTCTGCCAAATTTCCGCGACGTCCAAACCCAATTTCCGTAAAATTTCCCGAATCTCTGAAAAATCTTCCGAGATCGAGTCGATCTTTCCTAAAATTTATTGTGACATGGCCAAAACTTCAATTTCGAAATCGGACTCGAATTGGCGGTTAATTTTCATTCGGCGCGTTTTTAGCGTGACCTGACTATCGGGTAGTTTTCGAACTTTTTAAGGCAAGTGACCCGTGGTCGATTTTCTTCGAACCACTATGAACCCACTCGACTCATTGGCGACTCTTGATTGTCGTGAAAATCTCGAGGATTCAAATACGGACACGGGGTACCAAAACAATAAGAAAATCGAGTCAGTGTCGGCCGACGAGAATTTTCTAATTCGGTGGTGTCACCCACGATTAGTCACATATCTCTATCGATCCAGTCTATCTCTGATTTCAAATCGATTTTTAACTGTGCCGTAGTGACCTCTAAAGATAGACACGGTCAAGAAGCCGATTCCTGATCGAGTTCTCAAGTCTATTGCCTTAAAATTCCTTAATAATTTCCCCAGATAGTCTAGTTATCTCGAGAGTGATCGGCTCTGAGAATAACCCTATAGACGCGTCAATGAAATGCCCGATTTATTCAGTAGAAGACAGGGTTGAAAATTTGGGATGTCACAGTCCTCGTCATCCTTTCATCTAGATGGGAGAAGGGGTTACTCCCTCCTGTGTCCAGAAAAGCCCGTCCAATGGCTGTTAGTTTGCAGCTTAAAGAACCGGTGATCGAGCTGGTCTTTTCTCCAACTGGTGTGATCGCTGGTCTTGTGACCGAGATCGGTGGTCCCACTCCTGCTAACCTCACCTTTAGAGCATCCCTGACCTAGCTATGGTTGGGAATCTACAAAATAGCCACCGGAACACTTCCGATGGCCCAATCTACAACCAACGTTCAAAACCGGTTCAATCCGAATTGGTCTTCATTACTGCTCAAGACCGGCACCTCCGGTTTGGTTCTCTAATACTGATCACTCTTGATTGGTTCTAGAGAGCCATGTGGACCTCACTGTGATAGGAAGTAAGCCGATTGGCTGCTGGATCCCTTTCGACAACTCAATCTAGCCCCAACGGTCCCAAACTGATCTAAATCTAGACCAATTCTTGTCCCTGCTATGACTCGACTCTTAACCGAGTCTAATGGAGTCTTGAGGTATTCCAATTGTGTTCACGAGCTCTTGGTTAAGCTTTGATGAAGATCCAATAACTCGATCGTGATCGAAATCAACAAAAAAATGCAACAAATGAAATAATCTCAATCTCAAACCCCGTGAAGTGAGACCGAATTAACCGGTCAGGGCTAGGGTTCAATTTTAGGAAAATATATGATGTTTAGATGTTAGAATGGTGGATTGGGATGTTGATTTGCTGAGGTTGAATGTTCTTGAATGATTGTGAATGATTGTGGTTGATTTGGTTTGAATATGCAATTTTCATAGCTATAGGACTAATATGATGATTTTGCCAAAATGAGGTCTGGAACAACCCAATTTCAACTCGAGTCCTCTTAGACTTTTAAAATATACATCATTAGCTTTGAATTAATATGTTGCATGCTCTAATCGAGTGTCATTTGACCCTTGAAAAATACCTCCAAAGATGAGTAATTCTACAGTAGTTCAGGTGAATTTTCAGTTCTGTCTTAGTTCCAAAATGTTACTTTGCTTTTTTTGTGGAGCCTTCTATGATGATTTTTGGATAATCTTGTCTCATGAATTTTGTTCCAAATTTTCTTGTGCATGTCCTATAATTTTCTCAAGATTTTTGGATGTGTTTAATTAGGTCAAAATCACCAAGATCCGAACATAGGACAATTTGCCTTGCACTTTCTGAATAGTGTTTTGGTGAAATTAAGTCCATAAATGAGTTTGTTTGGTCTCAAATCCTTTTAGAAAGATGAAATACATGTTGTATATGTTCAATTGATTCATGATTTGCAAAGTGTTGATGTTGTCTAGTATGTCAATTGCATAAGTTAATGTGAAAAGATGTTGCAACAATATATAGCTTGGATATGCACCTCTGTTTTGCCATTTTTACTATGACTCATGTGATTACTTTTAAGTTTTGAACTCTTAACAAGAAATGTTCCTCGTTGCATGTTCTGTATGTGGGATTTTTCGTGGGATTTTTTGTAGGATTTTTGTATGTCTTAAGATGGCCGAAATTATGCTCGTCCTGTGGAGTTAATGCTAAAATGAAACCTTACCATATATGGACTTTGCCATGCTTGTTTGAGTCATTTAGAGGCCAAATCTTGCTATTATGCCTTCTTGAAAATTGAACCGCATGTTGCAAGATTTGCGTACATGTTTAGGTCATATCATTTGAGTATCATCTTGCACATTAAATTTGTGTCACAAAACATCACGCTTAGGATTTCCATGCATATCATTAGGAATTTTGAATCATTTTGTAATGTCACTTAAATTGTATGACATTTTTGCATGTCGACTTAGGGTTAGATGATTATCCAAATTTTTCGTCGCATCCAATCCTAAGTTGCATGTGATTTTTTCATGCCATTTGTGCATTATTTGAATGACTTTGAAGTTTTTTAATGCATGCTTGTGTTATGTTTCTCTTAGTTACTGACACGCACACTTTTAGAGATCTCGATCTTAAGGTACTAAATTTACCTAGTTTGGACTCAAGCCCTTCTAGGAAGTCATTCATTAGAAATTGCTTGTACTTGTGATTGGCACATGCCATTGGTAATAAGTGATCCGTTGATGGTTCACTTTACTATTTGATTGTTTGAGAAACAAGGTCCAAAAGACTTGCATGCATGTTTAATTCGTACAAATGCATGTGATTTCTAGATGAATGATAGGGTCGATGCATGATATCGAGGGAAAATCTTGGGAGTACATAGATTGCTTCATTAGGAACTTATAAATGTTATCGGTCATGCGAGAATACAATTGGTTGATAATGGTTGTAGGTTACAAAAATGGATTGGGTAGGTGTCTTAGAGGGACCTACGCATGAAAGACAAAGGCCAACCCTGAGGCCTAAAATCTAATTTTCGCATTAAACTTTCTTTAAGAGATTGACCTTGGCACAATGTCATGTTTTTGATTGTTTTGATGTGTGTGCTCATTTCTTTCCATTGAATGTACTTAGTTATATAGTTCTTAGACTAAGTTTAGATTATGATCCTAAAGATGAAGATGACATAAAGACGGTGAATGTTGATGTCCATTTCGACCATTATTATGTACCATTCATCCCCCCAACATATGTCTCAAGTTCCTTTTATTGTATAAAACCCGACAAGTTGCGGGTTCTCTCTTCTTCTTATCATTTTCATTTGTGTTTTCATTTTATATTTTTTAGGATTGCATGGTGGATTTACTATTTTTTTCTTGTTTATTTACTTACTGCTTTGTAAATTTCAATTCAATTGAATGCTTTCTTTTCATTTTCTTTAGAAATAGAATAGCATGAAAATGATCAACCATGCATGATCGTTTAGTTTAGGAGAAAAGTTCCTGAAAAAGTAAAGAAGAAATGCATGGATACGTTAGGTAAACACAACATACTATTTAGGTACCGAAAGTGCGTTCGTAGAAATATTGGCGTAATCCAAGTCCCTAAATCTAGATATCTAGTTGCGTAGGAATTAAGAGAACAATCCTGACCCTTGGTTGGGTTTTTAGCTTACCCCCCAAAAATGAGGCTAGTGGCGACTCCCGTCTTATTTCTAGGATGTTTTAAATAATTAGATTGTGTAAATGACTCTGTCGCATGGGGTATGAGTCTTGATAAGACTCAGTATGGTGTGAAGTGTGCCATCCTTATGGAAGAGAGTACCATAGGAAGGGCTACCATAGTAAAGGCAACCTTAAATCTGATATTCACACCACACCTCTCTCGAGATGTGTCACTTGTGTGGGTACGAGTCGCGACACTCCACTATCACGTGGGGTATGAGTTTGAGACAACTCGCGACCTTGTAAAGAGAACTCACAAAAGGTTCGTTCGGGGGTGAGCTGATGACATCCCTGTGGTTGAGAACTGTGAGGGAACTCTCATGGTCAAGTACCCTTAAATTCGACCTTTCCTCATTCCTTTCCTCTCAAGAGGGACGGGGCGATGAGATTGGATCGCGATAGGCTTGGTGACTCTACTAGGGACTGGTTACTAGATTAAGAGGACTTGAAGCCATTTAAAAATGGTTGTTGTGTTTAACAACGTGTCTTGTGTAGGATCGCCTGCATGTCAAAGTCGCGCGGAAAATTAAGTTAGTCATTAACCTTGTGTTAAATGTCTTGTAGATGGGTGTTGTAAGGGAATGTGTGTTTGTAAACCCTTTATTTTGTGGGTTGAGTAATGATGTATGAATGTACGAGGGTTTATATTGAAGTGCTAGATGTTTATGTTTAAATATATGTTTACGAGCTTTAGCACGACATCGCACACACAACCACGGTCTAAAACCCCAATTACCTAATTTAGGACCTAAGAAGGGTTTATGGGTGGAATCTGTGAGTGAATACTCGTGGTAATCCATTACTTACATAAACCCGCTCATCCCAATCAATAAAAATAGCATCGGCCGATGATAGTAGCGGTGGGTAAATTATTTTTATCCTTTAGGATGGGGACCTTGAGCCTTTAGCACCCTCACCCTAGGCGTCGAAACCTCACTATTTCATGCGACATGTGATTTGTGCTTGCCATGTGTTTGGTGGGTAAGATATCGTTCATTTCTGATCGCTCTTATCTTCTTACTTTTCGTATTTCAATTATGTGCTTTATATTTCAACGACGATGCATTTTAATCATGAATGTTTAGGCTTAGATGGATAAACTTGAATTGGACATCCTCCCGGTGTCAAGGAATCTTAAATTCTATGGGAGAAGCTCGACCAAAGACATCAAGATTACGTGAAAAAGCGTACAGGCTTCCTCCCAACTTTATTAAAAGTCGAACCACGTATCGCAATGGTGAAGGCATTGGCTCATTTTTGGAATCCCATGACTTCTATGTGTT
The DNA here is from genome assembly GCA_014182725.1 of Eucalyptus brandiana. Classification (NCBI taxonomy): domain Eukaryota; kingdom Viridiplantae; phylum Streptophyta; class Magnoliopsida; order Myrtales; family Myrtaceae; genus Eucalyptus; species Eucalyptus brandiana. The sequence continues at coordinate 23,991,390 of CM024674.1, read as the reverse complement.
TAATAGATATGAATTGACCCCTACAATTGAGGAGTTTCGAAAAGCCATCGGGTTAGGCAAAACTTCTTTAGGTTTTGTTACTCCTCCTATTGGTCATTACCCAATCTTCCTCCTAAGTCAATTCCTCAATATCCCCACCAACAAAATTAAGGCTATTGTTAAAGGAAATTCGAATTCCATGCCTTATACCTTCCTTGAGCAACACTTCCTTTGTCTAGAGCCTAAATCTAGGCACCATATTCCTTGTGTTTTCCTTCTCATATTTTTCGGCTTTGTGGTGTTTCTGTATACCCGAAAAACAATGGATCCTTTAGTCACTCACATTGTCAATCAAGTGTGTGCCTTTAATTGTTTTACACATATGATCCTTACCAAGACTTTTGTATTTCTTATTGATTCAAGACTTTGGGTTGAGGAACTCTAAGAGCTCCATTAGGACTTCTCCAAATTTGGCTCTTTTCGTATATCAAAGAATTCACCCCTCACATGAAGATTGTCAATGTCACGAAATATCATAATACTATTCTTGGATTTTGCCAAAGAAATAAATTCATCCCGTCATGGCCTTTCTCTATATGGTTCCATTTCCTCAAAAACCTCGCCCCTAGCTTAATCCAATGGCATGTCCGATGGCTTGAGAATCTAGAGGTGCACCTTGTTAGTGGAGTTGACAACCCACTCCCCCTCGTGGGGTTGATGGGTTTAACGTCATATTACCCTTTAAAGGTGCTCCGCCAATGTTGCGCACTTCAAATGATCCCGCTAATCCTTAAGCTAGGGTTATATCGTATTGATTATCACGATGGGGTCATTGAGAAAAACCAAATTGGCCATGTTAAGGCCGCGATTTGAGCCACTACCAGATTTTGGTACTCCTGTTCCTCGCAAATGAGGACTTATCACGCTACCATCGATTACATCTATCGTCAAGTAGAACTTGAGCTTGAGGTTCACTTGCTCGATATTCCTGAGTCTTAAGGTTTTTGGCGAGCTCATATTGAGGAGCAAGAAGATGATGCTGTGATTGATGACTAATGCTTGACCTATGATAACAAGCTTGACCTATGATAACAAGCGTCTCCGCACAATCCCACCTAGTCCTTAGGCTTTTATATGATATTATTTTCTTGTAAATGGATTTCCTTCGTATTTCCCTCCTTTCTATCAAGATTTCCCTGTATTCATTTTCACATTTCATGTAAAATTAAACCATTTTGTAAGTTTCAAGGTCTTGTTTCCCTTATAATTGTTCGATGTAATTAATAAAAATTCATGACATTTTTCATTTTCATGTATTTTTAGAAAAATGGGCATCTGGATTATAGATTTGTCATCATCATTTTCAATTGTATAATTTCTTTCGAAGAAATTTTGATGAGAGGATGCTATATGATACTAGGATCATATACGCTTCTTATCATTATTTTATCTACAGAAAATATAAGATTGACTAGGTTTTATATTTTCTTGATTTCTCTTGACTCATACTGATACGAACCATCTTCTTTCAAAAGGTATTGAAAGACGGCTAAGAAATGGTCTATTATACGTACTCGCCACCAAACAAGGATGGAGAATGAAGATACCCGCACTCATGTCATTAACATGGCGAATCAAAGGGTGTAGATGATGACGCTATTAACCGATCTCTCTAATCAAGTCAAGAATTTGACATCCATAGCTTTTGCTATCCTTGCTATGAATCCTCCTCGGCAGTTATTGATCTAAAGGCTCTATCTAAGGAGACCCTAACTCCATACTTTGATGAAGAAAGTTCAAGACGCCTCGCAAAGATCAAGGAACACCTTTGCATGCTACAAGGCTACCAACTTCAGGGGTTTGATAAATTGTTGCCCTTCGCTAAAGTGAAGGTCCCTGAATTCTACAAGGAGCCAGGATTTACAAGGAAATGTGATGGCATTGGGTACCCAAAGACCCATTTGAAGTACTATCTGAGCAAGATGGCTCGTTGTTTTGTCAATCATTCGCTTCTGATTAATTCCTTTAAAGATAGCCTAGTTGGTCTTGCGTTGACATGGTTTATCGAGTTGGACTTAGAAAAGATCCATACTTTAGAAGATCTTGCTGATGAATTCCTGCAACAATACAAGTTCAATACCAAAATCGCCTCGACGTGAGAGGAGCTGGTTTGGGTTGAGAAGAGAAGGACCGAGACGTTAAGAGCTTATGCTCAAAGGTGGAGAGCCACCGCGTTTCAAGTGAAACCACCTTTGTCTGAGAAAAAGGCTATGAAATTGTTACTTCAGGTCATGCCTCGTGACTTTTTTGATAAGATGTATAATCACACTCGTATTAATTTATTGCATTGGCGGAGTTGGGTGCACACATTGAGGGGATCATGCGAGAAGGAAGGTTAGCTGAGACTGCGAATCGTAGGTATGCTACGAAGAAAGATAGGAGTCCGCTGTAGAGATTGCTTATATACAAAACTCCTTTTCCCAAAGAGTATACGGTCCTCTTGCTCATAAATTTGTTATGGTGGTTGAGAATTCTTCCCAAAACTTTGATCACAAAGGCAATTTACTCCATTGCCTAGACCCATGTCTCAGCTACTTTTGATGTTGATTGAAAGTCATCTCATGGCAAGAGAAATCCCGAGGGATAATCTGCCAAAGTTCCCCGGGTTCAACTCTAATAAGATGTGCGAGTATCACGTGAGAGAGAAAAGCCACCATGTGGATAACTGCTTTGTACTTCGTTCCAAGATCCAGAACTTGCTGGATAAGAAATTGCTCAACTTTAAGGATTCGATGCTGAATGTTCCATAAAATCCCCTTCCAGAACACATTGAAGACATCAACATGATTTTTGGGGATGATGATAAGCGTATATTCCTGATTAATATCCAAAAGTTAGAACATATCACACCCTTTGATGATTACCAACTAAAAAGTGACATCACTCGCGATGAGAAGATAGCTTGCTTAGTAAAGTTGGCTAAGCTAGGAATTCTTCAATATGAAGATGGTGAACCTGCTCTAGGATGGATGTCTTTGGTTGAAGTTGATTTATCTAGTGAAGACATAATCTCAAAAGTCATAAAGGAGGCTGGGAATCCAAGTTAGGATGACACTTGAAAGGAGGATTGTTGAACCTTGAAAGGCAAAGCCCCTATGTACCAAGACTCTGACACTGGAAGTGAGGATGAATATAAAACTTCCCGCACGGACCGCGAGTTTGTTTGAAAAGCTTGCGAAAGTGGTGAAGTTATTGATATCCTTAGCGAACCAAGAGGCAAGTATGACTTTAAGGTGAAGTTCACACCACATACGAGTTTCTTCGTTGACGTAAAGGATATTGTCTCGAGTGGATGAGATGATGAAGAAGACCTTACTCTAACTTTAGTTGAAAGGTAAAGAAGTCCACTCTGATGATGAGGATGAGGATGAATACAACACTTCTCGCTGGGATCGCGAGTTCATAAGGAAAGCCTGTGAGAAGGGTGAGTGGTGGATACCCTAAGGCAACCGAGTGAGAAGTATGACTTTATGGTCAAGTATACTCATTCTCCAAGTTATTTTCAAAACACCAAAGACATCGTCCCTCGTGGATGGGTAGAAGAATTTGAGGATGACTCCGTGGCTCTAATCGAGCCCGTTGTAATTGATCTGACCAAGGAGAGGATCTCTTGTGGAACTGGTGCAACCAACAAGGATACCATTGAATTTGGCTCATTGATTGACAGTTTCGAGGCCATGAAGATCTCGGGCATGGGTTGTAGGCCCTTTGTTATTGAATTACCACCGCAAGTTGGTGAATGTTCCAAGACCAAGGTACCTCCCACTTATAATACCAGGGCGGTCCCATAGAATTATGAAGCTAATGAAATTGATGCTTGTTATTAACACCTGATTTTTAGTTGACGCATCATTAAAAGGTAAAAATCGAGATTTGGGATTCTAATTGTGACAGAGCCTCAATTTCTCGGCCAAAAAAGTGCCATTTTGCATTTTTTTTTCTTTTGCATTGTCTTTTTTAAACAATTTATAGCTCATTTTCAAGTAAAACCCGAAAAGTCAAATGGTTGACTTTCGAATTGACTTTTTGGTTAACCCTTTGACTAAAAGTCAACCCCAGGTCAAAAATTGACTTTTTACCCAAAAAGATTCCATTTAACCTTAATTTCACTTTTGTCAAATAAATTTCTATAAAATTCAAAGATTTGACCAAAAAATCAACATTTTACGAAAAGTCAACTTAATGGTTGACTTTTGGTCAAACCTTTGACCAAGAAATAAAAAATGTAGAAATACATTTATTTTAATGCCAATTTGAGCTTTGTGTAAAAAAATTTACAAAATTTGATTAAGAACCTTGATTTCTGAATTTTTCAATTTTAGGTTCTAAATCGACCAAAAATAAAATTACTTTTATTTTAGTCATAATTAGGTGTAGTTCATTCTTCAACATTTGGTTTAGGGACTATTTTAAATCTACCTATGCATTCAATTTTGCGATTTACCGAGTCAAAATGTGAATTGTTGTTTTGAGCCCTAATTAGGGGACTAAAATCAATCCTTTATGACTTGTGAGCGGATGATTTTTTCTCACTCATTTCGTTAAGGTAAGTCCAAATTCGAAATCAATTTTGAGAAATTCACATTAGAACTTATAAATAAGAATTTTTTCCTCTTGAGCATAAGAAAATCAATCAAATAAGCTTCAATCATCAAATTCGAATTGACCCATCATGGCTATGGTTTAATTTCATAATTCTTAGCCCAATTTTGACATTAAGCCTAGATTTATTTTTGACATAAGCCTGAGCGTTAAGGTCATTAGATAGGACAATTGTGACATTAATTGAACTCAATTTTGGTTAATTTGCAATTTTGCCAATCGAATTACAAATTTGGCAATTTTATCCCTTTAAGCCCAATTTAAAGCACCCATTATTTTGACCCGTTGTTTTTTACTATTAACAGTCAATTAGGTCAATAAAAGACCCTAGATCACATTCATAAGGTTTGATAGCTTAATTGTACCTTAATTTGCCAATTTTTTTCTTAAATATGGTAAAATTCCTTTCAATTTGGTCATTTAGAGACCTAATTACATAAATTTTGGACCCACAGGGGTCCCAAGTGGACGAAACAGTTGGAATTGAACCAAACCAGTCAAGAACCGGTCAAAAACTGGCCGAAGTAGACTAAACCAGTCTAACCAGTCTGACCTACCATCGGCGGGGCTGGCTGGTTTAGCCCCTTGCTAGCCAGTTCCTAACCTCCAGCAATCAGTTCTAGGATCCTATCAATGTCAATTTCACTTATGCACCTTCAATTTATCGAAATTTTACAAGTTGTCCCTTGAATTTTGTCAAATTGCAAATTAACCCCTAATTGGACATTTCAACGCAATTCTCGGTTTTGGCTTGGGTTTTTGCAAATCAAACCCACTAGATCAATTATGTGGCACCTCGAGATCATGATAAAGCTTTCAAAATTAATTTTTGACCATTGAATTGAAATTTTGACTATCGAATCGAACCGATGGCTAAAATCACTTAATTTGGGAGTATATAAGGCAAATATTCCCTCCATTTTCCAGGGGGTTTCATTCTGCATGAAATTTTCTCTTTCTAAAGGTTTCTCTCTCTCTCTCTCTCTCTCTCTCTCTCTCTCTCTCTCTATTTTTGGCACCAAAAACTAGAGCTCTCTCTATCTCTCTAGTTCGGTTCGACTGGATCTCTCTCTGATGGGCCTTTTGTTGTCAATTCTAGCCCCCGCCGATGGTCTTCATCCCTAGATCATCATCCAGCTCCTTCGTACCTCGCTTCCAGTGGTGATCAGAGCAAGATCTAGCTCCGACCAGATCTATTTCGACATCCAAACCTCCATCAGTGCACCTAAATCGGTTCATTCATGAATCAGTCTTGTTTTGGATCTAAGCAGTGGCTACTAGAGGTTCTACAAAGCTTTGATCCTTTTTTCAGCTCGACCACAAGCCCTAGGTGACCGGAGCTTCACAATCCAGTAGTTGGAAAGAATCCGGTCAGCTCGATCTTCATCGGTGCTTGAAGACTGGTTTACCGAACTGGTTCATTTGGTAGTTAGAAACCGGTGATGATTCGGCTCAATTGGATCTCAATCCAGCCCCTAGGCATTCCACGCTAACTTACTTATGATCATCGAGGAGCTTGATTCTATCGATCATGGTTACAATAAATGAAAATCGCAATAAAAAGTAATTTTTTGGTCTCAAATCCCGTGAAGCGAGACCAAATTAGATGGGCGAGGCTAGGGTTCAATTTTAAGTAAATACATGATGATTAGATGCTAGATGATGGATTTGGATGATGATTTGTTGCAATTGAGTGTTCTTGGTTGATGAACTTGAATGATTGTGGTTGATTTATGTTGAATATGCAATCTCGTTTCAACTCGATTTCTCTTAGGTTTACATAATACGCATGTCAAGCTTCGAAATCATAAGTGGTATGCCCTAATTGAGTATTATTTGACAATTAGAAAACATCTCCGAAGATGAGCAATTCTATTGTTGTTTAGGTGGATTTTTAGTTCTGTTCTTATTCCAAAATTAAATTTTGTTATTTTCATGTAGTCTTTTGTGATGATTTATGGACAATTTTGCCTTCATGAGTTTTTTTTTTCTAAATTGTTTTATGCATATCCTGTAATTTTTTCATAATTTTTGGATGTGTTTAACTAGATCAAATCTACTCAGATCCAAGCCTAGGTTAGTTTGTTCCATGTTGATCTCTGATTTTGTCATTTTTGTACTGATCTATGTGTTGATTTCTAGAAGAATTTTCTCCATGAAAGTTTCTCGTATTGGTGTGAAGCATGTTCTGTAAATTTTTTTTTTTTTTTTGGAATTCTTAGACATGATTAACTAGGTCAAAATTGCTAAGGTCCGAACATAGGATAGTCTACCCTACATTGGTCCAAATTCTGTTTCGATGAAATTGAGTCCACAAATGCACTTATTTGGTCTCGAGTCTTCATGAAAGTTGAAATACATGATGTATATGTTCAATTGATGCATATTTTTGCAAAGTCTTGACATTGGCAAGTGAGTTAATTATATGAGTTAAGGTGAAAGTGTGATGCAGCAATATATAGCTTAGATATGCATATCTGTTTTGCCATTTTTGTTGTGAATCTTGTGATCACATTTAGGTTTCAAACTCTTAATGAGAAACATTCACCATTGCATGTTCTATATATAAGACTTTTCATAGGATTTTTGTACATCTTGAAATGGCTGAAATCATGCCTTTTCTATAAAGTTAATGCCGAAACAAAATTTTGCCATATATGCATCTTGCCATGCTTATTTGAGACATTTAGAGACCAAATTTTCCGATAATGTCTTCTTGACATTTAAACTACATGTTACGGGGTTGGAATATGTTCACATTCATTTGAGTGTCATTTTGCATGTTAAATTTGTGAGTGCATGTTCACCTAGAAATCCTCAAGCGTTTCATCATGAATCTTGAGTCATCTTGTATTGTCATCAAATTGTATGACATTTTCTCATGCCAATTTAGAGTTAGATGGTCACTCCAATTGTTTATCACATCTAATTCTATGCCGCATGCGATTTTTTCATGCCATTTGTGCATTACTTGAATGGTTTTGAGATTTATTAATGCATGTTTGGGTTTTGATTTTAGTTATCGACATACGCACCTTTAAAGATCTTAATCTTAGAGCACTTAATTGACCTAGTTTGGACTTGTTGAGCCCTTGTAGGAAGTCATAAGACACACTTAGAGGTTTCCAATGTCACTAATTTCACACAAATCGCTCATTGTTTGGACCACTTTCTATTTTTTCAAAATTAGACCAGAATCTGAACATGGGATCAAATTCGGACCCCTGTTCTAATCCCTATTTAGATAGACCTTTGACATTTTTGTTCCATTCTTTCTATTTGGATTTTGTACTTGACCTCTTAATGACACTTGTTTGTCAATATGTTAGTTGTGTTGTGTAAAAATTTGGTTATTTTTAGACTTGTTTTGATAAGACAAATCCTGGTGATAATGACTGAATGTTCTGTTGTCATGACAATTTTCTGATACGCTATTATTTGTTGAATGATTTTTTATAAAATCATGTGTAGCTTCCTTAGGAAAAATTTCTTCACAAAATTGTTTGTTATCCTGTTGTGCGTGTTAGGAAATTTTGTCATTGTCAAATTGTCATTAGACATTGCCCGATTTTGCTGCTTTTACATGCTTGTTATGAAATTTTCAGATATGAACATATTGTGATTATTTAGATAAACTTCTTAGGTTAGTTTTCCAGGAATCTAGGCCATTCCATCTTCATAAAAGTTACTTTAAATACCTCGATATTCATTATTAAATGATTTTCTACAAGTCTTCTTTTCAAATCAAATTTAAAAATGCTTTGGTACATGTGATGTTTCCCAAAAACAATTTAAAAAAAAATTCTTTTCCAAAACTTGATTTGGCTTAAGGAAAAATCATGGTTTGGACCATATTCAAAATGCTTGTGATGCTTGTGAGTGCATTTATGCGGGCCTTGAGCTAGCCTTGGCAATTGAATGTATTCCATAGCCTAGATATTCCTTAATCCTAAATATTTTCAAACTTTTTTTATAAAAAAAAAAATCCTAATTTGACATTGTGAAAGTTACGATTTGAATTGTATTCAAAATGTCTACGATGTTTGTGAGTGCATTTATACGAGCTTTGAGTTAGCCTTAACAATTAAATGCCTTTCATAGTCGAGACATCACTTTGTCTTAGAACTTTTCGTATATGATTTCAAAAGATGTCTTTAAAACATCACATGTACCCTTTATGCATAAAATCCTGTCATTCATTTGGAAGAACCTATGTTTGCAATTAGCGCATGCTTTTGGCAATAAGTGACTCGCCGGCGGTTCACTTTCTTGCTTGATTGGTTGGGAAATAAGATTCAAAAGACCTGCTTGCATGTTTAATTATTGCTATGCATGTGATTTCTAGATGAATGGTAGGGTCGATGCATGATATCAAGGGAAAATCTCGGGATCATATAGATTGCTTGGTTAGGAGACTTATAAATATTATTGGCCATGCGAGAATACAATTGGTTGATAATGGCTATAAGTCATAAAAATGGATTGGGTAGGCGTCTTAGTGGGACCCACACATGAAAGATAAAGGTCGACCCTCGAGGCCCCAAAATTTGATCTTGACATGATGTCATGTTTTTGATTGTTTTGATGTGTATGCTTGTTTCTTTCCATAGTATGTATCTAGTTATAGATTATTAGATTAGGTTTAGATTAGGATCTGGAAGGTGGAGAAAGCATGAAGATGGTGGAGGTCGATGTCCATTCCGACCGTTATCATGTACTATTCATTTCCCCAACATACGTCTTAGGTTCTTTTTGTTGTATAAAGCCCGACAAGTTGCGGGTTCTCTCTTCCTCTTATCTTTTTTAATTGTGTTTCTCTTTTATATTTTCTAGGATTGCATGATATATTTACAGCTTTCCTTGATTGTTTACTTATTGCTTTGTAATTTTCAATTCAATTAGGTGTTTCCTTTTCATTTTCTTTAGAAATAGATTAGCATGAAAATAACCAACCATGCATGATCGCTTAGTTTAGGACTAACAATCCCGGAAATGTAAGAAGAAACACATGGTTACGTTAGGAAAACACAACATATTGTTTAAGTATTGAAAGGGCGCTAATAGAAATATTAGCGTAACCCAAGTCCTTGAACCTAGATGTTTGGTTACGTAAGAATCGAAAGAACACTCCTGACTCTCAATTGAGTTTTTTAGCCGACCCTCAAAACAAGGCTAGTGGCGACTCCCATCTTATTTTAGGTTGTCATAAACAACTAGACTATATAAATGAACTCGTCACGCGGGGTACGAGTTTCGATGAAACTCATCATGGTTTAGCATACTTGATGTGGCAGTACCCCAAAAGATGAAGTGATGTTATCCTTATGGGCGAAATGTACTATCGAGAGAGCTATTATGGTAAAGGTATCCTTAAATCCGATATTCACACCTGACCTCCTCTCTCGAGATGTGTTGCCCATGTTGGTATGGGTCATGACACTCTGCTGTCATGCGGGATATGAGGTTGGGAGAACTCGTAATCTCATGGAGGGAGCTCATGAGAGGTTTGACCCGAAAGGTGAGGTGATGACGTCTTTCGAAACACAAGCTATGAGGGAACTCTCATGATCAAGTACATCTAAATCCAACCTTTCTCACTTTCTTCTCCTCAATAGAGGATTGGTGGCAGTGAGATTGAGTTGTGATATTGCCATTACCCGATCGGATTGAATATACCTACCACATGAAGGTGTGGAAAAGAAGGCCGTAACCGAAGAGGAAGTCGAACAACTCCTCAAAACACTCAAGACAAGTGAGACAAAAGTGATAGACCAATTGCCTAAGGTGCCCACCCAGATTTCCTCACTGAAACTTTTCAAGACTTCTGAAAAAGTTTAGAAATGCCCTCCTCAAAATTTTGAACAAAGTCCATGTGCATGAAACTATTAGAGAGGTACAGGTAGAGGAGTTTGTGGGTGCCATACTCCTTAGGGATCAAATAATTTTCTCATAGAAAGATCTCCCTCTTGAAGGCCAAGCATACATTAGGGCACTATATGTATCCACTTAACATTTTGGAATCAGGATTTTGAGGGTATTGGTCGATAATGGTTCGGCATTGAACATTTGCCCTCTATCCATCCTTCGTCAATTGGGCATTGACATGGAAAACGTTTGCCCTTCAAAGATTCTCGTCTGAGCTTTTGATGGGATGAGAAAGGAATCATTAGGAGAAATCGACCTGCCACTCAAAGTTGGCCCTATTACCATTACTAAAAAATTTTAGGTGCTGGATATCCCAAGCAACTTTAGCCTACTATTGGGACAGCCTTGGATCCATGCTGCAGGGATCATTCCTTCCAGTCTGCATCAGATGATGAAACTTCCCATCGATGGAAAGATCATGACTATTCGATGAAAAAGATGTGGAGACTTTCCATAACACCACTATACCCTTCATCGAGCTTGAAGTCAAGGGAGAGTCAAGCTACCATTCGTTTGAGCTTGTGTCTATCACTCATTTACCTGTTGGGTGAATCATCAAGAAGCCTCAGTTCTCAAAGGCATCCTTAATGTCAAGTAAAGAACTTCTCAAGAACGGTTTTGCTATTGGAAAAGGTTTGGGTAAGCTTGCCCAGGGCATGCCAAATCCCATTGAGGTTGTCAAAATGATCAAGCATAAAGGCCTAGGTTATCAGGGCGATTGTAAGGGTCAAAGTAATCATAAAGACCCCAACATTAAAGGTAAGAGCTACCAACGCCTCCTACTTCCACCATTGAAGGATTTCTTCCTCGGCCCACTAAACCTACAAGAAGAGGAAGCCATTGTTCATCACTTCGTTGACTTGTTCGAAGATGGTTTGGTTGACACCATTGGTAAAGATGAAGAGCCTGCGGATCTTGCTGTGTAAGGGATTTTTCTTGTTCTTACATTTCATTTTATTTGTGTTCCATTCATTTCTCCCATGCAAGGGAATTCCATTGACTTCATTCGTCTACATTTATAATAATCTAGATCACAAACTCTATGGATCCAAGATGATATACGTTGTAATGCAATTTTTGCATATCAATAAAATTTACATTTTGTTAATAGACATGTGAGGTTTCCTAAACTAATCCTATGATGATGCTTTGAGGCCTAGGCCTCCTCATGATCTATAGTTTCAAAATGTTTTAGTGGAACAAGGACGTCTGATGACATGAGGGTTAGTTCACAATAAATCTTTCGAAAACCCAAATTTGAAAATAATTTTTTCATGAAATTTGCATGCATTGCATTCATTTATATCTATATACTGATAATTTTTTATTGCATCTCAGGCATGGCATTTCACATAATGATAGTCATTTACATGGCTACGATTTGCATTCAAGAGATTTTGGTGAACCCGATTATTCCAACTCAGAAAATAAGGATAGCCCTCGAGTTATTGAAAGGGAATGGCTCAGGCATGAAGAATCCAAACCTCTTACCACCAAGCAACCAATCACTGTGAACTTAGGAGATTTAGATAATCCCAAAGAAACCAAGATTGGACAAGTCTATCTTAAATGGATGCCGGTAGATTAATTGGACTTTTAAAGGAATATTAGGATGTTATTGCTTGGTCGTATGTTGATATGTTGGGTTTAGATCTCGAGATAGTGGAACACGTGTTACCATTTGATCCTAATATTCTGCCCAAGAAACAGAAACTCAAAAGGACAAAACCTGAGTTGTCTAAAAAGATTAAAGAAGAAGTCATGAAACTCATAAACATTAGTTCCATTAAAGTCACCCATTATGCTGATTGGGTTGCTAATATAGTCCCGGTTATGAAGAAAGATGGACGGGTTTGAGTCTACGTTGATTACCGTGATCTAAATAAGGCAAGTCCCAAGGATGACTTTCCTTTACCACATATTGATGTCTTAGTTGACGGTACTACTGGCTTTGAACTATTCTCCTTCATAGATGGTTTTCTGGTTACAACCAAATCTGGATGAAAGAGAAGGACAAGACTAAAACGTCTTTCATCACTTCATGGGGAACATTTTGCTACAAAGCTATGCTATTTGGCTTGAAAAACGTAAGGGCAACATATCAAAGAGTCATGGTGGCACTATTCTATGACATGATGCATAAGGAGATTGAAGTCTATATCGATGACATAATTGCAAAATCAAGACAAGGTGAAGACCATGTTGAAATCTTGAAAAAATTATTTGACTGATTGAGGAAGTTCAGGCTGAGACTTAACCTCGCAAAATACATATTTAGGGCAACGTTTGGGAAGCTTTTTGGATTTATGGTTAGTAACAAGGGTATTGAGATAGATCCCTTTAAGGTAAAGGCCATATGCGAGCTAAAACCTCCTTTTACCATTAAAGAAGTCCGAAGGCTATTGGGAAGATTAAATTATGTTGCGAGATTCATCTACCAATTGTTAGAAACCACTAAGCCATTCTTTAAGGTATTGAAGAAGAACGCCAAGGTCAACTAGGATGAAGAATGTCAGAAATCTTTAAAGAGCTTAAGTGATATCTTTAACAATCTCTTGTACTAGTACTGCCTATCCAAGGCGTGCTTTTGATATTGTATCTCACAATTCACGAAGAGTCTTTAGGAGTAATATTGGTGCAAAAAGGACCAAATGATGGAATAGAACATGCCATATACTACATCAGTATGAAGTTTACTACCTTTGAGATCCGATATCCCAAAGTAAAAAAGACTTGTGTAGCCTTGATTTAGGCCTTACATTGACTGAGGCAATATATTCTTCATTACCGCATCTTTCTAGTGATTGAGAATGACCTGATTAAATATCTTTTGGAGAAGTCTGCATTAGTTGGAAGGCTCACTAAATGACAAATATTACTCTTTGAGTTTGATATCCAAAGCATGGCACAAAAGTCCGTCAAAGGGCGAGGCATAACTGATATGTTAGCTGAAAATCCCAAGAAGTCTGATAACTGGGATGAAGTTGATGAACGGATTTATTTGGTCTCACATGATAAATGGACCATGCATTTTGATGGTGTTGTTAACCTTTCTAGTGGCACTGGGGTAGTTTTAATATCCCAAGAAAGTCAACATTACCCAGTAGCTGCAAAGTTGGTATTCCTTTGTACCAACAATATTTCTGAATGTGAAGCGTGTATCTTTGGTCTGTAGTTAGCGATGGATATGAAAGTTAGAAAGTTTCAAGTTTATGGTAATTCTGTGCTCTTCATCCTCCAAACAGGAGGCGAATGGCAAACATGAGACTTAAAGTTGATTCCTTACCATGAATATCTCGAAGACCTGGTCAAAAAATTTGATGAAATATGTTTTGATTATCTGTCAAGATCACAAAATCAATTTGCTAATGCCCTATCAACTTTATCATCAATGTTACAAGTAACCGATGGTTTGAGCAATGATCCTTTGCAAATCGACGTTTTCAAGAAACCTGCTTATTGCCTAATGATGAAAGAAGAACCTAATGGTCAACACTAGTATTATGATATCATGAACTACCTTTGAGAAGGCAAATTTCCCTAAGTGAGTTAAGCCAATGATCGAAAATACCTAATAAAATTGGCATCTAAATTCTTCCTCAATGGGGGACCCGTTATAAAAGGTCTTTTGATTTAGTTTTATTGAGGTGAGTGGATGCACAAAAAGCCAAGCTCTTGATGAAAGAAATACATGAAGGAGAGTGTGACCTTCATATGAATGGTCATCTCCTAGTAAAAAAAAGCATGAGGCTCGGTTACTACTGGTTAACCATGGAAGCCAATTGTATTCAACACGTGAGGTGCTGTCACCAATGTGAAGTCTATGGAGACAAAATCAATGCTCTTCCTAATGAACTACATAAAATGTCCGAGTCTTGACCTTTTCCAATGTGGGGTATCGACATCATCGGGCCGATTAATCCTAAAGCATCGGATGGACACCGTTTATTTTAGTGGCCATCAACTACTTTACTAAATGGATTGAAGCTAGTTCATATGCCCATGTCACTGCAAAATGTGTGGCAAGGTTCATCTATCGTGATATCATCGCTTGATATGGAGTTCCTAAGGCTATCATCACAAACAATGGATCAAACTTGAACAATAAGATAGTGGATGAATTACTTGGAGAGTTCCACATTCACCACTTAAATTATTCTCCTTATAGCCTACAAATGAATGGAGTTTTGGAAGTGGCAAATAAGAACATCAAGAAGATTTTAGCCAACACGGCTGAAAATTACCATAATTGGCATGATCGGTTGTCATTTGCTTTGCTTGCTTACTGAACTTCAATTTGCACTTCAATTGGGGCAACACCATTGTCATTGATCTATGGGATGATGGCTGTGCTACCTGTGGAAATGTAAATCCCTTCACTAAGAGTACTTACTCAAGTCAAGCTCTTTGAAGCTAAATGTGTTCAACAAAGGTTTGAACAACTCAATATGATTGATGAAAATAGGGTAAAAGCCCTATGCCATGGACAAAGTTATTAGAAGAGAATAGCCAAGTTATTCAATCGCAAGTTCAAGTTAAGACATTTTGAGATTAACAATCTTGTCTTGAGAAAGGTCCTACCTATCATTCTAGATCCTCGTAGGAAGTTTACTCCAAACTACGAAGGTCCATATATTATAAGGAAAGTGCTATATAGTAGAGTACTGATCCTTGTAGAAATAGATGGCCAAGAATTGCCAAGGCTTGTAAATGTTGATGATGTCAAGAAGTATTATCCATGAATAAAGTGAAAGGCCTTTGAGCAGCATTTGGATTGAATTCGAGCCACTTTAGGATATTTTGCATCATGCATCTCATGCATACATATCGCATCTACATGTTTGTTCATTTTACAGAATCTCTAAAGAAGATTCTATCTATCCACAAGAAATTGATCTTAGGAGTGTAAAACTTCTGAAAAGTGACCATCTTCTTTAAAGCTTAGAAGTGGCCCTATTCCTGATGTGGACATCGAGCCATATCGAGGAGGAGGTGCTAAGGACCCATTGTCTATTCCTACTGGTTCGATCACTCGAGCGCGGGCCAAGCAATTTAGGCAAGCTGTTGGTGTCATGGTTCGTGATCTTTGGTGTGGAGATGACCATGGATCAGATCTTGAAGAATCTTGGAAATCTTGGCGCAATTTGATTATCTGGTCACCAAATATTTTGACCAAGTCAAATATGAATATTCTTCTTGTTTAGGAATATTCTAGAATATGACGCATTAGATTTTTAGGGTTTGCGTGGCTGCTGGAAGGCATATATATTAAAGACTAACTGAATTTCTTTGTGACAGATAGATTTTTTTTTACTTTGAGAAAAAGAATTGAGAGGTTCTCTTTTACTATTCTTTTGAGGACTTGACCTAATCAAGATTCTCTTGTGGCGATCGATTCGACTTATCAAGCGAGATAGCGAATTCTTTCGCTCGTGGCGTTTATAACGTTGGTTGGTTGACACGTGTTCGTCAACAGGTCACGTTCATATCGAGGTTGCCAATCACAGGTTTGATTGGAGGTCGAGGTTTGCAATTCGAACCATCTAGGCCTTCATAGAATGATCCTTCCGCAACAATTCACATCAGTTGGCATTAGAGTTTGTTTCTACAAGGTCTATTTATCTTTAATTTTCTGTTTACATTTAGCAATTTGAAATTTATTGAGCTAGGGTTTCGGTTCTAGCTGATTTAGGGATCTGATTGCTTTTGCTCTTCCATACATAGCTGTTTACTGTTAGTTTTAATTTTTTTTCTAGTGTCTTAAATTGTATCTAAGTTCATCAAAAAAAAAAAAAAAAAACAGATTCAGCCAAAAAAAAATAGCCGAAAAAAAATCAAAAAGGCAACTTGTTTATTAGTAGACTGAATTGAAATAAAATCAGTAGTGATTTGCGTTTCAATTGGAATTTCAAAAGTTGTACTTATTGGTTTGAAATTGTTACTTGCTGAAACAAAATCAATAGTGATCTAATCTTGTTTGATTAGTTTGATTGACTGTCATGAGGGGGTTGAGAGATAGGTTTTGAGTCCAATAAAGAGCTTGTGAAAAGAGAATACGAGAGGGTAAAGGCAAGAGTGTGTAAGCTTAATTGAGGGTGGAAAAAGCCTAGACTTGAGTTAAACACGAAGGAAGTGACAAACACCTTGAGAGAAACACGTGAGAAAGCAATTGGTGAGGATTTTTGTGATTAACGTTTACTTGCAGGTCTAAAATATGTCGTGCGAAGAAAGCGTGAATCAAAGGGAGGTTGACTCCATACAAAGGGATGAAGCGCTTGTGAAAAGCATCCAGCAATTGAGGGCCGTCGTGGAGGAGCTTAGTGGCCGAATGATGGGGAATGGCATGAGGGTTGATGGTGACCAAGAGCTACCCCAGGGAAGGCCGCAACATCAGCGAGACACCTCTAGAACACAACATAGAAGGTAGTGGCATTATGATGATGATGAGGCCGACATGGAGGATGATCGAGATGCTCGATTTGAAAGGTGGAATGGAGCCCGAGGGTTTAGACACCGAGAAGGTAATGAACTTGGCAATATCAAGATGAAAATTCCTTCTTTCCAAGGGAAGAATGATCCTGATGCGTATCTAGAATGGGAGAAATGCATGAAGATGGTATTTGATTGCCAACGATACTCCGAGCTAAAAAAGGTTAAAATTGCAGCTGTTGAATTTACTGATTATGCTATAATTTGGTGGGACCAACTTGTGACTAGTAGGAAACGCAATGGTGAAAGACCGATAGAGACGTGGGATGAGATAAAAGCGGTGATAAGGATGCGTTTTGTACCAAGTCATTACCACCAAGATTTGTTTCAAAAGTTACAAAATCTCACACAAGGCAATAAGAGCGTGGAAGAGTAACACAAGGAGATGGAGATTGCCGTGATCTGTGCTAATGTGGTGGAGGATCGTGAGGCCACAATGTCAAGATTTTTGAGTGGTTTGAGCCGAGAGATAGCAAGGGTGGTGGAGTTGCAACACTATGTTGAATTGGAGGAATTGGTTGACAAAGCTATCAAAGTTGAGCGGCAATTGAAGTTGGACCGAAATCACAAGAGTGGAGGAGGTTCAAATTAGAATTGGAGATCTAATTGGAAGAAAGATGAGAAGCCAAATTGGAGAGGAAACAACACCAAAACCGAAACCTCAAAGGAAAAGAAGAGGGACTATGACATCCCAAATTTCACCGACCTTCATTAGTGTAATTAGATCATTAGGAACTAAGATTAATTAGATTGTGCCAGAAAGTGAACTCGATGGATCGTGAAAAATGTGTGGGCTTGAGAAATGAGTGGGCCACATGAGTTGGACTTAAGAAATCTAATGAGAGATTATGGGCTTGGACTTGGCTTGAAGCGGGCCAAGGTTCGGAATTATTAGATTTGTAGATTTAGTTTAGCGGGTTAGAATTGTTATAGATTAAGCCTGTTGGGCCAGATATTTAGGCCCGAATGATTTTATTTTATAGATTATAGTTATGATAACTTGATTAATGTTTATAATGCTAATATCAATTTCTAACTTTAGCATTTTTGTGATGAATTCTTTATAGACTAACATTGACTAGTCGATATGTTATGTCATGACTTTGTATAATCATAAAAGGATTGAAATCAAGTAGAAACAAAAGGAAATTAATTGAAAAACATTAGAAACTAATGAACCAACTAATGACATGGATTAGAAACAAATTGAATTTGGGACAACAGACTTGGAGGCCACGACACTTCTCTCTCTTCTCTCTTTGTTTTTCCTCATCACCCACGGTTTTGATTCCCACGAACCGAGACATGCAAACTCAAGGAACATAATCATTAGCAAATCTCATCATTACTCTAGCCTAGGGATTAGCCTTGTAGATCTATTTTCCCCCTTAAGTTTCATAACCCTCTCTCTCTCTCTCTCCATATAAAAACCGAGAAACCCATCTTCATCTTCTTCTTTCTGTTTTTCTCTCGGTCGAGCAGTGGAGAACCAGAAGCAAACCAGCGATTTCTTCTTCTTGCATTCGAGATTTTAGTGTTGATCTTGAAGTATCTTTGTGTTGTTTAGTAGTTGAAGCAAGGTAAGGAAAGATACAACTCTAAAATAAAAGTTATCCATTGTTTTGTCAAGAAAGCTTGCGGATCTAACCAAACAGTGAAGGAGTTGGCTTGTAGTTGCTGTTTTGTGGTTAATCTAAGCTTAGTAAGTGTTAGATTGAAGGTCGAAGCCATTGCATGTTACTTTTGAGGCTTGCATGTTTCGAAATCCAAGTGTGAGTATGCTGTCTTTGCTGAGTGAAGTGATGAAATGGATGCTGAGTGGATGGATGTGGTGTATACTATGATGAGTGAACTCACGGATGCGTTTATACTTCGAGCCGAGCTATGGATGGGCTATTTGTTAAAGAAAAGCTTGCTGAAAGTACTTGTAGTTGCTGTGATTAAGTAATGAAGTGTTGTAGAAGATACTTGTGGAAAAATAAATGGTTTGATCGGGCTAGAAGTGAGAAAAATTGTGTATACCTATTCTATTCTAGGTGAAAACGGTTATGGAGTCTTCTGTTTGTATTATTTTCTTTATGTATGTTAATGAAAATAAGAAAGGAACTATTCTACATGATAAAACATCCATTAGATTGAATTAGAAACCTAGCTATAACCATACGAATATATAAAACGTAGAGATAGAAGTGAACTTAGTAAAACCAGTAAACTGTTTTTATGAGAAACGGGATGACCTTTACTGATTATACGAATTTTATGTATTTACCTAGTTAGAACTTGACTTTGAATCCTTAATAAGAATTGTATAACACATCTTAAGGAATAACGTGTCAAAATTTGGGATTAAATAGAGAAGAATTGGCTAGTGAAACAATTTTCTTTGTAGATATAAAATCTGGACGTCGGTACAGGGTGCTATTGAAGATTATGGCGACTGTTATTCTTAATATAGTGAGAATTAGACTTAAGTTTCTTCACAGAAAATGTCAATCTATGGCTCAAGTATAACATACTAAAATTTGGTAGTATTTCGACAAGAATTGATATACCTTCTATGTCCGAAACCGAAACTGTACATTTAGTTAGTAAACTGTCTGGACTCGAGAACATATACTAGATGTTGTGTCTTTTATATTATACTTGTATGACACACATAGAGTCTAGTAACCTCCTAATAGATGTTAGTTGTGTAAGAGGAAGTCTCATATATCATTTGAGGTGTAGGTACATATAGTATCATGTGTGTGCAATGAGTGCGGTGCATAGTGCTTGATTATGGGGTAAATATCTGTTCGCCATGGAATGGGACAGGCGTAATGGGTTTTATCTTATAATTTGGACATGCACATGTGCTAGGTTCATGTATGTTAGATATATAGTTAGATACTTTGGAGTCTTTTTCTTTTGCATACGATAAATGCATTAAACAAAGGTGTGGTGGTGTGAAACGTGTGCATAAGTGAGTGAATGAACCCTTTGGTATAGAGATACCGGTGATGCCTCTAGAAGTTTGGGATGCCCTTGCTGAGTGGTCTTGGATGCCTCGGTAGAGAAATACTGAGATGCCTCGGAGTGAGATGCCCTTGTGTGTGATCAAGGATGCCTTGGTTGTGTGATACTGAGATGCCTCGGAGTGAGATGCTCTTGTGTGTGATCAAGGATGCCTTGGTTGTGTGATACCAGGATGCCTCGGAGTGAGATGCCCATGATAGAAATATTGTGGAAGTTCGGATGAGGTAACTTCCGGAAATGACTCGATCGGGCCGGTTGAATTTCGGTTAGTGATTGATCGAGGGTGGATCATATACACACTAAATATAATTCTATTTGGCGAGTGAGTCCATTTATTATTGTTGCATTGCATCTTGATATGAGATTGAGCTTGAGGAAGGTAAGCATAGAAATGGATGCTCATAAGGTGATTATATACATAATGTGTTAATATCCAATTGTTTATGCTTGTGATATACTTCCTTTAATATCCTAAATTGTTTGATGATTCTCTTGCAATATTGATGGCTGTGGATTGTTTAAGTTAGAGTTTTATCATTCTTTACTGGGCAAGGTTGTTTGCTCATACCTTACATTTTCAGATTGACAGCATGGATGTACCGCCAGTAGCTCGATACGGGGCGGTAGTGCGTCTTGATGTTTCTCTTCATGACGTGTATGATCCCGACATTGACATGATTTTCTCCAAATATGAGGCTACATTATGGCTGGATGATGGTAGAGCCAATTTGACACCGATGACGTTCGTTGCATGGTTTATCAACCATGAAGGGGAGATATTTGGCCCTTTACCCTTTGGAGCAGGAGGACCATGAGCGGGGATGGACGGCGCCTAGACGCCTTGGATCGTGTAGAGGTTGACTGGTTTTTGTTTTTTGTTAGATGTGGGCTAGTGTGGGAACTCGTGGAGTAAATACCCTCATCCTTTATCCCTGACTTTTGTTACGCCTAACTTTTGTTATGTATATGTTGTATATATAGGCGATGAACATGGAAAGAGTCCAGGTCGATAAATTTTGCAAGCCCTGATGATGATAAGAAGAAATGAAGCTTCTCGTGTTCTTGTTTATGTGCATGAATGATTTGGCCAATACTAAAATTGAAGGTAGAGTGATTGCAGGATAACCTCATAATATAAACTTGAGATTTTAAATAATCCATGTTATACATGCTAACCTTCAATGGTAAACACTATAGATTATCTAGAGGAGATTACTAGTTAGGCAAGATGATAATGATAAATGATAATTCCGCTTACGCTTAGTACGCGACGCCCTGAGACGTCACAGGGGCGATAAAGTTGGAACGAATCCAGCTTCAGGTAAAACTGAAAACCTTAACACTAGAACTCGTGAGATTAAATGTTTTAAGTGTTTGGGCAGGGGTCATATGACGAATCAATGCCCTAATAGGAGGGTGATGATCATGACTGGACATGGTGTTATTGAGTTTGAAAGTGAAAGGGAAGAAGAGGATGATGAGATGCCACCATTGGAGGATTGTAGTGATGGAGAAGTGGCTATAAAAGGAGACTTATTGGTGGTTAGGCGTTCTTTGAGTGTGCAAGTAAAGGAGGAGGAGCATCATCAACAAAGAGATAATTTGTTTCATACAAGCTGTGTGGTGAATGGTAAGATCTGTAGTATGATAATTGATGGAAGTAGTTGTACGAATGTGGCAAGTTGTATTATGGTGGATAAGTTGGGTTTGAAGACGACAAAGCACCCTAGGCCTTATAGATTTCAATGGTTAAATGATAGTGGAGAGGTGAAAGTGTCAAAGCAAGTTCGAATCCCATTTGAGATAGGGAGATATAAGGACAAGGTGGAGTGTGATGTTGTACCTATGCAAGCGGGTCATATCTTGCTTGGAAGACCATGGCAATATGATCGAAAGGTACATCATGATGGGTATACTAATCGTTATTCATTGGTGATGAATCAAAAGACTTATACCTTGGTACCAATGACACTTAGTGAGGTGTATCAAGATCAGTTAAAGTTACAACAAGAAGCCGAGAGAGAGAGAAAATGTGAGAAATCCAAGGGCTTGCGTGGTGTGTCTAAGACGCAAGGAAAAGGAGAGGCCGAGAGAAAGATTGTGGTAAAAACCGAGGGAAAAGAAGAGAGGAAAGAAAAGAGCCAAAATAATTTTTATGCAAAATCAAGTGAAGTGAGGAGAGCTTTAGTTCTAGATCGACCAATGCTTGTACTTGTGTACAATGAGGTTTTATTTTCTACTAACGATCTTGACCCAAGTTTGCCTAGTCCTATTGTGTCTTTATTGCAGGAATTTGAAGATATCTTTCCTGATGAACTTCCTAGAGGGATACAACCGATTTGAGGCATAGAACATCAAATTGACTTGATTCCTGATGCGCCATTACCTAACCGACTCACATATTGAAGCAATCTCGAGGAGACAAAGGAACTTCAGCGGCAAGTTAGCGAACTATTGGAGCGAGGGTATGTGAGAGAGAGTCTTAGCCTGTGTGCTGTCCCTGTTTTGTTGGTACCAAAGAAAGATGGAACTTAGTGAATGTGTGTCGATTGCCAAGCAATCAATAACATTATGGTAAAGTATCGACATCCTATTCTTAGGTTAGATGACATGTTGGATGAGTTGCATGGTTCTTGCATTTTCACTAAGATCGATTTGAAAAGTGGCTATCATCAAATTAGGATGAAAGAAGGTGATGAATGGAAAACTGCATTTCAGACCAAGTATGGATTATATGAGTGGTTAGTCATGTCATTTGGATTAATTAATGCACCGAACATGTTTATGCGACTTATGAATCATGTTTTGCGTGCTTTTATTGGTTGATTTGTGGTTGTCTATTTTGATGACATCTTGATTTATAGCTGAAGTCCTGATGACCATATTGAGCATGTGCGAGTTGTTTTGCAGGTTTTAAGGGCTGAACAATTATATGCTAATCTAAAGAAGTGCACTTTTGTTACTAACAAATTAGTATTTCTAGGATTTGTTGTTAGTGCTGATGGTATACAGGTTGATGATAAAAAGGTCAAAGCAATTCGTGAATGGCCAATGCCTAAGATCGTAGGAGAGGTGTGTAGCTTTCATGGATTGGTGAGTTTTTATCGGCGATTTGTGAGAAATTTTAGCACCATTGCCGCACCTTTAACTGAGGTTATCAAGAAGCACGTGGGTTTCACGTGGGGAGAAGAGCAAGAGAAAGCATTTAATTTGCTAAAAGATAAGTTAACTAATACTCATTTGTTATCTTTGCCGAATTTCAGTGCTACTTTTGAGTTAGAGTGCGATGCTTTTGGTATAGGAATTGGAGCCGAGTTGATGCAAGGAGGGCGTCGCATAGCTTATTTCAGCGGAAAATTGAGTGGAACAATATTGAATTTCCTACCTATGATAAGGAGATGTATGCTTTAGTGCGAACTTTGGAGACTTGGCAACATCATTTATGGCCAAAGGAGTTTGTGATCCACACCGACCATGAGACCTTGAAGTACTTGAAAGGGTAGCAAAAGTTGAATAAAAGACATGCCAAATGGATAGAGTTCATCGAGACTTTTCCATATGTGATCAAGTACAAGAAAGGTAAGGAGAATGTGGTAGCCGATGCACTTTCTCGAAGGTATGCAATTCTAATTACTTTAGAAGCAAAGTGTTTAGGTTTTGAGCATATTAAGGACTTATATACTAATGATGATGACTTTGGAAAAGTATTTGAAGCATGTGAACATACTGCATTTGATAAATTTTATAGACGTGAAGGTTATCTTTTCCGTGAAAATAAGCTATGTTTGCCTAAGTGTTCTTTGCGTGAATTGTTGGTGTGAGAAGCGCATAGTGGTGGTTTAATGGGGCATTTTTGGCATTAATAAGACTTATGAAGTGCTGCATGAACATTTTTATTGGCCACATATGAAGAGAGATGTCACACGTGTTTGTGAGAGATGCATTACTTGTAAGCAATCGAAGTCTACAACTAAACCGCATGGCTTGTATACACCATTACCTATGCCAACGCATCCTTGGACTGATATTTCTATGGATTTTGTGTTAGGATTGCCTAGGTCTAAGTATGGTAAAGATTCTATTTATGTGGTTGTTGATCGGTTTTCAAAAATGGCTCATTTTATACCTTGTCATAAAACTGATGATGCATCTCATGTTGCTGATTTGTTCTTTAGGGAGGTTGTACGTTTGCATGGCATGCCTAGATTGATTGTTTCAGATCGAGATTCTAAATTTCTTAGCTACTTTTGGAAAACATTGTGGAAAAAATTAGGAACACGGTTGTTATTTTCTACTACTTGTCATCCACAGACCGATAGTCAAACCGAGGTAGTTAATAGAATTTTAGGGGTATTGTTGCGTGCTATTATTAAAAAGAACATAAAATCTTGGGAAGATTATCTGCCACATGTTGAATTTGCTTATAATAGGAGCATGCATTTTGCTACTAAATTTACACCATTTGAGGTTGTCTATGGTTTTAATCCGTTAACTCCATTAGATTTAACCCCTTTACCTGTTAATGAGCGTGTGGATTTAGATGGAGTAAAGAAAGTTGAATTTGTCAAGGCATTGCATGAGAAGACGCGTGCAAATATTGAGCGCAAGACTGAGCAATATGCAAGGCAAGCCAACAAAGGGCATAAGGAAGTGGTGTTTGAACCCGGCGATTGGGTTTGGGTTCATATGCGCAAAGAGAGATTTCATGAGTTGCGACATTCTAAGTTATTACCGCGAGGGGATGGACCATTTGTGGTTTTAGAAAGAGTTAACAATAATGCCTACAAGCTTGATCTTCCAGGTAAGTATGACGTTAGTGCCACATTTAATGTTTCTAACCTGACTCTTTTTGATGCTAGTGATGATTTGAGGGCAAATCCTTTGCACGGGGGAGGGAATGATGTGGACATTGAGCCATATTGAGGAGGAGGTGCTAAGGATCCACTGTCTATTCTTACTGGTTCGATCACTCGAGTGTGGGCCAAGCAATTTAGGTAAGCTATTGGCGTCATGGTTTGTGATCTTTGGCGTGGAGATGACCTTGGATCAGATCTTGAAGAATCTTGGAAATCTTGGCGCAATTTGATTATCTGGTCACTAAATATTTGACCAAGTCAAATAGGAATATTCTTCTTGTTTAGGAATATTCTAGAATATGACGCATTAGATTTTTAGGGTTTGTGTGGCTGCTAGAAGGCCTATATATTAAAGACTGACTGAATTTCTTTGTGACAGATAGATTTTTTTTTTACTTTGAGAAAAAGAATTGAGAGGTTCTCTTTTACTATTCTTTTGAGGACTTGACCTAATCAAGATTCTCTTGTGGTGGTCGATTCGACTTATCGAGCGAGATAGTGAATTCTTTTGCTCGCGGTGTCTATAACGTTGGTTGGTTGACACGTGTTTGTCAACTGGTCACGTTCATACCGACGTTGCCAATCACAGGTTTGATTGGAGGTCAAGATTTGCAATTCGCACCATCTGGGCCTTCGTAGAACGATCCTTCTGCAACAATTCACATCAGTTCCTTAGAATGTTGAAAGAGTCAATCAAAACTCTAGAAGTGAACCCCTATGCTAAGCAAAGCCTATTCTATCCACAAATTTTATTCAGTCTTATTTCCAAAAGTCTTCCTAGTAGGGTCAAAGGAGCATTTTTTTTTGCAAAAAAATTTACACTCTCATTCCCCAATGGGTGAAATTTAACCAAAGTGTGTTTTGGAAAACCCAAAAAAGATTGTTAAATATGCCAAGTGGTAATGCCCAAAATGATGAGAGGCAACCCTTTGCCAAACATGTTCTTATACAGTCTCTGAGAGAATTGAGTGAAAAGAACCATGTCCTAGGGCATAAGGTTTATTCATAGTGAATATATTCTTTGGGATGATAAAGACATTTTCTTCTCAATCCCACATATTATTGATATCCCTTGCAAGCCACTTTGAGCCAAATAGGGAGCATTTCTAAAATAACCTTGTCAAGAACAACCCCATATTTGGGCAAAATAGGGGGTCTTGGTTAAACATTATAGAGCAAAAGATCAAGAAAATTTTTATTGCTTTCACTTGCATCAATCTTTTTGTGCTAGCTTCAGGTGATTTCTTATCAAAGCTCGAAGCATCCCGAAGTGACGAAGAGCATTCCATTCACTACCCTAAACACAATTTGTGGCATCCCAAAAATAACTCACGGCCATGTGTTTTATAAGTAGGAGTTTATTGAATTATGATTTCAAGATTTATGGCCAAGTGAATAAGAATGATATGGTATTTATATAAATGGATAATTATTGTTGTTGGAAACGCATCCTATGTCCATGTGAGACCAAGGGTTTTATTTGATGAGGAAATTATGTTTTTGGCCATGAATTTTATAAGTTGGATTTTATTAAACTATGTTGCAAAGTCTTTTGGCCATTTTATTATGCAATTTGGTATTTATTTAAATGAGGATTGAGATGTATTATTAAAAATAAACTTGGGCCATTTAAGTTTGGACTTTAGGCCCAAGTGAGATGGGCCTAAAGTGGGCCAAAAGGCTGGCCCATGAAGCCCATTGGGCTGTCGGTGCATGGAGGGGGAGGAGGAGCCGCATGGCCTCCTCCAAGTGTCTTCAACAAGGGAGACACTTGTCTCCTTCTTGGGGACAAGTGTCCCCCATGCAAAATAAGGATGCATGCAAGTATATAAACCACCAAAAAGAAAGAGAGAGAGGGAGTGGCTAGTTTTGAGAGAGTGAGAGAGAGGGAGAGGGTTGCCGAGAGAGTGAGGAACCGAGAGAGAGGAGGAAGAAGCGGTGTGACCGTCTGTCCGTCTGCTCGTCCGTCGCCCGTCGTCATGCGTCCGTCGTCCGTCGTGCTTGCTGTAGCTCGGTACAAAGGCAAGTTTAGGATCCATATTCTGCTCTTGCATGTGTGTCTTGCATGTGTGATTGTTTGGTGATAGATCTCGGATGATTGGAGTATGAGAAACCGAAGCTAGAGTGTGTTGTTCTTGAAACAGCTTGCTGTTTTCGTGTGTACCGCCTGACCCCGAACGTTGTAGAGGCTTGCATGTGGGTTTTGAGTTGGATTTTGGCTTCGACTTCTTCATGAAAGTTGTACAAAACAACTCAAAGTATAACATACTAAAATTTGTGACAAAAAATGGCTGAGTTTCAAGGGGTGAAACCCATCCTCTACGAAAAGGCTAGATCTGAAACTGTTTCGTCGACCTCTGGGTGGTTTTGTGTGTTGCATGTCACTTTTTACTAAGAATTTCACTTTGACTTATTCACAAAAGTTGTAGAGAACATCCTGATGATTAACATACTCAAATTTGAGGTAAAACTAGTAAGTGTAGCCTAGTGAAATGATTTTCTTTTGAAGACGGTAGATCTGGAAGTATGGTACTGGATTCCCGAGACTTCGTGGACTAAATGGTGACTATCCTTTGAGAATCTCACCTAGATCCCTTAATTAAAGTTGTAGTGGACCTCTTGAAGCAAAACATATCAAAATTTCAGAAGAAATGGAGAAATATAGGTAGGCGAAACCTTGATTTTTCGGAGATAGCTATACTGGACTGTTCGGTACTAGGAACAGTAGCTTCGTCCGGCCATAGTAAATTATCTAGGACGAATCTGGCCTATATGTCCTCATGAAAAATCTACCTTAGGGTCTTGACTATAACGTGGTAAAATTTCATACTTTTTGGAGGTCATTCGGGTATTTCAATCGAAATATTTCAAGAACTGCGCAATCTGATTTTATCCGAATTTTGCATGCTGTATTGTGTGAGCTATATCTTCTTGTGTGAAGCTCTTTTGGGCATGTGTTCTTCATGGAATTGCTACCTTTATGTCTTGCCTATCACATGTTCTGATTTCATAATTTTCGAAGATCATATGGATATTTAATTTACATGTTTTCCGAAATTGTGCAAGCTGGAATTTGGTAAATCTCAAAAAGGGCGTGATGTATGGATTATTCTATGTTGCATGGACCCCATGGATTGTATTGACATAAGTGATTGGATCCTACTGCATGTATGTTGATGATTGGAAATGCATATATAAACCAAATGATGAAAATGATCTTGTTTGCCATCACATTATATGCCATGTTGAAATTGAGCCACAATTGTGAATATATACTATGATAAATGAGAATGCCGTCAGAGGTGTGAGCCGACGATGCCCCGGGAGTGTCGGGATGCATGGCTAGGGAGTGCTGGATGCCCGGTTGTATCACGATGTATGCCCGGAGGGTCCTTGGCAGTTTCGAGATGCCCGGTGGTATACGGTACGTAATTCCAGAGGAGGGGGGAATCCTGGTAGTATGTCAGTACGTAATTCCGGAAGCCTTGGAGGTTTGTGCCCGGGGGGATGCCTCGTGATGCTAGTTGGGATGCGAGATGCCCGGCCAGGGAGTGTAAATGCTGGATGCCCAGTTGTATCTTGGATACATGCCCGGAGGTTCCTCGTGATGCCAGTTGGGATACGAGATGCCTAGAATGTGGGGGTGCCGGATGCCCGGTTGTATCTTGGATACATGCCCGGAGGTTCCTCGCAATGCCAGTTTGGGCGCGAGCGATAAATGTGGGATGCAAATATTGGTCTCGGGAAAGAGAAATGTGGTGGCCCAAAATGAAAGAATAAAATTGGGAAACTGAAATTGAATTATGCATGGTATGACAACATGTATGCATGAGTGCATGATGATGAGTGCATGGATGTATGTGCACCTATGGCATGATGGCATGTGTGACATGATGATGATGAGTGCATGGATGTATGTGCACCTATGGCATGATGGTATGTGTGACATGATGATGGTAAGTGCATGGATGTATGTGCACCTATGGCATTATGGTACATGTATGATATGATGGTGATGATTACATGAGGATGTGTGTACATGTGGTATGATGACATATGCATGGCTCCAAAGTAAATTATGCATGAATGCTTGAATGATATGTCTTATGCTATGATTGTTATGATTGTATTGTGTGATGCATTGAGTGGTTTATTGGATCCTTTACTTGCTGAGTGGATGTACTCATCCCTTTTGGGGAATAACATTTCAGACTAGATAAGATACCTCTGCTGCCATTGCCACTGGTAGATGGATCAAGTGGTTGGATATGACCGCGAGGAGGAGGATAGCAAAGGAAGGAACCTTTGGACGCTGACACTAATCGATGGACTTTAAGTATACGACTGTTGGAGGAGATGTCGGTCATCTTTTGAAGTAAAGCCGAGTATAGAAGGCTATGGCATTTTGATGTACCAATGAATGATTTCCATATGGTTTAAGTAAATAAAAGTGTATGGCTTTTACCTATAAATATTTAATAGGTGTGTATCATTTTCTGAATATAGGGAAGGGAGTTTGTTGGATGTGCTTCCGTATATGAATTGCGCAAGGGACCGATCTAAAAGATGTAAACACCCAGGTTGTATGGACCCGCTGCAACTAAAATGGTATCAGAGTGACATGTTATTAAGGAAAATGAATGGAAATTGAACTGTGGCGACCATAATGGATTGTGGGTTGTTGAGGGGTGCCACACAATTACCCTTTGCTTAGCTAATTTGAGCCTTATGCAATTCTTTGTAATCCCAGGTGATGATTATCTTGCCACACTGGGGCAAAACATGTGATTTACCAACAAGGTTGAGAATGCTGGTCATGTTTGTAAATACCACTTGAGAGTCCTAGATGCTCAAAAGAGAGAGTGAAAACTTGGGGACGTGAAAAAGCAGTGTGCCAAGTAAAAGTAAGGCTAATGCCCATAAAAAATATAAAGAAAAACAAAATTAATGGCCATGCAAAAGACAATTTGGAAAAACAAAAGAAATACTTTGCAAAGCATATCTATTGCAAGTAATGTCATTAGGAAGGAGAGTGAAGCTCTTATGTCTCAAGACAAATAGTCAAAAGGACTCTCGAGATAGGTTAAACTTCAAGAGTTAGATTTCTGAAAAGTTGTGTGATGGTAATGATGCCAAGATAATCACTCACTTTTAACCCTTCAATATTTGAGAATTTTTTGAGCCTTTTTAAGCCTCGCATGAACCAACATTACAACCCTTGTTCGTAGTTTCTTCCAATTGGGATGGTTTAAGTTGAAATAAGAATCTCACATAGGAGCTATCGCTAAAAAGAGTGGAAGCAATCCTATTTTATCTTATATTCGTGGCTCTTGACTTGTAAACTTGATGAGGATTTTGTTTGAATATTTGTTTCTTGGCCTCAAAGTGCATACCCTTTGTGTAAGTCCATGACCAAGCCATCATTACAATCCTTTCAACAGACCTTTTGATCAATGAATTGTATTCACTATGAACATTTCCGAAAGCCTTAGACATAGGTTGAGTGAGACCTCTCCAATGAGATTTAAGTAGTTTTCCCACATTAATGGTTGGGAATAAAAACTCCTTTTGAGAGCTAGTGTGAAAAATCTCTTTTGATTGGGTTATTTCCACTTGGCATGTCATGACCCCAACTCTATCTCCAGGGTCATGAGCAGCAAAGCCAAGGCACCCATGGACCTTAGAATAAGTGAC
Organism: Eucalyptus brandiana; assembly: GCA_014182725.1. Lineage (NCBI taxonomy): Eukaryota > Viridiplantae > Streptophyta > Magnoliopsida > Myrtales > Myrtaceae > Eucalyptus > Eucalyptus brandiana. The sequence continues at coordinate 23,960,770 of CM024674.1, read as the reverse complement.
GGAATAGCCGGGTTGTGGCGACCTTGACGGATTATGGTTTTGGTATTTCAAAGTTTTTAGTTTGAAAAATCTTCACGTTGAGACCGATATTATCGACCCGCGGAGCTATGGTTTTCAATACTTCATGAAATGCTTATGGTTTTGGTGAAAATCATCACCTGTAGATTCCAAGTTTTGAAATGTGAAAATGTTTTAAGTCCACGCTTGTAAATTTCGGATTTTGATCAGGGTGGAACGATAGAAAACTTCTTCGATTTATTCTGGTATTTGAACTCTAGACTTTATGAAAGATTTTACCGACAGGGATTTGATACGCCATTCAGATTTCATTGGATTTTGACCCATACCATGATTTGGGATTTTGAAATCAAAGCAATTTTCACATATTGTTGGTACAGGAACATTTTGAAATTTAAAATTGTTTGACTGCTACACCATGATTGATGTGTTATTGACGCTGTCGGACCCTTGGGGCGACGATGCCGCGGGTGTCGGGTTGCCTAAAGGATCGTAGTGGTGATGCCTCTAGAAGTCTAGGGACTAGTGAGCCTTGGAGGTCACTTGGGTGTCGAGATGCCTAGAAGTGTGACTCAACACATTCCGGAGGGCTGGGGACATCATTGTCATGGTGAGCTTCGGAGGTTCCTCATGATGCCAGGTGGGGTGCGAGATAACTGGAGGTGTAACGTAACACGCTCCAGATGCCCGGTGATTGAAATATGAAATCGGAGGCCTTCGTGATGTCAGGTAGGGTGCGATATGCCTGGAGAGACGCAAACACTGGTCCTCCGGAAGATGGTGGTAGTGAGTCGTGATAAATTGAGTTTTAAACTTCTACATGTTTTATTGTATTGTGCTGTTTGAGATTCTTTTGAACTTATGCACACTCATTGCTTTGGCTGTGTGCCTTGTTTTGGATTGCATGGAAGCAAATGATGATAGTTTTACGAAATATAGTTTAGTAGAACTTTGACTGCTGAGCAATCGTACTCACCCCTCATGGGGGCTAACATATTACAGAATGATAAAGATGCCACCGCTAATAGAGGACGATGATGGAGTTTCGAGTGGGGCAGAGTAACAGGGGACGGGAGGACAGCAGCGAATTTTTGGAACGCCGGCACTTGAAGATAGACGGCGTTATAAATAGCTAACAGAAAAGTCGGTCAATTTTTTGATATAGCCAATATAGAAAACTTTGGCTTTTGATGTACCGAGGAACGATGTCCATCTAGTATATGTAAATAAAAAGTGCCTGGTTATTATCTATGTGTATCTAGTGTGCATCATTTCGATGTTTAGGAAGGGAGTTGTTGGATCCACTTCCGCCATGTAAATTGCGTAGAGACCAATGAAAAATGTGATAGACCCCCAGACTCACGGATTCACCGAAATCTAAGGGTATTAGAGTAAAGGACATCTAGGATAAGGAAATGATGTGGCGACCTGTGGCACCCCTCGAACACGGCTCCCGATCCGCTAGGGTCGCCACAGTTCGCTTACCTTTCACTTGTCACTCTGATACCATTTGAATTGTAGCGGGTCCATACAACCTGGTGGTTTGTATTACCTTAATTGGTCCCAGCGCAATTCATATAACGGAAGCACACTCAGCATCTCCCTAACCCGTACTCAAACCAAATAATACAATGCAATACACACCAACTACAACCTTATATATATATATACTTTAGGGCCGAATCACTTTTATTTACATAACTAAGATAGATTTCACGAGTTGGTACAACAAAAGGCTAAGACTTTAACAAAGCTCGGCTATACTCAAAAGTACCCGACTATACATCAGACATGAACATCAATCCATCAGCTAGTGTCGGCCATCCCAAAAAGTGTCGTTCTCCACCAGTCACACGCTCCAATCACACCCAACCTGGTGCATCGGCCAGTGGCGGTGGCACCATCCCCATCATCAGTCCATTGCGTCGAACGTGTACAGAAAGGAACTCTTGAACTATAAGGCCATCAGGTAGACCCACATCATACATGACCAAATCACGGACTCGGATAAACACCAGACCATGAACACCAACGCAAGGGTGCTCTGTGCACTTGACCTCAACATCAGATGGCAAGCCATAATATGTACCACGCGTGACAGGTGTTAGAGGCATCGCTCAATCTGAAATGTTGGTCCCCAAAGGGGTGAGTACAACCACTCAGTAGTAAAGATCCATCAAACTACACAATGCAACAGGCAAGACAACCACAATTTCATGCAAAATGCACATATCATCCATGCCATCATACATATATGTCCATGAGAATCATTCACAACCTTACTAATCATATTTCCCATGCCAATCAATACTAATTCAAGTTCATGGACAATTATATCTCATGCCATATGCACATACCCATACGCATGATTCATGTCATCCACACAATCATGTATATATCCTCATGAGATCCATTCAATGCCATCATGATCGCATCCTCAATGCCAAATAGTATCAACTCAATTTCATAGGCAATTATACCACATGTCACACACACACACACACACACACACACACACACACACACACACGTGCATGATTCAATTCCCATTTTGATATTCAAAAGGATCTCATCATTTTCCCAGGGACCAGTGTTTGCATCCCTCATATATCGCTCGCACCCAACTTGGCGTCGTGAGGAACCTCCGGTACACACCCCCAGGCATCCGACACACACACTCCGGGCATCTCGCATCCCACCTGGCATCACGAGGAATCGCCGGGGTTCACCATGAAAATGGTTACCCTTGCCTTCCGGAATTACGTACCGACATACCACCAGGCATCCACTGGAATTACGTACCGATATACCACTGGGCATCCCAAAACTCCCAAGGACCCTCCGGCACACACACTCCGAGCATCCCGACACTCCCGGGGTATCGTCGGCTCACACCTTCAACGGTATCATTATCACCACAATGTATATTCACACACACATATATATATATATATATATATATATATATATATATATATATATCTCATTTTTAAATCAGCATTTGATGCAATAATATCCGAGGTCTAAACCAGTCTTTTTGATGCTATATGACATGCTAAATGTCACCACATATGCAGTACAAATAACACCCACGATATCACATTTCATAAAGCAATTCATTGGTTTTTGAAAATAGAACAATTTTCGGATAAAACATAATACACCTCTTTAGTAATAATTCTTGAAAAATTAGTAAACAATCTCTATAATTTCTGAAAGCTTAACATAATGTAGAAAAGACCTAGAGAAAGAGATTTTATGAAGAATACCATGTCAAGAAAGTTTCACATCAATCACATAAGTCCATACATCATAGTAACAGAATTTCCAATGCCACTTTTGCACAGTTTCGGAAATAATTTCGATTAAGCCCTTAAATGAACTCCGAAAATTCTGAGATTTTAATATGTTATAGATGAGACCTAGAGGTAAAAGTCCCATGAAAAAAAATAGAAGTCTAATTCCTTATGGATTAAAAGATATAATTTTTATAACTATCCCTAACTCTCAGTTCACTGTCCAGATTCATCCTCTTCAAAAAAAATTGTTTTCCCTGATCAATAATTGTCTGTTTATTCTCAAATTTTAGTATGTTACTACTCAAGATGTTGTCTACAACTCTTATCATGGACATAAGATCAAATTCAGACTTGATACATGCACAAAATTCACAGAATCACAATAGATCAACATAACAGTTTCCAGATCTAGTATCTTAGAAAAAAAATGGTTTCACCAACAAATACTTGTTCATTTTCCCTCAAATTTTGATATGTTAATCTTCAAGAAGTCCTCTACAACTTTTATCAAGAAGTTGAAGTGAGATTCCAACTAGAACATTGCATGCAGCTCACGAAATCACCAAAAGTTGGACTGTTTTTCCCGAAAACAAATTACTAGACTTCGGCACTACTCCCATAACTCTGAAAATTGTCACCTCCATCACCTCCAAAATTTACCATACAATACACACAATTACAGTAAGCAAAGTGTAGTTCAATGGACTCTACTTGCCTCTAATCGAAGCAAAATCACAGCAAACACAACGGCGGGGCAAGGCGGGCTCGATGGCGGGACTAAGCGGACTCATGGCGGCAACAGGTCTTCTTCTTCCCTTCCTCTCTCGCACGATCGCTCGGTCTCCCTCTCTCTCGCGCGACGTCTCTCTCTCTCTCTCTCGGCTCAAAACCCTCGAGCAATCCGCCCCTCTCTCCCCCTTTTTCTTCCTTCCACTCATGATTAGCAATCATTAGCTTTGCATGCCGGCGCCACTTGGTAAGTCCCTCTCGCCACTTGGCATTTTTCCCATGCAAGTTGATGGGCCAAATGGGCCGGGCCTCTCCCTCTCCTCCTTCAGTCAACGGTAGCTCCTTTGGGCTTCGTGGGCCAGGCTTCTTGGCCCACTTTGGGTTCAACACTTTTGGGTCTAAAGTCCAACTTTTAAATAGCCCAAAAATAGTAGTACTAAATAAGCCCATAATTGCTCTTAACAATTTACTTTAAATCCCCACTTACTTTCATAATCTCAAATACTCACATGGCCATAAAATTGTAACAATAATAAATAAAATCCAACTTATAAGGTTCATGGTATATCCAGGGGGTTGTCATGAAATTTTAGGATGCCACATGACCCTAACAGATTGGGGGCCTTCAGGGGTCGCCACATATCCAAACCATGACTTTCATAATGTCAATTGGGATTGAAAAAGGATTTGAAAATATTTTGGACTAAGGAATATCTAGGCTATGGAAGACATTCAATTGCCAAGGCTAGCCTGGAACTCACATAAATGAATTCACAAGTGTCACATATATTTTGAATATGGTCCAAACTATGATTTTTCTTAAGCCAAATCAAGCTTTGGAAAAGAATTTCTAGAAAGGTCATTCCGGAAAATCATATGTACCAAAGCATTTTCAAGATGCAATTTGAAAATTCATTCATCGAAAGCCACTTGACAATGAATATCAAAGCATTTAAAGCAATTTTTATGAAGATGACATGGCCAAAATTCATGTGCAAACTAGCCTAAGTAGTCTAACTAAACAATCACAGCAAGGAGTTCATGACAGGGAATTTCAGACCAAACATGACAAATCAGCAAAATTGAATGATACCCATTGACAATGTCACTATGACAAAATTTCCTAACCTGCATGATATGATAATGAATAACTTTTGTGAAGAAATTTTTCCTAAATGAGTTAAGCATGATTTTATAAAAATCAGAAAACAAGTGACAATGCATAAGAAATTTGTCAAAATATAAGGACATTCGGTCATTGTCACCAAAATTTAACCTATCGAAAGAGGTCCAAAAATCATGAAATTTTCACACAACATAATCAACATGATAGCAAATGAACTTCATGAGGGGACTGAGTTGAGAATCCCTATAGAATAAATGGTACAAAAATGGTAAGGGTCTATCCAAACAGGGGTAAAAACAGGGGCCTGAATTTTACCCTAAGTCTAGATTCTAGTCTAGTTTGGGAAAAAGAGAAAAGGGACCCAACAATGAGCAAATTATATGAAATCAGTGGCATTCAAAACCTCTAAGAGTGCTTTATAGCTTCCTAGAAAGGCTTAGGTAAACTAGGTTAATTTGGTGCTCTAGGACCGCGGTTTCTAAAAGTGCGCATATCAATAATTAAAAAAAGAAGAAGAAGAACATAACATGCATTAATAAACCTTAAAATCACTCAAGTAATGCACAAATGGATTGAAGCAATCACATACAACTTAGAATTGGATGCGACAAACAATTTAAGCAATCATCTAACCCTAAGTCGGCATGCAATGATGTTATACGATTTAATGACAATACGAGATGAGTCAAGATTCATAATGACATGCTTGAGGGCTTCTAAGTGTAACATGTGCTTTGACAACACAAATTCAACATGCGAAATGACACTCAAATGTAATGACCTAAACATGTACACAAAGTTGTGACATGTAATTCAAATGTCAAGAAGGCATTATTGCAAGATTTGATCTCTAAAAGACCCAAACGGGCATGGCAAAGTGCATACATGGAAAGGTCCAGTCCTATAACCTTAACGCCACCAAATGAGCATGATTTTGGACCCCTAAATACATGTAAAAATTCAATGAAAAATCTTATATACAGATCACGTAATGAGGAATATTTTTTGTTAGAGTCCAAAATCCAAATGGAATCACACAAGTCGTGGAAAAAATGGCAAAATATACATGCAACATACAAGGTTTATTTTGTTGCAACACCCCCTTACACTAATACATGCAATTGACAACCTAACGACATCAAAATTTTGCAAATTTTGTGTCAATTGAACACATTTGACATATAGTTCATTTTTCGTGAAGGTCTTGAGGTGGAACAAGGTCAATTTCACATTCAAATCTACCTAAATTATCTCGGACTAAAACAAGACATATTGACCTTAGCTTAGATCTGAGTAGTTTTGACCTAGCTAACGTGTCCAAAAATTGGGAAAAAATTACAGGACATTCTATGCATGATGATAAATGACTTTCATGAAGGTATGCTTGTCCAAAAATCATCACAGTATGCAGCACAAAAATAGCAAAATTTAAGGCCAGAACCAAAACAGAATCTAAAACGGACCTAAACTACTGCAGAATCGAGCAACTTTGGAGGTGTTTTTCAAGGGTTAAATGTCACTCAATCGAGGTGTGCGACATATTGATTTGAAGCTTGTAACATGTATTTTCAAAGTCTAGAAGGATTCGAACTAAGATAAGGTCATTTAAGACCTCATTTTGGCTAAAACAGCAAGCCATGTAACAAGCACGAAAATACAGATATAAAGCCAAATCAAGTTCAATCATCTAAGTTTATTATCAATGAATAATCAATCATAGCAGATCAACTATTCTAAGCCATCCAATCACGCATCTAAACATAACATATAATCCTAAAGTTGAACCCTAGCCCTGGCCGATTAATTAGGTCCCACTTCACGGGCTTCGAGATTGAGGAAACTACCTTTGATGCAATTTTTGTTGATTTTTATCCACAATCAAATGAAAAAAAAATAATCATCGAAACTAGATCGAACTTCGAGGATTGTGATTGGATCGTCATGGACCAGATTGGGACCAGCTAAGGGGGTGGTCGAATCACTGGTCCACTCAAGGTGAAACTAGCCCTACCTGGACTGGTTTGGCATCGGAGGAAAGATATGAGGTCGCCGGAGAGGATTCAATGACTTTTCTATTGGTCCCGAACCACCAGACAATCAAAAAATCTCCTGGTGGCTGGTCAGTGTCGACTGAATTGCTTAATAAGGTCGCTGGACGGTCGAACCGGCTTCACATAGGTCCGGTTTGACTGGACTAGCCTTCATAGGTTCTAGTAAAACAAACGACCACGGGAGATGATCCAATGGTCGACCTTCAAGGCCTCGATCACCAGAGGGTCGAGGTCTTCTTTGCAATCAGATCGGCACTGGCTGGGGTTGCTGGAGGCCATCGGATGGTGACCAGTTCAGCCGATTCACTCGACTGCAGTAAGGACCAACTTGGATGCTGGTCTTTGAATAGATCGGAGAAGAGGTTGCAGTAAGAGCTTCTGACCAACCAATTAGTAGCTAAGCTTACTGACCAAGAGGAGAGAGGGATGAAGACGGTTTTGGGCTGTGGCGTCGATCGAATGGCTACCAATGAGAGGCGAAACTGATGGCAACATGAGGGGGAGAGAGATGGTGGTTCGGGCAAGAAACAAAGAGAGAAGAGAGAGAAAGAGCCTAAAGAAAAAGATAAATTTTGTCCAAATGAGCCCCCCCCAATGAAGGGAAAATTGGTATATACCACCCTCAAATTGAGCAATCTCGGCTGTCGATTCGATCCGACAATTGAAATTTAAACCAATGGTCAAAAGTTGATTTTAAGGGTTCTATTATGATCTTGAGATGTTAGATAATTGATCTAGTGGGTTTGATTTGTGAAAATTCGAGCCAAAATCAAGAATTGTGTCAAAATATCCAATTAGGGGTCAAATTACAATTTTATGAAATTCGAGGACCATTCGTAAAATTTTGGGATAGAAGTGAAATCAATACAAAGAGGATTCTGGAAACGGTTGTCGAAGGTCTAGAATCGGCCGGTAAGCGGTTGAACTACCCAGCACCGCTTACGGTTGGTCAGATCGGTTTGCTCAAATTTGGCTGGTTTTTATCGGTTCTTGACCAGTTTGGTCTGATTTTGGCTAATCTACTCACTTGGGATTCCTATGGGTTCAAAATTTATGCAATTTGGTCATTGAAAAAAAAATTTACCCTATTTGAGAGGAAATTGCTCAATTATGATTCAATTAAGTCAATCAAACCTTATGAATGCGATCTAGGGGTCTTTTATTGACTTAATTGAATGATTATTATGAAAGACAATGGATCAACACATGGGTGCTTTGAATTGAGCATAAAGGGCTAAAACGATCAAATTTGCAATTCAAAGGTTAAAATTGCAAATCGATTAAAATTGAGTTCAATTAGCGCAACAATTGTCTTATTTAATTAACCAGCCATGTGTATGATCACTTATTTTGTTCAAATTGACCTTGAATTGAAGTGCTTGGCTTATGTCAAAATTGAATCTAGGTCTAATATCAAAATTGGATCAAGATTATGAAATTAAACCATAACATTAAATGGGTCGACTTGAATTTTGCCAATTGAAGCTTAATTGCTTGACTTCATACTTAGAAGAGTAAAATTCTTCAAATTGAGAAGTACTTATGTGATTTCTCAAAATTGATTTTAGATTTGGACTTATCTTAAGAAAATAAGTGAACAACAATTGTCTGTTCGCAAGTTATGAAGAATCGATTTTGGTTCCTTAATTAGGGCTCAAAATGACAATTTGCATTTTGACCCAACAATTCATAAAATTAAATGTACAAAAGATTTAGAATAGTCCCTAAATCAAATATTGAAGAAGGAACTATACCTAATTATGACTACAATGAAAGCAATTTGATCCGATTTAAAACCTAAAACTGAAAAATTAATAAAACAAGGTTTTTAATCAAATGTTGCGAAATTTTCGACACAAAAGTCAAATTGACATTAAAAGAAGTGTATTTGTGAATTTTTTTTTTTTTCAATTTTTTTAGTCCAAATTTGACCAAAAGTTGACACTTTAGTTTGCTTTTCTCAAAATGTTGATTTCTTGGTCAAATCTTTGAATTTTTGAGGAATTGACTTAATAAAAGTGAAATTAAAATTAAATAGCATCTTTTTTTGGTAGAAAGTCAATTTCTAACCTAAGGTTAACTTTTGGTCGACCCTTTGATCAAAAGTTAGCCCAAAAGTCAACCGTTTGACTTTTCGGGTTTTTCTTAAAAATGACTTGGAAATTGCTTTAAAATGACAATGTAAAAGAAAGAAATGAAAAACGACATTTTTTTGGTCGAGAAACGAGCTTTGTCACGATCAAAAACCAAAATCTTGATTCTTTACCATTCTCGATGCGTCGACTAAAAATCGATGTCAACACCGGTCTAAGCTTGCTGGCCTCAAGTTAACGACTCATTGAATTCCGACCAGCCCCCCATGTGATCCTCGCTCTCTTCTCGATGTTTCAGCCGCCAATGCTCCCTCTGACAGCGGTTGGATCAGCTAAACCGGCGAATCTTCCTGCAGCTAAAGAAATCGATGACCAAGCTGATTTTCAGTTCATCGGCTTGATCGCCGGTCTAGTGACCAGGATCGGTGGAGCAAACCCCACCGATCCCCTCCCTAGATCTATTCCTAACCTTGCTATGGTTGGGAACCAATAGATCAGTCATTAGAATATCTCCAGTGGCCTGGCCTCTCCAAAGGATCCAAAACCGGTCCAAGTGGGACCGATTCTGTTCAAGCTTGAATCAAAGGTCACCGGCACTCCAGGAGTCCCCGATCATCGGTGATTAAAATTATAAGCAGTTCCCAACCTCATCGTGGTCAGGGACAGGTGGATCGGCCACCAAATCTCCCTCGGCAGCCCAATCCCCACCAGTGATCGAAGACTGGTCCAATTTTGGACTGGTTCTAGTGTTTGTTGTTTCAGGTGGTCCAACTGGTGGTCTTGTCGGCTTTGTGGTGTCTCGTAGCTACTCCGATCTGCTTGTCAAAAGTTCAATCATGTTCCAGTGAGAAGACTTTGTCTGATTGCACTTGAAATTGACAAAGAATGGAAAAAGGTAAACCTCTAGATCTTGAGTCCTGTTAAGCGAGACCCGATTTGCCAGTCAAGGCTAGGATTCGAACCTAGGGTTTGGTGAAAATGCTTGGATATTTGATTGATAGACTAGAACATTGATCTACTGTGATTGGTTGCTCATCAATGATGAACTTGAGATGGTTGAATTTGATTTGCTTCAAATCTATGATTTTTCTGCTTCTGAAACTGACTTGCTATTTTGGCTAAATCGAGGTCTTAGATGGCCTCTTTTCTATTCGAGCTCTCTTAGACATAGGAAGTAGATTCTACAAGCTTTGAATTGATAGGTTGTACGCCCTGATTGAGTGACGTTTGGCCCATGAAAAACAGGTCACAATCTGCTCGATTTCTGCAGATTCTTGGTGCTCTTTAAGTGCAGTCCTTAGTCCGCCTCGGTGTTTTGTTATTTTTACTTTGCTCTCTATGATGATTTCTGGACAAATTTTTACTAAATGAAAGTTGTTTGTCGTTACGTTGAGAATGTGCTGAATTGTTTTCAGAATTTTTGGGCATGCTTAGCTAGGTCAAAATTGCTTAGATTTAAGTATTAGTCAATCTGCCCTGTTTTGATCCAAGATGAACTTAGGTAAATCTGAGCATGAAATTGACTTTGTTCAACCTTAAGATGTTCATGAAAAATGAATTGCATGTCGTATGTTTTCTATTGATGCAAGATTTGCAAAATTTTGGGGTCATGCGATGCGTCAATTGCATGCATAAAGTGCTCGGGTGCTGCTATAATAAAAAGAGTAACCATGTGCGTCTGTTTTGCCATTTTTGTCATAACTCTTGTAATCATAATTAGGATATGATCCTTAATGAAAAGTGTTCATCACCACTCATTCTATATGGCATATTTTTAGTAGAATTTATACACATCCTTAAGTGGTCAAAACTTGGCACGTTCTCAACCCTCACTATAGGATTACAACCTTACCATGTGCATACCTACGCGTGTGTATTTGGGTCTTTTAGAGACCAAATTTCGTGTTAGTGCCTTCTTGACATTTGAACTACATGTTACAATTTTTGTGTTCATATATAGTTCATCATATTTGAATGTCATTTCGTATGTTAAACATGAGCCAAAATAATGCTTGTTGCACTTAGAAACATTTGAGTATGTCATTATAAGCGCTTAATCATCTCGTAGTGACATCGAATCACATGACATTTTTGCATATCGACTTAGAGTTAGATGATTCCCTTATCCATTAGTCACATTCGATTCTAAGTCGTGTGTAGTTTTTCATGCCTTGTGAGCATTACTTGAGTGATTTTGAGGTTAAATAATGCATGCTTAAATTCTGGTTTTTTTATGGTTGATATGCGCACTTTTAAGAACCCTGGTCTTAGTGCACCAAGTTGACATCATTTCCGAGCCCTTCTAGGAAGTTGTAAAGCACACCTAGAGCTTCCAAAGCCATTGATTTCAAGCCCGTTGTTAAGTCCATTTTCCATTTTTCGTAAGATAGTGTGGAATCTGGACTCGGGGTCAAATTTGATTCCATGTTTTTACCCCTGTTTAGATAGACTTTTATCATTTTTGTACAATTTTTTCTGTAAGAATTTTTGACTTGGTCTTTTAGTAGAGTTTGTTTGTTATCATGTTGACTATATTGTGTGAAAATCTTGTGATTTTTAGGCTTCATTTGGTAGGTTAAATCTTGGTAATAATGATTGAGTGTCCTGCTGATCTGTCAATTTCCTGATGTGTTATTTCCCATTTTTTTTTTTTTTTTTTATAAAATCATGCTTAGTCCTTTTGGGAAAACATCCTTCACTAAAATTGTTCCTCATCATGTTTTGCGTATTAGGAATTTTTCTCATAACCAAATTATCAAAGGGTGATGCCCAATTTTTTTGATTGGTCATGCTTGGTGTGAAATTTCCTGATATGAACCCTTGGTTGTGATTGCTTTAGCTAGGCTTTTTTTAGGCTACTTTATGCATGGCACTACAACATACCATCTCCACAAAAGTTGTTTCAAATCTTTTAATCTTCGTTGCCAAATGATTTTCAATGACCGGATTCTTCAATTTGTGCCTTGAAATTATTTTGGTACATGTGATACTTCCAAAAATAAACATTCAAAAATCATTTTCAATACTTGACTTGACTTAGCAAAATCATGGTTTAGATCGTATTTAAAATGCCTCCGATGTTTACAAGTGCATTTATGTGAGCCTTGAGCTACCCTTGGCAATTAAGTGCGTTCCATAGCTTAGATATTCCTTAGTCCAAAATGTCTTCCAATCTTTTTGAATTTTGATTTGACATTGTGAAAATCGCAGCTTGGATTGTATTTAAAATGCTTGCGATGCTTGTGAGTGCATTTATGCAAGGCCTGAGCTAGCTTTGGTAATTAAATGCATTCCATAATCGAGATATCACCTTGTCCCAAAAATCTTCAATTTTTATTATCAATGATTTCAAACTTGTCTTTGAAATATCGCATGTACCTCAACATGCATATAATCATGTCATTCATTTAGAAACGCTTGTGGTCATGATTGGCGTCTACCTTGGTAATAAGTATCCCGCCAATGGTTCACTTTCTTGGTTGATTGTTTGAAAAATAATATCCAAAAGACCTGTCCGTATGCTTAATTCATGCTTGCGCATGTGATTGTAAGATGTATGTTAGGTTTGATGCATGACACCAAGGGATAGTCTTGGGAAAACATGTAGAACATCTTGTTAGGGATTTACAAGTGTTATTGACCATGCAAGAACACAAGTGGTCAATAATGGCTATAGGTCATAAAAATGAATTGGGTAAGTGTCTAAAGGGACCTACGTATGAATTGCAATGGCCAACCTTAAGGCCCAAGTTTGATTACTTTGTGAATTTTGCCTCTCTTGATTGATTGATCTTGGCTTAATATTGTGCTTTTGTTTGTTTTGACGTGTATGTTTGTTTCTTTTCATTGTATGGACCTAGTTACAATTCTTAGACTAGGTTTAGATTAGGATCCCGAAGATGAAGATGATGCAAAGATGGTGAAAAGTTGATGTCCATTCCGACCATGCTTTTGTATCATTCATCCCCGACATATGTCTGGGGTTACTCTTGTTTGCATAAAAACTTGACAAGTTATGTGTTCTTTTCTTTTCAGTCCTTTCATTTTGTTTCTCTTTTTATCTTTCTTAGGATTGTGTGATAGATATATTGCTTTCCTTGGTTGTTTATCTACTGTCCCACACTTTCAAATACAATTGATTGCCTTCTTTTATTTTTTGGGATTAGAATTGCATGAAAATGACCAACCACATATGATCACTTAGATTAAGTTAAAATGACCCCAAAAAAGTAAAAAGACATGCATAATCACCTTAGCTAACACGATACCGTTAAGTATAGAAAGGGCAACCTAAGTCCTGAAACTAGATATTTGGTTACGTAGGAATCAAGGGACAACTCTCGACCCTCAATTGGGTTTTCTAGCTGACCCCCAAAAACGAGGTTAGTGGCACATCCCGTCTTATACGTAAGTTGCTGCTTTAAACGACTAGACCGTATAAATGAACCAGTCACGAGGGGTATGGGTCTTCATAAGACTCACCACGATTTAGCATACTTGATGTGATAGTACCCCAAAGGATAAAGCGATGCCATCCTTATGGGCGAAGCATACTATCGGGAGTGCTATCATGGTAAATATACCCCTAAATCTGATATGCACACCTGACCTCCTTTCTTAAGATGTGTCACCCATGTGTGTATGGATCGTGACACCTTGTTGTCACGTGGGATATGAGTTTAGGAGAACTCGCAACCATATACTAGGGAACTCACAAGAAGTTCGATCTGAAAGGCGAGGTGATAACATCTTTTGGAATGCCAACAGTGAGGGAACTTTCATGGTCATGTACCTTAAACTTGACCTTTTTTCCTGAGGTCAGGTTACGACGAGCTTGGTGACTCCACTGGGGACTTGTTACTAGATTAAGAGGACTCAAAGCCATTAAAAATGGTTGCCATGTTAACTAACATATCTTGTGTAGGGTCATTTGTGTGTCAAAGTTGTGTAAAAAAGGAGGTTAGTCACTAACAAAGTGTTAAATGATATTGTAGGTCGGAGTTATGAGGGGTGAAGTGAGTGTAAACCCTTTGTCTTGTAGGTGGTCTAAGGTTGTATGCTGATTGTTTACATTTAAACACGTGTTTACAAGCTTTAGCATGACACTAAACACACAACCTCGATCTAAAACCCCGATCACCCAACTTAGAACCTTATGAGGGTTTATGGGTGGAATCTACAAGCGAACACTCGTGATAATCCATACTACCATAAATCCGCTCATCCTGACTGATAAAAGTGGCATCAACCGACGATAGTAGCAGTGGGTAAACTATTTTTATCCTTTGGGATGAGAACCTTGAGCTTTTAGCATCCTCATCTTAGGCATCGAAACCTCATAGTCCTCATGCGATGTGTGATTTGTGCTTGCCATGAGTTTTGATTAGTAAGATGTCGTTCCTGTTTTAACGTTGTTATTCTTCTTAAATTTCCGAATTTCAATTCCGCAATTTATATTTTCAGCGATGATACATTTTAATTGCGAATACCCCTTTAGGTTTAGGCTTAGATGGGCAAACCTTAGATTGATGTGACTCCCATGCCAAGGAGCCTCAAGGCTATATGGGATAATCTTAACCCGAAGCACCAAGATTATATGGAGAAACGCATCGGTTTTCTCCCGACCTTACTAAAGGTCAAGCCTTGAATCTCAATGGTGAAGGCATTTATCCATTTTTGGAATCCAATGACCTCCACCTTCGTGTTTAACCAATATGAGTTGACTCCTATAATTGAGGAGTTTGAGATAGCCATTAGGTTAGATAAGGCTTCCTTAGGTTTTGCTGCTACTCTTATAGGCCAACATCTGACTTCTTTCTTGAGTCAATTCTTGAACATCCCTACTAATAAAATTAGAGCCATTGTAAGGGAAATTAAAATTCCATGGCTTATACTTTTCTCAAGCAACAACTCCTTAGTCTTGAACCTAAATTTAGGAACCAAATTCCTCATGTTTTTCTACTAATATTTTTTGGCTTTGTGATACTCACGCATACTCGAAAGACAATAAATCCTTTAGTCACTCACATTGTCAATCAATTATGCGCCTTTATCCACTTTACACACATGATCCATGTCGAGACTTTCATGTCTCTTAACCAATTCAAAGCAAATGGATGAGGAACTCTTAGGGCCTCATTAGGACTACTCTAAATTTCTCATATCAAAGAATTTGCTCCTCATATGATAATCATTAATGTGACATCTTGATTTTCCAATTCTATCTTTAATAGAATGAGTCGGGCATTTCATCTACACGCTTATAGTTCTTTTCTCTAAGTTGGCCACTCATGAGATAACTAGTTTATCAGGTGAAGCCGTTAAGGGATTCTAATGCATTAGACTTGAAAATTCGACCAGGAAACGACTTCTTGATCAAGTTAATCTACAAGGGTTGTTACGGCATAGTTAAAATTCAATTAGAGATTGGAGATGGGTCGACTCGACAAAGGCATGTGATTAAATGTGGGTGATTCCACCTGATTGCACAATTCTTATCGATCGGCACTAGACCGATTCTTCTGTCGTTTTGGTACCCTATGTCCACATTTGAAACCTTGAGATTTTCACAACAACTGAGAGTCACCAATGTGTCGAAGAGGTACATTGTGGCTTGAAAATAATCAACCACAGGTCAAATGCACAATAATTCCTAAAAACTATCCGGTATATTAGGACACGCTAGAGTCGTGCCAAAATAAAATTAACCGTGAAATTGAAATTGAATTTAGAAATTGGAAGTCCTGTCATGTCACAAATCATTTTAGGAACGTCGACTCATCTTCAGAAGATTTTTCTAGCAAACTGAGTTTTTCGGCGAAAAAAACAAAGTATGGTTATTTTGGTTCGGGAAAATTGGTAGGCCCGCTTTTGGTCGCACTTTTGGGATCCAAGATGATTCTATGGTCAAGGAAAAATGTGGATTGAAGTGTGGTTACATTGGATGAATTCATGAGATTCAATTTGGATTGATTGGTTTAGGAATTGAATGAAATTGATTGAATTTGATGTACAAATGTCCAAAATTCGTATGCCAAGGGGTACACCACATTTTGGACCTATTAACAAGCTTGTGGAGGAAGCTTGATGAGAGAGAGTGGCTGAGGTCATGGACTGTCATGGTGGGGGCAAGAGAGAGGAGTGTTTGACAAGTGTTGAAGGCTTGAAGGCTCACCAAAGGGACCCTCTTCAGCAGACCTTCTTCTTCCCTAAATAGTGGCTTTCTCCATTGTTGAGGAAGTTTAGAAGCTCAGCAAAACCAGAGGAGATCAGCCAACAACAGCCCAAGCCAATCGCACACCCGCCGGACCTCTTTTCTCCCTTGTTTTCTCCTCGTTCCAATTTCTGCTCCAACTGACCTTTCGCCAAAGATCTGAGTTAAAAGTTGCATTTCCGGACGAATTAGCCAACGCTCCACCCACCACTGTGACGAGAAGATCCAGCCCGTTCCAATGAGCCCAACCACGGCCCGAACGGAGCCATCAGCTGTCCCTAAATCCGACGAGAAGGCACCGTCCGCCGGTCCGTCGGTCCGCCGCCTGGTTCGCCCGGTTTCGCCATTTCAGCGTTTTCTTCCATTTTTCTTCCATTCTGACCCTACCTCCACCCATACCAACCACTAACAAGTCCCCTTGACCCCTGGGAGCCACCGGTTGCCGACCACCCGCTCACCGGAGCTCCGATCGGCCCGTTTCTTCGCTGTTTCAGCCACCGGTTCAGCCTCTGCAATCCAAGAACAGAAGCAGAAAACCAGCAAGGGTCTTCAGTCTTCGTGGCCCATTTCCGAGCCCTTCCTAGCCTCGCTTGGTGTCGCCACAAGCTTGATTGTCGCCTGCCTTGTTGTCGCCGTCGCCGTGGACTCACTGGAACGTAAAACCGGTGAGTTTACTAACTAAACCTTGCTTAGGAGGTTAATCATGCTTAGGGGTTGTTTAGATTAAGTTAAGTGTGGTTAGGTGGTTAGATTATTTTAATTTAATGTTAATTAGATTAAGGAATTGATTAGTTTAGTGGATAATTAATTAAGGTTAAATAGATGATTAGATTAGTGTAATCTTGGTTTAGCCTTAATTAATGATTTTAAGTGAATTAATTATTTCGAAATTATAAATAATGTTTTATTAAATTATATTAATAAAATTTATTTATTTTCGGAATATATTTAATTATTTATTATTTTCCGAATTTACTTCGGGATTGTAAATCGTTAGAATTTCATGCTAACTATTGTGGTGTGTTCAGATTATGCAATTGGTTGATTGATTGTATAAATTGAGTGATGATTGTGAAAATATGATATTTATTCATAAAATCCCGAGTGTTGGGTTTTGACACCGAAAATGGATTTTAAGTATAATCAAATAGTAGGGTTTGAAAAAGGAAGAGTGTCAGTTTTTCTGGTTCAAATTGACTGTGTACCCACACACAAATATTTTCATAGAGTGTTTTTAATACGAAGTAAATAGGCCAATGTTGTTATCTTAAATTGGGACATGTGAGTGCAAAGCACAATGTCCTTGGCCGCAATTGAATGATTATGTGTTGATTAATAGAAACTGTCCCTGGCGTGTGTCGGTGGACGTTACTTATCCCCGGCGTGTGTCGGTGGATATTAGATGTCCTTGACGTGTGTTGGTGCACGCCGGTCACAATAGATTCTGGACTGGTACTCCTTCGAAAAATGCCGTAAGGAATGCCATCCCCAACATGTGTTGGAGGATGTAGCCGTGCTCAAAGGAGGGAGATGGAATCTGGCTATACCAGAGAACCAGCGTGTGTCGGGTAAAACTACCCGTGTGGGTAGAAATAATCAATTGGAACGAATGTTGTGTGGTATGAAATTGATGCGTTGGATTATGGGACAAAATCGTGTGGCATGGAATGGGACGTGTCATAACGATTTGGCCCTATAATCAAGACCCCTAGGATTGATTGAATTGATAGACTGGTGTGTGTCGGTAGTTCTTATTTGTGTGAGCAATAATTGATTTAGACGTTCTAATTGATGTGTGAAATTGCTATATGCATATGGTTGTGATATAAACTGTGCTGACGTGCAGGAAAGAATTGAGGCGAGGTAAGTCCTCTATTCCAATTGTGTGGTTGTGTGACTAGAGCGCCCTGTGGCGTATTTTCTTCCTAATAGGGGTTTTAAGAGGTGGACTTACTAAGACATTGTCTCATTGGTTATTGTATAACCATTTTCAAGTCCTTAGATGATAGTGGTGGAAGACTCGAAGCCCGGAGTCTGTGGAGGTGAAGTCCGAAGGATCGGCATTTGTGTCCGACGAGTAGGTCGTCGGACAGCTTTCTTTTGAGAGTCGATCTTTTGTAGACTTTTGATCAGACTCGTTTGTACCTAAACCCTGTTGTTTATAAAAGTTGACTTTTTGTGGAATGTGCCTTGCTTTCCTATCCCATACTGTTTGTTGTCAGGGGTTATTTATACGCTTCCGCATGTGCATTAAAAATGATTGGGTCGGCGACGCATCTTGGAAATGTCGCATTTGTATTGACCATAGAGGGATGTGCATGCGCTCGAGGTTCGGGGCGTGACAATTAATGTCACGAAACATCATCATCTTATTCTTAGATTTCACCAAAGAAATGAATTCTTCCTATCATGGTCCTTCTCTATATGTTTCCACTTCCTCAAATATCTCACCCCAAACTTGATCCAACGGCATGTTCGATGGCTTGGGAATCCTGAGGTGCACCTTATTAGTGGAGCAGCCAGTCCACCCCCCCTCATGGGATTAACGGGTTTAATGTCGTATTACCCTTTAAGGGTGCTCCACCAATATCATGTGTTTCAAATGATCCCACCGGTCCTTAAGCTGGGGCTGTACCGTATTGATTATCACGATGAGGTCATCAAGGAAAACCAAATTGGCCATGTTGAAGCCATGATTTGAGTCACTATTGGAATTTGTTACTCCCGTTCCTCACATCATGTGGTCACCGTCGATGAAGCCGACTTAGAGGGAGAAATGAGGACTCGTCACACTATTATCGACTAATCTACCATCAAGTGGAACCTAAACTCAAAGTTCCATTGCCTGACATTCTCAAGCCTCAAGGTTTTCGGTAAGCTCAAGTTGAGGAACATGAAGATGAAGCCTTGATTGACGTGGAGAGCTTGGCCCATGATAACAAGCGTCTCTGCCCGATCCCTCCTAACTCTTGGGATTCTTCATTTCCTTGTAAAAGAACTTTCTTTGTACTTTCTTTTCCTCGAAAAGGGATTTTCTTTGTGATTCTTTCTTTTTTATTGAAATTTTCTTGTACTCATCTTCATATTACATGTTACATTGAGCCGTTTTGTAAGCCACAAATACACAAGGCTTTGTTTCCCTCGTAATTGTTTGATGTAATCAATAAAAATTCATGAAATTTCTCATTTTTTATGTAATTTTATAAAAAGGGCATTCCAATTAAACATTTATCATCGTCCTTCTCAATTGTATAATTTCTTTTCAAGATATTTTGATAAGATGATGTTACATGATATTGGGGTAATATACGCTTCTTATCACTATTTTATCTCAAGAAAATATAGAATTGACACGGTTCGTATTTTCCTGATTTTCTTTCATCTCTTACTGATTTAGTTTCGTTTTTTTCAAAAAGGTACTAAATCATGGTTGAAAGGTGTTAAATTGTACGTACTCGCCACCAAGCAAGAATGGAGAATGAGGATACATGCACTCGTTTTATTACCATTGGGAACCAAATGACATAGATGATAACACTGCTAACCAAGCTCTCTAATCAAGTCAAGAACTCGACACCCGTAGCTCCAGTTGCTCATGCTTCAAATCTTCCCACCGCACCTGCTGATGTGCCCATGGTTGATCCTTTGATGAAAGGACCTACTAAAGAGGTTCCTACTCCTACTCCAGCAATTATTGATGTAGAGCTCCATCCAAAGAGACCCCGACTCCCCATTTTGATGAGGAAAGCTCAAGACATCTAGCAAAGATTTAGGAGTGCCTGTGCATGCTGCAAGGCTATCAACTTCAAGGGCTCGACAAGTTGTCACCTTTTGTCAAAGTGAAGGTCCCTGAATTCTATAAGGAACTTGAGTTCACAAGGAAGTATGATGGTATTGGGTGCCCAAAAACTCATCTAAAGTATTACTTGGGCAAGATAGCCTGCTATCTGACAACCCTCTGCTCCTTATCAATTCATTCCAAGATATCTTGGTTAGTCCCACGTTGACATGGTTCATTGGGTTGGATTTGAAGAAGATCCATACTTGCAAAGATCTTACGGATGAATTCCTACAACAATATAAGTTCAACATTGAAATTGCACTGACATGAGAGGAATAGGTTCGAGTCAAAAGGAGGAGGACCGAAACATTTAAGGCATACGTTTAAAGGTGGAAGGCTACTACCTCTAATGTAAAGCCACCCTTGCCTAGGAATGAGGCTATGAAACTATTACTTTTAAGTCATGCCTCAAGAGTTCTTTGAGAAGATGTACAACCACCTCTGCATCAACTTCGCCACATTGTTTGAGTTGGGAGAATGCATCAAGGGGATCATGTGAGAAGGAAGGTTGACTAAGACCACGAACTGTAAGTATGCTCCAAAGAAGGACAAAGAGTCGGTTGTGGAGATTGCTTATATCTAAAACTCCTCTCAAAAAGTGTACAACCCTTTTGCTCGTAAGCATGCTATGGAAGTTAGGAGCTTTTCTTGAAACTTCGACCACAAAGGGAAAGCCTAACAAAGGCAATTTACACCACTTCCAAGACCGATCTCATAGCTACTTTTGATGCTGATTGAGAACCGCCTCATGGCGAGAGAAGTCCCAAAGGATAACCCGCCGAAGTTCCCTGGATTTGATCCAAACAAGACTTGTGAATAACACATGGGAGAAAAGGGACCCCAAGTGGGCAACTGTTATATCCTCCGTTCAAAGATCCATAATTTGCTAGATGCTTACTGATGACTCCTAAATTTTGGCAACTTGGTCTTTCATTTATTGTATAGAAAATTAGGGATATTAGAATTAAATACATAACATATAGTTTTAGAAATATCTATTTATTATTGCATTTTCATTGGACCAGTGACAGATGGGTTTGACTTGATGATTCTCAGCTTAAATTTAGTTAGTTGGACTAAGCCCACAGTGATGAAAGTTTGGCTGAACTTGTTGCTCATATAAGCCCATCATTCCTTTAATAGGCTGAAATCGATATATGCTCTCCACGTGCGACACTTCAAGTTAGGAAATATAACAAGCACTATTATGATAATCTTGAGAATTCGTATATGTTCACGTGGTTGAATGAAAAAAAAGGAAAGAAAAGGTTGGCTATGGAAAATAAGTCATCTCGAAAGTAAAAGAAAATAACAAAGTGGGGAAAGAAAATAATAAAATATGGTTGATTTGGCGATTCACAAGGAAAAAAATAAATAAATAGGGCAGATTGGCAAAGAGCAAGAGCGTGGGAATCATGAAATAAAATAAAGACGAAATTTCATTCTTCACGATTAGAGGTTGGAGCAATATTCAGTCAATAAAAGAAACAGGAAATAAAGAAGAATTGACTTATATATGCGTGATATGCAAGGATAAGAAGGGGGAAAGGGATCTTACAAGATGCCTACAGAAGAAGGAAAGTGGATTTTGGGCTTTCCTTTTACCAGCCCTAGCCGTTCCATATAAAAGAGAGGGCTCTCTTTTGATAAAAAAAAAAAAAAGAAAAAGAGAGAAGAATCTCATAATACACAAAAAGAACACACGAGAGAGAGAGAGAGAGAGAGAGAGAGAGAGAGAGAGAGAGAGAGAGAGAGAGAGAGTAGAGAAAGGGAAATCCCGACCAGCTGTGGGCCGAGGCAACCCTCCAAGCAAGCGCCCACTCCACGGCCAGACCTGTGGCCGTGCCTTTGTCACCATCATCGCTGCATCGTGTTGCTGCCCTACTAAGCTGTTAATGACGACCAAGCCACTCCCTGCACGCATGCCACCTGAGAAGTCAATCATGCCCGAGCTACCCCTGACCACGCTAGTGCTTTGGTTTCGTTATTGCTGTGCGATGGCGTCGTTCCTCCCTAACCCACTGCCGCCAATCTTCCACTGGTGAACGCTACCCCACCGAGTCGGCGATCTTTTGTGCTTCTATTTTCCAGGTTCCGACGAGTCTCAGTGCCTCTTGCGTGCACCTGAGTCACATTGGCGACCAACCCCGGACGTTCAACTCTTCATGCTAGCAACTCTCCTTTTTGCTATTCTTCTCGTGGTCGCCCCTTTGTTGTGTTGGTCATCTTCGTTGACTTTGCCAGGCCAAATCAGTGAAGCATTAGCCACCATTCAAATTTAGGTAAGAATCTTGTTTCATTCGATTTTCATATATCCTTATTGCCTAATTTATGGGATTATCTCATATGAATGTTTGAATGATACTATCATATCCACAAAATATTGATTAGTTTTTCAAATTAAGGATTAATCCCTGATTTCACAACGTGCATACGATTGACAGTCTGATTTCATGCTTGAAATATGACTCGCAATTGCATTAAAAAATCGCCAATCCGATCTCACACCCTAGATATTTCGCGATTTTATTAAAAATTGGCCAATCCAATCTCATGCGCGAAATACGATTTGTCAATTTATTAGATGGATATCGATCATATCTTGCCTGATTTGTTGCCGTGCTATTTGAATCAATTTTGTTTCCATAAAAAAAAAAAACCAAAAAAAAAGAAGTATCTTTGAGTTGGATTAGGTTCATGTTAGAATTTTGCTTGTTTTAGGGTAGTTTGCATGTTTAAGATTAGAAAATTTATTTATTTCGAATTTTTTAAATAAAAAACCAAAAACATTAATTTAGGATGTTGGATTCTCTTTTCATTAATTTAGGTTGCACGTTTAATTATTGGACAATTTTAATTTCGAATTTTATAAAAAAGAAAAAGAAAACCTAGAATTAGGGCATTCTTTGCACGTCATCTAGTCATTGCATATTAGGATAAGATTGCATGTTAATTTAATTCTATATAATCTTTCTAATTAATTATCAGTTTATATAATTTTTCCTAGATAGATTGCATTTTAGGTTAGGGATTACCTAGTTGAGATAATATTCTAGTTTAAATTAGGATTTGGCCTAATCTGATTCCCAATATAAGTTGGATAATATTTTAATCTAGATAGACAATTTTTGCTATTTTCTAATTTCGAATTTTACGTAAAATACCAAAAAACATTATCTTAGAATAAATTAGTTTCTTTCTCTTGGATAGATTGCATGCTTATTAAGAAAACACAAAAAATACTATACTTATGTCATATAGTTTAGGTCATATTGCTATATCATGTTGTGTCATGTTAGATTAGTAGTGTGCATTGCATAAAGTATGATTCTCATTAAACAAGTCAAAATAAAAATTAAGTAATTGTGTGTTAACTATAAATCATGCTTAGGACTGTTGATGTGAATTATGAGCTAACATTGCAGATGCTTTCGTTGTTATGAGATAAGTCTCATAATTTGTTTATTGCTTTTTCCGGGAGTTAAATTAGTGGTTTGGGCACCCGTATGATCACCTCACATGTTAGAAAAGTAAATTAAAATCAATTCAAGTTGCCTGCAAAACATTTTTTCAAAATAAAAGAGAAATATACCGAAAAGGTATTAGAGAAATCTAGTGTAATCAAGTTCCCGAACTCACAGTCTCAAGTTCGCAGGAATAATGTAAATCTCCTGTTACTTTACTTGGGTTTCTAATCGAACCACCAAAAATAGATTAGTGACGACTTCTAATTGAAAAATAGATTAGTGACGACTTCTAATTGTTCAACCCTTAACAAAAGATGAAGGAGTTTCTTCCGATGACGAAATACAAGACCTTTCGTTGGGATCGTGAGTTCATAACGAAGACCCATGAGAAAGGTGATGTAGTGGAAACCCTTGAGCAACCAAGTGGAAATACACTCCTCCCCCAAGCTTTTTTGATGATCCCAAAGATATCATTTTGAGTGGATGGGAAGATGAATTCGACGATGACCTGGTAGCTATGATTGAGCTTGTTGTGATCGATCTAACCAAGGAGGATTTCCCTTGTAAGGTTTGCGCAACTGACGTTAATCTTGTCAAGTTGGTTGACCACTTTGAAGCCATAAAGATCTCAGGCATAGGTTTTGAACTAGTGGTCATCAAATTACCACCACAAGTTGGTGAGTGCTCAAAGACCAAGGTGCCTCCCACTTATAGCACCAAGGTGGTCCCATGAAACTAGATTAGGTCGAGTCTATCCACCCCATGAGGGTGTAGAAAAGAAGGCCGTTATCGATAAGGAAGTCGAACAACTCCTTGAGACACTCGAGACAAGTGAAGCTGAAGTGATTGAGCAGTTACAAAAGATGCCCACTCAAATTTCCTTACTAGAGCTTTTCAAGTCTTCGAGAAGCATAGGAATGCCCTCCTTAAGATCTTGAAAGAACTCCATGTACCTAAAACTATTGGAGAGGTGCCACTGGAAGAGTTTTTGGGTACTATACTCCTTAGAGTTCAAATTTCCTTTTCCGAAAAGGATCTCCCTCCTAAGAGGCAAGCGCATACTAAGGCACTATATGTATCCACTCAACACTTCGATACTAGGATCTCAAAGGTATTAGTCAACAATGGCTCCACCTTGAACATGTGTCCTCTATCCACCCTCCGTCAATTAGGGATAGGTATGGACCTCGTCAGAGCTTTTGATGGGATAAGGAAGGAAGCGTTGTGAGAGATCAACTATCCACTAATAGTTGGCCCCATTACAATCACTCAGATTTTCCAAGTGCTTGATATCCCAAGCAACTTTAGCCTTCTATTGGGGGCGTCCTTGGATCCACGTTGTTGGAATCATTCCTTCAAGCCTTCATCAAATGATGTGTCTCATTGTTGATGGAAAGATTATGACCATTCGATGCAAGAGAGATGTAGAGACTTTCCACAACATGGACATACCTTACATCAAGCCTAAGATCAAGGGAGAGTCAAACCAGCACTCCTTTGAACTCATGTCAGTTACACACATGCCTGCTGGGACCATCATGAGGGAGCCCCAATTCTCAAAGGCATCTCCAATGTCAAGAATTACTCAAGAATCAATTCACCGCTGGTAAGGGTTTAGGCAAGCTAGCGCAAGGCATTCTAAACCTCGTTGAGATAATCCAAAGGAGAAGGTGCAAAGGCCTAGGTTATCAAGGCGACCAAAAAGGTCAAGGCAACTAAAAAGGCCCAAACATCAAAGGCAAAAGCTATCAACGCCTTCTACCCCCTCCACTAAAGGATTTTTTTCCTAGCCCACCAAAACTCCTGCAAGAGGCAGAAGCCACTATCCATTGTCTCGCCAATCTATTTGAAGATAGCCTGATTGGAGCCATTGGCAAAGACGAAGAGTCAGCTGACCCCGTTGTGTAAATCCTACTTTTACTTTCCTTTTCAATTGTGTTCCATTCAATTCTCCCCTGTGAGAGAATCCATTTGTTTATTTCATTCATATGCTATATTAGTTTGGAACATGAACTTTATTGATCCAAGATAATATGTGTTGTAATGCAGTTTTCATATATCAATAAAACTCATGCTTTTTGTTAATAGACGTGTGAGGTATCCAGTTCTATGATGATGCTTTAAGGCTTGGGCCTCCACACGATCTATAGTTTCAAAATGATTTAGTGGAACAAGGATGCCCGATGACATGAGGGCGAGTTCCCAATAAATTTTTCAAAACCTAGAATTTAAAATTAATTTTTTCATGACATATGCATGTATTGCATCTTATTATGATTACATACTAATAGTTTGCGGTCGCATCTCAGGCATGACATTTTGCATCATCATCATAGTTATATGCATGGCTCAGATTCACATCCAGGAGATTCCTACGAACTCGATTATTCCAATCCAGAAGATAAAAATGATCCAAGGATTAGTGAAAGAGAGTGGCTTAGATATCAAGAATCCAAACCTCCCACTACCAAACAACCAATTATTGTGAATTTAGGAGACTCATAAAACCCTAAGGAAACCAAGATTGGGGTAGGTCATTCTCAAGCAGATGCCGATAGATTAATCGAACTGCTAAAAGAATGCCAAGGTGTCTTTGCTTGGTCTTACACTAATATGTTGGGTTAAAATCCTGAGATTGTGGAACATGCCCTACCACTTGATCCTAACATTCCACCTAAGAAGCAAAAGCTCAGAAGGACAAAACTTGAGTTGTCCAAGAAAATTAAAGAGGAAGTCATGAAACTCTTGAAAGTGGATTTCATTGAAGTCACTCACTATGCTAACTAAATCGCCAACATAGCCCCAATCATGAAGAAAGATGTACAGGTTCGAGTGTGTGTTGACTATCGTGACCTAGATAAAGCAAGTCCTAAAGACAACTTTCCATTGCCTCACATTGATGTCCTAGTCAATAGCACTGCAAGATTTGAGTTGTTCTCATCTATGGATGGATTTTCTAGTTTTAACCAAATCCGGATGAAAGAGGAAAACAAGACCAAAACATCTTTTATTACCTATGTGGAACATTTTGTACAAAGTCATGCCCTTTGATTTGAAGAATGTTGGGGCAATTTATCAAAGAGCTATGTTGGGTTTGTTCCATGACATGTTGCATAAAGAAATTGAAGTGTATGTTAATGACATGATCGCTAAGTTGAGACAAAGTGAAGATCACATTGAAGTGTTGAGAAAGCTATTGATCGATTGAGGAAGTTCAAGCTGAGGCTTAACCATGCCAAGTGTATATTTGGGGCAAAGTTTGGGAAGCTCCTCAAATTTATGGTTAGTAACAAGGGTATCGAGATAGATCCCTCCAAGGTGAAAGCCATATGTGATTTAAAACCTTTTTCTACTATCAAGGAAGTTCAAAGTCTATTGGGAAGGTTGAACTATATAGCAAGGTTTATCCCCCAGTTATCGGAAACTGCAAAGGTGTTCTTCAAGTTGTTAAAAAAGAATGCCAAGATTAATTAGGATGAAGAATGCCAAAAGTGGACCATGTATTTCGATGGTGCTGTTAACCTTTTGGGTTCTGGCACTGGAGCAATTTTGATATCCGCAACTGGCCAACAGTATCCAGTAGCCGCGAAGTTGGTGTTTCCTTGCACCAACACTATCTCTGAATATGAAGCTTGTATCATTGGCTTGCAGTTGGCTATTGATATGAAGGTCAAAAGACTCTAAGTATATGGCAATTCCACATTATTATCCTCCAAATGGAAAGTAAATGGCAAACATGTGATGCACAGCTAACTCATTACCACGAATATCTCGAGGACCTGGTTAAGGAGTTTGACGAAATCTCTTTTGATTACCTACCAAGGTCTCAAAATCAATTTGTTGATGCTCTAGCAACCTTATCATCAATGTTACAAGTAGCTAGTGGCTTGAGTATTGATCCACTACAAATTGACATCTTAAAGAAGCCTACTTATTGCATGATGATTGAAGAAGAGGTAGATAGCCAGCAATGGTATTATAATATTATGAACTACCTGAGGGAAGGTAAGTTTCATTAAGGAAGTCAAGCCAATGATCAGAAGTATTTGATGAAATTGACATCCAAATTCTTCCTTAGTGGAAGAGCCCTTCACAAAAGATCTTTTGATTCAGTTTTATTAAAGTGCGTTGACGCACAAGAAGCCAAATTGCTGATGAAAGAAAGACATGAAGGAGAGTGTGGTCCATACATGAATGGACATCTCCTAACAAGAAAGATCATGATGCTAGGTTACTATTGGTTAACTATGGAAGTCAACTGCATTCAACATGTGAGGTGTTGTCACCAATGTCAAGTCTATGGGGGACAAGATCAAGGCTTCTCTTAATGAGATACATCAAATGTCCAAGTCTTGGTCTTTCTCAATGTGGGGCACCAACATCATTGGACCAATTAATCCCAAAGCGTCGAATGGACACCACTTCATCTTGGTAGCCATTGCTTCACCAAACGAGTTGAAGTTAATTCTTATGCTCACGTTATTGCAAAAAGCATGGTAAAATTCATCCTTCCTGACCTCATCACTTAATATGGAATTTCTGAAGCAACCATCACCAATATTGGATCAAATTTGAACAATAAAGTGGTGGATGAGTTATATATAAGTCCAATTTCCCCTCCATTTTGGGGGGGCCTCATTTGCACGAAATTATCTTCTTTTTACTAGATCTTTTTCTCGCTCTCTATTCTCTCTGTTTTCCAGCCTAACCGCCTCTCTCTTCTCTTTTCTTTCTACACCAAACCGTCTACCACCGCCAATCTCACGCCAGCAAAGCATCGGTCGTCAATTCAGCCTTTTGGCGCAACACCTTCCTGTCCTAGCCACTACAAGTTGGTGATTAGCTCAGTTTTGATTAGAACTCTCGGTTTTGATCGGAATTCTTTCGATCAAACCGAGCTCCCTTGGTGATACAAACCAGTCCATGTGGAACAGTTCAATATTGACCCAAGATGGTGATCCAACCTGTTCGAAGTTGATCATTGCTGTTTAGATTTGATTCTTGGAGTTTGATCGAAGTTCCAGCAAAAGTTTCGATCGATTGCGATCAAAATCGACAAAAACGCATCAAAAGGTAACAATCTTGATCTTAAACCCCGTGAAGTGAGACCAAATTAACTAGTCGGGGCTAGAGTTCAATTTTAGAAAAATACGCTATGTTTAGATGTTAGATCGAAGGATGTGGATGTTGATTTGCTATGTTCGAGTGTTCTTGATTGATCTTGAATGATTGACTTAATTTGGCCTGAAAGTTGTATTTCCTCTCCTTGAACCAACTTACTATTTTGGCCAAAACAAATTCTGAAATGGCCTAATTTGAGTTTGAGTCATTCTAGACTTTGATGGTACACATCATTAGCTTTGAATCGATAGGTTTCACACCCTGATCGAGCATCATTCAACCTTCGAAAAACACCTCCAAAGATGAGTGATTCTGCGATAGTTTAGGTTAGTTGTCAACTTTGTTCTTGTTATGCCTTTTGTCCTTTTTATTTTTGTGCAATTTTCTATGCTGATTTTTGGAGGAAATTTCTTTCATGAAAGTTGTTTGTTACTATCTTGAAAATGTTTATAATATTTTTTTGGAATTTTTAGACATAATTACCTAGGTCAAAACCATTCAGATCTAAACCTAGGTCAATCTGCTCTATGTCAATTCCTGATTTTTTTCATGTTTTTATAATTTTCTATATTGATTTCTAGAGGATATTTCATTTATGAAATTTGCTCATAATTATGTGTAAAACATCTTGTAATTTTTTTGGAAGTTTCAGATTTGTTTAATTAGCTCAAAATCGCCTAGATCTGAATATAGGACAGTCTGCCCTACACTATTCCGAATTGTGATTTGCTGAAATTGAGGCCTTAAATGAGTTTGTTTGATCTTAAATCCTTCCTGAAAATTGAAATACATGTTGTATATGTTCAATTAATGCATGCTTTGCAAAGTCTTGATGTTGGCAAGTGAGTCAATTACATGAATTAAGGTGTAAATGTGCCGTAGCAATTTATAATTTTGATAAGCATCTCTGTTTTGCTATTTTGGCCACAACTCATTCAATCATATTTAGGTTTCAAACTCTTAACAAGAAATGTTTATCATTGCATGCTTTGTATATAGGATTTTTTGTAGGATTTTTGCATGTCTTGAAATGGCTGAAATTGTGCCTGTTTTGTGAAGTTGATTTTTAAACGAAAGCTTACTAAATATGCATCTTGCCATGCTTGTTTGAGTCATTTAGAGTCCAAATTTCGTGATCATGCCTTCTTAACAATTAAACCGCATGTTAAAAGATTCGCATATATGGTTAGGTCATATCCTTTGAAAATCATCTTGCACATTAAATTTGTGTCACAAAAGTGTTCATTGCATTTATGATTCCTAAGCATATCATTGGGAATCTTGAATCATTTCATAATGTCATTTAAATTGTATGACATTTTGCATGCCGACCTAGGATTAGATGATTATCCAAAATTTCCATCGCATCCGATCCGAAGTCTCATGTGATTTCTTCATGCCATTTTTGCATTATTTGAATGACTTTGAGGTTTTCTAATGCATACTTGTGTTCAGTTTTCTTAGTTACTGACACACACACTTTTAGAGATCTTGATCTTAGGGTACCTAATTGACCTAATTTGACTCGAGACGTTCTAAGAAATCAGAAGGCACACTTAGAGATATCCAATGCCGTTGATTTCATGCAAATCATTCATTGTTTGGACCACTTTCCATTTTTTTTAAAACTAGATCAGAATCTACACATAGGATCAAATTCAGACCCCTGTTCTAACCCCTGTTTGGATAGACCTTTGATATTTTTGTTTCATTTTTTTCGTTAGGATTATGTACTTGGCTTCTTTATGAAACTTGTTTGTCATTATGTTGGCTATGTTGTGTGTAAATTTGGTGATTTTTAGACTTGTTTTGATCAGACAAATCGTTGCGATATTAGCTGAGTATCCTGTTGTTTTAACAATTTTTTGACATGCTATTGCTTGTTTGATTTTTGTAAAATCATGTGTAACTTGTTTAGGAAAACTTTCTTCACAAAAGTTGTTCATTATCATGTGCTACATATTAGGGAATTTTTCAATAGCTAGAATGTCAATGGGCATTACTCAATTTTGTTGACTTGACATGTTTGGTCTGAAATTTCCTGATGTGAACATTCAGTTGTGTTTGTTTAGTTATACCTTTTAGGTTAGTTTGTGCATGAAATTAGGTCATGTCATCTTCATGAAAGTTGTTCTAAATGTTTTGATCTTTGTTGTTAAATAATGGGCCTTTTGAAATTGCATATTTCAAAAAATACCTTAGTACATGTGATGTTTCCCAAAAATAATTTCTAAGAAATTCTTTTCCAAAGCTCAATTTGGCTAAAGGAAAAGTTATGGTTTAGATTATTTTCAAAATGCTTGTGACGCTTGTGAGTACATTTATGCGAACCCCGAGCTAACCTTGACAATTGAATATGTTCTATAGCCTAGATATTTCTTAATCCTAAAATTTTTCAACCTCTTTAAAACTCTATTTGACATTGTGAAAAATCACGATTTGAATTGTATTCAAAATGCCTATGACGCTTGTGAGTGCATTTATGTGAGCCCCAAGCTAGCCTTGACAATTGAACGCCTTTCATAGCCGAGACATCAATTTGTTCCAAATTTTTTTGTGGATGATTTCAAAATATGTCTTTGAAATATTACATGTACCCCTCCATGCATACAATTACATCATACATTTAGAAGTGCTTGTGTTTGTGATTGGCGCATGCTCTTGTTAGTAAGTGACCTGCCGACGGTTCACTTTCTTGCTTGATTAGTTGGGAAACAAGGTCCAAAAGACCTGCATGCATGTTTAATTTCTACAATGCATGTGACTTTTAGATATATGATAGGATCGATGCATGATAGTGAGGAAAAATCCTTGGATCACATAGATTGCCTAGTTAGGAGACTTATAAGTATTATTAGCCATGTGAGAATACAATTGGACGATAATGACTATAAGTCACAAAAAAAAAAAAAAAGATTGGGTAGGTATCTTAGTGGGACTCACGCATGAAAGACAAAGGCCGATCCCAAGGCCCAAATCTTCTCTTTGTATTGAAATTCGTTCGAAAGATTGATTTTACCATGATGTCGTGTTTTTTATTGTTATGATGAGTATGCTTGTTTCTTTCTATTGTACGTACCTAGTTGTATAATTCTTAGACTAGGTTTAGATTATGACCCTAAAGATGGAGAAGACATGAAGACAGTGGAGGTTGATATCCATTCCAACCATAATCATGTACTATTCATTTCCCCGAGATATGTTTCGGGTTCCTTTTATTGTATAAAAGTCCAATGAGTTGCGGGTCCTCTTCTCCTTCATCCCCATCCATATGTTCAACCTGTCAAAGAGAGGAGCCGAGAGCTCCCACCATCACCCACGTCAACCCCCATCTGCCTCCTCCTCAGCTTGCCAATGAATTGAAGACTTTGACCCAAAATGCAGCCACGTTTCAGCGATTTCCTAAAAGTGGCAATGAAGGTTACCGCAAATGGCCACGTCTACACAGGCGTCTCTCCTTTGAGCTGCCACAAAGCTGAAGAATGTTGACCAATATAGTCAACAGGCGGAGAAGCCAAAGTAGGGAAGAAGAATGCCTCTTATTTTCCCTTCCCTCACAATTTCCTCCATTTTCATCAACGTCTTCAACGAATCTTCAACAAAAACTCTCACAGCTTCGTTCCTTGTATTGTTACTCGATGCCGGCCGTTTGCACCACCTCGATGCACCACGATCTCGTCTTATTCTCGCTGCTAACCAGAGACCTCACAGCCTCGCCGTCGTTCTGCTCGTGTCGTCTCGACACTCCACCACTAGCTCGCACCATAGCTCGCACCACCATGGATTCAAGGCAAGTGAAAGTCCTTTTCTTCTATATTATGTGGTGCCGTCGTTACTCGAATTTCCATCATAGTAATCGATAAATTTGGGTTTGAATGTGTCGAGTTGCCGTTGTATTCATGTTTGCTTCTTGTCGGGTAGAGTTGAGTGCAATCTTGACTCGTATAGTCATGTACTGCAATGACCGTCGGCACGGTCAGGATTGGTTTCAGGTCGTAAGGCTGTGAACCGTGTTGATCGTTGGAGAAGTCAACACCGGTCTTCAATAGGTCATGATGTTGTGGGTCGGTCCGGTCTAGGTGTGAATTCTTTTCGGACCGAGGAGATTTGCATTGATGGGGTACAATATTAGTCAAGGCTATGGTCAACTTAGTGCGTATGTGGCCCTGCAAAGTCGAAGTCGTATTAGACGTGTACTAGAACAACTCCACATGTTTTGTCTAGTGTTTCGGGTCTTAGAATTCCTTAGACAAATCAGTAAAACTAAGTTGATTTCCGAATAGTGCTGGTTTGGTTAGACTTATGCATCAATGAATGGTCGGTCTAGTTGTGTTTGGATGACATAAAATAGAATCCTTAAGTTGTTGTGCCATGGTTTGAATTAATTGGATACCGTCGGTCCACCATGGCGACAATGCCCCGGGTGTCAGGATGCTTGGAGGGTCGTGACACAGTGCCTTCTAGATGCCTAAGGAATGTGATTGAGCCCTAGAGGTCCTCGCGATGCCAGGTGGGATGCGAGATGCCTGGAGGGGCATAACGTGATGCTCTCCAGATACCTAGGGAATGAAATAAGGACCCCGAAGGTTCTCACGTAGGACCAAATGGAGCAAGTCGACCCCAATTTTCCTGAGGTTACTTTCATATGTATCACTATGATCCTAACGATGGATGCTGGTCTTCCATCAGCCCCGTACTGATGGGGTTCATCGTACTCTATGCTTGGGTCAATGGGCATACGATGGGACTTCCACACCCAGATGACAACGGCGATGGTGCTAGTGGGGTCGAGTAGACAGAGGGCCCGGCGGAAACAAGGGTGATATTTTGGACAAGACCAGGACGTGATACACAAACGGCCGTGTAAATCAACATTAGGATGGTCGGAGTAGTGTTTTGGATTTAGCCAGAAAAAGGAACTTTTTGGCATTAATGTATCGACCTAGGTCGTCTAAAAGATATAAATAAATAAAAGTGCCTGGTTCTATATTTTCGTGTGCATCGATTTTGTGATATCCGGATTTCGTCGAACCTCGAATGCGTAACGGTTCGTGACGGGTCGACGAGTTTGTCGTCAAACTACATCATTGGCACCATTTACGGTCTCTGTTTCATCACCATCCTCATCGTACTGAGACGTCACGTATCGTCACGTTCTCATGATAGCACTTCATCGAAAATTTCCTCACGCAAAACTGAAGGACGTCAGCCACTCCGCCACCCCGTTTTTTTCATGGATGGCCATCAGAGATGAGAAGACCTTGACCATGCAGTCACGCCAACCACTTCTCCTCCGTGCAACAAATGAAGACACACACGCATGGAGTTGTTCCCTCCATTGGCTGTCACCAAGACCTCATTTAGTTGACTCAAGTAGTCAACTAACAAAGGCCACGTCCACAGCCCATGCACATGCAGGAATGAAGACCTTTGACCACCGAAGTGTAGCTCCATTTCTCTTCTTCTCCGCCTGCCAGCTAGTGGGAATTGGGACGCAAGACTCAGCCACGTTTCCCCCTCTCCGCTGGCCAACAACTTCAAGATATTGATCAGCTGCAAGCCACGCTTCAGCTGTTTCTTCAGGGTGGCAAGGAGGACCACCGAAGGTGGCCACGTCTCCCCCACCTGTCCCCTCCTCTTGCTGCCACAGAATTTGGAATTGTTGACTAAGATGGTCAACCAGCGAACAAGCGGAAGGAGAATCGTTCTTTCCCTCAGCACCTCATAACAGTCGGCCATTACTTCACCAAATTGAGCAAACTCCAGCCCAAATTCCAGAGCCGTTCTGCTCGCGCTTTGCTGCCGACCCCGTACCACCGCGCCACCAGCCTCCTCACCGTCTCAAATCAGCCGCATCATTTACCACCAGCAACTTCCCCGTACACCGCTTCCCCGTCGCTTCGCCAACAGCTGTGCCCGCCACTCAGTCCCAAGAACCCGAGGCAAGTGACGGTTCCGTGGTGCTATATTACATATCGACGCCCCGCTCATGTATTCTCTCTAGGATCGACCAGCATTTGGTCCGTTTGTGTGTCGATCGAAGCTGGATTGAATGACATGCATGCGTGGGTCTGTTGGGTAGGTGATGGGCATGCTGATCGTCGGATTAGGTGGTGCGGACTTGGTAGGTTAAAGTCCATTAGTCGAGCCGAGGTTTGGCAATTGTTGGGCTGGAATTACTATTGGATCGCCTTGTTATATGTGTAATGACTATCGGCACGGCTAGCCCTAGTTGGGCGTGAAACCGGGAGTCCTAGTGAGCATAGGACAGTGGTACCGACCTTTGGTAGAGCCGAATTGATGTTAGTCGGTCTTGATTCAGTCATGGTGCTGTTCCGGTTTGAAATTAAATAAACGAGTATCATAATGTTTCGACAAATCAATGGGTTTGAATTAGGTTTGCAGGCTAGAACTTCTTAGGCAAGTCGTCAGGAATCGAGTCGAACGTAATTGGTACAAATCTCGGTTAGATGGTTGATTTTGAATTAAGCGTTCATAGTAGTTTGGGCTAGATGTGCATGATGGCTTTAATAAAACTTGTTAGGTGCTGCGTCATGGTCGAATTGATATTGATGCCATCGGCCCCTGTGGTGACGATGCCCCGGCTGTCGAGATGCCTGGAGGGTCGTGAAGACGATGCCTCTAGATGCTTGGGGATAGTGATGAGACTCAGAGGTGCCCCAGCTGTCGAGATGCCTAGAAGTGTGACGTAACACGTTCTGAATGCCTGGGGACAATGATAAGCCCCGGAGGTCCTCGTGATGCTAGGTAGGGTGCAAGATGCTTGGAGGTGTGATGTAACATGCTTCGGATTCCCGGGGACTGAAATATGAAACCGGAGGTCCTCGTGATGCTAGGTGGGATGCGAGATGCCTGGAGGAATTCAAACACGGGTCCCTCTGGAAGATGGCGGCAGTTAGAATTAAAGTCTAATCGATTACTGAATTGTTCTAACTATTTATTTGCCTTCCAATTGTCTCATTTATGTTGTTCTTTCATAGTTTTGGTATCCTAAGTCGTACAGTGGGGCCGTTATTGCTTCTAGAGGATGATGATGATGACCTGGGAGGAAGATGGTAGCATTTTGGACTCCAGGATGTGACACCAAGATGACAGTGTAGATAGACTACAGAATAGTCATACAAATTTTGGTTTAGCCAAAAATAGGAACTTTTTGGCCTATATGTACCAACTAGTGTTGTCTAAAAATTATAAATAAATAAAAGTGCCTAGTTTATATGTTGTGTGCGTCATTTTAAGTTAAGATGGAGTTAGATACTCACTTCCGCAATGAAACAAGCGCAAGGACCAGGAAAAGGGAGTGGCGGACCCTAATGGTCGAGGATCGTCACGGCTAGGGTCATCGCAGATTTAAGTTATAATGGAGCTGTCAATATACGCTTCCGCATAAAAATAATAGCAAAGACCAGGGAATGTCACGTCAACCCTAACGTGCCTAGTTATCAAGGAAATGATTTGCGACTTGAAGGCTATTCAGATGCAAATTGGGGAGGAGATTTAGATGAAAGGAAATTTACTTCTAGATTTGTTTTCTTACTGAATAATGGCGCCATATCTTGGAGTGGTAAGAAACAAACGTGTATAACCTTGTCACAATGGAAGTTAAGTTCACAACATTATCAACGGAAATACAAGAAGGTATTTGGCTTAAGAGATTTTTGGATCATTTAGGTATTGTGAAGAATGCTGCAAACTTATTGTTGGTTAACCGTGATAGTAAGTAGCAATAGCGTACACCAAAGATCCAAAATATCATGACAAGAGTAAACATATAGATACCAAATATAATTTTGTCAAAAATATGGTTGCATGAAAAGATGTGAACTTACAGTACATATGTACACATAAAATGATAGCAGATTCTATGACGAAGCCAATATCTAGAGACATATTCTGTGGTCATATAAAATCTCCAAGACTACGTAAAGGCTGATATACTAAATACTGTAATTTCCCTTAAGTGTTCACATTTAATAAATTTGTGTTTCATTATTAATGCCTGTGAGTATTTATTCGACATTTATGCATCTTAATGCTTAGTGCATTATATAAAATTGAGAAAGTATGTCAGACATATAAGATATTAGCCCAATTACATGACTAATCGCCTTTATTTACTATGTGATAAATAGAGATAAGACATTTTTTTAAGTTTATTATCTAGGTGATAATCGAGAGCTCAAGCTTAAATTATAGATGTCGCCTTAATTGAGTGTTAAAATAAGGACATAATATTTACTATGTCCGAAAGTATAATAACTCACATATTTTACTTTATTTGTGTGACATCCAAAATTTTAGACAACCCTCGGATAGGTGACAGTCACCGAACTGTGACTTTGTTTTTATTTTACAGGCATTGATTTGTATTTGTTCATTTGGAATAATATTTCAATTTTATCCTTTGAACCAAAAGGATGGGATTTAATCTTGCATATGAATTATATACGCTAAAAAAATTAGAGAATTATAACTTGAGGATATTGAGCAGGCCGCAAGAATTTGGAGTGTGTGTGTGTGTGTGTGTGTGTGTGTGTGTGTGTGTGTGTGAGGCCGCAAGAATTTGGAGTGTGTGTGTGTGTGCGCGCTAAAAAAATTAGAGAATTATAACTTGAGGATATTGAGCAGGCCGCAAGAATTTGGAGTACCGCAAGAATTTGCTAAAAAAATTAGAGAATTATAACTTGAGGATATTGAGCAGGCCGCAAGAATTTGGCAAAAATTAGAGAATTATAACTTGAGGATATTGAGCAGGCCGCAAGAATTTGGAGTACCGCAAGAATTTGGAGTATGTGTGTGTGTGTGTGAGACAATTTAAGTAAGACAATTTAAGTTTTTGTTATTTAAGTAAATTTGATAAAAATAAAATGCTAAGTTATATAAAAGGGATTAGGGCCTTATTTTAAGGACTCTTGGGCCCAAGATTTCGGGCCCAAGCAAGCCCAAGAAACACCCCAAGGGTGTCGCACGAACCAAAAGGGGAGGGGGGAGAGCATGCCTTTCACCACAAACACTTGTCCTTGTTGTACCTACACTTGTCCTTCTTTGACCACTTGTCCTTTGTTCAATTTCCTAGATGCAAAATGGAGATAATTAATTAATAAAAGAACAAAACAAAGGGGGAGGGGGGCTTCGCACGGAGAGGAGGAGAGACCGAGAGAGAGTTTGAGAGTGAAACTGAGCAGAGAGAGAGGGAGAGATAGAGAGCAGGGTTCGTCCGAGAGAGAGAGAGAGGAGAGAAAGAGAAGGAAGAAAGGAAGAAGGGAAGAAGGAAGGAGGAGGGGCCGTGCATCGCTGTCCGTCACCACCATGTGCTCGCTGTTGCTCGGTCTAGAGGCAAGTGGGATCCCTTGACCTACTCTTGCATGCTGTGTTTAGTGTGTGTGATTGAATGGTGACAATTTCGGATGTATAGAATGTGAAAAATTGAAGTTATAAGAGTGGTGCTCTAGTCTAGTGTACTGTTCTTGAGAAAAACAGCTCGACCTTGGATGTTCTAGTGACTTGCATGTGATGTTCTAGTTGAATTTTGGGTTCGACCTCTACATGAAAGTTGTAAAGGACTTCTTGGAGTATAACATACTCAAATTTGGGAAAAAAAAAACAAGTATAAGTAGATGAAACCAATGTTCTTTGGAAAGACTAGATCTGGAAATTTTGGTACCAACCCTTGATGAATGCATGGACGGTAAGGCAATTTTTTTGTTGAAATTTCACTTTGATTTCTTAACAAAATTTGTAAAGGAAATCCTGAGGTTTAACATATCAAAAATTTAGAGAAAAAAAACAAGAATAGGTAGGTGAAATCGTGGTCTTTCGGAGATGGTTAGATCTGGAAATTTCGGTACTAGGAACAGAAGTTTTAACCGCCTATATTTAATTACCTAGGATGAATCTGACTTCAATGTCTTCATGAAGTATTTATCTTATGGTCTTGGCTATCACATAGTCAAATTTGATAATTTTTTAATGTCATTATGTATTTAATCGAAAATGTTTCTAAAACTGTGCAATCTGATGTGTTCGGACTTGGTAATGTTGCAATGCGTGGTCTATGCCGTTTTGTATGAGATTCTTTTGGAAAAATGTTCTGCATGAAATATCTTTATTTATGTCTTGCCTACAACATATCCAAATTTCGTAATTTTTGAAGTTCATTTAACTATTTAACCAAAAATGTTTCTGTGCAAGTAGAACGGACAGAATTAGTAGTGCTGTGATGCG
The DNA here is from genome assembly GCA_014182725.1 of Eucalyptus brandiana. NCBI lineage: Eukaryota > Viridiplantae > Streptophyta > Magnoliopsida > Myrtales > Myrtaceae > Eucalyptus > Eucalyptus brandiana. The sequence goes on along the minus strand of CM024674.1, from coordinate 23,921,567 downwards.
TGGTCTGTATTGAACTATATGGGGATCTTTTGGTGTAGTGTTCTTCATGAAGTATCTGCCTTTATGTCTTGACTATCATATGTTCGAATTTAATAATTTTTTAATGTCATTTGGGTATTTAATGAAAATGTTTTCTAAAACTGTGCTAGCTGGATTGTGCAAATTTCAAAAGCTGTGATGTATGGACTATCCTGTTTTGTATGAAATTCTGGTGGTGTTGTGTTCTTCATGAGATAAATGCCCCTAGAGTTTTTCTATGATGTACTAAATTCTTAGAAATTATTAGAGACAATTACTAAATTTTAGGAAATGTAAATTAAAAATAATGCATTATGTTCTCTAAAATAATAGTAATTGATCTTGCTGCATATGTGATGATATATAGCATTACATATAAAATCAAAAGCTGAAATTGACCTTGTTGCCATCACATCATGTGCCATGTTAATATTAAGACACAATTGTGAACATGAATTGTTATAAATGAGGATGCCGTTGGAGGTGTTAGCCGACAATGCCTCGGGAGTTTCGGGATGCCCAAAGGTTCGAATGAGTCAATGCCCTTTGGATGCGTAGTTGTATTATGAATACATGCCCAGAGGTTTTCCCCGGGAGTGTCGAGATGCCCGGTTGTATTATGATACATGCCCAGAGGGTGAGGGGTTGTATTATGATGCATGCCCGGAGGGTAGGGGTAACCATCTTCATGGCGAGCCCCGCAGATTCCTCGTGATGCCAGGTGGGATGCGAGATGCCCGGATTGTGTGTGCTAGATGCCCGGAGGTGTGTGCCGGAGGTTCCTCGCGATGCTAGGTTATGTGCAAGCGATAGAAATGTGGGATGCAATTACTGGTCCCAAGAAAGAAAAATGTGACAATCCAATTGAAAAACAAGAGCTGAAATTAAATCATACATAGTGTGGTGACATGTATGCATAGATGTATGATGTAATATGTATAAGTGCATGGTGGTATGTTCACATGGTATGGTGACATGTATGCATGGCTGTATGATGTAACATGTATAAGTGCATGGTGGTATGTGCACATGGTATGGTGACATGTATGCATGACTATATGATGTTATATGTACAAGTGCATTGGTGGTATATGCACATGACATGGTGACCTATATATATATATGGTCGTTTTTATGTAATATGCATGACTGAAAGGTGAGATACGTTTGATATGTATGAACTATATGTACTTTATGATGACATGATTGTTCTGTTTAATGCATTGAGTAGTCTAATGGATCTTTTACCTGCTAAGTGGTTGTACTCAACCCTTTTGGGGACTAACATTTCAGACTAGATAAGATACATATGCTGCCACTGCCACTGGTAGGTGGATCGAGTGGTTGGATATGATTGCGAGAAGGAGGATAGTAAAGGAATGAACTTTTGGACACCAACACTGATCGATGGACTTTAAGTATACGACCGTTGGAGAAGATGTCGATCATCTTTTGAAGTATAGCCGAGTATAGAAGACTACGGCATTTTGATGTACCGCTGAATGATGTCCATCTGGTTTAAGTAAATAAAAGTGTTCAGCTTTTACCTAAAAAAATGTTTAGTAGGTGTGCATCGTTTCCTGAACATAGGAAAGGGAGTTGTTAGATATGCTTCCGTTATATGAGCTGCGTAAGGGACTGATCTAAAAGATGTAAACCCCCAGGTTGTATGGACCCGCTGCAATTGAAATGGTATCAGAGTGACATGTGATTAGGGAAAGTAAAAGATAAGCGAATTGTGGCGACCCTAACGAATCGGGGGCCGTTCGAGGGGTGCCACAATTTGTCTTTGATGCTAGATGTGAGTTCTAATGGATTATTTTTTTAAGGGAGTAAATACATGAACTCAAATTAGACATTAGGTATGTCTGAACTATCATTTGTACGATATTGAAAGTGTAGACATACGCACCATGGGAAATGAGTTAATACCGTAATACGTATTTCATATTATGTATGTATAAGATGACCAATAAGAGTGGCAAAAGTTTTAATTTCAACTTCTATGCCGTGTAAGACTCTTGAGGAAAAGAGCTCCTCAATTAAGTGCCCTCATGACTTTTACTTATTCTCAAGATTTCTGTCTAGTATTTGTTATCTTAGGATGTTGCCAATGATCATGAATTTGTTCAATCTAATGGGACATTTCTAGAAAAGCAAGTTGAAATGAAATTGAGAGTTTCAAGGAAAGAGGAAGATCGGGTTTGGAGAATCACTTTCTAGTTTTGTATTCACTGGTTAATCAATTATGATTGTTTTGAGATAATCATAATTGTGAATACAATATATCATTATTAAAAAGAAATCAATAAATATATAAATGTAATCGATCAATCTAGGTACTGCATACTTTATCTACTCAAAAATTTGATGCCTATTATGAACTACTATATATTCATAATAGATGTATGGCAATAAGCTCTCAAAATATGCTGATTGCACTCTGGTATGAATGTTGTAGAGAGGTAAATAAATAGTTCTATTTGGCCCACCATCTGCAAGTGGAAGATGATGGGTTTTTTATTTGATGGGTCAAGTTAAGCCTGTTCACCATGTTGAGCCAAAACTCGACCCGTAAGTGAGGGGCCCATAAGAAAGTGCAATTACTATTGTATAAATAAATAAATAAAAAGAGGGAGAACATCAGTTAACAGATAGTGAAAAACACATAACGTATTTTCCTCACTCCCTGGATGATAGTGTTTTCTCTCGTGATGAACAAAATTCTAGGGTCTCAATTCATTCTTCTGAGACTGCAATGGTACTTAATCTGTGGCAAGCAAGGTGTTTCCATCTCCGTGATATGCCTTCATTAGTGTCACATGTTTCCTGGGCACATTTATGCATTCATTTTCGATATTCGATCGTTTTAGTATCGGTTCGATTTTTAGGAATTTGTTTCTAACAGCTGAGAACCAAATTCCTTGTGTTTTCTTTTTCATATTCTTTGGCTTTATAGTGTTCCCACATACTCGAAAAACAATGGATCCTTTAGTCACTCAAATTGTCAGTCAAGTGTGAATCTTTAATTGTTTTAAACATATGATCCTTATCGAGACTTTTGTATCTCTTAATCGATTCAAGACAAATGCCGAGGAACTCTTAGAGGTCCACTAGAACTTCTCCAAAAAAAAAAAAAATCAAACCGTTTTGTAAGTTTCAAGGTCCTATTTCTCTTGTAATTGTACGATGTAATCAATAAAAATTCATGAAGATTTTCATTTTCATGTAATTTTTAGAAGGATTAATACCTTGAAAAACCCCAAACTGGTACACTTGTGACAAATTTACCCCAAACTATTTTTTTGACCGCCAAAAACCCCAAACCAGTATAATTTTGACAAATTTATCCTAAACTGGCACACTTGTGACAAATTTACCCTCTGTTAGTTTTCGTCAAATTTAATTCTCAAATTATTAAGTTAAATGACACGTGACAGTTGACCGGTATACCAATTTAAGATTTTACACTCCGTTTGTCACCATTTACAATTTTTTTGTGATTTTTTTGTGGTATTAATCCAATTTAACAGAGGGTATATTTGTCACAAATTTACCATTTTTGGGTTTTTTGCAGTCGAATAAATTAGTTTGGGGTAAATTTGTCATAAACCAGTTTAGGGTTTTTTATAGTCAGTTGGGGTAAATTTGTCACAGGTATACTAGTTTGGGGTTTTTCATGGTCAAAAAAATAATTTGGGGTAAATTTGTCACAAGTGTACCAGTTTTTGGTTTTTCAAGGTATTAACCCTTTTTAGAAATGTGACATCCAGGATAAATATTTGTTGTCGTCCTTTTCAATTGTATAATTTTTTTTGAAGAAATTTTGATGAGATGATGCTATATGATACTAGGATCATATACACTTCTATGGCACCCCTTGACGGCCCCCAATCCATTAGGGTCGCCACCTCACTTCCTCGTCCTAGATGTCCTTTTTCGATCGATGGACTTCATGGAATCCATGTGGGGGGTTTTATCATACACTTCATTGGTCCCAGCGCAATGTATATGGTGGAAGCATATCCAACAACTCCCTTTCCTACACCCAAAAATGATGCACACTAAATACACATATAGATACTAACCAGACACTTTTCATTTACACATACTGGATGGACATTATTAGTCGGTACATCAAAAAGCTACAGTTTCCTATAACCAGCTATATTTCAAAAGTTAACGGACATCTCCAATAGCTATTTACTTAGAGTCCATCATCTGATTTCATGCTAAATAACAAAACAGATAACTGGGAAATAAGTATGCATCAAATAAATAGAACTTTTTATCAAAATGGCGTAACTTAGCAGAACAATTAGCTTTAAAAGTCAATTGACTTTTATTCACTACCACCATCTTCCGGAGGACTGGTGTTTGCGTCCCTCTAGGCATATCGTACCCAACCTGGCATCACGAAGGCCTCTATTTCCATATTTTAGTCACTGGGCATCCAGAGCGTGTTACGTTACACCTCCACGCATCTCACACTCCACCTGGCACACGAGGAACCTCCGGGGCTCACCATGTCAATTATGTCCCACAGGCATTCAGAACGTGTTGCGTCACACTTCTAGCCATCTCGACACCCAGGCAACCTCTAGGGCTCACCAGTCCCTAGACTTCTGGAGGAATCGCCACTACAATCCTCTAGGCAACCCGACGCTCGGGGCATCATCATCCCGAGGGTCCGACGGCATCAATAATGTATCCACCATGGTATAGTAGTCAAAACCACTCAATATCAAAACATTTTATAATGCCGATGTAGAAACTTCTTTGATTCTCATAATCCTCCTATAAAAATGATTTATGAAATCAAGGTTTCAATAACAAATTCATTAAATCAATATCAAACCATTTTACTAGGAACTCAGTGTCCATAGCGAGTCCTAAATGCAGTCTTAGGAATGTTTTCTTTCTTAATCCTTAATTGATGATATCATGACCTCAAGTCAATTTTTGAAAAGACGGAACTTCCTTGCAACTGGTCAAATAGGTCATCAATTCTAGGTAATGGGTACTTATTCTTAACGGTCACCTGATTCAATTGCTTATAATCAATGCACAAACGCATCGACCCATCCTTCTTTTTCACAAACAGGACCGGTGCACCCCCAGGAGATGCATTTGGCCTAATAAATCATTTATCGAGCAACTCTTGTAGTTGCACTTTCAATTCTTTTAGTTCCATTAAGGCCATTCTATACGAGGCTTTTGATATTGGTTCCATCCCAGGCATTAGTTCAATCTCGAACTCGATTTCATGTTCCAGTGGTAATCCAGGCAGTTCCTTAGGAAATACATCCTTAAATTCCCTAACCACTCGAATTTCATCGAGTTTAGCATCTTCCCTTATATAATCCTTTACTACTACCAAGTATCCTTGACATCCTTCGTCAAGAAGCACATGGGCTTCCACTACCGAAATAAGAGCTATGGAGGGGTTTTTCTGACCTCCGAAAAATTCAAAACTAGACCAGCTAGGTGAAATAAACAGAATCACCTTTCTATAACAATCCATCTTAGCCCATTGTTCATGAAGTCAATCCATTCCTATGATGACATAACCATTACAACTAGGTCTATTTCCATATCTTGTCCCCTTATGGTTATTTTACACTTTTCACATACCAACATAGACAACACCCTATTCTTCAGCAATGTAGAAATACAAAGAGGTGTCTCAAGAGTTGTAGTTTCTATCTTACTCAACTGTCTATACCTTTCAGACATAAAAGAATGCATAGCACCCATATCAAATAACGCATATGCCTTCTTGCCATTTATAGAAATCGTATATGAGATAACGTTTTTGGAAGCTTCCGCTTCCTCATGGGTGATCGCATACACCCATCCTTGTGTTGGTGACCTCGGTGGATTCCTTCGTGGAGGTGGTCCACTTACACGTTGTTGCTCCTGTCACGCCGAGTTGATGTTCGGCTGTGATCCTTCCTGTGGACAGTTTCTCCTTAAATGTCCTCTTTGTCCACAACCAAAACATCTCAGTTGGTCATTACAAGGTCCTAGCCCATATTGTCTCTCACCCCTCTGCCAAACATTATTCTGGTAGGGCACCTTCCCTAAAGTTTGGCCGCTCTTGGCCTTTCCAAAACTCCCAAAGTTACTCTTTTTATTTGATTCCCAAGGCAGACCTCAGTTTGGATAGGGTCTCTTACCTCGTCGGGCATCATTAAAGGTCAATTGCCTCCTAGATTCCGTTTGCTCTCTCATTAATTCCTACTCCACCAGCTATGACCTTTCATAAATCTTATTATAATCTCTTATATTCAGAGGCACTAGTTGTTTCCTGATATGTGTTCTTAATCCCTTCAGGAATCACTTAGCCTTCTCTTCTCGATCCTCTATCAATCTATGGGCATACCTCGATAGCTCAGAGAATTTTACTTCATACTGATCCACTGTCAACTCATTTTGTTCTAGCTGAACAAACTTAGTAATTTTCTTATCTCGAGCACAATTAGAGAGATGCTTTATATTAAAACTCCAACAAATTCATCCTAGTTTTTGGCAGTATGGGGTGGAAAGATCGTATCTCCTGAAGCTCTCCGCCAAAATCTAGCATTTCCTTCCAATTGGTACTCTGCCAAAGTTATCTTTTCAACATCATTGCAGTTCAACAACCGAAAGATCCTTTCTATTCCATCAATCCATCGTTCCGCCTCCTCAGGACTTCCCATTCCAGTAAACTTAGGTGGTTTCAACTTAAGGAATTGTTCCACTAGTCCTTGAATGTGACGTTCTGCTCCGGGTTGTTGCTGAGCTTGTCTTTCCATCAAATTTCTTTTATTGGCCAATGCCTGCAGGATATCCTCCATTCGAGGTTCTGCCCTTGAAGCCACAGCTTCAATCCTTGATGGAGGAGAACTTCATGTTCGTACCATGGTTTCTTGCAGTTTATTAAGCATTTGCCTCAGGAACAATTAGTGACTCAATGTCACTGGTCAAGAAAATAACTTAAAAACATTACTAGAGTCACATAAGTAACACAAAATGTTCCTTGCACACAAAGGTAATGCACAATCATTACCAGTAGTTTACGAGTGAACTCAATCACTCGTTGTTCATAGTTAGTCAACTACCCTTGGTTAGTATTCTATTGTGCGCATCATTATATTCTCCTTTCTTACTAAGGCACCTTATCACTCCAGATAAAACCAATGCTCTGATACCACTCGCTGTGGAGCCCCCTAACGGCCCCAATCCGTTACAGTCACCACCTCACTTCCTCATCCTGGATGTCCTTCTTTTTAGATCAATGGACTCCAAAGAATCCATGTGGGGGGTTTTATCACACAATTCATTGGTCCCTGCGCAATGTACATGGTGGAAGCGTATCCAACAACTCCCTTTCATACAACTAGAAATGATGCCCACTAAAATACACATATAGATATTAACCGGACACTTTTTATTTACACATATATTGGATGGACATTGTTAGTCAGTACATCAAAAAGCATGTACTAGATGGACATTGTTAGTCGATACATCAAAAAGCCGTAGTTTCCTATACTCGGCTATATTTCAAAAGTTAACCGACATCTCCAACAGCTATTTACATAGAGTCCATCATTCAGTGTCGGCGTCGAAAAATTTCCCTGCTATCCTCATAATCGCGATCACTCCAAGTCACTTGATCCCCCATCGTCATTGTCCTCTGGTGGCGACGGCAACAGCCCCAGAGTACGTCCGTTCCTACGAACATACAAGACAATGTACTCTTGACACACGGGACTTGAGGGGAGACTGGTGTCGATCATAACTATCACCCTCACTCGAACGAAAGTCAGCCCTAGCAAATCAGGATCCCGATGCTTTGATTGCTCCCACTGTAAATCGATAGGGATCCCGTAGAATGTACCAGGAGGTGTAGGTACTAGAGGCATCTTTCTTAGTTTGAAATATGTTAGTCCCACAAGGGGCGAGTACGACTACTCAGCAGTTAAAGCTCTACTAAACTATATTATGTAAAACTATCATCATCTGATTTCATGCAAAATAACAAAACAGATAACTGGGAAATAGGTATGCATCAAATCAATAGAACTTTTTATCAAAATGGCATAACTTAGCAGAACAATCAGCTTTAAAACTCAATTGACTTTTATTCACTACCACCATCTTCCAGAGGATTAGTGTTTGCGTCCCTCCAGGCATATCGCACCCAACCTGGCATCACGAAGGCCTCCGGTTCCATATTTAGTCACCAAGCATCCAAAGCGTGTTACGTTACACCTCTAGGCATCTCGCACCTCACCTGGCATTACGAGGAACCACCGGGGCTCACCATCTCAATGATGTCCCACAGGCATCCGGAACTTGTTGCGTCACACTTCCAGGCATCCTGACACCCAGGGAACCTCCAGGGCTCACCAGTCCCTAGACTTCCGGAGGCATCACCACTACAATCCTCCAGGCAACCCGATGCCCGGGGCATCGTTGTCCCGAGGGTCCGACGGCATCAATAATGTATCAACCATGGTGTAGTTGTCAAAACAACTCAATGTCAAAACATTTTATAATGCCGATGTAGAAACTTCTTTGATTCTCATAATCCTCCTATAAAAATGATTTATGAAATCAAGGTTTCAATAACAAATTCATTAAATCAATTTTCCATGGTCTCACTCAAAATTCGTACGTAAGGTTTTAAATGATTTACAAAGTCAAGAATTTTATACTACTTTCGTAAAAATCAAATCTCACGGTCAAGTCTAAAAAATATTCTTTAAAGAAAATATGTGTACGAACCCAATATATTCGCACACGCACAACTCATATATGGGCATAGAGTTCCAAACACATTTGGCAATGTCGGTGCCAGTAGGTCCATAGTTCAAATCTCAAGTCGTAGCTCAAAAAGTTCAAAATCGTAAAAATGTAATTCGAACTCCCGAAATACCTGTGCCGATACATGCACACATGGGTACCCCGACCCGAGTCTGGTCATAAAAACAATTTACGAGCCAAGTTCTCAAACTTTCACAACTGCAAAAATTTATATATATCTGAAGTCCAAAACTAAATCACTCATGAAGATTTCTCAATTCCCTAGCCTCAATCAACTTCGGTCATTCTATAAGCCACCTTCCAACACCAGAATTCAAACCATTCAATCTAATGACACACTTCCTCAGGCAACAATGGCAATACACTATATAGGCTAGTAGACTCCCACTTGCCTTAGGTCCAATCGGCGTCGACGTCGAGCTGACCACAAACTACGAGCTATGGTTAAGGAGGGTTGTCGAACAACGCAACGGCGGACGCAACGCGACTGGGGCAGGTGGCTACGGGCGGCGAAGGGATCGATCTTCTTCTTCTTCTTCTGGCAGAAGGAGGCAGGGACGGGTGGAAGAAACGTGGCCTCTCTCTTTGGCCACACGGGGCCTCGACGGCTGCTCTTCCAGCAGCTGTCCTCCTTGTGTTCCCCTGCTGGCCACCGAGAAGGAGATTACGTGGCTCTCCGGTCAACTCCCCTCCAAGTGTTGACCCATGAAAAGGAGAGGAACGTGCATGGCGGCTGCATGGGAATTTAGGGTCGGCAATCTCCATTTCCGCAGGGAGGAGGAACAACTCGGGGCGGCGACTTGGTGGTCGAAGATGTCTCGCGTAGGGGTTCGACTAAAGTGGAACAACTGTGGAAAGGACCAGTCTCGCAAGTGGCGTCACGTAAGGAAACTTCTGACGAAACAATAAATTATGCAATGATCGGATTATCTTGATGCGACAAAGGTGTGACTACAAGGGTATATCCTAAGATCATCGCGTCACGTGACGTCTCGATCCGGCAATGGTGACAACGAAACGACAGCCGCAAATGGTGCCAATGACGCAGTCCGACGACACTTCCGTTACATATTCGAGGTCCGGCGAAATCCGGATATCACAACTTCTCATCATTATTTCATCTCAAGAAAATATAAAATTGACTAGGTTTGTATTGTCTTGATTTTTCTTGACTTGTACTGATTTGAACCATCTTCTTTAGCGGCTGAAAGGCGCTCCATTATAGGGATTTGCTCTCAAACAAGTGATGGAGAACAAAGACACTCAAGTTTGAGTAACTAATTTGGAAAAACGACTTGACAAAATAATCCCCACACTCGCAAATTTTGAAGCGTTCATAACTCCATTAGTTCCAACCAAAACTGCGCCCACTGTTGAAGATCTTCAAAATCAAGTAAATGAAATGTGCGGAATGATGATCATCTTATGGATCGTGTAAATCAAATGGCTATAGAATTATCAGCTCTTTCTTAGCTAGAGACGATTGGCTTTTATTCGAAGGGTAAAGGAAAACGAGCTTGTGAAGAACAAGTATCTAAAATAGAACTATCTTCTGGGATTTGTGATTGTAATCAAAGACATCCTGATAAAATGGACACGGTTCATGTTCAATCGCATCATGATTTCAACAAGAAGCCATGTAAGCGTAGCTCAACTTGTTAGTTTACACCCTTACCAAGACCATTCTCTCAATTATTGCCCATGCTTTTGGAAGAAGATTGGTGGCTAAGGAAGTTCTAAGAGAAAAACCCCCGAAGTTTACTAGATTCAATATGTCCAAAGTATGCGCATATTACATGGAAGAAAAAGGACATGATGCTGATAACTGCCTAGTCCTTAAGGTCAAAGTTCAAAATTTACTTTATAAGGGAGTCTAGTTTTTAAGGATGCTGCACCAAAGGTATAAAGGAGTCTACCATCCAGGAGTTATGAATGTCATCATAATTGACATTGCTAAACCAATTGGGAGCACGCCCACTTCTTCCTTAGTTTCTCATTCCATTAGTTCTCCCCTATGAGGGATTTTCCATTTGCTCAATTTGTTTGTTCAAGTTGTTCTTTCATTTGTCATCTTTGTAAACATTTGGATCTTGAACCATTGATCCAAGATAGTATACTTTGTAATACGACCTTATCATTTTAGATTCAATAAAGCATTTGCACGTTTTATTAAGGACTTGTGAAAGTGCACCAAACCAATCCTATGATGATGCTTTGAGGCCTAGATTGCCACAATTTTTCTTAGTTTTCCCAAATGGATTTTTGGAAAAAGGATGTTTGAGGATATGGGGACAAGTTCCCTATTGATCTTTTTTTCAAAATGGTGTTTAAAAAGATTATTTTCATAAAAACAACATGCATTGCATTTGTTATTACTATACTAACCATTTTCATTACATCTCATGCATAACACTTTGCATAGTCACGATAGTCATATGCATGGCTCAGATTCGCCCTTTGGGAATTCAAGCGGACCCCATTATTCTAAGTCTGAAGATGAAGACAATTCAAGGGTCATTAAAAAGGAATAGATTCATCATTAGGAATCTAAACATCCCACTACTTAGTAGATCGTTACTGTGAATTTGGGTAATTCTAAGAACCCAAAAGAAGCACAAATTAGGGAGCATTCACTGCCTCCTGATCTGAACATCTGAATAAATACCAAGATGTTTTTGCTTAGTCCTATGCTAATATGCCAGGCTTAAATATTAATATTGTGGAGCATTCACTACATCCTAATTTGAACATCCCACCTAAGAAGCAGGTGTTAGGGAAATCTCTTATGATGTTTTGAAGATGACAAAATAAATCAAAGGTTACTAACATGTTTAATGGTTAAGGAAAAGACCATGCAGATGATAGAACATGTAAAGGATATTGTCAAAGTCTGAAGATGGCCAGAAGACAGACTCTATGCTGAAGTTGAACTGGGTACAGATCTTAAAGCTAAATCTATTCAGAAGCGGAACATGTTCAGACTCAGATTGCAAAGTCGATCGCACTCAGACTTAGATTGTAAAGTCTATTGCTCTCAGACTTTACATTCAAATTCGACAGATCGTAACTCAAGCCCAATTATACAACGGCTAGTGATCTGGTTTAGATTCCACATCAAAATTGATTTGATTGATTCAATCTATTTGATTGACGATTGGATCTTGAAGACAAGATCTTTCTATACGAAGAAGCTTTACTTATGGAAACCAAGATTCCGTTTGTATGGGCGATCGGAATCAATTTGGGATTCTACCTTTGTCACTCAACGGCTACCAAATCTTCTAGATACAGAGCTGTCCAATGGGTATATTGGAAGACGATTCTCTGGGATACTGTCCAAAGTTTGGAAGTGGAGGAGTATTTAAGGAGATCATGGACCGATGAGCAAGTAAGAGATAGAGCGTAGAATTTATAATTCCAAAGTTCAAGCGATCTTTGTTCATACACTTGTCTTTGGAGAGCTTAAACGTTTGTGATCTTGAGAGAAATACCAAAAGAGTAACTTAGTGAGATAGTGTGATCTACTAAGTATTTACACTCGAAGTTGTAATCCCTTGTTGATTGCATACTGGAATCCAGCCAAGAAGGCTGTTAGCGTGGGAGAGTGGACGTAGGCTTGGATTAAACCGAACCACTATAAATCTTGTGTTCTTATTCTCTTCCCTAACTCCTTTGTTTGAAGTTTATTTTATTCCGCATATATTTGCCAAGGTTTAGTTTAAACACCTATTCACCCCCCTCTAGGCGTTCATACTAGCACTCTCAATTGGTATCAGAGCCAAGTGCTCGGTTTATAAAAGTGTTTTTACTTTTGAGCTAAAGATCTTTTATGGCTAGTATCTTGGCACCAGGACTTATGGAAGGGCAAAGCAACACAAGGCCACCATATTTTGATGGAAAGGAATACAACATGTGGAAGAACAAAATGAAAGCATTCCTAAGATCCAGAGATTCCTTGCAATGGGATGTTGTGGAAAGAGGAATCAATCTCACACTACATCTACATCAAATAAGAATGGCAAAGACAAAGAAATCAAACCCCCCGCTCCTATGTCTCGAACGGAGATGTCCAAAAGAGAAGCTCTTGATGCAAAAGCAATTTATTCTTTATATTGCGCTTTGTCTCCTGCTGAATATAACAGAATCTCTTCATGTGAAACAGCAAAAGAAGTTTGGGATAAACTTCATGTTACATAGAAGGGATTGATTGTGTAAAAGAGACAAAAGTAAACTTCCTGCTCGGCAAATATGAATCCTTCAAGATGAAGCAAGGAGATTCGATTTTGGATATGTTCAATCGTTTTACATAAATTGTAAACGGTTTGGCATATTAAGGTCATCCAATTTCTTCCCCATTGAAGGTCAACAAACTCTTGCGAGGTCTCTCAAAAGATTGGAACCATGTCAAGACCTCAATCCGGGAGACTCAAAGGATTATGCCACTCTCCGTTGATGAATTGATCGGCATTCTTCAATCCTATGAAGTGGAACTAATCAACGATGAAGATCCCGAAGGTAAAAAGTCTATTACTTTAATATCTAATGCTGTTTTTGATGAAACAGACTCAGAAAATGACATGGACGACGAAGAACTTGCTTTTATGATCAAGAAATTCAAAAAGCTGAGTAGAAAAGGAAGGAAGTTTAGTGAAAGAAGACAATACAAGCAGAATGGCCAGAAAAGAACAATGAAAGAAGATGATAAGCAAGAAAATATATGCTTAATGGCACATTCAGAATCTGAGTCTGACTCAGACATAGACTCAGAATCATAGTCTGACTTAGACACAGACTCAGAATCCGATGAGGAAATCGAGGTAAGTCATTCAAAAATTCCTTTAAAAGTTTCAAAGTATATAAATGAGTTTTGTTCAAATCTCAAATCTTCTCTTAAAAGGATCTCCAAACTTAAAAAGGAGAATTCTCGACTTAGGCAACAAGATCTTTCTCAAAAAGAAAATTTTGAAATTTTGCAAAAAGATTTTCTACAAACAAAAGAAAATCGAGATTTGCTTGTTAAAGAAAATGATTCTTTGAAGAAAGAATTTTCAAATATTTCGACAAGATTTTCAAATGGATCAAAAACATTAGAGCATATTCTTTCTAAACAAATTCCTTACTATAATAAGTCGGGACTTGGTTTCAATAAGGAAAATAATTCTTTAATTGATTTTCCTAAAGTAAAAGAGAGACTTAGACAAAAACCTTCAAAGGCATTTTACAAAAATCATTTTCAAAAAGTGTTTGTAAAACATGTTGGTCTAAATGCCCTCAAGTGTTCAAATTGTGGAAATTTGGAACACTTTGAGAAATATTGTCCTAAAGTCTGGAGATCGGTTAAGAAAGATTGGATAAAAGCAGCATATTCTACTAACTCTCGTTGACCCAAGAAAAAATGGGTACCAAAGAAAAGATGAGTTCTTTTTTGCAGGAAATAAAGGAAAAGACGAAGTTGGTAAGGAATGTTTTTGGGCACATAATTCTCATTATGCTTGAAATTCGACATATTATTGATTGATTCAGATTTTATAATGATCATATTTTTTGATTTGCTTTATTGAAGAAAGAATCGTGTGATTTATCATTCGAAAGTTGAGATTTGATACGTGTGGTTTTTTTTTTTTTTTGATATTTTGCTTAGAGACAAATGAAGTTATTTGGTTTGATTTTATACTCTCAGATTTTATCATATTTTGCCAAATAAAAATCTGTTTTACGTGATATTAATTTATGATGCAAGATATTTTTAGATACTCAAGGATTTTATTCTCTCTGATTTTATTATATTATGACTAAGTGAGAATTTATTTTTCAAGATATTATTGTGCATAATATTCTTTCCTTAAATAACATGTTATAATGAGTTTAGAAAGAATATTTGATTAACTAGGAGATTATATATTTTGCTCTAACGTCAAAGAAGGATCCAAATTGATGGATACCAAAAAGAGAAATGAGTTGATTGCAGGAAATTCTTTAAGGGAAGAATGATCGCAAATCTATGCAAATCATGATGCAATCAGAAATGTATCTCATGTGAAGATTGGTAATGATTTTTCTTTTTCAATGGTATATTTGAAACATATACCATGGGTAAGAGAATATTTTATTTATCATCCCGCCCTGCAAATTTCTACGGGCATTTATCATAATTTTGGATGATTGTTTATTATATTACAAATATCTTTTGTCATAAATATAAGGTATTGCAATTTTGGCAGGTGACAGAAATATATATTTTCCTTTTGCAAAATGCATATCTGAAATTTATGCTCAAGGAAATCTTTTTAATCTCGAAAGATATTACTGCATATTCATGGATATTTTTGCTATATTCTTAGAAGATATCTTATATCTAGCAAGTTTGATCCGCAAATCAAAGGAAGATATTACGTGACATTTTTGCAAAGATTATTATCTGTTATACAAGATTTTGCAGGTGACAAAAGAATCTTCCATATGAATTTTGGTAAGCTTGATCTGAAAATTATGAAGATTCTATACTATCTTCTGGAGGTTCAAAGATTCCATTCCTTATGCAAAATTTTTGCAAATTATTGAGGAAATCCCTTATGCGTCGTACGTAAGGTTGAATAGTTCTGAATTTTAATATTTGATAATTTTATATATGCTATTTAATTTATTTATTTGAAGAAAAGGCATTATATATTACGTGGATATTATTTGTGGAAAAAGTTTGTTAAGTTGATGCAGGTTGAATTCGAGAATAGCTTGATTGAAGAAAATAAATTTTTGCCTCGAATTTCAAAATGCAAGTGATCGTTGCGGATGTTGTCGCTACGAAAGAAATAATGGAAAAAATATTCTGCTCAACGTGCACAAACAACAATTGTTTCTATCCACAAATATTGTCATGATCACAGGGGGAGAAAGCAAATCCAAAAGAAAAGGAAAAGAATCGTGATCATCTCAAAAATGCAACAAATTGAGGGGGAGCATTGATCAATTATGGAAAAATCTTTTTGGATTGGTCGTGATCTTATTATGAATGGAATGAAAGGTAAATGTGTCAGAATTTGTTCAAAAAAAAATCCGGTTAGTGCATCTTTTATTACCTTTTGTTATTAACAAATCTCTTATTGATATTATCATTTTATTATGACAAAAATGGTACGTTCAATTTATGATGCATCCGTGATTTTTATTGGATATATGCTGATATATGATCGAAGTGAGCTATATTGCATATCTTTAATATTCGATTTACTTTATAAAAGCTGATTTTTGGAAATTGTGATTCATGCAAGATATTTGTTATCATTTTATATTCTCTACGTGAATCCATTATTATCGCTTTTTGATTATGACAAAAAGGGGGAGAGAAGATATGAATATGCATATATGTTAATTGGTTGATATAATTTATTGCATAATATTGAGCTGCGATTATTTTTCTATATATTGTTATGCTCAATCTATTTGCTATCTTCTGATATCCTTTGATTTAAATTAATACTTTTAAAATCATGTTTACAAATCTGCATATGCAGAGATTGTTTTGTCATCATCAAAAAGGGGGAGATTGTTAGGGAAATCCCTTATGATGTTTTGAAGATGACAAAGTAAATCAAAGGCTACTAACATGTTTAGTGGTTAAGGAAAAGACCATGCAGATGATAGAACATGTAAAGGATATTGTCAAAGTCTGAAGATGGCCAGAAGACAGACTCTATGCTGAAGTTGAACTGGGTACAGACCTTAAAGCTAAATCTGTTCAGAAGCAGAATATATTCAGACTCGGATTGCAAAGTCTATCGCACTCAGACTCAGATTGTAAAGTCTATTGCTCTTAGACTTTACATCCAAATTTGACAGATCGTAACTAAAGCCCAATTATACAACGGCTAGTGATCTGGTTTGGATTCCACATCAAGATTGATTTGATTGATTCAATCTAATTGATTGACGATTGGATCTTGAAGACAAGATATTTCTATACGAAAAGCTTTACTTATGGAAACCAAGATTCCGTTTGTATGGGCGATCGGAATCAATTTGGGATTTTACCTTTGTCACTCAACGGCTACCAAATCTTCTAGATACAGAGCTGTCCAATGGGTATATTGGAAGACGATTCTCTGGGATACTGTCCAAGGCTGCTGTGGTGTGCAAAATGATGGGACGGATTGATCGATTGCTTTTGGAAGCCATGATTCTCATCGGATTTCCAACACTCGTGTTTTTTAGGCATCCCGCACCCAAATCCTGGCATCGCGAGGCATTCCTTTCGGGCAAAGACCTCCGACAAGGCTTCCGGCCCCCCACATTCCGGGCGAGCGGATCCGCCCATGGAACCGGGAACGGGATCGGTTCCCTCAAGAACCGTTGGTTCCAGGTAGTTCCGGGCGGTTTGGGTGGTTCTTGGGTATTTTGCATACCCCTAGTGCATATTCCCTCTAAAGCGGGAACCGCTGCATTTGTTTGTTTGTGTTCATATTTTTTGTTCATGAACACAATTCCTGTTTTTTGTTCCCACCGTCGCCACGGCGGTGTGTGGCGACGTCCGTGCGTGTGCGACCAGCTCCGGCTGGTTGAGCTCCGCCGGCTACAATTTTAAGGGAGAATTACTAAATTTTTTTAAACTTATTACAATTATGTCAATTTAATTATAAACTTACAGGAATTGGGCATTTCTGAGTTACAGCATCTCCACCAATGGTAGACACATATCTTATAACGGATTTTATCTTATTGGAATTTGAAATTCATTTAACATCATTGTAACCTTTTAGTATTGCGAAAAATCCACTATGTATGATACCATAATTTTTGTTATATATGAGTTGTATTGCTTTTTCTGAGTAATCTTTAAGGTGGCAGAGCAGTGCAGTGCAAACTACATGCTTTGATTTTATGGCTCTTGCTGTGCAATCTCTTAAATCTATACGTTGACTATATATAAGGTCTGTCAGCGATGAAAACCAAGAAATATCTTCAATTTAATGTCTCGATCGCAGATTATTTCTTGCACAAAGAATTGCTAGGTTAGTTGTCGATACAAATGTAACGATTACATTGGTCTCTTTTCCACGTTTTTAGTTAGAGTTTGTCCCATGTATTGAGACTTATGGGACGCCTTCTCTCTATAAGCAGCTTCACATGTAGTAGTTTCCATGACAGGACCGCAATCGCAGTGATAGATTGTCGCACACCACGCGATCGGACATGCGGGGAATGCTAAGTAAGAGTTTGCTAGGAAAGCAAATCGTAAAAGTGGGTCTTATGGGACCAAATATACCGGCATCGTCTGTACTTCTAAAATCTTGGATACGAGTGATAAATTGTGGGATGAAAACACTGGTCCCTGGAAAGATAAAAATTAAGACTGTATCGTGCGCATGGATATGCATGAATGCTTGATGATAAGTGCATGGTGGTACATGCACATATGGCATGGTGATATATGCATGAATGCTTGATGATAAGTGCATTGTGGTATATGCACATATGGCATGGATATATGCATGAATGCTTGATGATAAGTGCATGGTGGTATATGCACATATGGCATGGTGATATATGCATGGCTGTAAGGTAAGGTATGCTTGAATGCATGAATGATATGTGTTTTATTCTTGATTATTCTGTTTGACACATTGAGTAGTGTGGTGGATCTTTACTGTTGAGTGGTTGTACTCACCCCTTTGGGGAATAACATTTCAGATTAGAAAAATGCCTTTGTGACCGGTTGCACGCGGTACTTACTTTGGCATACCTACTGATGTTGATGTGGAGTGTATGGAGCACATCTGTGTCGGTGCTCCTGGTTTAGTTTTTGTTCCAGTCCATGTCCTGGTGATGTACGACATGGGTTGAGCTAATGACCCGGTTATCTAGGAGTTTATATTTGTCCATGTCTGACATGATGGAGAGATGTTAGGGATGTTACTGTCGCCACCACTCAATGCACCAGATTGGGTATGATGGCGCGTATAGCTGTTGGGAGCTGACACTTTTTGGAGATAGCCAACACTTGTTGATGGAGGGTGGTACATGTTCGATGTAGAGTCGAGTCCTTTTTGGGTGGTAGCCAAGTATAGTTAAAATCTTGGCCTTTTTGTTGTATCGACCTTGATGTCCATCATGAAAATATAAATAAAAGTGAATCGGCTTTATCTTTTTTTATGGTGTGTAGTTGGTGTGTATTGCATTATGGTTATTGGAGGGAGAGATGGTGAGATTTGTTTATACTTTTGCTAATAAGCTGTGCTGGGACCACTTTCAAAAAAAAAAAATCCCTAGTCAAAGGGTATCGGTCAGTGAAGTTATATGAGATCGAGTAATTAAGAGAGATCACTCGTGGTGACCTCAGGCGAGTCGGGGGTGCCATAGAAATATCATAATTATTTTTTTTATGACCCTGGAACCACCGTACAACCGGTAGCCAGCAGCGCAAACCAGGCGGACCACTAGCCCGGGGGTCCACCTCCCACGGCACTCCACTTAAGTCGCGCAATGGGGGTGCGGAGGTTTGAACCCCTCCCCTCCCGAATGAGGGGGTAGAGAGTAAACCAGCGTGTCCATCGCGGGGTGGGTTTATTCAGAAATATTATTGGTACAAGGAACTACCAACTTTGCAGCTACTGGATAATGTTGACATTCTAGAGATATTAAAATTCCCCCAGTGCCAGAACCAAAGAGATTAATAGCACCATCAAAATACATGGTCCATTTGTTAGGCGCTACTAGATGGATTCGTTCATCGACTACATCCTAATCGTTAGAATTCTCTGGATTTTTAGCTAACATATCAGTTATGGCTTGCTTTTTGACAAACTTCTATGCCATGCTTTGGATGTCAAACTCATAGAGTAATATTTTTCATTTAGCGAGCCTTTCAACCAATGCAAGTGTTTCTAAAAGGTATTTAATCTGATCATTTTCAGTCACCAGTAGGATGCAATGGTGAAGAGTATATTGCCTTAGTCGGTGTAAAACCCAAATCAATGCTACACAGGTATTTTCCACTTTGGAATATTGGATCTCGAAGGTAGTAAACTTCTTACTAAGATAGTATATGGCACGTTCTATTCCATCCTTTGGTGTCTTTTGCACCAACATAGCTCATAAAGACTCTTCATGAATGGTGAGATACAAGATCAGAGGCATGCCTTGGATAGACAGTACGAGAACAGGAGATTGTGAAAGATATTGCTTAAGCTCTTCAAATGATTTCTAACATTTTTCATCACAATTGACCTTGGCATTCTTCTTCAATAGCTTGAAGAATGGCTTAGCAGTTTCTGGCAATTATGAGATGAATCTCGCAACATAATTCAATTTTCGCAATAGAATTCGGACTTCCTTAATAGTAGAAAAAGGTTTTAGCTCGCATATGGCCTTTACCTTAGAGGGATCTATCTTGATTCCCTTATTACTAACCATAAATATAAGAAGATTCCTAGACCTTGCCCCAAATATGCATTTTGCAGGGTTAAATCTCAGCTTGAATTTCCTCAATCGGTCAAATAGTTTTCTTAGGACTTTAACATGGTCTTCACATTATCTTAACTTTGCAATCATGTCATTGACATAGACTTCAATCTCTTTATGCATCATGTCATGGAATAGTGTCAATATAGCTCTTTGATACGTTGCCCTTGCGTTCTTCAAGCCAAAAGGCATAACTTTGTAATAGAAAGTTCCCCATGGTGTAATAAATGACGTCTTACTTTTATCCTATTCCTCCATCTGAATTTGGATGTAATTAAAGAATCTATCCATAAAGGAGAATAATTAAAATCTCACTGCATAATCAACTAAGACATCAATATGCGATAATGGGAAGTCCTCTTTAGGGCTTGCTTTGTTCAAGCTATGTTAGTCAATGCACACTTGAAATCATCCGTCTTTCTTCATAACCGAGGCAATGCTTGTAGCCCAATTGGTATGAATGTGCAATTTCAATAAAGTCCACCTTCAAGAATCTCATGACTTCCTCTTTAACTTTCTTGGATAATACCAGTCTTGTCCTCCTAAGTTCCTGCTGAGAGTGCTAGTATGAACACCTAGAGGGGGGTGAATAGGTGTTTAAACTAAACCTTAGCAAATATATGCGGAATAAAATAAACTTCAAACAAAGGAGTTAGGGAACAGAATAAGAACACAAGATTTATAGTGGTTCGGCTTAATCCAAGCCTACGTCCACTCTCCCACGCTAACAGCCTTCTTGGCTGGATTCCACTATGCAATCAACAAGAGATTACAACTTCGAGTGCAAATACTTAGTAGATCACACTATCTCACTAAGTCACTCTTTTGGTATTTCTCTCAAGATCACAAACGTTTAAGCTCTCCAAAGACAAGTGTATGAACAAAGATCGCTCGAACTTTGGAATTATAAATTCTATGCTCTACAGGAAGAGACCGTATACCACGAGCTCGACATTACTTGAATTGATAAAATTGCAAAATATTTATGACTTAATCAACCAAAAAAAAAGTTGTCTCAATGAGTTCTACTAGAGCTGCCTTAACATAATCACGAGCTATAGGACTTATCTGGGCCTCCACTTCTTCCTGTGAATCAGTTTAATTCATAAACTCGCAACCATAACATCCAATCAATTTGGATTGACCTTCTTTCCTGTCTTCTTTTTCGAAGCAATGAAGCGCGTCAAAAATCAGCTATTGGGTATCGCATGCATACTTCAAGCAATTCTCAAGGGTGGCACAGAAATCTAGGATGTGCAAGCCATTCGGGAAGTCATCCCTGACAAGCTCGAACAGCTTTGGAAGGTTTCTCCTGGTGTTGGAATCTCCCATTGACCATCAGGTTAGATAAATGTGAGATATTTTCGATTGTGGAAATACTAATAACAATCTTCATAACAGAACCAGCAATTACAAAAGTTATTGTTATGGTTTATCGTCTACTGTGCCATTCACCAAAATTATTTTAAGTAAAAATTGTTCAAATAATGACACATGAGAGTGCATCTATTGGGTGCCTCAATGGATATACAAACTATCGTGTTTGTGGTTTCCATTGTACTGGAAAGTTTAATGATACCCTCCCAGCAAAAGAGTGTGTAAATTCAGGTAGCTCAACAGACAAGTGTTCATTAGGATATAGTAATGGAGCATTGATTGCCCCTTGCGGCTTCGCCGCAAGTGCTGAAGACAGGATACTATTTGGAAGGTTGTGGAGCTGTCCAATCCCGTCGAGATTTCGTCCATGAAAAGAGTCTTCATTGGACCAACAATCATTTCTCCTGCCAGAAAGAAGGAAGATTTATTTTACTCCTACGAACCAGAGATTGTGAGTTCGGGGACTTGATTATGTTAAATTTATCTAACACTATTTTGGTACATTTCTCTTTTATTTCAAATTTTTTTTTTTGCAAGGAGCTTAAATTGATTTTAATTTAGGGTCTTGTGAATTTTTCTTTGCCCACGAGTTTTCGTTTCTAATTCATATTAGAAAAATAATATAAATAATTCATGAACTTTACTCAAATATATATTATTGTTCATGAACTCATTTATAATGAATAGTGTGATTATATGTATGAGGAGAACATGTGGCCGGAAATGGAATTTTCTATGTAAAAACAGGGAATTTTCTCTGTGGAGTCTTCGTGTTCTTGTTTTAGCAGGCCTTCAGGGTGCTGGGATGTCCAAAATGATGGGACGGACTGGTCTAATGCTCCGGTACCTTGCCAAATAAGACTTCAAAAGGCGTTTTCCCATGTAAGACCCGAGTGGGCATTCGATTGATAAGATAGGCTGCTGGAGAAATTGAGGATGAAATTAAAGCCAAAGTTATGTGAAATTCGGATTTATACTTGGGGATGGAATTTTGACACCAAAAAGCTAGAAAGTATTGTAGACACTTGAGATAAGATTGAGGGCTTTTAGGGGGACAAAGCATCTAAGCAATTGAGATAAGTTCATTGACTTTTGGTGCCTTTTTCCATCCAAGACTTCCTCCACACGCTGCCGCCAATTCAATTCCTCCATTCACTCTCTCCCTGCGGTAGACTTTTTAATCCAAAAGACTCAGTCTTCCTTATGATTTGAAGGCCATTTCAAGGCAGAAAAAACCATCACCTCGACTGTTGTAGATCGGTTCTTACAAACTTTTGGATCTTTAGCTTATAATTTGCTCGTACAAATTTTAAAAAGTTTTAGGACTCAATTGTACTTTTGTGATGAATTTTAGGACTTGATTGTACTTTTGTGAAGAGTTTTAGGACTTAATTACACTTTCGTGACAAGTTTTAGGACTTCCAGGTGCACTTATCCCTATACTTTTCTGTCGAGAAACTCAACTACAAACCACTATACGACCATCCTTGAAAAATGGCAGCCATCATATTAATAAAAGGAGAGAATAGTCTCCATCCAGCTCAGTTGATATAACTCCTGCTATATGAAGAACTAATAACCACAGTCTTGGAAAAATTGGTTCATAGCCAATTATTCCAATTATAGAGTAAGTTGAAACAGTCTAAGTCAAAAAATTTTCCGAAATTTCAAAAACTCAGAAAACATTAAAAAATTCGACTTTTTTTAATAAAAAAATTAAAAATTAAAAATTAAAAATTAAAAATTAAAAATTAAAAATTAAAATTAAAAATTTCGAAAATCCAAAAATAGTGAGGTTTGGTTAGGAATTGCTATGTATTGTCACTTTAGTGTAATTGGGCCTTTCTTTTCTTGTATGTTGTTTTTATCGCATGTTTAATTTGCGTGTTTTGTGTTTAATTTGCACGTGTTTAATTTTAGGGCAAATAGGATCTTGGTAGTTATAATTATTACTTTATTGATTATGCACCGGCATGCTCCCTTTCATCATTACTATAGCATGAGCTTAATTACTCATACTTCAGGAGATAACTAAATCGATTCTCTTTCTAGAGTTAATACAATTTGTTTTTTGTTGGATGATATATGTAACATGTGTTTGTAAAGTGATAACTCTATAAAAATAGAGTTATTTTACCAATTTTAGGCAACAAATAATGCAATATTTGCAAGAAAATATTTGGATTTCCTTCTATTTATTCAAATTTTCTTTGTTTATGTAATGCTATGAGATATGGAGAAAATAAGGATTGGGAATTCTAAGTAGAAAACTTGAGGCCAAGAAGTGTTCTTAATGTGGTTACTACCAACTTTGTCCGCTTTAATTGTCATACATCATGTCACCAATTGATACGGACGCTGCAATTGGCATCACGAGGAACCTCTGGCACACACCTCCGGGCATCCGGCACACACACTCCGGGCATCTCGTACCCCAACTAGCATCACGAGGTACCCCCTGGCACACACCTCCGAGGCTTCTGGCACACACACTTCAGGAATTTTGAAACTCCCGAGGACATCCGGCACACACACTCCGGGCATCCCAACACTCCCAGGGCATTGTCGGCTCACACCTCCGATAGTCTCGTTATTTTCTTATGTTATATTTACACATGTATCTCAATTTCAACATAGTATTTGATGCAATAATATCAAAGATCTCAACCAACTTTTTATGCCATATAACATGCCATATGTCATCACATATGCAGCAAGATCAACCACTCAAAGTATTACATCACATGGATAAATTCATTTATTTTTCAAAACACATCAATGTTTTGGATAAATCAGAATGCATTCCTCTAATTAAAACTCCAGAAAAATTAGTAAATGGTATTAATAAATTCTGAAAACGTAACACATTATAGACGAGACTTAGAGGCAGATATCTCATGAATAACTCCATACCAAAAGAATCTCACACAAAATAGTATGCATGCATCACAGTTTTCGAACTTCAATATTTCAGCTTGCACAGTTTCAGGAGTAATTTAAATTAAATACACAAACGAACTCCAAAAATTATGAAATTTTGACATGTTATAGACAAGTCTTAGAGGTAAATATCTCATGAAAACATCGAAACCCAAATCACTCTAGATTAATAGATATAGATGATTTATTCCCCCTGTTCTTGATGTCATCTTTTCCCAGATTACCATTTTTCAAAAGAAACTCATTCCACCGACCTACATATTTTCATTTCTTCTAAATTTTTAGTTTGTTATCCCTCAGAATATTACCTAAAACGTTAATTGAGGACACACAATCAAATTTTAACAGTATG
This sequence comes from Eucalyptus brandiana, assembly GCA_014182725.1. Classification (NCBI taxonomy): domain Eukaryota; kingdom Viridiplantae; phylum Streptophyta; class Magnoliopsida; order Myrtales; family Myrtaceae; genus Eucalyptus; species Eucalyptus brandiana. The sequence goes on along the minus strand of CM024674.1, from coordinate 23,896,612 downwards.
ATTTTATAAAAATCACGAAATCATACTGTGTCGAGGTAGCGTTTTTCCCAGATCCAGTTTCTTCAAAAGACAACGATTTCACCGACTTATTTTTGTTCATTTCCTCTAAAATTTTGATATGTTCTACCTCAAGAAGTACAATACAACTTTCATTAAGAGATCAAAGTGAGATTTTCACAAGAAAGTTACTTTACAGACGACGAAATCTCTAAAGGTCAGCACAACGAATTCAAGATCTAATTTCTCCAAAGAAAAATCATTTTACTAACCAATACTTGTTTGTTTTGCCTCAAATTTTAGCATGTTGTTCCTCAAGTTGTTTTCTACAACTTTCATGAAGAAATCGAAACAAGATTCCAACTTAAAAGTTGCATGCAGCACACAAACTCATGGATGGTCGGACTGGTCTTTCCAGAAACAGCATGCATGGCCAACGAATCTCTCTCCAAAGCTCCGAAATTTCATCCCATCTACCACAACCAAGATTTACCATCTACTACACATACACACAGCAATGCAAGGGGTAGGTTTTAGGACTTCACTTGCCTTAAACTTAAGCACAAACAGCAACAAGGATGGCGGCAAAGCGGCGAACGGACCGCGGCGAGCTAGGCAGACGATCCTCCTCCTTCCTCTCGCACACCTGCTTCCTCTCTTTCCCTCTTCCTCTCTCTTGGTTTCCCTTTCTCTCTTGGACGACACTCTCTCTATTTCTCTCTCGGTCGATTTCCCCTCATCAATCCGCCTCCCTCTCTTTACTTTCCTTCCCCTACAATCATTTGCAATCATTTGATTGCATGTAGCCGCCCAAAGAAGCCAATGGGGGCAGCCACACTTGGCTTCTCCTCCATGCCACTTGGCAATTCACATGCAAAGGTTGATGGGCTTCAAGGCTGGGCTGGTCTTGGGCCTTCATGGGCCGGTCGAATGGGGGGCTGGCGTGGCTGGTTGGACGGTCTTTGGGCCTAAAAATCAGCCCATCCTCTCCTATTCCTATTCCATTTAACCCTCATTTAAATTAACACATAATTCCAACTTATAAACCCACAAAACTTTGTAATTTAAATCAATAAAATTCTACTTATAAAGTGCACCACCAAGAATAAGATTTCTATATCAATTTGCACCTAAATAAAATCCTTGGGTCACTTGTAGACACATCTCCATCCAAACAATCATCCATTACAATGCTCGGCCTTAAATTAATTGAAATTCATTAATTCAATGGCTAATAGAAAATCAAATGGCACTTCCATTACCTAATCATGGTTCATGGTACTCCAGAGGTTGTCACGAGATTTTAGGATGCCACAATTTCTGAATATGAAACTTGCATCATTGGTCTGCAATTAGCCATCAATATGAAAATTAGAGAACTTCAGGTTTATGGTGATTCTGCACTCATCATCCTCCAGACGGGAGGCAAATGGCAAACATGAGATGTAAAGTTGATTCCTTACCATGAATATCTTGATGACTTGGTTAAGGAATTTGTCAAAATCTCTTTTGATTATCTGTCAAGATCACAAAATCAATTTGATGATGCCTTAGCAACCTCATAATTAATGTTACAAGTAACCGACGACTCGAGCATTGATCATTTGCAAATTGACGTTTTGAAGAAGCTTTCTTATTACCTATGATTGAGGAGAAACCTGATGGTTAACCCTAGTATTATGACATCATGAATTACTTTCGAGAAGTAAATTTCCCCAAGGGCATCAAACCAATGATCGAAAATACTTAATGAAGTTGGCATCCTGATTCTTCCTTAGTGGAGGAACCCTTTATAAAAGGTCTTTCAATTCAATTTTACTGTAGTGCGTGAATGCACAAGAAGTTAAACTCCTGATGAAAGAGATACATGAAGGAGAATATGGCCCTCATATAAATGGTCACTCCTAACAAGAAAAATCATGACACTCGGTTACTACTGGTTGACCATGGAGGTCGATTGCAAATTGATTGAAATTGAATTCAATTAATGCTACAATTGTCCCATCTAATAAGCTACTCATGTGTAAAATCACTTATCGTATTCAAATTGACCTTGAACTGAAGTACTTGAACTTTTGTCAAAAATGAATCTAGGCTTAATATCAAAATTGGACAGAAATTTACGAAATTAAACCACAACCATGAATGGGTTAATTTGAATTTTGTTGATTGAAGCCTAATTGCTTGACTTTCTTATGCTTGGGAGAGTAAATTTCTTCAAATTAAGAAGTTCTAACGTGACTTTTCTAAAATCAATTTTGGATTAGGACTTATCTTAAGAAAATGAATGAAGAACGACCGTTATTTGTAATTCATGAATGATCGGTTTTGGTCCCCTAATTAGAGCTTAAAAAGGCAATTTGTATTTTGACCAGGCAATTTGCGAAATTGAATGCACAAGTAGATTCCAAATAGTCTATAAACCAAATGTTGAAGAATGAACTACACCTAATTATGATTAAAATAAAAATAATTTTATCTTTGGTATTTAGAACCTACAATTGAAAAATTCGGAAATCAAGGTTCTTAATCGAATTTTGTGAAATTTTCGACACAAAAGTCAAATTGATATTAAAAGAAATGTATTTGTATATTTGTATATTTTTTCAATTTTTTTGTCAAAAGTTTGACACAAAGTCAATCGTTTAGTTGACTTTTCCTAAAAGGTTGATTTTTTTTGGTGAAATCTTTGAATTTTCAAGAAATTTATTTGAAAAAAAGTAAAATTAAAGCTAGACATAATATTTTTGAGTAAAAATCAATTTTAACCCGGGATTGACTTTTGGTCAAAAAGTTGACCGAGAAGTCAACCCAAAAATCTACTGTTTTACTTTTCAATTTTTCTTGAAAAGGACTTGAAAATCATTTAGTAGTGACAATACAACAAAAAGAAATGAAAAACAATACTTTTTTTGAGTAAAAAGTCAACTATTTAGTTGACTTTTCTTAAAAGGTTGATTTTTTGGGCAAATCTTTGGATTTTTGAGAAATTGATTTGACAAAAGTAAAATTAAGGCTAAAGGGAATATTTTTGAGTAAAAATTTAATTTATGTCTCAAGGTTGATTTTTGGTGAAAGAATTGACTAAGAAGTCGACTAAGAAGTCAACCAAAAAGTCAAATGTTTGACTTTTCGGATTTTTCTTGAAAATGACTCGAAAATCATTTATTAGTGACAATGCAATAGAAAGAAATGGAAAACAATACTTTTTGGCCAAGAAAATGTTCTGTCGCGATCAGAAATCAAAATCTCGATTTTTTTACCTTTTTTTCAACGTGTCAACTAAAAATTAGGTGTCGATAGTTGCCCTCTTTAAATGAGAGTTCGAAGAAGTTTCACTCAAAGATAAAATTGATATCTACAATTTTTAGTCGACTCCACTTTGGAAATGGGAAAATGTCAAAAGAAATGACATTTGGTCAGGGAACATACCTAACACTTACCTTCGCTCATTGGGGTATCAAAACTCAAGTTAGGGTTACTTCTCTCTATCTCTCTCATGTAATGGAATCAAGGAAATGAAGTCATTAAGGAAAAAGGAATGGTTTATGGATAACCATTAACTTAACAACAAGGTTTAAAGATCACCTAAAACCTAAAGACAAGGTGTACGGATAACCTAGAACCTAAATGACGAGATTTAAGAATAACCTAGAACCTTAGGGACAAGGTTTAAGGTCTACCAATAACTTAAGGGACGAGGTTTAAATTTGACTAGGAACCTAAGAGACGAGGTTTATGGTTGACCAAGAACCTAAGAGACAAGATTTAAGGTTGACCATGAACCTAAAGGAAGAGGTTTAAGGTTGATCAAGAACCTAAACAAGGGTTAAGGTTTAGGATGACCAAAAATCGAAAACAAGGATTAAGTTTAGGATGACCAAAAATCGGGAACAAGGGTTATGGTTTAAGATGACCGAAAACCAAAAGAAAGGGTTATGGTTTAGGATGACCAAAAACCAAAAACAAATGGTATGGTTTAGGATTACCAAAAACCGAAAATAAGGGGTATGGTTTAAGATGACCAAAAATCGAAAACAAGGGTATGGTTTAGGATTACCAAAAACCGGTTTACTAGGGAACACATGTTTTGAAAAGGGGTTTCGAGATTGCTCGAGAATCTTGCAAAATCATTCAAACATGTCATGGTAAACGATACTGATTATCAAATCCGTTCAGAGAGGATTTTAACAAAATGAAATTTGATTAACCAATTAAGGGTTAAATCAAATATGCCAAGTGGAAATAGCCTAATCAAAGAGGTCTTTCACACTGGCTTTGAAAAAGGGTTTTTATTCCCATCCTTTGTTGTGGGAACGATTACTTAAATGTGGCACCCCTCGACGGCCCCCAATCCATTAGGGTCACCACGGATTACTTGCCACTCATCCTATTACATGCTAGTCTAATGACTTTTATGATTAAAATGAAACCACAGTTCATAAGGGTTGACCAATGGAATTCCTTACCATTTTTTTTTTTTTTTTGCAAAGGTCCCAGCGCAGTTCATCAGTGGAAGCATAAACAAGTCTCACAATCTCTCCCTCCAATAACAATAATGCAATACACACCAACTACGCACCAGAAGAAAAGATAAAGCCGATTCACCTTTATTTATATTTTCATGATGAACATTTTGGGTCGATACAAAAAGGCCAAGATTTTTAACTATACTTGGCTATACCCAAAAGAGAACTCGACCCTATATGAAACATGTACATCCCTCCATCGACAAGTGTAGGCTATCCCCAAAAAGAAAGCATCAGTTCCCACTAGTCCTACGTGCCATCACACCCAACTCGGTGCATCGGGCGGTGGCGGCGGTAACATTCCTAGCATCACCACATTGCGTCGAAGGTGAACGGACAAAACCTCTTGGATGATAAGGCCATCAGCTGAACCCACATCATACATCACCAATACTCGAACTCGGACATATTCCATACCAGGTATACTAATACAAGAATGATCGGTGCACTCCACCTCGACGTCAGTAGGTATGCCATAGAAGGTACCACGCACAACTAGTAAAAGAGGCATCTTTTTAATATGAAATGTTAATCCCCAAAATGGGTGAGTACAACCACTCAGCAGTAAAGATCCGCCACACTACACAGTGCATCAAACAAAACAATCAAGGTATCATGAATAAAACACATATCATTCATGCATTCAGGCATACTTTACCTTGCAGCCATGCACATATCACCATGCCATATGTGCATGCACTTATCATCAAGTAGTCATGCATATATCATCATACCATATGTGCATATACCACCATGCACTTATCATCAAGCAGTCATGCATATATCACCATACCATATGTGCACATCCATGCGCATGATACAGTCTCAATTTTTATCTTTCCAAGGACCAGTGTTTGCATCCCTCAATTTATCGCTTGCATCCAACCTAGCATCATGAGGAACCTCCGGCACACACCTCCGGGCATCTGGCACACACACTTCGGGCATCTCGTACCCCAACTAGCATCACGAGGTATCCCCCCGGCACACACCTCTGAGCATCCCGAAACTCTTGAGGACATCTGGCACACACACTCCAGGCATCGTCGGCTCACACCTTCGACGGTCTTGTTATTATCTCAATTTATATTCACACATGTATCTCAATTTCAACATGGCATTTGATGCATCAATATCAAGAGTCTCAACCAGCTTTTGATGCCATATAACATGCCATATATCATCACATATGCAGCAAAATCAACCGCTCAAAGCATTACATCTCATGGAAAAATCCATTTATTTTTGAAAACGCATCGATTTTCAGATAAAACAGAATACACTCCTTTAGTTAAAACTCTAGAAAAATTAGTAAATGGTATTAATAAATTCTGAAAACTTGACACATTATAGACGAGACCTAAAGGCAGATATCTCATAAAAAACACCATACCAAAAGAATCTCACACAAAACAGTACGGTCCATGCATCACAGTCTTCAAAATTTTAACACTTCAGCTTGCACAGTTTCGGAAGTAATTTAAATTAAATATCCAATTGAACTCCGAAAATTCTGAAATCTTGATATATTATAGAAAAGTCATAAGGTTAAATATCTTGTGAAGAAATCGAAATCAAAATCGTTCTAGATTAACAGATATAGACGATTAATTCTCCCTGTTCTCGGTGTCGTTTTTCCAGATTATCTTCTTTCAATGGAAACTCGTTTCACTGATCTACATATGTCTGTTTCTTATAAATTTTCAGTATGTTATACCACAGAATATTATCTACAACTTTTATTAAGGACACATGATCAAATTGTAACTTTATGATTTTATAAAAATCACAGAATCATACTAGGTCGAGGTAGTATTTTCCCAGATCCAGTTTCTTCAAAGGACAACGATTTCACCGACCTATTTTTGTTCATTTCCTCTAAATTTTTTATATGTGTTATCTCAAGAAGTACACTACAACTTTCATTAATAACTCAAAGTGAGATTTTCGCAAGAAAGCTACTTTACAGTCCACGAAATCACTAAAGGTCAGCACAACAAATTCCAGATCTAATCTCTCCAAAGGAAAATCGTTTCACCGAGAAATCCTTGTCCGTTTTGTCTCAAATTTTAGTATGTTATCCCTCAAGATATTCTCTACAACTTTCATGAAGAGATCAAAGCGAGATTCCAACTAAAAAGTCACATGCGGCTCACAAACTTTTGAAGGGTCGGACTGGTTTTTCCAGAAACAGCGTGCTAGGTCAACAAATCTCTCCCCAAAAAGCTCCGAAATTTCATCACTTCCACCACAACCAAAATTCACCATTTTCTACACACACATCACAGCTAGCAAAGGGTAGGTTTTAGGACTCTACTTGCCTCTAATCCAAGCACAAACAGCAACAAAGATGGCAGGCAAGGCGGCGAACGAACAGCGGCGAGCTAGGCGGATGATCGGCGGACGGACCTCCCTCCTTCCTCTCGCACGCATGGTCTCTTTCTCTCTTCCTTTCTTCCTTTCCTTTCTCTCTTTCTCTCCTCTTTCTCTCGGACGACTCCCTCTCTCCCTTTCCTCGCCTAATCCGCCTCACTCTCTCTAATTTCTTCCCCCTCATGATTAACAATCATGATCTTGCATGCCGGCCCACTTGGCAATTGCCATGCAAGATGGGCTTGTATCCAGCTGGGCTTGGGCCAGCTTGGTCGACGGCAGCTCCTCCTCTTCCTTTGGGCTTCGTGGGCCAGGCCCATATGGTCGAATGGTGGGTGATCGTGGGCTGGGTTTTTGGGCCAGCTTGGCCTAAGAATTTCAGCCCACTTCCCCTTTAATAATTTACTAATATCTTCCACTTAAATAAATTCCTAACTTACAAAAATAATATGGCCATACTTGTAGTCATAAATCCATAAATTCCAATTTATAACACACATGGCCAATGATAGAATTTTCTTTCCTATCAAATAATTATCCATTAAAAGCTTGGCCATAAATCTTATTGCAAATTATGGAATAAATGGCTACAATTCAACATAAGGGTACTTCCATCATCTTTCCATAGGTTGTAATGTATCTACAGGTTGCCATGAGATTTTGGGATGCCACAATTCTCCCCTCCTTAGAGAATTTCGTCCTCGAAATTAGGCATCACTTATGTCTCTTGAAACAAGTAGGGATACTTTTCCTTCATCAATTCCTCACTTTCCCATGTGGCTTCCTCCACACTATGATGTCGCTATAATATCTTTACCAACGGGATTTTCTTGGTCCTAAGAATTTGCTCCTTTCGATCACTTGCACAGGCTCTTCAATGTACCTCACTTTCTCGTCCACTTTGATGGCTTCATGATCGAGTATATGACCGAGATCCGGCTGGTACTTTCTCAATATCGACACATGAAACACATCATGTAAATTTCCCAATTTTGGAGGTAGCGCCAAACGATAAGCTATATTCAATTTGAGGACCTCACCTAGACCCTATTGTCTCGATGGACCACTACTATGGACTTACTACTTACAAAATGGTAGAACCCAAAGTCTTTTCTCCTCCACATTCGCTTGACCAATATCTAAGTTTTTCGAAAACGTTCACAGTGAATACAATTCATTGATCAAAAGGTCTTTTGAAAAGACCATAACGATGGCTTGGTCATGGGCTTACATAAAGAGTATGTACTTTGAGGCCAAGAAACGAATATTCAAACAATGTCTTCATCAAGTTTACAAGTCAAGAACCTCAAATATAAGATAAGATAGGATTGCTTCCACTCCTTCTAGCGGTAGCTCCTATGTGAGATTCTCATTTCAAATAGAACCATCTCAATTGAAAGAGACTTCGGACAGGGGTTGTAATGTTAGTTTAGGTAAGACTTAAAAAGGCTAGAAAAATTTTAAGATCAAGAAGTTAAAAGTGAGTGATTATCTTGGTATCATTAGCATCACACAACTTTTCAGAAATCTAACTCTTGAAATTTAACCTATCTCGAGAATCCTTTTGACTATTTGTCTTAAGATATGAGAGCTTCGCTCTCTTTTCTAATGACATTGCTTGCAATACATGTGCTTTGCAAAGATTTTCTTTTGTTTTTCAATGAGTGGTCTCTTGCATGACCATTGATTTTGCTTTTCTTTGCATTTTTTTATGGGCATTAGCCTTACTTTTACCGGGCACACTGAATTTTTATGTCTCCTAGTTGTCATTCTTTTTTTAGTACCTAAGACTCTCGAGTGGTATTTAAACAAGACCAATATTCTCAATTTTGTTGGTAAATCACATGCCTTGCCCCAGTGTGGGGAGATAATCATCACTTGAGGTTATGAATGAATTGCATAAGGCTCAAATTGGCTAAGCAAATGGTAATGATGTTTAGGGTAGTGAACAAAATGCTCTTCGTCATTTCGGGATGCTTCAAGCTTCGATAAAAAATACCTAAAGCTAGCACAAGAATATTGATGCAAGTGAAAGTAATAAAATCTTCTTGATCTTTTGCTCCGTAATGTTCAACCAGCACCCATTATTCTGCCCTAATATGGGGTTGTTTTTTACAGGATTATTTTGGAAATGCTCCCTATTCGGTTCAAAATGGTTTGCAAAAGATATCGATAGTGTTTAGAATTGAGAAAGAAATGTCTTTATCATCTCAACTATATATTCACTGTGAATGAATCCTATGCCCTAGGATATGATTCTTTTCACTTAATTCTCTCAAAGAGTGTATAAGGACATGTTTGGCAAAGGGGTTGCCTTTCATCATTTTAGGCACTGCCACTTGGCATATATAACAATCTTTTTTGGGTTTTCCAAAACACACTTTAATTAAATTTCACTCCTTAGGGAATGAGAATGTATCAAATTTTTTGTTTTTGAAAGAACATGTTCCTTTGACCTTACTAACGAGACTTTTGGAAACAATGTTGAATAAGACAAAACAAGCTTCGTTCAGCACAAGGGTTCACTTCTAGAGTTCTAACTGACTCTTTTGACGTTCTAAAGGATAGGGTCACGTCTAAGCTTTAAAAAAAAATGATGACTTTTTGGGGATTTTGCACTCTCGAGATCAATCTCCTATGGATAGATAGAAGAATCTTCTTCAGAGATCCTGTAAAATGAAAAAACATGCAGATGCGATATGTATGCATGAAATGCATGATGTAAATATTCTAAAATGGCTCCGATTCAATTTAAAAGCGGCTCAAAGGTCCCTCACTTTATTCATGAATAATACTTCTTGACAGTATCAGCTTTTATAGGTCTTGGTAATTCTTGACCATCCATTTCTACAAGGATCAGTGTTCCACTAGATAGCACTTTCATTACAATATATGGACCTTCATAAATTGGAGTAAACTTCCCACGAGGATCTGGAATGATAGGTAGGACCTTTCTCAAGACGAGATCGTTGATCTCAAAATGTCTTGGCCCGACCTTACAATTGAACAACTTGACTACTCTCTTATGATTGTTTTGTCCATGGCATAGGGCTTTTACCCTCTTTTCATCAATCATGTTGAGTTGTCAAACCTTTGTTGAACCCATTCGGTTTTAGAGAGCTTGCATTGAGAAAGTACCCTCAATGAAGGGATTTCCACTTCCACGAGTATCACAACCTCCATCCCATAGACCAATGAGAATGGTGTTGCCCTAGTTGAAGTGCAAATTGAAGCTCGATAAGCCAGCAAAGTATATGGCAACTGATCATGCCAATCACGATAGTTTTCAACCATTTTAGCTAAAATCTTCTTGATGTTCTTATTTGTCACTTCCACAACTCTATTCATTTGTGGGCGGTAAGGAAAAGAATTCAAGTGGTGAATTTGGAACGCATTGAATAATTCGTCTACTATCTTATTGTTCAAGTTTGATCAATTGTCTATGATGATCACTCCAGGAACTCCATAACGAGGGATGATATCATGACGGACAAACCTTGCCATGCTTTTTGCAGTGACGTGGGCATAAGAACTAGCTTCAATCCATTTAGTGAAGTAATCAATGGCCACTAAGATAAAATGGTGTCCATTCGATACTTTAACATTAATTGGTCCAATAATGTCGATATCCCACATTAAAAAAGGCCAAGACTCGGACATTTGATGCAATTCATTAGGAGGAGCGTTGATTTTGTCTCTATAGACTTGGTATTTGTGAGAGCACCTAACATGTTGAATACAATTGCCTTCCATGGTCAACCAATAGTAACCAAGCCTCACGATTTTTCTTGCCAGGAGATGACCATTCATACGAGGACCACATTCTCCTTCATGTATGTCTTTCATTAGTAGTTTGGCTTCTTGTACATCCACACATTTCAGTAAAACTAAATCGAAAGACCTTTTATAAAGAACTCTTCTACTGAGGAAGAGTATGGATGTCAACTTTATCAAGTATTTTTTATAATTGGTTTGACTCCCTTGGGGAAATTTACCTTCTCGAAGGTAATTCATGATGTTATAATACCAAGGCTGACCATCAAGTCCTTCTTCAATCATAAAGCAATAAGCAGGCTTCTTCAAGACGTTAATTTGCAAAGGATCAATGCTCAAATCGTCAATCACTTGTAACATTGATGATAAGGTTGCTAGGGTATCAGTAAATTGATTTTGTGATCTTGGTAGATAATCAAAAGATATTTTGTCAAATTCCTTGATGAAATCTTCGAGATATTCATGGTAAGGAATCAACTTTACGTCTCGTGTTTGCCATTCGCCTCCCGTCTGGAGGATGATGAGTGCAGAATCACCATAAACTTGAAGCTTTTTAACTTTCATATCAATGGCCAACTGCAGACCAAGGATGCAAGCTTCATATTAAAAAATATTGTTGGTACAAGGGAATACTTTGCAGCTATTGGGTAATGTTGACCTTCTCGGGATATTAAAATTGCCCTAGTGCCAAAACGAGAAAGGTTAATAGCACCATCAAAATATATGATCTATTTATCATGCGAGACTAGATAAATTTGTTCATCAACTTCATCCTAGTTATCAGACTTCTCAGGATTTTCAGCTAACATATTAGCTATGACTTGCCCTTTGACGGACTTCTGTGCCATGCTTCTGATATCAAACTTAGAGAGCAATATTTGCCATTTGACAAGCCTTCCAACCAACGTAAGGTTCTCCAAAAGATAATTAATCAAGTCATTCTCAATCACCAACAGGATGCGATGGTGAAGAGTATATTGCCTTAGTCAGTATAAGACCCAAATCAAGGCTACATAGGTCTTTTCTACTTCGAGATATTGAATCTCGAAGGTAGTAAACTTCTTACTAGAGTAGTATATGGAACATTCTATCCCATCATTTGTGGCACCCCCTCGAATGGCCCCCGATCCGTTAGGATGTGGCACCCCTCGACGGCCCCCGATCCGATTAGGGTCGCCACAGTTCGCTTACCATTCACTTTCCTTATTAACATATCACTCTGATACCATTTCAATTGCAGCGGGTCCATACAACCTGGGGGTTTACATCTTTTAGATCGGTCCCTTGCGCAATTTAAATACGGAAGCACATCCAACAACTCCCTTCCCTATGTTCAGAAAACGATACACACCTACTAAACATCTTATATAAGTTAAAGCCGTACACTTTTATTTACATAAAGTAGATGGACATCTTTAGTCAGTACATCAAAATGCCGTAGTCTTCTATATTCGGCTACACTTCAAAAGATGACCGACATCTCCTCCAACAGTCATATACTTAAAGTCCATCGATCAGTGTCCACGTCCAAAAGTTCCCTCCTTTGCTATCCTTCTGTGGCATCCCAGAAATTCAAAGCCAAGCCATAAGGTGTGTTAAAGTCCTTAATTAGGTGATAGAATTTCCATGGCTTATGTTTTAGCCATTAGTCTTTTAATTTGATGATTTGTGCTTGTGATTGTGGAAATTTAAATTTAAAAGATTAATGCTTGGCCATATGATTTAAATTCCAATGAATAAAAATGTCCCAAGACTTTGGCCAAGATGAAAATTGAAATTTAAAAATAATTATAGAAAGGAATTCAAAAAAAAAAAAAGAAGAGAGAAAGGGGTTAATTTTGGAATGGGCCTTAGACCCATTGGCCTAAGCTTAATGGGCCAAGTTAGTCGGCCCAATAGAAGCCCATGGAAGGGGGCTGTCGCCGGCCCATTTAGGCCCAAGGGGATGTGGCCGAATGGCCCAACTCCAAAGCCCATGATGCATGTAATTGGACAAGTGGCAAAGGGGAAGGCCATGCATTGGCCATGGTTGAGGCAAAGCAATCATTACTAATCATGAGGATTTAGGGGTATAAGAAGGGAAGAGAGAGAAGGGTGGCCGGCCATTTGCTCGCCCAAAGAGAGAGTGAGAGAGAGAGAGATCGTGCGAAAGAGAGGGAGAGCGGCCGAGAGGAAGGAGGAGGAGCCAAGGAGTTCGCCGTGTCCGTCCGCCCGTGTGCCGCCCGATTCGCCGCCCTACACCGTCGTTTGTTCATCCTAGAGGCAAGTGGGAGTCCTCTAGCTTCTCTTGCATGTGTGTCTATGGGTTTGCATGTTCGGTTTTGAGTGATTTTGTGAGAGAAACCGAGGTAAGGGTTGGTTATTTTCAAGCCATGTGACTGTTCTTGCTCGGTTTGTGGAAGTCAGTGACTTGTTCGAGCTTGCATGTGTGTTTGGAGTCAGATTTTGGCTTCGATGTCTTCATGGAAGTTGTAGCTAACATCTTTTAGTATAACATACTGAAATTTCGTGGAAAATGATGGAGGTTTGTGGGGTTAAAGTCCTATTCTACGGAGACCCCAGATCTGTGAAGTGTTCACTGACCTCTTGTTAGATTCTTGGTTGCATGTTGGTTTGTGATGAAAATCTGAATTAGATGTCTTCATGAAAGTTGAAGGTAACATCTTAAAATACAACATACTCGAATTTGAAGAGAAACGAACAAGTATAGCCTAGTAAATCGGCTAGATCTTGGAGACGATAATTCTGGTGATGTGTTCTGAGACACCCGAGACTTCAAGGACCTAAATGGTGACCATACTTTGGTTATTTGACCTAGATCTCTTCATGAAACTTGTAAAGGACACTTTGATACATAACATACCCAAATTTCAAGGGAAACGAAAGAGAATAGATGGGTGAAATCTTAATATTTCGGAGATGTGTATTCTGGACGAAGCGGTAGTGGTTCCAGAAGCTTCGTGAGGTTGTATAAATTAATCTAAAAATAATATGACTTGGAGTTCTTCATGAAAGTTGCACGAAAATGTCTTGGCTATCACCCTGTAAAATTTCGTAATTTTTGGAGGCCGTATGAGTATTTTAATCGAATTTATTTGGAAACTGCGCATTCTGGTCATTATCCGAATATTATGTGCTATTTTATGGAAATTGTGAAATTGTGTGAGATTCAATTTGGCCATGAATTTTGTATGAAATTGTCATCCTATTGGTTGGTTTAATGATTTTTTGAATATTATGATTTTGGGAAAATCATAGATATTGAATTTAATATTTATTTATGAAAATAAATAAATATAATATAATAAAATAATAATAAAATAAAAAGGGATTATTTTATTGGCCATAAATTCCATTGAATTTATTATGCATTGTTACATGTGTGATAAGACATTGGTGCATGTATGATTATGAATTGTGATGCATGTGTGAAACATATGCCATGTAATAATGAGATCAAAAGGATGATGAATGTGGATAATGATAAGTGAGCAAGAGGTGATGGTGGAGGATGAGGCCGGAATGTACAGAGATGCATTGCCGGAATTCCCTGAGAGATTCAGGATGCGCGGAATGTGGGGGGCCGGAAGCCTTGTCGGAGGTCTTTGCCCGAAAGGAATGCCTCGCGATGCCAGGATTTGGGTGCGGGATGCCTGGCTAGAAGGGTAAAGGCCGGAAGCCCTGTCGGAGGTTTCTGCCCGAAAGGAATGCCTCGTGATGCTAGTTGAGATGCGAGATGCCCGGAATGTGGGGGCCGGAAGCCCGGTGGCCCGGGAGGTCAATGCTTTGGGAACCCTGTCGGAGGTCTTTGCCCGAAGGGATGATGAAATTGATAAATTGAGAAATGGGTGATGCGGTGATCAGATTTAAAGAAAAGATGGAAATCAAATGCATGATGATGATATGCATGATGATGATGATATGTGATGAGATACAATGATCACCCATGATAATATATGCATGATGATATGCATGATGATGATGAGATGTGATGAAATATAATGATCACCCATGATATTATATGCATGATGATATGCATGATGATGATGATATGTGATGTGATGTGATAATCACCTATGAGATGATATGCATGATGATATGCACGATGATGATGATATGTGATGTGATATGATGATCACCTATGAGATGATATGCATGATGATATGCATGATGATGATGATATGTGATGTGATATGATGATCACTTATGAGATGATATGCATGATGATATGCATGGTGCTGATGATGATGTTGATGATATGTGACGCGATATGATGATCATCCATGGTATGATATGCATGATGAAATGCATGATGATGATAATGATGTATGATATACGATGATGATGATGATGATATGTGACATGTATGATGACATGTATGATGAGCTGATACCATGATGATGATGATATGTATGATATGATGATGCATGAATACACATGACTTCAAGGTAAGTAATGCCTGCAATGTATGATGATATGCATGATGCATTGAGTTGTTATTGGGTTTCCCTATCTGCTGAGTGGTTGTACTCACCTCTTTTGGGGATAACATTTCAGATTAGCAGTATGCCGCTTCCTGCCATCTCGCGGGGGGTATTTTATGGTCTACCGTCTGATATAGAGGTCGAGTGTGCGGAGATAGATTGTCCCTCTATGCCCGGACTGACTTACATTCGAGTACGCTGTCTAGTGATGTATGACATCGGCCTGGCTGGGGGCCTTGTCATACAAGAGTTCATTTCTGTGCACGTTCGTCGGGATTGAGCTATGCGAGGGATGTTGCCGCCGCCACCGCCTGATGCACCGGATTGGGTGTGAGACCTGCGCGCGATGAGTAGGAGCTGGATCTCTTTTTGATGTAGATAGTCGACGCTTTCGATGAGGGGTTTTGTGCTTACATGATGTTAGGGGTCGAGATTTCTTTTTTGAGATTTTAGGTAGGACATGGTAGAGTCCTAGCCTTTCTTGTTTTGTACCGACCCAAAGGGAACCTCATCTTGCTATATATGTATGTAAGCAAAGCGTCGAAGTTGTTTATAAAAATCCTGATGTTTAGCTGGTGTGTATTTGTATCATGGATTGGTAGGGAGATAGATGGCGATATTTAATTTGCTTCCGCTAATGAGTCGCGTTGGGACCGAGTGTTTTTAAAAAAAAAAAAAATGTGTCTACGAATTAGGACACTTCTTCAAAAGAAAGAAAGGTAATTAAGGAGTAACATTGGCGATGGTGATGACCTGCGAAGGGTTCGGGGTGTCACACCTTCTCCTCGCGGTCATATCCAACCGTTCAATCCATCTACTAATCTGAAATGTTATTCCCCAAAAGGGGTGAGTACAATCACTCAGCAGGTAAAGGAATCCAATAACCACTCAATGCATCATACAAGTCATACATGCATTGCAGGCGTTACTTACCTTGAAGCCATGCATATACTATCATGCATCATCACCCCAATCATAACACATACATGTGTATCATCATGTCGTACTCATATCATCGTCATCATGACATTATTATATCACACACATGTCGTCATCATCATATACATGACACCATCATACCATACACATGTCATCATCATCGTGGCATCATCATATCACACATGTCATCATCATCATATACATGACACCATCATACCATACACATGTCATCATCATTGTGGCATCATCATATCACACATGTCATCATCATCATGACATCATCATATCACACATGTCATCATCATCATATACATGACACCATCATACCATACACATGTCATCATCATCGTGGCATCATCATATTACACATGTCATCATCATCATGACATCATCATATCACACATGTCATCATCATCATATACATGACACCATCATACCATACACGTGTCATCATCATCGTGGCATCATCATATCACACATGTCATCATCATCATGACATCATCATATCACAACATATATGCATGTCATCGTGCCATAACATATATCATCATCATATCATGCATATCATCATGCGTAATTCAATTTCAATTTCATTTTGGACCGCCACATTTCTCTTTCCCGGGATCAATGTTTGCATCCCACATTCATCACTCGCGCCCAATCTTGGCATCGCGAGAACCATCCGGGCATGTATCCAAGATACAACCGGGCATCCGGCCCCCCCACATTCCGGGCATCTCGCATCCCAACTGGCATCACGAGGCATCCTCTCGGGCAAAGACCTCCGACGAGGCTTCCAGCATTTACACTCCCTGGCCGGGCATCTCGCATCCCAACTAGCATCGCGAGGCATTCCCCTCGGGCAAAGACCTCCGACAGGGATTCCGGAATTACGTACCGACATACCACCAGGATCCCCCCCTCCTCTGGAATTACGTACCGTATACCACCGGGCATCTCGAAACTCTCCCGAGGAAATCTCCGGGGCTCGCCATAAAAATGGTTTCCCCTGCCCTTCGGAATTACGTACCGACATACCACCAGGCCTCCCCTGGAATTACGTACCGTATACCACCAGGCATCCTGACACTCCCGGGGAATAATCATCCGCCACAAACGGTTTCCTCATTCATCATTATCCATGGTCACCAATTTAGTTCTCAACTCATCATGGCACACAATATAATGACCAACAAGATCATATGCAGCATTCAATTCATACATGCATCTCAATTCATAGTCATGCATGCATCAATACATCATCATCCAATCCATATAAAATTCCAGCAAATACCACTTTCAGAAAATATTTAAATTAAATATTCATATGATTTTCAAAAATCATGAAATTAAGGCTAGTGGTAGACAAGTCAATAAGATAGCAATTTCATGAAAGATACATGCCCAATCGAATTCCACACAAGAAGGTACAATTCACACAAAACAGCATGTAAATTCGGATAGAAGTAGAATGCACAGTTTCCGAAATAATTCGATTAAAATATCCATATGACCTCTGAAAATTACGAAATTTTACCGAGTTATACCCAAGACATTTTCCTACATCTTTCATGAAGACTTCCAAGCCAGATTATTTCTAGATTAGTTTCTACAGTCTCACGAAGCTTCTGGATCCATCACCGAATCGTCCAGTGCATACTTCTCCGAAATACCGAGTTTTTACCTACCTATTCTTCTTCTTTTCCTCTGAAATTTGGATATGTTCTACATCAAGATGTCCTCTACAAGTTTCATGAAGAGATATAAGTCACATAACCAGAGTATAGTCGTCATTTAGGTCCATGAAGTCTCGGGTGTCCTGTAATACATCTCCAGAATTACCGTCTTCAAGATCTAGTCGATTTACTAGGTTATACTTGTTCATTTTGCTTCAAATTTGAGTATGTTGTATTTTAATATGTCCCCTACAACTTTCATGAAGAAATCGAAGAGATATTCTTAGTACAACTCAACATGCAACCACAAATCCATCAAGGGGTCAGTGAAATCGTTCCAGATCTGAGGTCTCCGTAGGATGATATTTTAACCCCTTAAATCTCCATCATTTTCCACCAAATTTTAGTATGTTTTAGTTTAAGATGTTAGCTACAACTTTCATGAAGAAATCGAAGCCAAATCGAACTCTAAACATGCATGCAAGCTCTCACAATATTCTGACTCAAACAGTTCATACGAAAATATTCCAGATCTAGCATCTCCGTAGGATGAGAGTTTAACCCCTCAAATCTCCATCATTTTACACCAAATTTGAGTATGTTGTAGTTTAAGATGTTAGCTACAACTTTTATGAATATATCACAGTCAAAATCGAACTGAAAACATGCATGCAAGCTCTCACAAAGTTCTGACTCAAACAGTTTTATACGAAAACAGCATGCACCCAAGAACAAAACACATTAGCTTCACTCTCATGCCTCCAAACGTCCTAAAATTCGACCATACATGCAAAACATTGGTGCAAGAGTAGGAAGTGGATTCCCAACTTGCCTCTAGACCACACGAACAGCATGAGCGGACAGCACACGGCGGCGAACGGGCGGCACACGGGCGGACGGACTCCTTTCTCTCCCTCTCGGCTTCCTCTCTCTCTCGCACGATTCTCTCTCTCTCTCCCTCACTTGGCCGAATGGCTAACCGGCCATTCTCTTTCCTCTTCTTCCCTTTTATTTCCCCACAAAGCCATCATTAGTCATGATGAGATGCCACCCACAATGGCCAATGCATGAGACTCTCTTTTTGCCACTTGTCACAACACATGCATGGGCTTGGGCTTTCTTTTTCTTGGGCCTCTTTTTGGGCCGATGGCAGCCCATTCGTGGGCCTCCATTGGGCCTCCATTCGGCCCACCAAAAATCGCCCCTTTTGGGCCAAAGTCCCAAACCTAAATAAAATTAAATTTTTTCCCTTTTTATACTTTCTTTTATGGAATTTAAATTTTAAATTCCACATGGCCAAAGTCTTGTAACATTTTACATATATGAATTTAATTTAGGAGGTGCATAGCCAAGCATAGATTATTAATTTATCCTATAGTTCTAATTTCAAAATTCATAAACACAAGCACAATAACACATAGCCTTAAGAAAACTAATGGCTAACACATAGACCATAGGTAATTTCATTACCTAATTATAGGCTTTAATTTCTCTAGAGGATGACTTGAATTTTTGGGATGCCACAATTCTCCCCTCCTTAAAGAATTTCGTCCTCGAAATTAGACATTTCCTATGTCTCTTGAAATAAGTGAGAGTACCTTTCCCTTATCTCATTTTCACTTTCTCATGTGGCTTCCTCCACATCATGATATCACCATAATATCTTAACCAATGGAATTCTCTTGGTCTTGAGAATTTGTTCCTTTCAATCCAGTACTTGCATAGGCTCTTCAATGTACCTCACTTTCTCATCCACTTTGATGGCTTCATGATCGAGTATGTGACTAGGGTCTGGCTGATACTTCCTCTAAAGTTAAGGATGCAAGCTCTTAACATATCTTAATTTATCTCAACACCATAGACAGTTTTAAAACAAAAACCACACCTGAAATTTCTTTTGAACGCTTGAAAATCTTCCTTCATGAAATCAAACAATACAAATTGAGGCTTTCAAAAGCATTCAACAACAACAGCAAGCTTTGAAATCATATGTCATTTCCATGTCAAAACGTTTTCAAATCACTAATGTGGAAAATCCTTTGAGTTCTTGAAAATTTCACTTTATAATATCAATTAATGTAAAATAGGGATTTCAAAGACACAACAATATAACAATAATCGTCTTTGAAAATAGGTAAATCTCATAACGTTGAAACCAATTCATAAAATCAAAAGCATGATACCAATTCCATAAAATCCATGATCACGTTTAAATTTCAAATGTTTTTCGGAATGCTCTGAACACTGAACCTCAACATCAGACGGTAAGCCATAGAAAGTACCACGTGTGACCGGTAACAGAGGCATCTCTTAATCTGAAATGTTAGTCCCCAAAGGGGTGAGTATAACCACTCAGCAGTAAAAGATCCATCAAACTACACAATGCAACAAGCAAGACAACTAGGATTTCATGTGAAATACACATATCATCCATGCAATCATGCATATATTTCCATGAGATCCATTCAATGCCTTAATAACCACGTTATCAATACCAAACAGTACCAACTCAAATTTATAGATAATTCATGCACCATGCCATATGCACACATATGCGCATGATTCATTTCCCATTTTGATATTCAAAAGGATTTCATTTTTTCCAGGGACCAATCTTTGCATCCCGCCTGACTCTCGCACCCAACCTGGCATCGCAAGACCTCCGACACATACCTCCGGGCATCTCGTACCCCAACTGGCGTCACAAGGCTTCCGGCACACACCTCCGGACATTCGGCACACACCTCTGGGCATCTCGAAACTCCCGAGGACATCCAGCACACACCTCTGGGCATCTGGCACACACCTCCGGGCATCCCAACACTCTCGGGGCATCGTCAACTCAAGGGTCCGATGGTATCATCAACATCACAATTTATATTCACATATATGTCTCACTTTCAAAATAGCATTTGATGCAACAATGTCAAAGGTTTCAATCAACTTTTGATGTCATATGATATGCTAAATGTCACCACATATGCTGTATAAATAACAACCCAAGATATCACCTCTCATAGAGCAATTCATTTGTTCTTGAAAATAAAACAATTTTTCGGATAAAACAGAATGCACTTCTTTAATTAAAATTCTGAAAAATTAGTAAACAATCTTAATAAATTCTGAAAATTTAACATGTTATAAACGAGATCTAGAGAAAAAGGTTTTATGAAGAGCACCATATCAAGAAAATGTCGTATGAATTGCTATGGTCCATGCATCACAGCCTTGAAATTTCAAAACATCACCATTGCACAGTTTTATTCACAAATTCGGTATAACCCCTAAATCAACTCAGAAAATTCTGAGATTTTGATATGTTATAGACAAAACCTAGAGGTAAAATTTTTATGATGAACTCGAAGTTAGATTTCTTATAGTTCAAAAGCTATGATCTCCATAACTCTCCCTAACCCTCGGTAACGATTCCCAGATTTAACAATTTTAGAGAAAAATCGTTTCACTGACCAATACTTGTCCGTTTCTTTTCAAATTTTAGTATGTTACTCCTCAAGATGTCATCTACAACTTTCATTAGGGACACGAAGTCAAATTTCGACTAGATAATTACAAAAAATTCACAGAGTCGCCAAAGATCGAGCTGTTTTTCCATGAAACAGTTTACTAACTTGAAGAACTACTCCTATACTTTCGAATTCCAACATCCAACATCGCAACTCAAGCATCTCCAAAATCCATTACACTTCACATATAACCATAGCAAGCAAAGGGTAGATCAATGGACTCTCACTTGCCTTAAGTTCACGCAAACATAGCAAGCAAATGGCAATTTGAGGACTCCAAGCACCGCTCGATCGACGATGAAGCTAGGCAGCGTCGACGACGACAGCAGGCGCACGTACGGTGGGGCTGGTCTCCTTCTTCCCTCGCCAATGCACCCTCACGAACTCCCTCTTTCTCTCAAACTCTCTCTCTTTCTCTCGAATTCTCTCTCTCATGAACACTCCCTCGCTCACTCCGCCCCATCTCTTTCCTTTCACCCTCATGATTAGCTAGTAATCATTGGACTTGCATGGAGGTCACCGGTGAAGCAGTGGGGGCAGCGACACTTGCTTGATCTCTCTTGCCATGTAGCACCCCTCGCCACGGCCCCCGATCCGTTAGGGTCGCCACAGCTCGCTCGCCTATCACTTGTCCTAATAACATTCCACTCTGATACCATTTCAATTGTAGTGGGTCCATACAACCTGGGGGTTTACATCCTTTAGATCGGTCCCAGCGTAGTTCATATAACAGAAGCATACTTATCATCTCCCAAACCCGTACACAAACTAAATGATACAATGCAATACACACCAACTACAACCTTTCATATATACATATATATATATATATGCATTTTAGGGCCAAATCACTTTTATTTACATACTAAGATGGATTTCACAAGTCGGTACAATAGAATGGCCAAGACTTTAAGTAAGCTCAGCTAAACCCAAAAAGAAACCCGACTATACATCAAACGTGAACATCTATCCATCAGCTAGTGTCAGCCATCCCAAAAAGTGTCAACCTCCACCAGTCACACGCTCCTATCACACCCATCCCGGTCCATCGGCCGGTGGCAACGGCAGCATCCCCATCATCCTCCCATCTCGACGAACATGGACAGACAGAAACTCTTGTACAACGGGACCATCAGGTAAGCCCACATCATACATTACCAAAACATGGACGCGGATAAACACCAAACCATGAACACCAACGCAGGGGTGCTCCAAGCACTCGACCTCGACATCAGATGGTAATCCATAAAACGTACCACACGTGACGGGTGATAGAGGCATCTTTCAATCTGAAATCTTAGTCCCCAAAGGGGTGAGTACAACCACTAAGCAGTAAAGATCCATCAAACTACACAATGCAATAAGCAAGACAATCAAGATATCACGAGTAAAGCTCATAACATTCATACTATCAAGCATGCATCACCATGCAGTCGTGCATATATCACTATGCGGACATCCATATCTCACCATGCCATTGTGCATATACCACCATGCAATCATACTTGTATTTCCATGAGGTTCATTCCATGCCATATGCACATACATACTCATGATTCATATCATCCATGCTATCATGTATACATCCACATGAGATCCATTCATGCCTTCATGATCGCATTCTCAATGTCAAATAGCATCAATTTACTTTCATAAGCAGATCATGCATCATGCCATATGCATACACCCATGCACATGATTCAATTTCAATTCTTATCTTTCACAAGGATCTCATCAGTTTTTCTTTCCAGGGACCAATGTTTGCATCCCACAATTTATCGCTCACACCCAACCTAGCGTCGCGAGGAACCTCCGGCACAAACCTCTGAGCATCCGTCACAAACCTCCAAGCATATCTTTTTTTTTCTATAGTCCCCAAAGGGGTGAGTATAACCACTCAGCAGTAAAGATCCATCAAACTACACAGTGCAATAAGCAAAACAATCAAGATATCACGAGTAAAGCACATAACATCCATGCTATCAAGCATACATCACCATGCAGTCGTGCATATATCACCATGTAGTCATGCATATCTCACCATGCTATCGTGCATATACCACCACGCAATCATACTTGTATTTCCATGAGGTTCATTTCATACCATATGCACATACATACTCATGATTCATATCATCCATGCTATCATGTATACATCCCCATGAGAACCATTCATGTCTTCTTGATCGCATTCTCAATGTCACATAGCATCAATTTACTTTCACAAGCAGATCATGCATCATGCCATATGCATACACCCATGCACATGATTCAATTTCAATTCTTATATTTCACAAGGATCTCATCAGTTTTTCTTTCCAGGGACTAATGTTTGCATCTCACAATTTATCGCTCGCACCCAACCTGGCGTCGCGAGGAACCTCCGACACAAACCTCCGGGCATCTCGCACCTCAACTAGCATCACGAGGAATCCCCCCGGCACAAACCTCCAAGGCTTCCAGAATTACGTACCGTCATACCACCAGGCATTCCCCCTAGAATTACATACCGTATACCACCGGGCATCTCGAAACTCTCGAGGACCCTCTGGGCATGTATCGTAATACAACCGAGCATCTGGCACAAACTTCCGGGCATCTCGCACCCCAACTAGCATCACGAGGAATCTCCCCGGCACAAACCTCCAGGGCTTCTGGAATTACATAGCGCCATACCACCAAGCATTCCCCCTAGAATTACGTACCGTATACCACCGGAAATCTTGGAACTCCCGAGGACCCTCCAAGCATCCGGCATAAACCTCTGGGCATCCCGACACTCCCAGGACATCGTCAGCTCACACCTCCGACGGTCTCGTTATTATCACAATTTATAATTGCATATGTGTCTCATTTTCAACATGGCATTTGATGCAACAATATCAAAGGTCTCAACCAGCTTTTGATGTCATATGATATACCCAAATATCACCATATATGCAGTACACATAACACTCACGATATCACATTTCATAAAGCAATTCATTGGTTTTTTGAAAATAGAACCAATTTTCGGGTAAAACAGAATGCACCTCTTTAGTAAAAATTCTTGAAAAATTAGTAGACAATCTCAATAAATTCTGAAAAATTAAAATGATGTAAACAAGATCCAGGGGAAGATATTTCATGAAGAACATCACGTCAAGAAAGTTCCACATCAATCACATAGATCCACACATCACAAAAAAAGAAATTCCAGCACCACTTTTGTACAGTTTCGGAAATAATTTTGATTTAACCTTTAAATGAACTCTGAAAATTCTGAGATTTTAATATGTCATAGCTGAAATCTAGAGGTAAAAGTCTCATGAAGAAATTGAAGTCTAATTCCTTCTGTATTAAAATATATAAATTTTATATCTTTCCCTAACTCTCGGTTCACTGTCCAGACTCATCCTCTTCAAAGAAAATTGTTTTCCCCTACCATTAATTGTTCGTTTATCCTCAATTTTTAGTATGTTATTCCTCAAGATGTTTTCTACAACTCTTATCAAGAACACGAGATCAAAGTCGGACTGGATAATTTCACAAAATTCACAGAATTGTACTAGGTTAGCATAACAGTTTCCAGATCTAGCTTCTTCAAAGAAAAATGGTTTCACCGACCTATACTTGTTCATTTCCTCGAAAATTTTGATATGGTACTCTCCAAGAAGTCCTCTACAACTTTCATCAATAAGTCAAAGTCAGATTCCAACGAGAACATCGCATGCAACTCACGAAATCATCAAAGGTCGGACTGTTTTTTCAGAAAACAGAATATTAGGCTAGAACACAACTCCAATAACATCCAAATTTCTCACCTCATCCACATCCAAAATTCACCATTCATCACACACAAACACAACAAGTAAAGGGTAGATCAATGGACTCTACTTGCCTATAATCCAAGCAAAACACAGCAAGCAAACGGTGGGGCAAGGCGGCTCGACGGCGGCGACTCAGCGGCACTCACGGCAGCGAACGGAACTCCTTCTTCCTTTCTCTCTTCCTCTCTTCCTCTCTTTCTCTCCTTCTCTCGCACAACAACTCTCTCTCCCTCTCGATATTCCTCGCTCACTCCACCCACTCTCTCTCTCTTTTCTTCCCTTTTGCAATGATTTGCAATCATTAGATTGCATGCAAATGCCACTTGGCCAATCCCCTTAGCCACTTGGCATTTTCCCAAGCAAGATGATGGGCTAGATGGGCCGGCCTCTCCCTCCTTTGGTTGACAGCCCATTGGGCTTCTTCGGCTGGTCGAATGGTGGGGCTATGGGCTGGTCTTGGGCTAAAATTTCGGCCCACTCCTTCCTTTAGTAAGCTATTCTAATTCCCCACTTATATAAATACCTAATTGAAATTTATAAAACCATAAAACTTGCAACATAAATTAATAAAATCCAACCTATAAATCACATGGCCAAGAATAGAATTTTCTTTCCTATCAAATAATTATCCATTAAAAAGCTTGGCCTTAATCTTATTGCAAATCATGGATCAAATGGCTATAATATAAATTGATGGTACTTCCATCACCTATCCATGGTTCATAGCACATCTAGAGGTTGTCATGAAATTCTAGGATGCAATTCTCCCCTCCTTAGAGAATTTCGTCCTTGAAATTAGACATTTCCTATGTCTCTTGAAACAAGTGAGGGTACCTTTCCCTCATCTCATTTTCACTCTCCCATGCGGCTCCTCAACATCATGATGTCGCCATAATATCTTAACCAATGGATATTTCTTGATCCTGAAAATTTTTTATTTCGATCCAGTACTTGCACCGGCTCTTCAATGTACCTCACTTTCTCATCCACTTTGATGGCTTCATGATCGAGTATGTGACTAGGATCCAGCTAATACTTTCTTAGCATCGATACATGGAACACATCATGCAAATTTCCCAATTTAGGAGGCAGCGCCAAACGATAAGCTACATCTCATATTCTTTCGAGTATCTCAAAAGGTCCAACAAATCTATGGCTTAACTTACCCTTTATTCCAAATCAAGATATTCCTCTCATAGGGGATACTTTAAGGAATACATGATCTCCCACATTAAACTCTAAAGGTCTCCTACGCTTATCTACGTAGTCTTTCTGCCTACTCTAGGTTGTTCTAAGTCTTTTCCTTAGTATCTCCATAGCCTTAATAGTAATTTGTACTAATTCAGGTCCTATCAAACTCCTTTCACCTACTTCATTCCAACAAACAGGAGTCCTGCACCTTCTTCCATATAATGCTTCAAACGGAGCCATGCCTATACTTTTCTGAAAACTGTTGTTATAGGCGAACTCTATCAAGTGTAATTTTTCATCCCAACTTCCCTTAAAATCAACAATACATGCTCTCAGCATATCTTCCAAAGTTTGGATCACTCTTTCCATTTGTCCATCTGTTTGAGGATGAAAAGTAGTACTAAACTGAAGCTTCATCCCTAAAGCATCTTAGAGACTTCTCCAAAAATTTGAAGTAAACCTAGAGTCTCGATCTGATGTAATCGTTACAGGAATACCATGTAAGCATATCACTTGGCTTACATAGATCTCAGCAAGTTTATTCATCGAGTAGTCTACACGGACAGTTAGGAAATGAGCAGACTTAGTCAAACGATCTACTATTACCCAAATAGAGTCGTGACCACTTGATGTCCTTGGCCGTCCTTGCACAAAATCCATCGTTACATGCTCCCATTTCCACTTTGGTACGTCCAATGGTCTCAACAGTCATGCAGGTTTGCGGTGTTCCGCTTTCACTTGCTGGCATGTTAAACATTGAGAAACATGTTTAGCTACATCCTTCTTCATGCCACTCCACCAAAATTGTTGGTATAAATTCCTATACATTTTTGTACTCCTTGGATGAATACTATAATTACTCTTATGTGCTTCCGATAGGATTTCCCTTCTCACTTCTTCATTATTAGGAACACAGAGCCGTCCTTGGCATCTTACTACTCCATCTTCAAAAACTTGAAACTCTGGTCTTTTCCCTAAAGACACAGTGTCTCGTATCTGCAAAATCTCCAGGTCAGATTTTTGTAAAACCTTAACTTTTTGAATGATTTCACACTCAATCCTTAATAAAGTGAGCATACCAGTAAGGTGGTCCATTTCCAACTTAAAGTCTGAATCCACAATTGACTTTAACAGATTCCACTCTGTTATTCTTAGACTAGCCACGTCCATAGCCGACTTTCGATTAAGGACATTTGCCACCTTATTTGCCTTTCCTGGATGGTATCGTATCTCACAGTCATAATCCTTTAATAATTCCATCTACCTTCTCTGTCTCATGTTCAATTCTTTCTGCGAAAACAAATACTTCAAGCTCTTATGATCCGTATAGATTTCAAACTTCTCTCCATACAAATAATGTCTCCATATTTTTAAAGCAAACACTATAGCTGCCAATTTCAAATCATGGGTTGGATAATTTAACTCATGAGGTTTCAACTGCCTCGATGCATAGGCTATGACCTTGCCATGCTGCATCAAAACACATCCCAATCCTTTATGAGAAATGCATCACCATACACCGTGAATCCTTCAGATCCATATGATATAGTTAGGATTGGAACTGTAGTCAACTTTCTTTTAAGTTCCTGAAAACTTCTTTCACATCTTCCACTCCATTCAAATCTTACATTCTTTCGGGTCAATTTCGTTAAAGGGCCTGCCAATTGTGAAAATCCTTCGATGAACCTTCTATAATAGCCAGCCAATCCTAAGAAACTCTGTATCTCAGTCGGCATTGTCGGTCTGGGCCAATTCACTACCATCTCAACCTTTGCAAGGTCCACTGCATGTGGCATCCCAAAAATTCAAGATAGTTCTAGAGGAATTAAAGCCTATAATTAGGTAATGAAATTACCTATGGTCTATGTGTTAGCCATTAGTTTTCTTAAGGCTATGTGATATTGTGCTTGTGTTTATGAATTTTGAATTTAGGACTATAGGATAAATTAATAATCTATGCTTGGCCATGCACTTTATAAATTAAATTTCAATAAATGAAATGTCACAAGACTTTGGCCATGTGGAAAATTAAAATTTTAAAAAAAGGGGGGGGGGGGAAGTTAATTTTTAGGTTGGGCCTTAGGCCCATTGGCTGAAGCCTGGATGGGCCAAGCTAGTCGGCCCAATTAGGCCCACTAAAGGAGGCTGTCGACCAGCCCAAGGGGAGGCCCAAGAGTGGCCGGATGGCCCAAAGCCCAAGCCCAAAAGCCCATAAGACAAGTGGCAATAGGTCTTCATGCATTGGCCTAGAGAAGGAAGGCATGCATTGGTCAATTGGGGTGGCAAGCAATGATTACTAATGATGAGGTTTAGGGGAAATAAAAGGGAGAAGAGAGAGAGAGGTGGCCGGTTACTTCATTCGGCCAAGAGAGTGAGAGAGAGAGAGAGATTTCGAGAGAGAGAGGGAGAGTGGCCGAGAGAGAGGAGGAGCCGAGGAGGAGTCGCCGCCATCCGTCCGCCGTGATCGCCGCCGTGTGCCGTCGTCCGTTCAGTCTAGAGGCAAGTTGGGGTCCTTTGCTGCTTTTGCATGTGTGTGTGTTACATGTATGTCGAATTTTGGGTGATTAGGAGAGGAAAACCGAAGCTTGGATGGCTTGTTCTTGAGTGGTGTTGCTGTTTTCGCTTGAACAGTTTGAGTCAGAATGTTGTGTGAGCTTGCATGCATGTTTAGAGTCCCATTTTGGCTTCGATCTCTTCATAAAAGTTGTAGCTAACATCTTAAACTATAATATACTAAAATTTGGTGGAAAATGATGGAGATTTAAGGGGTTAAACTCTCATCCTACGGAGACCTCAGATCTGGAAAGATTTCACTGACCTCTTGATGGATTTGTGGTTGCATGTTGAGTTGTGCTAAGAATCTCTCTTCGATTTCTTCACTAAAGTTGTAGGGGACATCTTAAACTACAACATACTCAAATCTTCAGTGAAATGAACAAGAATAGCCTAGTAAATCGACTAGATCTTGAAGATGGTAATTCTGGAGATGTATTTTGGGATACCCGAGACATCATGGACTTAAATGACGACTATACTCTGGTTATTTGACTTAGATCTCTTCATGAAACTTGTATAGGACATCTTTATGTATAACATATCCAAATTTCAGAGGAAAAGAAAGAGAATAGGTAGGTGAAAACTCGGTATTTTGGAGAAGTATGCACTGGACGATTCGGTGATGGATCCAGAAGCTTCGTGAGACTGTAGAAACTAATCTAGAAAGAATCTGGCTTGGAAGTCTTCATGAAAGATGTACGAAAATGTCTTGGCTATAACTCGGTAAAATTTCGTAATTTTTAGAGGTCGTATGGATATTTTAATCGAATTACTTTGGAGACTGTGCATTCTGGTTTCATCCGAAAAGTATATGCTGTTTTGTGTGAATTATGAAATTGTGTGAAATTTTTATTGGCCGTATATTTTGCATGAAATCATCACCCGATTGTCTTATTTATTACTTGCCTTTAGTTTTATGATTTTTGAGATTATATAAATAATTAAATTTAATATTTTTGAAAATGGCACAAGCTGGAATTTAAATAAATGTAAAAAGGGCATGATAAATGGATTATTTTAATTGGCATAAATTCCATGAATTTTATTTTATAAATAATTGCACCATGTAGTATGTGTAATGAGGTCTTGATGTATGCATTGAGATGCATGTATGAATTCCATGATGAATATGATCTTGATTGCCATCACATCACATGCCATGTTAAAATTGAACAATAATGGAAGATGAGAAACGAGATGTATGAGAATATGCATCGTGGTGATGATGATACCGTCGAAGGTGTGAGCCGACGATGCCCCGGGAGTCGAGATGCCCAAAGGTTCGAATGAGTCGATGCCCTTTGGATGCCTGGTTGTATTATGAATACATGCCCAGAGGTTTTCCCCGGGAGTGTCGGGATGCCCGGTTGTATTATGATACATGCCCGGAGGGTGAGGGGTTATATCATGATGCATGCCCGGAGGGTGAGGGGTTGTATCATGATGCATGCCCGGAGGGTAGGGGTAACCATTTTCATGGCGAGCCCTGGAGATTCCTTGTGATGCCAGGTGGGGTGCGAGATGCCCAGAGGTTCGAATGAGTCGATGCCCTTTGGATGCCCGGTTGTATCTTGGATACATGCCCGGATGCCTCGTGATACCAATTGGGATATGAGATGCCCGGAATGTGGGGGTGCCGGATGCCCGGTTGTATCTTGGATACATGCCTGGAGGTTTCTCGCAATGCCAAGATTGGGCGCGAGTGATGAATGTGGGATGCAAACATTGGTCCCAGGAAAGAGAAATGTGGCGGTCCAAAATGAAATTGATGATCCGAGGAAGGGTGATGTGGTGATCAAATTGAAAGCTAAAAGTGGAAATTGAACCATGCATGTATGATGTGATACGATGATGATCACCCATGGCATGATGATATGCATGAAGATGATGATGTATGATGTGATATGATGATGATCACCCATGGCATGATGATATGCATGATATGATGATGATATATGATATGGCACAATGACATGCATATATCTTTGTGATATGATGATGTCATGATGATGATGACATGTGTATGATGTGATGATGATGACACGTGTGATATGATGATGTCATGATGATGATGACATGTGTGATATGATGATGCCATGATGATGATGACATGTGTATGGTATGATGGTGTCATGTATATGATGATGATGACATGTGTGTGATATAATAATGTCATGATGACGATGATATGAGTATGACATGATGATACACATGTATGTGTTATGATTGTGGTGATGATGCATGATAGTATATGCATGGCTTCAAGGTGAGTAATGCCTGCAATGCATGTATGACTTGTATGATGCATTGAGTAGTTATTGGATTCTTTTACCTGCTGAGTGGTTGTACTCACCCCTTTTGGGGACCAACATTTCAGATTAGTAGATGGATTGAGCGGTTGGATATGACCGCGAGGAGAAGGATAGCAAAGGAGGGAACTTTTGGACACCGACACTGATCGATGGGCTTTAAGTATATGACTGTTGGAGGAGATGTCGGTCATCTTTTGGAGTGTAGCCGAGTATAGAAACATTGGCATTTCGATGTACCGACTAAAAATGTCCATCTGCTTTATGTAAATAAACGTGTTCGGTTTTAATTTATATAAGATGTTTAGTAGGTGTGCATCGTTTTCTGAATATAGGGAAGGGAGTTGATGGATGTGCTTCTGCTATATGGATTGCGCAAGGGACCTATTCAAAAAAAAAAAATGTAAACCCCCAGGTTGTATGGACCCGTTGCAATTGAAATGGTATCAGAGTAATATGTTATCAGGAAAAGTGAATGGTAAGCAAACTGTGGCGACCCTAATCGGATCGGGGGCCGTCGAGGGGTGCCACACTACAATTCCATTACCCAACACCACGTGCCCTCAAAATATTATATGGTTCAGCCAGAATTCACACTTACTGAATTTGGTGAATAACTTATGATCTCTTAGCATTTGCAACGCTATCCTTAGGTGTCGTTCATGCTCTTCAGGTCCTTTAAAATATATCAAGATATCATCAATGAAGACAATTACAAACTAATGTAAATAAGGCTTAAATATCCTATTCATTAAATCCATAAATGCGGCTGGTGCATTCGTTAATCCAAAAGGCATAACTAAGAACTCATAATGTCCATAACGAGTCCTAAATGCAGTCTTAGGAATGTCTTCTTTCTTTATCCTTAACTGATGGTATCCTGACCTTAAGTCAAATTTAGAAAAGACTGAACTTCCTTGCAACTGATCAAATAAGTCATCAATTCTAGGCAAATGATACTTATTCTTTATAGTCACTTGGTTTAGCTGTCTATAATCAATACATAGACGCATTGACCCGTCTTTCTTTTTCACAAATAGAACTAGTGCACCCCAGGGTGAAGCACTTGGCCTAATAAATCCCTTATCAAGCAACTCTTGCAGTTGCACCTTCAACTCCTTCAACTCGACTAAGGCCATTCTATACGAGGCTTTTGATATTGGTCCCATTCTAGGCATTCGTTCAATTTCAAACTCAATCTCTCGCTCTAGTGGTAATCCAGGCAACTCCTCAAGAAACACATCATGAAATTCCTTGACTATTTGGATCTCACCGATTTTAGCCTCTTTCTTAGTAAGATCTCTTACCACTGCTAGGTATCATTGACATCCTTCGTCAAGTAGTTCACAAGCTTCTACCATTGAGATCATGGCTATAGAGGGGTTTGTCTGACCTCCAAAAGATTCAAAACTAAACTGATCAGGTAACATGAACTGGATCACTTTCCTATAGCAATCCGCCTTAGCCCTATGCTTATGGAGCCAGTCCATTCCTATGATAACATCGAAGTCATACATAGCCATCACAACTAGGTCTATTTCCATATCTCGCTCTTCTATAGTTATCTTACATTTTGCACACATCATCGTAGATAATACCATATTCTTTAAAGGCGTGGAAACACAAAGAGGCGTCTCAAGAGGCGTAGCTTCTATTTTACTCAATTGCTTATATCTTTTAGATATAAATGAATGCGTAGCACCCATGTCAAACAATGCATATGCCTTCTTGCCATTTATGAAAATCGTACCTGATATAACATTTTTGGAAGCTTCCGCTTCCTCTTGGGTGACCACATACACCCTTCCTTGTGCTGGTGGCCTCTGAGGATTCCTTGGTAGGTTTGGTCTATAGCACTTTGCTGTGCCTGTCACACCGAGCCAACACTCAGCTACGACCTCTCTTGTGGACAGTCTCTCTTGAGGTGACCTACTTGTCCATAGCCATAGCATTTCGGCCATCCATTGCAAGGTCCTGGGCCATGCTACCCATCACACCTTCGACAAACATCAAGCTGATAGGGTGCTTTCCCTATATTCAGGCCATCCCTAGCTCTTCCAAAATTTCCAAAATTACTCTTTTTATTAGAATCCCAGGTCTGACCTTGACCAAGATAGGGTCTCTTACCCCTTATGATATCACTAAAGCTCAACTGTCTCTTAGACTCTAATCGCTCTCTCACCAACTCTTGCTCCACTAACTGTGCCATTTCATAAATCTCATTATAATCCCTTATATTCAAAGGCACCAATTGTTTCCTAATATCAGTCCTCAACACTTTCAGAAATCTCTTAACTTTTTCCTCACGATCCTCAATCAATCTGGGAGCATACATAGACAATTCAGAAAATTTCGCCTCATACTGATCCACTGTCAGCTCCCTTTGTTCCAACTGAACAAATTCAGTGATTTTCTTATCCTTAGCACAATCAGAGAAATGCTTCCTATTAAAAGCTCTAACAAACTCATCCCAGTTTATATCAGTACCTGGTGGAAAGATCGTATCCCTCAAAGCTCTCCACCAAAACTTTGCATTTCCCTCCAACTAGTACTCTGCCAAAACTATCTTCTCAGCATCACTGCAATCCAACAACCGGAAAATCTGTTCTATTCCATCAATCCAATGTTCCGCCTCCTCAAGACTTCCCATTCCACTAAACTTAGGTGGCTTCAACTTCAGAAATTGTTTCACCAGTCCTTGAGGGCGACGTTCCACTCCGGGTTGTTGCTGCGCTTGCCTTTCCATCAGATTTCCAATATTGGCCAATGCCTGCAGGATATCTTCCATTCGGGGTTGAGCCCTTGCAGTAGAGGCTTCAGCCCTCGATGGATGAGCACTTCCAGCTCACACCATGACTTTCCTACAGTTTCCAAGCGTTTGCCTCAGGAATAATCTGAGACTCAATATCTCCATTTAAAAGCAACTACTACCATATAAGTAACATAAACATGTTACTGGCACCTAAAGACAACTCATAATAAACTACTAGGGATCTACGAGTGAATAACCATCACCCGTTATTCAAAGTTAACCAATTATTCCAGTTAATATCCTATGGTGTGCATTGTCATCATATTCCTCAATTTCCAAATGAGGCTCCTTATCACTCCACTTATAACCATTGCTTTGATACCAAAAAGGTAGACTGTAGCACCCCTCACCACGGCACCCGTTCCGCTAGGGTCGCCACAGCTCGCTCACCTATCACTTGTCATAATAACATTCCACTCTGATACCATTTCAATTGTAGTAGATCCATACAACCTGGGGGTTTACATCCTTTAGATCGGTCCCAGCGCAGTTCATATAATCGAAGCATACTTATCATCACCCAAACCCGTACACAAACTAAATGATACAATGCAATACACATCAACTACAACCTTTAATATATATATGCATTTTATGGCCAAATCACTTTTATTTACATACTAAGATGGATTTCACAAGTCGGTACAACAAAAGGGCAAGACTTTAAGTAAGTTCGGCTAAACCCAAAAAGAAACCCGATTATACATCAGACATGAACATCTATCCATCGGCTAGTGTTGGCCATCAAAAAAAGTGTCAACCTCCATCAATCACATACTCCTATCACACCCATCCCGGTGCATTGGCCGGTGGCGGCGGCAGCATCCCCATCATCCTCCCATCTCGACGAACATGGACAGACAGAAACTTTTGTACAACGGGACCATCAGGTAAGTCCACATCAGACATGACCAAAACACGGATGCGGATAAACACCAAATCATGAACACCAATGCAGGGGTGCTCCAAGCACTCGACCTCGACATCAAACGGTAATCCATAAAACGTACCACGCGTGACGGGTGATAGAGGCATCTCTCAATCCAAAATGTTAGTCCAGGTGAGTACAACCACTCAGCAGTAAAGATCCATCAAACTACACAATGCAACAAGCAAGACAATCAAGATATCACGAGTAAAGCACATAACATCCATGCTATCAAACTTACATCACCATGCAGTCGTGCATATATCACCATGCCGTCATGCATATCTCACCATGCCATCGTGCATATACCACCATGCAATCATACTTGTATTTCCAAGAGGTTCATTACATGCCATATACACATACATACTCATGATTCATATCATCCATGCTATCATGTATACATCCTCATGAGATCCATTCATGCCTTCATGATCCCATTCTCAATGTCAAATAGTATCAATTTACGTTCATAAGCAAAACATGCATCATGCCATATGCATACACCCATGCACATGATTCCATTTCAATTCTTATCTTTCACAAGGATCTCATCAGTTTTTCTTTCCAGGGACCAATGTTTACATCCCACAATTTATCGCTTGCACCCAACCTGGCGTCGCGAGGAACCTCCGGCACAAACCTCTGGGCATCTCTTTTTTTTCTATAGTCCCCAAAGGGGTGAGTACAACCACTCAATAGTAAAGATTCATCAAATTACACAATGCAAACAGCAAGACAATCAAGATATCATGAGTAAAGCACATAACATCCATGCTATCAAGCATATATCACCATGCAGTCGTGCATATATCACCATGTAGTTGTGCATATATCACCATGCAGTCATGCATATCTCACCATGCCATCGTGCATATACTGCCATGCAATCATACTTGTATTTCTATGAGGTTCATTTCATACCATATGCACATACATACTCATAATTCATAGCATCCATGCTATCATGTATACATCCCCATGAGATCAATTCATGCCTTCATGATCGCATTCTCAATGTCAAATAACATCAATTTACTTTCATAAGCAGATCATGCATCATGCCATATGCATACACCCATGCACATGATTCAATTTCAATTCTTATATTTCACAAGGATCTCATCAGTTTTTCTTTCTAGGGACCAATGTTTGCATCCCACAATTTATCGCTCACACCTAACCTGGCATCGTGAGGAACCTCCGGCACAAACCTCCAAGCATCCGGCACAAACCTTCAAGCATCTCTTTTTTTTTCTATAGTCCCCAAAGGGGTGAGTACAACCACTCAGCAGTGAAGATCCATCAAACTACACAATGCAACAAGCAAGACAATTAAGATATCACGAGTAAAGCACATAACATCCATGCTATCAAGCATACATCACCATGCAATCGTGCATATATCACCATGCAGTCATGCATATCTCACCATGCCATTGTGCATATACCACCATGCAATCATACTTGTATTTCCATGAGGTTCATTCCATGCCATATGCACATAAATTCTCATGGTTCATATCATCCATGCTATCATGTATACATCCCCATGAGATCCATTCATGCCTTCATGATCGCATTCTCAATGTCAAATAGCATCAATTTACTTTCATAAGCAGATCATGCATCATGCCATATGCATACACTCATGCACATGATTCAATTTCAATTCTTATCTTTCACAAGGATCTCATCAGTTTTTCTTTCCAGGGACCAATGTTTGCATCCCACAATTTATCGCTCACACCTAACCTGGCGTCGTGAGGAACCTCCGGCACAAACCTCCAAGCATCCGGCACAAACCTTCAAGCATCTCTTTTTTTTTCTATAGTCCCCAAAGGGGTGAGTACAACCACTCAGTAGTGAAGATCCATCAAACTACACAATGCAACAAGCAAGACAATCAAGATATCACGAGTAAAGCACATAACATCCATGCTATCAAGCATACATCACCATGCAATCGTGCATATATCACCATGCAGTCATGCATATCTCACCATGCCATTGTGCATATACCACCATGCAATCATACTTGTATTTCCATGAGGTTCATTCCATGCCATATGCACATACATTCTCATGGTTCATATCATCCATGCTATCATGTATACATCCCCATGAGATCCATTCATGCCTTCATGATCGCATTCTCAATGTCAAATAGCATCAATTTACTTTCATAAGCAGATCATGCATCATGCCATATGCATACACCCATGCACATGATTCAATTTCAATTCTTATCTTTCACAAGGATCTCATCAGTTTTTCTTTCTAGAGACCAATGTTTGCATCCCACAATTTATCGCTCGCACCCAACCTAGCGTCGGGAGGAACCTCTAGCACAAACCTCCGAGCATCAGGCACAAACCTTCGAGCATCTCGCACCCTAACTAGTATCACAAGGAATCCCCCCGGCACAAACCTCCAGGGCTTCCGGAATTACGTACCGTCATACCACTAGGCATTTCCTCTGGAATTACGTACCATATACCACCAAGTATCTCGAAACTCTCGAGGACCCTCCGAGCATGTATCGTAATACAACCGGGCATCCGGCACAAACCTCCGGGCATCTCGCACCCTAACTAGCATCACGAGGAATTCCCCCGGCACAAACCTCCAGGGCTTCTGGAATTACGTACCGCCATACCACCAGGCATTCCCCCTGGAATTACATACCATATACCACCAGGCATCTCGAAACTCCCGAGGAACCTCCGGGCAAGTATCGTAATACAACCAAGCATCCGGGACAAACCTCCGGGCATCCCGACGCTCCTGGGGTATCGTCAGCTCACACCTCCGACGATCTCGTTATTATCACAATTTATAATCACATATGTGTCTCATTTTCAACATGGCATTTAATGCAAC
Source organism: Eucalyptus brandiana (assembly GCA_014182725.1). NCBI lineage: Eukaryota > Viridiplantae > Streptophyta > Magnoliopsida > Myrtales > Myrtaceae > Eucalyptus > Eucalyptus brandiana. The sequence goes on along the minus strand of CM024674.1, from coordinate 23,858,828 downwards.
AATATCAAAGGTCTCAGCTAGCTTTTGATGTCATATAATATGCCCAAATATCACCATATATGCAGTACACATAACACTCACGATATCACATTTCATAAAGCAATTCATTGGTTTTTTGAAAATAAAACAAATTTTCGGGTAAAACAGAATGCACCTCTTTAGTAAAAATTCTTGGAAAATTAGTAGACAATCTCAATAAATTCTGAAAATTTAACATGATGTAAACAAGATCCAGAGAAAGATATTTCATGAAGAACACCACGTCAGAAAATTTTCACATCAATCACATAGATCCACACATCACAGCCAAAGAAATTCCAGCACCACTTTTGCACAGTTTCGGAAATAATTTTGATTTAACCCTTAAATGAACTCTGAAAATTCTGAGATTTTAATATGTCATAACTAAGATCTAGAGGTAAAAGTATCATTAAAAATCAAAGTCTAATTCCTTCTGTATTAAAATCTATAATTTTTATAACTCTCCCTAACTCTCGGTTCACTGTCCAGACTCATCATCTTCAAAGAAAATCGTTTTTCCCAATCATTACTTGTTCCTTTATCCTCAATTTTTAGTATGTTATTCCCAGGATGTCTTCTACAACTCTTATCAAGAACACGAGATCAAATTCGAACTGGATAATTTCACAAAATTCACAGAATCGCACTAGGTCAGCATAACAGTTTCCAGATCTAGGTTCTTCAAAGAAAAATGGTTTTACCGACCTATACTTGTTAATTTCCTCTCAAATTTTGATATGTTACTCTCTAAGAAGTACTCTACAACTTTCATCAAGAAGTCGAAGTCAGATTCCAACTAGAACATCGCATTCAACTCCCGAAATCGTCAAAGGTTGGACTGTTTTTCCAGAAAACAGAATACTAGGCTAGAACACAACTGCAATAACTTCCAAATTTCTCACCTCATCCACATCCGAAATTCATCATTCATCACACACAAACACAGCAAGCAAATGGTAGATCAATGGACTCTACTTGCCTCTAATCCAAGCAAAACACAGCAAGCAAACGGCGGGGCAAGGCGGCTCGACGGCGGCGACTCAGCGGCACGCACGACAGCAAACGGAACTCCTTCTTCCCTTCTCTCTTCCTCTCTTTCTCTCCTCTCGCACGACAACTCTCTCTCCCTCTCGGTATTCCTCGCTCACTCCGCCCACTCTCCCTCTCTTTTCTTCCCTTTTGCAATGATTTGCAATCATTAGATTGCATGCAAATGCCACTTGGCCAATCCCCTTAGCCACTTGGCATTTTTCCCATGCAAGATGATGGGCTAGATGGGCCGGCCTCTCCCTCCTTTGGTCAACAGCCCATTGGGCTTCTTCGGCTGGTCGAATGGTGGGGCTATGGGCTGGTCTTGGGCTAAAATTTCGGCCCACTCCTTCCTTTAATAAGCTATTCTAATTCCCCACTTATATAAAAGATATGTAGTCTCTTATTGACAGATGGGGAAGCTGGCTGGCGATAAACATGTCAAGTACATATTGTCCGTTCAAAAGGTAGGTATGAAATTTCACAATCCGCTTCTTGTTTTCTTGTCCATTTCCTGCCAGTTATTGAAAATGACTTGGGTTTATCTGGATCCACCATTCAGCATTTCGGAGTTTACTGATTTGAGTTTTTGGGTTGATATTGCAGTCAGAAAAAGGATAGTTTTAAGTCGGTGGTTATGGAGCACTTGAGATTGAATGGAGCATATTGGGGATTGACCACTCTAGATTTTCTTGGAAAACTTGACACTGTGTATTCAGGATGAAGTTGTTTCGTGGATCCTGCAGTGCCAGCACGAGTCTGGTTTGTAGTTATTTGTCTCTTGGCTTCTTTTCTTGATTAATCAAGAAAAATATGCAGTTAACAGAACCAATCAAGTAATTCTTATTTGAAAGAATGATCAACATTTTAGCTCGGGATTAACAGACTCCCTCTATTGCAATAACGACCACATCTTAGGGGTGATTAGTGTTGCTTTATTCATCTTTTATTATAGCTTCACTCTAAAGGACAAAGTGCGAATGTCACCTTCGGCTACTTTTTTAGGTGGCTTTGGTGGAAACATTGGACATGATCCGCATCTGCTGTATACACCCCGCGCCGTGCAAGTTTTGGCCCTTTTTGACAAGTTAGACGTTCTCGACATCAATGATGTGACAGATTGTATCCTTTGGATGAAGTATCCTAGTTTGCCAAACTCTTATCATAGATGCAAGTTCCACGGTATTATTTTATGTTTTTAATTTTTCAACATCATGAGAGTAATAAAATCACCTTAGGCTCTGTTTTCCATGTAAGAGCTCAAATTATGTCATCTTTTTTTAAATGTTGTAAAATTTTGATTACGGTTACTCTATAGTGTGAGTATTGCTAGCCAAACATTGATGAGGGGGCTCTCTCTATGGAGATCGAAGTTGCAATTGTTGGATAATCTTTGGTATTAAATGCTCTACATTGTGGTGCCTAAACAATGATTCAGACATCAGAGCACTGCAAAACAAAGATGGATCTTTCTCTGGGGATATATGGGGCGAAGTTGATACTCGATGTCTTGTCCTTGTCTTTGATCAATTAAAATTTTTGTGCTTCTTGATGATCTTAAATAATTGACATTCCTTTCACCCCTTTTTTCCCTTCGAAGGTTCTCTTATTGTGCCACATGCTATCTTGCGATACTAAAATGGTTGAATTCAATAAATGTTGAGAAGGCTATAAGTGATATAGTGAGTTGCAAAACTTTGGATGGCGGGTTTGGTGGCACTCCTGGCGTAGAGTCTCATGCAAGGCAAAGTATGTCATAACCTTCCGCCAGAGCTCTTTTGCTGATTCTAATTAATAATTGGTGCTTAGTAAGTCATGCATTTGCTTAAATACATGGTGGTCTTCTAATTATGTTGCAATGAACACATCCAAAGGATAAAACTGAGTGGCCACAATTTTAAGACATTCCTTGGGACTCATCTTAGACGTGAGAAAGTATATTGATTCCGGAGGAGAATTAGGCATAAAACAATGAAGCACCAAGCAAGTAAATTAAGATGCACAAGAGCTTGATCAAGCACCTTGCTACAAAGTGGCTCATTTTTCTCTCTTCTTTCAATTCAAATAAGAATATATTTGCAAAACAAAGAACAGGAATGTAGGAGTAATCATGAAACGATAAGATTTGGTGTTCTTGCTTCAATAGATAACAAAGCCGCATGTATCTTGTTTAGCCAATTGTCCAGTCGGCCACGTAGTAAATTTGTGCAACAAACCTCAAATTACCAATGAAAAATACAATTGCCGAAAATATATATACACGCACCTTGATATCCCATTTTAATTATGTGTGATGAACCAAGAAAACAAGCATCGGTTGCTTCATTTTCAATCATTGAGAGCACCACCAGTAATAAAGAGATAATGGATACTCATTAATGTGACCATTACCCAAACCTTAGAATATACTTACAGACAAACTCTTCATGAGAATATCCTCAACATCCTATGTAGAAAGTTTTGTGCGCTCCGCAATAACATTCATGGGAATGGTTCAATTCTCATATGGTTGATCGCAAACATTTACATTGTTGTTTTCCATCAAAGTTGTTTCTAGAATTTGAAGCTTTCTAAGTTTAAGTCGGCTCACCAAATAGACATAATTCTTGTAATACGCCAACTAGCAGATGGACAACACGCCGACACATGATTCCCACTCAATCGAGCAGTGCAGAAAAGCATAGCAACATAAATAGACTAGGCATACGGATAGTCAAACAAATGCAAGAAAGCAAACCCTTATACAACTATGACCATATGAAACTAGAGCTAGAGCTGGAGCTGGAGCTCATGCTTAACTATGTAAAGATAAATTACACGATTACATTCAATTAAACACCAACTACCACACCAAAAAACACTCAAAAAAAGAAAAAAACAACTCCCACACTATTTGTACCTGTTCTTCAGCGACTATCCGGAGCTTGAGTGCTCCTTTCTACTTCTTTTCTTTCACGTTCCTGTGCGCACGCATGGGGCACGTATGCTTTTTGGGGAATCGGATATGCTGTTAAGATCCTGACCTCACAACACATCCGTCTTTACACGTGGCGGGGGACCCATCTCGCCACTTGTGATGCTGAGGGAGGGCCTCACCATTGAGCGCGCAACTGGACGAGTTGGGCTTGCGGTCTAGCAAGGGTCAGTTGTCTCCTTGTGAGCTTCCCTTTTTCCCTAAGCGCGCGAGTCGCATATGTGGGCCCCGACCGCTGAAAAGTTTTTTTTTCCATCTATCGAATTCCTTTCAGAAATGGTGAACACATGATTTGACCCATATCACGATTCACTTCTTGTAATCACGACGTAATACAGGACGCGAGATTGATATCAAATTTACTAGAACATTGCGGTTTTGCATTTGAAAAATGAGGGGACGCGAAAATTGAGAAGAATGCGGTGCTTAATCATAATGTTGAGTTCAAGTCCAACCATGTCTTTAATTATTGCTTTGCCCAAACTTTGTATTGTTGACGTAATCAGACCAACGATTGTGCCATGCTCGTAGTAAAATGACATCAATGTACATGAGATATGATCCATCTCTTAGGTGTTGAGAGAAATGTTTTGTAGCAATGTCAAAGTTTAGATGACAAATGGCAAAAACTTTCCACTTTTCTTTTGCAAGTTATCATCTTCATATGGCATAACGCTGCTAGAAATTCCTAAACTTTATCATTCTGTGCAATGTCATCTTTGATCAAATTCTTGAACTATGACCATTCACATCGGACCTTTCATTAAAAACAAAAGAAAGTGCTTATGTGGCCATCAAATGCCAAATTGACTCAATGTGGCCCCTACGTCCTTGTTATTAAGATTAAAGAAATAACAAAATTAAATTTTCTTCATCGAGGAAAATTTGGAGCGACGACACCACCGTGAGCCCGAGCCCACAGGCAATTTGTCGATAGTGTTCGAGTTTGATGAGGGGAGTAAGGACAGGGATCGGAACACTTTTCAATAGAAGCCCGCCTGATCGGCTTCGACTTTTGAAGCAGAGGCGGTGGCATCTAGAGTGAGGTGGTGATGGCTCGGAATTGGGAGGCTCGCCTTCGGCCGCCCGTGGCTTTCTCAACAGTGTTGCGTGGATTTCCAACAACGTTGAAGAGATTGCAGATGACTGGAAATTCTTCTTCTTCTTTTTCTCATTTTTTAAATCAGTCATATTTCGGGCCTAACCAAGCCCAATATTAAATTAATGCTTGTTTAGGCCCGAACCTTTCAATCGGGCCTGAAGTTGATCGGGTGGGGCATATTTTTCAATAAAAAAGCCACCCATTTTTAAGTATATTTCCAATTACTAGACGCCAAAGGAACTCGCGAACTCATTGCTACACCATTCTTTATCTGCGGTAGACAAACAAGCATACCTTTTTCTGTAACATAGAAATGGCAACAATTTACTGCTTATGCCTGTTTAGGATAAATATTTTTCCCAAAAATCAACCAACTAATATTAAATTAACCCCAATAGCAACTGATCACGATATTCCAGCAATATTAACCCTAAAGGAGTGAAGATAGTGCTGAACATTAAAGCAAGGCAAAATCAACACTCATAAATTTTACGTGAAAATGTCAATATAGGAAAAATCATGGGATCACTCAAAGACTTTTGCTAATAATCAAGAATAGCAAGATACACAATAATCCATCTCTAACAACACAGTTAGAGGCTCTTCATATTAGCAAAATATCATCACCACAAAGGTGGATTAACACAAAGAAGTACGAAAGATCTAACTGCTGCAAGAGAAAATTAAGAGACAATTTGGAGAAGATTTTAACAAACAAAACCAATCAACTTGTAGATCCTAGACTCACGAATAGCATACTGAAATTTCTGTCAATTCTGACAAAGTTTCACTATCGAATCTAGACTACCACTTCTCTTCTTCAAAGCAAAGCTTTTTGCTTCCTTTTCTCTGTAACAATGAATTGCTTGTCTCTCTCTCTTCTAAATCAAGAACATTCAGCCCTATCTTTTTCTTTTTTTCTTTTCTATTTAAGATGATGAGATGGGCCCCACAAAAGGTGGATCCAGCCCAACAAATCTCCCTTTGCCTCACGAGGGAAGTTTCATTATACCTGCTTATCTGTACAAGAATCAAGTTTCACCATTGGTAAGACTTTAGTCATCATTCAAATCTATTATCGTCCATGTAGACTTTCTCAAATAAAAAGAATTTCTCTTCTAATTTATCTCCGATCCAATGACAATGATAAGGCATCGATCTAGGTAAAGCAACTAGATGCATTTGAACATCACTCTACCCTAAGCAATATGACAAGGATAAAGCATCCCCGCATAATGATGTCTTGTATTTGCACAAATAGATTTGATCTTGTTTAAGGCAAGACCACTCATCTCTAACTAATAACGGCAGCTACCAAAGAGTTGATATATCTAGAGTAGTATCACGATTCACTCTCTAAGGATAAACACCCTCTAGAAATGGAGAGATCAATTTCCCTATGTCTTCTTTAGTTTGCCTGCAAACCATAATAGTGGAAGTTGAGATCAATGTAGTAACCTAACAAGCCTAGGTTTCAAGCCACCAAAACATGTGTGTTTAGAGCATTGTCTATTTTACTACGTAACCTTTGTTTTGATAGGGCATTTTTTTTAAACATACTAAAACTGACATCAAAGGCATTTTTACAACAACAATATTAGGTTATATTAGTGTTGTGTTTATCCTAGACTATGTTGGTACATAGCTTTGAGGAAGTTTAACGAAATATCGACCTACTAAATTAAAGTTCAATGCAACCGAATGCTAGGCTCTTAAGAAATACTACCCGGTAGAAAGACTTGTCGATTAAGAAATTTAGCCGAAGCTCTCTCCATTTTTCTTTTACACTAATGGAAGGCTCAATAAAAATATAAAGTTTCATTTAATCATTTTATGTTAAATATTATTTCTTGGCGACCAAATGCAGCCAGTCAACTTCAAGCAAAGAATTCAATTATAATTATACTCCATTTGTTTTATGAAAAATAAATGATTTGAAAAATATTTTTCAAAAATTTATACCTTGTATTTGTCACGCCTTGATCCTCGAACGCATGCGCATTCCTCACCCGGTCGATTAACAGCGACGTCTCAAGACGCATCGCCGACCAATTCATTTTAATACGCATGCGAAAACATATAAATAAATCCCCAAGCAATAAAACAATGGGATAGAAAAGTGTGGCTATATTTTTCATAACTAAAAAACTACAACCACACTTTTATACACAGCAAACCACATAGTATATAATACAATACTATTCATAAGTCCGATCTACTATTCATCCGATCAAAACTAAGAGTTTACAAGACAGGATGGGACCTCAGTCCTCATCCGGGTCATACTCAGGGTCATCTTGATCCTCCTCTGATTCCTCTTCACTAAGTTCATTTTCTCCCAGCTCTTCGTCTTCTTCCATCTCTTCTTCTTCTTCTTCTTCTTCTTCTTCTTCGGCCTCATCCTCGGCTTCAGCTGCTGGCTCATCCTCAGGTTCCTTCTCCATGGGTTCATCCTCCAATCCCTCCTCCTACTCTACAATCTCCCCTTCCTCTTCGTTCCAGTTGGCGTCATCGACTGAGTACACGAGAGTGTGAGCTTCCTCCTCTTCCTTAGGGTCCTTTGCATTCACTATCGACCCATCCTTATGATCTATTGTACCCTCTCCAAACGCCTCTTCCAGTACGTATACCGATACGTCACTTTCTGGGATAGGACCTTCTCTTCCCCCATCAAAGTATTCACGATACCAGGATCGATACTTGTGGGGCCTCAGGGCATCCTAACCCACGTCAACCCAAATGGTCGACTTAACGAAAACATACTCCAGTCCTTCCGGATGAGGGTGTATATGGAAGTGGTACTCTATCTCGGTCATATCTTGGGGGATGCCAAAATGCATTGAAGGATGAGGAGATGGAGGTGCTGCCATCTAGGGACCTAAAATGTTGTCCCACAATGGGGTAAGACTATGTCTCGGCGAGTTCTACCCTCATAAGACTCGATTAGTAAACCAATACACTATGGGCTGCCTAAGCACACACAGGTTAGAGGACTTACCTTGGCCTCAGATCCCACCTGCAAATCAGTATAGTTCAAATAAGCACCCAATCACATCATCACAGATCGACACCTTAATCAATCGACTTAGTCAATTACATAACAACCAGACAATCTCTCGGTCATTTCCATCCATACTATACAATTTCCCATATAATATACCTAGTCACTGAGCCACGTGCATTCTCTAAGGCAACCTCTTCGCCAAGGTGACGTACTTAGTTACCGAGCCACGTGCATTCTCTAGGTGACATGCCAAATCACCGAGCCCCATGCATTCTCTAAGGCGACATCTTCACCAAGGTGAAGTATCAATCACCGAGCCACATGCATTCTCTAAGGTGATATACCAAATCACCGAACCACGTACATTATCTAAAGCAACATCTTTGCCAAGGCGACGTACTAATCACCAAGCCACGTGCCTATTCCAGGTGATATATATACTCAACAATTCACGTGCATTCTTTAAAGTGTCTTATATACCAAGGCGACATAACCGGTCACCGAGCCACGTCATACGGTATTTTCTTCACTTTTATCTTACTCGATAAAATATCATGCGTGGGCACAAGGTCGGCCTTAGCCAAAATACCATATTTTCCTTTCCATAAATCCCACCATTTTCTGTAGTCCACCAAAACATTTTTGGCACTATCAATCGATACTCGGTTATTTTTCAATTAATTTCCCAAAATTATTTAATTTAGGAATAAATCCTAAATTCACAAATAATTCATTTCAGTACAAAATAAAGCTCAATTAAATAAACGGACTGCACCACGACAATCAGCATGAAATCCCAGTTGTCGACTATCCCGGTCTAATTTTCGGAAAATAAATAAATAATTTTGAAAATTAATAAATAAATACTAAAAATCCAACTTAGGCCCGCAATGCCTAATTGGAAGCCGAGACGGACCTAGAAAAATTCTGAGGTTCATGCATTAATTAATAGAACATTTCTACTTGCTAATGACTATGTCTAACCACCAAACATGCATTAGTAAGTCACTAATTTAATTAATCTAAACTAATCTAACCCCTTAATCATGCTTAATTAATACTAATCAACTCCTAAGAATCATTAGCAAACTAAGCGTGGTTTAGTGAGTTAAACTCACCCATTTAACAATCTGTTCAGATCGAAACGTTGGGAACGTCGCGGGGGACATTTTTCTCCAAAGTGGGCCTAAGGTTCGAGGTCCACAAACACCTCAAAACGGGCTTGCAAGTGGCTAGAATACCCACTTTTCTGCTTGCTGTTTTGAGCTGCAAAACAGAGGAAATGGAGTTGGTTTGGTGCGGTGAGGCTTGGGAATGGTAGGCAGTGGTTCGGCGAGTTGAACGGCGGTCCCGGCGAGCTTCCTCAGCCTCTCTCGGTGGCTGAATAGCCCCTCAAACACACGAACAGGAGCTGGAATAGGGGTGGTTGGACAGCGGTTCATGCGGCCTAGCGCGAGTGGAGGCAGACAGTGGCAAGTGGCGTGACTCGGGCGAGGGCTTGGCATGCGACGGTGGCTGGATCCAGCTCTTCCTTGGGCTACTAGTGGCGTCACACAACAAGAAGGATGGAGGGGGAGTCTTGGATGGCAAGGAGGGAGAGGATGAGGGAGAGAGAGAGAGAGAGAGAGATGGAAGGATAAGAGGCCACTGATGGCCAAATTTTCCACAAAAATATCCTCTTAAGTCATCCTAGGCCAAGCACACCTCATTGGCTCACATTGAGCCACATATGCACTTCTCTCAACTTCTCAAATGGTCCATTTGGCTAGGGGGAAGGGGGAGCTACGAATTTGGCACCAATTGACTTCAATTGGATGCTTGGTCTACTTCAATTCCACCTCATTTGGCCTCCATAAAATCAATTAACACCTCAATGCTTCAATCGACATTTTTCCTCATCCAAGAATCCATCATGCTTTCTAATTTGGCCATCAAAAACAATCCTCGACTTTTTCTGCACAAAAATGACCCGGTGACGACTTTTTCCCAAAAAGTCTCGGGTATCAGAAAAATCTTCTGAGACTAGATCGACACTCCTAGAATTTATTGTGACATAACAGAAATTTCAATTTCTAAAATTGGACTTGAATTCACAATTAATTTCAACTTGGTGCGTTTTTAGTGTGACTTAAATTACCGGGTAACTTTCGGAAATTTTTAAGTGCAAATGACCCGTGGTCGATTTTTTTTCGAGCCACAATGAACCCACTTGACCCATGGTTGACTCTCGGTTGTCGTGAAGATCTCGAAGATTCAAATACAGACACATGATATCAAAATAATGAAAAAATCAGTCTAGTGCCGGCTGACGGGAATTTTCCAATTTAGTGCTGTCACCATGATTAGCCACACACCTCTGTCGAACCAGTTTATCTCTGATTTCAAATCGATTTTTAACTGTGACGTAATGGCCTCTAAAGATGGATATGGTCAAGAAGCTGATTCCTAGTCGAATTCTCAAGTCTATTGCCTTAAAATTCCTTAATGGCCTACCCAGATAGTCTAGTTATTTCGAAAATGATCAGTTCTAAAAACAGCTCTATAGGCGCGTTAATAAAATGCTCGATTTATTCAGTAGAAAACGGAGTTGAAATTCTGGGATGTCACAATATAACTTGAAATAATTAATTAATAAACAATGTTTTCACTATTAATAATAATATATGTCTAAACATTTTGGTGAACGATGAAAAAATTTCCCTCTCAATCATTTTTATAAGTAATACAAGTAATTGTAAACGATATAAATAATATTTTTGAAAAATATTTTCAAATCAATTATTTCTCGTGAAACAAATGAAGCATAATGAAAAAATATTCAACTAACAAAAATGGACAATTGGGCCCAGTTTTCGTTGGTCCAAAAATTCTCTTGGGCTTAATTAAACCTTCGTTCCTCGGACTAACGAAAGAAAGTCTCATCTTTCCTCGACTTGGAGAGCATTTTTAGTTCTGAATCAAGCTCAAACCTTCGTTTTCGCTCTAATTCATCTTCGATCGATCGACTGGTGAGGTCTTCGGGGAGCTTCTATGAGCATTTTTCACTACCAATCATTACGCCGCTGCTTCTGTTCTTCAATTTGATATCTATTTTGCTTTTTTAAGCTAGTTTCCGTTGATGTCCCGACTGTTGCTTGCTGATTAGGTGGTCTTTGTCGCGACCCGATCTCCCCCGACCCTCGAAAAGTATCCAAGGTGGGAAAGATCGGGTTTAGGGGTACTTGATCTCGAGATCACGAGCTCTCCCAAACTCATACCCCGCGTGACAGCAGATTTTTTTATGCGATCTAGTTGTTTATCACAACCTAAAAATATACAGGAGCCGCCACTAACCTTATTTTGGGGGTCGGCTAGAAACCCAATCGACGGTCGGGAGTGTTCCCTCGATTCCTACGTAACCAGATATCTAGGTTCGGGGACTTGGGTTACGCTAATATTGCTATTAGCGCCATTTCGGTACCTAAATAGTATGTTGTGTTTTTCCTAACGTGTCCATGCATTTCTTTTTATATTTTCAGGATCATCAATTCTATACTATATGATCATGCGTGGTGGATTACTTTTCATTCTATTCTATTCCTAAGAAGTGAAAAGAAAACAATCAATGAAATTGAAATTGCAAGACATGAAGTAAACAATCAAGAAAAAAACAGTAAATCTATCAGGCAGTCCTAAAAAATATAAAGGAGAAAACAATTAAAAAGAAAAGAAAGCAAACCCGCAACTCGTCGGATTTTATACAACGAATGGAACCCGAGACATATGTCGGGAAAATGAGCATTACAAGATAACGGTCGGAGTGGACATCGACCTTCACCATCTTCACGCTTTATCCATGTTCAGGATCTTATTCTAAACCTAGTCTAAGAAATAAGAATTCCTTGCCTCATCTTATATGACTAAGACAACGCATAGAAATCATTATTACAACGAACAGACATAGGCATCAAACATGATCATGAATCCAGCAAAATCAAATCACAAATAGGACAAAATACAAGGCATGTTTAAAGGTTCGTAAGACCACCTAGACAATGTACAAAAATGTGAAACTTGCACATGACATAAGGTTGAATGCGAAAAAAGTTTGGGTAAACATTTAACCCTAAATCAGAATGCAAAGAAGTCACACAAGTCATTAACGTTGCAAAATGACTTGTCCTTAGAAGCAAAATGCATGACAATTTTAGTTGTGGTATATCGACTTGATGCATGGCTTTTACATGGTCAATGATCTTCAAATGAGACATGCCATACATCATTGCAAAGCCTATGATATGCTCTAAGTATGTCTAGAAAGCATCAAGCATCAAGTATGCTCTTAAGGAAATTGATTGAAGACATTTTCATAGAAACGCAATCAATTAAAATTACAGCAGGGATTGCACAAAACATGGATGATATTCATTGAAATGAAGACATAAAGAAAATCTATGAAAGTCCAAGTATATAGAAGGAAATATCCTGATTATCTATCATGAGACATCGAAATCCTACCTTGTTCACAAAAACCTATATGAAAAAAAAACAGAAACGAAACAGGGCAAAAATCCAACGTTACAAATTGCAGCAACTCAAACGTGACTTTATGGAAGCCATTGACCCTGTTAACGATGATCACTTGATTCAAGCTACACCTTGTCAGAAAGTTTATGAAATTTCCAATGACTCTCATGAAAGATTCAACTTCAGCAAAGCATATTCACTAACTCAAATTTGAGCACACGCATCAGATCTCAAACATGACAGATTCTGGACTGAAATTCGAACATGTGAAAACCATATCAAATGAGATTCAATCAGGGCATTCTACAGTTCATTGGAAAGATATTCGAACCATCTTCGACTTTCATGAAGACTTTGAACACAGAAAAACACAATAATCAGCTCATACCAAATTATTTGCACAGAAGGTCAGATCAGCGAAAGAAACAGAACACATCAGCAAATTAGTGCTCTTTGCAAGAAGTATCAGGCAGGGCAAATGATGGCCAAATTGCATGTATAATATGTCTATGGAAAGCTTGAGAAGTCTATTACGAATCTCTAGAAGACATTAAGTCCTAATAACATCATCTACCAGCTCAATCCAGTTAAAACAGAAAATCGCAGAATAGCAAATCAACCTAAAACTACTGCAGAATTGACGGACTTTGTAGGTGTTTTTCAGTGACCAAATGACGTCTGTTCAGGGCGTACAACATATCAAATCGAAGCTCTAGAAGTGTATTTTATATGTCTAGGAGGGCTCAAAGTCAAAAAACTCATATATCGCCTCATTTCAGCCAAAACAGAGAATGACATATCATGTATACGAAATTGCAGATCAAGGCAAATCAAGCTCAATAATCTCAAGCTCATGATCATTGACTATCAATCCACAAAAAAAAAATTCATTCAATCAGAGAACAATTCAGAACTCAACAAGGGATCGGGTGTGCTTATAATTCTCATCATTTATACGGACCAACTACACATCGATAACTTGCTCGCCCTACTTTATAAAAGAAGTTGATTATACAGATTTTCTGTATCCCATAATAGAGAAATCAGCACCAATGCATATCGATATACCCTCGATGCTAAGGAAGGACAGTAAGCTTTGAGTATGGTAAAGACTATGAACCTTCGTTTAGCTTAGGCATTTCATCGAACATTGAATAGGCACAAGAAAAACAAGGAGCACCGAGACTGAGCTTGAGTATGGATTCAAAAACGCAATCAGCATCCAAGACCTCACAATCACAGCATGCAGACACAAAACAAAGCGATCGGTCGAGGGTTACTACCTCAAACAGGAGATGAGCTCGAAGATTAGGTTATATTCGTTCGCCTTGCACACCTCCGAGTTCCTCAAACGGCCGTTCCAGCAAGTCCAATCCGGCGCACAGAGCCGAGAGAAAATATTCGAGGTCAGAGAGAGAACGGGAGAGAGAACCAGATCCTAAAAACTTAATCGGATCAAGAAAGAAAGAGAACTCACCGCTTTGGTGAGTTCAATCCGGAGACAAACTCGGTTAAGCATCGTCGTCGCCGATCCGTCCAACCTCCAGCGAGCTTCTGCACCAAAGGACCGAGCGCCGAGCGAACAGGGGTTGAGCATAGGATCCGGTGGAGAGCCGAATCACGCCACAGATCGGGAGCCGCTGTCACCTCCGCCGTCTTCGCGGATGCCGCCGCGATCGAGCGAACCAGAAAGAGAATCGAGAAAAGAGGGAGTCCGAGAGAGAAAACCCCAAATCCCCGACCGCCGGCCCCGATCTTCGATCCCTCGCCAATGGAGTAAAAACCCTAGCCGATCGAACCGTAGAGAGAGAGAACACTCGATCGAGAGAGTCCCCCCGGAGAGAGTTCGATTCCGGTACGAGAGTTGTTCAACGCCGATCTTCAGATTCTCATTTGCGGATCAATTTTCTTCACAAAAAACGCAGAATCGCTAGCCTCCATTGTCTTTCGGCGAGAAGAAATCCATGGATTCTTCGCACTAGAGGGAGAATAACTGGATTTCTTCTTCAAATCCTCGCTCGAATGAAACAAAACCAGAAAAAGAAAGCCTCCATGGAGAGAATTGCAGAGAGGATTTTTGTGAAAAAATTCTGCTCGAGAGAGAATGAGTGGGCGGAGAGGGGGTAAACACTGAAAATTGCCTCGCCTCTTGAGCGAGCACTTGTTTCGCTTTTCCTTTCTTGTGCTCCCCTGGAGTAGTCGGGGAAGAGAGTTTTTTAGAGAGAGAGATTTCGTCCCCGAGAGAATCCGAGAGAGACCGTTTTTGCATCCCCGGAGAGAGAAGTCGTTTTTGAGAGAGAGAGCCCTTCGCGTGAGAGAGCGATAGCCCGAGAAAAAGAGAGAGCCCCCCGAGAGAAATCGTCATCCCCTTTCTCTTTTTTTCTTTTATTTTTTTCTTTTTCTAATTTTTTTTCTCTTTTCATTTCATTCCTTTTGTTTTGTTTTGTTTTCTTTCTTTTTCTTTCTTTTTGTTTTCTTTTCTTTTTTTCTCTTTTATTGATTCCTTTACTTCTTTTTTCTTTCTCTCTATTTTTTTTGTTTTCTTTTCATTTTCATTTTTTTATTGGCTCTTTATTTTTTTTATATTTTTGCAAAATGGATGATTAAAATGTCGACGAAAATTTCGGGTGTCAACAGTCTTTAACCTGGGGCCGGATGGTTTATAACTCCGATAGCAAATAAATTATGGAGATCTCTTGTTGTGATCGAGATAGATAGTAGTGTAAGAAGGTGAGGTGAAGATTTCAGGAATGTTGTGCCGTAGTTGTGTTCGAGCCGTAATTGCTGATGGGTGTCCGTGGAATTACTTCCGTTGGACGTGCTTGTTTGTTTGTCGAAATGGCGTGCTTTCTTTGAACTGTAGATTATTTCGTGGTTCAGTCAGAAATTGGGAATGCGAGCAATTTGAGCATCGACCCATCTTCTCCAATTGGGAAGAGGGATGTGCTTAGTTCCCTTTTTTCCATGTTAATATGCATGTGATTGTTCAAAACAACGTTGAAAACAATCTATTGTTAAATTTATAGGATCGTTACGATCCTTGATGACCTCACGAAATTTTGTAATTGTATACTTTTTGCGCTTGAGTTGTTCAGTTCTTACGTGACATGTGATATGTTATCTCTCATTGACTGATGGGGGAGCTCGCTGGGGATAAACATGTCAAGTACTTATTGTCTGTTGAAAAGCTAGGGATAAAATTTTAACAATTATCTTCTTGTTCTCGTCCACTTCCTGCCAGTTACTGAAAATGACTTGGTTTATCTGGATCTGCTACTATACAGCATGATGGAGTTTACTAATTTAAGTATTTGGGTTGATCCTGCCTCAGAAAAAGGATAGTTTTGAGTCGGTGGTTATGGAGCACTTGAGATTGAATGGAGCATATCTGCCGTATACACTCAGTGTCGTTCAAGCTTTGGCCCTTCTTGACAAGTTAGATGTTCTTGACATCAATAAGGTGACAGATTGTATCCTCTGGAATGAAGTGTTGTAGATTGCCAAACTCTTGCCATTGTTGTGCCTGAACTATGATTCAGACATCAGAGAACTGCAAGATGAAGACGATCTTTCACTGGGGATATGTGGGGAAGAGAAGCTGATACTCGGTGTCTTTGTCCTAGCCTTTGATCAATTAGAATTTTTATGCTTCTTGAGGATGTTGCTTAAGTGATTGACATCCCTTGGGCCCTTTTTTTTTATCTTCCAAGCTTTTCTTATTGTGATATATGCTGCCTTACGATACTAAAACAATTGGATTCAATAAATGTGGAGAAGGCTGTCAGATATACAGTGAGTTGCAAAAATTTGGATGGTGGGTTTGGTTGCATTCCTGGTGCAGTCTCATGCAAGGCAAAGTATGTCATGACCTTATGCTGGAGCTCTTTCGCTGGTTTCTAATTTCTGATTGGTGCTTAGTAAGTCTGTATTTGCTTAAATACATGGTGGTCTTCTAATTATGTTCCAATGAACACATCCAAAGGATCAAACTGAGTTGCCACAGTTTTAAGACATTTCTTAGGACTCATCTTAGACATGAGAAAATATACTGATTCTGGAGGAAAATTAGGCACAAAACAATGAAGCACAAAGCAAGTAAATTAAGATCCATGAGAGCCTCTGACCAAGCACCTTGCTACGAGGTGGCTCATTTTTCTCTCTTCTTTCAATTAAAATAAGGAGATATTTGCCAAACGGAGAACAGGAACGTGGGAGTAATCATGAAGCGACGAGATTTGGTGTTTTTGCTTCAATAGATAACAAAGCCGTGTGGATTTTGTCTAAGCTAATTGTCCAGTCGATCACGTAGTAAAATTGACTTTTGGAATCCCCTACAACATGCAGCAGACCTCAAATTACCAATGGAAGATACAATTACCCAAAATATGAAAAAAAAATAAAAAATGAAACTGGATATCCCACTTAATTCCGTATGATGAATCAAGAAGAGAAGCACTGTTTGTTTCATTTTCAATTATCAAGAGCTCCTCACGGGTAATAAAGAGACAATGGATAATCATTAAAGTTGATCATTATCCAAACCTTAGAATTTACTTATGGATAAACTCTTCACAAGAAGATGCATGACATCTTGTGCACATGATTACACTCAATCGAGTAGTCCACAAAAGCATAGCAACAAAATTAGACCAGGCATTCAAATACTCAAACAATTGCAAGAAAACATACTCTTATACAACTATTACCATATGAAGCTGAGCTAGCGCCAGAGCTCGAGCTCATGCTTAACTCCTTAAAGATAAATCACACGATTACTTTCAACTAGACACCAACTGCCACTCTGACCAAAAAAAGAAAAAAACACCAACTGCTACACCACTCGTACTTGTTCTTCAGCGATTAGCTAGTGATCCAGAGCTTGAGTTCAGGCCCATGACTCCCGCCACTGATGGAGTAAATCAATGCACCAAATCTGCACAAGAGTGAAAAGTGGCACTGGAGAAGGACTTGAAGCTCACGGACATGGAACTTGAAACTCGTGAAGAAGGACTTGAAGCTTGCGGACGATGGAACCTGGGAAAGAAGAGATGGCGACCAATATGGTGAACGACGGACTGAGGCTTGCGAGGAACGAGCAAGTAGCGATGCGGATTGGGCGACAGCAATTTGCTTGAGCAGCAGGAGAGAGGAAGAAGGAAACGTGGAAAAGGACCCTAATCCCAGTTCAATCCATCGTTCACGAAAAAAAATCGAAGGAACTCTGCAGAAGGAAACGATAAGGTGAGTTGATGTGAGGTCTCTTGGGCCTAAAAATTTCTCTCAAGAAAGGCCCTTTTGTTATAGATGGTGAGGGATGTAAATCCCTAACCTCACCACCGAAGGGAACACACACAGCATATGGAGATTCCCAATAAGATGGGGAATTTTAATAAAATTGTCCTTGGTTGCACATTTTAGAATCAGTTCATTGTCTCTCTTCATCAGAATAAAGCAGAAATAGAAAGCAAGTAAAGCAGAAGAAACAGCAATAATTTATGAATAGAAAGAAGGCGCACCTTTTCTTCGCGAAAAAATCGCACTCTGTAAGACTCCCAAGTATCGGAAGTTTGACCACAGTCGGGTAACTCCCCACTACCTGTTATGAGTATCGAACACCTTCCTGGTATTTTTGAGTTCGATGGATCAAGAATCCTTTCCATTGATCTGCACCGATCAATTTTCAACTGATGCAAAAACTCTAATTCATTAATGCCCTCAACAACCTGTAGGCTCCAGCACCGGTTAATAGTCAATTCCATCAAGTTCTTCAAGTTTGACAAACCACCTAACCTTTTTAATGAAGTGCACCCTCCAACAGAAAATACCAACAATGATTCCAACGTGGAAACAAATTGAATATCCTGAACCCCTGGGCATCCCCACAGAACGAATTTTCGAAGCATATTTAGGGAGCTTGGGAAATGGAAGTCTCCCCTCCAATGATCAATCAACTCGGGTGCTTGTAGCTCATTGCACCCCGGCTCCTCCTGTAGACGAACCGACCCCTCCGACGATTTATGTTCTTCCATGAATTTAACTTCAATTTGCCATAACACCTCGCTTTCTCCCGATTCTGTCGAGCCTGATGAAACGATTGCAGTCTCCTTTTCCAATGGAGGAGGCCGTACTTGTTTTCCTCGAGTGTCGTAGAGCTCTAGAACTATCAACTTTGGTGGAAGTTGTTTGAAAGCTGGCACGTCTACTCCATGTAGAGTAAGTTCTTCTAGCAGAGGAAGGGAAGCCAACTTTATAGTTGAAACGCAGACATTTGAAAAGCAAAATTGCAGCTTACTCAGTTTGGATAAACTCCCCATCCACTGCAAGTTGCAAGTTTGAATTATATCTGATTTGGCCATAGATTCAGAGCCATTGGATAGGGCCAATTCAACTAGATTAACAAGGTATGAGAGGTTAGGGACAGTCACCAACGAAGTAGATGTCAGCTGTAGAGTGGTCAAATTTCTAGGGAGCTCCGGCAACTCTTGTATCTGATCACAATGATTTAAATGCAACGTTTGGAGGCGAAGAAGCTTGCTCATTGTATTGGGCAATTTTTCAATCGATGTGAATGACACATCGACAGATGATAGGCTTGATAGTCTACCAATGGAATCGGGTAATCTTGTAATTCTCGTGCCTAATACATCCAGCTTCGTTAATGACTCTAATTTCAAAATTGAGTTGGGGAGTTCTCTCAAGCTATTGCAACGCCTAAGAGAGAGGTGCTGCAGTTCCTGTAATTCTCCAATTTGTTCAGGCAATTTTTCTAACTTGACACATAACTCAAAACTCAAGTCAATCAGTTTCGTTAGTTTCCCAATAGAGCAATCAATTTCCACCAAAGAAAAAAAATTAGAAATAGTCAACTTCTCTATAACTGAGTTTTGGGGAAAGGTTAATGTCCCGCGTATCAACGTATTATAATGAAGAGAGAGAACCTTCAATTTCCTTGCCCCCTACAAAAGCCAATGAAACATCAAGGTAGATAAGAAATAGAAATGGATTTAGGGCGCGCGTGATATAATTTCTACTTCTCTATTTCTTTGTTTCTCTGTTCCCTGGAATAGGTTTGGAATAGAAATCAATTTGGTAACGCAATTTGATTTTTCTATTTTTGGAACAGATTTCTATTCCAGAAATATATTTGAAGAAGAAATCAGAAGCTAAAATTTTTAACTTTTCAATTTCTATCTCAGAAATTAAGAAATCAATTTATAGCCAGAAATCAATTTTTATTCTAGAAATTTTGTCATGTGCACCCTTAAGCTACTCATGAGAAAATTAGATCATGGATCCATCAAAATTTGTCCTTCATTGAATGAGAAAATTAGACTAAGAGGGATACATACTAGCATACTAAGAGGGATACATACTAGCATACCTTGATTAGGCTCTTGAACACATCTCGTGTGATATCAACCCCAGAAAGATTCACCCCAATCACGTTTTCTAGATGCAATGAATCAATTGCCTCAAACCATTGACGATGGATGGCAGATCCATGATGAGTGCTATAAGGGCAATGCAAATTGATCCATTTTAACTCAGAAAGACAGCCCGTAAAGTCACCTTGGCATATTACCTCATACAACGAGAGAAACCGTATATGTGGGAACCGCTTAATTTGCTCCGAAGTGACAGTTATAGGGTCGCCAAACTCCCCTCGCAAACAAAGTGCTTGAACATTTCCCTTCATCTGCTAATGACATTGAAGAGCAAAAGCAAGAATTTGTCAATATCCCACTATTTTATTTCGTAGAAGAGAAGAAAAAACGAAATAGGAGTAGCTTCCACTTCAAAAATGTGAATCCTCATTTGAGAAGAGGGTATATGCAATTTTCTATTCAAATTCAGCCATGCATTACCTCTATTGATCTTAATTTGCAAATGATGTCATCTTCATCCCACAATCTGATTCCCTCTTTTTTGGCAATTGTCCTTCCAAGATTTCTAAATTGATTGTGCATCCAAAGGCTATTATCGTCTAACTCCTTTATCATGCATTTGTTAATAAGGACCTCAATGGCATCCTCTGGATAAAACCCACAATCTTTCCACACATAGATCGGATTAGTCTTATTCTCGCCAATGAAGAAGCATGCAATATCAAGGAATATTTGTTGTTCAGTTGGCTTTAACGCATCATAGCTAATCCTTAGCTTTGCCAAGACATTCTGATGAGGTGTTTCCTTTAGCTCCTTAAGCAACTCTTCCCATTTTTCTCTTTCTTCCACAACAAAAAGCATTGAACCTATTGCTTCAAGAGCTAAAGGTAGTCCATCTACAATAGAAACAATCCTTCTTGAAAGAGTGTAGTAATTGTCTGGAGGAGAGTCGTCATTGAAGGCATGCCTACTAAAAAGTTTAAGCGCATCTTCCTCGCTCAATTGCACCATTTCATGCTTCACGTGATTATACTTAAATCTCCTGATATTCAGAACGCTCTGGTCCCTAGTAGTAACAAGTATTCTAGTACCTGAACACAAAGATTTCTCTCCAATTAGTTTTTGAATCTGGTTGGCCTCATCAACATCATCCAATACAATTAGAGCCTTCTTGTTGCAAATTGTATCTTCAATCATCTTGATCCCATGATCAATGTTATCAATTGTAGGAGCCACCCTAAAATAAGAGAAATCGGACAATAACTTTTTTTGCAGCTCGACTAAGTGCTTGGTTTTTGCCATTTCCCTCACGTCATCAAGAAAGCTGCAGTTTCTCCCAAAGCGAGGACATAGTTGGTTGAAGATGGTCCTGGCAACGGTTGTTTTGCCGATGCCGCCCATACCATAGATTCCAATAAGCTGCACACCATTAGAATCAATGTCTAATTTTTCTTTTATGGCTGCTATTTGATCCTCCATTCCAACTAAATCTCCAGTCACATGTCTCTGTCTTTTCCCTTTTTGTTTTGCCGACTCTGTCTCTCTCTTTCTTTTCTGCAGAAGGAAACGATAAGGTGAGTTGAGGTGAGGTCTCTTAGGCCTAAAAATTCTTAAGAAAGGCCCTTTTGTTATAGACTGCGAGGGACGTAAGATCCCTAACCTCGCCACCGAAGTGGACACACACAGCATATGAAGATTCCCAGTTAGATGGGGAATTTTGATAAGACTGCCCTTGGTTGCACGTTTTAGAATCAGTTCGTTGTCTCTCTTCACTAGAATAAAGCAGAAATAGAAAGCAAGTAAAGCAGAAGAAGCAGTGATATTCTATGAATAGGAAGAAGGCGCACCGTTTTCTGTGGAGGATCCCCGGTTTCTGTTCCAGAGTTCGTTGATTCAAATTCATGTTTCAACGCTTTCTGCACTTGCACCGAGTTCTCAGCAGGACATTCACTGATAATCAGCTTTTCCAAAGATGTTAATTTTTCTAGGCCTTTAATTTGACGGATCATTTTGCATTGTCTGATCTCTAAAACTTTCAGCGACTTCAAGTTTGAAAGATCAGGTAAACTGAGGTAATCACAGTCGGATAGGATCAAACTTCTCAGTGAGGTTAACTGGTCAAGCCCATTGAGATTTTGTATTTTGCAGTTTGATATATCTAGCCTCTTCAGGGCTTCAAGCCCTTCAAGCCCTTCAATCTCTTCTATCGCAGAGTGGTAGAGCTTGAACACTGACAACGTCTTGGGAAGCTCAGATACTTCTTTACGGCTCGAACCAGGAAGGGTAAGCGTTTTGAGCCTTTTGAGCGAAGGCATATCTGCCGGCTCAAACTTCAGCTTGATAACTTGCGAAAGAGACAGTTCTAGTTTCCTCAGTTTAGGAAACGATAGTGAGAAGGATTGTTTGTCAATCATTGGATTCACGTTGGATTCTGGCATTGGCTGTTTTGAGGGAGGTTGATGTGCCTTCGGGTCGCCATCACTTAGGCACAGCTCCTCCAATTCCTTCAAATCTTCAAGAAGGGGTATCGCTTTCATCCTTTTAGAACTCACGTGCAGACAAATTAGAGAAGGGGGAAGCTTCAGCAGCTCTTCAATTTCATCGCAGTGAAGTAAATCCAGGGTGTGAAGACCAGGTATGGTGGAGATTTCAAGTGGTAAGCTAGATATACTCGAATGCCCCAGCGTCAATGATCTCAGATGACGTAGTCCCCCAATATCACTGGGAATCGCCCCCTTCAAACTCCGACACCAGGAAGCATGTAGTTCTTCGAGCTTGGTTAGATTCCCAATCTCCCCAGGAAATACTCGAATGAAAGTATAATCCATTCTCAGCACTCTCAAGCTTTGCAGATTTCTTATTGAATCGGGGAAATTAGAGATACTAGTCAGTGATATATCCAACTCCTCTAATGACTTCATTTTACCGATAGAATCTGGAAGTTCCTTCATGTAACGGCAATCCCTCAATGACAAGAGTCTTAGATTATGCAGCTCCCCCAGTGAGCTTGGGAGCTCATTAATTTTGGCACCATCTAATGAGAGTTTGGAGAGAGCAGCCAGGTAACTAATCGAACTGGGCAGGCAAGTCAATCGGAAGCACTTGAAACCACTGAGAATTTCAAGATGCTTCAAATTGCCTATGGAGATGGGGATCTGCCGTACAGAAGTACCGTCTATAGAAAGCTCTTTCAGAGCTGTCATATAACCTATTTCCACTGGCAACCCGTTCAATTGGGAGCAGAACTTCAAATTCAGGGAGACTAAACATTTCAAATGGCTAATTGAAGGATCTAGCTTCACCAAACGAGAACATCGTTCAAGAATCAGGATTTCCAAATCTTTGTAACCAGAGAAGTCGGGAGTGAACAGTAAGTCAGAACACCCAGTAAGGTTCAAGACTTTCAGTTTCTCCATCTGTAAAGCCAAAACAGAAACCCACGCATGGTCAATTCGGAGATATTAAATTCGAGAAAGCAAATATAAACAACAAATACCAAACGACCTTGATTTCACTCCAACCTCGCCAGTCTTCCGTGACTTTGCTCCAAGACAGATCAAGAATAACCAACTCTCTTAATACAATATTTTCCGCATTAAAATCCGGAGGACACCTTTGCCAAGAGAGCCACTTTACACTTGGAAATGCACCTGTAAAATCTCCGAAAACTTTTGCATTATCCAACTTGAGAAAAGTTATATCCGGCAACCTCCCAAAATCTCCAGCTGTGAATTCGCATGAGTCGTTATCATCTAGATCAATGCAGAGAGCTTCAACATTTTCCATTCCCTACATTTGACATAAGTAACAAAATCATCAGAAGCTGTAAGCAAATACCCATCAGAGTAAGGATGCTTTCCTTGGCCCATACGCTAAAGAGTACACATACGATATGATTCCTTCAGAAAATATGACCTAAAAACAAAAATCGAAGCCCAAATGTCAAGGTGTTTATTTTTAGGATGATGACACAAATTGTCTTTGAACTTTGTTGCAATGCGATCTCTGAACTTTTAATTTATTCAATGTGATCCTTAAATTTTTGTTTAATGTTCTTGAATTTTTTACACATGTTCAATTTAGTCATTAAATTATGTGAAAATGTTCAATATTGCCCTCCCGTTAATTCAAGTTCAGGGACAACATTGAATATTTTAGTATAGTCTAGGAACTGAATTAAATATGTACCAAAAGTCCATGGATCACATTGAGCAATTTAAAAGTTCAATGACCACTTTGCATATTGGACAAAAGTTTAGAGACCACATCGAACAAATTAAAAATTTAGAAAACACACTATATATTGAATTAAAATTCAGAGATCATTTATGTCACTTTCCTTTTATTTTTCGGAAACAAAGTGGAGCAAAAGGTTTTACCTTCTCCTTGCTTATTGACTTTGGAACCATATCCGGTATGTAAAATTTTCTACGAGTTGGATCTCCAGATCCCTTTTGATTTAAAATTCTTCGGCCAACATATCTTAGCAATCTGTGCATCTGCAATTCATTGTTTTCTCCAACTTTGGCCAAGGGCATCAAAATGCAATCGGGAGATGGAAGATAAGGACTGCGCCACATATATGAAGCAATTCGAGCATCCACACCAGTGATAAAACATGCTATGTCAAGAAATATTTGTTTTTGTGTTGGATGTAATGCTTCGTAACATATATCCAATATCTCTGCAAAGCAAACCGTAGTCTTTTCAGAACTGCTCATAAATTTTTTTATTGACTCCTCCATCTTTTCCCATTCTCCTATTGATTTACCCCGCAAAAATGACCCAATAACTTCAATTGCTAATGGAAGTTTCTCTGTAGCTTTGACAACACAACTTGCTTGTCCATGATAACCAGGTGTGGGAGATTTCTTGCCGAATGCATGCTGACAGAAAAGTTCAAAAGCTTGATCATCATCCAACTTACCAACCATGTAGGTCCGAACCTTCTCAGGATCATACCCTTCAAGAATTTCCTCATTTTGAGAAGTCACGATTATTCGACTACCTGAACCAAACCAGTGCTGGTCTCCTACAATAGCATGAAGATGTGATTGCTTTTCCACGTCATCGATAACTATTAGAACTTTCATTTCACGAAATATATCCTTGAAATCTTCTATTCTTTCATCAAAAGAAGGCTCTTCATGATCCCGTTCGAGGAGATCACGTATCAATTTAGTTTGCAAAAACTGAATTCCATTAGGATTTCGTGTGGTTTCTTCGACCTCTGCGAGAAAGCTACAACCGTCGAAACAAGAAGGGATGCGGTCATATACCGCCTTGGCCAGAGTCGTCTTGCCGATTCCATCAGTTCCATAGATTCCAACAATGCTCACCTCATCATTGACTTCCATCTCCAGTAAGTCAGTGATTTGTTTTACACGATCATCAATTCCAACTACATTTTGAACAGCTGCAATTGCATAATTTCTATCTGAGGTTTCCATGTCTGAAAATTGCTGTCTAGCTTCATCTTTCATTTTCCCCATGCTCTGCAAGAAAAACAGAATTTTTCACCAAAGTACTAACATAGACGGAGAAAAGAACAAACATCACCTGATCGGTCTCTCTTGTAACATTGGTTCACTTCCATATACATACAAGATATTTGTGATTAAAAATTTTTGTTGTTGATGCAAAATTATGAAGAAAATTATTCTAGCATTCTCTAATACATAATCTAATATAAGATCTGATGCACTATTAACAAGGAAACTTAGCGAGTAATTTAATATAATTCGGTGACATTCCTATCTTGGAAGTTGGATCTAATTATTTGCTGACCAGATATTTCAATTGTCAAGAAAACTTGATATGCACACCGCAACAATGGTCACTCTAATTAAATTAATTATGTTCTTATCTCGGAAGTGTAAATAAGTTCCGAACAGCAAATGAGCTACATTTATATTAAGTTCATATTATCTTCGAATACATACAATTTTCTTTTGTTCTTCTGCATCATCTTAATTCACATTTTCTTGTGTTGCTATTTCCAAGTTGGATAAACTACGTTAAATTTTTGGTGATAGTGATCTTGGACTAAGTGAAAGCAATGCTTAAATATTCTGGCTGGAATCCAAATAGAAGTATGTTCCGATACCACACTCTCGTTTACAGGTACTGAGCGTTTCTTGATTGGTTTACTCGGGTCACTTGGTTACTTCTACATGTAATCCTATCCTTAAATTGAATATCAATTATCATTTAAGAATATTGTCTCTTCGCTAAGATTTTGCAAATTTCTTGTTCATTTCATGTGTTGCCTCTTTACGTTGGCACTCACATATTTTTTGTGAGACATGCACAAATTGACTAAAGTCAACAAGTGAGAAAGAATGGAAAATGATAGGCATGTGGGTGAATGATCGGCACAAACGTTTGAAGGAATAAAAGATGACCAACGGAATGAGGTAAAACTTGCTGGTAGGTTGAAAAAAGTAGGAATCTTTTTTGGGGGAGATAAAGTTTTGTTCCAAGACAGCCCGTAAAGTCGCCTCGGCAGATTGTATCAGACAACTAAAGAAACCATCAATGTGGGAAGTGCTTGCTCCCAAGTGACAGTTATAGGATGTTGAGACAAATGTCTCCATAGCAAACGGAGTGTTTGAACGCATCCCTTGATCTGCCGATGTCATTGAGGAGCTGAAGCAGGAATTTGTCATTATCCCACTATTTAATTTCGCAGAAGAGAAGAGAAAACGAAATAGAAGAGTAGCTCCCAATTCAAAAACATGAATCCTCAATTAAGAAGAGAGTATAAACAATTTTTATTCAAAATTTGGCCATACTTTACCTCTGTTTTTTTTTTTTTTTTTTTTTTTTTTTTGAATTCACATTATGTCATCTTTATCCCACAATCTGGTACATTCTTCTCTAGTAATTGCCCTTTCAAGATCTTTAAATTGATTATGCATCCAAAATCTATCATTGCCTTAGACCTTTATCATGCACCTCTTAATAAGGACATCAATGGCACCCTCTAGGCCAAACCCATTATTTTTCCACACATATGCTGGATTAGTCTTATTCTCACCAATAAAAAAGCATGCAACATTGAGGAATACCTGTTGTTGATCCGGCTCTAAGGCGTCATACCTAATCTTTAGTTTTTCCAAGACACCCTTATGAGGTGCTTTCCTGAGCTTCTCTAGCCTCTCTTCCCATATTTTTTTGTTTTTCTGACCAAAAAGTGATGAACCTATTTCTTCAATAGCTAAAGGTAGTCCACCAGCAGTAGAAACGATGTCTTTTGAAAGAGTGTAGTAATTGTCTGGAGGAGAGCTGTCATTGAAGGCATGCTTGCTAAAAAGTTTTAGTGCGTCTTCGTTGCTCAACTGCATCAATTCATAATCCTTGAATTTATACTTAAATCCTCTGATATTTAGAACACTTTTGTCTGTAGTAGTAACAAGTATTCTAGTACCAGGATACAAAGATTTCTCTCCGATTAGTTTTTGGATCTGGTTGGCCTCATCAACATCATCCAATACAATTAGCATCTTCTCGTTGCAAATTGTTTCTTCAATCTTATTGGTCCCACCATCAATGTTAGCAATTTCAGTTGCCACTCTAGGATTGGAGATATCAGACAATAATTTTTTTTGCAGCTCGACTAAGCCCTTGGTTTTTACTGTTTCCCTCACATCATCAAGAAAGCTGCAATTTCTCCCAAAGCGAGGACATAGTTGGTTGAAGATAATCTTAGCAAGCGTTGTTTTACCGATACCGCTCATACCGTAAATTCCAATGAGCCGCACACCGCTAGAATCAATGTCTAATAATTGTTTTACAACTGCTATTTGATCCTCCATTCCAACTAAATCTTCAATTACATGTCTCTGTCTTGTCTTGAGCCTAACCACAACCTCATCAACAACCGCCTGGATAAGTTTCTCTTTGCTGCAACAAAGTTGAACGGTTTTGATTGAGAAAAGGTGAAAAATTTGCATGTTGACCAACCATCTACTAACCAACCAGGTGGGAATGCAATCAAATTTAAGATATAGAAGAGAAATGTTTGATCTTTGTATCAAGTAGAAGAATCGGAATTTTTGGCAAAAAAGGGTGGAATAATCAAAATATAAACATCCAATGAATTCCAGTAATGAAAGATTAACTTAAATAAAAAATGGCTTGATTGTATAAATAATATTCACAATCATGGTTAGATTGTTACCCTCGATATTTCTCCAGCTCCCATCCCTTGGTGCCACCAACATCTTTGAGAGCCTGCTTGATATCCTCAGAGCTGAAGTTATTATTCTCCATCAATTTCAATAGGGCGTCCCTGTATAATGGGGTTACTAGCTTCACGTCGTCAGGTTTTACATCATAGAAGATGGGCAATATGACCTTCTCTTTCCCATCTTCTTTATATTTAGAGGTGTTCTCCACCATCCTCACAAGCTCCTTGAGGCACCATTGACTTGCAGCGTAATCTTGGGAGAAGATGGGTATGTAGAGCTTGGAATTGTCGATTGCTTGCAAAAGGTTGCCACTAATCCTTTCACCCGGTTGAAGCCCTTCGTCATCGATGAAAACACTAATCCCAGCATCTTCCAAAGCTCGGTGGAGGAAATTAGTGAATGTATGACGAGTATCTGGCCCTCTAAAATTGAGAAAAACCTGGTAATCACATCCTATTGTATTGCTAGAGCTCATTCCTATCTCTGAGTTTACCATAGGAGCTCACTTCACACTTAGCAAGGTCATCCCTCTCATCTAGTCTCTGAGTTCGCCATATAACATTTCACATATTTGAATCTGATCCCATTTGCCATCCAAAACGCGTAAAGGCAAACTTCGTCGTAGGTTCAATTTCTAGTTTGCAGTCAATAAAGTTGATGACTTTTTAAAAGAAAGATAAGGTAGAGGACAATAATGGAGGTGCACCTTTTTAGGCGCTCAATTTCTTTCGAGTTTCTCCTTTGTAGGGGGGTGGGTCCAGAGTCAATCCTGGACTGACTCTGGACTAGAGCAAATCCTGTCGGTCCTAATCTAGTTCCTAAAGAGACTAGGTCAGTCATTGGTCTTGAGACTCCTAGACCAGTATTGTGAAGGTTGGTCATCACTCCTAAGAGTTTAAGATGTATATATTATATTTTAGATATATTATATATTATATATCTAAAATATTATACATAATATTCTATATATCTAAAATATTATACATAATATTCTTATATCTATTTTAAAGAGCAAACCCTAACTTAAAACAACATTAAACGGCATCAAATGGCGTCAAACGGTGTCAAACAGTGTCAAACAACTTGAAATGTTATCAAACGATGTCTTCCTCCTCCAGTTCTCTTTTTCTCCTTTCTTTTTAATCCTCTTATTTCTTCTTTATCCTCTTCAACCTCACCCTGCTTGCCACGCGACGCTCGCCCCACTAGGCACTCATCACTCAACGCTCTCACCGCTCAAAGCTTGCCCCGTTGGCCACTCGATGCTTGACGCTCGCCCCAATTGCTATTACACGCCTGTGTCGCTTAATGCTCGCATCTCTTCGCTAACCTTGCTCGTTGCCAAATAAATCAAAAGAAAACAAAGCCCTAATTACAAACCCTCTTCGCTCCTGAGAAATGCTTGCCGTTCGCTACTTGCCTTGCAGTTTGCCTATGTTTGCTCACCATACAGCTTGCTCTCATCTCACGGCTCAGTCCTGTTGATGGATATATAATTTGAAATAATATGTTTGTCTTTTTAATGAATACAAAAAATAGAACAAAAAAATTATTGGTTGGTTCCAAGCTTAACCGGATCGGTCATTGGTCCTAAAAATTGGGCATCAACACTGTGCGAATTGGTCTCTATGTTAGGTGCTAGATTGGCCCAACCCGGACCATAATCACCCCACTCCATTTTGCTTTTCACTTTGTTCTTTTGAACTTTTGGCTTAAAAATATTTGATTCTCTATATCTATAGTTGGACATATTTAAACCCCCATCTTGTATTGTAAAATAACAATGTATTTATATAGAGTAACAAATATTCATAAAGAATCACTTGTCATTCTGACACTTGGGGCTCCGGATATTTAGAAAAAATCTCCTTCATACTACAGATATTGGATTTGCTACATTCTCTTACACCCAATGCTCCACCTAAGCAATACCTAAGCATATACCAACTACTCACTATGAAATATTTGTTTTGATCTCTCCGCCTTGAAGACTTACCTTTAATTATAATCAATTTTTTTTTAACAACTCAAATAGTGTCATAAAATTTGCCTTTATATTAAAAAGTACGACTATTACAATGTGACCATGGTGTAGTTAGTGTAATTTGGACATCAAATCAAACTAAATTATGTAGACATGCTAGAATATATTCCGAGTTTGAGCACCTTGGATGAAATAAGATCAGATGAGAATTATAGACGCTCGACCACTGTTCAAAATTGGTGAGAGAAAATGCAGTGATGGCCTGTCAATGGCCATGATGCCACATCATTGTGGTGTTGCTTTGAGAAAGAAAGAAAGAGAAACCACATGATGGTCCTGGCCACAAGGGATGTCTTTGCTCAGCTGAAGAAGTGAAAAAGAGATTAATGATGGCCATTGCCAATAATGGCCAAAAGGGGAGAAGACGTAGAAAGTTGCAAGGAGGCGTCTTTTCATGTCGGCCACTCATTGTTTCCTTTCTTCTTCTTTATTTGGTTCCGCTGAATTTCCTCTTTAAATGCCAAGAAGAAGAGCTCTAAATGTCAGAGAGCTCTGAAGGCTACAGAGCATATTGAAAAGCGTACCGAGAGTTCCTCTTGATTACACCAAAAGTTTATTTTCTAAAGACGATTAAATCTTTGTTAAGATTTGTCTCCTTTTTTTAGAATGAGAAATTATTTGAAGAGGAATTTTGAAAGCTAAATATTTTATAAATTATTAAGTGTAATTAGGATTTGAGAAATATCGAGAGCATTTAAATGACTCGAATATGATTGTAACTTTCGTTATATCTTTTGATTTATAATAGAATCTTGTTCTATTCTTATCAGAGCATAGGTTATAGACTGAATCACATAAATTTAATATTCGATTCAATTTTTTTTTTGTTTTGTGAATTTTATTCGATCGCTTATAAAAAAAGGAATATGGTTTGAAGGAAAGTAAAACCCAACTAAAAAGATATTCAATATGATCAGCATTAGGGGGTGTTCTTCTTTTATTGCCATTTTGTCCATTGAATCGTGCCAGGCCGTGTGTACCTTTCACTTTCCTTCCTTCATTTTCCATGATTTCATGGTCACATATAATTTATTTATTTAGTTTTGGACGCAACATATAAAAAAAAAAAAAAAAACCCTAAATTTGCAACTACAACCTTGACATATTAAATGAGTCTGTTTTGCATGATTTGACATAGATTTTTACGACATTTGTTAGTGATACATTTTTTTTAATTAGCATGTTTAACATAAATAATGTTCATATTTCATCTCTTAATAAATTTTTCATGAGAAATTGAAAATCATTATGAATATTATCCTTCGAAAACGTCATAGTAGAAGTAATGAAGATCAGGTAGAGCCTAGCCGCAATTTTTTTTTTTTTTTTTGGCTTGTTTTATTTGTAAATGTTTTTAATGGCCTTATTGATTGCTTTGACTTGTTGAATAAATTGGTGCACCGTAGGAAGTCTTCCGATAGGATGACTTGTCCACATTTATTTTATCTCATTTATAACATTAGTAACATAAGCAAGTCCTTAAAAGGCTCAAGAGAAAGAAATAGGCGGGAGATCCGCCCTGAGGTGGGAGACCTCATAATGTCACCCCGTATTCTCTCTCTATTGAGAAGACAAATATAGACAAAGAATTATATAAGCTTACAGTGAGTGAAAGTAAACATCACGTCAGAACTTCAATTTTGGCTACTACCAGATAAGTAGATATGGTAGCCTCCTGTGTCTAAGATGAGTGAGAGTGGATGAAAATCCCACTACATCGGTTAACATGCCTAACAGCACTGTCAACATAACCGACAGGCTAACTCATGGACCCCTGGTTATGTCCACAATTATTTTATCTCATTTATAACACTAGTATCCAAATCATTAGACTCAATTAACACCGATTTATAAATGCAAATTGCTCCATCCATGTGCATTAGGTTAGCACCATTCACAAGAAGGCTAGCAAGACACTCTACGGTAATGAGTAAAAGACACTGTGATCAAATTGGAACAATATCTCAATAATAACATTCAAAATACACGTAATGCATTGATGACGGTTTATAGAAACTCAACTTTCCACAAATTATGTATAAAACAACAATCCTTTCGATCATATGGCAATCGGATATAATAACTATGGTCATCTTCGATGCACTACTTTATTCAACTTAGAAACACCTCATGGAAACGCTATGAGAATGTACATCCTTTGCTTTCAAGCCATTGCCTCAAACAATTGGAATACATGAAAAAACGTGCATGCTTACTTTTTAGTAGATTGGAAGATCACCACGTTACGAAATCCCCAAAAGATGCCAAAATGCCATTCATCAAGATCACGTTTTTAACTTTTTATCAATCATGGATGTTGCGCACAACTTTAATAAATCCAAAATGTTTTAGGCAAAGTGAAAATTGATGTTATCTGACGATTATTTTTTGGACCTATTGCTTTAAGAGCTAAAGGTAGGTATTTGCTGTAGAGACAATGCTTTCTGAAAGATTAAATGATTGACCGGAGGAGAGTTGTCATGAAAGGTGTTAGAGATAGTTGGATATCTTCTAGAGATATTTAGGATATTCCCTTTGATTTTCTATATTTATTTTGATTATGTATTTGTGATTTGATTTCCTTTAGTCATCCATTAAAGCCTATAAATAGACTCTCCATGTACTCTTTTCTATATATCCTAATATACACAAATTCCCATTTTCTCTCTTGTGGTTTTTTTTTTTTTTACATTTAACTCAATATTAGAGCTGATGCATCAATGCTCCCTGAGCACCCTAATGCACACTACCGCTAAACAATCAACAATATTTACATTGTGTGCACAAGTCTAATCTAAGGAAGCACTAAATCGAATCCATTCCATGATGGTCATGTTTCGATGTCAACCATACCGGCCACGTTGCCCAATGGAGCCTTTATCACAAAGGTGGCTTTTCTATTGATGCCAACCACAAAAGCCGCATCACTCAGTGGCAATTTTCCAAGCTAGCCGTAGAGACTACATCACTTAGTTATTATTTCTTAAGCCAACTGCATCAACCGCTTGCTATTTCCACTTCAATTCTCGAACTTTAGTCAACACCACTCCTCTAACTAGCTAGATCTAAAAAGTCATTTCAAAGTCGAGCCTTAGTCACCGTGAGCTTGATGAAGGATGTTAAAGATATTTAGATATCTTCTAGAAATATTTAGGATATTTCCTCCGATTGTTTATATCTATTTTAATTATGCATATATAATTTGATTTCCTTTAATTTTCATAGATAATTATCTATTAAAGCCTATAAAAAGGCTCTCTATGTACTATTTTCTATATATTGTAATATACATAAATTCCCAATTTCTTCTCTATTCCACTTTTTAACATTTAACTGAAAAGCATGCCTACAAAAAAGTTTAAGTGCGTCTTCATAGCTCAACCCACCAATTCATAATCCTTGAATTGATACTTAAGTCCCCTAATATTTGGAACGCAGTGGTCCCTACTGGCAACAAGTATCCTTGTACCAGGATAGAAATAATTCACTCCGATTAGTTTTTGGATATGGTTATCCTCATCAATATCATCTAATATAATTAGCATCTATCAATGTTATAAGTGTCATGAGTCACTCTAGAATATCAAATATCAAACAATAATTTTTCTTGCAGCTAGACTAAGCCCTTGGTTACCGGCGTTTCCCTCATGTCATCAAAGCATCAGTTTTTCCCTAACCGAGGACGTAGCTAGTAGAAAATAATCTTGGGGAGGAGGGGGGGAGGTGCTGTTTTTCGATGTTGCCCATCTTGTAGATTTTAGTCAACCGCACACCACCAGAACCAATGTCTAGTAAGTAGTTTATGGTTGCTGTTAGATCCTCCGTTTCAACTAAATCTTTGGTCACTTGCTTGAGCCTAACCACAATCTCATTAACAACAGACTTGGTATGATTCCCATAGTTTCCACAAAGTCAAACGGTTTTAGTTGAGAAAAGGTGACAAATTTGCATGTTGACAAATTATTTACATATATCATAGCTCAAATCTGCATTAATTCATTTCAAATACGCAGCTCTTATTTGTCAAATTTCAGTCGTTTTTCAGATTGCACATTTTAGAAACAATAACAATACATTCATTAATGGGAAAAGCTTTGTTACATTGTTAACGTGAGGAGCTTCTCCAACGTTATCATCTCCCTTCAGAAATTTACAAAAGAAGAACAAACGTGTTGTTGCGATAGGGCGAGCGATCGAATAATAATATAGACAGATGAAGAAAATAAATCGGATATCAGATTTACGTGGTTCAATCGTAAAGACCTACATCCACGGGGAAAGTAGAAGTGAATTTCACTATAAATTAAGCAATACAAGGAGATTATACACTCAAGTCACTCAAACACTTTCTCGGTATTTCCCAAACTCTAATTTAACTCCAAATCTAAGTGTTTATAAATAAATAACTCACTTGGATATAAACTCACGGCATAAAATTATCACACAAGCTCAAAATAAACGCTGAAAAAGAACTTTTCTTGATCGCGCTTCAACTTTAAGACATACGGCTCCTCATTTTCTCTCATACAGGTGCAGCAGCAACCCACCGAAAAGAAGAGAAACCTTGCGTAAAACATTTCTATTTTTATACGTGTGAGACTTCGTAGGGTTTTCTACGTAGGATTCGGCGGCTTCTTACGTAGGGAATCGATACACGCACACCAAGGGAGGAAACTTGTATTCTTTCTTATATAAATGTGCCCAGAGTCAAGTTTGACTCTAGGCCCACACCAATTGATTCCTTTCTCCAGTGACGTCTTGGACGTTGCTTCCTTCGAAGCTTTTGTTTTTCATGTGTGCCCAAAAGTGGGCCCCACGAAGATCACTTCCTTCGGTGCTTATGCAGGCTTCTGTTGTTCTCTTTTTTTTTTTCTTTTATTCTATTACTTTTGTAAATCTTCGACGAGTCCAACGAATTTCACACTTGAGTCATAAATTAATGCACGTTACATCAGAAAAGGATAAAAGGCTGTTTATTGTAATATATAGAGGACAGAATTCTTGATTTGAATGCCCAAAGTCCGATGCCACTTTCATCCACGAGAGACATCATTTTGGACGCTTGTATTGTGTAACTCACGGGATTTAATTGAAAGTTGCGAACTGGCAACTTTACAGCTGTTGTTGCTGCTATCAATTTATAGTCAATAAAGTTGATGGCTTTAGAAAAACTCAGGAAGAGGACAATTATGGAGGTGTACCTCTTCACATGCCCAATTTACTTCGAGTTTCTTCATGGTGTTTTTGAACTTTTGAATTAAAGAAAAAACTCTGATTTTCAAACATTTAAATCATTTATAATTATTTTATAGCTATATCTATGGTTAATCATATTTATATAGATAAAATCACAACTTATTTATAAAAATACATAATAACAAAATATTACTAAAGAATCCCTACCAGCCAAACCAAATTATATAAACGTTGAAATACATCTCAAGCGGAAGCCCGATTAAATCAGACCTGAGGAGAATTATAGTCACTCGACCTCTATTCAAGAGTGGTCAGAGGAAATGCAATGATGGCCTGTCCATGGCCGTGATGCCTTCACATCATGGTGTTACTTTGAGCGAGTAAAGAAAGAGAGACTGTAGTGGTCTTGACCAGAAGAGACGACTTTGCTCAACTGAAGAAAGGGAAAAGCGGGATTGATGATGGCCACGGCTGATCTGAGACAAAACGGGAAGGAAAACGACGAAGAAAGTTGCAATAATGGTGTCTTCTAACGATGGTCGCTCATTGTTTCCTTTCTTCTTCTTTATTTGCTTCTAGTGAATTTTCTCTTTAAATGAGAGCTCCGAGGACCGCACGGAGGAGATTGAAAATTTCCTCTTAAAAGTTTTGACTCAAATTACACAAAATGAACTTGATTAAATCTAGTGTTAATGTTTAGATTGAAAGATTATTTTGAGAGAAATTATGAGGGTTAAACACAGAGTTATTAATTTTTATTTGAGGGATGAAAATCACCAAAAGTATTTGAGTAAGTAGAGTATGATTGTAATCTTCATTGCATTATAATTTCATCTATAATGGAAATGTGTCTCCTTTTCCCATGGATATAGGTCACACAACCGAATGCCGCAAATTTTGTGTCCAATTCATTTCCTTATTTTGTATATTTTATTCTATCACTTGTTTTATTTTCAACGATAAATATAGTTTGAAGGAAAGTAAAACCAAACTAAACCATATTATACTCAAGATTAAGCCAAGCCAAACCATTTTTTGGGGCTTGATTTGGCTTAATTGTTCTTTCTTCTTTTATTTTATCTTTTCATCTATTGTAATTTCATTATAAAATACAAAATTCTATTCCATGACCCTTTGAAGGCAAGATCCCCGAGAAAGTTGCCGGATTACTAAGTAAGCGCAAATGATCCCTCTTGCAAGGTGACGTTGCTCTAGGCAGGATTGATCTCAACTTGATTCTATTAATTCTTTCATTCGACTAAGAGGCATCACTAATTTTTTATGTACCGGTATGGAGTCAAGTAAAATGCGAGAGACTATCTTACTTCTACAAACCAAAGATTTGTAGGACTTAATTAGGCTGGATATATATAAACGCCCAATTTGGTATATTTTCTCTTTTTATAAAAACAATTATTCATGCAGTCTTCCCAACCCATTTTATTCTCAAGTTGAGCAAGGCAAGTGATCATGCATGACTTCACTCAAGCAAACAGATATAAAATCCAATAATACCGAAACAAATACAGCAAATAAAAGCTAGGAAAACAAAGAACATTACAGCCGTATCGGGCAAGCAATCAATACAAAGTTTTGTTCTCATGTTCTGAGACCGGACCCCTTGAACTGTAAATAGAAACTCAGTGTAAGATCTCCAAAATAAACTGTGGCTCCAAACTGGAAAGTAAATAAATGATATTTCATGAATATCTACTATATAAACTACTTTCCTAAAATGAACTATTACATCAAGACGTAAAATCTACTTAATGCAATCCGAAGTGCAATGCAATGTTAAGAAAACAAAATCTATTTATAAATATGCATGATTCCTAAAATACACTCCATTTTTTTTTTCATTTATGAAAATGCAGTTTATCTTTTTACTTTTTTTTAATCTTTTTTTTTTAGCATTTTCCCCTTCTATATAGATTTATTTTAAAGTGAAATGAAATATAACAAAATATTAACTAAGCGCTAAAATAAATTTGAACTAGAATCTATATGCCAAAATAACGAGTAATACAAACCAGGATTTTCTTGAATATGCACTATGTTCCCTCAGAATTTCAACCTTAAACTTCTCGTAGGAACGAGTTAGTAAACACCAGAAAATAAAGAAAACTAAAGCGATATAATGCTATGGATTAAAGCAAAACTAATACGCACTATGTGAAATCAATGGTGGTACATCCATACTAATTGCCGGAATTAAATATTACTTAAAAATAATAAAATCATTTTTCCTATGCTAATACCAATCTGAACTGAATTAAGATTGGTGTTCAAATTGAACTACATCATGTAGATTTTTACTATTTCCATGTTTATGCATACTGAAACACGAGAAACAATCAACATGAATTAACATAAAAAGCCACGCGCGTGCTTGATTTTATTTCCTTTTTTCTTCTTCTTTTTTTTTTCTCTTCTTATTATCCACACGTGCAGCAAAATTCCTTCTCACTTGTGCGGGCCGGGTAAGTCTGTCGCATATTTCCCTCTCGGTCGAGCCCATGAAAGGGAGCCAGGCTCATGCGGGCTTGGACTCAGAAGTTCAGATGAATTCACGGAACATTTTGCGTGTCAGGATCCACTCAAATTCATTTCACAAGCGGACTAATTTAAATGAAATTCATAGCCGTATTTCATGTTTTCTTTGGTGTGAATGCGGTATTCCTAACAAAATGTTGGTAGTATCTAAATGCTGTAAATGAGGATGCAAAAAATGTGCAATCTCAAAAATTTAGGTGTTAGCATTCTGCATTGACAGCAATTCATAAATTCGCACAAAATGAAAATAAAGGCTACCTATTTCATGTATAAATGGTAAAAATAATTAGCAATATCAATCATTTATACAATGCGGTATTGCAGTTTGGTTTGGTTTTGAAAAAGTTGAAACCAAACCAAACCACAAAAAACGATTTTTTTTCATGGACGAGATGGATATTGTTAGAGGGGCCGTCGAGCTCGAAGGGAAGGTGTTTCGGTGGCCAGCAACATCGTGGAGCTTCGATTAAGGCAAGGCTGCCTTCATCGAGGTGGATGGGTAAGCAACGCCATCAACCCATAGATCGAAATGTCGCGAGAATCAGTCCAGGCAAACTATTTCGAGACTCAGGCCCGCCCCGCGCACACCCCCACACCCCCCGATCGGGAACTGAAGCCTCGTGGGTATCGTGATTTTCTAGAATACTTTCAAAAAGATTATTCTTTCAAGCATCTTTACACATCATTGCATACTTTCAAACACAAACGACATGGCACATGAAGTCATACCGGGCCATAAAATGACAAAGGAATTTCCCTGATGACATCTCAAAAAATATCATAAGTCGCATTAGTAATGTCAGGAATTATTGTAGAATTAAATTTAGAGGACGTAATTGGAAAATGTGGTACCAAAAGAGAGTTGTGGGAAGTCTAACCCCTCCCCACACATAAATGAATCCTCGGACCACAAGTTTCATTGGCTTTCGCAAATGACCAGTATTACATGTGTACCTAGTTTCTAATCAGCCTAGTTTTTTCAAATTGATTGGTAGTTACTCCATCTCATACTTTAAAGAAAACTTTGGACTTGGCCCAAAACTTCCAAAGCTCCTTTTCCAAGCACATAGTTGCCCCTTGCCGAATAAAACCTTGGATCTCAAGAGCGTTGGACAAGGCGCTACATGACCTATATGAAGACTCCAACGTGATTGTTGGAGGGTTGGCGAGAAAGTGATCGTTGAAGGGATTTATACTGCATCAAAGTGATAGTTGAAGGTTGGCCGAGAAGGTCGAAACGCTTTCAAAGATTTTTTTTTTTTTTTACTTCTTTGCTTATTCTTTGATATATATAATCGTGATTCTACTTGTAATTCTCTAAGAGAGTGTTGATGTAATTATTGTTCAGAGTGCTTTGTGTGTAGAGTGAAATCAAGGCACTCATAGAGTGAGCTTTGGTTCCTCTTAGAGAGGCAATTCCATTTGTAATTAGTGGATTCTGGTCTTCTTGTTAGATAGGAAAATTATTGAAAATGTCATAAACCTATTTTACAATAGTTAATTCAGTTCTAAATTTTTTAATTTGACAAATTTAATTCTCAACCTTTTAATGATTTTCTAATGTAGATCATCTGACTAATTTTGGTTGGAAATTGTTGATATGGTAGTCTAGTAAGCACTAATCGTTCTACGTGGCATGGCCAGGCTATCGACTATTGATGTGAACTATTTTTTATAATTTTTTTCTTCTTTTTCTTTTCCTTCATCCGAATAGAATTGAAGTCTAAGGCGCTTGCCTTGTGAATCCGCCTCTAAATTGATTTGTAGTCTCTTCTTTCTATGACTCTTTACATTTCTGATGATTAATGATATTTTCTATACGTAGCATATTTTGTCTACAAACATTGTTTCATCCTCTACGCATTGTTTTGCGAGAAAAAAGTTTCAAAAATCCTAAAATAACCTATTCATTCTCCTCTTGATTTTTTAATTAACTCCATTTCAACGTAAGCATTTTATTTGTATAAATATTAAGTGAATGGTACCAATTGTCCGTTTATTCTTGCCCAAAATTCAAGAACGTCCGTGTATTATTTTTTTGTCCAAAATCATCCCTATACTTTTTAAAAGGGTCACTGCTTGTCCTTCTATTATGTCACTACTTTTTACAATCGATTTATACTAACTTGGATAATCGGAACATTGAGTAGAAGCCATATGGCAGCCATGGCTGCTCAAGCTTGAAGCTCACAACCATGGTCATTTGAGCTCGAAGCTTGCCACCGCCATGGTTGCTTGAGCTTGAACTCAAAGCTAGTGGCCATGGTTATTTGAGCTCAAACCTTGCGATTACTATTGCCAAATCTGGCTTCGAAGTTCATGGCTGCCAACCATGGTCATTTGAGCTCGAAGCTTGCCACGACCATGGCTGCTTGAGCTTGAAGCTTGCAGCTGCTATGATCAAATATGGCATCGAAGCTTGTGGCCATGACCACATTAGGCTTTGAAAATTATGGTCGCTATTGCTGCTTGAGCTCGAAGCTTGTGGTTGCCAAGGCCAAATTTGGCCGCCATGGCCGCTTGAGCTCCAAACTCACGGCCATGTTTGTTTGAGATCAAAGCTTGCAGCCTCTACGACCAAATCTGGCTTTGAAGCTTGTGGCCCATAGCCGTTTGAGCTTGAAGCTTGCCATTTACCACTAGATCTACTTCAAAGCTCATAACCACCATGATCACTTGAGCTCAAGCTTGAAATTCGCGGCCATCATGGCTTTTCGAGCTGGTGGCCGGGGTAGAGCTTGAGTGGCCATGAGTGCGAGATCATAAAGGTCGTAGATCTTGAGCTCGCGATTGCCATGGCTGCTTGAGCATTTGATCTATAGGCATTATAAGCGACAACATAATTCTTTTATGTGGAAATAAAAAAAAGGAGATCTTTGGTCTTCATGATTTTCACGATAAGAAAAATGAAGACATACATTTATTCACAGTGATACCCTTGAAAGTGTTTGTCGTTGAAAAACCAAAGAGATGAAAAAATTTGATTTCTCTCCCCTAACCCACGCTTTTCTTTAATGTATTCCACATTGTCACGACCTCTTTTTTTCCGTCCGGGGGAAAATGAAGAGAGGTTTAGGGGTATTTGCCTAAAGAGGCGGACCAATGGCCCTAGATTAGGCGTAGGATCTCCCAAGCCCATACCTCGCGCGACGTTGGATTCGTTTTTTAGTTCTTAACAATCTGTGTAATTTTAGGAGTCGCCATTAGCCTATTGGGGTCGGCTAGAAACCAATCAAGACACGGGAGTGTTGTCTCGATTCCTACACAACCAGAGATTTCTAGAAACGGGGACTTATTTACGCCAATGTTTCTATTAGCGCCCTTGCGGTACCACTAACTTGGAAGGTTGTTTATCTAAATGGCCACACAATCTTGATTACCAATTATAATCTTTATAAAACCACTAAGTGTCCATGCAAATGTTTTTGTAGGTTTTTTTTTTTGTCTAAACTAATCCTAACGTAATTTAGAAAAGAAATTTACACTCCAATTATTGAAAAGCGGTGCGGTAAATAAACATCCAATAAATTGAAATGACTTGAAAGTAAAGCAGAAAAGAAAGACCCGATACAAGTCGGGCAAATAATATTACATGGCCTTGTTATCACGCCCCGGGACAGGACCCCCGTGAACAAAATGAGAAGTTAAATATGCGTGAAATTACTCTAGATGCATGAAATTACTTCAATTAATTTTAATCTATGGAAAATAGATTATTTACGAAAATAGTTATAAAATATCAAAATAGCATTAAATTAGGAAAAATGGCCTTATAAAATTAATAAAATTTCATATATGTCATTTTTCCTTAATTTGATGCCATTTATCACTTATATATATATTTTTGAATTTTTTTGAATTTTTTGAATTTTGTTTATTATTATTTTTAAATAATAATAATAATTCCCTAAACCGATATATGCTAACATTGAACAACACAGAACATATTACAATAATAGAGCTTAAATCGACCGTTTCAAGGTTGAAACTTAGTTCCAACATTTTATCAAATACTTGGCTTGCATCAAATCACCTCAAAACGTCTTCTTCGGGCCATGTTCGTGGCCTTCAACCTCGACCCATAAGCAATCTCATGCGGAGGCAAAGTATCAAGATTATACTACCACATGCAAAGAACAGGTTTAACTAGAAATCACAGCCTAGAACATGCAAAAACCGAACTGAAAACGGCCTCCAATATGCGGGTTGGAGCTGTTTTGCAAATCTGGTGATGAACCCAAGTTAAACAGCCATGTCAAATGCTCAGATTGAAGCTCCGACAACCATGACATGCCACATCTATATGAAATATTACTCCATCTAGATGAAAATAGGTAACACTTACTTTCAAATGCAACAAACATCACCGAAAACGATCAACTGAACACATCAAAATGAACTCTCCAAGAAGCATTCGTGCATGATCTATGCTGGCCAACCATGTCTCAATGTGGTTTTTGGCTCATGTTATAGATGGTTTCATGGT
Organism: Eucalyptus brandiana; assembly: GCA_014182725.1. Lineage (NCBI taxonomy): Eukaryota > Viridiplantae > Streptophyta > Magnoliopsida > Myrtales > Myrtaceae > Eucalyptus > Eucalyptus brandiana. The sequence goes on along the minus strand of CM024674.1, from coordinate 23,816,336 downwards.
TCACAAGGAGATTTAAAGACTAAACCGGGTTGTCCTATGCATCATTTGCACTCCCATGTAACATTCATCAAAGTCACAACGACGAAAAAAAGCATGCAAAGGGGAGTAACTGTTGTTACTGATCAAAACAGTAAACAAGAAAATAGAAAACCAGAAGCTATATTTTTCAGATGAGGAAGAGAAGCGCAGAGAAAACAGAGCACAAACTTACGTACATCAGTTTTCTAAAGAAACTGTCAAGTACAGCCACTAAATACAAAACAAAAACTGCTCACGTACGTGCAACACATAACTGCACACAAACGTGCTATTAACTTGCTAGAAAATAACAAAAACACTAAATAAATAACTAAATTGAACTTGGCTGTTTTTTAATGAAAAAACAGAGGAAAACAGAGTAAAAACAGAACAGAAAAAAAGAAATATAAAACAGCAACTGAGACATTATTAATCCAACAAACTCCTCCTTGGATCGATTCTTCTTTGCATACTCAATTTTCTTTCTTAATACTTCAAATCTTCCAGCTTGAAGTGGTTTTGTGAACATGTCTGCAAGCTGATCTTCAGATCTGCAATAGACTAACTTAACTTCGCCATTTTGTTGCACCTCACGTAGAAAGAAAAATTTGACTTTGAAATGCTTGGTTTTGCCATGGAAAACTGGATTTTGAGATATTGCTAAAGCAGCCTGATTATCCACATTAACTTCAATGCAATTACTGGAATTCAACCACAAATCCTTCATTATCTTCTTCAGCCACAAAGCTTGATTTGCAGCTGCAAGAGCTGCTATAAACTCAGCCTCTGCGAGTGGACGAGCTACAATCTCTTGCTTTTTAGAACACCGGGAGAAACAAGCGGAACCAAAACGAAACAATATCCGGACGTACTCTTCATGTCATCTACTGAACCAGCCCAGTCACTATCAGAAAATCCTTGCAAATTAAACTTCTGACATTTCTTAAACTTCACACCAAAGAACAATGTTCCTTTGAGATATCTCAAGACCCTTTTTGCTGCAATCAAATGTAACTGACTAGGACTAGTCATAAACCTGGATAAAACACTCACAGCAAATAGAATATCTGGTCTGGTTGCTGTAAGATACATAAGACACCCAATTAGACTTCTATACATAGAAGCATCTACTGCATTCGTTCCATCATTCTTCTGCAGCTTCTCTTTAGCAGCCATATGAGTGCTTACACTTCGACAATCTTCCATCTGAAACTTCTTTAGAATTTCCTTCATGTATTTTTTCTGATAGATGAAGATCTCATATGAAGCTGTTTAACTTCCGGACCCAAAAATAAGACATCTTTCCCAAGTCGACATCTCAAAACCGCAAATAAATCTTGCTTCACCTTCTCTATCAATTCCATATCATTCCCGTCACTAAAAGATCATCTACATAAAGTGACAATTAATTACAACACCGTGATTCACCTTCTTGACATAAAGAGTGAACTCACTTAAGCTTTTTACGAAGCCAAAATCCTGCAAATATCGATCTATCTTCCCATACCAAGCTCTTGGAGCCTGCTTCAATCCATATAGAGCTTTCTTCAACCTGTATATACTCTCTTCTTGCCCTTTGATACTAAAGCCTTCAGGTTGTTCAACAAAAATCTCCTCCTCAAGCTCTCCATTCAGAAATGCAGACTTGACATCTAACTGAAATATATGCCACCCCTTCTCTGCAGCAATAGCTAACAATAACCTTATTGTATCAAGTCATGCAACAGGAGCAAATGTTTCAGAATAGTCTACCCCCATATTTGTGCATAGCCTTTCACCACCAGTCTAGCTTTGTATTTATTAACAGAACCATCAGGATTAAGTTTTGTTCTAAACACCCACTTAACCCCAATCACATTCTTATCAGATGGTCTGTCAATGAGCTCCCATGTGTGGTTTTTCTGGATCATTGCAATCTCCTCCTGCATTGCTGCAATCCACCTCTGATCCTCCTTAGCTTCCACAAAGTTAGATGGTTCGAGCATTGCCACATTACTTCTTTCATAGATTTCAGCAAGTGACCTTGTACCTCTCACTGGTAAATCATCAACACTGTCTTACAATCCATCTATAACTTCATCAACCTCTACATCTGTTGCAGGTTGTTTTTCAAACTGCTGCTTTTCTGCACTCTTTCCTTCCATCCAATTCCACTCATCTTCCTCTAGAAAAACAACATCTCTGCTTATAGTCACCTTCCCTGTCAGAAGATGAAAAATTCTGTAAGCCTTTGATTGGAGACTGTACCCAATGAAGATTCCAAGCTCTGCCTTCTTATCCAGCTTGTCCCTCTTGACCTCAGGAACATGAGTGTAACACAAACACCCAAAAACCTTCAAATTTTTCACAGAAGGTTTAACACCATACCAAACTTCAAAAGGTGTTGACCTCTCTAAGGCCTTTGTGGGCAATCTGTTCAACAGGAACACTGCAGTATTAGCTGCTTCAGCCCAGAACTTCTTAGGCAACATCTTCTCTTGCATCATACATCTGGCCATCTCCATAATACTTCTATTTTTTCTCTCACTGACTCCATTCTGTTGAGGTGAATAGGGAGCAGTGAACTGCTGCACAATTCCTGCTTGCTCACAATTCAACTTAAACTTATGAGCAAAGATACTCGGAACCATTATCGACCCGAGCATTTTAATTTTTTCCCACTCGATTCTCAACTAAGGCTTTAAACTTCACAAACACATCAGCAACTTCAGACTTGGCTCGCAGAAAATAAATCCAACTCATCCTAGTCATATCATCAGTGAAGGTAATGAAATACCTGCTACCATTGAGAGAAGACTTAGACATAGGTCCACATAAATCTGTGTGGACTAATTGCAGCTTCTCACATGCTCTCCACCTCCTCCTTTGAAAGGAAATCTGGCTTGCTTGCCAAGAAGACAAGTTTTGCACCGTGGAAATTCCTCCTCCAAACTTGGCAAGTCATCTCGCTAAGCTATTTCTCTGCATAAACAACATGCTCTTTTCGTGAACATGCCCAAGTCTTTTATGCCATATCTCTGCATTTTCTTCTTTGCATTTTAAAGCCATTTGTTGCATCTCTTGTGGCTTGAACATGAAACTCTTGTCCTTCATTGGGATTCTTAGCACTTCTTTGCTATCTGCATTATTAATAAGACATTCCTTCCCTTCGAATTTCACTTTATAGCCCTTCTCAACTAATTGACCAACACTTAACAAATTATGGTCAATATTTGGCACAAAGAGAACATCACTGATCAGCTTCGCCTCCTGATTTCCTTCAATAGCCACTGTACCCTTCCCTTGCACTTCGATATACTGTCCATTGCCAATTCTGACTCTGGACCTGACTGACTTGTCTAGACTCCTAAACAGCTTCGAATTGCCAGTCATATGATTGGTACAGCCACTATCCACCAGCCATGCATCATTTCCAACAAAAGATTCAGAAAAAGAAGCTACAAACAAGTGCTCTTCCTCAGCTTCATTCACTGCTACCTGTGCTTTTCCTGCTTGCTGGTAATTTTTTTCTTTGCAAATGGCTTCCATGTGACCCAACTTGTGACATCTTCTACATCTAGCATCAGGCTTTCTCCAACATCTAAAAAACTGATGATTAGTTCCACCACAGTATTAACAAGGCTTTTTGTTCATCTTCCATTTGCTAGACCCACCAGAATTTCCTTCTTTTGCTACAAACTTGGAGTCGCCGGCATTTTCTCTGGACTAAATCCATTTCTTCCCTTTGCCTCCATCATTTGATTTCACTCTAGCTTGTAGCGCACCCTCTACAAACTCTTCTTTTCTCATCAGTCTTACGTGCTCCCGTGCTGCGAGCATTTAACAATTATGCAAGCTTTATATCGGGTAAGTCTCTTGTATTTTCCGAGACGCTATGGTGGCTTCGAACTTCTCGGAAGAGACACCGGGATCTTCCGAACAAGCCTTTCATCCTTCAAGTCGGTCCCTAAAACTCGATTTTATCAAATATCCCAACCAACCTATCGTAGTACTCCTTCACCGACTCAATCCTTCATCTGCTGTCTCTCAAACTCCCTCAAGAGATTCAGCACCTTCATACCTCTTATCTTCTCATCTCCTTCATATTCTTCCTTCAAGAAGTCCCATATGGCCTTTGCGAGTCACACTTCATAATTCGGTAAAGATGGTAGGCGAGACAGCGGATACGGGCAAGATTTTGCCTTAGCTTTTCTTGTGGTTCTCTCTTTATGAAGTTTGATTTGATTCATGGTCGGATTATCTGGAAGTGGAGCAACTTCATAATCATCCTCCATAGCTTCCCACAGATCATGACCCTCCAAAAATGCTGTCATCTTAACAGCCCATGCTTGATAATTCTCTCCAAAGAAATACTTGGAGAAGCCATCGCAGAAAAACCACTCGACCCCGTCTCCATCACCCTTTAACTTCTTTACACTTCGATACTTGCTTCACTTCACAGTCCCTCAAGATCATACAGGGCTCGATACCACCGTTGTTACTTGATCAAAACAAGAAACAAGAAAATAGAAAACCAGAAGCTATATTTTTCAGATGAGGAAGAGAAGCGCAGAAAAACGAGCACAAACTTACGTACATCGGTTTTCTAAAGAAACTGTCAAGTACAGCCACTAAATACAAAACAAAAACTGCTCACGTACGTGCAACACATAACGCACACAAACGTGCTATTAACTTGCTAGAAAATAACAAAAACACTAAATAAATAACTAAATTGAACTTGGCTGTTTTTTAATGAAAAAACAGAGGAAAACAGAGTAAAAATAGAACAGAAAAAAAAGAAACATAAAACAGCAACTGAGACATTATTAATCCAACAGTAACAAGTCAAGCATGTAGGGGCATTGAAGAGGTTTTAAACACTTAGAAAAATTTTAGCTTCAGAAATCGTTCTTCGGACTAGTTTCCTTCTCGATTTTCATGATCAAAACATGTTCAAACTCGAACAAAAATACATCTAGGATGCTTACCTTGCTTCCTAGTTCCTTTTTTCAAGTGACTCTTGGCCAAGCAAACCACGAAATTGTCCTCTGGAAGCACGTGGAAATTGGTTCCTTCAAGCTGAAAGTGAGATCTGCAGAAGAAAAAGTGACAACGAAGCGTTTCGTTGACTTCCAAACCTTCCTTGTTGGCCAAGTTCAAATCAACCCAAACTATATGTATTATAGTTTGGCTTGTAAGTCATGGCTTTCCTCATTTGTCTCTCAAGTTTCTCAAAAGCACTCGCTTTTCCTCACTCGTGACCAATCAGGCTCAACACTTAGAAAAATTTTCGGACTTTCTGGGCCTGCCAGGAGGGCACTGTTTCCGGGGGCTTTAGGAGGCCTTTCCGATCTCCATTTGGGACATGTGACCTATGGTTGGAAAGATCTTGGAGTGAAGTTCCAATCTCTAGTTGAAGGTTTTGGCTAATTTTGACCGTAGATGTGTGAAAATCTCACTTTTCTCTCTAAAGGTTCATTTGGAATTTCTGGGTTCTCTCCTTTCTGGAATTGCTTCTGAGGGTGTTTTTTGGGTACGATTCCGAGCTCCCTCCTCTCTATCTTGTCTCCTTTTTTCTCTTCCTCGAAAAGAGCTCATTTCGTAGATCTTATCCCCTGAATTAGAGGATTTTTGGTCAGCCTTTTGTCCACCTACCAGGCCTGTCAACGGGGCTACTTCACCCACTCTCTCGACTTAGCCAATTTTTTTAATTCTGCAGCTGTTGAGTGTGCAGGTTTTGCTGCGATTTTCCGGTGCTGTCAGGAGCTTATCCTTGACCAATTTCCGTCCACTTGCACTGCTATATATGGTCTTCCATCACGTGCAAATATCGAGCTAAATGGGCGGCTGAGTGAGATATGGTGGGGCCACCAATATGCCTACTTATCGCTCCGAATTAAGACCTAACCGTGGGCTGGGTTTTGGTAGCTAGTTTGTGTGCTTTAATTCATCAATTTGGCCGCGGTTTCTGATCAATTAGCAACCTCATGTATATTATTTTAAGATCTTGACCATTTTTCGTAATTGTCTCCACCCAATTTTGCAAGAGAGTCCCTCAAAGTTGGCCATTTTCTTGCCCGAAAATGTCAAATTCAATGCAATTAGGTCCTTTTTGCCCGATTCGATTAATTAGACCTGACCCAAGTTCAATTTCAACTTAATTGGGGGCTAAGATGATGATTTAAGGGCTCGGGTGAAATTTTACAAAATTTGCGAATTGGTCCCTCAACTTTTGGAAATTGCATTTTTGCCCCAATTTGCCATTTTAATTCCAATCGACCTCCCGGGCTTGGCTAGTCACATTTAGATCATTGGCCACAACTTTTTTTTTCTTTTTTTAACTTTTTTTAACTTTTTTTTTTTTTTAATTAATTAATCTATATATGCATAATTTGGGCAAAAATTAGGTGTCAACAATGCCCCTTTTGGAAGGAAGCTCAAAGAGATTTCTTTCAAAGATAAGGTGACACCTAATGTTTTGTTTTGTTTTGTTTTTGTTTTTTTTTGTTTTTTTGTTTTTTGACAATAGCAAAATGAAAATGCAAGTAAGCTTAATGTAAAGAGTGTGATCTAGGGATGTACTTGTGAATACTTTGAAAAATGTGGTTTAAGGATATACCCACAAACCTTGTGGTTTAAGGCAACCCCACGAACCTTGTGGTTTAAGGCAGTCCTATTAACCGTGTGGTTTAAGGCAATCCTATTAACCGTGTGGTTTAAGGCAATCCCACTAACCATGTGGTTTAAGGCAGTCCCACTAACATCGTGGTTTAAGGCAATCCCACTAACCTCGTGGTTTAAGGCAATCCCACTAACCGTGTGGTTTAAGGTAGTCTCACTAACCGTGTGGTTTAAGGGAGTCCCATGAACCTTGTGGTTTAAGGCAATCCCACTAACCGTGTGGTTTAAGGCAGTCCCACTAACCGTGTGGTTTAAAGCAATCCCACTAACCGTGTGATTTAAGGCAGTCCCACTAACCGTGTGGTTTAAGGCAGTCCTATTAACCGTGTGGTTTAAGGCAGTCCTATTAACCGTGTGGTTTAAGGCAATCCCACTAACCGTGTGGTTTAAGGCAGTCCCACTAACATCGTGGTTTAAGGCAATCCCACTAACCGTGTGGTTTAAGGTAGTCTCACTAACCATGTGGTTTAAGGCAATCCCACTAACCGTGTGGTTTAAGGGAGTCCCACGAACCTTGTGGTTTAAGGGAGTCCCACGAACCTTGTGGTTTAAGGCAGTCCCACTAACCGTGTGGTTTAAGGCAGTCCCGCTAACCGTGTGATTTAAGGCAGTCCCACTAACCGTGTGGTTTAAGGCAGTCCCACTAACCGTGTGGTTTAAGGCAAACCCACTAACCGTGTAGTTTAAGGTAGTCCCACTAACCTTGTGGTTTAAGGCAGTTCCACTAACCGTATGGTTTAAGGCAGTCCCACTAACCGTGTAAATTGTATGATTTTAGGATAACCAAGAACCTCTTGAAAATGCATGGTTTAAGGCTAACCCATGAATCCTTTGAAATTATGTCTTGAAAATGCATGGTTTGAGGCTAACCCATGAACCTTTTGGAATTGTATGGTTTAAGGATAACCAAGAACCTTTTGAAAGTGCATGGTTTAAGACTAACCTATGAATCCTTTGGAATTGCATGGTTTAAGGGTAACCAAGAACCTCTTGAAAGTGCATGATTTAAGGCTAATCCAAGAACCCTTTAAAATTGCATGGTTTAAGGATAACCAAGAACTTCTTGAAAATGCATGGTTTAAGGATAACTCATAAACCTTTTGAAATTGCAAGGTTTAAGGGTAACCAAGAACCTTTTGAAAATGCATGGTTTAAGGCTAACCCATGAACCTTTAGAATTGCAAGATTTAAGGATAACCAAGAACCTTTTGAAAATGCATGGTTTAAGGATAACTCATAAACCTTTTGAAATTGTAAGGTTTAAGGATAACCAAGAACCTTTTGAAAATGCATGGTTTAAGGCTAACCCATGAACCTTTAGAATTGTAAGATTTAAGGATAACCAAGAATCTCTTGAAAATGCATGGTTTAAGGCTAACCCATGAACCCTTTAGAATTGCATGGTTTAAGGGTAACCGAGAACCTTCTGAAAGTGCATGATTTAAGGCTAATCCAAGAACCCTTTAGAATTGCATGGTTTAAGGATAACCAAGAACCTCTTGAAAATGCATGGTTTAAGGCTAACCCATGAACCCTTTGAAATTGTATGGTTTAAGGATAACCAAGAACCTCTTGAAAATTGCATGGTTTAAGGCTAACCCATGAATCCTTTGAGATTGCAAGGTTTAAAGATAACCATGAACCTCTTGAAAATGCATGATTTAAGGCTAACCCAAGAACCCTTTGAAAATGCATGGTTTAAGGCTAACCCATGAACCTTTAGAATTGCAAGGTTTAAGGATAACCAAGAACCTTTTGAAAATACATGGTTTAAGGCTAACCCATGAACCCTTTGAAATTGCAAGGTTTAAGGATAACCAAGAACCTTTTGGAATTGCATGGTTTAAGGCTAACCCATGAACCCTTTGAGATTGCAAGGTTTAAAGATAACCAAGAACCTCTTGAAAATGCATGGTTTAAGGCTAACCCATGAACCCTTTGAAAATGCATGGTTTAAGGCTAATCCATGAACCCTTTGAAATTGTGTGGTTTCACTGGAGGAACCTGTCATTCGAGAATATTCTGAAATGGATACTGCACATCAAATAGTATTCATTATAACAAGTATTCTAGTAGCGAAATCATACTAGATGAGGTCAATTTCAACATATGTCATTAGAAACAATATCAAAAGTGTATCGGTAATGAGAAGGCAATGATTGCATAAACAAATCAAACTAATTCCGACAACTTGACAAACTCGCAAAATTGTCATCACGCTCGAATGATATCATTAATCGTCAAATTCTCTTGGGAGAAAAGTCCTTGTCGAAATGACCCTGACTTATGAGAAAGGTTTGTTAAGTATGCCAAGCAATGATCCCTAGTCAGAAAGGGCTTCTCGCATATCCTCAAGAAAATGGTTGTTTGATCCCATCTGTTTATGTAGGAAATAAACTGATCACTCAACCTCACTCTTCCAGTGCGCAAGGCTTTGAATCATTCGCAATAAGTACACATTGACCAATCAAAGAGGTCTTTTAGAAGGACCGTAGTGCAGGTTTGGTCATGGTTTTAGCAATGGATAAGCATCATTGGCTATGAAATAAATTAATCATTGATTGACATCTCCGCCAGGTTTACAAGTCAAGAAACCTTAAGATGAGATAAGACAACCTTACTCCCACTTCTTCGAGCGGCATCTTCTTTAGGAAGTTCTTATTTCCACTTTGAATCATCCCAATCTGAAGAGACTTTGGAAATGGGTTGTAATGTTGGTTCGGGGAAAGGTTCAAAAGGTTTAGCTCAAAAGGCTTAGAACTTTTTGTCAAAGGGGGATTTGGGAGTTGGTGATTATCATGACATCATTACCATATCATCCATTTTTTAAAGCACTCAATGTTTAGAATTCAAATTGTCTCGAAAGCCCTTTGACTAATTATCTTAACATAATGGCTTTTGCATTGGCAATGATTTTCTTTTCAATGCAGGCATTTTTTTGCCATTTTTGCTTTCACAGAGATATTCCTCTTGATGCAATTGTTTTTCTTCCACTCTCTCTCCCCTTTTTTTTTTGTGGGCATTTGCCTTGCTTTTACCAGGCATACTGCTTTTTCATGCCCCTTAATTTTCACTTGACTTTTGTTCTTTCAAACTTTTTGAGCTCTTGGGACTTTCAAGATGCTTTTCATATTCTCTTATAAACACCAATTGCATTGGTAAATCATGTGCCCTGCCCCAATGTAGGGAGATAATCACCACTCGGGTTTTAGAAATGAATAGTTAGGCTCAATATGGTTTAAGCAAAGGGTATCGGTGTTTGGGTAGAGAAAGGAATGCTCTTCTTCACCGTGGGATGCTTCGAGCTTCCATAAGAATTCACCTGAAGTTACCACAAAAAGATTTATGCAAGTGAGAGCAAAGAAACCTTTCTCATCTTTCCTCTCCAAATAATGTCAACCCAAACCTCCATAATTGCCCCCATCGTGGGGTGGTTCTTGACAGGGGGGTATTTTGTAGAAAATTCTTCATATTAAAAGGCTCAAATGGGCTAACTATTGTCACCTGTAGTGTGTATGATAGAGGAAAAAAATGCCTCTTATCATCTTGATCTATGTACTGCTTGCGAATGAATTCATTGACCTTAACCGACACAGGTTTTCTTTTTCACTCGAATCCCAGAGTGCTTAAAGGACATGTTTGGAAATGGGTTGCCTTTCGTCATCCTAAGTGTTTCTCGCTTGGCATAAGTAACATCGCCTTTCATTTTTGTTGAGATCATCTGAGTGGATTAACCTCCATAGAGAATTTTGATTCGAAATGAGTGATCCATTGAGTGGATGGACAATTTAAAGATAAAGAAGATTTTTGCAAACTTTGTGGAAAACTTTTTTTTTTCTTTCAATTTCCATTTCTTGTGCTCGTTTCTAGAAAAACACTAGATGTTCTTTTTTGTGATGGAAATTCTCCATTTGTTTTCCATTTGATTTTGAGAAGAAGGGTACTTACCTGTGCCTTAGTAGTCAGGCGACCCTACGAAGAACAAAAAGGAATGTGTTAGTACATGAATCCTCAGGGATCGTAAAAATGGAAACGATACAACATTACCCCTTGGTCGGTTTCACCATTTGGCGGCAAACAACGGAATGAATGTACTGTTTTAAGGCTTGAAGAGAATCTCAGGTCTTTGGTCTCATTAGTTCAAGCATTTTCCTCTTTTTGCAAAAATAAGAGATGCAAAAGTTTTATTTATTTATTTATTATTGTTTTTTACATGGCAACCTTGTTGCCGTTTCTAGGGATCGAACCCCGTACCTCTCGGACCGTTCATTCATTCCCATACCACCAAACCGAAGCGCTGGTAGTGTCTATGGGGCGCTTCTTTTTTATTTAATTGAACCGGCTCTAGAACGACACATATTTTAAGCCAACTTAGGTGACTTTGCCATGTGTTAACTCCACATGCTTACTTGGTCGATATAGATTATGCTTAAATCAATTTCTCGAGTTTGTTCCTTGAATACCGACGCTTCTTGTCAAACAAGGGAACTACGTCAAATAATGAAGTTAGAGAGGGGCATTTTGGAAACGATACGGAATTACCCTTCTCCTATAGCTGACTTTAAATGTCTTGTGTTTCCTCTTCATGTGCTTTTGCTCCTCAGTTGTTAACATTTCCTTGAAGATCTTGCTTTCAAATGGGCCATTTAGATGTTATCAAATTCACTCTTTCTAAGTGGACGTCAAAGATGAAAGGAGAGGGGTACTCCTTGTTTCTACATGTGAGGGCATTGCTCCTTGGACGTTTTACTCCATTTATTCCATCAAAATGGATGGTCGGGCCTTAACATGCCTTCTTGGTATAAGGTATTGCTCCAGCAGTCAATGTGCACCTTTTCCTACAAGAGATGGGGCATGTTACTTATATTCCAAAATTGAATTGGACTAATTTAGGGACGATACTCCCTTTTTGTGCGGAATCAATTGACTTTGTTCCATCTTGCTTCACAAGTGAGAGTCACTCTACTTTGAGTGACTTGCCCGTTTATCAACTACAAGGAAAAAGAGACGTAATAATGTTATTTTCATATTCGACGTAATTCATTTTAGGAACAGTATACTCCCTTTTACGGCATAGCTGATGATTGCATTCCATCCCGCTTCCTTGGCTATGGAGAGGGATTTGCTTTCATGATTGACAGTAATTCACTTGGCAAATGTCTATTCCATTTGAAATTTTCCCCTTTTAGAAGTCGGGTGACTCAGGCATTGCGTGCCCCCGATCCATTTTATGGCCATCTGCCCCAATTAAAATTTCCTACACATATGGAAACAATGTATTATTTCCACTCTTAGGTACATTAAGTTTAGGAACGAAGTACACCCTTTTTCAAAGTCAGGCAATTCCGCATCTCATCGTATCTCTGTGGAAGAAGGGGAGATATTGTCCTTATGGTCGAATATATGCCACATTGAGTTAGATAACTTGTCCATATGCAGCTTCACTATGTTGGATTGATGAATCTTCATTTCATTTGAATCCTTCATGCTTTACTCGGTTTCCCGTGTACCCCTTTTAGGCTAGGTGATATTTCACCATTTTTGCTGCATCAATGCATTTCCCACTTCACAATCTGTAAGCATGGGTGGCTATGTCAGTTTATGAATGAGTTGTTTTGACTTTTGGAACGAACACACCATTTTCTTTTAGAGATCGTGTGATTCTGGACCAGGTTGTCCTCCCCATGTAATCTTGTTGCTTGCCGGTAATTTGCCTCACTAAAATCTGCACAAAGTGCAAGGACAAGTCATTCCTAAAATAAATCGAATTTAACTTGAAACGATTACCACCTTTTATTTGAAGGCAACATTTGATGACCGATTCTTGTTTGTGTACATCTACATCTTGAAGTGTTGTCTTGCACACCACCAATAATCATCTCCATACATGATTGGATGCCAAGAAATTGTTGGAAGTGTAGGGATTGTAGATGCTTCTTGTTCGCAACGAACGAAGTAGTTTGTTGCCTTAGAATGTCTACAAATTTCTTCTTCCACGAAGAATGTCAAATTAATATGAGGTCGTCCAACATGTGGAACTTCATTAGACCAGTAGATTTGTGATCTTCAAGGCTTTGATGATTCTTTTCACACTTAATCACAATGTTTGAGTTGATATGCTGCGAAATTATTCAAGTAGTTCATGGCTCAACCAAATATGCCCATAAATGAGCATGAATTGGTGCATCTCATGACTTGCTTTGTCAGGGAAAATCCCACGCTTTTGTCAATCTTGAACAAAACCGTCATTTTGCCTGTTTAACAAAAAAATGGATGACTGAGTTAGTTGTTGCTCAAGAAATCTCTATTGGAACGATTACAACCTTACCCTCTCAAAGCATCATCCTGTGGATTAACCTGCAAAAGCGATTAAATGAAGAGATAAAATATTGTGCAGGTTCTTCTTGAAACTCATTTTCAAACATTTTGAAGCTAAGGCATAAAACTCAGCCTAGAAGGTCCATTTGGAACACTTCAAGTGTTTTAAAGAATATAACTTTTATGAACTCTAACTTCATTATTAAAAAATGTGAGTTGTATGATTTACAGAGGCATTTGATTGGGTCCACAATCAAAACCCAAAACGCAAAACACGGTTCCTAATAGGAATAATGACAAGGATAAAGTACAAGAAGCTCTTTCGTAGAGGAGCATAATAAGCACAATTCTCGTCCTAGCTTTAAAGTCCACTTTTGGCATGGTCAAGCAAGAGGAGTTCAAGGAATGGTTGTCACGCATGACCTGCGAAAGGAAGATAATGTCAGTACATGGATGAAAAATTGATCTTTCAATAAAGCCGCCTCTTACAATGAAATCAAGGCGACGATACCTTCTTCGTAGTATCCACTTACGAAAATTTGGTATTTCATCAAGATTTTATTAGTAAGAGGAGATTTCATTAAAAGATCGATCCACAGCTATCAATTGAATGCCCACTCTGTTCCAAAAGTTTCATACACAAATGGGGCATTAATTTTAAAAGATTAATTTGTAATTTCACTCATGCAAAGGTGAGGTGATTTTTATTTTGAGAAATCAATAGACAAAATGTGATTTGAATTTTAATTTTGGAATGTGACCAAGAAAGAATTTTATTGAAAATTTGATTTTAATTCTATGCCCCAAAATGTAATCTTGACTTGGAAGAATTTCTATACAAAATGTGACTTTGAGTTCACAATTGAAAACAAAAACATTTGTTTTATGGGGTTAGATCAAAGGTATTTGAAATGTTTATTTATTAAGAGTGAGCATCAAGCCTATATTTTCAAGGGCATTCCATTGATTTCCGCAAATCTCCAAAAAATGAAAATTTCAATCCGAGTTGAGCAAGTAGATAGAGAAACCATACTTACAGTGGGTGAAGAGACTTTTTTTTTTTAATCACATAGACACGCGGATGTAAACTTGTGAGGTTTGACGCATAAAGGTGGAATTCTAAAGGCTTAAGGTCCCCATTTTGATTAGATCAAAAGAGTTCTCCCCACTCCGCACTTACGTCGGACAGTTCTCTTTATCATTAATCAAAATGAGCGGGACCAAAAGTGGATAACCATGGGCCATTCCCCGCACGGGTTCCAACTTTTGGCACCTTCTATGGGCTTCCTAATGCGATCGGGGTTTTAGATCGCGGGTTGTGTGTGTAAATGTGTAGTGCTAAGATAAGTATAAAGGCACACACATCAATTGATATCCAAACAACACTTCAATTTCATCCATATAGGCATACATTCCTACGCCTCCCTACAAAAGAGATGGGTTAACAAACACTCCACCCCTTATTACTCCAAACCTACAAAAACATTTAACACATTGTTAGCGGACTAACCTTGTTTTCCACACGACTTCGACACGCGCTATCAAATGAAGACCATGTTAGTGAACAACCAACCAAGTTATTACGGCCTAAGTCCTCTAAGGTTTGCAACCAAGTCCCCAGCGGAGTCGCCAAGCTGTCACGACCTCTTTTTTTCCGTCCGGGGGAAAATGAAGAGAGGTTTAGGGGTATTTGCCTAAAGAGGCGGACCAATGGCCCTAGATTAGGCGCAGGCTCTCTCAAGCCCATACCTCGCGCGACGTTGGATTCGTTTTTTAGTTCTTAACAATCTGTGTAATTTTAGGAGTCGCCACTAGCCTATTGGGGTCGGCTAGAAACCAATCAAGACACGGGAGTGTTGTCTCGATTCCTACACAACCAGAGATTTCTAGAAACGGGGACTTATTTACGCCAATGTTTCTATTAGCGCCCTTGCGGTACCACTAACTTGGAAGGTTGTTTATCTAAATGGCCACACAATCTTGATTACCAATTATAATCTTTATAAAACCACTAAGTGTCAATGCAAATGTTTTTGTAGGTTTTTTTTTTTGTCTAAACTAATCCTAACGTAATTTAGAAAAGAAATTTACACTCCAATTATTGAAAAGCGGTGTGGTAAATAAACATCCAATAAATTGAAATGACTTGAAAGTAAAGCGGAAAAGAAAGACCCGATACAAGTCGGGCAAATAATATTACATGGCCTTGTTATCACGCCCCGGGACAGGACCCCCGTGAACAAAATGAGAAGTTAAATATGCGTGAAATTACTCTAGATGCATGAAATTACTCTAATTAATTTTAATCTATGGAAAATAGATTATTTACGAAAATAGTTATAAAATATCAAAATAGCATTAAATTAGGAAAAATGGCCTTATAGAATTAATAAAATTTCATATATGTCATTTTTCCTTAATTTGATGCCATTTATCACTTATATATTTTTTTTTTGAATTTTTTTGAATTTTTTGAATTTTTATTATTATTATTTTTAAATAATAATAATAATTCCCTAAACCGATATATGCTAACATTGAACAACACAGCACATAAATATTACAATAATAGAGCTTAAATCGACCGTTTCAAGGTTGAAACTTAGTTCCAACATTTTATCAAATACTTGGCTTGCATCAAATCACCTCAAAACGTCTTCTTCGGGCCATGTTCGTGGCCTTCAACCTCGACCCATAAGCAATCTCATGCGGAGGCAAAGTATCAAGATTATACTACCACATGCAAAGAATAGGTTTAACTAGAAATCACAGCCTAGAACATGCAAAAACCAAACTGAAAACGGCCTCCAATATGCGGGTTGGAGCTGTTTTGCAAATCTGGTGATGAACCCAAGTTAAACAGCCATGTCAAATGCTCAGATTGAAGCTCCGACAACCATGACATGCCACATCTATATGAAATATTACTCCATCTAGATGAAAATAGGTAACACTTACTTTCAAATGCAACAAACATCACCAAAAACGATCAACCGAACGCTTCAAAATGAACTCTCCAAGAAGCATTCGTGCATGATCTATGCTGGCCAACCATGTCTCAATGTGGTTTTTGGCTCATGTTATAGATGGTTTCATGGTTCACAAGGAGATTTAAAGACTAAACCGGGTTGTCATATGCATCATTTGCACTCCCATGTAACATTCATCAAAGTCACAACGACGAAAAAAAGCATGCAAAGGGGAGTAACAAGTCAAGCATGTAGGGGCATTGAAGAGGTTTTAAACACTTGGAAAAATTTTAGCTTCAGAAATCAGTTCTTCGGACTAGTTTCCTTCTCGATTTTCATGATCAAAACATGTTCAAACTCGAACAAAAATACATCTAGGATGCTTACCTTGCTTCCTAGTTCCTTTTTTCAAGTGACTCTTGGCCAAGCAAACCACGAAATTGTCCTCTGGAAGCACGTGGAAGTTGGTTCCTTCAAGCTGAAAGTGAGATCTGCAGAAGAAAAAGTGACAGCGAAGCGTTTCGTTGACTTCCAAAATTAGACTTCCAAACCTTCCTTGTTGTCCAAGTTCAAATCAACCCAAACTATATGTATTATAGTTTGGCTTGTAATTCATGGCTTTCCTCATTTGTCTCTCAAGTTTCTCAAAAGCACTCGCTTTTCCTCACTCGTGACCAATCAGGCTCAACAGGAGGGCACTGTTTCGGGGGGCTTTAGGAGGCCTTTCCGATCTCCATTTGGGACATGTGACCTATGGTTGGAAAGATATTGGAGTGAAGTTTCAATATCTAGTTGAAGGTTTTGGCTAATTTTGACCGTAGATATGTGAAAATCTCACTTTTCTCTCTAAAGGTTCATCTGGAATTTCTGGGTTCTCTCCTTTCTGGAATTGCTTCTGAGGGTGTTTTTTGGGTACGATTCCGAGCTCCCTCCTCTCTATCTCGTCTCCTTTTTTCTCTTCCTCGAAAAGAGCTCATTTCGTAGATCTTATCCCCTGAATTAGAGGATTTTTGGTCAGCCTTTTGTCCACTTACCAGGCCTGTCAACAGGGCTACTTCACCCACTCTCTGACTTAGCCAATTTTTTTAATTCTGCAGCTGTTGAGTGTGCAGGTTTTGCTGCGATTTTCCGGTGCTGTCAGGAGCTTATCCTTGGCCAATTTCCGTCCACTTGCACTGCTATATATGGTCTTCCATCACGTGCAAATATCGAGCTAAATGGGCGGCTGAGTGAGATATGGTGGGGCCACCAATATGCCTACTTATCAGCTCCGAATTAAGACCTAACCGTGGGCTGGGTTTTGGTAGCTAGTTTGTGTGCTTTAATTCATCAATTTGGCCGCGGTTTCTGATCAATTAGCAACCTCATGTATATTATTTTAAGATCTTGACCATTTTTTGTAATTGTCTCCACCCAATTTTGCAAGAGAGTCCCTCAAAGTTGGCCATTTTCTTGCCCGAAAATGTCAAATTCAATGCAATTAGGTCCTTTTTGCCCGATTCGATTAATTAGACCTGACCCAAGTTCAATTTCAACTTAATTGGGGGCTAAGATGATGATTTAAGGGCTCGGGTGAAATTTTACAAAATTTGCGAATTGGTCCCTCAACTTTTGGAAATTGCATTTTTGCCCCAATTTGCCATTTTAATTCCAATCTGACCTCCTGGGCTTGACTAGTCACATTTAGATCATTGGCCACAACTTTTTTTTTTTTTTTTAACTTTTTTTTTTTAACTTTTTTTCTTTTTTTTAATTAATTAATCTATATGCAATAATTTGGGCAAAAAATTAGGTGTCAACACACATGATGGAGGGTAGAATGCAACGTTATTTTTCACATTGTAGGTGGAAAGAGGACCGGACTCTTATTTACACGTGCTATTAATAGGTGCCTTCCATCAAAATGCATTTTAACTTCTATGAGAGTCGCATCTCTATGAAAAAAACGATAACTTCTCAATGAGGATTGTACCAATTCATTGAAGTTATAATTTCTCAAAGCCAATACATTTTAGCTTTGAATATTTATTAAACCATCAATCAATAATATCATGTGGGCCATAATAATTCTTACATTCTCCTACTTGGCCCATATAATGTTCTTTTCCTAGTTTAATAAAGACCATAATGTGCACAATAACATTATGTTAAAACCTTTCAAAAATTGGCTATCACATAATAATCACAATTAAGTAAAGATAACTAATGTGATTCATGACGGTTGTATATCATTAATCCACATAGTCACTTCTATGTACTACAACATAGCTCTCTACTCAACATGATCATAAATGAGAAGTACGATAATGGTCCAACCATAATGTATCTATTAAAGATTATTTAGATTATCATTCATCTATTTCCATAAAGTATACTAAATAGAAAATAAAAATATCAGAGACACATAATTTGTCACGCCCCGATCCTCAAACGTGCGCCCATCCCTCCTTGGTCGGTTAAATAGCAACGTCCCAAGATGCATCGCTGACCCATTCATTTTATGCACACGCGGAATTATATAAATAATCCCCAGATAATAATACAATGGAATAGGAAAGTACAGCCATATTATTATTATTTTTTTCAAACCAAAACGAGCATTTTATAAACAAACATGTCAATTCACAATACCAGGCTGTTTACAAAAATATCGGCTTAACAAAGAGGGAACTGTCCTATGACCCACTAGTCAGACACATTTGTCGATTCTTCGGTCTCCACCTTCTCAAACTCCGGGGCTTTCGATCCTCCACCAACGTCATCTAAGGACCTGAAAATAGTTATATAATAACCAGTGAGACAATGTCTTAGTAAGTTCAACCCCTTAAGATTCGATTAGGAAGAAAATACGCTATGAGAGCTGCCTAAGCACAATCACAAGTCAGAGGGCTTACTTTGGCCTTAGTTTTTTTCCTGCAAGTCAATACAATTCATAATCTCATCGAGTCACATCAACCAAATCAAATCATTTAGTTAGATCGAATTATTGATCAATCGACTCAGTCCATTCCATGTCAATATGACCATTTCCCGGTTATCTCAATCAATACTATCTATGAGTCTGATCATAGTCTAGGATTGCTCACTCGAGCCGATATATAGATAGTATATCTCACCAGAAGTTGCCTCAATACATTATAGTATACTATTTATGCTCACCAAAAGCTGCCGCAATATTCAATATAGTATACTATAGCTCACTAGAAGCTACTGCAATATTCAATATAGTATATTATAGCTCACTAGAAGCTGCCGCAGTTATTGGTCTAATCATTTAACCAATTCTCCATTTTTATCAGACCTAATAAAAATACCCGTGTGTGGGTACACGGTTGGCCTTAGCCAAAATACCATAATTTCATTTCCATAAATCCCACAATATTATATGGTCCACCAAAATATTTTTGGCATTTTAAACCGATGCTTGGTTATTTTCCAATTAATTACTGAAATTAATTTAATTTAGGAATAAATCCCTAAAACACAAATCATGCCAAATCAACACCAATTAGAGCTCAATTAAATAAACAGATCACATCATAACAATTAGCATAAAAAAATTCCGGTTACCGGCTATCCCGGTCTAATTTCCGGAAAATAAATAAATAATTCAATAATTATTGAAAATATTAAATAAATGCCAATAAATCCAACTTAGGCCTGTAATGCCTAATTGGATGCCGAAACAAACTCGGAATATTTCCAAATCACTCTAGTTAGATACTTGAGCTCGTCTAGACCCTAAGCACTATCTATCCACCTAACATGCATTGGTAAAGCACTAAATTAATTACTCTAATCTAATCTATCCACATAATCACACTTAATTAAATCTAATCAACCATTAAGCATCATTAACCTACTAAGCAAGGATTAGTGAGTTAAACTAACTTGTTTAACGATCCACTTGGATCAAATTGATGGGGATGCGATGGGGCTCGATCTTCTCCAAAGTGGTGACACCAACGGAGCATGGCTAGGGCCCGAAAAATGGCCCGCAAAGCCTCACAGAATTGCTGGTTTTCCACGGTTGATGGCTACTTCGCATGGCTGATTTGGTGGGGAAGAAACGGCTGGCTTACGACTTCAAGCGGGCTGTTGAACGAAGATGTGGAGCTGGACGAAATCTACGGTTTATTTGGGCTTTGTTCCGTGAGGTTTGCTTCAGTTTATTGCGGGACGACCATGGAGCTTGAAGGAGTTGGGGACAAACGAACGCGAGAGAGAGAGATTGAGGGGCTGAGGTGTGTTGGCCAAAAGGAAATACACATATAGCAAATAAAAGGAAAAAAGAAGAGTGGTGTTCAGCCAAGGAAATGAGAAGATAAGGAAGACTTCAAAAATTCAAAGGTGAGGGAGGAAAAGTGAGACATGACAGAGAGAAGGAGGGAACGTCGGTGGGGGGAAAGGGATTTGCACGAGGGAGAGAGAGAGAGAGAGAGAGAGAGAGAGGGAGAAAGGAAAAAGGAAGGGGGACGTGCGGCCATGGGGGGAAAAAAATAAAGAGAAAACTAAAAGAAATTCCTAAAATCGAAAATTCATGGTCCCACTTGCTCTTGTTTAATCCGAATTGGTCCCCAAAAATCCCCGTGCTAAAGCACTTAATCATCACTTGCTTTCTTGCACCAAATTTCCCCTAAACAACAAGTCTCGGGTAACAAAAATGGCCATTTCCTTCAATTCCGAATTTTATTTCATTTTTGCTCGGAATCCAATTTTCAAATTGAGGTCCAATTTGTTGAGGAAAAAGCCCACGAAATTTCCTTATCACCAATTCAATTACACCATATGCCAAAAGTCTCTTCAAATTGGCCAATCCGAATTTCTGTTCGTTTTCCGAATCAATTTTCCGTAAAAATCCCGAACTCTCTGAAAATTCCTTGAAAGATGAGTCGATGTTCCTAAAGTGACCTATGACATGATAGGACTTTCAATTTCTGAAATCGGATTCAAATTCGCGGTTAAATTCAATCCGACACGATTTTAGCGTGACTTAATCTATCGGGTAGCTTTTAGGAATTTTTGGTGCAATTGACCCTTGGTCAATTTTTTTCGAGCCACACATACCTCTTCGACATATTGGTGACTCTCGGTTATCGTGAAAATCTTAAGGTTTCAAATACGGACACAGGGCGCCAAAACGACAGAAAAATCAGTCTAGTACCAATCGACGAGAATTTTGCAAATTAGTGGAATCACCCACGCTTAACCACACATCTCAGTCGAACCGACCTATCTTTGATCTCTGATTAATTTTTATCTGTGTCGTAATGACCTTTGCAGACTAGCACGGTCGAGCAGTTAATTCGTAGTAGAATTCTCAAGTCTTTGCGTTTATATTCTTTAACGGCTTCACCTGATGAGCTAGTTATCTCGTGAGTGGCCATTTTAGAGAAAAGCACTATAGTCGCCTCAATGAAAGGCCTGACTTATCTGATCGAAATCAGAACTAAATTTTCAGGATGTTACAACTCTTCACATTTTATAAAAATTTCGTCCTCGAAATTTAAACTTTTACCAATCCTTAAACAAAAAGGTGGGGGTATCATTGTCTCATCGAGTCTTATTTTTCCCGGTTGCTTCTTCAATCCCGTGGTGTTGTTAGATCGCTTTGACCAAGGGGACCATCTTGGTACATAGAATCTGTTCTTTCTGAACCACACTCTGAACCGGGCTTTCCACGTACGACACTCTGTCTTCCATGTCTAATTTTTCAAGATTTAGCACGTGGGTCAAGTCAGGCTCATATGTCCTCAACATCGACACGTGAGAGACGTCATGCACTTGCGCCTACTTCAGCGACAATGTAAGATGATACATTAGGATGTCGATCCTCTCTCTAGAATCTTAAAGGGACCTACGTACCTCGGTTTCAGTTTTCCCTCATTGCCAAAGCGCAAGGTATCCCTCATTGGTGACATCTTTAGAAAAATGTAATCACCAATTTGAAACTCTAAGGGCCTTCGATGCTTAACAAGACAACTTTCTTGGCGGCTTTTAGCGGTCTTGAATCTGTCTTTGATCATGGCAACTACAATCACTGACTACTGAATTGACTTTGGGCTATGACCTTTCTTTCTCTGACCTCATTTCAACAAACTGAAGTTCTGAACACTCTGCTCTACACTGCTTCAGAAGGAACCATCTGATTGTTCTGTTGAAACTGGGAACCTTGGTTCTAGATCTGACATAAATTCGTCAATGGCACTCCATGTAGGCAAACTATTTGACACACATACATTTCTGTATGCCTATTCAAATCGAGATCTTTTCGTACTACATTGAAGTGAGTTGGCTCCATCCATCTGTCGACCACTACCCAAATGGAATCATTACTTCTCTGATTCCTTGACAAGCTCGTCACAAAATCCATCAATATACTTCCATTCACACTCGGGACTCTCGAGTGATTGTAAAAGTCCTCCCGACTTGCATTATTGAACTTCTACTTATTAGCACATTTGACACTTGCAACCTATCCGGCGATATCTATCTTTATACCGATCTACCAATTAAGCTGACACCAATTCTAACCTACTTTGTACTATCTGATCGAATACTGTAATTGCTACAGTGAATTCCTGACAAGGTCTCTTCCTTGAGTGCTACATCGTCAGGTATACCCAATCACTCTTGAAACTTGAATGCTCCATCCTCAGGTTTCTGAGAGTTAGCCTCTCTCTTATCAGTATCCTTTTGCAGTATCTTTTGAACATCCTAGTTTGTCAACTGAAGCGTTTGATTCCAACTTGAGTATCCAATTCAATTTTGAGGGTGGTCATAACATTCAAAATGTGGCCTACCTGAAATTTGAAAACCAAATCTTGAACTTTCTCAAGTAAGGTCCATACTTTAACCAGCATATACACAATTAAAGACTCTTGACTCATCGCATTAGTGACTTCTTTCGTTCTTCCAGGGTGATACCAGATATCACCATCCTAGTCCTTCAAAAGTTCTGATTCACAGTGCTATGTCATTTTCAATTCCTTTTGAGAGAATAAATATTGGAGACTTTGTTGGTCGGTGAAGATCCAGGATCCTTCTCCACACAACTAACATCTCCAAATCTTCAGTGCGAAAATTTATGCTGCGAGTTCCAAGTCATACATCGGGTAGTTTAACTCGCGAGATCACAGCTGATAGAACACGTATGCAACAATCCTACCATGTTGCGTCAATACGCAATCCAGTCCCCTAAATGACACATTACTATTGATCTCGTGTCCTCCAGGACCAGATGGAATGGTCAGCATAGATGCGGTTGTCAACTTCTGCTTAAGCTCTTGAAAACTACGCTCGCACTTGTCTATCCCCGCGAACTTTTCTTCCATCTTCAGGAGTCGATTCAACGACAACACTAATGCTGAAAATCCTTCCACAAACCTTCTGTAGTAATCTGTCCAACCTAAATAGCTTTTGATCTCTGACATTGTTGTCGGTCTTGGTCCACTGATAACTGCTTCGATCTTGGTCAGGTCCACGGAGATTTCTTCGCCTGAAATCATGTGACCTAGGAATGCAACACGAGTCATCCAAAACTTGCATTTACTAAACTTAGCGTCCAATCCATGAGTCCTTAGGGTCTGAAATACCATTCTCAGATGACTCTCATGCTCTACAGCACTCCTCGAATACATTAGAATATCCTTGATGAACATGATCACGAACTGATCTAGGCATTCCTCAAATACTCAGTTCATCAAATCCATGACAGCAGCTGGAGTGTTTGTCAAACTAGATGGCATTACAATACTCTCATAAAGGTCGTATTGAGTACGAAACGATGTCAATTGATAATACCTTGTCCTTAAGTCGATCTTTAAAAACATCGACACTCTTTGTCACTAGTCACACAATTCATCAATCTTTATCAATGAACACTTGTCCTTGATTGTCACCTGATTGAGTTGACGATAGTCAATGCATACTCGCAATGAACCATCTTTTTTTTTCTCACAAACAAAATTGATGCTTCCTAAAGTGATGCACTAGCATGTATAAATTCCTTATCCAGTAATTCTCGCATCTGTACCATCAATTCTTTCTACTCAGACAACGACATCTGGTAAAAAGCCTTAGAGAGTGGCTCTGTCTTGGGTGCTAGCTTGATCGCAAATTCTATCTCTTTCTCTGACGACAGGCCTAAAAATTCTTGTGACAACACATCTAGAAATTCTTAGGCTACTCAAACGTCCTCAATCTTCAGTTCTTCAATCTGTCTTATCTATGACTATCACCAAGTAACCTTGGCAATCTTTGTCTAACTAACGGGTTGCCTTCAACCAACGAGATTAATGAAATCAAAGATTCTTTTCCACTCCAAATACACTCGACACTTTCACATGCCAATGGATTAGACTGGATTATTTCACGTCAATAATCCACCACTATGAGAGGCTCCTTGAGTCAACTCTATTCATCTGTGACGTCAAAGTTATATCTCAGCAACTAGTCGAGTACAACTATAGTTAGAGATTCCCCTTTCTTCCGCTTTATTTTAACAAACTAAAATTCTACAAACTTAGTTAAAAGCTCTGCTGCGCTACTCTGATAAAATCTCCCTAGGAATATTCTTCCTCAGATTGGTGTAGGGTCGATTCTATTCCTGTCCCTTTCGCCATCCCAGTGGCGTCTTAACTGCGGTAGTGGCATCTATGCTCCCTTGGATTGTTACTGATAGATCCTCACCTGATGACTGTGCTGGTCACAATCACAACACGTTCTAGCCATACCCGAACATTGGATTTATCCATGCTTTCTTCCACAAATTCGGCACCCATCTGATGAGTCCTCTATCTCTTGTCAGGTGACAGCATGCACCCTTTCTTGTATAGGAGGCCTGCTTCAAATGCCCCTATGCACTTTCTGCGGCGCATTCACTCTGGCCTGTCCCATCAGCGGTGACGGTAATCGCTACCATGGTCCCATCGACCTTTTGGTACAGTTTCTGACTAAGTGACCTTATTGGCCACGCTTAAAACAAGCACCCGTCCAAAAATGGCATGGGCATAACCATGTCATCTCCTATAGGCATGACATACTCTATTATGATTCAGTGCTGACTTATCTATCCCCACCCTTCTTGTTAGGCGGAATAGAATACTTTTCTCTCGACATTGGTCTTTTCCCTGACCGATTTCTATTTCTGTTTGAACTGAATCTTGACTTAGACATAATGGCTCGTTCCCAAATCACATCTTTATGTTGGATCTTAGCAGATATGGCAACAATAATGGTGATGGCACTGACGGCGGTAGTGACGGAGGCAACAACGGCGGCTTGATCCTGAGCTTACTGGCTCAACAAGTTCCTAAGGAACACTAGCGCCTGAATGATCCCATTGAACCTAGGATTGCTCAGTGCTGCTACACTAGTACCAACCTACATCGGTACTCTTACACTCACGTTGGCTTGAGCCTGCGCTCTGTCATAACCACCTTAGGCACCGATCCTTGTCAACGTTCTACCCCGAGTCACAAAGGCTATTGCCCTCTTACTAAGAGTCCTTAGCTCCTGATCACTCAAACTACAGGATCATTATAGAAACCTGTTTTCTAATTCCAATACCATATTGGAATTTGAGTAACCTACACAACCAAGCTACCGATCAACTATTAATAACATGCATTAGCATGAAATAGATGTCATTCCTACTAACTATCCCATGACTCATCACACCTTATCACTCCAACACAGACCTGCTCTGATAACACTTAAACGGGGATGTCACGCCCCGATCCTCGAGCACGCGCCCATCCCTCCTTGGTCGATTAAATAGCAATGTCTTAGGACGCATCGCTGACCCATTCATTTTATGCACATGCGGAAGCATATAAATAATCCCCAGACAATAACACAATGGGATAGGAAAGTAGGGCCATATTATTATTATTATTATTATTATTATTATTATTATTATTATTATTATTATTTTTCAAACCAAAATGAGCCTTTTATAAACAAACAGGTCAATTTACAATACCAGGCTATTTACAAAAATATTGACTTAACAAAGAGAGAACTGTCTTATGACCTACTAGTTAGACACGTTCGCCGATTTTTCGGTCTCCACCTTCTCAGACTCCGGGGCTTCCGATCCTCCACTGACATCATCTAAGGACCTGAAAATGGTTATACAATAACCAATGAGATAATGTCTCAGCAAGTTCAACCCCTTAAGACTTAATTGGGAAGAAAATACGCCATGAGGGCTGCCTAAGCACAATCATGAGTCAGAGGGCTTACCTTGGCCTCAGTTTCTTCCTACAAGTTGATACAGTTCATAATCTCATCGAGTCACATCAACCAAATCAAATCATTCAGTTAGATCAAATTATTGATCAATCGACTCAATCGATTCCATGTCAACATGACCATTCCCCAGTCATCTCAATCAATACTATCTATGAGTCCGACCATAATCTAGGACTATTCACTCGAGCCGATATATAGATAGTATAGCTCACTAGAAGTTGCCTCAATACATTATAGTATACTATTTATGCTTATCAGAAGTTGTTGCAATATTCAATATAGTATACTATAGCTCACTAGAAGCTGCCGCAATTATTGGTCTAATCATCTGACCAATTCTCCATTTTTATCAGAGCCAATAAAAATACTTGTGTGTGGATACTCGGTCGGCCTTAGTTAAAATACTTTAATTTCCTTTCCATAAATCCCACCATTTTATATGGTCCACCAAAATATTTTTGACGTTGTAAACCGACGCTCGGTTATTTGCCAATTAATTACTAAAATTAATTTAATTTCGGAATAAATCCCTAAAACACAAATCACTTTAAATCAACACAAATTAGAGCTCAATTAAATAAACAGATCACACCATAGCAATCAGCATAAAATTTCGGTCATCGGCTATCCTGGTATAATTTTCGGAAAATAAATAATTACGGAAAATATTAAATAAATGCCAATAAATCCAACTTAGACTCGTAATGTCTAATTGGACGTCAAAATAGACTCGGAAAATTTTCAAATCACTCTAGTTAAATACTAGAGCTTGTCTAGGCCCTAATTGCACTATCTATCCACGTAACATGCATTGGTAAAGCACTAAATTAATTACTCTAATTTAATTTATCAACATAATCACACTTAATTAAATCTAATCAACCACTAAGCATCATTAACCTACTAAGCGAGGATTAGTGAGTTAAACTCACTTGTTTAAGGATCTGCTTGTATCAAATTGACCGGGATGTGACGAGGCTTGATCTTCTCCAAAGTGGTGACACCAACGTAGCACGGCTCGGGCCCGAAAAATGGCCCGCAAAGCCTCACGGCGTTGCTAGTTTTCCACGGCTGATGGCTGCTTCATGTGGCTGATTCAGTGGGGAAGAAACGGCTGGCTTGCGGCTTCATGCAGGCTGTTGAACGAAGATGCGGAGCTGGACAAAATCTGCGGTTTATTTGGGCTCAATTCTGTGAGGTTTGCTTCGGTTTATTGCGGGACAACCACGGAGCTTGAAGGAGTTGGGGACGAACGAATGCGAGAGAGAGAGATTGAGGGGCTGAGGTGTGTCGGCCAAAAGGAAATACACGTGCAGCAAATAAAAGGAAAAAAGAAGAGTGGTGTTTGGCCAAGGAAATGAGAAGATAAGGAAGACTTCAAAAAGTCAAAGGTGAGGGAGGAAAAGTGAGACACGATAGAGAGGAGGAGGGAACGTCGGTGGGGGGAAAGGGATTCGCATGAGGGAGAGAGAGAGAGAGAGAGAGAAAAAAAGGAAGGGGGACATGTGGCCATGGGGGAAAAGGAAAAATAAAGAGAAAACTAAAGGAAATTCTTAAAACCGAAAATTCTTGGTCCCACTTGCTCTTGTTTAATCCAAATTGGTCCCCAAAATTCCCCATGCTAAAGCACTTAATCCTGACTTGCTTTCTTGCACCAAAATTCCCCTAAATAACAAGTTTGGGTAACAAAAATGGCAATTTCCTTCAATTCCGAATTTTATTTCATTTTTTCTCGGAATCCGATTTTCCGAACAAACTTCTCCAATTGAGGTTTGATTTGTTGAGGAAAAAGCCCACAAAATTTCTTGTTACTAATTCAATTACACTAGATGCCAAAAGTCTCTTCAAATTGGCCAATCCGAATTTCCGTTCGTTTTCCGAATCATTCGAATTGATTTTCCGTAAAAATCCTGAGCTCTCTGAAAATTCCTCGAAAGATGAGTTGACGTTCCTAAAGTGACCTTTGATATGACAGGACTTTCAATTTCTAAAATCGGATTCAAATTCGTGGTTAAATTCAATCCCACACAATTTTTGCGTGACCTAACCTACCGGGTAGCTTTTAGGAATTTTTTGTTCAATTGATCCGTGGCTGATTTTCTTCGAGCCACACATATCTCTTTGACACATTGGCGACTTTCGGTTATTGTGAAAATCTCAAGATTTCAAATACGGACACATGGCACCAAAATGACAGAAAAATTAGTCTAGTGCTGATCAACAAGAATTTTGCAAATTAGTAGAATCCGCCACGCTTAGCCACACATTTCAATCAAACCGACCTATCTCTGATCTCTGATCAATTTTTATCTGTGCCGTAATGACCATTGCAAACTAGCACGGTCGAGCAGTCAATTCGTAATCGAATTCTCAAGTCTTTTGCGTTTGTATTCCTTAACGGCTTCACCTAATAGGCTAGTTATCTAGCGAGTGACTATCTTAGAGAAAAATACTATAGTCGTGTTAATGAAAGACCCAACTTATCCGATTGAAATCAGAACTAAATTTTCAGGACATCACATAATTGAGCTAAGAGTGTTAAATATATAAACTTAATGCAATCATAATACAATGATTAATGACGTTTGGTAATATCCATCCTATCATCGTGTTCATTAAATGTTTTGGGTAGTAGTTTTTATGTTAAGGGATCTTAAAGAGCCATTTACACCTAACCCTTTTATATGCTTTAGGTAATTCAACAAGGCCCTAGAGTTGATTTTGATATATATATTTCAACTCTTCTTTCATGGCATTAAACCATTCATTACAATTTTCACGTTCCATGGCTCGTGAAAATGAACATATATCATTTTCAATTCCTAAGTCAATCTTTGACTCTTATAGATGAACCACATAATTATTAAAAATAATTGACCTCCTTTCTCGTCGAGATCTTTTTAATTCTCTTTCTTGTGGCTCAACTACTGTAGGTTCAATATTGACATTTCCATTAGGTAGTGTTTGATTATTTATTTGTTGTTTTTGATTATTATTGGGTTGAATTATAATATCATTAACAACAACTTTAGAAGTTTTGGGTATAGTTCTACCCTTACTTCTTGGATGTAAATATCATGCATTTTTTCACTCCTACTGATGTCACAATTTTCAATGAACCTAGCATGTAGGTGTCACAAACTAGGTTTCTTTATCGTCTATAATTCAAATGGAGTCTTTGGAATTACTTTCCTAAGAACCCTATTTAATTAGTATATCGAAGTCTTTAATGCATATGGACACAAAGATAAGGGTAAAGATGAATAACTTACTATACTCCTAACCATTTTCATTAAAGTACGATTACGTGTTTATGCTACATCATTTTATTGTGGTGTACCCTACATCATGTGTTGAGCACAAATGCCATGTCTTTCAAGAAATTTAGCAAATGGACCCGAACATTGTCTCGATTCATTATACTTTCTCTAATATTCACCACCTATATCTGACTTTATTATTTTCACATTTTTATCTAATTGCCCCTCAACCTATTTAATATACACTCAAGCGCATTAATTGATTAAGATTTATCATGGAATAGATAAATGTAACCATAACTTGAAAATCATTTATAAATATCATAAAATAGCTTTCTACACCAAAAGATGAAACATCAAAAGAACTACACATATTTGTGTGTATAATTTCAAGAAGCTTTGTGTTTTTTGCGGCACATTTCTTAGTGTGTTTTGTTTGTTTACGTTTAATACAATCAATGCACACTCCAAGGTCAGTAAAATCCATATTTGGAAGAATTTTATCTTTCATTAATCTTTACAATCTTTCATTGGATATATGACCTAAACACGTGTGCCACAAGCAAGCAGAATTCTCATCAACTAAATCTCATTTAGTGCTTACATTATGATGTAACGTCATTAATGTCTCAACAAAAGTATTATCAAGTTTAAACTTGTAGAGACCATTTCTGAAAGTTCTAATTCCAATAATACTATCATTCTTAAATAAACTAAAAGATTTGGAGCCAAACTTACAAGAAAATCCTATTACATCAAGTTTTGGCAAATAAACTAAATTATGGGAAAATGTAGGTACATAAACGGTTTGAAATAAATCCAAATAATGCCTAGCATCTAGGATCAAACAATAAGTGTCAATATCTTCAATTGGAACTTTGTTTCTATTCCCCATAATCACATAATTTTTATTTGGCTTTATGGTTTGGATCGTAACAAATCCTCGCATCGTATTTGACACATGTGTGGTAGCACCAGAATCAATCCACCAAGTATTATGAGAAACTTCAGTAAAGTTTGATTCAAAATGTACTAAAGCATAAGGCTTACATTTCTTTTCGAACTAAACTTTATGCTCCAGGCAATCTTTTTTCAAGTGTCCAACTTTATTACAAAATTGACACTTAATAAGATTGTATTCCTTCTTATGGATTTGAGAAGCCTTAAAAGATTCATGCAGGATGTGTAATCCTTTCTTCTTGCTACTTTCACCTTCCCTTTGAGAATTTTTTTCAACTTCTTTATGACTTAAGAAATGAATGGAATGAGCCTTTTGATTTTTTATCATTGTTTCCTCTTAAACAAGCATACTAGCCAATTCAATTACATTCCGCTTGACTTTTATAGTGTTGTAATTCATCTTAAATGACCCATATTGTTCATGAGGCAAGGAATGAAGTATGAACTGTACTAAAAGTATTCATCTACGTTCATTCCCAAGGTCCTTAATTTTGCCGCTAAGTTCGTCATTTTAAGAACATGCTCATGCATGGCATGTGAACCGTTATACTTCATGGTGGTGAGGAAGATACTATGTATCAATAAGTGACTTAACAGCAGTATGAAAATGATTTTTACAAATTTCATAAATTCCTTAACACTGTTAATTTTGGGAAGAGTAATCTTTAAGTTGTTTGCAACTGCCATTCGCATGGACATTAAGATTAGTTTGTTTGATTTGTTTTCCAGACTTTACGGAAAAAAATTTCATCATCGCTACTCTAATCAATAATAATAGTTGATTTCTTAAGTTCAAGTGCTAAATCAAGGTCCATAACACCTAAGTAAAAATGGAACTTGTTCACTCTAATAAGAGAAATTCCTTCTATTGAATAAAAGAACAAATGAAGCATGTGAATGAAGAGAAACATGTACAAATACTGCATATATGCAAGGAAATACTCATATGTTAATACTTGGAGCATATCACCTAATTAGATTTAAACTAAACAATATATGTATATCATAGTTCTCCTTTGGGCAATCCTATGATAATAACTTTTATTTGGTAATTATAAATACATCTCATTACAATTTACTTGCTATATTTGGATGTATAAACAAATTTAACAAGACATATCAATTACCAACTATTGTATCCAATATTATAAGAAATTGATTAACCTTTAAGTTAATCCCTAAGTTCTCATAATAAATGAACTTCAATATAACCTAGACATCTATAAGGATATGTAACATATCAATTTTAGTCATAACATCAATTAATCACGGGTAATTGAATAAAACAATTTATAATATCAAAAATCCAAAAGACCTTTAAGTTTTGGCCACTTTAGTGATTAACAAACCATTCTTGATTGAATTTTTAATATTGTAAAGCACAAACATTCACCAAATTGCACCAAGGGCAAAACCGTAATTAAAGCATAAGGGTAAAACCGTAAAATCATAATTCTTGTGACATCCTCGTTCCGACCCGGTTTTTCAGAATGGAAATGTTTCGGCAAGCGGTCGTTGGACGAGATCGCCTTCAGGATTGATAGACCACAAGGACAACAGCAAAGGCATTTAGGGGCGAAAACTCGGTTTTTCATCGACAAGGACATACGAGTACAGAAAAGTGGAAATGGGTTGTGGACGGGGACCTAATGGGCCTGAGCCTAAGTGGGTAGCCCAAGGCCCACATGCCCAAGAGGTTGGCGGACAAGAGAGGCTCATGGGCCCTTCAAGCCCATTAAGCCTTCTTTTGACAAGATCTTGGTATCAAATGCATAAAAGGACGTGAATGGTGCGAATAGTGCGAGATCTTGGTGAAAGGACCGAAATGCCCTCCATTTGGACTAAGTACTGTCGCGACTCGATCTCGCCGCCCATCGATCCCTCACCACGAGGAAAGGAAGGGGAAAGGTCGGGTTTAGGGGTACTTGATCACGAGAGTTCTTTCATGGCTCGCATTCCAAAAGACGTCATCACCTCACCTTTTGGATCAAGCCTCTCATGAGTTCCCTTCATGAGATTGTGAGCTCTCTCAAGCTCGTACCCTATGTGACAACAGAGTGTTGCGATCCATACCCACACAAGCGACACACATTGGGAGAAGAGATTGGGTGTGAATATTGGATTTAAGGGTACTTTTATCATGGTAGCCCTCTCTATAGTAGGTTTTGCCCATAAAGATGTCATCACTTCATCCTTTGGAGTACCCCCACATTGAGTATGCTAAACTATGGTGAGTTTTATCAAAACTCATGCCCCTTGCGACGAATTTATTTATACAATCTAATTGTTTTAAAACAACCTAGAAATAAAACAGAAGTCGCCACTAGCCTCGTTTCAGGCATTGGCTAGAAAGCCCAATTGAGGGTTGGGAGTGTTTCCTTGATTCCTATGCAACTAAATATCTAGGTTCGGGGACTTAATACTAGAGCAGCTTCTTGAAGCCACCACTTTACCACCGCCTGTGGTGGCTCAGTTGGATAAGTGCTCCCATGATGTCCACCTAGGACAGAGGAGTTCAAATCCCACGGGTTGCATGGGATCTTAAGCATAACGTCGGGATGGTGGGTCCTCCGCTAGCGTCGCTCTAGGGTTTACCCGCCGGCTGCCGACTGTACGGGATTCCCTGGGTATAAAAAAATATATATATATATATATATATATATATATATATATATATATATATATCTAGGTTCGGGGACTTGGGTTACGTTAATATTTCTATTAGCGACATTTCAGTACCTAAACAGTATATTGTGTTTACCTAATATGTCAATGCATTTCTTCTTACATT
The DNA here is from genome assembly GCA_014182725.1 of Eucalyptus brandiana. Taxonomy (NCBI): domain Eukaryota; kingdom Viridiplantae; phylum Streptophyta; class Magnoliopsida; order Myrtales; family Myrtaceae; genus Eucalyptus; species Eucalyptus brandiana. Next base: position 23,783,100 of record CM024674.1, on the reverse strand, counting down.
TTCGGGGCGGTTAGTCATAAACTAAGTGATCATGCGTGATTGGTCATTTTCATACTATTCTATTTTTAGAAAATAAGAAAGGAAAGCAATCAATGGAATAGAAATTACGAGACAGTAAGTAAACAATCAAGGAAAGCAATAAATCTACCATGCAATCCTAGAAAATATAAAAGAGAAATATAATTGAAAAAGATAAGAGGAAGAGAGAAAACCCGCAATTCGTCGGGCTTTATACAACAAATGGAACCTGAGACATATGTCGTGGGAATGAATTTTACATGATAATGGTCGGAATGGACATTGACTTTCACTGTCTTCGTGCTTTCTCCATCTTCGGGGTCCTAATCAAAACTTAATCTAGAAACCTATAACTAGGTGCATACAATGGAAAGAAACAAGTATACATATCAAAACAATAAAAAACACAACATCATGTCAAGAACAATCATTTAAAGAAAGTTCAACACGAAATTCAAATTTTGGGGTCTCGAGGTTGGCCTTTGTTTTTCATACAAGGGTCCCACTAAGACACCTACCCAATCCATTTTTGTGACTTATAGCAATTATTGACCAATTGTGTTCTCGCATGGCCAATAACGCTTATAAGTCTCCTAACTAAGTGATCTATGTGATCCTAGGATTTTTCCTCAATATCATGCATCGACCTTACCAATTATCTAAAAGTCACATGCATTGTAGAAATTTAAACATTCATGCAGATTTTTTGAACATTGTTTCTTAATCAATCAAATAAATGAGTGAGCCATCGATAGATCATTCATTACCAAAGTCATGCGCCAATCACAAACACATACGTTTCTAATGGATAGCATGATTATATGTATGAGGGGTACATGTGATATTTTAAAAACATATTTCGAAATCATCCATGAAAAGTTTTGAGACAAAGTGATGTCTCAGCTATGAAAGGCATTCAATTGCCAAGGCTAGCCCAGAGCTCGCATAAATGCACTCACAAGCATCGCAAGTATTTTGAATACAATTCAAACCGTGACTTTCACGATGTTAAATCAGATTTTGAAAAGGTTTGAAAATATTTATGATTAAGAAATATCTATGCTATAGAGCACATTCAATTGTCAGGGCTAGCCAGGGGCTCGCATAAATACACTCACAAGTGTCACAAACATTTTGAATATGATTCAAACCATGACTTTTCCTTAAACCAAATCGAGTTTTGGAAAATAATTTCTTGGAAATTGTTTTCATGAAACATCACATGTACCAAAGTATTTTTGAAAGATGTAATTTGAAAAGGCCAATTGTTTAACAACAAAGATCAAAACATTTAGAACAGTTTCCATGAAGATGGCATGACCTAATTTCATAAGCAAACTGATCTAAAAGGTATAACTAAACAGTCACAATCGTGTTTATATTAGGAAAGTTCAGAACAAACATGTAAAGACAACAAAATTAAGTAATACCCATCGAAAATCTAGCTATGGAAAAATTTCCTAATATGCATGACATGATTATGAACAATTTTCATGTAGGAAGCTTTCCTAAACGAGCTACACATGATTTTACAAATATCAGAAAATGAGTAACAGCATGTTAGAAATTTGTCAAATCAGCAAGACACTCAGCCAATATCACATGGATTTGTCCTATCAAAACAAGCCTAAAAATCACCAAATTTTCACACAACGTAGCCAATATGTTGACAAACAAGTTTTGTTAAGAAGCCAAGTGCAAAATCCTAATAGAAGAAATGGAACAAAAATATCAAAGGTTTGTGTAAACAGGGGTTAGAATGGGGGTCCGAATTTGATCCTATGTCCAGATTTTGATCTAGCTTTGAAAATATAGAAAGTGGTCCAAATGATGAGAGATTTGCATGAAATTAGAGGCATTGAAAACTTCTAAGTGTGCTTTTCAACTTCCTGGAAGGACTCGAGTCCAAACTAGGTAAATTAGGTGCTCTAAGATCAATATTTCAAAAGGTGCGCATGTCAATAACTAAAAACCAGAACCCAAACATGCATTAATAAATTCCAAAATCATTTAAGTAATGCACAAATTGCATAAAAAAATTACATGTGACATAGAATTAGATGTGACAAACAATTTAGGCAATCATCTAACCCTAAGTCGACATGAGAATATGTCATATAATTCGATGACAATATAAGATGACTTAAGATTCATGATGAAATACTTGAGAGTTTCTTGATGAACATATACAATATAAGATGACTTAAGATTCATTAATCATGCAAAATGACACTCAAATGCAATGACATGAACATGTACTCAAATCTTGTAACATGAAGTTTAAGGGTCAAGAAAACATTATCATAAAATTTGGACTCTTAATGACTCAAACAAACATGGCGAGATGCATGTACAGCAAGATTTGGTTTTAGCATTAGCCTCACAGAATGTGCACGATTTCAGACATCTCAAGAAGTGTGAAAATCTTAGGAAAAATTATACACATAGAACATGCAGTGATGAACATTTCTCGTTTTGAGTTCAAAACCTAAATGTGATCACATGAATCACAGGAAAAATGACAAAATAGAGACGCATATCTAAATTATGTACTACTGCAAAACATTTTCACCTTAACTCATGCAATTGAGTCATTTGCCAATGTCACGACTTTATAAAGTATGCATCAATTGAACGTATGTATCTTATATTTCAACTTTCATAAAGATTTGAGACCAAATTAGTGCATTCGTGGACTCAATTTTATCAAAACAAAATTCGCACCAATGCAGGGCAGACTATCTTATGTTCAGATTTAGGCAATTTTGACCTAGTTAAGCTCATCCAAAAATCACAAAAATATTATAGGATGTTTTGCAAAAAATTATGACAAAATTTTCTGAAGGAAATTTCTTCCAGAACTCAACAAAAAAATCAGCACAAAAATGACAAAATCAAATATCAATACGGAACAGATTGACCTAGGCTAGGATTTCAGTAGATCTAACCTAGTTAATGACATCCAAAAATAATAAAAAAATTACAAGATATTCTAAACACAATTAAAAGAAACTTTGATGAAGAAAAGTTCTTCCAGAACTCAATAAAAAAAATAGGCAAAAGAATGATAAAATTAGAGATCAATACGAAACAGATTGACCTAGGCTTGGATTTGAGTAGATCCGACCTAGTTAAGCTTATCCAAAAATCATGAAAATGTTACAGGATGTACAAAGAATAATTTGGAACAAAACTCATGCAGATAAGATTGTCCAAAAATCATCACAGAAGGCTACACAAAAATAGTAAAGTCTCATTTCGGAGTAAAAATAGTACCGAAAATCCAATTGAACTACAGCATAATCGCTTATCTTCGGAGATGATTTTCAGGGGTCAAAAGATGCACGATTGAGGTGTACGACCTATCGTTTCGAAGCTCGGGATGTCTATTATCAAATCCTAAGAGGATTGGAGTTTAAACAAGGTCATTTCAGGTTTCATTTTGGTCAAAATAGTAAATTAGTCCTATAACTACGAAAATGCGGATTTAAGCAAAATCAAGCAAAATCATTCAAGTTCAAGCTTCAGCAATTCATCAAAGATCACATATATCCCTAATATTGAACCCTAACCCCGGTCAACTAATCCAACCTCACTTCATGGGGTTCAAGGCCGAGAAACTACCTTTTGATGTGGTTTCTCTCAATTTCGGTCATGATCGAGTAGAATTTTCGTTAGAACTTTGATTGAATTTTCACAAACCTTTAGGGACCAGATCTTGTTTGGGAGGAAGATTAGCAATCAACGCCAATCTGATTGAATCGGTTGATTGGGGAATAGACTGGAAGCTGCCAAACGAATGTTGTGGCTGCCTCTCAGGTGACCTATGCTAGTGATCTAGGAAAGGAGGAGTTGAGGGACCTTTCAACTGGTGGCTACGATCAAGTGGCCACCGGTGAGGGGCAAAACCAGTGGCAATTTTGAGAGAGAGAGAGAGAGAGAGAGAGAGAAGGAAATTGAAGGGAAATAACAGAAAAGAGAGAGAGAGAGATTTTCGTGCATAATGAAGCCCCTCATAAAATAGAGAACAAAATTTCACTTATATACTTCCCAAATTAAGCGATTTCGGCCGTCGGTTCGATCCAACGGTTGAAATTTCATTCCAATGGTCAAAAATCGATTTCAAAGGCTCTATCATGATCTCTAGGTGTTGGGTAATTGATCTAGTGGGTTTGATTTGTAAAATCCCCAGCCAAAATTGAGAATTGCATCGAGATGTCTGATTAAGGGTTAATTTACAATTTGATTAAATTTGAGGATCAATTGTAAACTTTTGGGAAATTGAAGGTGTAGAAATGAAATTGATATTGAGAGGATCTTGAAATTGATTGCCGGAAGTTAGGAACCGGCCGACAAGGGGTTGAACTAGCTAGCCCCATTGGCGGCCGGTCAAACCAGTTAGACTAATTCGGTTCGGTTTGGTCGGATTTTGATATGTTTTTGATCGGTTTGGTCTGGTTCCGATTGTTTTGTCCACTTGGGACCCCTGTGGCCTAAAATTTATGTAATTTGGTCCCTAAAGGACCAAATTGAAAATGAATTTTATCATTTTAAGAATAAATTGGCCAATTAAGATACAATTAAGCTAATAAAACCTTATGAACATGATTTAGGGATCTTTTATTAACCTCATTAAATGATTATCGTATAAAAGAATGAGTGAAAACCACGGGTGCTTTGAATTGAGCCTAAAGGCTAAAATGGTTAAATTTGCAATTCAATGGGCAAAATTGCAATTAACTAAAATTGAACTCAATTAGTGTCACGATTGTCCTATCTAATGAACTACCCATATGTAAGATCACTTACACATTCAAGTTGACCTTGAATTGAAGCGCTCGAGCTTAAGTCAAAAATGGATCCAAGTCTAATATTCGAATCGGACCAAGATTCATGAAATTAAACCATAGCCATAATGGGTCAATTCGAATTTTGTTGATTGAAACTTAATTGCTTGATTTTCTAATGCTTAGGAGGATAAAATTCTTCAAATTGATGAGTTTTGATGTGAATTTTCCAAAATTGATTTTGGATTTGGACTTATTTTAAGAAAATGAGTGAGAAACAATTGTCCGTTCGTGAGTCATGAATAATACATTTGGTTCCCTAATTAGGGTTCAAAACGACCATTCGCATTTGACTTGATAAATTGCGAAATTGAATATGCAAGCAAATTATAAATAGTCCATAAACCAAATGTTAAAGAAGAAACTACACTTAATTATGACTAGAATAAAAGTAATTTTATTTTTGGTCGATTTAGAACATAAAACTGAAAAATTCAGAAATCAAGGTTCTTAATCGAATTTTATGAAATTTTTGATACAAAAGTCAAATTGACATTAAAAGAAAAGTATCTGTGCATTTTTTATTTTATTTTTTTTATTTTTCTCAAATGTTTGACCAAAAGTCAACCATTTAGTTGATATTTCCTAAAATGTTGATTTTTTTTGTTAGTTTCTTTAATTTTTGAGAAATTGATGTGACAAAAATGAAATTAAGGCTAAATGGTATTTTTAGGCAAAAAGTCAAATTATGACCAAGGTTGACTTTTGGTCAAAAAGTTGACTAAAAAGTCGAATTAAAAGTCAACCATTTAACTTTTCGGATTATCCTCGAAAATGAACTAGAAATTGCTTAAAAACGACAATGCAAAAGAAAGAAATGAAAAGCGACATTTTTCAGTCGAGAAATGAGGTTTTGTCGCACTCAAGAATCCAAATCTTGATTTTTACTTTTTAATGGACAAGAGAACGCTTCAAGTGCCAAAAGTTGGCGCAAAAGGATACTTTTAGTCAAAATTTATGAAAGTGACACTTAAACGCCACTTTTTATAAAAAAATGGGACACTTGAGTGTCACATCCAGCGAATCTCGCCGGAAATCCTACGTGACATTTTTTTATTAATTTTCTCACTTACGTGGCTCGTTGGTAGAGGTGTCAAAATGGGTCATTGACCCATTTATGGACTCATATTTGTTTAAATGGGTTGTTAATGGGTCAAGCCTCATTTCCCAATGCACCCATAATGGGTTTTAAAAACAAAGAGACTGAGATATATGAGTCTTAAATGGGTCTGCTTTGCACCCATTTAAGACCCATTTATCAACCCATTAAAAATGAACCCATTTACAGGGAGTCGACATAGATGCGATTACTCTCCCGCTTCGTTCTCTTCGTTTTCTCGCTTAACCTCCATCTTCTTCTCCTCCTTCTCCTTCCGCTGTCACCGCCGTCTTCACCGTTTGTGAAAAGGAGGGCGATCGAATTCACTTGCGGAAAGCGATTGCGGTTTGATTGGGCGGATCTACGGTCTTTTAGATCTCCATCGCTGTCGTCCGGGCGGTTCGGCTGCAAACCTCAACTCTTCTATGAGTTGCTATCCTTCTCTCTATCCTCCCCTGTGGCATCCCAAAAATTCAAGACAAGCTCTAAGGTGTATTAAAGCCCATAATTAGGTAATGAAATTACCTATGGTTTATGCTTTAGCCATTAGTCTCCTTTTAAGACTAAGTGATATGTGCTTGTGTCCATAAGTTTTTAAATTAGTAATATAGGGTAAATTAATAAGAATGATTTATTCTTGGCTATGTGAAATTTAAAATTTAAAACCTATAAAAAAAAGAAATAATTGAAGATGAATAATTGAAAGTGAAATTGTGGATTTTTTTAATTAGGTTGGGCCTTAGGCCCAAGAGTGGACCTTTAATGGGCCAAGTTGGCTGGCGCATTGAAGCCCACGAATGGGCTGTCGTCGGCCACAAGGGAGGCCGGCCCAAATGCCTCCAAGCCCAATCCAAGCCCAAGCCCATTGCATGTGGCATGCCAAGTGGCAAAAAGGAGGATTGCATGCATTGGCTTGTGGAGAGGCAAGTGATGATTGCAAATGATGAGGATTTGGGGAAATAAAAGGAAGAGGAGAGAGAGAGGGTGGCCGGCTGGTGTTATTCGGCCAAGTGAGAAAGAGAGAGAGAGAGTGAGTTGCGAGAGAGAGAGGGAATCGCCGAGAGGGAGAAGGAGTCGCCCATTGCCGCCCGCATGCCGTCCGTTCGTCCGCCGTGTGCCGTCCCTTTTGCTGCTGTTCGTTCGGTCTTTAAGGCAAGTTGGGATTGATTTCCACTCTTGCATGTGTGTCTTGCATGTGTGGTTGAGTTCTTGGATGTTTAGAGGCTAGAAATCGAAGTGCATGAGGTTTGTTCTTGGAGATGCTTATGTTTTCGTATGAACCGCCTGAATCAGAATCTTGTGAGAGCTTGAATGTATGTTTCTAGTTTGATTTTGACCTTGATTCCTTCATGAAAGTTGTAGCCAACATCTTAAAATACAACATACTAAAATTTGGGACAAAATTATGGATATTTAAGGGGTAAAACCCTCATCCTACGAAGACACTAGATCTGGAACAGTTTTGCTGACCTTTTGGTAGATTTGTTGTTGCATGTCGATTTTTACCAATAATCTCTCTTCGACTTCTTCATGAAACTTGTAGATAACATCCTAAAGACTAACATAATCAAATTTGAAGTAAAATGAGCAAGTGTAGCCTAGTGAATCGACTTACTCTTGAAGACGGTAAATCTGGAGATGCGGTACAGGATACCCGAGACTTCATGGACCCATATGGTGACTATTCTTTGGAAATTTGACTTAGATCCCTTAATGAAAGTTGTAGCAGACCTCTTGAGGTAAAACATATCCAAATTTCAGAGGAAAAAAAGAAGAATAAGTGGGTGAAAACTCGATATTTCGGAGATAGCTATTCTGGACGTTTCGGTGCTAGAACCAGAAGCTTCGGATGACTATAGAAAAATATCTAGAACGAATATGGCATATAAGTCTTCATGAAAAATCTACTTTAGTGTCTTAACCATAACCTGGTAAAATTTCATAATTTTCAGAGGTCGTTCGGGTATTTTAATCGAATTATTTCGAAAACTGCACATTCTGTTTTTATCCGAATTTGCATGCTGAAATCGTGTGGATTATAACTTCTTGTGTGGAACTCGATTGGGCATGTGTTTCTCATGGAATTACTATCTTATTGTCTTGTCTATCACGCGCCTTGATTTCATGATTTTTGAGAAGCATGTGGATATTTAATTAAATATTTTCTAAAAATGGTACATGCTGGAATTTTGTAAAAGGCATGAAATATGGACCATTTTAAATTGCATGGACTCCATGAATTGTATTGTTATGGATGATGGTGCCTTGCTGCATGTATGATAATGATTTGAGATGCATGTATGAATTCAATGATGAATATGATCTTGGTTGCCATCACATCACATGCCATGTTAAATTGAATTATAATGATGTGAATTGAGATAAATGAGGAAACCGTCGGAGGTGAGCCGACGATGCCCCGAGAGTGTCGGGATGCCTGGCTAGAAGGGTACGGCCGGTTGCCTGGTGGTCATGAATGGCCGGATACCGGAGGGTCCTTGGGAGACCGAGTGGTATCGAGATGCCCGGAGAGTGGGGGAGCCGGAAGCTCGGCATGGTAATTGTGCCGAGGGATACCTCGCAATGCCAATTTGGGTGCGAGATGCCTGGCTTGAAGGGTGCGGCTGGTTGCCCGGTTGTGTCATGATACATGCCCGGAGGTTTGTGTTGGATGCCCGGTTGTATCATGATGCATGCCCGGAGGGTCCTCGTGATGCCAGTTGGGGTACGAGATGCCCGGAGAGTGGGGGAGCCGGATGGTCTGTATTGTATCTTGGATACATATGGGATTCAAACATTGGTCCCGAGAATGAGAAATGTGGCGGTCCAAGATGAAATTGGAATCACATGATGCATGGTGATATATGCATGACATGATGCATGATGATATATGCATGACATGATGCATGATGATATATGCATGATATGATGCATGGATGCATGGCAATGATGATGGTATATGGGATATGATGATGATGTTACATGCATGGATGCATGGTAATGATGATGGTACATGTGATATGATGATATGATGATGATGTTACATGCATGGATGCATGGTAATGATGATGGTACATGTGATATGATGATATGATGATGATGTTACATGCATGGATGCATGGCAATGATGATGGTATATGTGATATGATGATGATGTTATATGCATGGATGCATGGCAATGATGATGGTATATATGATATGATGGTGATGTCTATATGAAAATGATGAACATGAGGTATGATGACATGTGCATGATGCCATGGTATATTGTGCATGGATGCTTGTGTAACATGTGATGCTATGATTGTGATGATTGCATGGCATGATGTATTGAGTGGCTTATTGATCATTTACCTGCTGAGTGGTTGTACTCACCCCTTCGGGGATCAATATTTCAGATTAGAAAGATGCCGCTTCCTACCGTCACGCGAGGCACCTTCTATGGCCTCCCCTCGGATGTAGAAGTAGAATGTATGGAGATCGACTGCGTCACCATCCCTAGATTGACTTTTGTGCGAGTGCGTGTGCTGATTATGTACGATGTGGGCCTGGCTGGGGGCCCAATCATCCAAGAGTTTCTATCCGTTCATGTCCGCCGAGACAGAGTGATTAGGGGGATGTTGCCACTACCGCCCGACGCACCTGGATGGGTGTGATGGTTGCGTGAAGGGTAGAGAGTTGGTGTTTCTTTTTGGGAGTAGCCGCCGCTGTTAGATGGAGGATGTCATGTAATTACTTTAGGGGTTGTAGTATCTCTTTGGGATGTGGCCGAGTGTAGCTGAAAATCTTGGCCTTCTTTTGTTGTATCGACCCGCGAAAAATCCATCACAAAAATATGTAAATAAAAGTGGCATGGCTCTATCTTTTCCTATGGTATTTAGTGGTGTGCAATTGTATCATGGTTGATGGAGGGGGGGGGGATGGTGATGTTATATTTTGCTTCCGCTAATGAGTCGCGCTTGGACCGTTTTTTTTTTTTTAAATCCCATGAATTACGACGCTTCTTCTAAGAGATGTAATTAGGTGTAACGTTTGGTGCCTGTGGCGACCTAAGGGGGTTCGGGGTGCCACATCCCCCCTTCCCCCTCCTTTCTTTTGGGTCCTTGTTCTGGTCTCGTGTCGTTGCAAAATTCGAGCGATCGGTGTCCTTAGAGTAGTTGTTTTCTTGGTCCTTGTCTAGGTTTGGATCTTTTGGGTTGTCTGGTTAATGAATTTTTTTTTTTTGGTGGGCCGCCGCCAAATTGCTATGGCTTGAGGGTTAGAATGTGGACGGTTGGATTTCCATTTTGGGAAAGGAGCATATTGCCCATATACGATTGCTTCTGGCTTTTTCTCCCTCTAGTTATAGGCATTTGTAAGTTGATTTTTAAGCGTAGTAATGTATTATGGACTTCTGAGCACAATTATAGTTGCTCAGGGTACTCTTTTGACTGTTCGCTTTTGCCTGGTTCAAATGTCTTAATTTATTGGATGGAACATGTGTAGATTGAATTGCTGCTTTGTTTATGCAATCCAAGATGGTTGTTGAAACAAGAAGTAGCAAAAAATGTCAGATCTATTAACAGACAGTTGTGTGAGAAATCAATCAATACTAAGGTGGTGTAGTCCTCCAGTCTCTTTAGACATTTTTCCTTGCTAGTAAATTTTAATATATGCAATTGTTGCAGGTTGGTGCTTTTGCTGTCTTGAAAGAACTTGTGGTTTTATTGCCAGATTGTCTTGCTAACCACATTGGATCACTTATTCTTGGAATTGAAAAGCACTAAGTGTATGTACATTGTCATTTTCCAAATGTTTTGTTAGAGTTTTTTTGACTCCATGATGTAAATGATCTGCCGGTTATTTCTCTGGCTATAAACCATCATGTTTTTATATGTTTCAGGACAAGTCATCTACATCAAATTTGAAAAATGAGGCTTTGATCTTTACAAAATTGGTGTTGACTTCACATTCGCCTTCTGTTTTCCATCCTTACATAAAGGTATAATTCCTACCTTTGCTGTGTATATAAACTATTTATGCTACTTGCTTCCTCAAGTGTTGGGTTTATACGAAATCAGCTACAGTTGGTGGTGTTTATTTTCTCTGTTTTTATTATGATGTTTTAGGCGCTTTCCTCCCCTATTTTATTTGCTGTTGGTGAGAGATATTACAAAGTCACAGCAGAAGCATTACGAGTTTGTGGGGAGCTTGTTCGTGTTGTTCGCCCAAATATTGAGGTGGGAAATATTTCTGCTTCAGTTAGTGCAGAAGCTCAAATCTGTGCACAAGGCAGTAGAACTAAATAGTGATGATGAGGGTCAGGATGTTGATGTTAAGAGAAGCTCCAAAACTGAAGGTGGGAGAAAAAGAAGAGTTATATTTGATTTCTCGGATGAAGAAGATGAGAATGAAGATGGAGTCAATTTGGCATCACCTGATTTTCCACAAGCCCAGTCTATCCTTGCTTCAAAAGAGAGTGCCGAGGAGTTAGTTTCTAAAAAGGAGTGCAAGGAAGATAAAATGGAAGCTAATGAAGTAAAAGTGAGATCGGAAGAACATCGCTAGCCACCAAAGGAAGATGTTTCTGCCATTAGTAGAGGTGTGAACATTGGGATGTGCTCTTTGAAGGGCCAAAATCATGGTTCCTCCAAGGATGTAAAGAATAAAGTGACAAATCCTGCGCCAACCTTAATGAAGAGGCGAAAGGTTTTGAAGACTAGAATCAATGAGCATGGGTCATAAATGGGTTGCTTAGCATTTTTTTTTTTTTTTTTTTTTTTTTTTGGTTGGTGGATGCTTAGTGATTTAATGGGTTTTAAATAGGTTGGCTGGCAAACCTCTCTCGGATGCAAAAGAAAAAAAGGAAAAGAAAGAAAAAGAAAAGAAAAGAAATATATTTTTTATGAAAAATTATAAAAAATTGAAAAATTATTGATTGGATTTGTATTGCTTGGAAGATTTTTAGTAATATAATCTTTAAAAAAAAACACAAGAATACGTTTTCCTAAATTTGGTTAAATATGAAAATATTTTATTAATATGGGTTGGGTTGGGTATGGGTTGGGTATGGGTCGAAAAATTTACATTAGGCATAAATGGGTTATAAATGGGTTAATGGTTAATTTGGGTCAAACTATTAATGACCCAACCCAAACTTGACCCGACCCACCTGTTTAACAACTCTACTCGCCGAAAGGTCGACTCAAAAAAAAATACACACAAAAACAATGTCGTTTTGGTATAATTTGAATTTTAATATAAAAAATAATTAAATTAAATATATAATAATAATAATAATAATAATAATAATAATAATAATAATAATAATAATAATAATAATAATAATAATAACAATTTTTTTAAAAAATGGTGGAGGAGGAGGAGGAAGGCGGTTGGCGGGCCGAGGCTTAGCCCTCACCACCGCCACTACCTCCCCGCTGTCGTCGGAAGGTGGGGGAGGGTCGATTTGGGCCATCCAGCCCTGGTTGGTGGCTAACGACCCCAGCCAACCGACAACAAGGGCCTCGCATGCCCTCGCCCAAATGCGGGGCGAGGGTCGTTGACCCTCCCCCTCTCGTCATCAACCTTTCTTGGCGGTAGCGGAGAGGTGGTGGCGGCGAGGGCTTGGCCCTCGGCCGCCCTCCTCCCTTTTTTCTAAATTTTTTTTAATATATGCATTTTTATTTTTAAATATTTTAAATAAATTTAGTTTGAAATTTAATTTAATTCATTTTTATATTACTTTTTTACCACTTTAGTACTAAAATGACATTGTTTTTACATTGCTTAGCCATGTTAGTGTCCAAAACGACACCGTTTTGCACTTACTTCGTCGAAAAATTGCCACATCAGCATTTTGGCCAAATTGGTACTTAAGTGATTCATTTTGCTCTGATTTTGGCACTTAAGTGTCACTTTCGTAACTTTTGGCATTTAAGTGTCCATTTGTGCCAACTTTTGGCACTCCAAGGGTCCCGGTGTCCTTTTTAATGATATGTTGACTAAAAAATCAGGTGTCAACAAGGACAAAAGGACAAATAAGGAAATGGGCAAGGCAAGGGGCGGTCATGCATGGAGTGGGCGCCAATTTGAAGTTCGAAAACCAATCTAGCCTAGCCTAGTCTAATCCTAGCTACTTGAGTGCAATCCATGTCCCATTAACGTTAGGATATTGCTTCTTTCTTAAGCTACCTTGATGGACATGAGCCAAGGGATGTGATGGGTATTTATAAGCAAGACCGTCGGCACCTATCTCCCTCTCACTCTCACTTTGTTCTCTCTTCAAGATGTCATTTCCTTATCAAAAGAACTCTGGGCTTAGTAGGTTGAGGGATATAGGATGGGATGGACATTTATGGAGATGGGATGTTCCTTTCTCTCTCCTCTCTCTTCCTTTCCCTCCCCTCACCGTCGGTTTCATTTTCTCACTTGAAACACTCAAAACTTGCTTTTGTCTCCCTCACGTGGTGTCACTTAATCCCATAGCTCTCATCATATTCAATTCAAGCTTGTTTCTTTCATATTTCCTCCCATTCTACCTCACCAGCAAGCGTTCGTTGAACCCTCACCGTTGGGCCGTCGTTTGAGTCGCCGAACCGCCATTCAAGTCGACTGACCAACCTCCTCAAGGGTTGTTTAGTGCGGTGCAGCCTTCACTTGTGCACCCTCTCGCTCGTTTCTTCTCTGGTCTAGTCCCCTGCAAAGCCTGGAGGCCGTGTTGATGTCGAACTACCGCCAGACCGCTGTCAAGCCGCCATTGTAGCCATGACCAGCCACCGTCCGGCTTACTCATGCGCTGTGGACATGAGACCAACTGCTGTTCAGTCTTGTTGTCCCTTCCCCCGAGGCGTTTCAAACCCTGAGTTGTTTGTGAGTGGCTTCCTAGCCATTGATTAAGGTTATCGTTGCATTTATGGAGTAATTTAGGACTTATGAGTGGTTGTATAATGATTTGTTGTTGTTAGACTTAGATAGGTTATTAGGTTTCAAAACGATTGGTTATCTCGTTTAGGGCAATAAGTTAATGGCTTATGATGAGTGAAATTGATATGTGGTTATGTTATGCCACAATATGATGAAATGCTATTATGTGCTATAAGGATTATTGGCTAGATGTGATATATGGGTCATGTGAGATATGAATTATTGGTTAGATGTGATATTTGGGTTATGTGCTATAAGGATTATGTGCTAGATGCATTATTTGGGTTATGTGCTATAAGGATTATTGGTTAGATGTGATATTTGAGTTATGTGCTATAAGCATTATTGATTAGATGTGGCATTTGGGTTATGTGCTAGATGCATTATTTGGGTTATGTGCTATAAGGATTATTGGTTAGATGTGACATTCGGATTACGTTTTATATGGATTATGATGAATTTATTCTACTTTGATAAGTAGTCTATATGCCATGAGTTTATGAAGTAAATGGTGCATATGTGTGTGTTATAAAGTACTGCACGTGTATGACATGATAGCATATGTCAAATGAAGTTGCATATCGCATGAGTATCACATGGGTTAAATGAGAAAGACAAGAAATTGATTGTGTAATGGTATGCCCGTGTAATCATCTAAGACCCTGATGTGTTTTACATGGAGTGTGAACCCATCCTGAGGCATTTTAATTGGGACGATGCCCGATTAAGTTTGGATGCCTTCAAGTCAACGGGATGCCATTTGCATATGGATTTCAGAACGAAGCTTCTTAGAGGAATGCCTCCAAGTCAACGGGATATCCTGCTCGATGGGGCAATATGATGCCTGGTTACATCGAATGATTGCGAACCTTCAGGTTGGCCTTGGGTCCTTAGTGGTTGTAATGATCTGGACATATGTGTATGGGAAGTGCATGAGATTCATATGTGTTCAAGTCCGGATTATTGCATGGCATGAGTGCATGATTTAGACCATAATGCACATTGGTATGTTTGGCTCGAGAGCTTGAAATATATATTATGGAATTGCCTATGCATCTATATTGATGGCCTTGAATAGTAGATTTGTTATTATAAGAATAGTGAAAGTAAAGCGAGAAGAGCATTGCCATGTTTTGCCATCGATAGGTGATTACTTGTTTAGGGTGCTTCCGAGGTGAATGACTTTCCTACGTGAGGTCTAGCAAGTTCACTCATTGAGTTTATCTCATATTTTTTTATTGAAATGTTTATAGGCTTTAAGAATGGTTGAACCGTTCCAACAAATTTGTTTTGGCCTCCACGTTGAGCATAGTTAGGAGGTGATGGAGCACCCTATAGCGGGAGGGGGCGATGCATACTATATGTATTACGTCATGATCATCTAGGTCAATGAGGGTCTACCTAACCTCGTGCCACACCGATTCGTGGCCTAATACTTTTGGGTGAGTGGCAAGAGCCATGGTCCCATCCGCGGCTTCAATAGTCTGCCATATGTTAGAAGCTCAGGGGGAGGCATTAACTGGAATGTTAAGGATGGGGACGTTTTCGATGGAGAGCTGTCCGACCCTAAGATTGACCTCGCGCTGATCGTCGAGTCAAAGGCATGGATCCCAAAGGCCATTGGAGCTTAGGTAATAGTAGGGTTGCTAGCACTTTTTGGACCATCCATGTAGTATTAGAGGTGTAGGTGTACCCTGAGTCCTTTTTGTAGGAGATCATTGCGAAGCAGTTAGGCGTGCCGAATGTGATGAAGTTGGTTGGTTAACCTTTGAACTTGTGGTGTAGGAGATGTTGACTCATGATGCTTATATATATATATATTATGTTTTTAATTATCCCTATAGATTGATGGTTGGAGATTTGTTTAAGTTTCTGCTTATGAGTTTTAATGTTATCGTGAATTGGGTCGATGATGCCTCCTAAGACATTGCAATCGAATGACCAAAGGATAAGTAAAGGTTTGATGAGCGTGGGTTGTTGTGCGGTTGTAGAGGTTCAAGGTGTGACATCCTTGCCTGGTTTGGTATTGGAGTATGATTATTACTTGGAATGATAAGGCACATTAAGACCTTGGGATAGTTAGATATAAACTCTTACGAGATGCATGTGATTGTTGATTGTCTTGTTGATTTGTGATTCTAAATTGCTAAACTATATTGTTGGGGATTGTGGAATCAGCTTTAAAAGGAGTTTAGCCTAGAATCGAAGATGGAGCGAGAGAGGGAAGCTCCTAGGCTAGCTAATGGCCATGACAAGGCACGTGGGGACCCCAGGTTCGATGAGATTCTACAGGCTCTAGAGACCATAGGGAACTTGATGGGGTTATAGGCTTAATAGTAGATTGCCACTGCTGCTGCTCACAACCAGAGGTTGGTAGAGCAGTTCATTAAGCTAAGGCCACCCTAGTTCACAAGGAAGGGTGATCTTGAGGTTGTTGCTTCATGGATTAAGGAGCTGGAGAAGGCTTTCACCTTGCTAAGGTGTATGGAGGAGGAAAAGGTGACCCTGGCATTCTACTGGTTGCAGGCCAACACTAACAATTAGTGGGAGGCCACTTGTAGAAGAGTCTTTCCAGAAGGTACTGTCTCGACTTGGGGCGCATTTGTGGAAGCATTCAACAGAAAATACTTTTCGAAGTGCACTCGAGAGTAGAAAATGTCGGAGTTCCTGCGACTTCTCCATAATTACTTGTTGGTGGATCAATACAAGGCCAAGTTCACGAAACTGTCAAAGTATTCTCCAAGGATGGTTGAGGATCCTATGGAACAAGCTAGGAGGTTCCAGGATGGGCTGAAGCTGGAAATTTGTAGCCAGTTGGTGCCCTTGAACTTGAAGGACTACGATGAGCTTTCTGAAAGGCTTAGCTGATTGAGAAAGATATGGCCGAGCGAGCAATCGCATCTGGATCGCGGTTTGCTGCTAACAGGGATAACCATCAGTTTGGGAAGAAGCCGGAGATAGGAGGAAGGCATCCTATCCCTCCTAACAGGAAGAATGTCATTGGGGAGTTGGCACACTACTTAAGCTAAAGTTGTCGATTCTGCGGCAAGTTTCGTGGATTTGCATTGTGCCACGCTAAGATGGGAGCGTGCTTTGGATGTGGCCAGTAGGGCCACCATATCAGGTATTGCCCGTGACAACTGGCTGGAGCGCAGCCGCGACCGTTATTTATGGGACATCGATTGGGAGCTGCGCCGCAAGACAACTTGAATTGACCCCCAGCCTAGAGTAAGGTGTACGTGGTGACCAGAGAGGAAGCTAATGATTCCGAGGCCGTAATTACTGGTATGGTCTCCTTACACCAACATACTACGTATGCTTTGTTTGATATAGGGACGACACATTTGTTTATAGCTGATCAATTTGTTAAGTTAGCTGGGTTAGAATTAAAATTGTTGGAAGCGGTCCTTAGTATTTCCACCCCTATGGATGATAAGGTGCTATTTGTTTTTGGCTACCAAGGGTGTGAGATAATTATTAATGGGCAGAAGGAGTTGATAGATCTAGTCGTCTTGGCTATGCGTGACTTTGATGTTATAATTAGAATGGATTGGCTTGATAAGTAACGAGCCACAGTTGATTGTTTTAGTAAGGCCATACAATTCAATCTGGTTAGTAGCTCTGGTTATGAGCTTGTAGGACACAAGAGTGGATCGTCTACACCCTTGATTTCTTTGCTTGAGGTAGAATGGTTGTTTGAGGAAGGTTGCCAAGGCCATCTGTCAACGATTGAGGATTTGATGATGGAGGAGCCAAAGTTGGAGGATATTATTGTTGTACGAGAATTTGTGGATGACTTTCTGAAAGAATTGCCAGGATTACCTCCAAAAAGAGAGATTTAGTTCGTAATTGAGTTAACACCTAGGATAGAACCAATCTCAAAGGCAACGTCATATGTTGCTATCCGAGTTATAGGAGCTAAAGTTACAATTGAAGAATTTTTGGATATGGCATTTATTTACCCTAGCACATCGCCATGGAAAGCACTTGTGTTGTTTGTAAAGAAGAAAGATGGATTGCTGCGGCTGTGCATCGATTACTGATAGCTCAATTAGCTAATGGTCAAGAACAAGTATTTGTTGCCAAGGATAGATGACCTATTCGACCAACTTCAATGAGCTTTGGTGTTCCCAAAGATAGACTTAAGAATAGACTATCATGAACTGAGGATCAAGAAAAAGGATATCCTGAAGACTACGTTTTGGACACGATATGACCACTATGAGTTTACAGTGATGCCGTTTGGGTGCCCTAGCTACTTTCATGGACTTAATGAATAGGGTGTTCAATGCGTACGTAGACCAGTTCATCATAGTCTTCATCGATGACATACTAGTGTACTCGAGGAGCCCAGAAGAGTATGAGTAGCATTTAAGGATGGTATAACTAACCCTTTGCGAACACGCACTTTACGCCAAGTTTAGCAAATGCGAGTTTTGGCTTAACCGAGTAGCGTTTCTGCGTCATGTAATTTCAGATGATGGAATTTTAGTGGATCTCACCAAGATCGAAGCGGTAATGAATTGGTCGAGACCTACGACGGTGACCAAAGTTTAGAGTTTTCTAGGACTGGTTGGCTATTACTGGCGATTCGTGGAAAGATTCTTCGGAATAGCCACGCCATTGATGAGATTGTTAAAGAAAGAAGTGAAGTTTGAGTGGACAAACAAGTGCGAGAAGAGTTTTCAAGAGCTTAAGAACAAGTTGACAACTAATCTAGTGTTGACAATACCATCTGGTCATGGAGGATATGAGATCTACAACGACGCTTCATTTAAAGGATTGGGTTGTGTCTTGATGCAACATGGAAGGGTTGTAGCCTATGTGTCTAGGCAGTTGAAGCCTCACGAGCAGAATTATCCGACACATGACCTAGAGTTGGGAGCAATTATCTTCACTCTGAAGATTTGGAGACACTTCCTATGTGGGGAAAAGTTCACGACCTACACCGACCATCAAAGTCTGAAGTATTTGTTCTCATAAAAGGAGTTGAATATGAGACAAAGGCGCTGGATGGAACTTCTCAAGGACTATGACTACGACTACGACTACGACTACAACATCCTTTATTATCTTGGGAAGGCTAACAAGGTAGCGTATGCACTCAATCAGGAGTTGTCAATTGTGCAAATGATGGTTCGAGAGTGGATACTTCTCGAAATTTATAGGATTTAGATTTCAAGTTCGAGGTAGGCCATCATTCTAGTCTTATGGCTACTCTTCGAATTGAACTCGAAATGCAAATCAAATCCAAAAGATTGTACAAAGAAGCCCTGAGAAGAGGAACCCATATTTCCAAGTAACAGATGATGGGATCTTCAGGTTCCGAGGACGATTGTGTGTACTTGATGATGTAGAGCTTAAAGAAGAGATTCTAGAAGATGCCCACTGAAGCAACTATAGCATCCATTCAAGCAGTATGAAGATGTACAAGAACCTTTGGTAGTATTATTGGTGGAATGGTATGAAAGCAGATGTTGCAAGACACATGGCAAAGTGTTTGACATGCTAACAAGTAAAAGCCTAACACTATAACCTTGGTGGATTGTTGCGATCGTTGCAGATCCTAGAGTGGAAATGTGAGCATATTACGATGGACTTTGTGATGGGACTGCCAAGGAGTTAGAGAGGTAATGATTCCATTTGGATTGTGGTCGATCGATTGATCAAGTCAACTCACTTCATTACGGTACGAAAAGATTATGACATGGATAGGTATGTCGAGCTATACGTGAGGTTGATAATACGGTTGCATGGGGTTCTAGTGATGATCACTTCTGATTGGGATTCCAAGTTCACCGTTGCATTTTGGAAAAGCTTATAGATGGTTGTGGCAACGAAACTACGTTTCAACATAACTTATCATTCACCGATTGATGGACAATTCGAGAGAATGATCTAAACTCTCGAGCATATGCTATGAGCCTACGTTGTAACAACCTTGACCCCATCCCCAGGGTCACGAGCAACAGGGGTTATTTTTGCGACGTCCCAGGTGCGTTGCTGTACCATTTCTTTTTATCTTTTCATTAAGCACATGCAGAAGTGTACATACAACACCCTAACAACAACAAGCAGCTAGGAAAACAACAATTTAAAAACATACAATTACATTAGTTACATTTACAAACCCTTTTTGTCATGGGCCATTATATTTACAACCATTACATGCTCTATGCTAAAAAAAGCCAAGGTAAATCTTAGCTCCTTTATCGAGACTGCAACTCCTCCATTCCTACAATCTAAAAAACAACGGGGTGAGTCATGTACTCAGTAAGTAAAACCCTGAATTCTCTACTAGGAAGACATCTCATCATCAAAATCTAGGAGGTACAACACTCGCAATGAAATATCGATGACAGATTATTTGCAAACTTATTGCTACATCTCGACTACATGCAGATGTCCATTACTACATATTTCACTGCATGCTTACCTTCTACTCGGCAATGAACATATCAATATATCATGCTTATGCATAAATTGACACTCATGCAGATATCCATTATTGCATATTTCAATGCATGCTTACCTTCTGCTTGGCAATGAACATATCAATAAATCATGCTTATGCATAAATCGACACTCATACAAATTCATTTATCGTTGTACTAGCTCAACTAGGCTCTCCCGACTCAACCGAGACATCCAGCTTTAAGCTAGGCATCCTAGCTCAATCAGGGCATCCTGACTCAACCGAGGCATCCTGGCATTAGCTCACCAAGGCATTTGACCTCAACCCAGGCATCCTAGCTTAACTAGGGCATCCCGGGGCTAGCTTACTTGAGGCATCTGGGCTCAAACCCAGGCATCCTGGCTCAACTAAGGCATCCCGTTCAATGAACGAGGCATTGCCGCCAACGTTATGTGGCGACGGACACTTTTTCCTCTTTAGGTGCATCATATAAGTGCATCACACAAGATAGTTCTTCATCTTTCATCTTAGCCAATGCATACAAAGCCCGATGGTGTGAATGCATTCAATCATGCGAACAAGGGCAAACTATACAAAAGAACATTACAACATACATGCAGCTTACACGGGTGAGCAGACCATTAAACTCGATGACGTAGGCTATCACCCTAGCCAAGATTTAGAGATTCTACTTACCTTCGATGAACCTTGATGAACTATAGGTAATTTTACCAATAGAGGGCCGTCAAATGAGGCAATAGGCGAGCAAGGCCGAGAGAGGGAGAGAGGGCGACGATGAGAAGGCATGAGAGAAAGAGAGAGAGCAAGTGAGGGGGAAGAGATGGGGTGCCATGTATGGTATTGGAGGGAATGCCTCTATTTATAGGTAAACCTCACATTGTTACCCTTCCAAATGGACCAATAGGATTTCTTTGGGTAAAAAGCCTAGGTTGGTAAGGTGGCAAGGCTAAGGAGAAAGATGTGGCTAGCCTAATCCCTAGGGTCACACTCGTTCCTTCTTTTATCGGGCCATTTGGGGTTTGAGTCATCTTTGTAATGATGACTATATTAATTATGGGACACCTAAGCCTCGTGACTCAAACTAGCATTAATGCACTATGGTCCAAGAGCATTTAATGCATATTTATCCCAATCCAAGAAGACTCTAGATGGCTTGCTCCTCAAGTTGGGTGTATGGCCCCTTCCTCTCCAAGTTTAGCGTGTGACCCTCTTATCCCAGGGTGAAAGACAATTTTGAGCAATTTTTGAAATTGGCATCATTACCTTATCAAATGGGATCGAAAAACTATAAAATCTTGATATGTTGTAGAGAAGACCTCAAACAAAATTTTTTTTTTGTGAAGGAAACTTAGCGAAATTTGTGCTGTTCAAAGAGCAGTAATTCAATGAACACAACCTAAAAATTTGTCCGTCGAGCAAATTTAACGGTCAGAGAGAGAGAGACTCATTTTGAAATTCAAATCTTCACAAAACTCTTTGAAATTTTAATATGTTGTAGATATGCATGTCATTTAAAACTTTTGTGAATGAAGCATGTCCAAATTTGAAAGGAAAATTTTATAAGAATTTGAGAAAGCAACTTGGTTACCGTTTTCACTATACTGGGCAGCTTTGTACGGTAATTGATTAGGCCTTTGTCCCAACTATTTCACCTCAGAAAAATATGAAATTTAAGTATGTTATAGACTAAGATGTTTTGAACAACTTTCATGAGGGAAGTTTCTCTAAATTCAAAGTACAAAGAACTCTACAAAATTGGAAAGCAGGAAAGGTCCAGCAGTTTCAAAAAACTAGGAAGTTAAAACCTATGAAACTCAAAGTGGCAAGTCTATGGAGGAGAGGTGGCTCCCCTAATGGTCTTCCAAGACCATCCTTCATTAATTACTTGGCCAATGATTCAGCAAGCATTTAAAGTTGGAAATAACTTGTCTTCGAAGTCTCAAAGTAGAGGAAATGATGACTCTAATCTATTAGGGATACATGGACATGTGATTCACCCCATTCATTAATAGCTTGTCATGATAACTATACACCTAAGCTTCTGAGTCATTTTCTCTCATTAATTACTTAGGACACCAAGCCTCTATACTCATCACTCCCATTTAATGCATTTGACTCTTGTTCTTCAAGAAGATTGGCCTATCTAACTTAGCCTTCTTATTGGAACCAAAAGAAAGGTCGAAATCGAGGATGTTACATGCGTCATAGATTTCAAAGGAGGATGGGAAGACCAACCGCATCTCGTCAAGTTCGCGTACAACAACAATTATCAACAGAGCATCAGAATGGCATCGTTTGAGGCATTGTATGGACATGTTTGTAGATGCCTGTCTATTGGGATGAGGTCGGAGAAAGGGAAATTATAGGCCCTAACTAGTGCAACAATTCGTGGATGCAGTCCAAATCATTTGAGAATGGTTAAAGATAACCCAAAGTCGCTAGAAGAGCTATGCGGACAAACGATGGAGACCTCTGGAGTTCCAAGTTGGCGATCATGTGTTCCTCAAAGTGTCGCCAATGAGAAGTACACCCCGTTTTGGCAAGAAAAGGAAGTTAAGCCCCAAATCTATAATACCCTTTGAAATTCTGGAAAGAATTGGGACTTTAGCCTACCAGTTGGCATTACCGTCAAATTTTGCCCACATTCATACGTGTTCCATGTTTCCATGTTGAAAAAGCATGAACTAGGCCCGACGGATGTGCTAAGTTATAAAGAGATCGAGGTGGACAATAGAGTGATGTATGTCGAGCAGCTAGTGCGAGTCATGGACAGAAAAGAATGGGTGTTGCGCAACAAGGTCATCCCCTTGGTTAAAGTCGTTTGGCAGCATCACAACATCAAGGGAGTGACATGGGAAAGTGAGGACCTTATGCAGACCTAGTACCCCCATTTGTTTGAAGAAGTGGTTGAACCAAATTTTGAGGATGAAATTTTGTTAAGGGGCAAAGAGTTATGACATCCTCGTTCCCACCCAGTTTTTCAAAATGGAATTGTTTCAGCAAGCGATCATTGGACAAGATCGCCTTGAGGATTGATAGACCATGAGGACAACAACAAAGGCCATTTAGGGGCAAAAACTCGATTTTTCATCAGCAAGGACATGAGTGGTAAAAGAGGAAACGGGCCACGGATGGGGACCCAATGGGCCCGAGTCCAAGTGGGTAGCCAAAGGCCCACGCCTAAGGGGTGGGCGGCCAAGAGAGGCCCATGGGTCCTTCAAGCCCATTAATCCTTCTTTTGACAAGATCTTGGCATTAAATGCATAAAAGGATGTGAATGGTGCATGAATAGTGTGAGATCTTGGTGAAAGGACCAAAATGCCCTCCCTTTGGACTAAGGACAAAAAGACAAAGAAGGAAATGGGCAAGGCAAAGGGCGGCCATGCATGGAGTGGGTGCTAATTTGGAGTTCGAAGACCAACCTAGCCTAGCCTAGTCTAATCCTAGCTACTTGAGTGCAATCCATCTCCCATTAGCATTAGGATCTTATTTCTTTCTTAAGCTACCTTGATGGACATGAACCAAGGGATGTGATGGGCATTTATGGCAAGATTTCTTCTTGTCTCTCTCCTCCCTCTCCCTTAAGACCTTTAGCCACCTATCTCCCTCTCACTCTCACTTTGTTCTCTCTTCAAGATGTCACTTCCTCATCAAAAGAACTCTAGGCTTTGTAGTTTGAGGGATATAGGATGGGATGGACATTTATGGAAAAGGGACGTTCCTTTCTCTCTCCCCTCTCTTCCTTTCCCTCTCCTCACCGTCAGTCACCCCTCTTTCTCTTGCTTTCACTTTCATTTTCTCATTTGATACACTCAAAACTCACTTTTGTCTCCCTCACTTGGTGTGACCGAACCCCATGGCCCTCCTCATCTTCATTTCAAGCTTGTTTCTTATAGATTTCCTCTTATTCTACCTCGACGGCGACCATTCGTTGAACCCTCGCCATCGGACCGCCGTTTGTGTTGCCGAACCACTGTCCAATATGACTGACCAGCCTCCTCAAGGGCTGTTCGGTGCTGTGCAGCCCTCACTTGTGCACCCTCTCGCTCGTTTCTTCAGTCTAGTCTTTTGTGAAGATTGGAGGCTGCGTTGATGTCGAACCACCGCCGGACCGCCATTGAGCCGCCATAGTAGCCGCGACCAGCCACCATTTAGCTCACTCGTGCGTTGTGGACGTAAGACTAGCTATTGTTCGGTCTTGTTGTTCCTTCCCCCGACACGTTTCAAAGCCCGAGTCGTTTGTGAGTGGCTTCCTAGTCCTTGATTAGAATCATCATTGCATTTAGATAGTAGTTTAGGACTTATGAGTTGTTATATGATGATATGTTGATGTGATAAGTTATTGTTAGACATAGATAGGTTATCGAGTTTTAAAACAATAGATTATCTCGTTTAAGGCAATAAGTTAACGGGTTATGATGCGTGAAATTGATATATGGTTCTATTATACCGTAATATGATGAAATGCTATTATGTGCTATAAGGATTATTGGTTACATGTGATATATGGGTTATGTGAGATAGGAATTATTGGTTATATGTAATATTTGGGTCATGTGCTAGATGCATTATTTAGGTTATGTGCTATAAGGATTATTGTTAGATGTGACATTCGGGTTATGTTTTATATGGATTATGATGATTTTATTCTACTTTGATGAGTAGTCTATATGCCATGAGTTTATGAAGTAAATGGTGCATATGTGTGTGATATAATGTAATGCACATGTATGACATGATGGCATATGGCAAATGAAGTTGCATCTCGCATGAGTATCACATGGGTTAAATAAGAAAGATAAGAAATGGATTGTGTGATCATATGCCCGTGTGATCACCTAAACCTAATGTTTTTTTTTTTTTTTGCGGGGTGTGAACCCGTCATGAGGTGTTTTACGTGAGACGATGCCTGATTAAGTTTGGATGCCCATAAGTCAATGGGATGTCATTCATGGATGGATTTCAGAATGAAGCTCCTTACAGGAATGCCCCTAAGTCAATAGGATACCTTGCTAGATGGGGTGAGACGATGCCTGGTTAACCTGGATGATTGCAAACCTTCAGGTTGGCCTTGGGTCTTGAGTGGCCATAATAATCTAGACATATGTATATGGGAAGTGCATGAGATTCGTAT
Source organism: Eucalyptus brandiana (assembly GCA_014182725.1). Classification (NCBI taxonomy): domain Eukaryota; kingdom Viridiplantae; phylum Streptophyta; class Magnoliopsida; order Myrtales; family Myrtaceae; genus Eucalyptus; species Eucalyptus brandiana. The sequence goes on along the minus strand of CM024674.1, from coordinate 23,757,661 downwards.
GTGTTCAAGATAGGATTATTGCATGGCATGAGCGCATGATTTAGACCATAATGCGCATTGGTATGTTTGGCTCAAGAGCATGAAATATATATATTATGGAATTGTTTATTCATCTACATCGATGGCCTTGAATAGTAAATTTGTTATTATGAGAATAGTGAGAGTAATGCGAGAAAAGCGTTGCTATGTTTTGCCATCAATAGGTAATTGCTTGTTTAGGGCACTTCCAAAGTGAACGACTTCCCTATGCGAGGTTTAGGAAGTTCACTCATTAAGTTTATCTCATATTTGTTTGTTGAAATGTTTACAGGCCTTAAGAATGGCTGAGCCTTTCCAATAGATTTGTTTTGGCCTCCCTGTTGAGCATTGTCAGGAGGTGACGGAGTACCTTGTAGCAGGAGGGACCAACGTGCACTATGCACTTTATGTCACGACCATCTACGTCAATGGGGATCTACCTAACCTCATGCCACACCGATTCATGGCTTGGTACTTTTGGGTGGACGGCGAGAGCCACGGTCCCATCCATGGCTTCGATGGTCTGTCAAGTGTCGGAGGCTCTAGGGGAGGCATAAGCTAGGATGCCAAGGATGGGGACGTTTTCGATGGGGAGGTGTCTAACCCTGAGATCAACTCCACGTTGATGTTTGATCATGGATTGGTAATGCACTAGCCATGAACCCTACCGATGGATCGAGTGTCGACCGGAATGAGCCTAGGGATAGACTCAGCTATTCCGTCACTAATTCTAAGATCTATGAGCACCTTGGCTTAGTGCTAGGCCATGAAAAGCCTTAGGATTGGCCTTGAACCAACTGATGGACAACTGACCCTTTAGATTGACCAATCGTCCAAAGGAACGGTTTGGATGAATATGGGGCACGATGGCCGAACCTTGGGTGTACGTGATTTGATTTTTTGAGGTGAATCTAATGTTCCCTTCTTCGGCCCCAGAACCAACTTGGATGATAGAATTCTCTAGACCGTCTTATTAATGAAGAAAAAGACAAAAGTAAGGAAAATTATAGAAACCCCTCATTAAATGAAGGAGTGAGTGGTTCTTTGAATTTTTAAAAGTCATGATGATGGCCAAAATATCATTGAAGATTCTATAGAAAGGCAGCACAAAAGTGGACCAATTAGAGAGTGATACACGAGTGACACCCCTAGCACGTTACGGCTACCATGACATTCCATTATTATTTTTTTTCATGCGGAAATGTGTAATGACAACTCAATACATTATATTTTAAATCGATGCACATTAAAATATAGAACCGGGCACTTTTATTTATTTATATATTGTAGACGACCTAGGTCGGTACATTAGGGTCAAAAGGTTCCTTCTCCTAGCTATATCCAAAATATTGCGCCGACCATTCTACTGTCTATTTACACGGCTGCCAATGTAACACGTCTTGGTCTCACCAAAAATGCCACCCTCGTCCCCTAGGTCCTCCTCCTATTCGGCCCCGCTATTGCCATTGTCGTCATCGTCTGGAAGTGGGAGTGGTCCCACCGTATGCCCATTGACCCGGGCGTAGAGTGTGACAAACCTAAACAGCACAAGGCCTGATGGGAGGCCAGCATCGATAGTTAGGATTGTAGTGATTCAAATAAATGTGACCTCTGGGAGGTTGGGGTCAACCTGCTCCATCTGGTTCCATGTGAGGTCGGTTGGGACACCATAGAGCATCATGGAGGACACGGGTTGCATAGGCATACCTATAGGTCTAAAAAAATGGTAATCCACCGGGGGTGAGTACGACCACTCAGCAAGCAAAAGCCTATTAGACTAAACTACGTGAATCTACCACTACCCATCCGATGGAGTCCTAAATATAAAATATAAGAGATCGAAACAACTCAATTTACAATGGCTCTAAACGAAATTCACGGAAATAGTACATCAATGAGTAAATAGACATTTGGGAATTTCAATAAGCATATCTAGTCTGGATCCAACTACCACCATCTTCCAAAGGGAACCATGTTGCACCTCTCTAGGCATCTCGCACCCCAACTAGCATTGCAAGGACCTTTGGGGGTCCTTATTTTATCCCCTAGGCATTGAAGGGCACCATTTTACACCCTTCCGGGCATCTCGCATCCCAATTGGCATCGCGAGGACCTCACTGAGCGTAAGCCTATGGCCACCAACCTATCCAAACCCACACTATCCCCAATCAACTTAGTTTTCTTGATTCAATTAAGGAGTTCTAACACACGAAACACTAGTCAAAACATTCAAAGTTGACCTAGCACAACGGGTACACATCTAATGCGACTTGAATCTCACATGGCCACATAGCTCACTAAATCGAGCATGGCCTTGACTAATCCCATACCATGTCAAGGCTGACCTCCTCAAGTCCGAAAAAGACTCGCACCTAAACCAGACTGACCTATAACATCACAACCTATTGAAGACTGACGCTGACTTCACCGACGGTCATGGTGGCTCCCGGTGTCATAGACCAAAACCAACGTCAACCGTGTTGATGGTCGTTGTGGTACACGACTATACAAGTCAAGATTGAACTCAGTTTAATCAACATGAAGTAAACCATGATATAACGGTAACTCAACGCATTTGAGCCCAAATTTGTCGATTCCTATGATGGAAACCTAAGGAATGACAACACCACATAATATAGAAGAATATGACTATTACTTGCCTCGAACTCTTGGTGATGAAGGCTGGTGGCAGTGCGATGAGGTGGTGCGAGCTGTTGGCGTCGAGTGGAAGGAAAGGGAACAAAGTTGTGAGGGTTTGATGGAGACGAATATTCAATGCAAATGCCGGTAGAACGAAGAAGATCATGAGGTGAGGGAAAATGAGAGAGCGGTCTTCTTTTGTGCTTCGGCTTCACGGCTTGGCTGAGATGAATCAACCATTATGGCCACGTGGAATTGAAATCTTTAGCTAAGTGGCATGGCTGCATGAATTTAAATTAATTGTAAGCTACCACCTTAACACCACTAGTGGTTGAGGTTCAATCTTCTCTCCACCGACTATGAAATTGCCTTGGTGAAAGATCTTTAACTTGTGACAGGCCAGGGAGATGACAGGTAGATGTAAACGTGGATTTGATGGGTAAATCTCATTTATCTTTCTTTTTCTTTTTCTTTTTCGACATCTCATGGTCGTGATCAATCTTTGAGGTCACATTAATCTCGCTCATGGCATCTCATGAAGAAGCAATTGGTGAGGCAATGGACTTGGTGGCAGTTGAGTTGTCATGGTGCGACGGAGACATGGCGATGGGGTGGATTGGTGTGACGGTGTCATGATACGGTGATGATGGCTCGGTATCCTAAGAGTGCTTCTTTTTATTGAGCGAGGATCTGGATGTCACAAGTCTCCCCTTCTCAAGGAATTTCGTCCTCGAAATTGAGCTCTCCTTACGTCTCATTGAAAAAATGGGGATACTTTTGCCTCACTTTCTTCTCGTTTTCCCACATGGCCTCTTCCACGTCATGTTGTCGCCATAAGTCCTTGGCTAGTGGGATTACCTTTGTTCGAAGGATTTGCTCTTTTCGATCCAGTATTTGCATCGGCTCCTCCACGTATTTCACTTTTTCATCCACTTCGATAACCTCATGATCTAGTGTATGAGCAGGGTCAGGATGTTACTTCCTTAACATTGACACATGGAAGACATCATGTAGATTCAACAACTTAGGAGGTAATGCTACTCAACAGGCCAAATCCCTTATCCTTTCAAGGATATCGAAGGTTCCAATAAATCTCGGGCTCAACTTGCCTTTGTTTCCAAATCTTGATATACCCTTCATCGGTGACACCTTTAAAAATATGTGATCTCCCACGTTAAATTCTAAAGTCCTTCTATGCTTATCTTCACAATTTTTTTGTCGACTTTGGGCTGTCTTGAGTCTATTTCTAATGATTTCTACCGTATCTGAAGTAGCTTGTACCAGCTCTAGTCTAGTTAGTTTTCTCTCACCCACCTCATTCTAGCAGACAGTATTCCCGCAAATCCTTCCATATAGTGCCTCAAAGGGAGCCATACCAATACTTTGCTAGAAACTATTATTATATGCGAACTCTACTAGATGTAACTTCTCATCCCAATTTCCTTTAAAATCGATCACGCAAGCCCTCAACATATCTTCTAGTACTTGGATTATTCTTTCTGTTTGTCCATCCTTCTGTGGATGGAAGGAAGTACTAAACTAAAGCTTGGTCTCAAATGCGGTGTAGAGACCCCGCCAAAAATTTGAGGTAAATCTCAAGTCTCGATCTAAGGTGATGGTCACAGGAACACCATGTAAGCGTACTATATGTCTCACATATATCTCGGCGTATTTTTCCATCAGATAATCCATATGTACTACTAAGAAATGGGCATATTTAGTCAGGCGATCCACTATTACCCAGATAGAATCGTGGCCACTTGACGTCCTTGGTAACCCTTGCACGAAATCTATCGTTACGTGCTCCCATTTCTATTCTGGTATGTCTAGTGGTCTTAGCATTCCCGCAGGCTTGCAATATTCTACCTTCACTTGTTGGCAGGTCAAGCATTAAGAAACGTGCTTAGCAATGTCCGCCTTCATACCACTTCACCAGTACTGTTGACGTAGGTTTCGATACATCTTTGTATTCTCAGGGTGGATACTATAATTACTCCTATGTGCTTCTGATAGAATTTCCTTTCTTATTTCCTCATTATTGGGGACGTATAGTCGCCCCTGGTATCTCACTGTTTCATCCTCATAAACTTGGAACTCTGGTCTTTTCCTCGAAGATACTTCGTCTCGAAACTTCACGATTTCCAGGTCAAACAATTGTAGTGTTCTAATTTTTCAAATAATTTTCAATTCAATTCTCAGTGCGGTTAGTACACCGGTGAGATTGTCTATTTCTAACTTAAACTCTGAATTTGCTATTATTTCTAACAAGTTCCATTCTATTGCTCTTATACTTGCCATGTCCATTGCCGACTTATGACTGAGAGCATCTGCTACCTTGTTCGTCTTCCTTGGATGATATAGTATCTCACAGTCGTAATCCTTCAGCAGTTCCATCCACCTTCTTTGCCTTATATATAATTCTTTTTTGAAAGTATAAGTACTTCAAACTTTTGTGATCTGTATAAATTTCAAATTTCTACCAATACAAATAATGTCTCCATATCCTTAATGCAAAAATTATTGCCGCCAATTCTAGGTCATGAGTTGGGTAGTTCAATTCATAAGGTTTTAATTGTCTCGATGCATAGGCTATTACTTTCCCATACTACATCAGGACACACCCTAACTCTTTATGGGAGGCATCGCTATATACCGTGAATCCACCACGTCCTGAAGGAATATTTAGTATCAGGGCTGTGGTCAATCTTTTCTTGAGTTCTTGGAAGCTCCTTTCACATTCATCACTCCATTCAAACTTCACATTTTTCCTAGTCAATTGGGTCAATGAGCCTACAAGTCATGAGAATCCCTCTATAAACCTCCTATAGTATCCTGCAAGTCCTAAGAATCTTTGTATTTTTGTTGGAGTTGTTGGTCTTGGTCAATTTACTACAATCTTAACCTTCGTTGGGTCCACCGAGATTCCTTCTCTTGATACTACATGGCCTAGAAATACTACCCGGTCCAACCAGAATTCACACTTCCTAAATTTGGCATACAATTTATGGTCTCTAAGGGTTTGCAGTATTATTCTTAGGTATCGCTCGTATTCTTCTGGCCCCTTTGAGTATATTAGGATATTGTCAATAAAGATGATTGCAAATTGATCCAAGTAGGGTTTGAATACCCTATTCATTAGGTCCATGAATGTTGCTGGGGCATTTGTCCATCCAAAGGGCATAACTAGAAATTCATAGTGTCCATAATGAGTCATAAAGGCAGTTTTAGGGATGTCTTCCTTTTTAATTCTTAACTGATGATACCTTGACCTTAAGTCTATTTTAGAAAAGATTGAACTTCCTTGCAATTGGTCAAATAGATTGTCAATTCTAGGCAACAGATACTTATTCTTGATTGTCACTTGATTCAATTGCCTATAGTTAATGCAAAGGCGCATTGACCCATCATTCTTCTTTACAAAAAGGACCGGTGCACTCCATGGGGATGTGCTTGGCCTAATGAATCCCTTATCGAGTAATTCTTGCAACTGTACTTTCAACTCCTTTAGTTCCGCTAAAGCCATTCTATACGAGGCTTTTGATATTGGTTCAGTTATAGGCATAAGTTTGATTACGATCTTGATTTCTCGTTCCAGTGTTAGTCTAGGTAGTTCTTCGGGAAATATGTCTAGAAATTCCTGAACCACTCGGACTTTATCGAGTTTGGCTTCATCTTTAGTATGGTCCTTTACTACTGCTAGGTATCCTTGACATCCTTCGTCAAGAAATGCATGTGCCTCTACTACCAAAATAAGGGCATTGAGGGGTTTGTCTGATCTCCGTAAAATTCAAAACTAGGCCAATTAAGTGAGTTGAACTAAATCATCTTTCTATACAGTCCACCCTAGCTCGTTGTTTACAGAGCCAATCCATTCCAATGATGGTGTTAAAGTCATACATGGCCATCACTACTAGGTCTATTTCCTAATCTTGTCCACCTATAGATATTTTGCATTTCTCGCATACTAATGTAGACAGTATTGCATCCTTCAATGGCGTAGAAATACGGAAAGGCGTATCAAGAGGTTTGGTTTCTATTTTACCCAATCGTCTATATCTTTCAGACACAAAAGAATGTGTGGCACCCATGTCAAATAATGCATAAGCCCTCTTGTCATTTAAAGAAATTGTACCTGAGATAATGTCTTTGGAAGCTTTTGCTTCCTCTTGGGTGACCGCGTACACCTATCCTTGTGTTGGCGGGCTCTGTGGATTTCCTTGTGGAGGTGGTCTGTCTGCATGTTGTTGCATTTGTCGTATTGGATCAACGTTCGATTGCGATCCTCCTTGTGGACAATCCCTCCTAAAGTGACCCTTCTGCCCATATCCTAAACACTTCTAGTGGTCTAGGCAAGGTCCTGGCCCATGTTGTTTACCACACTTTCGACAGGGATTATTTTGATATGGCACTTTACCTGAGGCATGACCACTCCTGGTCCTTCCATAATTTCCAAAATTCCACTTCTTCTTAGGATCCCAAGGTAGCTTTCGAGTTGGATAGGGTCTTTTACCATGTCGAGTGTCACTTAGTGTCATTTGTCGTCTGGGTTCTATTCATTCCTTGCTCTCCAACTGTTCTCTTATTACTTCTTGTTCCACAAGCTAGGCTTGTTCATAATTTCATTATAATCATTTATATTCAGAGGCACTAGTTGCCTCCTAATGTCCATTCTCAAGCCCTTCAACAATCTCTTAGCTTTTTCCTCTTGGTCTTCTACCAGCTTAGGAGCATACCTTGTTAGTTCCGAAAATTTTGCTTCATATTGGTCTACCATCAGCTCCTTTTGTTCCAATTGAACAAATTCTATTATTTTCCTATCCTTGACACAGTCAGAAAAATGCTTTCTGTTGAAAGCCCTGACAAATTCATCCCATGTTAGTATAGTACTAGATGGGAAAATTATGTCTCTAGAAGCCCTCCACCAATGTTTGGCGTTTCCTTCCAATTGGTACTTTTCTAGGGTTATCTTCTCTGTGTCGATGCAATTCAACAGTCATAAGATCCTCTCCATCCCATCAATCCATTGTTCCGCCTCTTCAGGACTCCCAATTCTAGTAAACTTGGGTGGCTTCAATTTCAGAAATTGCTCCACTAACCCTTGAGTACGACGTTACACTCCCAGTTGTTGTTGGGCTTGCCTTTCCATCAAACTCCCCATATTGGCAAGCGCTTGTAGAATATCTTCCATTTGTGGTTCTATCCTCGAAGTAGTGGCTTTTGCCCTTGATGAGGGAGAATTTCTTGATCGTACCATACTTCCTTGTAGATCAGTGAGCATTTGCCACATGAACAATTAGTGACCTAGTGTCACTAATTGACTAATAAGGAAATGTAATGTTCACACGTTATCGAGATCATATAAGTAACATATAAATGTAACTAGTACGTATGGGTAACTCACAATCGTTACCGGCACCTTACGAGTGAAACTCAGTCACCCGTTTTTTCAAAGCAAATCAACAACTTGCATTTAGTGCCTTATTGTATGCGATCATAACTCTTTTTACCACTAGCGCACCTTATCACTCTAGACAAACTTAAGCTCTAATACCACTAGAGCTGTGACACCCCCAGCATGTTACGGCTACTGTGACATTCCATTATTATTATTATTATTATTATTATTATTATTATTATTATTTTTGTCCATATGGAAATGTGTAATGATAACTCAATACATTATAATTTAAATCGATGCACATAAAAATACAGAACCAGGCACTTTTATTTATTTATATATTGTAGACGACCTAGGTCGGTACATTAGGGTCAAAAAAGGTTCATTCTCCTGGCTATATCCAAAATATTGCCTCGACCATCCTATTGCCTATTTACACGGCTGCCAACGTAACACACCATGGTCTCGCCAAAAATGCCACCCTTATACCCCAGGTCCTCCTCCTATTCGACCCCGCTATCGCCATTGTCATCACTGTCTGGAAGTGGAAGTGGTCCCACTGTATGCCTATTGACCCGGGCATAGAGTGCAACAAACCCAAACAGCACGGGGCCCGATGGGAGGCTAGCATCGACAGTCAGGATCGTGGTGATCCTAATAAATGTGACCTCTAGGAGGTCGGGGTCGACTTGCTCCATCTGGTTCCACGTGAGGTTTCTTGGGACACCACAGAGCATTATGGAGGATGTAGGTTGCAGAGGCATATGTCACGGTCCATGAATCCTTTCGTACTCGTGACACTTGTGAGTGATGCTTGGGGTTATTGAGTGAAGAGTGAAGAGGCAGAGGAGATGAACACAACTGGTCTATGGGAGTTGTGTTAGGACGGTTGATGCTAGGAGTTCTAGGATAGAAGGATTATATCACTTAGGAGCTTCGAAGGCAGGGTTGGCCTCCCGTGCACAAACTGGTCGGGAGTTGATGCTGCTCTCCTAACGAGGCCATGGCAAACCGAAACCAGTTGTTGAGCCTAAAGAGATCTGCTATCTCACTCGATGGACTAGATGCCCAGGCAAAGCTGGGCATGGTACGATCTCCTACAGAGAAGCTATTCACTGTATTGTTCACTGGAATAGCTATATAAATAAGGCTGGCTTGGCGAATTCCGCTTGCTAGGCACCACACGAGTCGTTCCGTGGCCAAGGAAACTATCGGCTCATCACACATGGTATCAAAGTAGGAATCCCTCCAGTAAGTGGGTGAGTTGGAGAATCGGACTCCTTGCTCCAGTGTGGGTTGAGCTAGAAAGTACTATTGGTCTACCTGGTCCTACGAGGGCAGAGAGTGAATCACCCGGGCAAAAGGTGCTTGGACAAAGCATGGCTCTTGACAAAGCTTCTAGGATGACAATAGGGGCACTAGGAAGAGTCAGTTCCTCGCCAAGTGGATAGTGAGTTAGAGAAGAACTGAATCCTTGCTGGATGGGGATAACGTTCTTGGATCAATCGGTGAATTCAAAGAAGAGGTCTACTGCCACATTTTCAACAATGAAAGAACCTCAATTTGGTTTGCTGGGGTCAAGATGCTTAGTAGGCGAAAATGGTGCTGCCAAAAGTTGCGGTTGGCGAAAAATGCCACACTTGCCAAAGAAAGTGTAGGTGACTGAGAATGGCTTGAACAGCTGAGATCAAAAGAGGCTACCAATGGAGCAAAACCTATTTTATTGGGTGAGTGCGACCATTTGATGTGAAATCCCAAAAGTGGCGCATCGATGGTCAAGGGACGCAAGGAAGTGACAAAATAGATCGCAACAAGGGCTTTGTGAAATTGAATAGGGGAGAATGTCATGGTCCATGAATCCTCCCGTACTCGTGACACTTGTGAGTGGTGCTTTGAGTTATCGAGTGAAGAGTGAAGAGGCAGAGGGGACGAACACAACTAGTCCGCAGGAGTGGCGCTTTGCCTCATGTCCTTTTTGCTTTCCCATGTAATCTCTTCCATGTGGTGGTGTCGCCACAAGAACTTCACTAGCGGAATTTTCTTCGTTTGGAGAACTTGCTCCTTTCGATCCAGTACCTAGATCGGCTCTTCCATGTACCTCACTTGCTCATCCACTTTGATGGCTTCATGATCGAGTATGTGACCAAGGTTGGGCCGATACTTCCTTAGCATCAACCCATGGAAGACATCATGTAGGTTCGCTAGCTTTGGAGGTAGCTAGTCGATATGCTACATCTCCTATCCTCTCAAGGATCTCAAAAGGTCCAACAAACTTAGGACTCAACTTACCTTTTATCCCGAATCACGATATTCCCTTCATCGGGGATACTTTTAGAAATACACGATCTCCCACGTTGAATTCCAAGGGTCTTCTACATTTATTCACGTAGCTTTTCTGTCGACTCTGGGCTATTCTAAGCCTATTCCTGATAATTTCTATTGCATCCGTAGTAACCTGTGTTAATTTAGGTCCTGTCAATCTTCTTTCACCCACCTCATTCTAGCAGATAGGAATCATACATCTTCTCCCATATAGTGCCTCATAAGGAGCCATACCGATACTTTGCTGGAAACTATTGTTATACGCAAATTCTACTAAATGTAATCTTTCATCCCAACTTCCTCTAAAATCAATCACGCAAGCTCTCAACATGTCTTCTAGTATTTGGATCACCCTCTCTGTTTGTCCGTTTGTTTACGGATGAAAAGCAGTACTGAACTGGAGTTTGGTCCATAAGGCAGTTTAAAGACTTTGCCAAAAGTTTGAAGTAGACCTTGAGTCTCGATCAGATGTAATAGTAACAGAAACACCATGTAAGCGCACTACTTGGCTTGCATATATTTCAGCATATTTATCCATCGGATAATTTACACGGACTGCTAGGAAATGGGCAAACTTGGTCAGGCGATCTAATATCACCCAGATGGAGTCGTGACCACTTAATGTCCTTGGTAATCCCTGCACGAAGTCCATCGTCACGTGCTTCATTTCCACTCTGGTATATCCAATGGTCTCAATAATCCTGCGGGTTTGCGATGTTCTACTTTCGCTTGTTGGCATGTTAAACACTAGGAGACATGTTTAGCGATATCTATTTTCATGCCGTTCCACCAATACTGTGGACGTAAGTTCCGATACATTTTCGTATTCCCAATATGGATACTATAATTATTCCTATGTTCTTCCGACAGAATTTCTCTTTTTATTTCTTCATTGTTCGAAACACATAGTCTTTCTTGGTATCTCACTATTCCATCTTAAAAAACTTGGAACTCTGGTCTTTTCCCTAAAGATATCTCATTTCGTAATTTCACTATTTCCGGGTCAGACTATTGTAACATTCTAAGTTTATGAATATTTTCCGGTTCAATCCTCAGTGCGGCTAACACGCTTGTAAGATGATCTATTTCCAATTTGAACTCTGAATTCACTATCGTTTCCAACAGATTCCATTCTGTTACTCTTACACTTGCCATGTCTATGGCCGACTTACGACTAAGAGCATCTGCCACCTTATTTGCCTTTCCGAGGTGGTACAATATTTCACAGTCATAATCCTTTAGTAGCTCCATCCATCTTCTCTGTCTCATGTTTAGTTCCTTTTGCGAAAATAAATACTTTAGACTCTTGTGGTTTGTATAGATTTCAAATTTCTCTCCATACAGATAATGCCTCCATACTTTCAATGCGAAGATTATGGCGGCCAATTCTAAGTCATGAGTCGGGTATTTCAACTCATAGGGTTTCAACTGTCTCGATGCGTATGCTATGACCTTATCATTTTGCATTAGAACACATCCCAATCCTTTATGAGAAGCATCACTATATACCGTGAATCCACCGGATCCAGATGGAATAGTTAGGATTGGAGCTGTGGTCAATCTCCTCTTGAGTTCTTGAAAACTCCTTTCACAATCACCACTCCATTCAAATTTTACGTTTTTCCGAGTCAACTGTGTCAACAAGCTTGCAAGTCGTGAGAATCCTTCTATAAATCTTTTATAATAACTTGCAAGTCCTAAGAAAGTCCGTATCTCTATAATGACCCGGGCCCCGCTGTGTAATATTGTCCGCTTTGGACACTAAGTCCTCATGGCTTTAAAACGCATTAAGTCATCCCTCAGGCCTTCCCTCTCCCAAGCCATAATATTGTCTGCTTTGGAGGCACGGCCCACCGGCCCATCCTCCCTCACGGCTTTGTTTTCAGCGTAGTGAAAGCATACGAGAAACGCGTTACACAGATTAAATGGACCAAAGCCTTTATAAATTAGCCTAAGACTTCCCCCTAAGCGATGTGGGACTAGAGAGGACCCCTACTCATTCCCTGCGCACGTCCGAGGACTAAGGCGCGGACGCACTGCCATCCCTTCTCCCCGCCCACCGTCGCTTGGGCTGTCACAATCTCAGTTGGCATTGTCGGTCTAGACCAATTTACTACCATCTTGACTTTTGCTGGGTCCACTGAGATTCCTTCTCCTGATAACACATGTCTTAAAAATATTATACGGTCTAGCCAAAATTCACACTTACTAAATTTGGCATACAATTTATGGTCTCTAAGGGTTTGCAGTACAATGCTCAGATGTGACGCATGTTCCTCTGGTTCCTTAGAATAGATTAGAATATCATCAATGAAAACAATCATAAATTGATCTAAATAGGGCTTGAATACCCTATTCATTAGGTCCATGAATGCAGTTGGGGCATTTGTCAATCCAAAAGGCATCACTAGAAACTCATAATGTCCATAACGAGTCCTAAATGTGGTCTTAGGAATGTCTTCTTTCTTAATCATTAGCTAATGATATACCGACCTTAAGTCGATTTTAGAAAAGATTGAACTTCCTTGCAATTGGTTGAATAGGTCATCAATTCTAAGTAAATGATACTTATTCTTAATGGTTACCTGATTCAATTGCATGTAGTCGATGCACAGGCGCATCGACCCGTCCTTCTTTTTCACAAATAGGACCGGTACACCCCAAGGGGACGCACTTGGCCTAATAAATCATTTATCGAGTAACTCTTGCAGTTGAATTTTCAACTCTTTTAGTTCTACCAAAGCCATCCTATACGGGACTTTTGATATCGGTTCCGTTCCAGGCATTCGTTCGATCTTGAACTCAATCTCCCGTTTCGGCGGTAATCCAGGCAGTTCCTTAGGAAATACATCTTGAAATTTCCGAGTCACTCGAATTTCATCGAGTTTAGCCTCCTCCTTAGTATAATCTTTTACTACCGCCAAGTATCCTTGACATCCTTTGTCTAAAAGTGCATGTGCTTCCACTATCGAAATGAGAGCTATGGAGGGGTTTGTTTAATCTCCGTAATATTCGAAGCTAGGTTGGTTAGGTGGATTGAACTTAATCATCTTTCTATAATAGTCTATCTTAACCCATTGTTTATGGAGCCAGTCCATTACTACTAGGTCTATTTCCAAACTTTGCCCTCCTATGGTTATCTTACACTTCTCACATACTAACGTGGATAGCACCATGTCCTTCAATGGTGTAGAAATACAAAGAGGTGTCTCAAGAGATGTAGCTCCTATTTCACTCAATCGTCTATACCTTTTAGACATAAAATAATGCGTAGCACCAGTATCAAACAACGCATATGCCTTCTTATCATTTATAGAAATCTTACATGAGATAACGTTTTTGGAAGCTTTCGCTTCTTCTTGGGTGATCGCGTACACCCTTCCTTGTGCTAGTAGTCTCTGTGATTTCCCTTGTGGAGGTGGTCCGCCTACACATTGTTGCTCTTGTCGCACCGAGTTGACATTCAGTTGCGATCTTCATTGCGGACAATCTCTCCTAAAATGTCCTCTCTGTCCACAATCGAAACATCTCCGTTGATCGTTACAAGGTCTTGGCCCATGTTGTTTACCACACCTTCGGCAAGAATTGTTTTGATATGGCACTCTCCCTGAAGCCTGACCACTCTTGGTCTTTCCGAAATTTCCAAAATTTCACTTCTTTTTTATAATCCCAAGGCGACTCTCCGATTGGATAAGGTCTCTTACCTCGTTGGGCATCATTCAGTGTCAACTACCTCCTCGATTCCATTCATTCCCTTATCACTTCCTGCTCCACAAGCTATGCCCTTTCATAAATCTCAATGTAATCTCTTATATTCAGGGGCAACTAGTTGCTTCCTGATATCTGTCCTCAATCCTTTTAGGAATCTCTTAGTCTTTTCTTCTCGATCCTCTATCAATCTAGGGGCATACCTAGACAACTCAGAAAATTTTGCTTCATACTGGTCTACTGTCAACTCATTTTGTTCTAATTGAACAAATTCAGTTACTTTCTTATCCCTAGCATAGTTGGAAAAATGCTTTCTATTGAAAGTCCTAACAAACTCATCCCAATTTACAGCAGTATCGGGTGGAAAGATTGTGTCTCTAGAAGCTCTCCACCAAAATTTGGCATTCCTTTTTAGTTGGTACTCTGCCAAAGTTATCTTTTCGATTTCGTTGCAATTCAACAATTGGAAGATCCTTTCTATTCCATCAATCCATTGTTCCGCCTCCTCAGGACTTCCCATTCCAGTAAACTTGGGTAGTTTCAACTTCAGGAATTGTTCCACCAATACCAATCCTTGAGCATGACGTTCTGCTCCTCGTTGTTGTTGTTGTTGTTGTTGTTGTTGAGCTTATCTTTCCATCAAGTTTCCGATGTTAGCCAATGCCTGCAGGATGTCCTTCATTTGGGGTTTTGCCCTTGAAGCCGTAGCTTCAGTCCTTGATGGAGGAGAACTCCCAGTTCGTACCATGATTTTCCTGCAGGTCATCAAGCATTTGTCTCGGGAATAATTAGTGACTTAGTGTCACTAATCAACTAAGAAAAGAATTAATATAAGAGCATTACTGATATCACATAAGTAACATAAAATGTTACTCACATGCATAGGTAACTTACGATCTTTACTGGTATTTTACAAACAAAAATCATTCACCCGTTATTCCCAGTTAGTAAACTACCCGAGTTAGTGCCATATCATGTGCATCATTATATCCTCATTTTCTACTAATACATCTTATCACTCTAGATAAATCTAGGCTCTGATACCACCAAAACTACGATGACCCGCGATCTTAGAGCTTGTCGCTCTATTCATTGGTCCTTGCACGATTTTACTGCAGAAGCAGAGACATTAATTCCCTTATCGCTCCAAATATGATGCACACGATATATACATATACATATATATACATATATATACATATATATACATATACATATATATACATATCAACCAGGCACTTTTATTTACATATATCTTTGTTAGATGACGTTCGTCGGTACACAAAAGCCAATGTTTTCTATATTTTATACCAATATTGAACCGACTCTTCTGCTAGCTATTCACAACATCGTCCGTCTTCAAGCGTTGGTATCCAAAAAATTTCAATCGTCCTCCCGTCCTCCACTACTCTACCCCGCTCGAGCCCCCATCATCATCCTTCAACGGCGGTGGTAGTGGCCCCATGGTGCACTCGTCCCTCCGAGCGTACAGGACCACAAACTCTAATTACACTAGACCCGAGGGGAGTCCAATGTCTACAATCAGAATCACCCGTATTCAAATGAAGGTGAGTCCTGACAGATCAGGGTTGGGGTGCTCCATCTGCTCCCTCCGCTAGTCGATGGGGATGCCATAAAATGTACCAGAGGATGCGGGGAGCAATGGCATCTTTATCACTCTGTAATATGTTAGCCCCACGAGGGGTGAGTACAACTACTCAACAGTCAAAGTTCTACTAAACTATATTACGTACATCTACCGCTACCCGATTCCATGCAATCCAAAACAAATCACATAATTGGAGCAGAAGTATGCATCATATCATAAGATTATCATAATAAAACGGCATATCCAAAATCAATGAGAATTTAGAACTCATTTTATCGCAAATCACTACCACCATCTTCCGGAAGGACCAGTGTTTGCATCCCTTCCAGGCTCTCGCATCTTACTTGGCATCACGAGGAGCTCTAGTTTCATATTTTAGTCACCGGGCATTTGGAGCGTCTTACATTACACCCCCAGGCATCTCGTACCCCACGTGGTGTCACGAGGTACCTCAGGGGCTCACCATGTCAATGATATCCCTGGGCATCCAGTACGTGTTACGTCACACTTTCAGGCATCCCAACACTCCCGAGGCACCTTCGGGGCTCACCATGTCAATGATGTCCCCAGGCATCCAGAGGCATCGTCACCATGATCCTCCAGGCAACCCGACTCTTGGGGCATCGTCGTCCTAGGGGTCCGACGGCATCAATAACATTTCAGCCATGGTGTAATAGTCTAATCAACCAATGTCAAAACACTTTTATATCACCAATACAGAAAATCACTTTTGGTTTTCGAAATCCCGATTTATGGTATAAGGCAACGAACAATGAAAACTTTAAAAATATACCAGATCAATGGCAACAAACCTCACATAAAATCCCAAGCTTGAATACCAAAAATAAATCGAAGAAATCCTGTACGTTTCACCCCGATCATAGTCTGAATTTTATAGGTGTGAACTCAACACACGCTCATGCCCCAATAAACTTGGTACTTTTCATCAAAATAAAGCGTATATTTTCCCGACCCTAAAATTTTCAAAGTAGTTCACATATATAAAACCTTAGAGCTTTGAAATATCAAAAATTAACATGCACATGGTCTCTAATTCGAAGTCGACCATAACAAATACGAAATCCTTTCCCACATAGCTCAAAATAAATCCAACGACCTCCAAGTTCATAATTCGGCACGAGTATTCTAAAATAACCTTAAATTACGGGACGCGTTTCACCAAGCAATGGCAGAGTTCACACTGTATAGGTTAGTAGATATTGACTTGCCTTAAGTCCGGTGTTGTCGGCAGCGAGCAAACCGTGAGCTGTGGCAAGTCAACTGTGACGGCAGCATGAGTGAGGCTGCGGCGTCTCCGATTTGCAGTGGTTGAGGCAAACTGCGGGACAGAGAGGTGGCCGTGATATGTTGGTGCGGTGGAGTGGTGCGGGTGGTCGTCGGTGGGTGGCGGAGCACGGGCAGGATGGCACGACATTTGGGACGGAAATTCTTTTGATGAAAGTGTAGCTAAACGGTGTTGAAGGGTGAGGGGATTGCGCGGGTCTTCACCGAATGAAGAAGGAAATCGCTACCCTCTTCATTGTTGACTTTCTTAGTCAACAACTCCTCCACTTCGTGGCAGCACTCAGCGAGGACAGCAGAGGGACTCGTGGCCGGGCGCGAGACACCTCGCACGTCCCATGCAAGGGACGTGTCTCTCCCTTGCTCAAGCTTCCAATGCGCTGGCCACCGGAGGCAGACTCACGTGGCTGCTCGGTCAACTCCTTCCCTTGGTGGACCGGCTGCATGGAGTGGTTGCATGGATGGTTCACGTGCATGGGGCAAAAGGCTTAACATGGCTGCAATGTCTTTGGTATAAATGAAGAAGGGCGTCTTGACGTGGCCGCAAATTTCGGAAGCCGACATCTCTGTGTGCATGAAAAGCTTGCATTAGTAGAGTACCATTGCCGAAGATATTAGCCTTGCGAGCAACGTTGCGTGAAAAATTTCCAAATGAGGTACTATCACAAGAACATGATGATACGTAACGTCTCGGTGCGGTGATGGTAGTGATGAAACGGCATTCCCAAGTGGTGCCACGACAAAATCCAACGACAAATTCGTTGATCCACTACCACTGCCAGAGGATGGCAATGATGGCTCAAGCAAGGTGGAGTAGCGGAGGACATGGGAAGATGACATAAATTTTGCATACCAGCACATGAAGACGGATGACGTTGTGAATAGATAGCAGAATAGTGGGTCCAATTTTGGTGTAGCCAAATATCGGAATTTTTGGCTTATGTGTACCGACTAATGTCGTCCGAAACTATAAATAAATAAAAGGTGCCTAGTTGATATATATATATATATATTATCATTTCAAGAGTAGAAAAGGAGTTGATGTATTTGCTTCCGCGGTAAAATCGCCCAGGGACCAATAAAAAGAGTGATAGGCTTTAAGATCACGGGTCATCGCACTAAGCCTCAACTAGGATGCTAATTCGTCTCGAGTGCAACTTACACATGCAACATGTCGAATAATCCTGCATGCATTCTTACCTCACCTTAGCACACCCCTGCATATCATTAATTAACACATGCCCATAGCAATATGTCAAACATGCATGTAATTCGAACACTTCTCACAATTTTCCATGCACAATGCATTCACACATGTTCCACTTATTACAACCACCAAGCCACGGCCAACATAAGAGTTGGCAATCTTATGACATGATCGGGTCTCGTCCCGCCCCATTGGGCACGACATGGTCTTGAACTCTCGCCATAAATGGCATTCCGTAAGGAGTACCGATCTAGTCTCAACCATGACTCGGTATCTGGACCCCCGTTAGGTATCCAATAAAATCGGGCATCATCTCCAAACTCCTATTGGGTGACGAGTTCCTTTAAGTGACCACTTGAGTACACAATTAACTTATACCAATTTCATTTCTCCTTAATTAGCCAATACAAACATGGTTCGTGCTCATACAACAAACTACCGCAAATTTCACACATAAAAATGCAGCAAAATTATCCCACATGATCACATACATATAATTAACTCGTCAAACTTGGTATGCTTTCATTTTAAAACATCCTTGCCCCATTTAACAAATAAAGCATGGCATCCAAACACAATAACTTGTGAATTACCATTTATATGTCCATAAAACCTTCTTTCATTGCATCACAAACTTCAAACAACATAAATCATGTATAAATTCATCACATAATTCTAGCATAAAAGGCATATAAACACTACTTATCACCCTAATGTGATAACTTATCAACCTTAAACCGATAACTTATCACTCAATCCTTCATAGCTTATCGTCTATTTAACAATAACTTATCACCTATTTTCTGATAGCTTATCACCCCTTTGGTGATAGCTTATCACCAATTTATTGATAGCTTATTACTCATTTTGTGATAGCTTATCACCTAATTACCGATAACTTATCATCCCTTTGGTGATAACTTATCATCCAATTGCCGATAATCTATTGACTCTTCTTATCACTTATCGCAATAACCTATCAATTCTACTTATCACTTATTACGATAATTTATCAAATATTTGTTACTCTAAATAAATGAATTGTTATTTTACAATACCATATGGGGATTTTAAATATGTCCAACTATAGATATAGAGAATCAAATATTTTAAGGCAAAAGTTCAAAAGCACAAAGTGAAAGACGCCAAGGAGAAACTCGAAAGAACTTGGGCGTGTAAAAAGACGCACCTCCATTATTGTCCTCCGCCTTATTTTTCCTTTTTAAAGTCATTAACTTTATTGACCGTAGACTAGAAACTACACCTATTATGAATTTGCCTATTAGCATTTTTGGATGGCAAATGGGATGGGATTCAAATATGTTAATCATTTCCTTTTTAATATAAAGACACATTTTATGACAACATATTGAGTTGTTAAAGGAAATATATTATAATTAGAGGTAAGTCGTCAAGGCAGATAGATCAAAACAAATATTTCATAGTGATAGTAAGTATATGCTTATGTAATGCTTAGATGGAGCATTTGTTGTAGAGATTGCAGCAAATCCAACTTTTATAGTATGGAGGAGATTTTTCAAGTTATCCAAAGTCCCAAGTAGAGGTGATTTTTTAGGAATACTTTGTTACTCTATATAAATGAATTATTATTTTACAATACCATACGAGGATTTTCCATATGTCCAACTATAGATATAGAGAATAAAATATTTTAAGGCAAAAGTTCAAAAGCACAAAGTGAAAGACGCCAAGGAGAAACTCGAAAGAACTTGGGCGTGTAAAAAGGTGCACCTACATTATTGGGCGTGTAGAAAGGTACACCTCCATTATTGTCCTCCGCCTTATTTTTCTTTTCTAAAGTCATCAACTTTATTGACCGTAGACTAGAAACTGCACCTGTTATGAAGTTGCCTATATGCATTTTTGGATGGCAAATGGGATGAGATTCAAATATGTTAATCATTTCCTTTTTAATATAAAGACACATTTTATGACAATATATTGAGTTGTTAAAGGAAATATATTATAATTAAAGGTAAGTCTTTAGGGCAGAGAGATCAAAACAAATATTTCATAGTGATGGTAAGTATATGCTTAGGTAATGCTTAGATGGAGCATTTGTCGTAGAGATTACAGCAAATCCAACTTTTATAGTATGGAGGAGATTTTTCAAATTATCCAAGGTCCCAAGTAGAGGTGATTTTTTAGGAATAATTTGTTACTCTATATAAATGAATTGTTATTTTACAATACCATATGGGGATTTTAAATATGTCCGACTATAGATATAGAGAATGAAATATTTTCAGGCAAAAGTTCAAAAGCACAAAGTGAAAGACGCGAAGGAGAAACTCGAAAGAACTTGGGCGTGTAAAAAGGTGCACCTCCATTATTGGGCACGTAGAAAGGTGCACCTCCGTTATTGTCCTCCACCTTATTTTTCTTTTTTAAAGTCATCAACTTTATTGATCGTAGACTAGAAACTACACGTATTATGAAGTTGCCTATATGCATTTTTGGATGACAAATGCGATGATATTCAAATATGTTAATCATTTGCCTTTAATATAAAGACACATTTTATGACAATATATTGAGTTGCTAAAGGAAATTGATTACAATTAAAGGTAAGTCTTCAAGGTAGATAGATCAAAACAAATATTTCATAGTGATAGTAAGTATATGCTTATGTAATGCTTAGATGGAGCATTTGTTGTAGAGATTGCAGCAAATCCAACTTTTGTAGTATGGAGGAGATTTTTCTAATTATCCAAAGTCCCAAGTAGAGGTGATTTTTTCAGAATAATTTGTTACTCTTGATAAATGAATTTTTATTTTACAATAGCATATGGGGATTTTAAATATGTCCAGTTATAGATATAGAGATTTAAATATTTCTAAGGCAAAAGTTCAAAAGCACAAAGTGAAAGACGCCAAGGAGAAAGTCGAAAGAACTTTGGCGTGTAAAAAGGTGCACCTCCATTATTGTCCTCCGCCTTATTTTTCCACTTTAAAGTCATCAACTTTATTGACCGTAGACTAGAAACTGCACCTGTTATGAATTTGCCTATATGCATTTTTGGATGGCAAATGGGATGGGATTCAAATATGTCAATCATTTGCTTTTTAATATAAAGACACACTTTATGACAATATATTGAGTTGTTAAAGGAAATTGATTTTAATTAAAGGTAAGTCTTCAAGGCGGAGAGATCAAAACAAATATTTCATAGTGATGGTAAGTATATGCTTAGGTAATGCTTAGATGGAGCATTTGTTGTAGAGATTGCAGCAAATCCAACTTTTATAGTATGGAGGAGATTTTTCAAATTATCCAAAGTCCCAAGTAGAGGTGATTTTTTAGGAATAATTCGTTACTCTATATAAATGAATTGTTATTTTACAATACCATATGGGGATTTTAAATATGTCCAACTATAGATATAGAGAATCAAATATTTTTAAGCCAAAAATTCAAAAGCACAAAGTGAAAGACGCCAAGGAGAAACTCGAAAGGTCTTGGGCATGTAAAAAGGTGCACCTCCATTATTAGGCGTGTAGAAACGTGCACCTCCATTATTGTCCTCCGCCATATTTTTCTTTTCTAATGTCATCAACTTTATTGACCGTAGACGAGAAACTGTACCTGTTATGAAGTTGCCTATATGCATTTTTTGATGGCAAATGGGATGGGATTCAAATATGTTAATCGTTTGCTTTTTAATATAAAGACACATTTTATGACAATATATTGAATTGTTAAAGGAAATTGATTATAATTAAAGGTAAGCTTTCAAGGCAGAGAGATCAAAACAAATATTCCGTAGTGATAGTAAGTATATACTTAGGTAATGCTTAGATGGAGCATTGATCGTAGAGATTGCAGTAAATCTAACTTTTATAGTATGGAGGAGATTTTTCTAATTATCCAAAGTCCCAAGTAGTGGGGATTTTTCAGGGATAATTTGTTACTCTATATAAATGAATTGTTATTTTACAATACTATATGGGGATTTTAAATATGTCCAACTATAGATATAGAGAATCAATTTTTTTTAAGCCAAAAATTCAAAAGGACAAAATGAAAGACGCCAGGGAGAAACTCAAAAGAACTTGGGTGTGTAAAATGGTGCACCTCCATTATTGGGCATGTAGAAATGTGCACCTTTATTATTGTTCTCCCCCTTATTTTTCTTTTTTAAAGTCATCAACTTTATTGACCGTAGACTAGAAACTACACTTGTTATGAAGTTGTCTCCATGCATTTTTGGATGGCAAATGGGATGGGATTGAAATATGTTAATCATTTGCTTTTTAATATAAAGACACATTTGATGACAATATATTAGTTGTTAAAGGAAATTGATTATAATTAAAGATAAGTCTTCAAGGCGGAGAGATCAAAACAAAGATTTCATAGTGATTGTAAGTATATGCTTAGGTAATGCTTAGATGGAGAATTTGTCATAGAGATTGCAACAAATCAAACTTTTATAGTATGCAGGAGATTTTTCTAATTATCCAAAGTCCCAAGTAGAGGTGATTTTTTAGGAATAATTGGTTACTCTATATAAATGAAATGTTATTTTACAATACCATATGGGGATTTTAAATATGTCCAACTATTGATATAGAGAATCAAATATTTTTAAGACAAATGTTCAAAAGCACAAAGTGAAAGACACCAAGGAGAAACTCGAAAGAACTTGGGTGTGTAAAAAGGTACATCTCCATTATTGTCCTCCGCCTTATTTTTGTTTTTTAAAGTCATCAACTTTATTGACCGTAGACTAGAAACTGCACCTATTATGAAGTTGCCTATATGCATTTTTTGATGGAAAATGGGATGATATTCAAATATGTTAATCATTTGCTTTTTAATTTCTAAACACATTTTATGACAATATATTGAGTTGTTAAGGGAAATTGATTATAATTAAAGGTAAGTCTTCAAGGTGGAGAGATCAAAACAAATATTTCATAATGATAGTAAGTATATGTTATGCCGCAGTCCGTGAATCCTGCCGTACTTGTGACACTTGTAAGTGGTGCTTGGGGTTATCAAGTGAAGACTGAGGATGCAGAGGGGACATATACAACTGGTCCATGGGAGTGGCGTCAGGACGGTTGGTTCTAGGAGTTTTAGGATTGAAGGATTTTATCACTTAGGAGCTTTGAAGGTGAGGTTGGCTTTATGTGCACAAACTAGTTGGGAGCTGATGCCGCTCTCTTGACGAGGCCATGGCAGGCCAAAACCAATTGTTGAGCCTATAGAGATTTCCTATCTCACTCAATGGACTTGATGCCCGAGTGAAGTTGGGAGTCGTACGATCTCGTACAGAGAATCTATTCACCGTATTGTTCACTGGAATATCTATAGAAGGAAGGCTGGCCTGGCGAATTCCGCTTGTCAGGCACCACACGGGTTGTTCTACGGCCAATGAATCTATCGGCCCTAGACACTTAGGTAATGCTTAGATGGAGCATTTGTCGTAGAGATTGCAGCAAATCCAAATTTTATATTATGTAGGAGATTTTTCTAATTATCCAAAGTCCCAAGTAAAGGTGATTTTTTAGGAATAATTTGTTACTCTATATAAATAAATTGTTATTTTACAATAATGATTTTTAATATGTCCAACTATAGATATAGAGAATCAAATATTTTTAAGGAAAAAGTTCAAAAGCACAAAGTGAAAGATGCCAAGTAGAAACTCGAAAGAACTTGGACATGTAAAAAGGTGCACCTCCATTATTGTCCTCCGCCTTATTTTTCTTTTTTAAAGTCATCAACTTTATTGACTGTAAACTAGAAACTACACCTGTTATGAGGGTGCCTATATGCATTTTTGGATGGCAAATGGGATGGTATTCAAATATGTTAATCATTTGCTTTTTAATTTAAAGGCACATTTTATGACAATATATTGAGTTGTTAAAGGAAATTGATTATAATTAAAGTTAAGTCTTCAAGGCGGAGAGATCAAAACAAATATTTCATAGTGATAGTAAGTATATGCTTATGTCACAGTCCTTGAATCCTCCCGTACTCGTGACACTTGTGAGTGGTGCTTAGGGTTATCAAGTGAAGAGTGAGGATGCAAAGGGGACATATACAACTGGTCCGTGGGAGTGACGTCAAGATGGTTGGTGCTAGGAGTTCTAGAATGAAAGGATTATATCACTTAGGAGCTCTGAAAGTGGGTTTGGCCTCTCGTGCAGAAATTGGTTGGGAGCTGATGCCACTCTCCTAAGGAGGGCATGGTAGGCCGAAACCAGTTGTTGAGCCTAAAGAGATCTACTATCTGACTCGATGGACTAGACGCTTGAGCGAAGCTGGGCTTGGTATGATCTTGTATATAGAAGCTATTCATCGTATTGTTCACTGGATCAACTATAGAAGAAAGGCTGGCCTAGCGAATTCCGCTCGCCAGGCGCCACACGGGTCATTCTGCGGCTAAGGAATCTATCAGCCCATGACACATGGTATCAGAGCAAGTATCCCTTCAGTAAGTGGGTGAGTCGGAGAATCGGACTCCTCACTCCAGTGTGGGTTGAACTGAGAAGTACTAGTGGTCTACTTGGTTCAACGAGGGTAGGGAGTCAATCGCCAAGGCAAAAGGTGCTCGGACAAAGTGCGACTCTTGACTAAGCTTCTAGGATGACAATGGGGACACTAGGAAGAGTCAGTTCCTCATCGAGCGTTTAGTGAGTTAGAGAAGAACTAAATCCTCGCTGAATGGGGATAACGTTCCTAGATCAATCGGTGAATTCAAAGAAGAGGTCTACTGCCACATTTTCTACAAGGAAAGAACCTCCATTTGGTTTGCTAGTGTCAAGATGCTTAGTAGGCAAAAATGGTGTTGCCAAAAGATGCGGTTGGCGAAAAATGCCACACTTGCCAAAGAAAGTGCAGGTGATCGAGAATGGCCTGAACAGCTAAGATCAAAAGAGGCTACCAATGGAGCAAAACCTATTTTGTTGGGTGAGCGTGACCATTCAAGTGGCAAATTAATGGTTAAGGGACGCAAGGAAGCGACAAAATAGATCACAACGAGGGCGTTGCAAAATTGAGTGAGGGAGAATGTCATAGTCCGTGAATCCTCCCATACTCGTGACATTTGTGAGTGGTACATGGGGTTATCGAGTGAAGAGTGAGGATGTAGAGGAGACATGTCACGCCCCAAACCTCGAGCACACGCACATCCCTCGGGGGTCGATAAAATTTGCAACATCCCTGGACGCGTCACCGACCCATTCATTTTATTGTACATGCGGAAGCGAAATAAAAACCCTTGACAGCAAACAACATGGGATAGAAAAGCATAACAACAAATTCACAAACAAAAAACGCCTTTATAAGCAAACTAGTCTGTCTACCGAAAGATCGGCTCTTAAAAAGAAGCTATCTTATGACCTACTAGTCGGACACATTCGCCGATCCTTTGGACTCTACTTCGACAAGCTCTAGGGCCTTCGGGTCCTCCACAACCCCATCAGAAGGGTCAACTGCACCCTCACCCAGAGCAGCATTGACTACAACGGCGTGGATATCAAAACCCTGAAGGGGACCTACCTTGTATCCATTGAGCCCATGGCGAAACCATACCCTAAATCGATGAGGTACCCTCTAAGATAGGCCCTCATCGACCCAGACAGTGGTTAGTATGAACTCATACACCAAGTGACTCTCGAGGACAGGGACGTCTATGCTCCACTCAGTAACCCCCCGAGATTGTCCAAAACGAACTGGAGGGACTGCCATTTAAGGACCTGAAAAGATTGAGCTCACGACGGGGTGAGATAATATCTCAACAAGTTCACCTTGTAAACCTCGATTAGGAAGGAAATTCGCCTAGGGGTGGCCTAACCACACAATCAATGAGACTCACCTCGCCTTAGTTCATTCATGCACGTTAGTACAATTCATAATATAAATGCATATAATCAATGCACACATCAATTTGAATGTCTCAAACACATCTCAATCAATCACAAGGGTCCCAATTATAAGGCTAAATCGTTATGACACGTCCCATTCCGTGCCATACAATTTTGCCCCATAATCTGGCATATCTATCTCAATCAATCATGCATTCTAATTGATTACTGCCCGCACAGGCATGATCTACCCGATGTACATCGGACTTTTGGCGTAGCCAGGCTTCGCCTCATCCCTTGAGCGTGGCAACATCCACCCGACACACATCAGGGATGGCATTCCTGAAGGAGCTTCGGTCCGGCCTTTATTGCGATCGGGCATCCATTGCTAAGGCATCCCATAGGGGCATCGTCCACCTGACGCAAATCGAGGACGGTTTCTCTTAACCATCACACGATCATTCAATTTCGGCCAAGGACACTGTGCATTGCACTCAAATGTCTCAATTAAGATAATGCACTTAGCCTATTTTCTTCGTATTAAAAACACCCAATGAAAATAATTGTATGTAAGTACACGGTCAGATCGAGCCTTAAAAATTGATATATTTCCTTTTAAAATCCCATTATTTGATATAGTATTTAAAATCATTTTTGATGTCGAAACCCAACACCCGATATTTTCTTAAAAAATGCTCAAAAGTCACAATCACCCCTCAAGTGCAGAATTTAACAATCAATTACAAAAACTAAGCACACCACTCGCAATCAGCACGAAATTCTGGTCACCGACTATCCCGGTATAATTTCTGGAAAATTTTAAATAATTAAATAAATTACAAAATTATTTTAAAAAATGCAAATTAATCCAATAAATGCAAACCTAGGCCGGAAACGCTAATTTAGGCACCTAAACAGGCCTAGAAAATTAATGCACTATTTACATAAATAATACAATCTATCTAACCCTTAATCAATCTATTCCAACCACCTAACAATCATAATTAAGCAATTAAATTACTAATCAAAATTAACTAACCACCTAAGCCATACTTAACCTAATCTAATTACCTACTAAACACAACTAATTCCCTAAGCAAAGTTTAGCAAGTAAACTCCCTGGATTAAAGGGCTGGTGAGTCCACGACGACGATGACGCCAAGGTGGTTGAGACACAAGCCTGTAGTGACACCAAGAGAGGTCCAGACGGGCTAGAAACGGGCCATGAAGCTCACAGTTGGGCTATGAGGTTCGGTTCTACTTGCTGGCCGAAGGAGCTAGTCGGCGGCTTGGCGAGCAGAGCTGGACAGCTAGTTGGGACGGCGGAACTAGTCGAGGCTAGGGACGGCTAGACGGCGCCATACGGTAGTTGGACGGTGGCTCGGGATGGCGGCTTGGCATTAACGATGGGCACGAACGCGGGATGCGGTGAACGAGCTCGCGAGCACATGGGCACGGCTTCGACTGGCTCGGTGGCATTTGGTGGCAACAAAGGGCTCGGGCACTTGCTGCTGGTCTTCAACTGGCTTCCTCTGGTTCTTGGCTGGTCTTTGAGCTCTCAAACACCACAACAATGGAAAAAGAAGGAGGCAGGGAGGGAGAAAAAGGCTATTGCAGCTAGCTTGGGGGACAAAGGGCTCTCAAAGTCTTCAAAAGTATCAAGAACACTCATCACAATGCCTCCGCCAGCTGTTGCCTCATCCTCAGCCCATATCTCTCTCTCAAATTTTCCTTGGCAAGCCAAGATGGCTGCTTAAATGTTGCACCCCACAAGGCCTACGAATTTTGCAACATTCCCCTCCAATTCCAACTCCAATCTTCTCCAATTGAGCTCAAATCAAATGCCAAAATGTCAAGGATGATGCGCACATCACATTCCATATTTTTCCTTGCCAATTAGTCCAACTTGAATGCCAAAAGTGTAACAAAAAACGATCCTCTAATTTTCTCGATCTAAAAACAACCAACTTTGGATTTTTGCCAAAAACTCGAGTTTGCAAAATAAACTTCGGAGGATGAGTCGACGTTCCTAAAATAAATTGTGACATGAAAAGACTTTCAATTTTTCAAATCAGGTTCAATTTTGCGGTTAATTTCTACCAGACGCGATTTTAGTGTGACTTAACCTATCGGGTAGCTTTTGAGAATTTTTAATGTAATTGACCCGTGGTGCATTATTTTTTAGTCACATTGTACATCTTCGACTCATTGGCGACTCTTGGTTATCGTGAAAATCTCGAGGTTTCAAATATGAGCACAGGGTATAGAAATGACAGAAAAATTAGTTTAATGCCATTCCACGAGAATTTTACAATTAGATGGAATCACCCACACTTTAATCACATATCTCTATCAAATCGACCTATCTCCGATCTCTAATCGATTTTGACAATGCTACATTGACCCTTGTAAATTAGCACGGTTGAGCAGTCGATTTCTGGTCGAATTCTCAAGTCTATTGCGTTAAAATCTTTTAACTGCTTCACTAGATAGATTAGTTATCTCATGAGTGATCAGCTCAGAAAAAAAAACTATAGGCACGTCAATGAAAAGCCTAACTCATTCAATCGAAAGCATAATCAAAAATCAGGCTGTCACAACTCTTCCCCTTTTATAAAAATTTCGTCATCGAAATTTAAACATATTATAATACTTAAACAAAAAGGTGGGGGTATTGTTGTCTCATTGAGTCTTCACTTTCCCAGGTTACTCCTTCTATCCCATGGTATTACCAGACCACTTTGACTAACGGGATCATTTTGGTGCGCAGAATTTGCTCCTCTCGATCTACAATCGGAACTAGTCTCTCCATGTACGACACTCTGTTGTCCACGTCTAATTCTTCAAAATTCAGCACATGGGTTGGGTCAGGCTCATACTTTCTCAACATCAACACATGGAAGACGTCATGCAGTTGTGCCAGTCTCGGCGGCAATGCAAAAAGATACGCTAGAGCCCATATTCTTTCCAAAATCTCAAAGGGACCTACGTACGTTGGACTTAGCTTCCCTTTTCTGCCAAAACGCGAGGTGCCCCTCATCGGTGATAACTGCAACTGCATCCACTGACTCCTGAACCAACTTTAGGCTTGTGATCTTCCGTTCTCCAACTTCATCCCAACACACTGGCGTTTTGCATGCTCTGCCATACAACGCTTCAAAATGCGTCATCTGAATACTCCATTGGTAGTTGTTGTAGTAGGCAAACTCGACGAGATGAAGCTATTCCTCCCAGCTTCCTTTGAAGTCTAGCACACGTGCTCTCAACATGTCCTCGAGAGTCTGAATTGTCCTTTTAGATTGGCAATCTGTCTACGGATGGTAAGCCGTACTAAATTGTAACTTCATTCCCAAAGCGATCTATAAACTTTTCCAAAAGGCAGCTATAAATCGCAGATCTCTATCAGATGTGATTGTCACCAACACTCCATGCAGATGAACAATCTAACGCACGTACAATTCTGCATATTTGTCCAATGCAAGGTCCTTCCGTACGGCAATAAAGTGAGCCAACTTCGTTAGTCTGTCGACCACAACTCAAATGGAATCATTACTCCTCTGACTCCTTGGTAAGCCCATCACAAAGTCCATTGTGATGTATTCCCATTTCCACTCGGGAATCTTGAGAAGTTGCAGAAGTCCTCCCGGCTTACAGTGTTGTGCCTTCACTTGATGACACGTCAGACATTTGGCGACATGCTTGGCGATATCTGCCTTCATACTGGTCCACCAAAAATGTTGGCGCAAATTCTGATACATTTTCGTACTACCTAGAGGAATGCTGTAACTGCTACGATAAGCTTCTGACAAAATCTCTTCATTAAGATCTGCATCGTTAGGTACACACAATTGTCCACAAAACCTTAGTTTTCCATCTTCAAAAATCTGAAAGTCAGCCTTTCTTTTTTTGGTGTCCTCTTGCAGAATCTTTTGAATCTCTGGGTCTGTTAGCTAAAGCATCTCGATTCTGGTCTACACTTTTAGCTCAATTCTTAGGATGGCCATAAGATTTAAAAGGTGGCCTACCTCAAATTTGAAAACTAAACCTCGAACTCCTTCGAGTAAGACCCACTCTTTAATCTCCATCTGCGAAATTGAAGACTTCCGACTCAATGCATCCGTGACCTTATTAGCCTTTCCAGTATGATACAATATGTCGCAATCATAATCCTTAAGAAGTTCCATCCAACGACGCTGTTTCATATTCAACTCCTTTTGAGAGAATAAATACTTGAAACTTTGATGATCTATAAAGATATGGAACATTTCTCTACACAAATAGTGTCTCCAAATCTTCAAAGCAAAGATGATCGCTGCAAGTTCTAAGTCATGCTTTGAGTAATTCAGCTCATGAGGTCTCAACTGACGAGATGAGTAAGCAACGACTCTGCCATGCTGCATTAACATGCAACCCAATCCTCTAAACAACGCATCACTGTAGATCTCATATCCTCCAAGACCAGATGGTATTATCAACATTGGTGCGGTAGTCAACTTATGCTTAAGCTCTTGGAAATTACACTCGCACTTATCTATCCATACAAATTTCTCTTCCTTCTTCAATAGTCAAGTCAACGACGAGGCTAAAGCTGAAAATCCTTCCACAAACCTTCTGTAATACCCTGTCAATCCCAAGAAACTTTTGATCTCTATCACTGTCGTTGGTCTTGACCAATTGATAACTACTTCAATCTTGGTTGGGTCCACGGAGGTTCCTTCATCTGAAATCACATGACCTAGGAACGCCACACGAGTCAACCAAAACTCACATTTACTGAACTTAGCATGTAGTTCATGATCCCGCTGATTCTAAAGTACTATCCTCAACTGTCTTTCGTGCTCCTTAGGACTTCTTGAGTACACCAGGATATCATCATTGAAAATGATCATGAACTGATCCAAATATTCCTTGAAAACTCGGTTCATCAGGTCTATGAAAGCACTTGGGGCATTTGTCAAACAAAACAACATTACAGTAAACTCATAATGGTCGTATCGTGTACGAAACGCCGTCTTCGGTATGTCCTCATTTCTTATCATCAGCTGATGATACCTTGTCCTCAGGTTGATCTTAGAAAATATTGACGCTCCTTGGAACTGGTCAAACAAGTTGTCAATCATTGGCGGTGGATACTTGTTCTTGATCGCCACCTGATTGAGTTGACGATAGTTAATACAAAGGCGCAACGAACCATCTTTCTTCTTCACAAACAAAACTGGTGCTCCCTAAGGTGATGCACTAGGACGAATGAATCTCTTATCCAACAACTCCTACATTTGCAGCTTCAATTCTTTCAACTCTAACAACACCATGTGGTAAGGAGCCTTAGAGATTGGCTCCGTCCTGGGGGCTAACTCAATCACGAACTCAATCTCCCTTTCTGGTGGCAAACCTGGCAATTCCTTTGGAAACACGTCTAGAAACTCTTGAACTACGGTGATATCCTCGATCTTCAGCTCCTCAATTGTCGTATCCACGACAGTTGCCAAGTAACCTTGATAATCCCCATCTAATAAATGGGTTGCCTCAAGCAACAAGATTAAAGAAATCGAGAGTCCTCCTCGACTCCCAACAAATTCGAAACTTTCACTCGCTAACGGGTTAAATTGAATCGCTTTACGATAGCAGTCCATCTTAGCTCTATGCTTAGTAAGCCAGTCCATGCCAATTATCACATCGAAATCATACATGGCTAAGACTATCAAATCTATCATCTCCTCTCGCTCACCAATCACTAACTTGCAACTAGGACAGCCTACCAAAGACAACACCTTATCCTTTAACAGTGTAGATATACTAACCACTGACTCCAACATTTTAGGACTTAACCCTACCAAATTAACAAATTGCTCAGCTATAAACGAATGAGTTGTGCCAGGGTCAAATAAAACATAAGTAGCATGGTCATTCAACGAGACCATACCTATGATCACATTAGGTGAGTCCTTAGCCTATCGTCTAGTGACGGCATACACCCTTCCTTGAGGTGGAGGCCTGTTTAGTTCACCCTGCGGCGCGTTCTTGGATGCTAAAACCTTATTCTAACCCATCGGCAGCGGCAGCGGCAACTACTGTGGTCCCCTCAGCTTTCTAGGACAGTCTCTGGCCAAGTGACCCTGTTGGTCACACTCATAGCATGCACCCATCCTAAAATGGCACGGGGCTGATTCATGTCGCTTTCCGCAGAAGCGATATACACCACTAAAGCTCAGTACTGACTTACCTACCCCACCCTTCCTATTTGGTGGAATAGGATACCTTCCTCCGATCATGGGCTTCTTCCCAAACCGATTTCCAACTCAATTCAACCCAAACCACGACCCAGATGTAGCGGCTTGTTCGCTCAGATTCTTTTCTACCAAATGGGCTCATTCATAAAGTTCATTGTAATCTTTCAGGTTGAACGGCACCAGTGGATTCTTTAGCTCCGATCGGAGGCCATTCCTAAACCTCTGAGATCTGTCCTCTAGATCTTCCACTAGTTTGGGAGCGTACTGCAACAGCTCTACAAATTTGGCCTCATACTGGTCCATTGTCATTATCCCTTGACGGAGGTGCTGGAATTCCTCCATTTTCTCCTTCCTTGCCCTTGCAGAAAAGTACTTGTCGTTAAAGGCTCTAAGGAAGGCGTTCCACATTGAAACCACGCCTTCTGGGACTACTCTGCCTCTGGTGGCCCTCCACCAAGTACTTGCATTACCCTGCAGCTGATATACTATAAGGACAACCTTCTCTTCCTTAGTGCATATCAGCAGTGTAAATGCCTTCTCCAAGTCTTGGATCCGGAGTGTTGCAGCCTCGAGATCTCCTGCACCGGTGAACCTCAGTGGGTTTAGCTTCAGAAATTGCTCCATGAGCTTGTGCATTGGCTTTCTAGCAACTACGTTCCCTAATGGAACCTCAATAGGTGCGGAAGCAAATGTGGCAGCAACAGCAGCATAAGCTATGGCATTGGCGGCAGTAGTGGCGGTTGCGGTAGCAGAGGCTATAGCAACTGCAGTGGCGGCTTGATTATGGGCCTGCTGCCCTACCACGTTCCCAAGCGTCTCTAGCACCTGCACGATCCCTTTGATTCTAGGATCGCAAGGTGCTACTACACCAGGTGCTACTACACCAGAATCGACTGGAGGCGGTACTACTTCACTTGCGTTGGCCTATGCTTGCACTCTACCTCTACCACCATGGGCACCGACCCCTGTCAGCGTCCTACTGCGAGTCACTGGTCCTATAGTCCTCTTCCTAGGAGTCCTCTACTCCTCATCACTCATCTTGCAGGATTCTTATAAAACCTACTTTCCAATTCCACGCAGAATTAGAACCTAAGCGATCACACCAAAGAATCTACCAATCAGCTATCAAACACATGCATCTGCATAATAAAAAGCATTTCCTACTAACTATCCCAAAAATCCATTGCACCTTATCTCTCCAAACATTGACCAGCTCTGATACCACTCCGGGTGAGCATGTCACGCCCCGAACCTCAAGTGCACGCATATCCCTCAGTGGTCGATAAACTTTGCGACGTCCCAGGACGCATCGTCGACCCATTCATTTTATTGCACATGCTGAAGAAAAATAAAAACCCCTGACAGCAAACAGCATTTGATAGAAAAGCAAGACAATAAATTCACAAACAAAACACGCCTTTATAAACAAACTAGCCTGTCTACAAAAAGATCGGCTCTCAAAAAGAAGTTGTCCTATGACCTACTAGTCGAACACATTCGCCGATCCTTCGGACTCCACTTCGACAGGCTCTAGGGGCTTCGGGTCCTTCACAACTCCATCTGGAGGGTTAGCTGCACCCTTGCCCAGAGCAGCGTTGACTGCAACGGCAGGGATATCAAAACCCTGAAGGGGACCTTCCCTATATCCATTGAGACCATAGCGAAACCACACCCTGAATTGATGAGGTACCCTCTAAGGTAAGCCCTCATCGACCCAGACAGTGGTCACTATGAGCTCATAGACCTAGTAACTCCTAGGGACAGGGACGTCTATACTCCATTCAGTAACCCCCCGAGGCTATCCCAAACAAACTGGAGTGATCGCCATCTAAGGACCTAAAAAGATTAAGCCCACGACGGGGTGAGACAATCTCTCAGCAAGTTCACCCCCTAAACCCTGATTAGGAAGGAAATACACCTAGGGGCGGCCTAATCGCACAATCAATTAGACTCACCTCACCTCAATTCCTTCCTCTAATTTTCCCAATCTAAAAACGCCCAACTTTGGATTTTTGCCGAAAACTCGGGTTTGCAAGAAAAACTTCAGAGGATGGCCCAACTTTGGATTTTCGCCGAAAACTCGGGTTTGCAAGAAAAACTTTAAAGGATGAGTCAACTTTCCTAAAATAAATCGTGACATGATAGGACTTTCAATTTCTAAAACTAGGTTCAATTTCGCGGTTAATTTCTACCGGACACGATTTTAGCATGACCTAACTTATCGGGTAGCTTTTAAGAATTTTTAGTGCAATTGACCCGTGATCGATTATTTTCAAGCCACATTGTACATCTTTGACTCATTGGCGACTCTCGGTTGTCGTGAAAATCTCAAGGTTTCAAATACGGGCATAGGGTACAGAAATGGCAAAAAAGTCAGTTTAGCGCCGTTCGACGAGAATTTTGCAATTAGGTAGAATCACCCACACTTTAATGATATATCTCTATCAAATTGACCTATCTCCAATCTCTGATCGATTTTGACATTGCCGCATTAACCCTTGTAGATTAGCACGGTCGAGCAGTTGATTTCTGATCGAATTCTCAAGTATGTTTCGTTAAAATCTTTTAACAGCTTCACCAGATAGATTAGTTGTCTCGTGAGTGATCAACTCAAAGAAAAAGACTACAGGCATGTCAATGAAAAGCCCAACTCATTCAATCGAAAATAGAATCAGAAATCAGGCTGTCGCAGGACATATACAACTCGTTCGTGGGAGTGGTGTCAGGACGGTTGGTACTAGGAGTTCTAGGTTGGAAGGATTATATTACCTATGAGCTCTGAAGGTGGGGTTAGCCTCCCGTGCACAAACTGGTCAGGAGTTGATGCCGCTCTCCTAATGAGGCCATAGCAGGCCGAAACCAGTTGTTGAGCCTAAAGAAATTTGCTATCTCACTCGATGGACTAGACGCCCAAGCAAAGTTGGGAGTGGTACAATTGCGTATAGAGAAGCTATTCACCGTATTGTTCAATGGAACAGCTACAGAAGGAAGTCTGGCCAGGTGAATTCCACACATCAGGCACCACACGAGTCGTTCTGCAGCTAAGGAATCTATCGGCCCATGACACTTAGGTAATGCTTAGATGGAGCATTTGTCGTAGAGATTGCAGCAAATCCAACTTTTATAGTATGGATGAGATTTTTTTAACTATCCAAAGTCCCAAGTAGAGGAGATTTTTTAGGAATAATTTGTTACTCTATATAAATAAATTGTTATTTTACAATAAGTATTTTTAATATGTCCAACTATAAATATAGAGAATTAAATATTTTTAAGGCAAACGTTCAAAAGCACAATGTGAAAGACGCCAAGGAGAAACTCGAAAGAACTTGGGCGTGTAAAAAGGTGCACCTCCATTATTAGGCGTGTAGAAAGGTGCACCTCCATTATTGTCCTCTGCCTTCTTTTTCTTTTTTAAAGTCATCAACTTTATTGACCGAAGACTAGAAATTGCACCTGTTATGAAGTTGCCTATATGCATTTTTGGATGGCAAATGGGATGAGACTCAAATATGTTAATCATTTGCTTTTTAATATAAAGACACATTTTATGACTATATATTGAGTTGTTAAAGGAAATTGATTATAATTAAAGGTAATTCCTCAAGGTGGAGAGATCAAAACAAATATTTCATACTGATAGTAAGTATATGCTTAGGTAATGCTTAGATGGAGCATTTTCGTAGAGATTGCAGCAAATCCAACCTTTATAGTATGGTGGAGATTTTTCTAATTATCCAAAGTCCCAAGTAGAGGTGAGTATTTAGGAATAATTTGTTAGTCTATATAAATGAATTGTTATTTTACAATTCCATACGGGGATTTTAAATATGTCCACCTATAGATATAGATAATCAAATATTTTTAAGCAAAAATTTCAAAAGCACAAAGTGAAAGACGGCAAGGAGAAACTCGAAAGCACTTGGGCATGTAAAAAGGTGCACCTCCATTATTAGGCGCATAGAAAGGTGCACATCCATTATTGTCCACCGCCTTCTTCTTTTTTTTTTTAAAGTCATCAACTTTATTGACCTTAGACTAGAAACTGCACCTGTTATGAAGTTGCCTATATGAGTTTTTGGATGGCAAATGGGATGAGATTAAAATATGTTAATCATTTGCTTTTTAATATAAAAACACATTTTATGACAATATATTGAGTTGTTAATGCAAATTGATTATAATTAAAGGTAAGTCTTCAAGGCTGAGAGATCAAAACAAATATTTCATAGAGATAGTAAGTATATACTTAAGTAATGCTTAGATGGAGCATTTGTCGTAGAGATTGCAGCAAATCCCACTTTTATAGTATGGAGGAGATTTTTCTAATTATCCAAAGTCCCAAGTAGAGGTGAGTTTTTGGGAATAATTTGTTACTCTATATAAATAAATTGTTATTTTACAATACCATATGGGGATTTTAAATATGTCCAACAATAGATATAGAGAATCAAATATTTTTAAGCCAAAACTTCAAAAGCACAAAGTGAAAGACGCCAAGGAGAAACTCGAAAGGTCTTGGGCGTGTAAAAAGGTGCACCTCCATTATTAGGCGTGTAGAAATGTGCACCTCCATTATTGTCCTCCGCCTTATTTTTCTTTTCTAAAGTCATCAGCTTTATTGACCGTAGACTAGAAACTGCACCTGTTATGAAGTTGCCTATATGCATTTTTGGATGGCAAATGGGATGAGATTCAAATATGTTAATCATTTGCTTTTTAATATAAAGACACATTTTATGACAATATATTGAGTTGTTAAAGGAAATTGATTATAATTAAAGGTAAGTCTTCAAGGCGGAGAGATCAAAACAAATATTTCGTAGTGATAGTAAGTATATGCTTAGGTAATGGTTAGATGGAGCATTTGTCGTAGAGATTGCAGCAAATCCAAGTTTTATAGTATGGAGGAGATTTTTCTAATTATCCAAATTCCCAAGTAGAAGTGAGTATTTAGGAATAATTTGTTACCCTATATAAATGAATTGTTATTTTACAATTCCATACAGGGATTTTAAATATGTCCACCTACAGATATAGATAATCAAATATTTTTAAGCCAAAAATTGAAAAGCACAAAGTGAAAGACGGCAAGCAGAAACTCGAAAGCACTTGGGCGTGTAAAAAGGTGCACCTCAATTATTATGCGTGTAGAATGGTGCACCTCCATTATTGTCCTCCGCCTTCTTTTTCTTTTTTAAAATCATCAACTTTATGGACCGTAGACTAGAAAATGCACCTGTTATGAAGTTGCCTAAATGCTTTTTTGGATGGCAAATGGGATGGGATTCAAATATGTTAATCATTTGCTTTTTAATATAAACACACATTTTATGACAATATTTGTTAAAGGAAATTGATTATAATTAAAGGTAAGTCTTCAAGGCGGAGAGATCAAAACAAATATTTCATAGTGATAGTAAGCATATGCTTAGGTAATGCTTAGATGGAGCATTTGTCGTAGAGATTGCAGCAAATCCAAGTTTTATAGTATGGAGGAGATTTTTCTAATTATCCAAACTCCCAAGTAGAGGTGAGTTTTTGGGAATAATTTGTTACTCTATATAAATGAATTGTTATTTTACAATACCATATGGGGATTTTAAATATGTCCAACTATAGATATAGAGAATCAAATATTTTTAAGCCAAAAATTCAAAAGCACAAAGTGAAAGACGCCAAGGAGAAACTCGAAAGGTCTTGGGCATGTAAAAAGGTGCACCTCCATTATTAGGCGTGTAGAAACGTGCACCTCCATTATTGTCCTCCGCCATATTTTTCTTTTCTAATGTCATCAACTTTATTGACCGTAGACGAGAAACCGCACCTGTTATGAAGTTGCCTATATGCATTTTTGGATGGCAAATGGGATGAGATTCAAATATGTTAATTATTTGCTTTTTAATATAAGCAAAAATTTATGACAATATATTGAGTTGTTAAAGGAAATTGATTATAATTAAAGGTAAGTCTTCAAGGTGGAGAGATCAAAACAAATATTTCATAGTGATAGTAAGTATATGCTTAGGTAATGCTTAGATGGAGCATTTGTCGTGGAGATTGCAGCAAATCCCACTTTTATAGTATGGAGGAGATTTTTCTAATTATCCAAAGTCCCAAGTAGAGGTGAGTATTTAGGAATAATTTGTTACTCTATATAAATGAATTGTTATTTTACAATTCCATACGGGGATTTTAAATATGTCCAACTATAGATATAGATTATCAAATATTTTTAAGCCAAAAATTCAAAAGCACAAGGTGAAAGATGCCAAGGAGAAAATCAAAAGGTCTCGGGCGTGTAAAAAGGTGCACCTCCATTATTAGGCGTGTAGAATGTGCACCTCCATTATTGTCCTCCGCCCTATTTTTTTTTTTTTTAAAGTCATCAACTTTATTGACCGTAGACTAGAAACTGCACTTGTTATGAAGTTGCCTATATGCATTTTTGGATGGCAAATGGGATGAGATTCAAATATGTTAATCATTTGCTTTTTAATATAAAGACACATTTTATGACAGTATATTGAGTTGTTAAAGGAAATTGATTATAATTAAAGGTAAGTCTTCAAGGCGGAGAGATCAAAACAAATATTTCATAGTGATAGTAAGTAAATGCTTAGGTGATGCTGAGATGGAGCATTTGTCGTAGAGATTGTAGCAAATCCAACTTTTATAGTTTGGGGGAGATTTTTCTAATTATCCAAAGTCCCAAGTAGCGGTGATTTTTCAGGAATAATTTGTTACTCTATATAAATGAATTGTTATTTTACAATACCATATGGGGATTGTAAATATTTCCAACTATAGATATAGATAATCAAATATTTTTAAGCCAAAAATTCAAAAGCACAAAGTGAAAGACGCCAAGGAGAAACTCAAAAGAACATGGGCGTGTAAAAAGGTGCACCTCTATTATTGGGCGTGTAGAAAGTTTCACCTCTATTATTGTCCTCTGTCTTATTTTTCCTTTTTAAATTCATAAACTTTATTGACCGTAAACTAGAAAGTGCACCTGTTATGAAGTTTCCTATATGCATTTTTGGATGGCAAATGGGATGGTATTCAAATATGTGAAATGTCATTTTGCGAACTCAGAGACCAACTGAGATTAGAGGGCTTACCTTGTTAAGTGCGAAGTGAGCTCCTATGGCAAACTCAGAGATAGGAACGAGCACTAGCAATACTTTAGGAGGTGAGTACCACGTCTTCATAAGTTTTAGAGGGCCCGACACTCGTTGTTCATTCACCCATATCCTCCATCAAGCCTTGGTAGATGCCGGGATTCGTGTTTTCATCAATGAGGAAGGGCTTCGACCTGATGAAAGAATTAGTGACAACCTTCTGCAAGTGATCGACAATTCCAAGCTCTACATACCCATCTTCTCCAAAGACTATGCTTCAAGTCATTGGTGCCTTGATGAGCTTGCGAAGATGGTGGAGAATTCCTCTAAACATAAAGAAGATGGGAAGGAGAAGGTCATATTGCCCATTTTCTACAACGTGAAACCCGATGATGTGGAGCTGAAAACAGCATTGTACAAGAACGACTTATTGAATTTGGAGCAAATGATGGAGGATCAGAAGCATAAGTTCAGCTCGGAGGATATAAAGACGTGGCGGCAGGCTCTCATAGAAGTTGGTCGCATCGAGGAGGGATGGAAGGTGGAGAATGATACATGGTAACAATCTAATCATGATTGTGAAAATTATTTTGTACAATCGGACCATTTTTTATTTAAGTAAATATTCTATTACATTAATTCATTAGATGTTTCATTTTTTATTCTTCTACCCTGTTTTGCCAGAAATTCTGATTCTTCTACTTGATATAAAGATCAAACATTTCTCTTCTATATATTTTTAAACGTGATCGCGTTCCCACCTGGTTGGTTAGTAGATGGTTGATCAACCCGCAAATTTGTCATCTTTGCTCAATTGAAACTGTTCAACTTTGTGGCAGCCATGCAGAACTTATCGAAGCGGTTGTTGACAAGGTTATGGCCAGGCTCAAGACAAGACAGAGACGTGAAACTAGAGATTTAGTTGGAATGGAGGATCAAATAGCAGACATAAAAGATTTATTAGACATTGATCCTAGTGGTGTGTTGCTCATTGGAATCTATGGGATGGGCGGCATCGGTAAAACGACACTTGCCAAGATTATCTTCAACCAACAATGTCCTCAATACGGCAGAAACTGCATCTTTCTTGATGACGTGAGGGAAACGGCAAAAAGCAGGGGCTTAGTCGTGCTACAAAAAAAACTACTGTCCTGTATTTCTAAAGAGGCTCATGAAATTGATGACATTGAAGTGGGGATCAATACAATTGAAGAAACAATATGCAACAAGAAGATGCTAATTGTATTGGATGATGTTGATGAGACCGACCAGATCCAAAATCTAATCGGAGAGAAATTTTCGTATCCTGGTACTAGAATAATTGTTACTACTAGGGACAAGAACGTTTTTGACAAGAATGTTCTGAAAATTAGGAACTTTAAGTATCGTAGTGAGGATTATAAAATGAGAGGGTTGAGTGATGAACACGCACTTAAACTTTTTAGTAGGCATGCCTTCAATGATGACTCTCCTCCAGCAAATTACTGCACTCTTTCAAAGGGCATTGTCTATACTACATATGGACTACCTTTGGCTCTTCAAGCAATAGGTTCAGCACTTTTTCAAGAAAAGAGAGGAATATGGGAAAAGTGGATAGAGAAGCTAAAGGAAACACCTAATGAGGATGTCTTGGCAAAGCTAAGGATTTGCTATGATGCCTTAAAGCTGAATGAACAAGAGATATTCCTCGATATTGCATGCTTTTTAGTTGGTGAGAATAAGACTAATCCAATGTATGTGTGGAAAGATTGTAAGTTTTACCCAGAGAATGCCATCCAGGTCCTTATTAACAGATGCATGATAAAGGAGTTAGATGATAATAACCTTTGGATGCATGACTATTTTAGAGACATTGGAAGGGCAATTGCCAAAAAAGATCGTACCAGATTGTGGGATAAAGACGACATCATTCATGAATTAAGATCAACAGAGGTAAAGTGTGGCCAAATTTGAATAGAACATTACTTGTACCCTCTTCTTAATTGAGGATTTACATTTTTGACTTGGGAGTTACTCATCTGTTTCATTTTTTTCTTCTATTCTACAAAATAAAATAGTGGGATATTGACAAATTCC
Organism: Eucalyptus brandiana; assembly: GCA_014182725.1. Taxonomy (NCBI): domain Eukaryota; kingdom Viridiplantae; phylum Streptophyta; class Magnoliopsida; order Myrtales; family Myrtaceae; genus Eucalyptus; species Eucalyptus brandiana. Next base: position 23,716,185 of record CM024674.1, on the reverse strand, counting down.
TGCTTTTGCTCCTCCATGTCATTGGCAGATCAAGGAAAGCGTACAAGCACTCCGTTTGAAATCAAGGGATTTGTCTGAACCAACTATTACTTCAGAGCAAATTAGGCGGTTCCCGAGTATGCGGTTTCTTTCGTTGTGTGAGGTGGTCTGCAAAGGTGACTTTGCAGGCTGTCTTTCCGAGTTGAAATGGATCAGTTTGGATTACGGTTATGCTATTCCTCCTGGAACTACCGCCCATTGTCATCAATGGTTTGAGGCAACTAATTCATTGCATCTAGAAAATGTGGTTGTGGTGAATCTTTCTGGGGTTGACATCACAGAAGATGTGTTCAAGAGCCTAATCAAGGTATGCCAGTTTCCCTCTTAGTCTAATTTTCTCATTCAATGAAGGACAAAATTTATGGATTTGTGATCTGTTGGTAGCCTAAATCCATATTTATTTCTTTTCTGTCCTGACATTTCATTGGCTTTTGTAGGGGGCAAGGAAATTGAAGGTTCTCACTCTTTGTTATAATACATCGATACATGCGACACCAACTTTTCCCCAGAACTCAAGTTTGGAGAAGTTGACTATTTCTAATTTTTTTTCCTTGAAGGAAATTGATTGCTCTATTGGGAAACTGACGAAGCTAATTGACTTGAGTTTTGAGTTATGTGTTGAACTTGAAAAATTGCCTGAACAAATTCGAGAGTTAAGGAACCTGCAGCACCTCTCTCTTAGGAGGTGTGATAGCTTGAGGGAACTCCCCAACTCAATTTTGAATTTAACGTCATTGATGAAGCTGGATGTATTAGGCACTAGAATTACAAGATTACCGGATTCCATTGATAGACTATCAAGACTGTCATCTATCAATGTATCATTCACATCGATTGAAAAACTGCCCAATACAATAAGCAAGCTCTTTTGCCTCCAAACACTGCATTTGATCAATTGTGATCAGATACAAGAGCTGCCAGATCTCCCAAGAAGTTTGACCACTCTTCAGCTAACATCTACTTCATTGGTGACCATCCCTAACCTCTCATACCTTACTAATCTAGTTGAATTGGCCTTATCCGATGGCTCTGAATCTATGGCCAAATCAGATATATTTGAAACTTGCGACCTGCAGTGGATTGGGAGTTTATCCAGATTGAGCAAGCTGCAATTTTGCTTTTCAAATGTCTGCGTTTCAACTATAAATTTGCATTCCCTTTCTCTGCTGCAAGAACTCACTCTACATGGACTAGACGTGCCAGCTTTCGAACAACTTCCATCAAAGTTGATAGTTCTAGAGCTCTACGACACTGAAGGGAAACAGATACGGCCTCTTCGATCGAAAAAGGAAACTGCAATCGTTTCATCAAGTTCGAGAGAATCGGGGGAAAACAAGGTGTTGCGGCAAACGAATATTAAATCCATCGAAGATCGTAAATGGTCAGATGGTTCAGTCCGTCTGAGGAAGAAGCCGAGGTGCAATGAGCTACAAGCACCCGAGTTGATTGATCATTGGAAGGGAGACTTCCGTTTCCCAAGGCCCCTAAATATGCTTCGAAAATTCGTTCTGTGGGGGTGCCCAGGTGTTACGGATATTGAATTTGTTTATCCGCTGAAATCATTGTTAGTTTTTTCTGTTGGAGGGTGCACTTCATTAAAAAGATTAGGCGGTTTGTCAAACTTGAAGTACTTGATGGAGTTAACTCTTAACCGGTGCTGGAGCCTACAGATTGTCGAGGGTGTTGACGAATTAGAGTTTTTGCATCAATTGAAAATTGATCTGTGCAGATCAGTGAAGAGGATTTTTGATCCATTGAGCTCAAAAATACCAAATATGTGCTCGATATTAATAACACGTAGTGGAAAGTTACCCGACTCTGATCTGACTCTCGACACTTGGGAGTCTTACAAAGAGAAGATTCTCAGCTCTGAAGACGTTTTTTCCTTTAGTATAGTACCGATTCCGAGCTCTAACTCTATATATGGAGTAGAGGAATTTGAAACGGTACGCCTTCTTTCTATTCATAGATCATCGCTGTTTCTTCTGCTTTACTTGCTCTCTATTTCCGCTTTATTCTAGTGAAGAGACACAATGAACTGATTCTAAAACGTGCAACCAAGGACAATCTTGTTAAAATTCCCCATCTTATTGGGAATCTCCGTATGCTGTGTGTTCACTTCGGTGGCGACTGAGTCGACAATTTAGGCCCAGGAGACCTCACCTTAACTCACCTTATCGTTTCCTTCTGCAGACAGAGTCGGAAAAACAAACGGGAAAAAGAAAGCTCGATTATTTTTCATGAACGAAGGCTTGAATTGGGATTAGGGTTCTTTTCCACGTTTTCTTCTTCCTCTCTCCCGCTGCCCAAGCAAATCACTGTTGCCCGATCCTCGTTGCTCCTCACAAGCTTCAGTCCGTCCTTTGCTGTGTCGGTCGCCATTGTCTCTTCTTTCGCAGGTTCTGTCATCCGCGAGCTTCAAGTCCTTCTTCGTGAGCTTCAAGTTCCATGTCCGTGAGCGTCAAGTCCTTCTCCAGGGCCACTTTTCACTCTACCGCCCATTTTCTTCTTCAATACCGCTCAGCTGGAGGAATTTGGTGCATTCATTAACTCCATTAGCGGCGGAAGTCATGGGCCTGAACTCAAGCTCTGGATCACTAGCTAATCACTGAAGAACAGGTAAGAGTGGTGTGGGAGTTGGTGTTTTTTTTTTTCTTTTTTTTTTTGGGTATTTTTTTGGTGTGGCAGTTGGTGTTTAGTTGAATGTAATTGTGTGATTTATCTATGCATAGTTAAGCATGAGCTCGAACTGTAGCTCTAGCTCTAGCTTCATATGCTAATAGTAGTATAAGGGTCTGCTTTCTTGTATTTGTTTGACTATCTATATGCCTAGTCTAGTTATGTCGCTATCCTTTGGGGACTGCTCAATTGAGCCTAATCATGTGCACAGGATGTTGAGCATCTTCTCATGAAGAGTTTGTCTGTAAGTATATTCTAAGGTTTGGTTAATGGTCGCTTTAATGGGTATCCACTGTCTCTTTATTACTTGGGAGGAGCTCTTAATGATTGAAAATGAAGCAAACAATGCTTCTCTTCTTGGTTCATCATACGGAATTAAATGGGATATCCAGTTTTCTTTTTTCATATTTTGGGTAATTGTATTTTCCATTGGTAATTTGAGGTCAACTGCATATGGTTGGGGATTCCACAAATCAATTTTACTACATGACCAACTTGATAATTAGCTTAGACAAAATCCCCACGGCTTTGTTACCTATTAAAGCAGAAACACCAAATTTTGCTACTTCATGATTACGCCCATGTTCCCGGTCTCCGTTTTGCAAATATCTTCTTACTTGAATTGAAAGAAGAGAGAAAAATGACAAGGTGCTTGGTGAGGCTTTCGTTTATCTTAATTTACTTGCTTGGTGCTTCATTGTTTTATGCCTAATTCTTCTCCGGAATCAGTATACTTTCTCGCGTTTAAGATGAGTCCTAAAGAATGTCCTAAAACTGTAGCGACTCGGTCTCATCGTTTGGATGGGTTCATTGGAACATAATTAGAAGACCACCATACATTTAGCCAAATGCATGACTTACTACGCACCAACAGAAATTAGAAACCAGCGAAAGAGCTTCGGCATAAGGTTATGACATACTTTGCCCTGCATGAGACTCTGCACAATGAATGCAACCAAATCCGCAATCCAACGTTTTGCAACTCACCATATATCCGACAGCATTCTCCACATCTATCGAATCCAACCGTTTTAGTATTGCAAGACAACATATAGCTCAATAAGGGAACCTTCAAAGGAAACAAAATGAGGGGAAGGAAGGTCAATTATTAAAGAAACATCTCAGAAAAACATACATTTTAATTGATCAAAGACGAGAACCCGACTTCTCCCCATATATCCCCAGAGAAAGATCCATCTTCGTTTTGCAGGCTTTGATGTCCGAACCATAGTTCAGGCACAACAATTTGGAGCATTTGATACTAGAGATAATCCAACAGCAGCAACTTCAATCTCCATATAGAGAGCCCTCTCATCAATGTTTGGCTAGTAATATATACATTATAAAGTAACTATAATCAAAATTCCATAACATGACACAATCTGACTTCTTATATGCAAAACAGAGCCTAAGGCAGCTTTGTCACTCTCATGATATTGTAAACTTAAAAACATAGAACAACGCCAGGGAACTTGCGTTGATGATAATAGTTTGCATATCTAAGACACTTTATTCCAAAGGATACAATTTGTCACCTTATTGATGTCAAGAACATCTAACTTGTCAAAAAGAGCCAAAACTTGCACGGCACTAACCGTAAACAGTAGATGCGGATCCTGTCCAATATTCCTTCCAAAGCCGCATGCACAAGCAGCCCTAACTGTCATTCGCACTCCTAAGACGTGATCATCATTGTAATAGATGGAAATTGTTAATCCCAAGCTATAATCTTAATCATATTGTCAAATAAGAAATATTTGATTGAATGTTGCATGAAAGTTCTGTTGGTAGCATGTTTTTCGTGGGTAAACATGAAAAAAAAAAAAAAAAAAAAAAAAAAAAGCCAAGAGACCGATAAATACAAACCAGACTCATACTAATATTGCGGGATCCATGAAACTACCTCATTTGAATCCACAGTGCCAAGTTTTTCAAGAAGGTCTAGGGTGGTATCTCCCTATGTTGACATCCGAATTTTTGTCGATGTTTTAAATATCCTTTAATTTCGCAAAATATAAAAATTTATGAAAAGATACAAAAAAATGAAAATGAAATCGAAATGAATAAAAAAAATCGAGTGGGCTGGCGTTATCCAGCCCACTTGGCAAGTTCGGCCCTCTAAGCCCATTCGCCCCAACTAGCTTGGTTTGTTTGTTTTTAGGCCCACTCTTCTAATTAGTCCAGCCCATTTCTTTTAATTCCTTCGGCCCTTCTCTTTATTTCCTTTTAGCCCATCTCCTTTTGTATTTCCTTGGCCCATCATAGAGTCAAACAAAAGAAAGCCCAGCCCATGTCTTGTGCCTCTTTTTCTTGCACGGACTCACGTCTGTGAGCCGACCGTGACACAGCACGGTGACGAATGCGAGCGTGACCGAAGGAGCGTCTATGTGAGCGGAGGAGGTGCAACGAGCAAATGACGAGAGGAACTTGAAGCTTCTGAATCGTGAGCAAGCGAGGAGGGCGTGAGGAGGAGGCTCGACAGGGGCTCAACAAAAAGGAAAAAAGATTCGGCTGAAGAGAGATGTTTGATGATTTTGCCTAAATGGATTACGTAAACTTAGTTCATAAAACTGAATCTCAAAGCTACATTGATGCGCGATTTCTATATGGATTGTGAAGAACACGTCTAATACCACGTTTTGCTCTGTTTTTTGTCTTGATCTGTACATCACCGGGTGTACACCATCGCCGGACATCCATTCCCTTCCACTGGAGTTACCTTCCCCTCGCTGGCGAGTCACCCATGGTTTAAGGCCATTCTAGCCAGCATCTCTCTCTATTTTTAAGTGCACTTTTGTTTGTTTGATTGCTGGAATAGTTAGTGTCGAAAATGCAGTTTAGGTGTGGATTTTTTGTAAAATTTTGTGGCCGCTGGAGCAGGGCAGTTACTGGTAATTAATGTCGGTATTAGGTCAATGGCGGTTGGTAGCGTTTCTGTGATGGCAGAGCATGGCGGCCGGTATTCGAGATAGTGGTGGTGTCGAGTGTTCTTTGTTCTACTGGAGTTGCCGGCGCAAAGGGAGTCTTCGGTGACGTAGGCTGGAGGTCGAAGATCACCACCAGAAAAAGACAATAAAAGGAAAAGAAAAAGAAGAAGAAGAAAAAAAAAAGGCAGAAAGTGGAAGAATGGGAAACGGGCTGGATTTTGTTCATGGTGGGCTTCGATTTGTTTTTTGTGGGCCGAAAATGTTGGGCTGAGAACAGAAATTGGAAGTGTGTTCTTCTTTAAAAGAAATCTTCGTGGGCCATTTTACTTAATTCCTAATTGACCTTAAGGACGGCCCAGGTTTAGTACAACCTGGACCGATAGGGTCCAGGTCGGTTCAGTCGGGTCGGGTCTCTTGACCCGGTCCGAGTTCCTTTTCTTTATATTAAAATTCATAATAAAATTATTATTAAAAATCATTAAAAAATAAAACATTTAAAAAATTGAGAAAATTCTAAAAAATTTAAAACATTCAGAAAATTCTTAAAACTTAAAAATTTAGCAAATTTTAAAAAAAAATTCCAGAAAAACCATTAACAAAAAAAGAAAATTCCTAAAAAATGAAATTTTGAAAGTTTTGAAAAAAAAATATTTAAAAATTTTAAAAATCATAAAAAAAAAATTCATAATAATTTGAAAATTCCTAAGAATTAAAACCTAAAATTAAACAAGTCTTTAGCGCTTTACAATAAGATTCTTTGTTTTGCATTATCTTTTTCTTTTTAGGGACAATATCGAGATGCTTGTGCATTTTCCTTTACGATTATAATTTATTGCGCTATCCTTTACGATTGTAATTTATTGCGCTGTTCACTATTTTGGGTTGTACTTTTCTACTTTAAAATGGTTAGAATGAACCTTAGATTTTTTTTTTTTTTTTTCATAATGGTGTTAGCTAGCACATAATCGAGTAGGTATCAAAAGGATGATAATCTTAGGACTAACGTAATCAAGTTTCTAAGTCTAGAATTTCTGATTTGATAAAAAATAAGATATCTTTCTATATCTTACCTGGTTTCTAGTCAATCGAAAAAGTTAGTGGTGACTCCTTAGTCAAAATTGGGTGGGCTTAATTAATTTAAAATTGAACTCTTGATGCCACATAAGGTATGGATTTAGGAGAATCTGAGTCAATGGAAAGCCATTGGCCCAAAGTCGACAATACCCATAAACCTAATTTTCATATCCATAGTTGAAAGGGGTTAGGTCGTGATACCCCAATATGCTCCATTCAATCTCAAGTTCTCCATAACCACTTACTCAAATCTATCCTTTTTTCTGAGTGCAAGATCAACCCAAAAACTCAAATCAGTAAACTCCAAATGCTAAATCGCAGATAAACCATGTCATTTTCAGTAATTGCGAGAAGTAAATCATGTCATTTTCAATTTCAACAGACGACATGTACTTAACATATTTATCGCCAGTGAACTCCCCTATCTGTCAATAAAAGACTAAATGGCATTGAATCGTACACATGCCAGCAAAAAACTCAGCAACTCAAGTGCAAAAAGCATATCATGACGAAGCTTTGTGAGGTCATCAAGGATCGTAAGGATCCTATAAATTTAACAAAAGGTTATGTTCGACTTTGTTTTGAACAACCGCATGCGTATTAACATTAAAAAGGGGGAATGAAGCTCGTCTCTATTTCTATATGGAGAAGATGTCTCCCTGCTCAAATCGTTTGCGTATTAACAAATCTGACACCATACACGATTGGTGGCCAATCACCAGATTCAAAGGTGAGTACACGTTGAGATCTCCCACTTCATGGTGCACATTTCGATTTAACGTCCTCATCACCATTATCATGCAAAGACACCAACATCAAAATGTTGAAAGAAAACAAATCAAATACTTGTAAGGAGCTCTCAGATTTATATTTACATCTAATTCGAGAAATTGAAAACCCCAAAACTCATCACCATCGAGTTACAAACATTCTCCTCAGTGGCTATCGATCGGACAAATGGCTAAACTAGTCTCCACATTCACCCAAAATCAGCTGCAAAAATTTATTTACACACACAAGCTCCCAGAATATATCGGGAGAGAAAAAAAAAGACGGAAAGCTTTAAAAAGATGGACGAGGAGGAAGAGAGAGAGAAAGGTCCCTGACGGCACTATAGAGAGGCGGGGCTTTAGTTAGTTACTGAATTAACACGTATCAAATATCCTCATTTTTATCATACATCAATTTTGACTGTTTATTCACTTGCTTATTGAAAACATTCAATTGGACCCACTTATCCAATTAAAAATTTACGAACAAAGGCACAAAAGCCTTTATATTAACTCCTTGTATTGAACCACTGTGGCAAATTACCCTTCCCACATGGAAATGGGAAGTGGGGTTCGACTATCCACATTTTCAAAAAGTAGAAGTGAAGATGATTTAATTTTAGGTGTGAGTTTCGACTCTCACACTTTATAAAGTAGTAGAGTAAAAGTCTCGAGTAAGAGTCGAAATACGAGTGGAGTAGAATCGATAAAAAAAAAAAAAAAAAAAAAAAAAAAAATTCTTCATATTGCATTTTGGTCAATATATGTCATGGAAAATGTACGGACCTTTGCTTCCTCATATCAATGAACTAGATTGAAATTAAACTATCGTTTCCGGAAGAAGCCTCGCTACTGCAAATGTGTGAGCACCTATTCATCTCAACATCCTCGGACATGGACCATTGTATATCCCATTTTGTACTTCCACTTTCAAATATATCTTCTTCGTGCTTCTCCACCGTCTAATACGCCTAGTCTGCGTTGATAGTCTGCATAAGAAGACAAATTATCTTATGTAGTGTATGGTAACATTCTTTGGACCGGAAAAAATCCGATGCATCAGGATAAAATTCCTCATAAAAATCCAGCTTAGGGATGAGATAAATCCAAATTGGATCTAAAATTTTAAAAATAAATAAATAATTCATATTTTATCTTTTAGCGGAATGACAATATGATGCATCGGATATTGCTTGGCCAGCACCGCCCGTGGACCACCACCAAAATTACCGATTACTTCCGACCATCACATGATCGCTATCCATGCTGGTCACCACCATTGCCTAGTGATTGCGTACTGATGAGTGAGGGTGAAAAGGGGCCTAAAGATGATCCTCGTGTTGGGTCTGCATAGATCATCCTTTCCACGCCAGTCGCATACATCCTTCATGTCGAGCCCAACTTTTCACACATGACAACTATTCACCTGCTGGTCGACAAAGAACGGCCAGCACCTTCTTGGCAACCACCCATGCGTCAAATTCCAGCATCAAGAACGTTGCAACGGCACCATAGGTCAAAACGCCCATCCTACGGTGCAAATATAGAGTACAGAAACAATCTTTTAAGGCTGCGCATGACAACGTTTCTGTTCCCGAGAAGAGTTTTTTTTCAGAAATAGTTCTTTTCTATTTCTGCTCCGGGGAACAATTTCTGAGTAAAAGAACCCGTTTGGTAACGACACAAAATTTATACTCCTAGAATAGAAAAAGAATAGAAATGCGTTTGGTAACGCAACAATTTCTTTTTTATATTTATTCATTTTTATTTTTGCCCACGGATTGCCGCCGCCGCGCCGCCGTCGGCCGGCGGCGGCGGGCGGCGACCGGGCGGCGGCAATGGCGGCCGGCGACCCACGACCGGCGGCGCGCGACCGGCGGCGGCGGCGGCGGCGACCGGCGGGCGGCGGCGGCGGGTGGTGGCTCCAAGCGGTTGACGATGGTCGCGGCAAGAAAATAAAATAAAAAAAGAAAATCAGCTTACTTCTAGAAATTGTTCCCAGGAACAAGAAGCAACTTTTTTTGCTTCTCAAAACTTTCGGGAACAAAACGGGAACAAAAAATTGAGAAATTGTTCCTAAAACAAATGTTTTACCAAACGGGTTTTACATTTTTTTTTTTGTTCCGGGGGAACAAAAGAATAGAAATTGGGAGAAAGCGTTGCCATGCGCTACCTAAGTGTCATCACGGTCATAAATCTAACTTAACCATATTTTATTAATTTATTTATATGACACGGCTTGCAAACATACCTAATCAGTATATATAACACAAAACGTCGTCATCTTTGTGTTTTGCCCCAAAATATAAACCTTAAACCGCAATTTCCAACGAAATACCAAAATCCAAAATCAAACCTTTTGATTTGGCTGCCAATGCAGATGGATAGATTTCACGATTGGCAATCAAGTCGGAAAAAGAAGCTCCCAGAAGTGTGGAGATGGAGATCGAAGCCAGCGAGGGGGTCCGAACGAGCTTGATGCACTTCATAGCCCATAGCCGAGAAGCAGGGCAGAACAGAGAATTTGCGTGCGGTGGTGGATATAGCCTTGAAGGTGCGATTGTTGGTGACAAACGGCGATCAAACAAGAGAGCTGATGTCCTAGAGATGTCTACAATGGGGATCGGCGCCGGCGAAGAAGGATTAAGCAAACACAAGCACCTCAATCGCTTTGATTAGAAAAATAGAGCAGAACAGAGGCGCGGTCGGCGAGACTCAGAAGAGGTGAATAGCTCGATCAGCGATGGCTACTACGTTGAAAAAGTGATGGACAAGGATTGCCAATGATGCACCTTCTCAAACTCCTCGAGAGAGGATTTTTTTTGTTTTTATGAGGTTAATGGTGCATATTTTGGGGCTCTCTATTGTGGTTCTCTCGGTCTCATATCTGGTGACTCTAGTGACCGATGATGGAAAGCAAGCAACGTGGGTGCTGCTGTGAAATCTTAGACGAAGGGACCGACCCAGTTGGCGGTGAAGTTTTGTAGGTCGAAGATGATGGCCGACTTTAGGGATTGGAGGGTGACATAGGCATCACAAGGGCGAGGGTTCTCAAAGGAAATGGATGGGTCGTCGAACTTGTTAAGGTAGTGGAAGAGGTGGCGATGCTGGGTGTGGGGGGTGGTGGCTCCATAGGCGACGGTGAAGGAGGAGAAGAAGATGTAAAAAGGCGTCGTTCTACACAATTATCTGTCCATATGGATTGGTTTTTTTTTTCTTTAAAAAGCCACATTTGATAAAAATTTTAATTAGAAAAATCATGTAATTTCTCTCTTGGAATTTCTAGTCGAATACATTTAAATGATTTTCTTTCTTCGATTTGGCACTTAAGTGAGCCAGTAAAAACTTTTTGCACTAAAGCAAGTACTGTACATAACTTTTGACCCTTCTAGAGTACATTTGATAATCATTTCATTCTCGGAATAATTTATGTTCAGAAATAGTTTTTTTTTATTCCATTTCCTAAACAAATTTCTAAGCATTCAAATACATTTGATAACTATACAAAATTTATATTCTTGGAATAAAAAAAGATAAGAAATGTATTTAATACAACCCTCGAAATTTGTTTGTGACAGTATTTCTTTTAACTTTTTTAATCATTTTCTAATATTTTTCTTTTTTTTACATTTTATTTTTTCCTCTCTTCTTCTTTCTCCTCAAGCTAATCATTGAGCCTTAACGATGGCCAGGACTAGCTAGAGATGAATGCCAACAACCTCACTAGCGTTGGGGGAGCCTTGCCAACCCCACGCGAGGTCGACTTTACCTAGCCAAGTGGCTAGGCTAGGTCGAGCCTCCCTGTGGTGAGGCAAGGCCGACGTGGCCAACTTCGTGGTGGTTGGGCGAGGTCAAGTCTCATCGAGGGCCGATGAGGTCACCAGACCTCATCTCTAGCCAGTCATTGGCCATCACCGACCTCAACAAATCAGCTAGAAGAGGAGGAAGAATGAGAGAAAAAAAATTACTTGGTTTCAGAAATTATTTCTAAGAATGAAATAACTTTCTTCAACTTCTTATTTATATTTCAAACAAAAATATTAACTGACATTATCAAATGAATTTATGTTTTTTTTTTTTGAGGAACAAAAGAAGAAAAAATAGAAATAGTCAAGATTTGACCAGTTACCAAACAAACAGAGTACTTCCACATGTCTTGCAAAGCTCTGCTTTTGCTTTGCTTAATTCTTGCTTCTGCCTTGGGTCAAACATTTTAGATTATCCAAAGGTTTCTAAGGCAGTGTCAGCCTTGATTCACAAAGAATCAAGATCGATCACTTTGCATGGTCTAAGATGACACTTCACATACAGTGGCGAGAACTCTCTACTCACCTTTCTTTGAAATCAATTCGTTTTCACGTTTTCCTCTATGAAAGTCTCTAGTAAATGAATGCATCTCTTAAGCAAGGACTTGGCTTGTTCATTCTTTTCCACCTCATGCGGATGAACCAGCCGATCCTTCAAACCCGCATCTGTCCAGAATGCCGAAGGAAGCTCCTTACAAACGGTGATCATATCCAAAAGGCACTCCGAAGCACTGATGTGAACCTAAATTTTTGAAAAGGTATCATATAGATTATTGGTTTACAGTGCAAGATGAACAACTAAATTGCATTTGCAGGAATGATCTAATCTAAGACGATCTAGAACTCTTAAGTGGTCCACTTACCATGTCAACTAATCCATGCCAAATATTACCTTACTCTTGCTCACACATACGAGAAATGGCTATGTTGACTAATACATAAAAATCCTTGGGATGCTATCAACTGATCTCTCTGGTTTGGCTGATCTACTTAATAAGGAATCATCAAAAAAAATGTAAGCCAAGTAGAAGGTAATAGCCTCAAGTGCCTTGAGTCAGAATGGAATTAAATCCAAGAAAAACCCCGGTGAACGCCGACTCGATTAATCAGAGCCCACAGCGGGAAAACCATAGAAACTCGAAAGGTTAAAGAAAAGAAAAATTCTGCTTCGCAAAGGCAATGGATGCTAATCTAAACTCGGAACCCTTAATGGATAACTTAATGAATAATGTCACCTGGATATGCATGGGGCTTAATAATGCTGCAATCCCACATCTAGGTGAAAGCCACCCAAGATCAGATTGTTTTGAAGAAGATGAAGGCGAAGGCAATTTCCACCACAAAGGGGCAAGTGAAGACATACCTGCTCTATCTTAATGGTGGCTATGCATTCTGCCACTTTGGGTAACACCGAAGGAAACAGCTTAAAATTGCGAAGGAAAAACAGATGATCAGAATCCAGATAAGCGATTTGGAGAACAGAATGACAACTGATTCTAAAGCTGGTAAATGCAACATGTCCATCATAATAAAGGAAAGCTATTATCCTTAACCTAAGTTAGAGATATCATCCCTTAGTTACCCTGTTTTTTTTTTTTTTGGTAAGTCCCTTAGTTACCCTGTTTCTCAGCAATATTATTAGAAAGTGGATACTAATTACCTCATGAAACAAAGATGCTGTATTTGCATGTCGAGAAGCTAGTTAAGAATCAAGCAAAGTTTCATGAATCCTTGAGCAGAGTCCCTAGAAAAGCCGATATTTTGACTGCATGATGAAACAGTTAATAGAAACACTTTTCATGCAGCAATCGCCTAAGAAAATTTTGGTGATGAATATACCGAGTCCATGACAACTCAGGTGAGAGGGAGACAATCCGAGAGGTGCTTCAAGTTATTTTTCTTTCCGAGAATATCATCAATAATGCCACATGGATACATGATGTGATACAGTCCAAGACTTTTTCTAGTAGAGCAGAAGAATCTTCTTTCCATCATGGTCTGCACATGTCAACCATGCCATGTAAAATGCACAGTTTAACAACGAGAAAGTTATGATATGGAATTCAAAGGTTGCAATGTAGGACAATTCAAAATCTTGAAAGCTGGACAGTTACAAGCTAGAAATATGGATTAACCTGATTTAGCGAGAATCATTTGCTGAATGTGCTCGTTTGGACTTACCAGAAGTGGCTGAAGTGCACATGTCAAACAATTTGGAAAAACCATGCTGAAGAACTAACGTTTGCCAAATGCTTTTATAACTTGAAAAACCATAAAAAAAAAAAGTTCAAGATCTTCATTAGAGAGGAAAGGGGATGATCGGGGGCAGATTTTAGTTGGGTATTAAGAAAATAAAATCAACCTGAAGCAGCACTTACCAAATAATGTACTGCTGGAAATTTTCTTGGTGTGAGAGCTTGTAAAAGCCCTACATTTTTCTAAACGAAGACAATTGCATTCAGGGAACACAATAATTTGGAATTACCTGATCAAGGCTTAAAAGTGCCGCTTCCCGGTATTTCTTGACCTTTTTTGTGCACGCAGAGGATAGCAAATCCAGAATAGCACCAGCAGCGTTGGGATCTTCCTTGGAGATGGCCTGATGGCAAGACTTTGAAAGAGCACCCAAGGCATACAAAAGAGCTTCCTTCCCCTACAATATTGTAGGAAGACATTGACGCATTAACATCTGATAGGGCAAGGAAGTTTAATTGGTACAGTATGTGATATCATTCAGCCTTCATACCTGCTATTCACGTATCATGCCTTTGCGTTAGTACTTTAGAACACAAGCTACACATATCACCTCTCCTGTAACAAAGTCCATGACATTTCCTACCTCCCATAATCGACCTGAAAGTTCTTTCATAAGAGATAAGATAAGCACAAATCTTGATGACAAGGAGACAGGGATTCACCCAATACTTCAAGCTTGCAGATTGCCTGGGCAGCCTGCAAATACATTTACAAAAACAATCAGGGATTTGGATTTCATATACATAAGAGATGACCAAATTCTCAATCTCCCTTTTACCTTTCTTCAGCTGAGGAAAGTCGTCTCTTATGGTCAAGGCGAGCACGAGAAAAGATTGGCTGCAGCTTTTATTCCACGGTGTCATCATATTAGTCCATTCATGTCACCCGGGCCCCACCGCCCATAACCCTCTGACACACTCTCTCTCCTCTCGTCTATCTCTTCCCTGTGTTCTTTCCTTCGTTTCTTCTTTTCTTCTTCCCTCAGTTTCCTCATTTTTATTGGGTGGTGGAGCTCCACGTCACCGTGCGCCCGCCCAATGAAGAGGCGACACATGGCTCCACGTGGAGGCAGGCCCACCATTATTTTCCGTCGAATTTTTGCACCCCTTCCCACTCTTCATTAAATGCTTTGGTCTTCTGCCGGGCCCACCATCACTTTTGAGAGAAGGTTTTGCATCCCCCATCTCTCTCTTCATTAAATGCTTTATCGTTCTCTGTACACTTCTTCTCCCGCTCGCACGAAGAGCACCCCTTCCCCTCTCTCTTTCAAAAATTTCTTTGTGTTCTACATATTTTTCTCCATCAAAGCCGCATGACACCCGCCCTCTCTCTTTTTCAAAAATCTCTCCCTCCCAAAAGCCCGCCCGTCGCCTCCGAGCTTGGCCGCCTTCGCCGTCGCCGCCAGGAGCCACTCGCTCCCTCTCTCTCTCCTAAGAGCCCCGCCGGTCGTAGCTAGGTCTTGAGTTCGTCGCGGTTGCCTTGCAGTCCTAACTCTAGCTGCTCGGTTTCATGTGGAGGAACGGCGGGCACGGACGGCGATGATTTGGTCCTCCTTGGTATGGAAGCAAGCTACGACGACATCACGGCCGCTGTTGTGAACGATCTCTTTCGCTCCTAAGAGCCGCGCCGCCGTAGGCCGCCGAGTCCCGACCTCGACCTCGACCGCCTCCGCGTCTTGGTCGTGGTCGCCTCCGGTCCTAACTCCGGCTCTTCGGTCGAGGTTCGGAGGGTCCGAGGTGGGGAACAGCGAGGTTGGTGAGCTTGGAGAGGGACTTGAGAAGCCGGTTCTCGTCCTCCTCGAAGAAGAGCTTCGAGTCGGGGTTCCGCCGCTCGTCGGCCCTGGGGATAGTGGTTCTTTGAGTGCAGGTGGAGCTGGAGAAGAGGAGGCACGGCTCCTCAGCCGCGGGGAAATGTAGCCTGCCGGCTTCAAAATCAAAAGATCGGCACACCGCCTTCAAGACAATTGGAAGAGTGTAAGAATCCGGCGGAACGCCTGCCCTCGCCATGAACACGTACACGAGCAGCGCCTTTCTTGGGGCGTCTAGCCTCGCGTACACTCTTATGATGTTGTTCCAGTGGAATGCAACGGGATTCGCCTCCGCGTCTTGGTCGTGGTCGCCTCCGGTCCTAACTCCAGTTCCTCGGTTCCCATTGACAGAATGCTCTTCGACAAGAACAACACCGGGTGTCCTGACATCATGAAGACGTTAGCCATCCAGGCAAGATGCAGCTAGCCTTCAGAAGCACTTCAGAAGCACGAGAGAAGATCAGCGAGGAAAATGGGTCAAGATCAGCTTCACAATCGGTTCAAAGCCTCGGTTCTAGTGGTTATCTGAATTGGGCAATGTGTTCTTCAAATTGGATGCTGCGCCATTTGCCTTTTCCTGTTTTGCTTCCACTCAACTTTAGATGTCCAAGCCAGAAGTTTGAGAACTTCTCACATGCATAGACCGCATTTGTGTCGCCTTAATTTTGCTTCTCATCAATTTTAATTTTCCATTTCTTCTTCTCCTACCTTTCTCTCTTGTTTTCCTTTCATTCTTGAGAATTCAGTTTCTCCGTTGCGCTTACACATTGATTATTCGACTGCTCATGGATCCATTGAAAACCAATACGCTTCATGGAGTTTTTATCTAGCATTTGTGCTTATGCGTCCATCTTGATCTCGGCAAACATATCTCTTTCTTTAATTTTATGATCCCTTAAAACTGTAATGCTTCACATGGAATCGACAACTTAGGCCGATGAAAACAAAAGTACAAGGACATAAAATACATTGCATATTCCGACTCAAGAGCGCTGCGCGCTGAAATCGTGTAGCGCATGATCTCGTTTCGCCACCTTCAACGTGGGCTCTCCAAGTTCAGCTCAAGAAGACGGCTCTGGACCTCTTGCGCTCTCGATCACGGCGGCACCCACGAAGCCAATGCGTCTTCCGTCGCTTCCCTCCTCGCGCAATCTCAACAACAGCCCGATTCGCCGAGCTCGACCCAAGCCCACGCCAAGATGGTGGCGACCCTCTTGTCCGAATGCGGTGACAAGCGAGGTTGAGCCCGATACACGCCCACGTGATCCGCTCCCGCTTGTTGGACTCGAATCCCGTCGCGTTCCACTGGAACAACATCATAAGAGCGTACGCGAGGCTAGACGCCCCGAGAAAGGCGCTGCTCGTGTACGCGTTCATGGCGAGGGCGGGCGTTCCGCCGGATTCTTACACTCTTCCGATTGTCTTGAAGGCGGTGTGCCGATCTTTTGATTTTGAAGCCAGCAGGCTGCATGTCCCCGCGGCTGAGGAGCCGTGCCTCCTCTTCTCCAACCTCCACCTAGACCAGCAACCACTATCCTCCCCCCCCCCGCCCTCCCGGCTGACGAGCAGTAGAACCCCGACTCGAAGCTCTTCTTCGAGGAGGACGAGAACTGGCTTCTCAAGTCCCTCTCCAAGCTCACCAACCCCTCGCTGTTCCCCACCTCAGACCCTCCGAACCTCGACCGAAGAGCTGGAGTTAGGACCTGATGGCTTTATGAGATGGGCTTAAGGCTCGTCCGCCCATGTTGGGCCTGAAAGCCCGACCCACAAGATTGGGGCCCATGGATGAATGGGTACGTTCCTTTCTATTGGAGGAACGTATAAAAGGAGAAAGAGAGAGGGAGGAACACAACCGTTGGCATAATGTACATTCCTTTCCCTCTCTCCCTCCAAAAAGAAAAAACAGTGCGCAAGAGGCGACGCCGTCTTCCCTTCAAGGCCAATTGACGTCATCGGATCGAACGGGATAGAATTTCTCTTCCTCTTATCGGCATTGGTGTTTAATCTGTAGCTAACAAGGTACGCTCGATTCCGTGGTGTGCTTTAGGATCGGTGATACATGTTTTTCCCGGGCTTATCTTCCGCATTCGTTTTAGGGGTTCGATTTAGTGTCGAATCTGGTTTTTGGGAATCCGACATTCCCCACATTGGTATCAGAGCCCTAGTTCATGTTTTCCTGACCCCTTTGATGTTTTTTTGATTGATTTTTCTCGAAAATATTTGGCCGACACGGATCGGATCGAGAAATCCCGACACCCGAGCACTGTTCATCCCTTTTTCGAGTTTCCGTAAGTCAAAATCGATTTCTGAAGGCATAGGGTGAAAGAGCTCGCCGACACGAGTCCGTCAACGGGTCGTGCGCCGCCGAGCGACGTTGGACGAGCCCACACGCGCGGCCAAAAGCCGCTGCGCGTGGGCGCCACGCGCCTTAAGCGCTGGCTCGACCAGTGCGTGCGCCACGCGCCGGTGGCAAACCGGCTCATGCGTCTTTGCCCGGTCGGCGAATCGGCGCGTGCGAACGCCACCGTGATGTCACCCAACGGTCGGTAACCGCCGGATGACATCACCGATGACGTCATCGCCGACGACCGTTGGCCGGCCGGTTACCGACCGGCGACCCGACCGGCGACCTGACCCGACCCGACATGCGCGGAAGCCGGCACTGGCGACGCCCGCGTGACGTCGGCCGCGCATGCACGTGGCACATGCCGGTCGGTTCGTCCGACCTGGCTCAACCAGCTCGACCGTCCGACTGGTCCGACTAGTCCAACCGGCCCGATCCGCCGCCCGTTGACACGTTGACCGTTGACCGCCGTTGACCGTTGACCGGCATTGACCGTTGAACGTTGACCTAAAGAAAAAAAAAAGGAATTTTTTTCTTTTTCAATCATGCCTATGTGGGTTATAAGTAATCCATTTTTTATTCTGCATTTGTTGCATGAATCATGGAAAATTATGTATTTTCCCTATGTACATTATGGATTATAAGTAATCCATTTTTAGTTCTGCATTTGTTGCAGAAACTATGATGCGTTATGCATGGATACCTACAATCCCGAGAACGGACGAGGGAAGTGCAAGACTTAAAAGGTTGATGACAGAGTTAGCTAATTATCAATGGCATGATGGTGATTTAGTATCACATGTGGTCAGGGTCAATCAGATGATACAGGAAATCATCTGGATTGGTTATCTTATGCTGGATTTTGAGAAGGTGCCGACTTTGATGAACATTCTTCCACCTGAATGGCAAGCAGTGTTAGATCGGCTATGGGAGATCAACGTGGTCCCGGGTTATAGGAGGCTAGTGGTAGCTTTTGTAAGAGAGTACTATAGGATTGAGTTAACCAAAACGTCAACCCTTAGATTGAGCGCCACATGGCGCGAGTGAATGCGCCTTGAGGTGACATGAAAGCTCTCCAAAAATTTTCCATGGTTGGCAAATGTGCCTTGAAATTTCACAGATATTTTGACCGATAGATTAGAAGGGACATTCCTATTTATTTCTTAGATTAGTTTGAGATGTTTTTTGATGTGAATATCTCTTTCTATGTTGATATTTTTCTTTGTATATATTGCTTAGTGTAATAGATAATTGTATTATGTGAAAGTATTATTATTCTATTGGATGTCAAATATTATTTGCTTTCTGTTATTGATGACTGCTGTGGGTAGTTCATAGAAGTTTTTGTAACTTCATAGAATTTATTTTGCATAAGACAATTATATTAATAATAATTTTGAGTTAGGATTTTTGGAGGATGATTGGAAACATAGCGACATTTTGATTCTGAAACCTTACTTAAAATTGTTCATTGATATGATGGGTCTGTGCAAAGTTGATGCATAAATGATAGGCATTAATTATTCGTGCATATATGTCTGATGTGTTCAGATCGATGGTTTCAGCAACTAAGAACGTAATTGCTGATATAAACGGCAACAGTTATGAAATATTGAATATGAAGATTCAATATGTATTGGAAAAGGAAGAAGCACTAGAAGCTCTTGACCATGTTATAGAAGATCTTGAGAATGCCATGCGCCACCTTGAGCTAATAGAGGACCGCCTAACGACATTAGAGCCGAAAGCGGACATTTGCAATGCTGGTTCTAGCTCAGAAAGGGCTTTGAGCTCTAAGTGCAAGTGTATTGATTCGTTTAATATGTGGGAATGCAAAGGATCAAGGCCTTATTGCAAGAAATCAAGAGTTAACCAACACAAGAGAGGAAAACGTCATCAAGTAAAGAAAATGTCAAGGGTGAGGTGTTACAATTGTGATAAGAAAGGTCACTATGCTCGCAACTGTTGTGAGCCGAAAAAGGTAAACACCTCTTGTACATTTGAGAACTTTGCTTATGTGTCAAGTTCTGTATTATATGCTGAATCGAATCCTCTGTGGGACTGTAAATTCAGGAGCGACAGACTATATAACGAAGGATAGAGAATCCTTCGTGAAATTTCGACGACACCAACTGGAACTAAGTGGATCTATGTGAGAAACAACTCCAGAGCTGAAGTGAAAGGAATTGGCACCTGTCAACTGAACATGCGTGGTGGACGCACTTTATTCCTACATAATGTTCTATATGCTCCGGAAATTGGCCAAAATTTAGTGTCTGTTTTGGTGTTGGTTAAGCTTGGTTTTAGTGTGAACTTCCATAAAAGGTGTAGATTTGTATTTGAATACAAACTACTATGGTTATGGTCATTTTCTCGGATGGTTTTGTTGTACTAAATGTTGACTCGTGGTGATGTCAATATTTGTTATTCCCTTTTTCACGTCTTCTACTTCATATGATAATAATGTGAATGTGTGGCATGTTAGACTTGGTCATATTGGCCAGCAACGTATAATTAAACTAGCGTTGGGCAACATTGAAAAGTCGATTTGCCCATATGTAAGCATTGCCTAGAAGGGAAAACGACAAGGAAACCATTTGGAAAAGGTAAAAGAGCTGAATTTCCTCTCGCATTTAATCCATCCCGACGCTATGGTCCAATGAATGTGAGAGGAAGGCATGGGGTTGTTTATTTCATCACTTTTATAGATAATTATACTTTCGATTCGGATATGTCTATTTGATTTCTCATAAATCTGAAGCATTAAGTTGTTTCAAAAAGTTTATGAATCAATTAGACAAGAAAGTAAAAGCATTGAGATTTGATCGAGGGCGAGAATATTTATCGATAAGTTCCGAAAATTATGTGATGAAAGAGGAATAGAAAAACAATTGTTTATTCCATATACTCCTCAACAAAATGGTGTTGTGGAAAGAAGAAACAAAACCCTACCGGAAATAGTTAGGTCCATGATGGCGCATGCTAACTTACCTATCACTTTTTTGGAGTGATGCATTGTTAATCTTGCCTATATACTTAACCTGGTGCCTTCCAAAGTAGTTACTTCCACTCTATATGAGTTATGGACGAGATAGAAAACCGAACTTAAGTTTTCTTAAGCTATGGGGTTGTGCTACCTATACTCATGAGTCCTCTCACAAGTTTGGGAAATGGGTCCCAAAGGAAATAAGAGTATTTTCATGAGATACTCCAAACACTCGAAATGATATGTGTTCATAGGTGAGCAGGAAAGTGGGAGTATAACTGAATTTGAATCACGGGATGTCACATTCTTAGAGGATGAATTTCCTAAGAAGGGCGAAATAGGGGAAGATTACTCCCTATTTGAAACCTTGGGTCAAGATAATGATATTAGTGGAGTTCGTCCAAGTGGGAGTAATATGAGAAGTGATGAATTGAATTCAACTCATTCTCAATTGCAACCACATGATGAGACGACGTCATCATTATCTAATCTAGTGAGAGCATAATGGGGAATGATGTGCTAAATATATAGTCTCCCATACGGCGAACAAGTCGCCCAAAGTATTCCCCGTCGACGTTTTGACATTGAAGGAGAAACTTTTTATGATTGCTCCACAAGATGAGGATGAGCCAAAAATATTAATGAGGCTCTAAATTGCCCTAGTAAGGAAAAAAATGGATTCATGCAATGGAAGAGGAAATTGAGTCAATGAAATCAAACCATGTTTGGGAACCGGTTGATCTTCCAAAAGGACACAAAGTTATTGGGAACAAGTGGGTTCTCAAAATAAAGCAAAAGCTGATGGCTCGATAGAAAGGCATAAGGCTCGCCTTGTGGCGAATGGGTATAATCAACAGGAAGAAATTGATTATGAAGAAATATTTTCTCTCCCGTAGTGAGATTTACCTCGATTCGCATTATTCCGGCATAGTGGCTAGTATGGATCTTGAGTTACATCAAATGGATGTAAAGACTGCTTTCCTCAATGGAGAATTAGAGGAAAAAATATATATGGAACAACTTGCTGGTTTCATAGTGAAAAGCCAAGAAGAAAAGGTATGTTGACTTCTGAGGTCGATATATGGCCTTAAGCAGTTGTCAAGACAATGGTATATACGTTTTCATAATGCCATAATGGCATATGATTTTACAATAATTGATGAGGATCATTGCGTATATATCAAAAGATCAAAAGATCAATTTGTGATCATATCATTATATGTTGATGATATACCAATTGCTTGGAAGTAATATGGAGTTTGTTAATACGTCAAGAATTGGTTGTCTTCCAACTTTGAGATGAAGGATATGGGTGAGGCTGCATACATTCTTGGAGTTAAGATTTCAAGAAATCGTTCGAAGAGATCGTTATATCTTTTGCAAGAAACATATATACATAAGGTTCTTGAACGATTTCGTATGCAAGATTGTAAACCCATAGACACTCCTATTGCAAAAGGTGAATAATTGAGCCATAGATCGTGTCCAAAGACTCCACAAGAGAAGGAACAAATGAAACATGTTCTTATGCTAGTGCTGTTGGGAGCTATGATGTGTACAAGACTTAACATATGTTTTGCGGTTGGAATGGTGAGTAGATACCAATCAAATTCCAGGTCCAAAGACATTGAAAGCCGTTAGAGAATACCGAGGTATCTAAAGGGGACCGCGATTATACGCTGAGTTATTAAGGAAAGGATCTGCGACTCTAAGGCTATTCTTATGCTGATTGGAGAGGAGATTTAGATGAAAGGAAATCTACCTTTGGATTTGTTTTCTTACCGAATAATGGCACCATATGTTGGAGCAGTAAGAAACAAACGAGTATAGCCTTGTCCACGATGGAAGTTGTGTTCGTGGAATTATCAGCAGCAATATAAGAAGATGTTTGGCTTAATAGATTATTGGATCATTTAGGTGTTATTGGAAGTGCTCGCAAATTCATTGTTGGTTAACTGTGATAGCCAAGCGACTATAGCGTACACCAAAAGATCCAAAATATCATGACAAGACCAAACATATAGATACCAAGTATAATTTTGTCAAAGATATGGTTGCACGAAAGGATGTGAACTTACAATACATATTACGCATAGAATGATAGCAAAATCCTATGACAAAGCCAATACCTAGATATGTGTTTTGTGGCCATATGAAATCTCTAGAATTGCGTAGAGGCTGATGTACTGAATACTGTAATTTCCCTAAGTGTTCACATTTGATGAATTTGCGTTTTCATCATTAATGCCTATGAATCTTTGTTTGATCTTTATGTATCTTAATGCTCAGTGCATTATTTTAAGTTGAGAAAGTATGTCTGACCAGATATAAGATTAGCCACCTCACACCAGTAATCGCCCGTTTACTCGTGTGATAAATAGAGATGAGACTCGTTTTTAAGCTTATTATTTAGTGATAATCGAGAGCTCAAGCTTAAAAATACATAAGTCGCCTTAATCGAGTGTTAAGATGAGGACATAATATTTGCTATGTCCGAAAGTAAAATAACCCACATATTTTACTTTATCCGTCTAAGATGCCGATGCGAGTTCTGATGAATTTTGTGAATGAGTAGATACGTGGACTCAAGTTGGACATTGGGTATGTTTGAACTATCATCTGTATGGTATTGAAGGTGTAGACATACGCTCCATGGGAAATGAGTTAATACTGTAATACGTATTTCATACTACGTATGCATGAGACGACCAATAAGAGTGACAAAAGTTTGATCTCAATTTTTATGTCGTGTGAGACTCTTGAGGAAAAGAGTTCCTCAATTTTAGTCCCCTCATGACTCTTACTTATTCTCAAGATTTCTATTTAGTGTTTGCTATCTTAGGATGTTGCCAATGGTCATGAGTTGATTCGATCTAATGGGACATTTCTAGAAAAGCAAGCTGAATCAAATTGAGAGTTTGAAGGAAAGAGAAAGATCGAATTTGGAGAATCACATTGTAGTTTTGTATTCATCGGTTAACCAATTATGAGTGTCTTTGGGATAATCATAATTGTGAATACAATATATATATATATCATTGTTTAAAAAGAGATCAAGAGAGATATAAATGTGATCGATCGATCTAGGGTATTGCATACTAAATCTACTCGAGTGTGATGCCCATTATGAGTCGCTATATATTCCTAACGGATGTATGGCAACGAGCTCTCAAAGTATGCCTCGGTCGCACGGATTATTCACCTGTATGAATGTTGAAGAAAGGTAAAAAGAGAATCATATTCGGCCCACCATGTGCGAAGTGGGAGATGATGGTTTTATGAAATGGGCTTAAGGCCCGTCCGCCCATGTTGGGCCCGAAAAGCCCGCTCAAGATTAGGGCCCATGGATGAAGGGGTACGTTCCTTTCGTTGGAGGGATGTATAAAGGAGAAAGAGAGAGGGAGGAACACAACCGTTGGCATAACGTACATTCCTTTCCCTCTCTCCCACCAAAAAAAAAAAAAAAAAACAATGCACAAGAGGCGACGCCGTCTTCCCTTCAAGGCCGATCGACGTCATTGGATCGAACGGAATCGGATTTCTCTCTTCCTCTTATCGGCATTGGTGTTTAATCTCGCGACTAACGCGTATGCTCGATTCCGTAGTGTCTTTGGATCGGTGATACATGTTTTCCCGGCTTATCTTCCGCATTCGTTTTAGGGATTCGATTTAGTGTCGAATGGGTTTTTGGGAATCCGACATTCCCCACGGACGTGAGGCGACCACGACCAAGACGCGGAGGCGGTCAGAGGTCGAGGTCGGGACTCGCGGCCTACGACTGGCGCGGCTCTTAGGAGCGAAAGAGATCGTTCACAACAGCGGCCGCGGTGTCGTCGCAGCTCGCTTCCATACCAAGGACGACCAAATCATTGCCGTCCGTGCCCGCCGTACCTCCACATGAAACCGAGCAACTGGAGTTAGGACCGCAAGGCAACCGCGACGAACTCAAGACCTAGCTACGACCGGCGGGGCTCTTAGGAGAGAGAGAGGGGAGCGAGTGGCTCCTGGCGGCGACGGCGAAGGCGGCCAAGCTCGGAGGCGACAAGCGGGCTTTTGGGAGGGAGAGATTTTTGAAAAAGAGAGGGCGGGCGTCATGCGGCTTTGATGGAGAAAAAATATGCAGAACACAGAAATTTTTGAAAGAGAGAGGAGAAGGGGCGCTCTTCGTGCGAGCGGGAGAAGAAGTGTGCAGAGAACAATAAAGCATTTAATGAAGAGAGAGATGGGGGACGCAAAACCTTCTCTCAAAAGTGATGGTGGGCCCGGCAGAAGACCGAAGCATTTAATGAAGAGTGGGAAGGGGTGCAAAAATTTGACGGAAAATAATGGTCGGCCCGCCTCCACGTGGAGCCATGTGTCGCCTCTTCATTGGGCGGGCGCACGGTGACGTGGAGCTCCCGGAGCACCCAATATTTTCTCCCCTTCTCCAACCTCAGCCTTGCCTCCAGCATGTCACCTCGTCTATGCCTCCGCCCGCCCCATGTTCCTTCTTCTTCTTCTTCCCTTTGTCCTATCTCTCCTCGGTCTGAATCTGAACTTTGCGTGCCAAATCTCTATCTCCCTCCCTCTTCCGGACAAAGGCGAGGAGAGAGAAGCATGACCCAGACGAGTAAAATCAATTAAGGAACAATCTTTAGAGGAGAGAGAGAGAGGGAGATGGGAGTTGGGGTCTGTGAGGAAGATGGGGTTCTTGATTTGGAGGAGAGGAGAAACATATACGAGAGAATGGACTCCGGTTTCGCGGAGGAGGAAGACGACGACGGCGCTAACATCGGGTCCCGTTGTCAACGAGAAATCAAGAGTTCCGATACCCAGATGTGGTGGACGAACTCTGTTGTTGCCCCCGCGAGGTAGGCGAAAGAGAGTGAGACTGAGGAAAACCGCGAACAGAGGGAAGAAGAAAAGAAATGAAAGAAAGAAGAACAGAGGAAGAGAGAGACGAGAGAGAGAGGGCGTGTCAGGGGGCTCTAAATGGTGGGGCCCGGCGACACATGTGGCGCGATGAGTATACTAGTATAATGACACGGTGGAATAAGAGCTGCAGCTAATATTTTCTCGTCATTGCATTTCCTCTGACCACTCTTGGATCGAGGTCGAGTGTCCATAATTCTCCTCAGGTGTGATTTAATCGGGCTTCCGCTTGAGATATATTTCGACGTTTATATAGTTTGGTTTTGGCTGATAGGGATTCTTTAGGTATATTTTGTTATTACGTATTTTCATAGATAGATTGTGATTTTATCTAGATAAATATGATTAACCATAGATATAGCTATAAAATAATTATAAACGATTTAAATGTTTGAAAATCAGATCTTTTTTTTTATTAAAAAGTTCAAAGGCACCGCGAAGAAACTTGAAATAAATTGGGCATGTGAAGAGGTACACCCCTAAAAAAAAGGTGAAAAACTGACCAAAAAAAAAAAAAGAGGTACACCTCCATAATTGTCCTCTTCCTTATTTTGTCTAAAGCCATCAACTTTATTCACTATAAATCGAAAGCTGCAACTGCTATCAAGTTCCCAGTCTGCAACTTTCAATTAAATCCTATGATTCACGTAATACAAGCGTCCAAATGATGTCTCTCACGAACGGAAGTGGCATCGGACTTCCAGCATTCAAATCAAGAATTTCATCGTCTATACCTTACAATAAACAGCCTTTTCTCCTTTTCTAATGTAAACGCACTTGTTCTTTTGTAATTTTCTGAAGGAGGGTGATCCAGTGGAGAAGCTCTTCATGTTAAGAATGTAACAAAGCTCTTCCCATTAACGAAGGTAATGTTATTGTTTCTAAAATGTCCAATCTAAAAGAATGGCTGAAATTTAACAAACAAGAACTATGTATTCGAAATGAATTGAGACATATTCAAGCTCTGATATATGTAAATAATTTGTCGACATGCAAATTCATCGCCTTTTCTCAATTGAAACTGTTCGACTTTGTAGCAGCTGTGGGAATCTCACCAAGTCGGTTGTTAATGAGATTGTGGTCAGGCTCAAGAAAAGACAGACAAGTGACCAAACATTTAATTGAAATGGAGGATCGAATAGCAACCATAAGCAACTTGCTGGACAATGGTTTTGGTGGTGTGCAGTTGACTAGAATCTACGGGATGGGCAACATCGTAAACCAGCACCCGCCAAGATTATCTCCTACCAGCTACGTCCTTGCTTTGAGAAAAACTATTGCTTTGATGACATGAGGGAAACATGGGTAACTAAGGGCTTAGTCCAGTTGCAAGAAAAATATTGCCTGATATTTGATATTCTAGAGTCGCGGACATTGATAAACATTGATAGATGCTAATTGTATTAGATGATGTTGATGAGGACAACCATATCCAAAAACTAATTGGGGTGAATTCTTTGTATCTCACTACCAGCATACTTGTTGCCACTACTTGTTGCCACTGGGAGCAATAGCGTTTCGAATATGAGGGGGCTTAAGTATAAATTCAAAATTATGAATTGGTGGGTTGAGCGATGAAGAGGCACTTAAACCTTTGTGTAGGCATGCTTTTCAGTTAAATGTTAAAAAACGGAATCGAGAAAATTGGGAATTTGTATGTATTACAATATATAGAAAATAGTACATAGAGAGTCTATTTATAGACTTTAATATATGACTATATGGAGAAATCAAAGGAAAACAAATTATGTATGCATAATCAAAATAGATAAAGAGAATCGGAGGAAATATCCTAAATGTTTCTGGAAGATATCTAACTATCTTTACAATCCTCCATCAAACTCACGGTAAATAAGGCTTGAGTTTGAAATAACTTTCAAATCTAGCTAGTTTAAGGATGGCGAGTCTGATGGTGGTGTTGACTTGTCGAAACAAGGAGCGAAAGTTTGAGAATTGAAGGGGACATAACAAGCGGTTGATGCGGCTAGCTTGCGAAATAGTAACTAAATGATGCGGCATATGACTAGCTTGGAAAATTGCCACTAAGTGATGTGGCTTATGCAGTTTGCCATCGAAAGAAAAGCCACTTTTGTGATAAAGGCTCCATTGGGCAACGGGGCCGGTACGGTTGACGTCAAAACATGGCCATCATGGAATGGATTCAATTCAGTTCTTCCTTAGATTAGACTTGTGCACACAATGGGGATGCTGTTGATTGTTGAGTGGTGGTGTGCGATGTGCATTAGAGTGCTCAGGAGCATCGGTGCATCAGCTCTAATACCGAGTTAAATGTTAAAAATCGAAAGTGAGAAAATGAGAATTTGTGTATGTTGGGATATATAGAAAAGAATACATGGAGAGCCTATTTATAGGCTTCAATAGATGACTATCCAAGAAAATTAAATCACAAATACATAATCAAAATAAATATAGAAAATCAAAGGGAATATCATAAATATCTCTAGAAGATATCTAACTACCCTAATACCGACGACAACTCTCCTTCGATCAATTACTACATTCTTTCATATGGTCAACCTTTAGCTCTCAAAGCAATAGGTACAAAAACTAATTGTCCGATAACATCGATTTTCACATGCCTAAAACCTTTTGGATTTATTAAAGTTTCTCGCAACATGCGTGATTGATAAAAAGGTAAAAGCGTGATTTTGATGAATGGCATTTTGGCATCTTTTGGAGATTTTTGTAATATGGTGATCTTCCCATTTACTAAAAAGTAAGCATGCATGTTTTTCATGTATTTCAATTGTTTGAGGCAACGGCTTGAAAGCATAGGATGTACATTTCCGCAGCGTTTTCATAAGGTGTTGCCAAGTTGAACAAAGTAGTGCATCGAAGATGACCATAGTTATGATATCCGATTGCCATATGATAGAAATGATTGTTGTTTTTATACATAATTTGTGCAGAGTTGAGTTCCTATAAACCGTCATGAATGCATTACGTGTATATTGAACGCTATTCTTGAAACAATATTTTGTTCAAATTTGATCACGGTGTCTCTTGCTCATTACCTAGAGTGTCTTGCTAGCCATCCTGTGAATGGAACTAATCTAACGTATGTGGATGGAGTGATTTGCTTTTATAAATCAGTGTTAATTGAGTCCAATGATTTGGATACTAGTGTTATGAATGAGATAAAATAAATGTGGACTAAGTCATCCTCTGAGCCTAGCTTCATGACTTCGTACAGTGCACCGATTTAGTCAACAAGTCAAAGCAACCAATAACGCCATGAAAAACATTTATAAATAAAACAAGCTAAAAAATAAATAATTGCGGCTAGGCTCTATCAGAGCTTCATTACTTCAAATTTCGAAGGATAATATTCCTAATGATTTTCAATTTCTCATGAAAAATTATTAAGAGATGAAATATGAAAATGATTTATATTAAACATGCAATTAAAAAAATGTATCACTAACAAACGTCGTGAAAATCTATGTCAAATAATGCAAAATAAACTTATTTAATATATCAAGATTGTAGTTGCAAATTTAGGGTTTTCTTGATAAGTTGCATCCAAAACTAAATAAATAAAATATATGTGACCATAGAATCATGGAAAATGAAGGAAGGAAAGTGAAAGGTACACACGGCCCGGAGCGATTCAATGGACAAAATGGCAATAAAAGAACAATACCCCCTAATGCGGATCATATCGAATATCTTTTAGTTGGGTTTCACTTTCCTTCAAACCATATTCCTTTTTGGAAAAAAATTTGAATAAAATGCACAAAAAATAAAGAAATGAATCATATATTAAATTTACGTGATTCGATTTATGACTTCTATTTATGAAGAGCAATACAAGGTTCAATTATAAATCAAAAGATACGATGAAATTTACAATCATATTTGAGTCATTTAAAACACTCTTTAATATTTTTCAAATCCTAGTTATACTCAATAATTCATAAAATGTTTAGCCTTCAAAATTTCTCTTAAAAAAATTTCTCAATCTCTTAAAAGTATGAGGCAAATCTAACGAAAGATTTAACCCTCTTTAGAACATAAATATTTGGTGTAATCGAGAGGAACTCTCGACACGCTTTTCGATATGCTCTGTGCAGCCTTCAGAGCTCTCTAATCTCTATGACTTGAAGAGCTCTTCCTCTTGGAACTTAAAAGAGGAAATTCAGCGGAACCAAATAAAGCAGAAGTAAGGAAACAATGAGTGGCCAACATGAAAAGACACCGTCCTTGCAACTTTTTCTTCGTCTTCTTTCCTTTCGGCCCATTTATCGGCAATGGCCATCATTAATCTCGTTCTCTCTTCTTCAGCTGAGCAAGAAAGCCGTCTCTTGTGGTCAGGATCATCATGGTTTCTTTTCTTTCTTTCGTGCTCAAAGCAATACCGCAATGGACTGGGATCATGGCCGTTGATTAAGCCATCACTGCACTTCCTCTCACCAATTTTGAACAGTGGCCGAGCGCCTATAATTCTCATCTGATCCCATTTCATCCGAGGTGCTCAAACTCAAAATATATTTATATAGTTTGGCTTGATTTGACATTCA